>JAJQKT010000055.1:3433440-4927661 GCA_030512225.1 Rauvolfia tetraphylla | reverse complement strand
TGTGCTTCGTTCCGGTTACGTATTGCTGTTAGATGCATCTTCAAAAACTTATTCTGATGATCTTATCTAATACAGCAGATTTTGCGTCTTTGATAAACGGTTTCGTGCGGCAATCAGTCTTTTGCTAAATTTTCTTTGTGGTGAAATCAGAAATAGAAGAAAATTATGGGAAAATAAGAATTAATAAGCTGCTGTTTTGTCCTCTGTCAATTGTTGCACATGCTCTTCTTCATTATCTTGGGAAGGGGGGGGACTATTAAAAATTCTAGTACACGAGTTTATGTTCTATCAGTGCAGTAAAAATTTTTCATAGAAGTACGATTATATTCTTTTTTGTTTTCTTTTGCAAAACAGAAAAACTCAGATATTGTTAATTAGCTAAAATGCAGAAGCAGTAGATAGTACAAACAGATGCATTATATTCTATTTAAAAATCAAATAGATGCATTAGATTCTAAAGAAAGAAAAGGAAAAAACAGATGCATTAGGTAAAGTTTACCTTCTTTTGGGTTAGATAGAAACATAAGCCAAAGATAAGCGTAATAGTGTTTTTCTTAGGCCCGGTTATCGATTATTTAATTTTTTTAAATAAGTACTTTTCTAAACGTTGTACTTAAAATTAAAATAAATTTTTTATTTTAATAATTTTAATAAGAAAAACTGTTTTAAAAATATCATTAAGGTAATTTCTCAAAAATAATTTCTTTCAATTTATTTAAATTAAAGTAGAAATGAATAAGTATTTGAAAATAATTAAAAAATAATTTTTAATTTGAAACAAGTTATGAACAGTTTATTTTAAGTAATTGAAAAGAGATCCTTAAAAAATTATTATTTAGTTTTTAATTTCTTAAATTACAAGTTATATAATTATTAAATTGTTAAATAAACAGCACATAATAACCTCATGTGCGATTGTTAATGATCTTCTCATTGCATGAGAAGTGCATTTCCGTGGGCGGTGGGCCCATTTCTCCATGACGGAAACCCGGAGGGGGAAGGAAATATTCAGAGACCAAGGGAGGTTGAAAAGCTTACAAGTACACACAAATACACATGCGTACTCTTTTCATTTTTGGTTCTCTATGCAAGGTGTGTCAATTTCTTGTAAAGGAAAATCATTCTAGAACAAGTCAGTTGTCATTTCATGGTCGCCAAATTTGCCGCAATGTCTTCAAAAGGCTAATATTCAAGATAGGTTAATCTTGCAAACTTCCTCTATGAAAATTTATAAATAGCATTAGCGCCAAGTAGATTGCTACGATTAAAAACAATTAGAGATGGAGACTTCAAAGAATTCATTGCTTATTCCCTTGTTCTCATTACTCTCAATTCTTCTTCTTCTCACTCCAACTGAATCTGCTCGTAATATTCATGATGATTTCCTCAAATGCTTAGAATCCCAAAACTCAAAGTCAATATCCCGAGTTGTTTTCACCCCTAAAAGTCCCTCATACGAATCCATCTTGCAATCCTCAGCAAACAACTTTCGACCATTATTAAGCTCCCCATTCATGCCAAGAATCATCCTCACCCCTTCGCACGAATCCCAAATTCAGGTGGCAATATACTGTGCAAAGGAACTTAGGATTCAAATTCGAGTGCGAAGTGGTGGACATGACTATGAGGGTCTTTCCTTCTCCTCTGAAGTCCCTTTCGTCATGGTAGATCTTCGAAACCTCAAGTCGATATCTATCGACAAAGAAAACCACAAAGCGAGACTCCAAGCCGGTGCAGACCTAGGCGAACTTTACCATAAGATTGCTGAAGAAAGTAGGACGCTGGCTTTTGTTGCAGGTGTTTGCCCCACTGTGGGTGTTGGAGGACACTTCAGCGGTGGAGGATATAGCATGATGTCTCGAAGATTCGGCGTCGCTGCTGATCATATTGTGGATGCCAAAATCATTGATGTTAATGGCAGAATTCTGGACAGAAAATCTATGGGTGAGGATCTCTTCTGGGCCATCCGAGGAGGCAGCGGAGCGGCTTTCGGAGTCATTACTGAATGGACAGTAAACCTCATTACTGTTCTGAAAGATGTTACTGTCTTCAATGTAAGTAGGACACTGGAACAAAATGCTACTCAATTAGTCCATAAATGGCAGTACGTTGCAGACAAGATTGATGAAAATCTACTAATAAGGATTTTCATCCGCAGTGCTATTTCTGCTGAAAGTCAAAAGAAAACAATTGTGGTTTCTTTCACTTCCTTATTCCTTGGGGAAGTTGATGATCTTCTCAAACTGATGCATCAAAGCTTCCCTGAGCTGGGATTGAGGAAAGAAGACTGTCAAGAAATGAGTTGGATTCAATCTATACTCTATTTTGCCATTTTCCCAATCGACGAACCAGATGTTTTGCTTAACAGAACTCGACCAGTACACATATACTTCAAAGGAAAATCAGATTACGTGCAGCAACCGATCTCAGAAACCGGTCTCGAGGGAATCTGGAAAATCCTTTTTGAAGAAGACGTGGGTAGAGCTGAGCTGCAGTTCAGTCCCTATGGAGGAAGAATGAACGAAATCTCGGAGTCCGCAATTCCTTTCCCCCACAGGGCTGGAAACATTTTCATGATTCACTATTATGTGGGTTGGAGAGAGGAAGAAAATGCAGAATCCACAATACATATAAACTGGATTAGGAGACTCTACAGCTACATGGCTAAATACGTTTCCAAGTCTCCAAGAGCTGCATTTTTTAACTACAAGGATCTTGATTTGGGAGTGAACAATATTGTAGGCAGCACCAGTTATAGACAAGCAAGAGTTTGGGGTTCTAAATACTTCAAGAACAACTTCGATAGGTTGGTGCATGTGAAGACTCAGGTGGATCCAAATAATTTCTTTAGAGATGAGCAAAGCATTCCGCCACGAGTGTAAGAAAGCATTGAAGATTCCACAGAAAAAGGCATTTTATTTTATGTATCGTAGATATAGATATATATTTTTGCTGAGCATGTATCATAGGTTGTTATAAGCATAAATAAGGGATGCATATGTAAGTGTTGCTTTGTCATAACATTAAGATGATGAAATTTTTCCCAATCAAAGTTTCAATATCCTTTTTTTTTTTGTGGCATTTTACCTCGTTATTTCCTTGTATTCTAAGGAATGCGGCATACCTTGTTTGAGATAAATGCCTCAAGTTTCCAAAATTGACACTAGACCAGTAGACTTTCCAAAATGAAATGTTGTACCTTTGCCTAAAAAAAAGACATTACGGTACCTAAGACCAAAAAATAAAAAGTGAAAATTAAGAACACGAAGCTCTTAGTGATCTCAAAAAAAGAAAAAACAAGAATGTTAATTACACTTTGTAGGACCTCCAATACTGATTATATTCTACGTTAGATATTGAAACTTTAATGAATTCAATTTTTAGTATTTTATTAGTTCTTTTAAATATAAACAAGTTTGTTAAGCGCAATAATACAAATTTTTAATACAATAAAGTTATCCTCATTTTTTAAACCTCTTCTCTCTCTCTCCCTCTCTCTCCTTAAAAAATTTTACATTTTTTATACAAAATTTGCAATTTCGAAATACCATTGGCAAGCAAATGCAATAGTCAACGATTCTCCACCTAACACGATGATTTGGAGGTGAGAAATCGATAAAAAAAAAGTTAAAATTTCAATTTTGAAGGTTTCGGCACCGTCGCCAAGAAAAAAAAAAAAAAGAAGCAAAGAACAATTTTTCCTTGGGCGAACAACGATTACCCCAAAGAAAATTTTTGGATGCCAACCGGTGGAGCCGATGAAAAAAATTTGAATACTAGAGAAGAAATGGAACACTCTTGTGTGAGAGAAGGAAGAATAATGCTTCATTGCTGTGTGTAGATCAGTATATATAGAATATACACAACTTCCAATTTGGAACGCAATATTGCCGGCAAGATAAGTTCTATACGAGCGCTGAATATACCAAGAATACAATCAACCATGCAAAGCAAAAATTCAAGCAGAAAGAAAATCAAGCAATCAATTTTCATGATTTTTAGGATCTGATTGCATGTGCTTCTGATTGTGTTCCTTAATCTGTATGAACTTCAACAACCCATTTGAATACAAAGTCGTCCCACTGTCAAATGATCTACTTCGCTCTTCCTTATTGCCGGTTGGCCTTAAATGGGGCGGAGTTGGATAGAGCGGAGTTGGATAGATCTTTTTTCTCATGGTTGGGAAACCCACAATACATTCTCGCTATAATGGTAGGAATGTCAATCGAGATTAGTGAGTCAGAATTTTGCCAAGCCTAAGCTTGGCCCAATTTTGTTCATAGCTAGGCTCACTCGAGCTGGGAGGGCCCTAGCTTGATTTTTTTAAAAACATTTTGTGTTAACTTATTTTATATCTTTATTTTCACTCTACAAAAATTTGTTTATGTTTTTAGGATATTTGATATTATACTTTTAAAATTTTTTTAAACTTGTATTTGAATCTTAAATGTTTGTTAATTAAATGTAAAAGTAAAAAATTAATTAATTATACTATTATTACATATAAAAATTATAATAATATTTTTAATAAAATATAATAATAATATTTTTGTATTATATATATATATATATATATATATATATATATATATATATATATATATATATATAT
This sequence comes from Rauvolfia tetraphylla, assembly GCA_030512225.1. Lineage (NCBI taxonomy): Eukaryota > Viridiplantae > Streptophyta > Magnoliopsida > Gentianales > Apocynaceae > Rauvolfia > Rauvolfia tetraphylla. The sequence goes on along the minus strand of JAJQKT010000055.1, from coordinate 4,923,049 downwards.
ATATCTGTGTGTGTGTGTGTTTGAGTGTGTGCGCGCGCATGCATATATAATATTATATATTACGGGTCAGGTTAAAAATGAGCCGAACTTGTTTAAGCCCAGCTCGGCCCAAACATTATTCGAGTTCAAAAGCCTGAGCCCTTATTTTATCAGGCTAAATGAGCCTGGCTCCGAACAATTCTAATAATAGACCTGCAGGCTAAGGTCTTTTTTTTTTTATGTTACTAATTTTTTTCTCTCTCTTTTTTATCTTTATCATATATGAGCATGTAAATTCATTATTAGGATATAAAGCATCTTTGACCAATAATACCAATATTTTGAAATAGAAAATGATCATTACACACACACACACACATATATATATATAGACCACTAAATCCCTAACCCCAATATTTCAAAAAAATAACTCATTACCAATAAACGTTTGATAATTTCAATTTTGGTCAATTAATAATTCCAAACTAGTCTCTCAAATCCTACAATTACTATTTTAACCATATCTTTTGAAATTACTTTTCATTATGTCCAGAAGTTGGGGGTCAGTGTAGCATTTTTAACAAATTGAGGAACAAATGTTGTAATTAATTTGGACCAAGTTGAAACATATCAAAGTTTAGGGGTAAATATATTATTTTGTAAACTTTTGAGGCATTAAGGTTTATTGGTTGAAAGAGAAAAATATCATATTTACAAGCATATATATATATATATATATATATATATATATATATATATATATATATCATATATATGTAAAAATTAAGTAATAATTTTATTAAAGTATATATTAATAAGGAAAATAATTATTTTTAAATAGAAAATAGTTAGAAAAGTGAAATATGCTAGAACAACAATATTGTTATCGCTAATGAGTAACTTCTATCGAAAAATTTATTATTTTCTCAAAAAAATGCATCTTTTTAGTTGGAAAATATATGTTTTATCACCATACTTTAGTAGGAAATTTAGATTTCATTGTTAAGGGGTACTATTTAGTTAGGAAAAATAATTTTGCCAACATATTTTGACAAGAAAATTTAAATTTGGTCACCAAAAGTTCAATTTTCTCCCTGATGACTTATTCGTTGTGTCGCCAAGGGGTCATTATTAGTGAAAAAATTAAATTTTGTCACCTTATCGTATCATTTGGCTAGAAATTTAAATTTTCTTGCTAGTAATCCTAGTTTTTGTCGCGAAAGTGTTACCATTAGTGAGAAAAGCAAATTTTGTCACTAAAAGATATCATTTAGTGAACCTGCGTTCTTATATCTTTTTTCCTTTTATTGTGGTAGCAATTAGGCTCAGTTGGTGCCATGGGACTCCAGTCTTAGGTGCAAATAATATTTGTATTCTAAATAATAATCTAATAGTCAAATTTTTTATTAGTAATAATAAGAAATCAAAGATCCAGCAACTTCCAAAGGAAACACATATTTTTTTGTTGAGGCGATTAACTAATTTAGTGAGAATTTAAAGATATTCAGTAAAAAAAAAAAGAATTTAAAGAAAAATGCAAATTCGAGCAGGTCTCTACACCCTCTCATGCTAGAGTTGGTTTCTTTCTAGGACTTGAAGTGGACTCATCTCTTACTTAGATTAGTGAGAAAACTGGTTCATTGCTTTGGGCTTGTCTTGGGCTTACGGCCCAAGAAAAAAAAATAAAAGTACAGTTGAACTAAATTACTCAATATAAATTTTTTACTTTAAGTTTAATTTTTCTTATAAATAATTTATTTTTATAAAGCTCAAGACAAAAAAATATTAAACTCAAACTTTATCCAATATCACCCAAAAGCTTCTATTGCGCTAGACAGCCAACAAATTTAAAATTAAAGTCATACCAAACACAAGATTTTCCAAGTCTCTCTAATTTAACGAGAATTTTGTCAATTAAGCAATTATTTTGATACACATTATTTAAAAGTTTCTTCATTATTTCCCTCAAAGATTACTTTCTTCACTGAGGAAGTGGTTGCGTGTGGTCATAAAAATATGGCACTTTCGCTGACAAGGTGAAGTGAAAACGAATGTTCTCAAAATCATTTGATCACTACCACATTTCAACTATCTCGTCTTATACATCTCCTAAAACATTTTTTTTTAGAAAGTTATCTTTTTTTAAAAAAAAAATTAGGAGGATTCAAAACAAAAAGTTTCAACCAACTTGCTCTCCAATGGCCTTATATGCTTTCTTTAGGATTTTAGTATTTAGGGTTGTTGGGCAAAAAACGAATGACTGAGATAATACACAAATAATAATACGAAATTAATAAAAGTAACACAAGAAATTTATGTGATTTCGATAAGTTGATTTACGTTCACAGGCAAAGGAGATGCAAAACTATTATTAATATGGAGAATTACAAATAAAAAAAATTATCTCAAATCTACAAAGTCTAAATTCAACAACAACTACTTTGGAGAAATCCAACTTAACAATTTATGGGTTAAAAAAATATATTGGAAGAAAAGAAAAATAATTATATTAAGTAACGTCTGAAAACATGAATTTATGGTTATGGATTTTCCTTTTCCATTCCACGTGGCTGTTAAAAGCTGAAAGATGAGTAACACTACTTTTAATCTCAAAATTATGAAAACGATACCTTGTTTTATTTGAGACTTCTCATAATTTTTTACATCGGATTCAACTTCTAAAGGGTTGAACAAAACTCTATTTCAGAAGCAAGTACGCAACGAAGAGACAAGTCTTCTTTAGAAAATTGAATAACCCAATTCACCTAATCTTTTTGGAAAATGATCCTATTTAATGGATAATCGCTGCGACTTTGGTCAAAGTTGATTTGCATATATAACCTTTGATAGATGCATCATCAAAAACTTATTCTGATGATCTTAGCTAATTGCGACGGATTTGTGACCGTAAAAATTAGTCATAAATTTACAACGCATTTGTGATGAGAATAAAAAATAGAAGAAATTTATATTTTTCGTTGTAAATTTGTCATAGATTGGCTACAGATTTGCGACGAAAAAATAAAAAGAAAATACTTAAATTTTTTTTTCGGTCGCAAATCCGTAGTTAAATTGTGAGGGATGTGCGACCGCGAAATTGGTCGCAAATTTGCTACGCATTTGCAATGAGAATAAAAAAATATAAAAATTTTATATATTTCCGTCGCAAACCCGTCGCAGATTAGCTACAGATTTGCGACGTATTTGCGACCAAAAATTAATTTGTAATGTGTTTCTTTTAAATACCCGCAAAAAAAAGGTGCCACAATGAAATTAATTGCGACAGATTTGCGACGGAAATAATTTACCGTAAATAAATAAAATTAGGAATACCTATCCGTCGCAAACACCTTCTTCTTATTCAGAATTTGAACCCTCATTGTTTTCCATTCATTCCCACTTTCCCACTGCCCTCCCCCCACCTGCCGCACCTCCCCAAGCCTGCGCGTGCACCGCCCGCCGCCTCACCGCGCTCTCGCCATGCATGCCTCGCCTCTTGTCCTCGCCTCGCGCGCGATCGCCCCAGTGGCTCGCTCGGTGCTCGCGCGCCCGCCAGCGCACGACCGCCTGAGCCGCACCACGACTACCGCCACTAGACCGAGGTAATCAAAATTTTTCCAGCCTCAAGTTTTGGTTTTTTTGTTTGCGAATTTTTTTCCGTAATTTTCTGTTTCCTTAATTTTCTATTTTTTCTGTTTTTTTGTTTTTTTCCTATTTTTTCTATTTTTCTTGTAATATTGGGACATGTTTTTTCTGCTTCTTTATTTTTTTTGCAGTACTTTTTTTGTCTTTTTCTTTTAATTTGGAAGATTTCTTATTTTTCTATTTTTTCTATTCTCTTTTTTGTTCTATTTTTTTTACTATTTTTTCTATTTTTCTTGTAATATTTTGCACATTTTTTCCTGCTCTTTAATTTTTTCAGTGTTTTTAAATTTTTTTAATTGAGCTTGGTTTTAATTTTGTGAAGATGTTTATTATATTTTTGAGGCGGCGTTATGAAATTTGGATATATTTAACTGGAATTAATTTTTGGGAGAATTTAATTTGACTGTGGAGATGGATTGTGGTGGCCCTTGTGCTTGAAAAACGTCCATTTTACAGCGGAGATGCTAAATTTTTTTATCCTTGCGTAACACTTTTCTATGTTTTCAAAAATATTTTAACAAGACATGCTGAACTCCTAAATTTTTTTCTGAAATTTTGTAAAATTTAATAGGCAAAATTTTTTAATGTAGATGGATGATCGTAGTTGGATGTATAAGCGACATACAAAAGGGATTAAGGGAATCACAAATGAATATAAAGATGGGGTTAAGGGTTTTATAGCGTACTGTTTGTCGAACGGCACACTTCGTGGTTGAGATGTCCTTATGCAAAATGTAAGAACAAGGCGTCCACGTTTTTTTCTCACTACTTCTAGCCGCATGTCCAGACTAGGCATACAAACCTAGCTCGCAATGATGAAGGTGTTTCAAAAAGATGTGGTTTGTCCATATGTAATGCAGCAGGAAAAGTGATCGGGAACACAATTATTAGATACCTTTCTCCTGAGGAATTTAAGGCAGCTGTTAATTACATATATCTCAACCATTGGTCACGTATGTCTTTTTTTCATATTTTCGTTGGCTTATCGATTCTTCGTGGTTGTAAACACTTGCTTATATAACGCCCATGAAACAGGAAATTCAGAGCCGAATTCCGGTATGTCGACCCCTGTATAACGGAGGAGGAAATTTATAGGAGATTTGAGGACGACTTTCTCATATGGTTCAGGGCTTATTTAAGTTTCTATTTGTCGGGTAGTAAAACAACAATGGTTAAGAAATATTATTCTAAATAGTGAATAACACCGTTTATATGTTGTAGGTGCAAGTTCATCAAAATAACGTAACAGATGAAAATATTAAAAGTTTGTCGTGGGGACCTTCAAGGCAGGTGAAGTCTTGTAAGGGATATGTAATAAATGGCTTCAGATTTCATACGCAAGATCATGGAGTCGGAAAGAAGACTATTAATTGTGGAGTCTGGGTTAAGGGCGAGGACGAAGATATTAGCAGTAGGAGCGACTATTATGGAATTTTGAAGGAGATTATTGAAGTGCAGTTTCCGGAGATTCCATCTAGGGATGTTGTTTTATTGAAGTGTGACTGGTATGATCTTATGCTTAACAGGGGTGTCAAGATTCATCCACATTACCAAACTGTGGATGTTAATTGCTGGAAAAGGTACCCCAAATATGATCCATTTCTATTAGCTGTGTAAGCTCAGCAAGTATACTATGCCACTTATCTTGGAAGTAAAAGAAAAATAAGTCTGATTGGATGGGAGTATGCAAATCGAAGGCGCGTCATGTCATTGATGCACCTGTTGTTGAGAGACCATACCAAGAAGATGTAGATTAATCGAACACATTTACTGTACGTGGTGAAGATGACATAATCGGCGAACTTGTGCATGAAACAGGTGAAGGGGAGATTCTCGATGATAATGAACCAGGAAACACGAAATATGATGACGTGACTGATTCTGATACTGAAGTTGAAAGTGAATGGGAATCAGAAGATGATTCGAGTGAGGACGAAAACAGTGAATAATTTATTGCATGTATGCATTTCCTTACATATACTACGTCGAGCATTTAATTTTTAAATTTAATTTATATTATTTTTTACATATTACTAATGATTACATAACTAACGAAAATTTTATTCTTTTTCAGATGCCTCCACGTAGATCACATTCGATTGGGATGGGTGATCGTACTCCTTCTCCGTCTTTACCCGGGCCGATGTCTTTACCGAGTGAGGATGACACACATGCAGCGGAGTCTGAGTATACGCCTTTGACCATAGCTTCTGCAGTACCCTCTACAGCTGGCTTACAGGGTGGGATTGCAGACAGAGGAAGTTCACATTCTGATAGCCCCGAGTGGCGGCGAGTAAGTTTCTATTTACTGTTGCAAAAATTTATTCAATTTTTTTGTTGAATAACTAACTGTTCATTTGTGTAATGGAACAGTTTCTTCCCAGCAGAGGGACGGTGCATTCGATATCGGATACGTTTCATCGCCATTTCATTGGACCGTATCCTAATTTTGAGGCGATCCCTATTAAAGCTTCGGGACATGTGGGTTCCAAATGTAGATGTAAGTAATAAATTATAAAATATATATATATATATATATATATATATATATATATATATATATATATATATATATATATATATATTCTATATATTTGATTTTTTCAAATGATTTTGCAGAGACGTTATCGATGGCTTCCAGAGCATGCTGATCAAATACGACATATTTGGGATGACAAATGCATTCGTCGTCTATCTGATTAGCTATCAAAGGCTCGGTGTAAGGAAAAATGTCCACCGTGGATATCTCCTGAAATTTGGAGCCAACTCTGGCGGGATCACTGGAGCACGGAACAATTCAAGAGTGTTTCTGCTGCTGCTAAGCGGAACAGAGCAGCCGCTCTTAGACCGACTCACACGAGAGGATGCAGAGCGTCGGATGGTAATCATTATTTTTTTCTTGTTATTTAATTATAATATAATTACTAAATATTTATATTAATATATTTGTAGCGTAAGGAGTGCGAAGATGACTTCTACTTTACCGATATGTACGAGACGACACACACATATAAGAATGGCCCAAAAAAGGGCACGTTTGTCAGTGAGAAATCACAATATACGTTGGTAAGTTTACAAATTATATTACTCCGTATTTCATATTAATTGTTTTATTGTTAGACACCGTTATAAATTTATGATGTATATAATTTGCAAGATAGCGTCAACGCTTTGAAGGAGCGCTATTCACAAGTGGAGTCTCAGGGATTCGGTGACTTCTCAGCGATCCACCTACGATGAAGTCCCTATTTGTGGAGGTTCTTTGGTGCTTCAAGAATCGGATTTTTGATTGGGTTCGAGGCAGTTCACATGCGACTGGAGGTTATGTCATCCCACATCGCCCTCTGTTCTAACAAACTTTGCTCGATTACATCGTATCCAGCACTGCATCTCTTCACAGATCGCTTGCGAGAGAGAGGTCAATCGCGCTGTTATTTCCAACAACGCTTTACTAGTTTGGACCAATATTTGCGAGTTATGTCTAAGGCACTATATCTGCCTCCGCCGCCTTCTCCACCTCCACCTCCTTTTTCGATACTAGATTCTGAAGAGCAGACAGACGGAGCTGATGAGGATTACACGATTGATCCACCTAACGACAATCCTCCAACGACTGGCTCTCCAAATCTACCTCCGCCTCCTCCACCGTCTGCAACGCCGCCTTCTATAATTACATAGATTTTGTTTCATTTTTTTTAATGTTGTACACATAAAACATTGACATTTAACGGATTAATTATATTTATTTTAATTTAATATTTTATTTTTAATTATTCTATTAATTATACTTATTTTTTAAAATAATTATTTAAAAATTATTGAAAATTATTATTTAAAATTTTAAAATATTTAATTAAAAATTAAAATTTAATAATTATTTTTAATAATTAATAAATAATAATCAAAATTGATTTGCGACGGATTATCGTCCGTCGCAGATTTGTGACGGAAGATAATCTATCGTAAATCCGTTGCAGAATTGTGACGGACAATAATCCGTCGCAAATCTGCGATGGAAGAGAATCGTCGCAAATTTGCGTCGGATTTTTTGCCGTCGCAACGGATATACTGTCCGTCGCAAATTTGCGATGGATTTATCATGTCCGTCGCAAATTTGCGACTTATATTTTTGCGATGAGCTATTTCGTCGCAAATCCGTCGAAATTTGTGATTTTCTATGGATTTGCGACGAAATAGTCCGTCTTAAAAAATCAAATTTCTTGTAGCGAAAGGTCAAACGCTTGAAAGGATTTCAAATAAATATTTTAAATATCAAGTAGATGCATTAGATTCTAAAGATAGAAAAGGAAAAAACAGATTCATTAGGTGAAGTTTACTTTCTTTTGGGTTAGACAGAAACATAAGGCAAAGATAAGCGTAATTGTGTTTTTCTTAAGTCTTGTTCTCGATAATTCAATTTTTTGTAAATAGTTAAAAAAATAAGTACTTTTTAAAAGTTGTACTTAAAATTAAAATATTTTTTTATTTTTAATAATGTTAATAAGAAAAACTATTTTAAAAAATATGATTAAGGTAATTTATCAAAAAATAACTTCTTTCGACTTATTAAACTAAAGTAGAAATCAATAAGTATTTGAAAATAATTAAAAAATAATTTTTAATCATAAAAAATTTATGAACAGTTTATTTTAAGTAATTAAAAAGAGATCTTAAAATTTTATTATTTAATTTTTAATTTCTTAAATTACAAGTTATATACTTATTAAATTGTTAAATAAACAGCACATAATAACCTCATGTGCGATTGTTAATGATCTTCTCATTGCATGAGGAGTGCATTTCCGTTGGCGGTGGGCCCATTTTTCCACGAAGGAAAACGGGAGGGGGAAGGAAATATTCAGAGACCAAGGGAGGTTGAAAAGCTTACAAGTACACACAAATATACATGCGTCATCTTTTCATTTTTGGTTCTCTATTGAAGGTGTGTCAATTTCTTGGAAAGGAAAATATTTCTAGAACAAGTCAGTTGTCATTTCATAGTCGCCAAATTTGCCGCAATTCAAGATAAGTTAAGGTGTGATTGAATAGGATTTAATTTTTAATTTAAATTTAAAATTTGAAGTGTGAAATACACATCTCTTTTTATAAATAATTTAACTTTTACGAAACATAAGATAAAAAATCTCAAAATCAAACTCTATCCAATCGCACCTTTAATCTTACAAACTTACTCTATAAAAATTTATAAATAGCATTAGCGCCAAGTAGATTGCTACGATTAAAAACAATTAGAGATGGAGACTTCAAAGAATTCATTGCTTGTTCCCTTGTTCTCATTTCTCTCAATTCTTCTTCTTCTCACTCCAACTGAATCTGCTCATAATATTCATGATGATTTCCTCAAATGCTTAGAATCCCAAAACTCAAAGTCAATATCCCGAGTTGTTTTCACCCCTAAAAGTCCCTCATACGAGTCCATCTTGCAATCCTCAGCAAACAACTTTCGACCATTATTAAGCTCCCCATTCATGCCAAGAATCATCCTCACCCCTTCGCACGAATCCCAAATTCAGGTGGTAATATACTGTGCAAAGAAACTTAGGATTCAAATTCGAGTGCGAAGTGGTGGACATGACTATGAGGGTCTTTCCTTCTCCTCTGAAGTCCCCTTCGTCATGGTAGATCTTCGAAACCTCAAGTCGATATCTATCGACAAAGAAAACCACAAAGCGAGACTCCAAGCTGGTGCAGACCTAGGCGAACTTTACCATAAGATTGCTGAAGAAAGTAGGACGCTGGCTTTTGTTGCCCCAGTGTAGGTGTTGGAGGACACTTCAGCAGAGGAGGATAGAGCGCAATAATACTGATTATATTCTACGTTAGATATTGAAACTTTAATTAATTCAATTTTTAGTTTTTTATTAGTTCTTTTAAATTTAAACAAGTTTTTTAAGAGCAATAATACAAATTTTTAATACAATAAAGTTATCCTCATTTTTTAAACCTCTTCTCTCTCTCTCCCTCTCCCTCCTTAAAAAATTTTACATTTTTTATCCAAAATTTGCAATTTCGAAATACCATTGGCAAGCAAATGCAATAGTCAACGATTCTCCACCAAACACCCATGATTTGGAGGTGAGAAATCGTTTAAAAAAAAGGTTAAAATTGTTGAATGTCTAGCCACTATTGTAGACGGAAGAAAGTCACTATTGTGGAAGGAAGAAAGCCACCATTGTGGAATAAAGAAAGCCACTATTATTGAAGGAAAAAAATACATCGGCCATCATTCTTGAAGTTTTGTCACCAACCTCCCACCTCATTTCTACTATAAATAGAAGCATTCCCTTGATGAGTTGTATACCTTAGAATTTTTAGAGAGGAATTAATCCCTTGAGAGTGGTTATTTTTGAGAGTTTTTGTAAATTCTATTTTGTTAATATAGAAAAAAAATATTTCTCTCATTTTTGTGTGTTTATCAAGCTTATTCGATTCTGAGTATTTTTATCACAACAAGTGGTATCAGATCTCAGGTTTTAAGCTCACCAGAGGTGCCACCGGAAAAATTCTGGAATTTTCAACTTACTCAAATCGTGATTTTCAGCATATCATTGGATTCTTTGTACCAAGAGGAGCATAACGCAATTTACAGAAGCTAAAATGGAGGTCCAGAGAGATCACAAAAGCAAAACAAAGTATTATTCTGTTTTTGCAAATTTCTGCAAAATCTATTCGTCGTCCAGCAAGAAGACGCTGACTCAACACCCAGTCAGCTGTCCAGTCAGCAACACATCATCAGTCACGTCATTGACCAGTCAGTGCCCAGTCACTACCACGTCAGCATCCAGTCAGTGACACGTGACAGACATTAGAAAAATTCTGGTATATTTTTAAAAATTACACTTTGAACTCTAAAGTGTTCTGAAATTAAAAGTTTGCTCTTAAAGTTTTCTAAAATTACAGTAATGGATTGGTCAAATCCAGTAATGGATTGATAATAGTGTCTTCCACCACGTTGCATAGGAGACAGAGGCATATGCTATTTGGAGGAAGTTCGAAGATATTTATCAGGTCAAAACTGCTCGGAATAAGGCCCTATTGATGAGGCGACTAGTAAACTTGAAGCTCAACGATGAAACTTCAATTGTCGAGCACAACAATAAGTTTCAAAACCTGATAAATCAATTGTCTTCTATTGAGATGCCACTTACATATGAGATTCAAATACTTCTTCTACTCAGTTCTCTACTTTGATAGTGTGGAAACACTTGTGATGTTCCTTAGCAACTTGGTCCCAAATGGCAAAGTTACCATGTCGATGAGGAGGCCAGAAGAATGGACAAGGGCACGGATCAGACCCATGCTCTTGTATCGGAGAACCGAGGAAGACAACTTGGGAATCAACAACGAGGAGGTAGAGGCAGAGACAGAGGTAGAAGCAGAGGTAAAAGTAGAGGCAGATCCACTGATGGTAAGAAACCGACCTACACATGCTATCATTGTGCCATTGAGGGTCACACGAAAAAAAATTGCTACATATGACTCGAGGAACAAGGCAAAAGTAGTTCTGAGTCGAGGAATAAGGGTGGAGAGACGATAGTCATCGTTCCTGGAGACGTAACATTTTGTTCTACTCTTAACGATATATGTTTTCATATTTCAAGAGAAGATTCAGAATGGGTGGTAGATACTGCAGCATCCTACCACGTGACTCCCCACAAGGACTACTTCACACCATACCAAGCTGGAGACTTTGGAACTGTGAAGATGGAAGATTCCACTTCCTCACGAATTATAAGAATTGGTGATGTCCAAATCAAGACAAACATTGGGAGCACCATTACACTGAAGGATGTTCGACATGTACTTGATTTTCAACTTAATCTTCTTTCAGGTATAGCTCTTGACAAACATGGTTATGATAACCATTTCAACAAGGGCAAATGAAAATTGTCAAATGGCGCTTTGACAGTCGCTCGAGGACACATTTATGGTACATTGTACAAAACTCATGTGAAGATCTGTACAGGAAGCCTCAATATTATAGAGAAGGAGAATTCTCAGAATTTGTGGCATGAGAGACTTGGCCACATCAGTCAGAAAAGGTTATCTTCTCTCAATGAGAAAAAACTTATCAACATTGACAAGGATGCTGCCATTAATCCTTGTAGTCATTGCTTGTTTGGTAAGCAATATCGAATCTCCTTTAATATTTTCTCAACAAGAAAATCATGGTTGCTTGATCTGGTACACTCTGATGTTTGCAGTCCCATGGAGGTTGATTCATTAGGAGGTAATAGATATTTCTTATCTTTTATTGATGATACTTCTAGAAAAGTATGGGTGTATTTTCTTAGATCGAAGGACCGAGTTCGGACTACTTTCCAGCGTTTCATGCCATGTGGAGCATGAAACATGAAAGAAATTGAAGTGTCTTCAAACAGACAATGGAAGAGAGTATACTTCTAGGATGTTCAAAGCCTACTGCAGGAGTTATGGCATTAGACATAAGAAAACAGTTCCCTGCACCCCGCAACATAATGGTGTAGTTGAGCGGATGAATCTTACCATTATGGATAGAGTCGAAGCATGATAATCAAGGCAAAGCTACCAAAGCCATTTTGGGGAGAAAGCATGAAAGAGCTGCATGCTACTTAATCAACATGATCGTCATCAAGTACTCACTCAATTTTGAAGTTCGAGAAACTTTGGTCTGGGAAAGAATCCAACATACTCACACTTGAGAGTATTTGGATGTTTGGGCGTATGCACATATATCCAAACTGAGCTCGGACGAAGCTTGATGGAATTACTACTCCATGTATTTTCATTGGCTATAGAGATGAAGAGTTTGGATACAGGTTATAGGATCCAAAGGAGAAGAAGGTAATCAGAAGTAGGGATGTCGTGTTTCGTGAAAACCAGACAAGAGAAGATATTGGAAAGCTCGCAATATCTCAGGAGTCAAGTGTTGACCTTCAATTCTTAGATGAAGGACTGGTACCATCTGCGATCAATACTGATGCAATGCTAGAAGACATGCCAGAAGCAGATGAAGAATAGGAAGAAGAGGGTGTTGAACAGGGGGAGACTCAACCTACATCTCTAGAAGTTTCGGAACCATCACAAGGCCAAGATGATGGTGAATCTTCTCAAACCATTCCAAATGTTCGAAGATTTGAACGAGGACGGATTCCTTTTACGAGATATTCAGATTCTAAATATCTTTTGCTCACTGAAGATGGAGAACCGGAGAGTTTCCAAGAAGCAACATCTCATAAGGATAAAGAAAAATGGTTGTTTGCAATGCAGGAAGAGATGGAATGTCTGCGTAAAAATCAAACTTATGAGATCATCAAACTTTCATCAGGGAAGAAGGCATTGCGAAATAAATGGGTATTCAAGCTGAAAAAAGATGGCAACAGGAATGTGGTGAAATACAAAGCTCTATTGGTGGTCAAAGGATTCCAGCAGAAGAAAGGAATTGATTTTGATGAGATTTTCTCACCAGTTGTCAAAATGACATTCGTTAGAGTTATAATTGGTTTGGTTGCAAGTATGAACCTGGAGTTTGAACAAATGGACGTGAAGATAACTTTTCTTCACGGAGATCTAAAAGAAGAAATCTATATGGAGCAGCCGGAAGGATTTGAGGTTTCTGGTGATAACCTCGTTTGCAAGCTTAAAAAAACTTGTACGGTTTGAAACAGGCACCAAGACAGTGGTATAAAAAGTTTGACTCTTGTATAGTAAGACAAGGGTATAAGAAGACTGCTGCAGACGAGTGTGTGTATATCCAAAGATTTTCAGACGGAAACTTCATTGCTCTTTTACTTTATGTAGACGACATGTTGATCGTGGGACAAGATGCAATGAAGATCAATCAGCTGAAGAAAGAGTTGTCTAAGTTATTCGAGATGAAAGACTTAGGACCGGCTCGATAGATTTTAGGAATGCACATTGTTCGAGACAAAAATAACCGAAGATTATGGTTATCTCAAGAGAAGTATATTGAACGAGTGCTCGAAATGTTCAATATGAATAATGCCAAACCGGTTAGATTCCACTAGCAAATCATTTCAAGTTGGATAAAAGTGCATGTGCCTCATCCAAGGAAGAGATTGGAGAGATGTCATCAGTACCATATTTTTCAGCCATTGGAAGTCTAATGTATGCAATGGTGTGTACAAGGCCCGATATTGCTCACGCGAGTGGGTGGTAAAGTCGTTTTCTCTCCAACCCTAGGAAGAATCATTGGGAGGCGAGTAAGTGGATTCTCGAGTACCTCAAGGGTACTACCCAAATGAATATTTGTTTTGGGGAGTCTGATCCAATCTTGAAGGGCTATACAAATGCGAGATATAGTGGTGATCTTGATGGGAGAAAGTAGTACATCAGAGTTTTCTATATACTTTTGCGGGGGAGCTGTCTCATGGCGAGTTAAGATTGTAGAAGTGTGTTGCTTTATCCATAATTGAAGTTTGAGTATATTGCAGCCCTCGTGAGTCGGCAAAGAGATGTTATGGTTAAAGCATTTTTTTTCAAGAACTTGGGATTAAACAAGTCGATTACAAGGTATATTGTGATAGTCAGAGTGCTTTGGATTTGAGCAAGAACTCTATGTACCATTCTCGCACAAAACATATTGATATTCGTTATCATTGGATACATGAAGTGATCGAGAAACAACTACTGAGATTAGTGAAGATCCATACGAAGGAAAATGCAACAGACATGTTTACAAAAGTGGTTACACAAGATAAGCTAGAGCTATGTAGAGACATAGCTGGAATTGTTGTTAGATAAAACTTGTTTAAGATGTGGCTGGAGGGGGAGAATTGTTGAATGTCCAACCACCATTGTGGAAGGAAGAAAGCCACCATTATGGAAGGAAGAAAGGCACCATTATGGAAGGAAGAAAGCCACCATTGTGGAATGAAGAAAGCCACCATTGTTAAAGGAAAAAAATACATCGGCCATCATTCTTGAAGTTTTGCCACCAGCCACCTACCTCATTTCTGTTATAAATAGAAGCATTCCCTTGATGAGGTGTATACCTTAGAATTCCCAGAGAGGAATTAATCCATTGAGAGTGGATATTTTTGAGAGGTTTTGTAAATTCTATTTTGTTAATATAGAAAAAAAAAAATTCTCTCACAAAAATTTTAATTTTGAAGGTTTCTGCACTGTCGCCAAGAAAAAAGAGCAAAGAACAATTTTTCCTTGGGCGAACAACGATTACCCCAAAGAAAATTTTTGGATGCCAAACAGTGGAGCCGATGAAAAAAATTTGAATACAAGAGAAGAAATGGAACACTCTTGTGTGAGAGAAGGAAGAATAATGCTTCATTGCTGTGTGTAGATCAGTATATATAGAATATACATAACTTCCACTTTGGAACGCAATATTGCCGGCAAGATATGTCCTAAACGAGTGCTGAATATACAAGGAATACAATCCACTATACAAAGCAAAAATTCAGTCAGAAAGAAAATCAAGCAATCAATTTTCATGATCTTTAGCATCTGATTGCATGTGCGTCTGATTGTGTTCCTTAATCTGTTTGAATTTCAACAATCCATTTGAATATAAAGTCGTCCCAGGTGACAAAACGGTAGTACTGTTAGTTTGCTCCTCCTTATTGCAGGTTGGCCTTAAATGGCGCGAAGTTGGATAGATCTTTTTTCTTGTGGGTTGGGAAACACACAATACGTTCTCGCCATAATGGTAAGATTGTCAATCGAACACAATGAGTCGAATTTTGCCAAGCCTAAGCTCGGCCCACTTTTGGTCAAAGCTAGGCTCAGACGCTAGCTTGATTTTTTTAAAAACATTTTGTGTTAACTTATTTTATATTTTCATTTTCACTCTACAAAAATTTTTTTATGTTTTTAGGATATTTGATATTATACTTTTAAAAATTTTTTAAACTTGTATTTGAATCTTAAATGTTTGTTAATTAAATATAAAAGTAAAAAATTAATTAATTATACTATTATTACATTTAAAAATTATAATAATATTTTTTAATAAAATATAATAATTGTGTATGTGTGTGTGCGCGGGTATATATAGTATTATATATTACGTGCCAGGTTAAAAATGAACCGAACTTGTTTAAGCCCAGCTCGGCCCTTATTTTATCGGGTTGAACGAGCCTGGCTCAGAACAATCCTAATAATAGGCCTGCAGTCTAAGGTCCTTTTTTTTATGTTACTAATTTTTTTCTCTCTCTTTTCTATCTTTATCATATATGAGCATGTAAATTCATTATTATGATGTAAAGCATCTTTGACCAATAATACCAATATTTTGAAATAGCAAATGGTCTTTACACACACACACACACACACACACACACACACACATATATATATATATATATATATATATATATATATATATATATATATATATATATTTATAATATATCATATATATGTAAAAATTAAGTAATAATTTTATTAAAGTATATATTAATAAGGAAAATAAATCCATGCTAGTAGCATAGCAAGACATCTAGCCTTATGCCGAGACCCAATCCTTGTTACTATACTCAATTGGTGATATAATAGTACAAGGATGGGTAATTCCCATGAGAATGACCCAATTTGTATAATATCCTTAATAGCCGTCTAGAATTCGATAGGGGACAACTTGTTTTTATACTTATCTACGAACAAGGTACATCCAAGTAAGTTAGCTAAAAATCCTCACATCTGATCCATAGCATTTTGAAGTATATAAGTGCACTGGTGTTGTATTACCGAAAACTATAAACTCCGAGGTTGCTCTTTACTTAGGCCAAACATGCTAACAACATCCTATACTATCTCACTCTGCACTTGTAGCATCTCTAAGGGCAATCCATTGACAGGAATTTGTAGGATCATTCAAATGTCATATTGTGTGATAGTCATCTCTCCAAACGGCATATGAAAACTATTCATCTCTGGGTACCATTGCACCACGAACATTGACTGTAAAGGCATGTCTAAATTTACTGAGTAAGCAATTTTGTAGGTAGCTAAGTTGTGATTGTTCTACTCAATCTTATGTCTCTTCACTAGGTAAACTTCTTAATGGCTAACATGTTAGCGTATGATAATGCCCATGACATGTAAGATCTCCCCACTCTTATTAAAAGGCATAAATAATACTATTAAAAGTTTAATTACATTAAGAAGAAAACAATAACAATAGTTAAGCTAATATACCTCATTATGATAAATAGTAGATGCAACATCGCGATCGAATCGAAGTAACAAACAATGATCCTAAGGACCCTCTTTGGTTGGTCACTGAAAGCATCTACTTATATGTATGTCCAAACTTATGATTTTATCCCTCTCAAACATTATCTTCGACTTTGATCCTAGCTTGGTCATCATAAAATAGTTCTAAAATATTAACAGTAACTGCACAAAGGATGCCAAAATTCATCATACGAGTACCGAAAGAAGGATTTGTGCTAAGTCCACCCCTACACCATTCCAAGGCAAAGCAGATGATATCATATGAATAAGGAAGGCTTTTTCCTTTGCTATGTCTTACAATAGGACTCATATGAATATGCAGCATTTGGAGGAAGGTATCTATAATTGTGGCTCTAAGAAATGTCTTTGTCCTACTCGTTGAATATCGTATCCTATTCTTATGACTTGTTTCCAAGAGGAGAGTCATATTTTATAAGATTTGTACTACTCATACTATCTGGTAGTACTGAAATAAGAGAGTATTGGGTTGCAGTCGTTAGAAGTGGAGTGAATGTGCTCTGACCAGTAACTTGCTATGAATTTATAACCTTTTTACCCTTATCGGCCGCCTATGGTTATTAAAAATTATAAATTGATTTATTTATTTTTATAAAAATTATAACAAGATTGTAGTAATACTTATAAAAAATTACTAAAACCATGAAAAAATAGGGAATGTCTAAATTAATATTTAACTGAATTACATGCCTTATATATGTATTAATGTATAAAACACAATTATATATATGCCTAAAACTAGAAGATATTTACAATTTCTTATGCAGTTTCTTTTAATCTTTGAAGTTTGCAACTTGATTATAAATTTAATATCACTGCTTTGGTTTTATCTGGATTAATCAAATCAATAATCAAAGGATATTAAGATTAAATGATAGAATTAAGGGTGACACAATAGAAAGGAAAGGGATGATATAAGAGAGATCGGCAATCTCTTTTGTGATACTAAAATTTCATTCGTGAAACTAATTAAAAGACATAATTTTTTATCTTAATTAATATTGTATGTTATAAAAGACAGACATGAAAGTTATATTAACTATGAAAAAATTACACAAAAAAAAAAATAAAAAGTAAAAAGACAAGAGAACAAACCTAGACCAAAGTTGAAGTTGAAAACCTTATTCCAAATTCGCAATTGCCTTTTTTTCTTTGTCTTCTATTTGTAAAACTATGTGCTTCTTTGCCTATTTTATCTCTTAACTGAAAAGCTATCTTATATAGGTGTAACAGTATACCAATACAAACTAGTTGTGATTGGAAAATGATTTTAAATCCTAATTGAATTTGGTCACCTATTGAAATCTTCAAAATAAGAGATAATATGGAGAATTTACAAGATTATTGTTATTTGTAATAAAATATACACCTGATTTTGAATTATTATAATTAATTGACATAAGATAAAGCTACCAAATTCTCACTCACCAGCTACGGGGTGCCCAAGCATTTTGAGTGGTGTGCCCAACAGCCATTTCTTTTTTTAAAAAATTTAAATTTATAAAATGTTAAAATTATCAAAAATTGTTATGGATTAGTAAAATCGCCATGTTTACAACAATCCCTTTAATTTGAGTCGTAAAGATGTTGGGAATTTTATGTCTTCAGCAGTAAGAGACTTCATGCTCTAAGGGCTAGTTTGGATGGAAGAAGTGTAGAGAAAAGAAAAGAATTGGGAGGAAAAGAAATTAATTTCTTCTATTTGGTACTTTTAGTTGGGAAGAAAAGAAGAGAAAAGTAGGCACCAACAACCCCTCTTCTTTCCAAAACCTTCTCTCTAAATGGAGAGAAAGAGATGATTACTTGGTCAAAGGGGTCAATATAAGTAAATGAGGGAGGAATTGACTAAATAACCCTAAAATATTTATATCTAAAATGATAGTCATTAAAGATAGAAGGATAAATTTTGAACTAAATATTACATCTCTTCCTTTCTCTCCTCACTTCCAAACAAGAGATAACAAAATTATTTCTTTTCTCTCCTAAACTCTCAAGTAAGGTCAAGTATCTTTTCTCTTCTCTCTTCTTTTCTCTCCTATTATAATCACCCAAACTAGCCATAACTATTCCTGAAATAGTCTATCGATTCCATATATATTGCGTCCTTCATTCTATAAAAGGTTTCATTGTAGAAATTTTTACACATTAATATAATAATAAAATTGACTAGTTTGCTCTTAATTAAATATTTTTTTATTATAAAAAATTACAATACAAGAAACTACTATCTGTGCTATATAAATGCCATTGTGAGTGTAAATAAGAAAAATAAAGACAAATTTTTGTCCAATGACACTTGTTTTGCAACAAAATAAAAATTCTATAATGATACTTATTATGAAACGGAGGGAGTACTTGTTAATTTTGTTTGCGCTTTCTTTGTTTCAATTTAAGTGTTATTTTAAAAATCTTCATAATATTCAAACACTAATTGAATTGATTAATTTATTTTTAATTCAATAGTCTCTCTTCTCTTAAAACACTACTATATAGGAAACTATCATCATTTACTATACAAATACAATGTTTTATTATGAGAGTAAATAAGGAAAAGAAAGTTAATTTTTTATTCAATGATACTTATTTACAAAATAAACTTCTACAATGACACTTAAATTAAAACAGAGGGAGTACCTTTTACATATATTAAGATTTTTTAAAAATATGTACAATTTAAAATAAAAAGACTCATATACTCTTTTTTTTAGTCTATAGAACACATTAAAACCTATAGATTTTCATTACTACTAGAAATGGAATAAGTATTATAGGACAAGTAAAAAGTACAAATAGAATTACTATTATGAGACGAAATGAGTAATAGTAATGAAATTGAACTTGCGTTTCTTATATCTCTTTTCCTTTTCAATTGGTAGCAAGTAGGGTTGGTGTCACGGGACATGAGACTTAAGTACAAATGATATTTTTATTCTAAATAATAATTTAATAATCAAGTATTTAATTTGTAATAAGAAATCAGAAATCTAGCAACTTCATAAGAATATATATATAATTTTTGAGTAATTTGTATAAAGAGTCTCATAACTATTTTATTTATTTTAAAAATATCTCCTGACTGTAATTTCTATAATTTTGGTCTTTGTCGTCAGTCTTACAGTGAAGTTGAACTCAAATTCATATGTGTTGCACATATGAGTTTAATTTGAAAAGCAAATTCATTAAATCATGCTTATTTTTATAAAAATACATTCACATAAATACTATTTACAATCTATAATCACATAGCATTACCTTTATTATAAAGTACAAATTTTCTATCATAATTTATACTTGATTAGGATTTTTTTTTTTGGAGAAATGAGACTTCTGGTTCATCTTGGAAAGAAAAATGCAAATTCGAGCTGGTCTGCAGGTTCACATGCTCGAGTTGGTTTCTTTTTTTTTTTTTTTTTGATAATCCAGGTTTCTAAGCTAAGCCTAACTATTCCTGGACTCCATAACCTTTGCCCCTAAGCTATGGAGTATGTAAATCGTGGATGTACACGAACTGGGTCTCAGGGTCCCAAGGCCCCTGTACACTACTGTGTACAAGGGACCCATTCTAAATTGATTGTTCCACTATATCCCCTTAAATATAGCTCCCATCTCGAGTTGGTTTCTTACTTGGACTTGAAGTGGACTCATCTGTAGGTCACATTTGTTAGAAACTGTTGCATCGCTTTGGGCTTAATGGCCGAAGAAATCAAAAATTGAGGCTTCCATGTGCTAAATGGCCAAGAAATTTAAAATCAAAGCCATTCCAAACCAAACTACACTATAAAAGGAGATAGGAAAAAGGGAAAGTATTCCGTTCGATAATCAAGCATAGTATTTTCAGCCGTATTATTTAATTTAATGAGAATTATTTTACCAATTACGCAATGACTTTGATACCCATTATTCAAAAGTTTCTCCATTTATGTCCTTCAAAGATTACTTTCTTCATTGAGGAAGGGGTTGCGTGTGGTCATAATAATATGGCACTTTAGCTGACAACATTATTTCACTACCACATTTCAATTACCCCGTCTACTACATCTCCTAAAACATTTTTTTTTTATAAATTTATCTTTTTTTTGAATTTAGGAAAATCCAAAACAAAAAGTTTCAATGCCAATTTGCCTTCATATCCTTATAGTCTTTCTTTAGGGTTCCAGTGTTTGCTGATTTTTTTGGCCGAAATTTTAGATTGAGATTTTTTACATTTTTTGTTGAAATTTCAATCCCACATCGGTGGGTTAGTATTTGAGGGGGAGGTTGAGAGTTATAAATAAACTCCTCCTTCTCCTATTAGTTCTATCCCAAGTTGTATACTCTTCTCCCACTATAAATAAAAGCGGGCTGCTTGAGTGATGCTAAAAGACTAGGCAAATTTTGCCGAACTCCGTTATCAAAATTTTCCAGGTGTGTTCTTTCCTTATCTCTCTTTTTATTCCGTATTTATTTGTTGTTATTGTTTCTTTCCGATTATAGTATTCAATATTATTTGTCGGGTATATTTGTAGTATTTTGTATTTTTCAACTTACTAGAAGTTTATTTTAGAGGAAATTATTACCCGAAATTCCCAACAAGTGGTATCAGAGATGAAGGTTCGTCCTTGGGTTGTTTGTAGCTGGGGATTGTAGCTTTAATTATCTAGAAAAATTTTGTCTATAGCGGTCGGTATTTAAGCGGTCCACTTGTGACCCTCCAATCTTTCCTAAAAATTTTCTTGGAATAATTTTTGGTACAATACTCAGTATTTTTCTGAAATATTGAATATTATATTTTAATTTTGTAATGACATATATTAGAAATGTAGTACCAGAGACATCAGTTTTCTCTTCATCATGGTCGAGGATTCCGATGTCCAGTTTGAAATTGATAGTAGAAATATTTGACGGTACTAGCCATTTCGGTATGTGGCAAGAGGAAGTCTTGGACTCCCTTTTCCAGCAGGGTCTTGACATTGCTATTGCAGAAAATAAACCGAAAGATGCTGAAGATAAGGATTGGAATATTATGAATCGGTTAGCATACGGAACAATTCGGTCGTGCCTGTCCAAGGAGTAGAAGTATACTTTCAAGAATGAGACTTCTGCGCATAAATTGTAGAAGGCGTTGGAGGATAAATTTCTAAAAAATAGTGGTCAGAATAAGCTCCTTATAAAGAAACGGTTGTTCCGATTTGATTAACGACCAGGTACAACTATTAATGAATACGTCACTATATTTAATTAATTAGTAGCAGACTTGTTAAATATAGATGTGAAATTTGGGGATAAAGATTTGGCCTTGATGTTGTTATCATCTCTTCCTGATGAATTTGAACATTTGGAGACTACGTTACTTCATGGGAAGGAAAATGTGTCGTTAGATGCTATTTATTCTACTTTATATAGTCATGAATTGAGAAAGCAGGATAAGATGAAAACCAAATCAATGACGTCAGAAGAAGTATTGGTGGCAAGAGGTCGTCAGCAAAGCCAGTCAAAGGGGAGGAGACGAAGTTCCAAGTCAAAAGGTCGAGTCGTTGCCAAAGATGAGTATGCTTTCTATCATAAGAAAGGACACTGGAAGAAAGACTGTCCAAAGCTGAAGAAGAAAGGGAAGACTCCGCAAGATGTTAATGTTGTAGATTGCAAGAGTGATGTGGAATTAGAAATTTCTCTTGTGGTTTCACCTTCAACATTACATCCAAATGAATGGATATTGGATTCAGGTTGCACCTATCATATGTGTCCTATTCGGGAGTGGTTCTTTGAATTTTAGGAACTCGATGGCGAAGTTGTCTACATGGTGAGGACAATGGTGAGGACAGTAGCAGTAGCAACTTCAAGTAGCAAGAAGGATGCCTAAGCAACAAAGCTGTGGCATATGCGGTTGGGACATGCTGGTGAAAAATCCTTGTAAATTCTTGCCAAGTAGGGATTATTGAAAGGTACAAAGACTTGCAAACTTCAATTTTGTGAGCATTATGTTCTTGGAAAACAACGAAGAGTGAAATTTGGCACTGCAATCCACAATACCAAGGACATTCTGGATTATGTGCACTTAGATGTGTGGGGGCCTACCAAGACTCCGTCAATCAGTGATAGGCATTATTTTGTCACTTTCGTTGATGATTTTTCCAGAAGAATTTGGGTGTTTACTATGAAGAACAAGTCTGCTTGGAGTTTTTCTTAAGTGGAAAACTGAAGTTGAAAACCAAACAGGGAGGAAGATCAAAGTTCTTCGGACAAACAATGGTGGAGAATACAAGAGCGATCCATTCCTGAAGGTATGCCAAGATTGTGGCATAAGACGGCACTTCATAGTCAGAGAAACACTGCAGTAGAATGGGGTGTCGGAGGATATAAACAGGACACTGGTGGAGAAAGTTCGTTGTATGCTGTTTAATGTTGGGTTAGGCAGAAAATTTTGGGCTGAGACTATAACATATGCTCAGCATCTTGTCAATCGTTTGCCATCATCTGCTATAGATGAAAAAACTCCTTTAGAGGTATGGTCTAAAAACTCTGCTACTGATTATGATACTTTGCGTGTTTTTGGTTCTACTGTATATTATCATGTGAATGAATCAAAGTTGGATCCATGGGCAAAGAAGGCTCTATTAATGGGCTTCAACGCTGGAGTTAAGGGATACCGTTTGTGGTGTCTAAAGGCAAAAAAGACGATAATCAGTAGGGATGTTACCTTTGATGAATCTGTCATGTTGAATAAGGTAAATCCAGAAAGGGTTAATGGTACTCAGCAGTAGGTGGAGTGTATTCTGAAGCATGTGGAGTTTGAGCAGACAGTGGTGATTCCAGCAAATAGCAACGCTAGTGACTCTCCAAGGGCAGAAGAAGAGTTAGAAGAGGAAGAGGTTTCGACCCAAGAACCTCTACAATAATCGGAGCCAATTGCCGTTAGAAGAGCAAGACGAGAGATTCAAAAACCTGTTCGTTTTATTGACATGGTAACTTATACACTTCCAGTTGTTGATGATGTTCCATCCACCTACATAAAAGCCATCCGAAGTTCAAAAAGTGCTAGATGGACAGGTGCAATGGAAGATGAATTGCAATCTCTCGAGAAGAACAAGACGTGGAAGCTAACACAACTACCAAAGAGCAAGAAGACTATTGGATGCAAATGGGTATTTGCAATGAAAGAAGGATTTCCTGATAAAGATGAGATTCGACCATTAGAATTTTGTTGGCTTTGGTAGCGCAGCTGAATTTAGAGCTAGCTCAACTTGATGTGAAGACCGCATTCATGCACGGTGATTTGAAGAAGGAAATCTATATGACTCAGCCAGATGGATACAAGGTTACTAGTAAGAAGAATTGGGTTTGCAAACTAAGTAAATCATTGTGCGGACTGAAACAATCTCCAAGGCAATGGTACAAGCGATTTGACAGGTTTATGAAGGGTCAGAAGTACACAAGGCACAAATACAATCATTGTGTGTATTTGCGCAGGCTTCAAGATGGTTCCTACATCTACTTACTCTTATATGTTGATGATATGCTGATAGCAGCAAAGAGCCAAGTTGAGATTAACAGATTGAAAGCTCAGTTGAGTAAGGCGTTCGAGATGAAGGATTTGGGGGAGACCAAAAAGATTCTCGGCATGGAGATAAACAGGGATAGAGAGAGACAAGTTTTGACTGACACAGAAGTAATATTTGAAGAAGGTATTACAACGTTTTGGTATGCATGAAAACACAAAACCTGTAAGTACCCCAATTGCTCCTCATTTGAAACTTAGTAGCCAGTTATCTCCAACAATAGATGAAGAGCGAGAATACATGGTGAGAGTCCCGTATGCAAATGCAGTTGGAAGCTTCATATATGCAATGGTGTGTACGAGACCAGATATTTCACAAGCTGTTAGTGTTGTGAGCAAGTACATGCATGATCCAAGCAAGGGTCATTGGCTAGCTATGAAATGGATTCTACGGTATCTTCGAAATACCGCAGATATTGGATTGGAATTTGAACGGGATGAATCACTCGATCATTGTGTAGTTGGATATTATGATTTTGATTATGCATGTAATTTGGATAAGCGACGGTCTACAACTGGCTATTTGTTTACTTTAACAAAAGCGCCAGTTAGTTGAAGTCTACCTTGCAGTCAACGGTGGCTTTATCTACAACAGAGGCAAAGTATATGGCGATTACAGAGACTGGAAGCAATTTGGCTTCATGGTTTGCTTAAAGACTTGGGAGTTCGTCAGAAACAACTTGAGGTTTATTCTGACAGTCAGAGTGCTATTCACTTAGCAAAGAATCAAGTCTTTCATACACGGACGAAGCACATTGATGATCGCTATCATTTTGTACGTGAAATTCTCGAAGAAGAAGAGATCATTTTCCGAAAGATTCATACTGCGGAGAATTCTACAGATATATTGACCACAGTGGTTACAAGGGCCAAGTTTGAACATTGTTTAGACTTGGTTAATATCTTGCACATTTGAGTTAGCGCCTCACGGCGCAAAATTTGGAAGCACCACAAGGACTTTTTTTTTATTTTTTGTTTTGTTTGAGAAGATTTGTATTTAGTGGGATTTGAAATTAAGCCAAGGTAGAGATTTGTTGACTTTTTTGGCCGAAATTTTGGACTGACATTTTTGTCTGAAATTTCAACCCCACATCGGTGGGTTAGTATATGAGGGAGGAGGTTGAGAGTTATAAATAAACTCCTCCTCCTCCTATTAGTTCTATCCCAAGTTGTATACTCTTCTCCCATTATAAATAAAAGCAGGCTGCTTGAGTGGTGCTCGGAGACTAGCCAAATTTTGCATAACGCCGTTATCAAAATTTTTCAGGTGTGTTCTTTCCTTATCTCTCTTTTTATTCCGTATTTATTTGTTGTTATTGTTTCTTTCCGATTATAGTATTAAATATTATTTATCGGGTATATTTGTAGTGTTTTGTATTTTTCAATTCATTAGAAATTTATTTTAGAGGGAATTATTACCAAAAATTCCTAACAGTGTTTATGCTGTTGTGCGTAAAACGAATGAATAAGATAGAAAATAAATAATAATATGAAAGTAATAAAAATAAAAAAATTAGTTATATTTACCCTTAAATTATTTTGAATTTTTTTAATAAAAAAATTTTATTTTATGACATTCCTTTCATTCTTTAACATTATCCAAATTATAGAGGTAGAAAATCAGTCGAAAAAATTACTTCAAGTACAAATAAATATACAGAAATAAAGTAGCATTTTATTAACTTTCAAGCCATCCTTTTCTATTCTTCCTCCTCCTTTGTCTATAAACAATATGGCACGTGCTTGTAACATGACTCTTTTTACCTGATTTCATCATGTCATTCATAATTGATAGATATAGTTATTTTAAAAAAGTTCATGTATATAAAGAGATAAAATAAAAGTTTTTAGTTAAAAAAAGAAAAGTAAATATAATTTAAGAACAAATATAACTAATTTCTCTAAAAATAACATAAGGAATTTATGTCATTCGGTCTATTAACCTACATTTACAGGCGAAGGAAACTCAAAATCATTAACTCAGTCAGAAAAATTAAAAATAGAAAAAAATTTCTAAAACCTACAGAGCCTCAACCCAACAACAACTAACGTGGAGAAACGAAAGTTACCAATTTATGTGTTAATGTAGAATCCTAAACCAAGTTAGTTTCCTAACTCGCATTGGTTTCTAGAGTTTCTAATAGGATTTGGTTCCTAATAAGGTTTGGTTTAGTAAATCAAATCCTAGTTGGTTTTGGTCTAATTTTAAGCTATAATTATATGTGGTGAGATGATTATTTTACATAGAGAGAGTTAGAGAAATTTTTGCTCAATAAAAAGTTTAATTGTTATCTTCTTAAAATTCTTTTAGATTGATAAAATTTCTACATGTGGTATCAGAGCCAGAAGAGAATGGCTTTGGAAAGTTGAGATTTTTTTCCGTGAACCGGTTCATCCGAGGAACTTTCAAGTTCTATAAAAAAAATTGTTTGCTACTGTTGTTGCAACGACAAAGTCGGTTGTGTGAGGTCTTGAATTTCTTGAATTTCTTGATTAGAAAAATAGAAATTTTTCTCACCATTCAAGATGATCTAATCTACAAGAATCTCAGCAAAAGAATTTCGAGCTCCTTTTCTACAGTTGGTCTTAACCCCAATGCTTGCAATAAAGGTTAAGCATAGATTCTAAGGGTTTTACTCCTTGTTCAGTTTTTGTCTTTGATGGCAAAAATAATTTTGATCTATGGAGGTAGTATATGCAAAAACTTTTTGTCCTGCTCGGTGTTTAGGATATCATTGAGAAAGGTTCTAAGCAACCGTCTCCCAATGCGGAATTAACTAAAGAAGAAAAGAAAAAACCTCCAATGGTGCTTTGGTAAGATTCCATCTTTTTAATAAGGTGGAGTTATATGTTGCTCAAAAATATGTGAATGCAAAATCTACAAAAGAAATGTGGACCATCTTGGTAAATTCTAATAGAGGCAGTGAAGAGGTGAAGCGAATCCAGTTGCAGGCATTGAACAAGGGGTATGAATTGGCTCTTATGCCACCTACAGAGTCAGTTAGTGATTATATTGGCAAGATACAAAATCTTACCAACCATATGAGATTCAATGGTGAGGCTTTAACAGAAGCTCAAGTTATTGAAAAAATACTCCGATCCATAAACTCCAAGTTTCATACCAAGAAGATAGTTCTTGAAGCCACAAAGGACTTAGACACAATGACGGTGGCCCAATTAGAAGGTGAATTGTTATCCTATGAGTTGTCCCTAATTAAATAGTCAATTGGTTGTTTTGAGGAGAGTGCATTAAAAGCCCAAGAAGTCGTTCAAACGGAGGAATTTGAAACATCAAATAAGAAGAATTTCATCAGAGAGGTGGCCAAAATTTTCGAGGAAAAGGCCGAGGTAGAGGAAACTTCAGAGGCAACAACAGAGAAAGAGACAGAGGCCATGGTAGAGGTAATTTTAATTATCAGTAAAATAACTTTGATAAGAATGCTCAAAATAATAGTGCTTATCAAAAGGTAGATAAGTCAAAACTACAATATTTTTACTGTAAAAGATATGGTCACATGCAGAAAGATTATAGATTTAAAAAGGAACATATGGCACAACTTCAAGCAAAATTTGCAGAAACTGTTGTTGATAATTCTGAAGCATTATTATTTGTTTCTTTTGGGAGTAGAGGAGATAAAAGAATGAATGGATTTTGGACTATGGCTGCAGCAATCATATGTGTGGAAATAAAGATATGTTTGTAGAGTTAGATACTAAAATTCAGAGTTCCGTAAGACTTGGAAATAATGACTACGTAGATGTTCTTGGAAAAGGAAGAATTGCCATTAATTTGAAGGACGGAACTTCTAATTTTATCTTGGATGTTCTTTATGTTTCCAGTCTTCATCATAATTTGTTGAGTATTGGCTAGCTATCTACCAAAGGGTACAATATTACTTTTAGTAGAGGAATTTTCACAATTATATACTCACAGAAGGGGCTCATTGTACAATCCTGATACTAAGAAGGTCATTATTAGCAGAGATGTTACTTTTGATGAGCAAACAGCTTGGGATTGGTCAAGCAAGTCTGAAGAGCCAGTCATACCCTCTTATATCCCATTGAGGTCTTTGATTTTGGAAGATTTAGAATATGCCAGACAAGATAGAGAAGAGATTGAGCAACCAACTAGTGTGCAATCAGATCTTGCACAGCAATCTAGTCGTCCTCAGCGTTTCCTCCCCGTTTGTAAGATTATATTGTTGGTGATGCTACTTTATCTGATGAAGATGTTATAAATTTTACTTTATTTGCATATTGTAATCCAGTCACTTATAAGGAGGCTGCGAATGATAATCATTGGATATGTGCGATGGATAAGGAGATTCATACCATCGAGAAAAATAAAACTTGGGAGTTGACTTCTCTTCCGCCTGATAAACAACCCGTTGGAGTTAAATGAGTATAAAAGACCAAATTTAAACCTTTTGGAGTGGTGGAACATTTTAAAGCAAGATTGGTGGCAAAAGGATATAAGCAAAAGTCTGGCATTGATTATTTTGAGGTATTTGCCCCTGTTGCCAGACTTGATACAATACGTATGTTTCTATCTCTTGCTACTCAAAATTCTTGGAATATTTGTCAAATAGATGTTAAGTCTGCTTTCTTGAATGGAGTATTGGAAGAAGAAGTATATGTTAAGCAACCTGATGGTTATGTTAAAAAGGGTCAAGAAGAGAAGGTTTACAGATTGAAGAAGGCATTATATGGGTTGAAGCAAGCTTCTAGAGTTTGGTATATTCGTATTGATTCTTATTTTCTTGATCATGGTTTTGAGAGATGCCCTTATGAGCATACTCTATATGTGAAATTTAATGGTGTTAGTGATATTCTTATTGCGTGGTTGTATGTTTATGATCTTATCTTCACTGGCAACAATCTCAAATTAATTTTTGAATTCAGGGAGGCTATGATAAACCAATTTGAGATGACGGATTCGGGATTGATGTCTTATTTTCTTGGTTTGGAAGTTAAACAATTGGATAGAGAAATTTTTATTTCTCAGAAAAAGTATGCAGGTGATATCTTGAAGAAATTTAGGATGGATGAGGCCAAACCTATCATGACTCCTGTTGAGGAGAAATTGAAGTTAACAAAAGAAGGGATTGGAGCTATTGTTGATGCTACTGCTTATAGAAGATTAGTTGGAAGTTTGATATATTTAACAGCCACAAGGCCTGATATTACATATGGCGTTGGCTTGATTAGTAAATTTATGGAATCCCCTTGCGAATCACATTTGCAATTAGCAAAAAGGATCTTGAGATATATTATTCGCGTACTACTAGTATAGTTCTTGTTAGATACACAGACAGTGATTGGGCTGGTGATATAGTGAATTATAAAAGCGCTTCTGGTTATGCTCTTATTTTGGGGTCTGGAATATTCTCTTGGTCATCAAAGAAGCAGCAAGTAGTAGTTTTATCTACGGCAGAGGCAGAATACATGGCAGCTACAAACTATACTACACAAGTAATTTGGTTGAGACTTATATTTGAATTTCTACAACATCAACAAATTAGTCCTAGTATTATATTTTGTGGTAATAAGTCTGCTACTGATTTAACCAAAAATCCAATATTACATAGTCATAGCAAGCAAATCAATATCAAGTATCATTTTATTCAAGAGTTGATTAGAGATAAAGAAATTGTGGTTAATTATTGTCCAACCGCAGATCAAGTTGCAGACATCTTCACCAAACTATTAAAAGTGAAATTATTTTTGAAGTTGAAGAAGATGCTTGGCATTGTTAAATTTGATGAACTTGGTTTAAGGGAGGCAAATGTAGAATCCTAAACCAAGTTAGTTTCCTAATTCACATTGGTTTCTAAATTTCCTAATAGGATTTGGTTCCTAGTAAGGTTTGGTTTAGTAAAACAAATCCTAGTTGGTTTTGGTTAATTTTAAGCTATAAATATATGTGGTGAGATTATTATTTTATATAGAGAGAGTTAGAGAGATTTATCATCAAAAAAAAGTTTAGTTGTTATCTTCTCAAAATTCTTTTCGATTGATAAAATTTCTACAGTTCAAAAATTATATCAAGAAAAGAAAAGTAATTATTTTAAATAAGGTCTGAAAACGTGAGAAGAGTTTTTCCTTATCAATTCCACTTGGATATTAAGAGCAAGAGGCATAGGAGCCAAAAGATGAATAAAACTACTCTTAATCACAAAATTATGAAGCCGATAAATTGTTTATTTGAGATTTTATAATTCTTTACGGCTGATTCAAGTTCTAAAAGGCTGAACAAAATTCTATTTCAGAAGCATGTACACAACGAAGAGACAAGTCTTAATAGAAGATTAAATAATGCGATTCACCTAATCTTTGCTGAAAATGATCTTATTTAATGGATGATTACTTTGACTTCGGTCAAAGTTTATTTACATATACAACCTTTGATATATGCATCATCAAAGACTTTTATTCTCATGATTTTATCTAATACCGAAGATTTTGCGTCTTTAAGAAACTGTTTCGTGCGGCAATCAGTCTTTTGCTGAGTTTTCTTTTGTGGTGAAATCAGAAATAGAAGAAAATTATGGGAAAATAAGAATTAATAAATAGGAAAGGTCAAACGCTTAGAAAGGATTTCAAATAAAGATTTTGAATATCAAATTGATGCATTAGATACTTAAGAAAGAAAAGGAAAAATTTTTAGAAAGAAAGATAAATCATTTTTTGAAAAATTTAAATGTCTTACAAATACACATATGTACAACAAATTATTTTTCCTTTTTTGGCTTTCTATGCAAGGTGAGTCAATTTCTCGTAAAGGAAAGTCATTCTACAACAAATTTGCCACAATGTCTTCAAAAGGTTAATCCTCAAGATAGGTTATTCTTGCAAACTTTCTCTATGAAAATTACAAATAGCATGAGCGCCAAGTATATAGCTAGTTCGCGATTAAAACCGATAAGAGATGGAGACTTCAAAGACTTCATTGCTTGTTCCTCTGTTATCATTTCTTTCAATTCTTCTTCTTTTCACTCCAACTGAATCTGCTTGTCATATTCATGATGATTTCCTCGAATGCTTAGAATTCCAAAACTCAAATTCGATATCCCCAGTTGTTTCCACCCCGAAAAATCCCTTGTACGAGTCCATCTTGCAATCCTCAGCATACAACCGTCGACCATTATAAAGCTTCCCATTAATTCCAAGGATCATCCTCAACCCCTGCATGAATCCAAATTCAGGCGGCAATATACTGTGCAAAGAAACTTAGGATTCAACTTCGCGTGCGAAGCGGTGGACATGACTATGAGGGTATTTCCTTCTCCTCTGAAGTCCCTTTCGTCATGGTAGATCTCCGAAACCTCAAGTCGATATCTATCGATAAAGAAAACCGCAAAGCAAGACTCCAAGCTGGTGCAAACCTAAACGAACTTTACCATAAGATTGCTGAAGAAGTAGGACGCTGGCTTTTGTTGCCGGTGTTTGCCCCACTGTGGGTGTTGGAGGACACTTCAGCGGAGAAGGATATAGCATGATATCTTGAAGATCCGGCGTCGCTGCTGATCATATTGTGGATGCCAAAATCATTGATGTTAATGGCCGAATTCTGGACAGAAAATCTATGGGTGAGGATCTCTTTTGGGTTATCTGAGGAGGCAGCGGAGCGGCTTTCGGATCATTACTGAATGGACAGTAAACCTCCTTACTGTTCTTGAAAGATGTTACTGTTTTCAATGTAAGTAGGATACTGGAAGAAAATGCTACTCAGTGCATAAATGGCGGTACATTGCAGACAAGATTGATGAAAATCTAGAAATAACCATCTCCATCCGCAGTGCTATTTCTCCTGAATGTCAAAAATAAAACCATTGAAGTTTCTTTCACTTCCTTATTCCTTGGGGAAGTTGATGATCTTCTCAAACTACTGCATCAAAGCTTCCCTGAGCTGGGATTGAGGAAAGAAGATTGTCAAGAAATGAGTTAGATTCAATCTATACTCTACTTTGTCCTTCTTCCAATTGACGAACCGGATGTTTTGCTTAACAGAACCCGACCGGTAAACCCATCCTTCAGAGCAAAATCAGATTACATGCAGCAACAGATCTCAGAAACCGGTCTCGGGGAAATCTGGAAAATCCTTTTAGAAGAAGATGTGGGTAGACCTGAGCTGCCGTTCATTCCATATGGAGGAAGACTGAATGATATCTCGGAGTCTGCACTTCCTTTCCCGCGCAGGGCTGGAAACATTTTGCTGATTCACTATTATGTGGCGTGGAACGGGGAAGAAAATGCAGAATCCACAAGATATATAAACTGGATTAGTAGACTCTACAGCTACATGGCTAAATACGTTTCCAAGTCTCTAAGAGCTGCATTTTTTAACTTCAAGGATCTTGATTTGGGAGTGAACAACATTGTAGGCAGCACCAGTTATAGACAAGCAAGAGTTTGGGGTTCTAAATACTTCAAGAACAACTTCGATAGGTTGGTGCATGTGAAGACTCAGGTGGATCCAAATAATTTCTTTAGAGATGAGCAAAGCATTCCGCCACGAGTGTAAGAAAGCATTGAAGATTCCACAGGAAAACGCATTTTATTTTATGTATCATAGATTGTTATAAGCATAAAAAAGGGATGCACATGTAAGTGTTGCCTTGTCATAATATTAAGACGATGAAGTTTTTCCCAATCATAGTTTCAATATACGAGCTGGTTGCTGTCTTTATCACTTCCGATTCTCCATCATGGATGTGTTAATAATTTGGAACAAAATATTTTTACCAATATATTTAAAAAAATTGTGCAAAGAGAAAAAAGAAAAATATGAAATTCAGAGTTGGTGCAACAAATGAATGTAATGCCAAAATGAGAAAATTTGATCATATACTAATTCCCACCTTAACTTTTCAATAAAAGTTTTAGGTGCCCAATAAGACCCTCGTAAATATTAATGAAATAACTCACATCCTTCATATTTCAAAAGTCAATAGGTAGAATTTAAATATATTTATTGTAAATGTATACGTTCATATATGAACAAAAGAGTAATAAACAATTTTGTACTTCTTAGATGTTAATTAAACATGGTTCATTTGGATTGTATTACTCTCAACTAAGCACACAATTATGGCTAACTTCTCATCTCACAAAAAAATTATTTTCACAGAATCAAGATAAAATTTATGCCAACCAAACACAATCCAATTACAAAATTCATATATAGCACAATAGGACAATACTCCAATGATTTCTAAAGAGGATGACATTTAGATAATTCATAGAGAGTTATGAAATCAGTGGACACGATTACACATGATATTCTAACAATAACTAAGCCATCAACTGTTCAACTCACATATAGAAATTTCAGTGCCGACCTTTACAAGGCAATGTAACAAAATTTCTCGCGTGAAAATAAGGATGAAAAGGCCCATTTTTTCTCATGCCATTATACCTTTTTATTTCCTTGTATTCGAAGGAATACGATATAGACCTTTTATTTTCAAAATTGACAGTAGACCAGTACACTTTCCAAATTGAAATTGTTGTAACAAATTGTACCTCTCTCCAGAAGAAGACATTATTGTACTTAAGACAAAAAGGAAATGAAAATTAAGATTAGTGATCTCAACCAAAAAAAGAGAAAAAAAACACACGAATCTTTATCACACTTTCTAGGACAGCCAATGATTGTTATAACCTTTACGGTCATTTTCACTTCACTTTATAACGTTATTTTTATATTACTTTACCCCGCAAACCATTAGTCAAATGTAACAATTTTGAAATGTTATTATTGGACAATATCATTTAGATAGCTTAAATATTTTTTAAAATTTTTCTTTTATCTATAACATTATTTTTATATCTACTTAGCTCATAAATAATTAAATTTGATTATCAATCTTAACAAAGAGAAAAAATGAAAAAATTATCCTTCATTTTTCGGGAAAAAAAGTTTAACATATCTTTTTCATACGATTAATTTTGAAATTAATTTTCTCCACCTTCAACTCCAATCAAGGTTGATTCTCAAAGCAATACCCTACTTCTATCTTGATTTTTTCTCTATTAGATTTATTCATTGAATTTTTGGTTGAAATTTTTAATTTTCATTGGATTTTGGAAAATTTTTCTTTAAAATTGAACTAAATCATTTCATTGAAATAAATTAATTTGGTTCAGTTTAAAATCAATTTTTATTCAATTTTTTAAAAATAATTTTATTAATTATTCAATAAAATTTCTTATTCCAATTTGATTTTGAACCAAACCAAATTAGGTTCACTTCAATTTCAATAAATCAAAATTAAAAATTATATTTTGAAATTATATTAAATTTGTAAACCTGAATCAAAGAGAACCATTTTTTTCTAAAAAATAGAACTACAATCTGAATTTAGTTTCATTTTCGATTAAAATCGAATAATGAACATGATCTCCACTCAATCTAACTTTATGTTCTCAATCCTATCTTGGGTTGCTTTTAAATTTTTTTAGGCATTGAAAATTGTCTTTTTGAATTTTTTACATTAATAAAATTATTGAATTGAATTTGATAGATGTAGTTTATTAATACAAAAATAACATTATAGGGTAAAAGTGAGAATTATTCCAAATGTTAAGGATGTTTAGTGATGCTAATCTTTTTTCAAATTAATTAAATTTAAAGGTAAAAAAATAAATTACAAAATATTAAATTAATTTAAATGAGATTACTGATGTAGCTTAACAAAATGAATGAAATGATACAAAATCAAAGTTAAGGGACAAAGTAAAATTTGCCTCAAACGTTAAGGTGGTTTAGTGATTCTACGTTGCAGATATCAAAACCGTGAATTAAATTTTGAATGTTTTTATTAGTTCTTTTAAATTTAATTAAATTTAAACAAGTATGTTAAATGTAAATGAATTAAATTTTTAGTGTTTATATTGGTTCTTTTAAATTTAAACAAGTTTTTAAAATGTAATGATATATTAAATTTTCAATACAATGAAGTTATACTTATTTTTCAAACCTCCTCTCTCTCTCTCTATAAAACATTTATATTTTTTACCCAAAATTCACAATTTTAAAATTCCATTAACAAATAAAAGCGACGCGAGACGATTTCCCACCAAACATTAATTATTTAGAGGTGAGAAATCGATTTAAAAAAAAAAAAAAGGTCAAGATTTCAATTTCGAAGGTTTCTGCACTGTCGCCGAGGGAAAGAATAAAGCGGAAGAGCATAATTTTTCTTGGACGAACAGCGATTACCCAAAGAAAATTTCTGGATGCTAAATGGTGGAGCCCAATTGAATCAAAGTCACCCCAGGTAACAAAACGGGCTATAGCTTTTGGCCCATTGCAGTTTGCCCATTTTTTTCTTTATATTATGTTTTAATTTTTGTAGTGAAATGTTTTAAATTTTTTATCTGTTTCTTATAGTGTCTAACTTTTTATTTTTTGTGACAATTTAATTGATTTATTTATTTTATTTTATATTTTGAATCTTTATGCATTTCCTAAAGAATTCAGCATTCAAATTAGGAATTAAATAAATAACAAATTTAAAATAATGTATAAATAATAATATCTTTTAAGCAAAAGAAATATATATAAAAAGAAAATGGGTCCCAGATAGCGGCGTGTGCTGCCAGCCGCTTCGAAAATCATATGGGTAAGCTCCGCAACTGCCAAAAATTTTAATGGGCTCCTCGCCGACTCGTTTACCTATGCGGTTGTCGGAGCTGCCTGTTTGCGGCTCTTGTAGCCTTGCTTAATTGGCTTGATAATGTTTTTTAAGAATATTCTTGTTTGAATTTGAGGTTCATAGGTGTGCAACAACCGAATCGAACCGTAAAATTGAATTAAATCGAACTAAAATTTTGATTTTGATTCAATTTAATTCATAAAATTTGTAAAAAAATTTGATTTGATTTTTTGTTTTTGTGATCAAATCGAAAATTAAATCGAAAATTAAAATTTTAAAAAAATAATAGAAGAATACATTACCATAATATATTCTTATATTATTTTTAAAAAGATATATATATGAACTCATTATCAAAATGAGTTCTTTATAAAATTCAGTTTAAACCGAACCTCCAATTCGATTCCGTTCGATTCTAATATAAAATCGATTCGGTATAATTTTTTAAAAAAAAAGAAAATCAAACTGAAAACTTAATAGTAAAACTAAACCGAACCGTTTGAACACTCCTATTTGAGGATATACATATATATATATATATATATATATATATATATATATATATATATATATATATATATATATATATATATATATATATATATATATATATATTATTAATTCTTTAGCAAATTTGTGACCTCATTGTTTCTACTGATTTCAACAACTCGTTGAGTATATTAGTGAAAATTTAATAATAGTGGTGCCAACTCTTTTAAGCTAACAGTAATCACTAGTCAAGGATTAGTTAATAAATTGGACAATTAAATCGAGAGTGAAATACATGAAAAAAATTTAGATTACATTTTTCTTGTTTATTATTATTGTAGGGATTCAGAGTGCGGAAGCGAAATAAATTCAACCAAAGATTATGAGAAATTAAGAATGACGATAAAAATGACACTGAATTTTTAGGTGGAAAAAAATCCTCCAGTAAATAGAGGTAAAAAAATCACCGATGAGAGAGCCAAAATTTTCATTATAAATTTGTAGGGAGTACAAAATATTTTATCTGGACTAACAAGATAAATAGTCCAAATAATAATTCTCTACGGAATGAAAATACCCAAAATAAGAAGTAGAGAATATAATGCAAAAATATATAGAGAGAGAGAATTTTTCTCTGATTTTTGGGATGTGTTTGTAGAGAGTGCAGGAGTGCTTATTTATAGGCAACTCCCTGACCCTATTCTATCAAATTTTCAACTAGCGACATGCAGATTTGATGAAGAAAAACACGACCCTAATGTAGAAGAATTAGCGCTAGCCAATGTTGACCAATTTGAGCAGCCCACGGTTTGTTGAAGAAAATGTGAGCGAGACCTCACAAATCTCCACCTTAATCACCTTTGAAATACTCTCTGCCATGTAAACCTTGTTTAATTATGAATGATACCACTAAGTCCAAGCAATGATCGAAACTTAGCGGTTGGAAGTGGTTTAGTTAACATATCTGCGAGATTTTCGATTGTATAAATTTTTCTCAATCGTAATATCTCCCTGCAGACAACAATATCTCGAGATAAAGTGATGCTTAATATCAATATGCTTGGTCTTTGAGTGATGCTTTGCTTTTCTAGTCAAGTGAACAGTACTCGATTGTCGCGAGAACACAAATGAGAATGTCTTGTTGTAGACCAAGTTCACTTACCAAGTCTCGGAGCCAAATAGCTTCTTTCACTCCTTCAGTGGCAGCAGTATACTCTGCTTCAGTGGTGGACAAAGCCTCGATGGCTTGAAGTGATAAATACCAACTGATAGCAGAACCACACAGTGTAAAAATATAGGCTGAAAGTGACCTTCTCCGATCTAAATCACCACCGTAGTCAGCGTCGACATAACCAACTACACCTCCGGGATCAGCTCTTTGTCTATCAAATACCAAACCAATATCAATAGAACCCTTCAAATAACGAAAGATCCATTTGACAGCTTCCCAATGTTGTTTGCCTGAATTGTCCATGAATCTGCTAACAACGCTAACAGCATAAGCCAAATCAGGCATAGTACATACCATAGCATACATGAGGCTTCCAACTGCATTTGAGTACGGGACATGTAACATGCATCTCTTGTCCTCATCTGATTGAGGACATTGATCAGGTGACAATTTGAAGTGAGCATCTAACGGAGTACTAACAACTTTGCAATCCTGCATTCTAAATCTGTCAAGCATCTTCATAACATATTTCTTTTGTGATAAGAAAAGTTTACCGGCTTGACGATTCCTGCTAATCTCCATTCCAAGAATCTTCTTGGCAGGACCTAAATCCTTCATATCAAATTCACTGCTAAGTTGGGCATTTAACCTGTTGACAAGATATTTATCTTTTGCAGCAATCAACATGTCATCAACATAGAGCAGTAAGTATATGAATGACCCATCAGATGTCTTCTGAAAATAGACGCAATTATCATATCTACTTCTGGAGTAGCCATGTTCAACCATGAAAGAATCAAACCTCTTATACCATTGTCTCGGTGATTGCTTCAGACCATAAAGAGACTTCTTGAGACGACATACATAGTCCTCCTTTCCAGGAACAATAAACCCCTCCGACTACTGGATATAAATATCTTCCTCAAGATTGCCATGAAGAAAAGCAGTTTTCACATCTAACTGTTCCAGCTCTAAATCATACAAGACAACTAGAGCAAGTAATATATAATTGAAGTATGACGAATAACGGGAGAAAATACTTCATTAAAATTAATACCTTCCTGTTGATCAAAACCTCTTACAACAAATCTTGCTTTGTACCTTGCATTCTCAACACCGGGGATGTCTTCTTTTCTCTTAAAGATCCACTTGCAGCTAATGACTCGTTTGCCTTCTGGCAATTTCACCAGATCCCAAGTTTCATTCTTATGAAGACTCTCGACCTCTTCTTGCATTGCAGCAATCCATCTTGTTGAATCGTCAATAAAGATAGTTTCAGAATAATTTCTTGGTTCACCATCGTCTCCTATCTCTTGTGCAGCAACTAATGCATAAGCAATGTTGACAGATTCTGCAATTAGTCTTTGAGTCGGCTTTCTCGGTCTTTGTGCTGGAAGTTCCTGAGCCATAGACCACGGTTATGGCAAACCTCGTTCAATGATATTATCAATTGCGGTGGCTTGATCTTGTTCAGTCATGGAGGTATTAGGAATATCTTTCTTCAAAACGGAAGAGTCAACCTTAAACTCCACATTATTTGGAACGTTCTCCTGATCACCTACAACAGTATTCCTCCCAAAAGATAACATAGCATTTTCATTAAAGATTACATCTCGACTATGAAATGATTTGCCAGTTTCAGGGTTATATAAACGATAGCCTTTGACCCCTTGACCATAGCTTAAGAAAATGCACTTCTTCGCACGAGGCTCCAATTTTCCCTCGTTCACATGTGAATAAGTAGGACACCCGAATAATCTAAGATTATAATAATCAACAGGGTTACCTGACCAAACTTCTTCCGGAATTTTGCAGTCAATTGCTCTGTTGGGGGAGCGGTTTATTAAATAACATGCCGTCGAAGCCGCTTCAGCCCAAAATTATTTTTCCAAACCTGAATGAGAGAGCATGCAGCGAACTTTCTCCAAGATAGTTCTGTTCATCCTTTCTGCAACTCCATTCTGTTGTGGAGTACCTGGAATGGTGAGATGTCTGGCAATACCTTCCTTCTTGCAGAAATCATTGAATTTATTTGAGCAAAACTCAAGGCCATTATCTATCCTCAGCCTTTTGATTTTCTTGCCTGTCTAGTTCTCAATTAAAGTTTTTCACTCCTTGAAGATGGAAAATTCTTCACTCTTTTGTTTGAGAAAATAAACCCAGAGTTTTCGTGAGAAATCATCAATAATTGTCAACAGATAATGACATTTACCTCTGGAAGGAATTTTTGACGGACCCCAAAGATCCGAATGAATATAATCCAATGTACCTTTGGTTTTGTGAATGGCTTTTGAAAAGCTAACCTTTTTCTACTTACCGAAAATGCAATGTTCGCAGAAATCAACCTTACCAGTACAGTGGTTATCAAGATGACCCCTCTTCTTGAGGATTTGAATTCCCTTCTCACTCATGTGGCCCAATCTGTAATGCCACAACTTGATGTTATCCTTGTCAGATGAGGCAACAGCTGCAAAACCTGTAACAATTGAACCTTGCAGCACATACAGACTACCAGATCGATTTGCTTTTAATAACACAAGAGCTCCTTTGGACACTTTTAGAACTCCATCTTCAGCTGAGTATCTACACCCAAAGGATTCAAAGGTGCCTAAGAAAATGAGATTCCTTTATTAATCGGGGACATGTTGGACACCAGTTAAGGTTCTAACAACTCCATCATTTGTCTTGATTTTAATTGTACCTTTATCAACAACTTTGCATTGAGCATCATTACCCATTAAGACAAGCCCACCATTAATCGGTTCATAAGTGGTAAACTAATCTCTATTAGGAGACATATGAAAAGTACAACCAGAATCAAGAATCCATTCATTTCTAGACGTTTGTTCAGTGTTGACAGCTACAAAACAATCCCCATCAGATTCAGTCTCAGCAATACTAGCTTCGACAGATTTTTCAGGTTGTTTACCTTTACCCTTATTTTCTCTATCTTGCTTATTTTTCAATTTAAAGTATTCAGAGATTTCGTGTCTTTTTTTCTTGCAATAATGGCAATACTTAGAGTTTTTCCCTCTAGACTTTGATTTGGACTTATTTTTACCATTACTACCTCTTTCTTGGATCCTCGCTCTTACCACTAATCCTTCTCCCGAACTTTCAGAATGAATTTCGAAATCAAATTTTTCTTTGGATAGTAGGTGAGACTTGACATCATCAAAAGATAGAGTAACATAATTACCATTTAGCATAATTTCTTTGAAGTGTCGATATGAGAGTGGTAGAGAAACAATAAGTAGAACAACTTTATCCTCATCGTCAACTTTAACATCCAAGTTCTCCAAATCAATAATAATGGAATTAAATTTATCAAGATAAGATTGGATGGGAGTACCTTCAGACATTCGGAGAGTAAAGAGTCGCTCCTTTAAACGGAGTTTATTTGCAAGACTTTTGGTCATGTATAAAGACTCCAATTTATTCCATATACCTGATGCAGTTTCCTCGTTGATGACTTCTCGTAACACGTCACGGGACAAGCATAACTGGATTATGGATAATGCCTTTTCATCCATCTCATCCCAATCTTCCTCCGTTATAGCTTCTGGCTTCTTCGATTTTTTCGCAAGAACTTTCTTTAAACCATTCTGGGTGAGAACGGCTTGCATCTGGACTCGCCATATAGCAAAACTAATTTTACCGTTAAATTTCTCAATATTGAATTTTGTCGACATTATAAAAAATCTCAATTGAATTTTTAGCGCTCTGATACCAATTTGTAGGGATTCAGAGTGCGAAAGCGAAATAAATTCAACCAAAGATTATGAGAATTAAGAATGACAGTAAAAATGACACCAGAATTTTTAGGTGGAAAAAATCCTCCGTAAATAGAGGTAAAAAAATCATCGGCGAGAGAGGCAAAATTTTCACTATAAATTTGTATGGATTACAAAATATTTTATCTGGATTAACAAGATAAATAGCCCAAATAATAATTCTCTATAGAAGAAAAATACTCAAAATAAGAAATAGATAATATAATGGAAAAATATATATATAGAGAGAGAATTTTTCTCTGATTTTTGGGATGTGTTTGTAGAGGTGCAGGAGTGCCTATTTATAGGCAACTCCCGCACCCTATTCTATCAAATTTTCAACCGGCAGCCGCAGAATTTGATGAAAAAAAACGCAGCCAATATTGAAGAATTGGCAGCTGCCGAAACTTCAGCCAATTTGGAAGAATTGGCAGCCGTCAATGTTGAACAATTTGGGCAGCCGCAGTTTGTTAAAGAAAAGGTGAGCAGCAACTCACAATCATTATTTTTTTGTCTTCTCTAGAGAGTAGGAATGGAAAAAATTAATATTATACACTAGAAAATAATATCCAGGGTGGTCTGTGTAAATTTTCAAACCAGAAATAAGGTATCTATATTACCAATAAACCTCAAAGAAGAACAGTGTAAATTGCCAAAAATATAAGCATTCAGTTATTAGACTTCCCATTATGATCAGAGGGAATCTAACTTTAGAATTCACTCTATTATCTTTTTTTTTTAATTACACAACAAAGGTGCGACACTGTCAACCGAAGAAGACTACTCAGAATTACAACAAAACTTATGCACAAGTAGCAAAGGATCCCTATAGAAGGATAGTAGTAAAATCTATTTTAGGTAAATATTAAACTCCAAATCTAAACTTTCTCTTTGTGTCAACCTTGTAGGAAAGGCCTCATAATGAGTCTAAGGTCTACTTGAAATATGACTTGTAATCGTCAGATTTTCTTAATTAACTATATCAAAAACCTCAATAAATAAATCGGATTTGAATCAAACCGACAGAGGGTAAATTACGTTATAAATGTAACTAGACAAAAAGAAAAAGGCGCAATTCTTTGCTTGCATTACCTTCTAGTTAGTGTGGCACCATCCGCGAAGGTTCCTGCTTTTTTTAAAAATGCCTGCTGCATTCATTCTTATTTTTATTTTGCATTTTTATTTTTAGTTGATGCATCAGGCATTTTTAAATTGTTTATTTTTTTGTTTCTTTCGTATCAATATCTTATATTAAGAACAGATTTAAGGAACAAGGTGCCTACTTTTTGCAGGTTAACCTGACAGTATAGCATTTGATCCTCAATGTTCTCAGTCATACACTGGGAAGGCTGATGGCAGAATTCTCTTCCAGAATGGGAAAGAAGCAGATTGATTTTGCTCATTCATCAGCTGCTTAGTGAGTTTTTGGAAATGATTATTAGGTAGGTTCTTTTGGTTTATGTTCAATTCTTTTAAGTTGTGTTCTGAAATTTTGCTGTAATGTACTTGTGGTTGAGGCAGTTTTTAAAGGTGAGAAAAGCAAGTAGTTTGGAAATATGTGATCATGCTAAGCTTTTCTACAGGAATTTGAAAATTTATGTATGAAGAATGAAGATGGAATTGCATTTTTTGGAATATAATAATAGAAATTGCAATCCAAAGGCCTAGTTCGGTTCTGGTCCTGCACGTCCTTTTTGCAGGACGTGCAGGACCAAATCTGGTCCGTTGGATCAGATGTCAAATCTGATCCAACGACTATAAAAATTTATATATTTTTGAATTTTAAAAATACATACAGGGATCAAAAAATATAATTCGTTAGATCAGATTTCAAATTTGATCCAACGGACCAGATTTGGTCCTGCACGTCCTGAGGACGTGCAGGACCGGAACCAAATCGATTTTGTCAAACCCAAAATGTCTTACAGTTTTCTTGTCTTTTTGTTTTCTTTTAAAAATGCCTGATGCATTCATTCGTGTGTTTTCATGCACACATATGAATGAAAATATATACATATGATGTTTTCTTACCTCATAAATACAATGATGTTCACCTCGATCAATACTTAACTCCATTTGAATTGTGTTTTTTCGAGTCAAACATACAATTAGATCATATATCTCCTCTCACAAAAAAATTATTCTTACGAAACTCAAAACAAAATATTTTCTAACCAAATTTAATCTAAAAACACCCTTAGACTTGCTTCTAATGACAAACAACTCCGAATAACGGATGGATGCCCAAACATCACTTGCTATACTTTAAAAATGCCTAATACGCGAATTCACATATTTTCGTACACACAAAAGGACAAAAAAATTTTGCATATGATGTGTGCTTAGTTCAGAAACAGATCATGCTCGCCTAGCAAAAAATTAAGGTTTCCTTCTGATGAGCAAAAATTGAAAATCCCATCTAGCTAATAAATGCCAATGGACACAGTTAGATTGTTTACATCAGAGAAATAGATAACAAATTCTACATACAAAAAAGATTACAGATAGTTATCATCATTTATTTCATGCATTCATCATCTGTTTTATTCTACTATATAACGCTTATTTTCATATCATCAATCATGTATCAATAAAATAAAATTTATCAAACTCAAAAGTAGACAATAGAGCTTGCCATCTAGAAAAAATTTGTTTAGAAACTAAATTTTGAACATCTTTTTCTAAAATTTCTTTTGCTGGTCGGTAATCAATTCTTATTAAAAATGGTTTATTTATCAAATTATCTTGAAACTTTGATACACATAAAACAATTGCTAAAACTTCTTGTTTTATTGTAGAATAATTTCTTTGAACTTTGTTCCAAATACCTGAGCGATATCGTACCAATTGCTCTGTGATTTTGAGAGAATCAATTTGAGGTCTTTGTTTCAAGATACCGCCATACCCTAAGTTTGACGCATCTGTCTCAACAATCATATAATAGGAAGGATGTGGGAGACCAAGGAGGGGTAAGGTTTTGACAACTTGACTGTGCTTATCAAGCCAAGGAGGAGGATTCTTCCTAAGTCTCTGATACAAGGGTTCTATAATTTGTCTAAGTTTTGGAATAAAATCAGAAATATAGTTAAGACATCTTAAAAACCTTTGAAGTTGGGTTTTATCAGTAATTTTATCAGCAGTTTGACAAATTAGTTTATAAGTTTCTTGATGAAAATCGTATCCTAAAAATCTAATTTGTGTCTGTATTAATCTCATTT
The DNA here is from genome assembly GCA_030512225.1 of Rauvolfia tetraphylla. Classification (NCBI taxonomy): domain Eukaryota; kingdom Viridiplantae; phylum Streptophyta; class Magnoliopsida; order Gentianales; family Apocynaceae; genus Rauvolfia; species Rauvolfia tetraphylla. The sequence continues at coordinate 4,878,347 of JAJQKT010000055.1, read as the reverse complement.
TAGATGCAGATAGAACAAGTCCATTTCTTTTGACTACATTATAGAATGTATGCAAATGCTTAAAGTGTTGTTCTAAAGTTTATGAGAAATTAGTGCATCATCTATATATACTATGCAAAATTCAAAATATGGAGAAAAAATTGAATTCATAACATTTTGAAATTCTAAAGGGGCATTTTAAAACCAAATGGCATCACATTCCATTCATAATGTTCGAATAGTACTGTAAATGCTATTTTGCAAAAATTGTTCTTTTTAATAAATCTCTCTTATTAGGTATGGGATACATAATCCATGAAGGCCTTTATTTAAAAGTTTGTAGCTTATTACTAATCTTGGAGTACCTCTTTCTCTTTCTTCCGCATTATTAACATAAAAGGCTGAAACAGCTCCAACGAGATTTGCTTTGCCTTATTAATTTCTTTTCTAACAAAGTATTAATTTCTTTCTTGCAATATTCTAATAATTCTATGTTCATTTGAATTGGTCTATCTTTTGTTGGGATATTGGATTCTAAGAATTCTTTATTGTAAGGAAGCTTTACAGTATGTTGTTTCTTATTCCAGAAAGCATTGGGTAAATCTGAACATACTTCTTTGAGTAGCAAATCTAAGAATTCTTTTATTTTATTTTCATATCTTTTAATTTATATTTTTTCACTTATTCTTTGAAAATTTATTTTCATCTTATAACATTTTATGGTTTTAACAATACTATTTACATGCCCCATTATATTCTTTTTTACAAAATTTAAATCTATTTGTCTAGGAGAATGTATAAAGGGGAAAAGAATCTGCTTTCCTAAGGCTTGAGTATGTACACCATTGGAGTCTACAGAAAATGGATAAATTTGAGTTAAAAATAGGTTCCTAATAAAATTACTTGAGCAAGACTTTTTACCAATAAAATGGGTTCCTAATAAAATTGCTTGAGCAAGATTTTTTACCAATATAAACTCATTTTTATATGCAATATTGTCTCTTATTATCTCAAAATTTGTTAATTTGTATTTTATGTCTAATTTTTCCCCGTTTGCAGCACTAGGGCTTTCTTTTGTTCTTGTATAATATTGAACTGGTACTAGACCTTCTCTTATATAGTTTTGATCAGCACCACTATCGAATAAAGCAATATGATTTATTTCATGTTCTTGATTTATCTTTATTTGTATAGGTATATACTATTTTTGATATGTTACAGAGGCAACTTGTGATACAAAATTTTCTTCAGCAATTTCTTTTCCTTTAGAAGTTTTTTCATCAGTATTTTGTAATTCAATTAAACTAACTTGAAATTGAACATCTTTAAGTTCTCTTTTTAGCTTATTAACTTCATATTGTAATTCTTGTAAAGAAATTTCAGAATATGATGGGAATTTTCTAAATTGATCAATTACCTTTTTAATCTGGAATGGTTAGAAAGGGTTTTATTAACTTCTTTAATGATAATATCTTTTAATTTGATTAAATATTCTTTCTTAAATATCTGGATCTGTTATTTTATCAGTTAGGTCAAGGAAAATTTGTTTATTTTTAGAAATAATAACATTAATATATAAAAATATATTTTTATCAGAATCAGTGGTTGAGATTTCTTCTGATTGTTCTAATATATTAATTTCAGGTTCATAATTGGCAGAATGTTCAGAGGTATTGTTATCTGATTCAGAATCCACAGTGGGTGAGTCTATTATTTCCATAATTTGCATCTTAATTTCATCTTCAATATCTAATTCAGAAATTTGAGACCTAACTCTGCAATATCTAGCAATATGTCCAAATTTTCCACATTTTCTACATTTGAGATTAACATAAGGAGTTAAAGCAGCCAAATAGTCTTTGAAGGAGGTTTAACAGAAGATTGACTATGAGCAGGTCTACTAGCAGACTTAGTCCAAGAACAAGAGGTAGTTGTAGAAGTTTGTTTGGAAGCTGCTTGACGTTTTCTGACTCCTTGGACGGAGGAGTAGCCATTTCTTTACTTAAATTGTTTACAGAAATTATCTAATTCTTTAGAAAGATTATTTTTTTCTTTTTAAATTTATTCTTTTAATTGGATGTCATTGCAAAGTTCAACACCAATACTATTAATAAAATTGGCTAATTCACCATAAGTAATTGATTGATAAGAAATATGTCTGTGAAAAGCTTCTTTTAATTTTGACTTAATTTTTTCAGCAAATGATGGCGGTAAATCAGATAAAAAGTTTTCTTTCTAATAGCCATTATTACAATCGGGTCTTCCCATAACTTTAATGAAAAACATATCTCTATACCATTTGAAATCATGTATTCTTCTACATCTTAGTCTTTCTAAAATTGTAGAATTTCTTTCTTGATATTTTATGAGATCTCCTACAAAATTCTTCATAATTACGTATATTAATGTAGCAACAACATCATTCTCATCTGTTCGAAGTGAAACAGTCTGAGAGGATGCAGTGCTTTCAACAACACTAGTTGTTACTATCTTTTTTGCATCCATTACATGAGTTTGATCAGTTGCAAAAACATAATTATCCCACCAAACTTTTAACATCCCAATAAATCCAAGTTGTAAAACTTCGGCACATTTCTTCTCAGAAAATCCTTTTGCTTTATAGGCATTACTAGCCATTCTCATGGCTTCACAAGTTCTTATAATTGGTAATTCAGAAAATCCATCGATGTTCCATTCATATATTGAACTTCCATCGAATTGCATAAATTGCCAAAATTCTTCAAAAAGTATGTCAGGAAAAGATGGTCTATTATAATAAGATTTTGAAGTATAATAATCCCTGTTTTTGACTGGATTTCTTTTTACTCTACTATTTAACTTATTGATATGATTTCTAAATTCTTGAGGATAGTATGCATATTCATTCCTAATTTCATCACTTTTGATTTTGTCTTCCCATACAACTTTTACAGAAGATTGAACTTCTTTGTCTTTAGTCTTAAGGTCAAGATGTTTTAATCATTTTGTAATTTCATTTAAAAGTTCTTCTGACTTTTCAAATTGCAGTGCTGTTGGAACAGAAGGAAGTCTGAATAAAGGAGACTTAGAGGAAGTTGCTATAGGTCTTGTGATACTGCTGGTTTGTGTTAATTGTCTTTCTACCATAAGATGTAACAAATTGTTTGTATAATTATTCTGTTGAATTACCTTATCTATGTCTTTTGAGGTTGCTATTCTATCAGCTTCACCTGAGGCTTTAAATGGAGAGGCAAAATTCGTTCATCAGGTCCGAAGAGTTCGAACCAGGTCAAGAACTAATTTGGCAACAAATTGATATCTCATATATTTTTGTCGAAATGGATGAACCAGCTGTGATCACCTGGTCTGAATAATAAGAAATTGTACCAGGCTGTAATATAGTCTTGATAGGTGTAAGTTGGAGTTTGTGGATTGGGAGTAAATTTGATAGGAGAGAGTAAGTCCTTATTGGACCAATCTCGAGATAAAATAATGTTCTTGATTTTGACCTTAGAGTAGGCTATTGCCTTACCTTGGCCAGAAAACTCAGAGATTTCAATGAAAATGGATTCCACCAAAATATATTCATAAAAATGTCTGAAATATTGAGGAGAACATGTTAAGAAATATTCATCTAGTAAAATAATTTCTTATATAAATTGGCTATGGGAATAGATTCCCATTCGGGTACAATGAAATAAATTGGAGATTTCTTTATTTTAACGACATAGTCGCAAGAGTGAGAAGGGGTTGGAGTGGATTTGGAAGATGATGCAATTTGAGAAGGTGTTAATAGTTGCTGGTAGGACTTGGTTGTAGAAGGAGTTGATAAAGTGGGACGAAAATTAATAGTCAAATGATGAAATGGGTTGGAATTAGCTAATACAGTATATTTATTAGAAATTAGAGTCAAAGATTTTTTCTTGCTCATTATCCTGCAAGAACTCACGAGAAAGTCAATTTGTGCAACATGCAAATCCCATCTGGCTAAAAAATGCCAATGGACAGAGTAAGATTGTTTACATCAAAGAAATAGATAACAAATTCTACATACAAAAAAGATTACATATAGTTATCATCATTTATTTCATGCATTCATCATCTGTTTTATTCTACTATATAACGCTTATTTTCATATCATCAATCATGTATCATACATTAAGATGTTATATTTAAATAATCAAAAAATTTACACCTATCAAATTCAAATTGCAAATTTTCTGAGCATCGTCATGCAGCTCCCTATCTATTTGGCTAATAACTGCCAATGGACACAGCTAGAATGATGACATAGCTTGTTGCCATTGGGCAATGTTTTTGTCCCTTGTCTCCTTGTTCTTTATCCAATTCACGTGGGCATCAGTCCACTTCACTGTCTTATTCCATTTTTCATTTTTTATTCATTCTTGGTGGTTGGAAATGAATTCTTGTATTTTCATCTTTATTTCTTTTCTTTTGAGAGTAAGATTGAATTAGTTTTTTAATTAATTTATATTAAAAATTATAAAATTAATTTTTTTATAAAAACAAGTAAAATTTATCGTGAAAAAATAAAAAATTTTTTGTTAAAAAACCATTCTATGTATACCTTTAAAATTCTCTCTCTCTTTCATGACTTAATTTTCTCCTATAGAATAAATAATCAAGAGATTTAATAAACTCAAAGAGAATATTAAGAAAAAATCCATTTTTGATTCATTTTAGCATATAAAATTAATAAAATTAGGTGGACAGAGTTAAAATAAATATTTTTAAGAATTAATTTTCAATTTAACTCCTTAAACACTGCAACTAAATTACTGTAATATAAAAATTAAATAAAAGGTATTGAAATTAATATAGAAAAAATATAAGTTTATCACTCTTCTGTAATTATATGCTGGGATGGAGCGGAGCCAGAGAGCAATGGGAAGTCAGGAACCTTAGTCCTTAGCCTCGACTCTATTTCTCCATTGTTGTCTTCATTCCCGGCCCAACGCTACCGTACCCTACCCTACCCTACATGCCGGGATGTACTGTAATCCCCATGACGGACCCACCGGGTAAAATAGAATTCCTATAGTTGGCCGATAAAAGTCTCCAATGAGTTAAACGCGGAATTGGGTGTAGTAGGTCAAAAGTAAGTAATTGAAAAAAACAATTCTGTGTTGATGCATAATCTATATCTATAATTTATTAAAAGTATAGATATAAATCAATAAAATTTAAACTTAATTATTTCTTTTTTGGTATAGATAAAGGTCTTGAAGATTTAAATTTAGTTATTAATTTTTTTAAATTATCAAAAATACCCTAAAAATAAATTATTATTAATTTAATAGACTAACTATAAGAGAATTTTAAGAGCATACAAGTTGTATAAATATAATTATTTTATATAAATTTATTATTTAAACTCTAATTTAATTATATTTATTTTAGAGTTATATAAAGAGTAATAAAAATTAATTTAGATAGTTACAATAATTGCATATGATAGACATATATTATCAAAACCTTTCAAGTTTTAAAAAGACACTAATGTTTAATTATTATTATTATTTGAATATTACACTATATTATGAGAAAATTAAAAGTACTAAATAGACAAATGATTTACTAGAAGGAAAACTCTAAATATTAAGTAAATGAATAATGAGTCACTAAAAAATACTAAAAGTATAGATAGAAACAATACAAATTTAAACTTAGTTGTTTCTTCCTCTTTTGAATGGTTTAAAATGCCCTTAGAAAATGAATAACTATTATTTTGACGGACTAACTATAGTAAGACACTAAGAGCACACAAGGTGTACAAATATAATTATTTTATATAAATTCATCCTTGAAACTCTAATTTAATTACAATTATTTGAGATTTATATAAAGGTAATAAAAATTAATTTGGAGATTTACAACAATTGCACATGCTATATATATATATATATATATATATTATTAGAAACCTTCAAGTTTTAAAGTGATACTAACACTTAATTATTACCACTAGAATATTGCACCTATATTATGAGAAAATTAAAAGTATTGAATAGACAAATGAATTACTAGAAGGAAAACTCTAAATATTAAAAGGATGAATAATGAGTTACTAGAAAAAAAGAGGGAAAAAAATCTCTAAGTGTTGAAAAAATAACAAATATTGAAAAATGAAACATTAAATATAATTATGTAGACAAAACATTACTAGATATTAAAAAAACACTGAGATTGAGATTTAGAGTGATAAAAATGGATCATAATTTTTTTTTATATATATTACTACTAATGCTTAAAAAGAAAATTAAATATCTATCTTTAATTGTTATAAAAAGAACCATGTGATTCCCCAGCAAAGTAGCTAAATATGTCCTTTAATAATTGAAAACATCAAACATCATTCATATCCTCTCCAATACAACCAAAGAATAATAATTAATTAAAAATACGTATATGCTCTAATCTTTAAAAATTAATCACTAAAGAGGTCTTAGGTTGAAAAATAAATTAATCCAAGGGTAAACATTAAGAATTAAACCCTATTAGTTTCAACTTTTTAAAGAAAAAGAATAAAAGTAAGAAATAAACAAGAGTATTACTGTTAATTAAAATAGAAAACCTTTCATAAAATTATTTTTTTTACTTTTATGAAATGTATTATTGTAATTTTGAGAGTCTTTGATATCTATATAATAATTATTTAGGAGTTATATAGGAACAATTAACTTAGAAGAGTTACTTGATAGACAACTTGAAGAATTAAAGAGAGAGAACTAATTTACTGAAAAACAGTATTAAAAAGAGAGACTTTATTATCATAATTAATTATTAAATTCTTTATTAAAACATACACTACTTTGAAATTTTTTAGTATCTCTAATTTAATAAAATTTATTTCGGAGTTATATATTGTTATAGTAAAACAAATAATTAATTCGAGAGGTATTTATAATTTAAAAATATTTTTAATCTATAAAAACATAAAGTAAAAGATTTTATTCTTCAATATTTATCTATACTACACTAAAAGTATAAATATGGATCATGAGAATTTAAACTTGGAGAAATTAGTTGTAAGTTAGGTTTAACAAAAATAACTTAAAGAATTAAAAAGAGAAATAAGTTACTAAAAAGAGTATTAAATAGAAAGACTTTATTATCAATAAGCAATTATCAAATTCTTTTTTGTTCAATTTTTTCTAAGTGCAATTGTCAAATTAGTATATATACCTCTCAAATCATAACTTGATCATGTGTAAAGGACTTGAAATTTTCAAAAGAAAAAGTATTTGAAAAGTTAAAATAGATACAAGATCAGAATAGAATAGTGGTAGTAATAATATGTTAGATATAATGAGATTAAAATCTATATTACTTTAAGAGTTTTTAGTATATATAATTTAATAAAAGTTATTTAGGAGTTATACATTGAGGGTCTTTATTTTTTAATATCTCTAATTTAATAAAAGATATTTAAAATTTATATATTGTGAAACAAATAATTAATTTTAAAAAGTATTTATAATTTAAAAATATAAAAATATATAAATTAAAAGATTTTATTCTTAAAAAATTTATCACGTGCATTTGCATGTGGATGGTGCTAGCATGTGGACTTTATTCTCATAATTAATTATCAAATTCTTTTTTTATTCTTTTTTTAGGTGTCATTATCGATTTAATATGTATATCTCTCTCAAATAATAACTTAATTATGTGTTCACAAATTTACAAAATCAATAAAAAGGGCTTAAAATTTATTTGAAGACTAAAAAAAATTACTCCTTTTATTTCAAAATATAAGGTTTTTAAACTATTTTCTCTATTCTCAAAATATTCAACTTTTTACAAATTTTAAAGATTTTTTTAAAATTACCCTTATTATAAATATAACCCTCTTATTCTCTCTTATATTAGTGAAATTACTTAAGAATATAAAAAAAAAATACCCTTGAAGAGAATATATCATAATAGAATAGTGATGGTTGCAGCTGGTAGTACATTGAATATAAAGAAACATTAGAACCTATATTACTTTTAAAATTTTTAATATTTCTAATTTAATTTAATAAAAATTATTTAAGAGTTATATAAATTATAATAAAAATTTCACAAAGTGAATAATAAACAAATGAATTAATTGGAAATATATTTATAATTTAAAAATTTTTAGAAAAATATAAACTAAAAAATTTTATCGCGTGCATTCACACGTGAACAATGCTACTATTTAAAAAAAAGGAATTACTATATTATCAATATAGTTTCATTTCATTTTCAACATAAAACACAAATTTTAATAAATATATTTGTACAACATGTCTAACAAAATCACACCAATAAAATAGCTCTTTCTGCAGTCACGGTTCAGCACCTGACACCGGCCTTCTTCATTTTGCAACCACCATCACCTGATCAGCCTCTTCTCCTGCAACCCTCCTCTCCTTTTATTCCTCAAGCAATCAACATTGCTCTCATCTGTTACAGTAAAATTGTCCACCAACAACCGGACATTGCTCATGGATATCAAAATATATATCATATGAAAATTGAATCTAATTCCCTTTGACTCACGAGGACCATTGGGTACCTCTAATTTTCAATATGTAGCAAAGCTAGTAGTGATCTTTACCCTTTGGTTTTTTAAAACATTAGGCATTTTCGCTAATTAGTAAGATTAATATGAATTTGACAAGAGCTATATTCGTAAAATCTAATTCTGACTTATGAAAAGATTTACATGAAATTACAAACAAAATTCAAATTCGTAACTTTACATTAACATTAACAGTCTTTTTACCAACTGCTCTAAGATACTAATCTTTGCTTTCTCTAACTCTAATCTATTGCAACCATCTCTTTTCTGAATCGTAAGCCTGGTTCTACTTACCGAGCTATTTAGTTCTCCACCTTTACTCCTAAGTCATAAAGTTAAGCCACCACTAGCCCAGTATTATTTCTTCCATCCTTTCATCCTTTTCTCTACTAGTGTTGTTGCTTATTGGTGAACCCTTTCTCTTTCTCTCCATTTCCTCCTTTCACCCATCCAAGAAGGAGTGCCTGTTTTGGTCTTCTTTTGGTGACTGGCATTTTCTCTCTCGAAATATTTTTCAGTATAATAGTAAATTAGGGGTAAGCTGGACATTCTATTGTAATCTTAACAACTACTTTGTCTCTCTAACCATTGATTAACAACCAATAAGGTTAAAGTGCCTATTTTTTAAGATTAGGAGTTAAAATGATTTTATCCCAACTCGAATGAGGTATTTTAGCAATAAATCAATTTTTGTTAATAAAGTTCACTTATTAAAAGTAAACAGGTGTAAATATTCTATCCAAAGAAAGAGATGTTAGGAATGTATTGTAGTCTGTGTCTATTGTTCTGCTACTTAAGAAACTGGCACCCAAAAGAAAGATGTTAGAAATATACTACAACTGTGTTTGCTACGTAGGAAATTAGCACACAACTGTGCCATTAGCATCCACTGCCCCCAACACTCAGGACCCTATCACATGCTCTGGAAGTAAGTAAAAGAGACTTTGATAAGGAACTAGAAAGTATCAGCCCAGTAAGTCAAAGAGACTTCAATACGGAAATAGAAAGTACCAACCTAGAGAGAGCTTTAAAACAATCGTTGCACTTCTCACTACCCATCAGTTTGAACTACTCTAATTCACATCATCTTCATACTTAAATCAGCTCGCAGATAGTGGGATGAATCTCTATTTGAACACGTCCATGTTAAACAGCTTTAAAAGTGTGAACATCTAACTTCATGTTTGGAAGATTGTCAAAAATAACACTCTAGCTTTTGAGTGCTACTTTCAACATAGTAGACAATAGACACAACTGCAGCACCGACACGAACCATCTATAATAAATAATCTATAATCTAATTAATGTTATACACAAGAAAGTATGGTAAAAAATCTAATAGAAAAACAACATAAGAAAATCTTATGATACCATACAAGGTAACAAAAGCCTCAGAGGAAGTCAATGATAGATATAGTTACAAATAATAATAGGATAGAAGTGTGCAATAGTTATGTCTATTGCTCTGCTACGTAGAAAATTGGCACACAAAAGAAGGATGTTGGGAATGTACAACTTTTTCTATTGGTCTTCTACGTAGAAAACTAGCACTCAAAAGACAGTTGTGTTATTAGCATCTGCCGACCCTAATTCTCGAACCCTATCACATACTCTTAAAGAAAGTAAAAGAGACTCTATTAGAAGAATAATATGATATGTACATATCCTATGATTTAGTTACCTTGTTTACTAGGATTGTGTGATTGTGTTCATATGAGGCAGAGGTATATAAGGAAACCACTCCTTAATTTATGGCTGAAATGTAGGCTTGTAATGTATTATTTAAGCTTGTTCTTGTCAATGGAATAGTGAGAAATTCCTACATGGTATCAGAGCTATAGTTCATCTTCAAGCCTAGTTTGAGCCTTTTTCGTTCCTGCCACATACAATTCTATGACAGCAGAAATTTTAACAAAGAAAACAGAGATGTCTATTCCAACTACAGATCCAAGTTCACCCTATTTTATTTCAACTTCTGATAATCCTAGCACATCCATTACCCCTATTTTGTTTGACGGAGAAAATTTTAACGCTTGGGCCTCAGTGCTTGAAAATAGCCTCCAAGCCAAGGCCAAAATGGTGTTTCTCGATGGAACTTTAGCTCGGCCAACCGATCCAATTTTAGCAGTAGCATGGGATCGGTGCAACTCTTATGTCAAGGGTTGGATAATGTCTTCCGTTGAATCAAAGTTCCGGAATATGTTGACACACGCTCGCACACCCAAAGACATGTTCTCCATTCTGAAAACGCGGTACGCACAAGAGAATGGACCAAGAATTTACCAGTTGCGTAAGGAGATTCAATTACTCAAGCAAGGCACTATGAGTGTCACAAAGTATTTCGGAAAACTCCAAGGTTTATGGGACGATTTGCGGAAATACGTTCCCATTCCTGTGTGTGGTTGTGAGGAAACCACCAAAGTCATCGTCCAACAAAGAGAGGATGAGAAGATCCATCAATTCTTGATGGGTTTAAACAATAAATTCAGCATTATGAGGAGTCAGACATTGAATACAGATCCGCTCCCAAATTTGGACAAGATTTTTGCAAATGCAGTTCGGGAAGAACAGCATCATGAAACCATTGCTGAACCAGAAGCAAAGATTAAAGGCGCAGCATTCGCAGCCCAGCAGAATATAAGGCCAACGTGCGAACAATGCGGTAAGATAGGCCATGAGAAAAGGGATTGTTGGTTCTTACATGGTCGACCAAATGAAAGAAATAGTCGACAGCATGGTGGCAGGACCACAGGTAGAGGTAGGGGACGTGGAGGTAGATTCGCTTCAGCAAATCATATTGCCGAGGTAGATAGCAGAACGAAAGAGAAAGGGATAGCAATGTCTGCAACAAGTAGTGGTGGAATAATTGACAAAGACCACTTAAAGGTATTAGCTGCAGAAGTAGCTAACTTGCTGAAGGAAAGTCGAACTCCCCAACAAATGACTGGTAAGGAATTATCTGTTCCTTGGATACTAGATAGTGGAGCCAGCCATCACATGACACATGATTTTTTTATCATCAAAGGTTTGAAGAATCTAGAGATACCTATACATATTGCATTGCCAAATGGCATCACCATAATTGCCAAGCAATATGGGACAGTCAAGTTAAACAATGAAATTATCCTCTCTAGAGTACTTTATGTCCCTAATTTTACATGCAATTTGCTTTCTATACCTCAGTTGACAAAAGAATACAACTGTCAAGTTACTTACACGGTACACTCTTGTATTATTCAGGACCAAACCAAGAGGAAGACTATTGGTACGGGTGAAATTCACGAAGGGGTCTATTATTTCAAGAGTACTGGTGTGGCACACGCAAGAGCATCGACGGCTGCAACCCAAGGTGATCCTACAGATGCTAGGTTATGGAATCAAAGATTTGGTCATCCTTCCTCTTCAGTTTTGGCACAATTTCCTTTACAAAGTTCGATTTCTTCTGGCATTTTTGATTCATGCGAAATTTGTCACAAAGCTAAAGACACTCGGATCCCTTTTTCTCTGAGTAATAACAAAGCTGAATCACCATTTGAACTGGTTCATTGTGATTTGTGGGGAAAATATCACACATATTCTCTCAGTGGGGCACATTATTTTTTATGTATTGTTGATGATTTTGCTCGAGCTATATGGGTCTACCTTTTGAAAGACAAAAGTGAAACTTGAAGTGTCTTCATTAATTTTCACAAGATGATCACAACATAGTTCAATGGACAAATTAAGAGGGTCCGAAGTGATAACGGCACCGAATTTTTGGTATTAAGGGATTACTTTAAGGATCACGGAATTTTGCATGAAACCTCCTGTATTGGAACCCCGCAACAAAATGGACGTGTGGAACGCAAAAATCGTCACATTTTAAACATAGCTAGAGCTCTGAGGTTTGAGGCAGGATTACCTCTACAGTTCTGAGGAGAATGTGTGCTCACTGCAGGATACATCATTAATCGAACTCCAAGTAAAGTATTGCGTGGTAAGACACCATATGAGATCCTCTTTGGCAAAATTCCATCTTATTCCCATTTCAAAGTGTTTGGTTGTTTGTGTTATGTCCATCACCGTCCTCCCGCAAGGGATAAATTTTCAGAGCGCTCACGAAAGTGTATCTTCATTGGATATCCCATGGGCCAAAAGGGCTGGCGAGTTTATGATATGAAAAGCAAAAAAATTTTAGTATCTCGTGATGTATATTTCTGTGAGGATATTTTTCCTTACCTCTTGAATTCTGGCCCAAACCCTTGCTCTTCAACAGATCATGAACACGGACAGCTTGGATCACTGCAACACACTAATCCCACAGATGATCTGCATCTTCTAGGACCAAGTTCTCTTGTTCTGCAATCTGACAGACCAGCGGAAGATTTTGAGAGCAACATTTCTTCAGTAGTCGATCCGCCAATAGAGTCGCCCAGTTTACTTCCTCCTCAAGAATCTCTCTCTGTTCTATCCAACACGAACACTGTTGACAACATTTCGACTCCAGAAGCACCAGAATCTACTGTAACGCCTACCAGTATGCCTGAAACATTCCAATCTGCATCCCTTGACCCGCCAGCACCTCTTCGACGTTCTCTCAGATCACGGACAGTACCTGAAAAACTCCAAGACTATGTGTGCCACATTACTCTTTTACCCCCAAGTGACACTCCATATCAGTCATCCTTTTGCCACTTTTCTTTCTTACTCTCGACTGTCTCCTTCCTATAAAGTCTATCTAGCTGCTCTTTCTTCTGAAACCGAGCCCCAGACTTATTCTCAAGCTGTTGGTGACCTTCGCTGGTGTGCTGCCATGCATGCTGAGATCAACGCCTTTGAGAGCAACCGGACATGGACATATGAACCGCTGTCGTCCAGTAAGAAACCTATAAAGTGCAAATGGGTTTATAAAATCAAATACCAAGCGGATGGTTCCATTGAACGCTACAAAGCTCGTCTTGTTGCCAAAGGTTGTTCTCAGGTCGAGGGGGAGGATTTCACTGAAACTTTTGCCCCTGTTGCCAAGATGACCACTGTAAGGTGCTTACTAGCTTTAGCTGCAGCTCAAGGGTGGACTCTACATCAAATGGATGTTAATAATGCATTCCTTCATGGAGATTTAACCGAAGAAATTTATATGGAGCCACCACCAGGTGTTGCTCCACCACAGGCGGGTCAATACTGTCGTCTTCGAAAGTTCTTATATGATCTTCGACAAGCAGGAAGAAATTGGTTTGCCAAACTTACCGTCACACTGAAACAGTTTGGCTTCAAACAATCACCGACAGAACATTCTTTGTTTGTCTACCGACATGGCAAAATCATTCTTACCTTGCTCGTTTATGTTGATGATATCGTACTTGCAGGAAATAATCTCATCAAATGCAAAGAGCTCAAGCAATATTTGGACTCTAAATTCAAGATCAAAGATCTCGGTACTCTAAAATATTTCCTTGGTCTTGAGGTTGCTAGCTCTGCACAAGGCCTGTTCTTATGCCAAAGAAAATATGCTCTAGACATACTCCAAGAAATAGGATTGACAGGTGCTCGCCCAGCAGCAACACCAATAGAGCAGCAACACAAGCTTTCTGAAGAAGATGGCGAGCTGCTTAAAGATCCAGGGAGATATCGACGTCTTGTTGGGAGGTTGTTGTATCTCACTATCACAAGGCCAGATATCACCTATGCCGTGCATATCTTGAGCCAATTTATGCAAAATCTGAGGATAAGACACTTAGAAGCTGCCATGCGTATAGTTCAGTATATCAAGAGTAATCCTGGTCGAGGCATTATGCTGCCTAGAAATAATCCTGACCTCAGCCTACTGGCTTATTGTGATTCTGACTGGGGCGCTTGTCCAATGACGCGAAGATCCATTACTGGTTACCTTGTTAAACTTGGAAATGCTCCTATTTCCTGGAAATCCAAGAAACAATAGGTTGTGTCCAGATCATCTGCAGAAGCTGAATATCGCTCAATGGCAAACGCCACAAGTGAGCTTGTTTGGCTAAGAGGCTTGTTAAGATTTTTAGGAGTGAAAATTGGTCCTGCCAAGCTACATTGTGATAGTAAATCTGCTATATATATTGCAGCAAATTCCGTCTTTCATGAGCAGACCAAACATATCGAGATTGATTGTCACTTTATTCGTGAAAGGTTACAGGCAGGAGAATTGATCACTCGCCATATTGGAACTCGGGAGCAACTGGCTAACCTGTTAACCAAAGCACTAAACGTTAAGCAGTTTGTATACTTGAGTAGCAAGTTGGGTCTATTTGATCCATAGACTCCAACTTGAGGGGGAGTATTAGAAGAATATGAGGCAGGGGTATAGAAGGAAACCACTCCTTAATTTATGGCTGAAATGTAGGCTTGTAATGTATTATTTAAGCTTGTTCTTGTCAATGGAGTAGTGAGAAATTCCTACAGACTCCGATAAGGAACTAGCAAATACCACCCTAGAGGGAGCTTCAAAAAAATCATTGCAATTCTCAACATCAGAACTACCCTTCTCAGTACCCATTATTAGTTTTAACAATTTCTCAATTACATCATCTTTATACTTGATCTACTCATAGATGGTGGAATGAATCTCTATTTGAACATGTCCATGTCGAACAGCTCTAAAGCTGCGAACATTCAACTTCATATTTAAAAATGTGTCGAAAATAACACTCTGACCTTACATGAATGGCTCTTTTTTTCCTTGTTATCATTACAGCCATAGACAATCACATCAGATGAGTTTTGTAGCATCGTCTCTATGAACAAATATGGATTACTCTAGTTTTTATTTTTCTTTTGAAGAAAAAAACTGGATAGAAATCACAAAATTCTTGTAAGTTGGATAATATGTTCGATCACCTCGTCAATATTAGTAGAGGGTAAATTTATAATTTTCAAGTGGTTTGAAGCTTAAATGTATGGTTTTCCTATCAAAAAGTTTTATTGCTCTATTTGTTTTAAAATATAAATAGTTTTAAGTAGTGTTTTGACGCACCTAAGAATGATGTGCTATGGGTTTGGAAGGAAAATAATTTAAAGTGATTATTTTTCCTTACTAACTATTACACTTCTCACTACCCATCAGTTTTAACTGTTTTTAAGATACATCATCTTCATACTTGATTTGCTCATAGATAGTGGGATAAATCTCTATCTGAACACGTTCATGTGAAACAGCTCTAAAGGTGTAAACATCAAACTTCATATTTTGAAGTTTGTCAAAAATAACACTCTGTCTTTTGAGTGTCAATTTCTAACGTAGTACAGAATGGACACAATTGCAGCACCGATACAAACCATCTACAGTAAATAATCTACAATATAATTAAAGATTATACAAAAAAATATATATATTGTGAAAAATGTAATAGAAAAACAACACAAGAAAATCTTATGATACCATACAAGGTAACAAAAGCCTCGGAGGGAGTCGATGGTAGATATTATTACAAATAATAATGTGATAGAAATGTGCTGCAGTTGTGTCTATTGCTTTCCCACATAGGAAACTAGCACTCAATAGAAAGAGATGTTAGGAATGTACTGCAGATGTGTCCATTGCTCTACTACGTAGGAAACTGGCACTCAAGAGAAAGATATTAGGAATTTACTATAAATATGTTTATTGATCCACTAGGAAACTAGCACTCAAAAGATAGTTGTGTGGACCCTATCACACGCTCCTAAAGCAAGTAGAAAAGACTCTGATAAGGAACTAGCAAATACTATCCTAGAGAGAATTTCAAAAAAATCGTTGCAAATCTCAACATTAGATCAATCCTTCTTATTACCCATTACTTTTAATAGTTTTTCAGTCACATCATCTTTATACTTGATCCACTTGTAGATGGTGGGATGAATCTCTATTTGAACACGTCCATATTGAATAGCTCTATAGATATGAACATCGCACTTCATGTTTGAAAATTTATTGAAAATAAGCTCTCTGTCTTTACATGGATGGCTCTCTTTTTCCTTGTTACCATTATAGCCATAGATAGTCACATTAGATGAGTTCTGTAGCACCGTCTCTATGAACAAATGTGGATTACTCTAGATTTTATTATTATTTTTTGGAGAAAACAAAACTGGATAGAAATCACAAAATTCTTTTAAGCTGGATAATATGATCGATCTCATCGTCAATTTTGAAGCATATATCTATAGTTTTTCCATCAAAAAGTTTTATTACTCTATTTGTTTTAAAATATTATAAGTAGTTTTAAATAGAGTTTTGAGGCACCTAAGAATGATGTGTTACAAATTTGGAAGGAAAATAATTTAAATTGATTAATTTTCCCTTACTAACTATTGCACGTACGATACTTGTGAAGTATATGATCGAATTCTCTATGGATTAGATTGTTGGAACAACCAAAATTGAAAAAAATATACAATTTAATGACTTAAAAAGACATTGAAGATTAAAACAATTCTAAGTCAAATAAAATAGTTTGAAAATTGAAAAAATAAAAAAGTAAAAACATTCGCGAGACAAACAAAATAATTTGGAGGTTAAACTTGCGAATTATTAAAAGGTTAAATATTTTTAACAAAGAGAAAAGAAATAGAAAATCATATTTTTCTAAATATTGGAAATAGGAAATCTTGAAGGCGACAATTTCACTGAGTAAGTTATCGTTTTAACAAATCAAGAATGGTAGATCAGCACACAGACTAGTTAAAAGACGAGGTTTGCAAGTTTTTATAAACTAAAGAAAAATAATAATGGAATATTCCCTTAAATATCATCAAACTATTTACAAAGTCTTGTTCTGTCTTTATTTTCAAAAGCAAAAAGTCTTATTCTATCTATATTTTTATTTTTATTGTTTAAAATTAAAAATTAATATCGTGTATCGATTTATAAAATACTATTTATGTATACAATAATTAATAAATTTTTGAACATAATAAAATTCTGATAAGAATATACGTGTCTTCATTATCAAAAACTACGGTGTTGTTAGATAGTATTATAGTAATTTATTGTAATAATTGAAAAAATAAAAATAAAATTTTTGTGTATAATAAAAATATGATAAATATTTACTAGGTACGATTCAAGAACCAGCATTTCCTTTTCCGTTCTTTTGGGTGGAGAGCCTGTATCCCGAGATTTGAGAGAAAATATTGAAATAGTAGAAGTAGGGACGTCTGTATGCAAGCTTTCCACCCATTCCAATAGTCGGTCCCTTTCCTAGTCCAGTCCATTATTTTCCTTCAACTCGCAGTATTTAAAAGAAAAGAAAACCAAAACCTGACACTTTTAGGTCTCATTGAAGCAAAATTCCTTCCTTTTCATTGTTTTCCAGTAAAAACACTTTATATTTCTTGCCGATAAAAGGATGGCTGCCGAAATTCTTGTGGGAATGCTGGGAGCAGTTGTCGGTAAACTGGTGGAGTACTCGACGGATCAGATCAAGAAACAAATCAGTTATCTGTGTTGCTATTCTTGCAATGTCAAAGATCTTGGTGATGAAGTCTCCAAGCTTGGTATTGATAAAAGGACTGTAGATGAAAGGATTGAACGTGCTAAAGTGGAATGGGGAGATATCCGACTCCCAGCTGAGGTTGAGGATTGGCTCGATAAAGTAAACGAGTTGGAGAAGAAGAGCAATGAGATCCGTAATGAAGCAGCACAAGTTCAGCAAAGCTGTTTGTCTAAATGGTTTCCGTTTCTGCATTATTCTTTAAGCAGAAGGGCCCGGAAGACGACTGAAGCTGCTGCAGAACGCCGAAATCCCACGTTCGAAGATATAGCCTACCGTGCAAATGCTGCAGAGCTCAAATCAATACCCGCTACATCTGAAACTTTGCTCGAATCTCGGAAGTCTGTTGAGAATGAGATCATGGATGCTTTGAGGAGAAAAGATCTATATCTAATCGGAATATACGGAATGGGGGGCGTTGGTAATATGATATATATCACTACTTTCTTTTTCTGTTCCTTTTCAGTACTACATAAATGCATCTTACATTAGCTTTTGTAGTTAAAAATTTGGAAGAAAACTGAAAACTTAAGTAATTAGTAAATGTAACAGGCAAGACAACTATGGTGGACAACATTGAGAAGAAGGCGAGGGAAAAGACGGCGAACTCGGGCGTTATGTTTGAGAGAGTTGCTAAGGCAGTCGTCTCTCAAGACCCAGATCATTCAAAAATTCAACAGAAGATTGCAGAAAGATTGGGCCTTAAGTTAGAAGAGGAAGATTTGGAAATCCGAGCAGAACGACTTCATGCCAGTCTTAAGAATACACAAAGCGTTCTCATCATTTTGGATGATGTTTGGGATAGGATGAATCTCCAGAAAATAGGAATTCCCTCCCAAAGCAGCCATCCGGGATGCAAACTCATCCTAACATCTCGAGATCGGAAGGCTATTACCTCAACGGCGGAAGACGCAAAGATCTTCCAATTGCAAGTGTTAGATGATGAAGAGGCTTGGGTTCTTTTCCGGAAGAGCGCTGGTGACTCGATTGATTCACCGGATCTGCAGCAAACAGCAAAGGAGATAGCCAAAGAATGCAAAGGATTGCCTCTTGCACTTGAAACTGTTGGCAGAGCACTAAGAGGCGAAAGTAGATCTTGTTGGGAGGATGCACTTGTAGGACTACAGCAATCCATGGCAGGAAATATCCCAAACGTGCTGGAACATGTTTATGGACCGCTTTTGGTGAGCTTCAATAAATTGGAAAGGGAGGAACACAGGTATCTCTTTCTGCTTTGTTGTTTATTTCCGGAAGATTATGTGATTTCGCATGAAGAATTGATTAGGCACGGAATGGGGCTAGGAATTTTTGAGGGCGTAGAAGACTTGACTCAAGCTAGAAACAGAGTAGAGAGCATAGTTAAGTATCTTGTCTCCCGTTCCTTGCTTACAGAATTTAGTAACGAGTGGGGCGATCTTTGTGTTGAAATGCATGATGTTGTTCGAGATGTGGGCATACATATAAAAAAGCACGAATTCTTGATAAGTCATAGAAAGGAGGAGTGGCCAGTGCTCAAGGAGGATTCCTATAGAAATTACACTTGGATTTCACTAAGGTTTTCCAAACAAAATATTTGTCTTCCAGAATGTATAGATTGCCCGAGGCTTGAACTCCTAAGAATGGATAGCAGTGGTGGGCATCTTAAAATACCAGATAATTTTTTTATCGGTAACAAAGGTCTCAAAGTTTTAGAGGTTTTCCAGATTAAATCATTGCCCTCATCTATATATCTGCTAAAACGTCTTCGGACCCTGCGTCTCTCTGGGTGTGGGTTGGGAATGATATCAGTGATTGGGCAGCTAATGAATCTTGAAATCCTTTGTTTGGAAAGCTGTGAGTCTATTAAGGTGCTGCCGGAAGAAATTGGAGGACTGAAAATGCTGAGGAAATTGGATGTTGTCAGCTGTCACAATTTAGTGAGGATCGCATCTGGGGTTGTATCAGGACTTGTTCGGTTGGAAGAATTGATCATAGTAGATAGCTTTAAGGAATGGGAGTCTGTTGAAGAAGAAGAAGAAGAAGAAGAAGAAGAAGAAGAAGAAGAAACCAACAATCAAGCAAGTATTGTTGAATTAGATTCCTTGAGCCATTTAACCACTCTGTACATACAAATATCGAATCCAAATGCTATTCCAAAAACGATACCTCGCTGGGTTCACAAGCTGAAGAAATATTGTATAATTGTAGGGGCACATAATTGGGATACAGATTTATTAAGATTTCACAAATTCCTATCTTTGGGACATGTTGCGACTCTTTTAGAGGATTGGTTTTTTGATCACCTAGCAAGAGATGCTCAATGTCTACATTTGAAAGAGTCCAGTTGCACATATGTTGTTGACAAATTAGTTCGATCAGGATATCAGAATTTAATACATCTACAGCTATACAAGTGCAATAATGTAAAATATCTGAGTTATGCATCCATTGAGGGTTGTGGGGATGGTGCTATCTTCCCTGTATTGAAGACAATAAAAATACAAGATTCTTGTAGCTTGGAAGAGATCTGCAACGGTCCACCTCCTCAAGTTGGATCCTTTAAAGAATTAGAAGGAATTGTACTTAAAAAGTTGTCAAAGTTGATGCATTTGTGGTCACTTTCAAGTGAAAAGCTTTACCTAGGCAACTTAAAATCCGTTGAGGTAAAAGCTTGTGAAAGCCTGTTGTTTTTGTTTCCATTATCAATAGCTGAAAGTTTGTCAAAGCTGGAAGAACTTAAAGTATCAAATTGTCCAGTTATGAAAGAAATGTTCAAAAGGGACGAGGAGGAAATGGAGACCACAATCAAGAAAATAAAATTCCCAGAATTATGTAAGTTGAGACTTTCATATTTGCCTGGTCTCCATGGTTTTTGCAAAGGGGTTGACGGAGTTGAAATGCCGGGGTTAAGTGAATTGGCCATTATAGACTTGCCGAGAACCGCAAAAGAAGGTGACGATTATGTTCAGCAAGAATTTCTCTTTGGCCAACAGGTATGTTTCTTAATTCTTAATAAAAATATTGATCTACAATTCATTTATTTATTATATTTACAAAATATTATTGTGATTTCTTACTTCTTTAATTGTATAGAATTCACTTTTTTAATTACAAAAGGAGTGATGGCTTAATTTCTTTTAAGAGGTGATCTTGAGGTCCATTGGAACCGGGAAGGATTTTGATAATAATTACTACTCCCTCTGTTACAAATGAATAGCTGTTCTATAAAATTTGACTCGAAAAAGATCGTTGTACTTTTATTTTAATAGCTTATTAGATTTTCAATGAAGTTACTTAATGAATTGTTCAATTAATTAAATAGGGATACAATTGGAAGAAAATTTTTAATTTATCTTGAAGAAGACAAGAGTGGTTAAATATTCCGAGACAAGAATATTTGCCGCATTACTGCTAATAGAATGGAACGAAGGAAGCATAACATGATTCAACTTAATGATGCTCTTCAGGTTACAAGCGAGGGCTTACAACTCTGCCTACTGCTCCCTGCATTCAGCAACAGCAACTTTAACTTCACTGGCCTTCAAGATTTGGAAATTAAATGCATAGATAATGTGAAAAGCCTATTTTCTGCTTCTCTTCTAAGCAGTTTCCCAAACCTCAAAAGGCTGCTGGTAGAAAGATGCTGCAAGTTGGAACATGTGATTGCAAGGGAGGAAAGAAATCATGTTGCCGTGGGAGAAACAACAGCCAAGACGGTTCTGTTCCCTCAGCTAGAGTCCTTGAAACTCATTGATCTACCAGAGCTCCTTGCCTTTTGCCACGGCATCGGCCACGTAGAATTACCTTCCCTAGAAGAAGCACGGATTAACAACTGTCCCGCCATGGAGACATTTGTGAGACCGCTCTCCAGCGTGCCACTCTCGGGAACATCAAATTGGGAATCTTTCTTTACTAAGAGGTACTTAATACATGCCACTTTCTTACATTTTTATACACTGAAGTTTTTTTTTTTTTTTTGGTAAAATGTATTTATATGTTCTCTTTTTCTTTTTCACCCCTGCAATTTTATCAATTCTGGTTGGTCTTTTCGTTAAAATTATACACCTCTTCTTGTGGAGGATATGGTCCAAGTAAAGAAAATGGGCATGTTATATAAAATTAATATCTCATTACATAATAATAAATATAATTGCTTTTTTCCCCGGGGGGGGGGGGGTTTCTTTGACATTATGCAAAATATCATAAAATTTCCTATTTTGGGAGTGTGTGTATCATACTTTTTTTCTTTGATGGAAATCCAAGCCAGTTTTTTTAGTACTAAAGATGTCACAGATAACAAATACCTGGCCTACATAATATAAAATATCATAAATATATATATTTTTCTCTTATCAAAACTTTCGTTGGATTTGTCAATAAAACTATCTAATGTTTTCCATTCTTTTCCTGCAGTGAACGATCTGTGTAATGGAATGGACATTTGACTCTTAAAAAATTAATGTGAAAGCAATATTTTTATTTTATTTTCAAAATACCGTCAAAACGATATGCCTTTTTTTTTTTTTTCCTTTGGGTGAAAAAAGTACCTTCTGAACGATATAAGATAACTATGGTATGTTATAAAAAAAAAAAAAAAGATAACATTTATGGTACAATGCCTCTGGCTTTTAAGCTACTATGATAAGCATAGGAAACAGGAAACAAAAATAGAGCTTTATAGATTTTATGATTACACTATATATAGAAGAACAAAAGCCAATTGAAATCACTATAACTAAATAACTTCTTTTGTTTTACTTTTGTTACAGGTTTCGTGCCCCAAATTAAGTCTCTTCTATCTCGATAGCATCAATGCAGCAGGATTATTTGGTGAAAGCATTCCAATTGACGGCTTTTGTGGGCTTAAATATTTGAGAGTCAGATCTTGTCATAGAATAACAAATTTGTTCTCTTCCCCAATGTTTAGAGGTCTAACAAACATCCGACAGATGATTTTGGATGATTGTATGGAATTGCAAGAAGTGATTGCCAAGGAAGATCATCAACAGCCACCAACAAATATCATTAAGGAAACTCTTTTCCCTCAGTTAAATTTCTTGGAGCTAAAGACACTGTCGAAGATGCATAAGTTTTGTCACATGAAGAACAATCTAGAACTGCCATCACTTGAAGAATTAAATATTGAGGATTGCCCAATGTTGGAGACGTTCTCTCTGGGAAGCCTCCATTTGCCAAGCTTCAAACAATTGTATGGATTATCAGACCCCGACTTTGCTGCCAAAATTTTATTCCACAAGGAGGTATGAATAACTTACTATTGTTTCTTTTCTCCTCTTATATTATAGAGCTCTATCTCTCTATGTCTTGCAAGTTGCTGACACAAAAAAAGGTTTTTCTCCTGCAATTATTCATTAATTAATCATCATAATTATTTTTAATTACCTTGATTCCTAAAGATCTTCCTTGAGGAATGTTTAATTTAGTCCTCCTCCCAAAAATCTAACCAAAGCAATGTTTAATCACTGTATAAATTTTTTGCGGGACTTTTATAATTTCTTATTTTAAAAAGATTCCTTAAATTCATATGGCAATAGAAAAGTACTACATAGATCATTGCACTTTTAGTTCAAAAAACATAGAACCATTTTGTTGTTAAGAATGCAATTCAAGAAATTTAACGATGAGGATTTACATATAAGTTGAAAGGAATAATGAAGAGTTTCCGATTTGTTGACCTATGAAAGGAGGCAAACTTTATGTCTATAAATGGAGCTCTTGGTCCCTTCATGCCCAGATCATGTGCGCTGTAAGTTCAGTAAGCTAACTAAACTTGGTTTATGTGTTCCAACCATCGTCATTCTCCACCCATCACTATATACAATGATACCATAAGAGAGTTAGGAGAGAGAAGATGTCTAATCTTAATCAGTCGATAACATGATTTAAGAGGTGATTCTTGTTTTTGTTTATAAGGCTTGGTTGATGAACATTCCTCTTCCGTTTCTTATATTTTGATATTATTGCAATCATGTTATTCTAACATAATTTTTATTCTGAAATTTTCATATGCATTTATGAAGCGCGATTAAGCACCCATTATAGCACATCTCTTACTTTGAACTTAATGTAGAAATCCTCCTATGAAAGTCGACTGGAGAACAATTGCTTCACTGTATCACCGAGAGATCTCTCACTTAATGTTAGAGACGCCATGTTGACTTGGAGTTTGCGACCGGCTTCAAGGTAAAGGGATTAATGCATATAAACATACATCAAATTAGTTGGTATTTGTTGCATTTTACTAATGCATTTCAATGCGATATGGCTCTACATATATATATATACAGTAATAGGTTTTTCGATGTGGCGGAGCTATGGTATCTTCAGTCTTTAGAGATAACAGGAAAATTTGAAATGGTAAAGCTTCTACCTGGAGTTGCTTATGAGATTATTTTGATAATTTTGGACGAAGATCCCAAAGGGTGGAGAGAATCAGTCCTATTCAAAATTACGCTACCTGGAGGAGTTCCGCTATATCAAAAAGAAATCCGAGATAAAAAGTCAAGTGGTAAATGGGTTGAAATTTTGCTAGGAGAATTCACCAGAGAGCCTTCTCAAGTAGGACAACTAGAGTTCTTTCTCTCTCTGGACCTAAAAACTATTAAGTTAGAACTATTAATAAAAGGTATTACAATACGATTGAAAATGTAAAATATTTCTTACATCTTAAATTGAATATTTACTTTTTCATTTAATTTGGGATAGAGGTAGTAATCAAGAATTCTCATGGCCACAAAAGGAACAGTCAAATTTTTATTCCGTCCGAGGCCTTGTGTGTCCGGTTGATATTGTAGTTATGGGGTCCTTTGCCTTTTTCTCTTTTGCCTTTCTTTTAGAGCACTACTATTTATAATTGTTTTGATTATATATAATAAAAAAATTAATCATGTTTTAAGGTTATTTCATTTTTTTCTCTCTCTAAATTGCATATTCAACGAATAAAGTATCAAATCAGTCAAAATATTATAATAATTGGCAACTCTACAAAAAATTCTCTGATCAATTTTTAAGTAAAAAGTTCTTCTCGGATTTGGAACCACGCGTGTTCACCCTAGTGTTGGCTAGTGTTGGAAATGGGTGATCATCCAAAATCCTCAATTTTCATCTTCTGTAGCGTTAACCCAGTTAGATATAAAGGGTACAATAAAGGAAGAAACCTAGTTTCTCCAAGAAAAGATGGCGGCTACCAGATCTCCATAGCTAGAAGAACCCGTGAAGGAATTAAAACCACGACCGCTAAACCCCAAGGCTTGTTCTCTAGAACAGCTAACGCCTCTGGACCCGTTTGATGAATAGCTGGCTTGGCCATAGGAACTGCTACTATTAGACGAGTGCTTGAATACGTTATGAGAAACCTATATGTACTCCTAATAAGACTTATCCTTTTTGGTCTAGTCCTTCTTTGGTCTGCCCTTTGTCACTTAGGCGACCAGTTCTTGAAGATCATTGTATTTAGGAAACAACATCTGACTCATCTGCATCGCAAAATATCAGTATTGCTCATGACTCTATTCATCATCAATTTTGTAAAGTCTTGAATTGCCTGTTGATCATTATAAGGATATGGTGAAGAATGATTGAAATACTGCGAGAAGTTAAGAGCACTCCAAAATGGATACAAATGCTCAACCATATAGCATTGTTTGCTGCTTATATGGGTAAGTGTCTTGCACGAATAAGGAAGTCTATGACTGCAAAGCAACCAACACTGGCAAAGTGTGACGCATGCCGTATCTTGTTTACACAGTTCCACTAATTTAAAATGAGCTACAACGCCTTCTACGTTACTCTGTAGTGCAATGGAGTTGAGATGAGATGCAAACAAATGCCGAACTTGTCGACAAATCAACACTACTCCATTGATAATATTTTTTATTTGAGCTTCAATTATAAAATGAACTTTTGACCAAACGGTGTCGAACCCACCAGAAGCCATCCCGAGATAGGACTTCATAGCTAAATGAGAACATTCGGTACAATTTGAAATTTCCATTCCAAAATGTAAGATGCACCCTGTCCAAACTCTAACAAGCTACTCACGATGTGAATCCAACTATGTCTTGTCCAAATACCTCAACATGTTTTAAAATCTCGATCCACGATGACTGTATGTTTAAATAATTAACTTGATACTCCTCTTCTATAAGGAAAATCAACCAACTTTCTCCACGTACCCTTCAAAAACTTTCTACACTGACCTTATCACTGTATGCCTTATAACATTAAAGCTTAACGTTTTTTGTAATATGCCACCTACACAACATATGTTTAAAATTGGGAAAGACGTCGATCAGGACCTATATTAGCCCGGGCTCACGATAATTCATTATAGCATATGGGAGGCAATCTCTATCGAAGATAGTCTGAACATACTCTAACACCCATCGGTAACTGCCGTTTGCTCATTGCTCATCCAAATGCTAGCAACCACAAAGTTTTGGTCGGTTGGCATAACATTGATGATCTTTAAGTATGGCATGTTATGCTTATTTCAAATAAATGATGCCTTTTTTAAGCCAAAATATGTAACACTATGATACACACAAATACATACCAATTTAGTACTGTCAAAACGGGCTTAAGTCAGCGCGTTGAACAAAACGGACGGATATGGACATAGAAATTATAGGTCCATTTTAACGCAGACTTTTTCGGCCGGCTCCGTTTAGCCCACAGGCTAACGAGGGCCGGACACGAGCCAGCCCTTATTTTTTTTTAAAAAAAAAAAAGATGACGCAAAATGACGTCATTTTGTGTCATCTCTTCTAAACCCATTTTTCTTTTTATTTTTGATTTTTAAACATTTCCTCTCAAAACGACGTCGTTTTACAGAAAGTCCGTGGGTTGGCCCGTTTAGCCCGCGGACTAGCTATCGCGGGCTGCGGACTGGTAGTTTCCAGTCCGCGGGCCAAACGGACCAACTCGTATCAACCCGTTTTACTATTCAGCTCGAAGCGGGCCTGAGCAGAACGACCCATTTGACACTACTATACCAGTTTTATACATATATTTTTGAATAACTAATATTTCATATAATTAAAATAAAATAATTCTACATTAGTAAAATATCCGTGCTTGTTAGTCTTTTACGTTGCATCCATTATCATTACATTAGTAACATGAGCAAGTACACACTAATCTAGGTGAGCAAACACATAATCACTCAAAATATTAGCCCCTGGCTCCACTTTTGCCAATGAATGTATTCATGGTTAGTGAATAATTTGAAAAGTTGCTAAATATACAATCGATATATATTAATACAAATATATACATGTACTGGTAAGAAGCATGATTAAGTTAATATCGAATCACAAACCTGACGACATTTTTCGAGTTCTCCTACTTCAAATGATCTAATACATGCTTCGATTTAATGTGACATTTACTCATTTATTCAGTGATATGTATCTTTTGGTCTTTCATTCCAATTGCTAATGTATGATCGTGACGGGACTTTTCCAAATCATGATTATGTTTGTTGTATATCACTGCAAGGCTCCATGCTCGCTCGTAATTTTCTTTACCCCGTTAATTTTAGCTGACAATGACATATCTTTGTATCCTTAGGCTTTTGGCTTATGTTTTCCTTTGCTTATGATGTCCCCACCTCAGCTCTTAGCTCATCCTTGGGTTTAGAAATAAATTTTCAATAAGCTCTACCACTCTCATACCTAAGCTCGACAAATCCATGATCATTTCTATTGTCTCGTTTCGAACGGACAATTATCAAGAAGGTCCTCACCTACAACGCCGTTGCCTTCGCCAAATTTACCAACTTCTCTTTACTTAAAAATATATCATCAAGATTTAGGAATTCTTCAAAGTAATTGTCCAATGATAACGGCCCTTGACCATTCCTATAAAACGCTCGATGAAATTTTATTTTGTGGTCTTATTACTACTCTTGCAATTCATATATCGAGTTTTATTAAGTGTTACTAATACTTGTGAGATTATAAAAAATAAATAGATTACTAATGCAAATGATTAAGACAATTACTATAACTTTAACTTGACAGTTGCATTATAATAAAATATACTAATTACATAAGTAATTTCAATAATAACATTTAACAAATAATATTTAAAAAAATTAGGAGAAGATCTACCCATATGGTGGAACTCACTGTGAATTTCTGTCACATCATGTCAGAACTCTACACGTGGTAAAACTTTATAGCGAGTTCAATCATGTGCGGGTGAAACTTAATAGAGAGTTTTGTCACGTGTGGGCAAAACAACATTTCAAGTTCCACCCACACGTGGCAGAACTCATGCAAATTTTAAAAAAACAAAAATTTAAATAGAGAATTGGTAGACTATTTTTAGAAGATTTTACTTTAAAATTAAGAGAATTTTTAATAGAATCACTACTTATTACATTGTTTTGACTAATTTGAAGCGTTATTCGTCGAATTCATAATTTTGTGAGAGATAGAAGAAGAGAGAGAAGAGATAGAGAGATTCTTTTAAAAAATAATTAATTTTCTTACCATATATAATCTAAAAAAATTATATATAACAAGTTTGTTCTTTTATTTATTTTTCCTCTTTTGGGTGTGATAATGAAGGCATTGCGAATTCTTCAGTTATAAGAATTGATTTTCGTGTGTCAAAATGTCTCATAATTTTTTTCAAAAAAAAAATTAAGCCATTGAGAAAGTCATGAAATTTAGAATTTGAAATGTTCTTTTGCCAGATTCATGTTGTCTTCTTGTTACCCAAAATTTTTACCAAAAAAATAAAAAGAAATGAATGAGAAGAAGTTTCAAAAAGTTATTAAAAAAAAGTACATTAAAGAAGCACCATTCATATGATCATTCCCAAAATCTTCACCAAACAAAATGACAAATTAATACCTAGTATAAAATGAAAAATGCAGAAGGCTTTCACCTTTATTTAGTTTAGAGAACCGATTGCTCCTTCAATCAGCTTCAAACTTCTCTTCAGCAGGTGATTCATCCTCAAGCGGGAGGTTAATTTCTTTTCCTTTTGGCAAGAATACATTGAAACCCAAAATTAGGTCTTTACGACCTTTAAATAAATATTTCACTCGTGCTACGGCTTGAGATAAGTCAATCCTGTGTGCAAAAATTTATAATCCAATTATTTGCAATAATTGAACCAGTATCAAAAGTAAAAGTAAAAAGAAAATCCTTAAATGAAGCGTTTAAACCCATCTCCTTTCCCTCTCGAAAAGAGTAGATTCTCTCCCTTCTCTCTACACGTCCTCCTTCTGTATCCACCATGTTGGGATAGTATCCGACAGTTATTCTGTCTGAACTTCACTCTCTCATTTTCTCTCTCTTCTTAACTCCGTTCCTCCTCTCTTCCTCTAAGCTCTCCCTCTTCAACCACCTATTGCCCAGATCTTTGTGATCATTAATTGATCCCCAATATGGAGGAAGACTCTTTGGACTTGTCATTTAATACCCAGATATTTGGAGAATGCTAGGAAGATTGGTGACTTTATTGGAGGTTGGTTTCCAGGAATAGACTGGGTGGGGAAGTCTAGCCGAATAAGGAAGTTCATGAGGATTAGAGCAGAAGTTAACGTCAACAAACCTCTAAAAAGTGGCTAAGGTCTTTCCATAGTTTGGAAACAGTTCTGCTATAAAAGATTATCAGATTTCTGCTACAAATGTGGAAAATTGGGCACTCGGAAATTGCGTGTAACTCAGATGATCACAACTTAACTAAGCCACTTAATCTAAGATAGGCGTTTGATCCTTGGATGAGAAGAGAGACCCCCTTTTATCCAAGCAGAACACACAAAAAAGAAAGAAGGCTGATATGTCGGAGGAGACTACTCAAGTCACTATTCTGTTATCGAACAAGAATCTTAGTATGCGTCTCCAGAGATGTTGTCGGATCTTCTATCGGATTGGGGTACTGACGGAAACCGACCCACAGATAATCCTAGGGATTCTCAATAAAGGTGCACACTTAAGGAGATCACAAATTTTCAATTACACGCCCACCTACGCTATTATACCCATAAAGATCTAAATGTGAAATCTCTTATTATGAGAGATCTATTTGTTTTGTAAGATGATCTCAATAAAAGATTTGTTCATTAAAAAATAGTTATTCTGTCAAAAACACAATATGATTAGATGTATTTACGATTATAAAATTTTAAATCTGTAAGTAAATATAATTTAGTAATATTTAAAATTACTTCTCAATTTAAATTATGCAAAGAAAATACTATTGATAATATATGTTAGAGAAAACATTCTTTACATTTCGTGTCTCGAATATTATCCTATAGCAATAATATCGAGAAAAGAGTTTTAAAAAATATTCTAAATTAATTTCTTGCCTTCTTGTGGATGAGCAAAACAATGAGCTATTGATGAAAAATAATAAAATTCGACCAACAGGTTTACTCTATTCGCTAAAGTGAATGTAGTTAGAACCCATGGTTATGACCTTGGAAGAGGTTGTGATCAAGGCTATGCACATGGGTGTGGCCATGATAGAAATCTTTCATATAATCATGGCAATCAAAATTGAGCATCAGACGCAAAAAATAATAAAAACCACCAAAAGTGGGCCAAAAATAATGAGATATAAAAAGAGAACCAAGTAGATCCAAAAGATCGTGAAGATAAATACTATCGATGCAGTATGTAAGGTCATTAGTCTCATACTTGTCGTATAACAAAATATCTTGTTGAACTTTATCAAGCATCGATTAAGAATTAGGGTAAAAGTCCTAAATCAAACTTTATTTACCAAAATTTCATTCCTAATAATGGTGATGACAATAATCTTGATTATGCCATTGTTGATATAACTCATCCGGATGTGGCTAACTTCTTTGAACATCCAGAATGAAGAATTGATCATTTAATTGGTGATGGAAACGTCCAAAAGAAATAAGAGTATTGTTCAATGTTCTTTCTAGTTTCTTTTTCCTAGTTAAATTTTATGTCTAGTTATATTTTCTTTATAATAATACTTGATGATTTATTTCATATTTCTTTTGTAATAGAACTTTATTTATTTGAGTATCTAAATTTATATTTTGATGTGTTCAAATGACTCTTATTCCTTATTATGATTATAAAAATACCACTGAGGATATTTGCCTTGTTGATAGTGGTACTACGCATACTATAATTAAAAACGAGAGATATTTCTCTTATTTGAATATGAGAGAAACAAATATTTGCACTATAAATGGTAGTGCAAAATTAATTGAAGGTTCCGGAAGATCTAGTATCTCATTGCTCGGAGGCACAATAATTACCATCAATAAGGTATTAGTTTTTTCAAAATATAAATAAAATTTATTGAGTATTAAGAATATCAGCAGAAATGTATATCATGTTGAAACAATGGAGAAAAATAAATTTGAGTATTTTTATATTACTCAAACTATCTCGGAAAAGAAATCTATCTTAGAGAAACTACCATCATTTTCTCACGACCTATATTATGCATTAATAATGTTGACGTGCATCATTTAGTAAACTAAAAGCTTACTAATCATGCTATATTTAGTATTTGACATGACTGTTTTGGGTCACCCATGATCAATTATAATTCGAAAAATAATTGAGAATATACATGACCACCCATTAAAAAGTTAAAGTGTATTGAATAAATTTTCATGTGCTACTTGTTCTCAATGAAAATTGGCTATTAGACCATCTCAAGCAAAAGAGAGTTGAATCTCTTTCATTTCTAGAACATATTCATGGTGATAAACGTAGGCCAATTCAAGCATCATGTGAATAATTTAGATATTTTATAGTATTAATTGATGAATTAACCAAATGATCGCATGTTTTTTTATTATTAACTCGCAACCTGACATTTACGAGATTACTTTCCCAATTAATTCGCCGAAAAGCGTAATTTCTAGATCACTCTATTAAGAGGGTTCGCTTAGATAATGTAGCTTAATATTGTTCTCATGCATTTGATGCTTACTGTTTGTTAATTGGCATTACTATTGAACATTCTGTAACACATGTTTGCTCTCGAAATAGTTTAGCCGAGTTATTTATTAAGATACTATAATTAATTATCAGATCACTTTTAATGAGAACAAATCTTGCTATATCTGCTTGAGAACGTGCAATTTTGGATGCTGCAACACTTGTGCATATTAAGACATCGAATAATCATGAATTTTCTTCCTTGCAATTAGCCTTTGATTTTGAACCAAATGTCTTTTATTTATGAATTTTTGAGTGTGTGGTGTATGTTCCTATAACACCCAGTCAGGGAACTAAAATGAGTCCCCAAAGGAGATTGCGAATATGTATTGGATATGACTATCCCTCTATAATAAGGTGTTTTGAACTTATGACAGTAGATGTATTTACGGCAAGATTCGATGATTTCCATTTTCATGAGTCTATGTTCCCCAAGATATGGAGAGAATAAACTAAAAGGGAAAAAACTTGTTTGGACATCATCTTTGAATTATCTAGATCTGTACACAAGCATGAGCGAACTTAAAGTTGAAAAGATAATTTATTTACAAAAGATAGCAAATCAATTGTCAGATGTTTTTGTCGATTCCATTAGGGTAATAAAATCGCATCTACCAGCTATAGATGATCCTAATCAGGTTGAAGTCCCAAAAGAGTAAAATTTAACATCTATAGCTATTGAATTGAAACTATGCCCGAAGCGTGGTGAACCTCTGGGTTCAAAAAATAGAAATCGTCGAAAGAAAAGATGATCAAATGGTAAATATGATCATATTGAAGAATTTGAGGAAAAAAAAGACCAAGAGACAACTGATGAGATGATCCAAGATTTTGAAAATAATACAAAGATTTCCATCAATTATATAACTTCTGGAAGAAGTTGGAATCGAATGAAAATAATTGTTGATAACTCTTTATTTACAATATAGCACTTGATGTTTTAAAAGATAATGAAGATCTTGAATCAACATCAGTTGAAAAATATCGACATAGGGATGATTGGTTAAAATGGAAAGATATGATTCAATCAGAATTGAACTCACTTTTAAAACTGTAATCCAAACATCTAAAGGTGTTAAGCCCATTGGCTACAAATGGGTATTTGTAAGAAAGAGAAATGATAATAATGAAGTCGTGAGATTTTTCGCAAAGATCAGGTAGTAAATGAAAAGATTAACATGCGCTTAATGGAAGTAGTGATTGTTTATCTATATGAAAATCTTGACGACGACATTCATATGAAAATTTTAGGAGTCAACATGCCCATAACATGTAAATCTAGTTGTCGTGGAAATTATTCTATTAAATTATTTTATAGATTAAAGTAGTCTAGACACACGTGGTATATCTATCTTAGTAAAAGTTTACTATAAGCAGGATATAAAAATGATCCAATATGCCTATGTGTCTTCATTAATAAGTATATTTTAGAATTTACGATACTCGCAATATATGTTGTTGATATCAATTTTATTGAAACTCCTGAAGAGCTCTAAGATGCGGTGAATTATTTGAAATAAGAGTTTGAGATAAAAGATTTTGGAAGGACCAAGTTCTGTCTTGGTCTACAAATTGAGCATCTGGAAGATATATGTTTTATTCACCAATTGACATGCACAACAAAAGTCATGAAAAGATTTTATTTAGATAAAGCGTATCTATTGAGTACTTCAATGGTCATTAAATCACTAAATGTGAATAAAGATATTTTTTGACCTCAAGAAGATGGTGAAGAATTACTTGGTTGTGAAATATCTTATTTTAGTGCAATTAGTACACTAATATATTTTGCTAATAATACGAGACGTTTGTATTATTTTCTATGAACTTATTAGTAAGATATAGTTCTTCTCCCACAAAATGACATTGGAATGGTGTTAAGCATGTCCTTAGATATTTTCAAGGTACCATAAATCTTGGATTACTTTATTCGAATAAAACCAATTCGAAATTGATTGATTATGCACATGCTGAATATTTATCTAATTCACAAAAAGCACGTTTTCAAACTGGTTATATATTTACCTATGGTAGTTTTGCTATTTCATAGTGTTTTGTAAAACAATTCGTGGTAGCTACCTTATCTAACCATTCTAAAATTATAATCTTTCATGAGACAAGTTGA
Organism: Rauvolfia tetraphylla; assembly: GCA_030512225.1. Taxonomy (NCBI): domain Eukaryota; kingdom Viridiplantae; phylum Streptophyta; class Magnoliopsida; order Gentianales; family Apocynaceae; genus Rauvolfia; species Rauvolfia tetraphylla. The sequence goes on along the minus strand of JAJQKT010000055.1, from coordinate 4,844,261 downwards.
GAATGTGTATGGTTAAGATTTATAATTTATTATATTTAAAAAATTTGTGGATTATCTTTTGAGAATAAAATTTCAACTCCTATATATAAAAATAATGCAGCTTTTATAACTCAGTTAAAAGGAGGAATATTAAAAGAGATATGATAAAATATATATCACTAAAATTTTTCGTTACTCATGAACTCAAGAAAGGTGGTGAAATTAATTTGCAATAAATTTGATAATGTGATAATATGACAACTCTATTCATTAAGACATTACGACAATAACATTTGAGAAATTGGTGAACAAAATTTGAATGCGTCGGTTAAGGAGTCTTAAAAGTTATTTCATCAGAGGGAGTAACAATGACATAAAGGGTAATGTACTCTTTTTTCTTCACTAGAATTTTTTTATTAAGTTTTTTATCTAGTACAGTTTTAACCAGACATACTCTTTATGTAATGGACATTCAAGAGAGAGTATTATGAAATATTATGAATATTCATTATACCAATAGATAATTTTTTTAAATTATAAAATATGAAAGGTTAAGAGTTACAACCAAAATTGTAATATCCATCCTTTATAAAGTACTATCCTCATTACCTTGATTGTCTTAGAGAACATGAGGAATCATATGATGTAAGTTATGTAAGTTATAAAGAATATTACTAATGACTTATGATAGAAAAAGTGATTTTTAACTCTATAAATAAAAATTTATAAGAGTATAGATGTATGGTAAAAATTTCTTAATAAATTTTAATTTTATATTACTTGTGTTTTCTCTTTTTTCTTTTATTATAATTAAAAGTCTTATTTGTTATAATTTTATAGTTAGTTTTTTTATCGAGCTGAATTTTACAATATTATAAGAGTATCGTTATATTAAAATTTTTAGTTTTATTTTTTTTACCATTGTATTTTACAGTGATTTTTGACCGCAAAGAAGTATATATATTTTTTCTAATTGCCTATTAAATATTTACACAAATTTTATTATATCTACTTATTTAGTAGAGTCTTATTATCAGAAACTATGGAGTGACTAATTTGAATAGTGAAAAGCATGCGAGCAAGCAAAAAGAAACATCAAACCTTCCAGAACGGTGCTCTTCCAGGACTTCAAGAAACTCCTCATACTTGTCTCTTCTGTCCTGAAAAGTGATCTTTACTACTAGGAGAAACGCTACGGCTTCCTTCATGGTTAGCTTCTGCACTCTGCTTCCGACCATCATCTGAGAATGCCCACTGCTTCATTGTACAGAGAAAATGCCAATGTCAAATTAATAGAAGTAACAGAAATCACTCAAAGAAAAACATTCCTATAATTTTGTACTACCACGCATTCAAAATTGGAGCAACAAACTGAAAAGAGCTGCGACTTGATATGAATATTTTCAAACTTCGGAATTTTTCTGCAGATTCTTTATCAGCAAAACAAATCCTTAAAACCTAATCAAAGCAACTGTAACACTAAAATCACAATCACAGAAACGTTAGAGTGATCCAATGAGATTTTAGTATTGAAACCAATAAGAGATATACAAACTTACAAATTGAGCACTACAAGAACTAATTAAAACTTTCCGCAACATCATAATGTAAACACAAAATTAGATCTGAAGCGAATCTACAAACTCACTAATTCAATCAAGAGATCTAAGCAAAAAACGTGTAGAGCTCAAATATTCAGCAAAATTAACCAGAACCACGCCTTTAGAGAGATCACCTTCCCACTATCATCAAAATCCTCCAAAATTCTAAAGCAACTAAATGCTAATTAATTTGTATTACCAAATTTCTGCTGCTGCTGCTGCTTCTTCTTCTTCTTCTTCTTCTTCTCTCTCTTTCTTTCTCTCTCTCTCACTGTCGGTGTGTGCGTGGTTTGTGAATATTTTTCTGTTTCTATCAACAGAGGAGATTGGAAATACCAGCTATATCCTCCTCGTTTGATAACATTAATCATTTTCAAGTAAAGTAGAAATTTCTCTTCCAACTTCACCATTAATTAATTAATATAAGGGTAAATTTCACTTAACCCCTTGAACTTCTCTACAAAATTGGATAACCCTCATAATTGTTCAATTAAAATAATTTCCCCTATATTCTTATATATTACATTAAGCCAGTTCAATTTTTAGCTGACCTATTATAATCGGATTGACACAGTAAACTAACATTAGTTGAAATAATTTCATAAAATGTCGTTTTATAAATTGGACTGATTTGATGTACTCCAATAAGATTATGGGGGAAGTTTTTTCAAGTGAACGATTAGGAGATAATCCAATTTTGTAGAGAACTTCAAGGGGTTAAGTGAAATTTACCCTTATTATTATAATCTTTTTAGTTGATTACATTTTCAAGCTCGAAGATCTCAGAAAACAAGGAGTATTGAATATCTTGAAACCCAAAATCGTACTAGCAGTGTTCTTCTCTTCTAATTTTCGAACTCCGAGTACCATTTGTAAAATTACTCTCTTCGATTTAAAATATATTTTTTATTTTTTACTTTATTTTAAAATACATATTCTATTTTTATATAAAACTTTTATATATTATTTTATATTTAATTTTACCCTTATCTTCAACTAATTATTTAAATATTTTTATTTTTTTAAAATTTATTAATTTTCCAACCAATCACTTAAAACATGAATAATTAATATTAAATTTAATTTTAACACACTAATTTACTAATTTTAAATAAAAAATATTTTATACATTTGTCAAAAATTTTCAAACAATTACCAATATTTTAGTTTTTGTGTAAAATAAAATAATATCATATATTTTGAAACAGAAGAAGTAACTTGTAAACGATAATTATTCTGCTGTAAAATGCTTAAATTCTTCTATTAAGTAAAAAAAAAGCTTAAAATTTTCTGCCATTATTATTGAGTATTATTTTCCTTGGTATTGGCGTTAATTTTTCAATTTGCAAAGCTAGAAAACATTTTAAAAAATAAATTTAAACAAATAACAGCAAAGAGGAGGATGACTGGTGACATGGGAATTACATATATGTTTGAATAATTAAGCCGTAGAGATGTCGGGAATTTTATCTCTTCGGCCGAGAAAAACTTCATGCCTTATCTATTCATGAAATAGGAGTAATAAAATTGAACTTGCGCCGTTTTAATCTTTTTCCTTTTCTTTTCATAGCAATTAGGTTCCGAGTTGACTAGGGTGCAAAATTGATTTTCTTCTGCATGTGCAGAATCAAATCTGGACCGTCCGATTGCTCCATATTTGATCCAATGGCTGGGCTCTTTCAGGGGTAGTCTGGGCATAGAGGGGTCAAAAAATTTCAAATTTTGCACGATTTTCATGGCAACCCCGTCACTCAACCATCATTTTAGTCCATCAAGAAGATCAAGTCACTTTTCATCCAAATATAAGCTTATAGAGGAACTTCACACTCTCTGCTTCTCATTTCTCATCCCTCTCTTTCCTCCTTCTTCTCTCATTCTTCCTTCCCGAATGCCACCATTATGCCGGAAGTATTCGAAACCATGCACCAGGTAATACATTCGAAACCAGTTTCATAATTGCTTCATGTTGTATTTGTTTTGAAGAGATGATTGTTAGGCTTGCCTCTCTTTTTTTCTCCCCAAGTTACACAGCCACATGGGTTGGACAATTGAGATGTCTTCTAATGATTATTTCTTATATTGAAGGTTGTATCTGAAAATACAGAAGCACAATGCATTCAGCCTCAACCTTCTGTATGCATGGATTTTGATAACTGACACAATGAAAATGGTAAATCTCTTTGTGAGTAAAAAGTATGAGAATAATTGTTCCATAAGTATAGAATAATTATTAACAAAGAACCGGTATTCTAATGCAATACCTCACTGCAAGAGGAATAATTATTATTAGTATTATTAATAATTATTATATACTGTCGCAACAAGTATTGAAGAAATGAAGAAAATGGAGTTCTCAACCGTGAACGATGCTCATGCATTCTACAATAGCTATACCCACCAAATGGGGTTCGGAACGAGGATCATGTAGGAGAAAAAATGCCCCAAGACGAACAAAGTTGTTTACATGAAGTACGTGTGTAATAAGGAAGGGATTCCGAAAGGGCAGCAAACTAGCTTTGGAGAATACAAGACCAGCTACGAGCCACATTGAGGCACGACTCTTTATCGAGCGTAAAAGATTGGAGGAGAGAACAGGCTGCCGGGCCAATATAAGAATGCAGCTTGATCAAAGTAGAGGGTGTATGTTATAAATGATTGGATTATAGGTCACAACCATCCTCTGCATTCAAAAGAATTTTCATACATGCTCAGGTCTAACCGCCATATTAGTAATGTTCAAGGTGTGGTGGCTGAACTGAATGAAGATGCTGGCATTCGACTTAAATCATCATACGAAGTTATAGCTTTGGGCGCAGGGGGTAAAGCTAGCATTGGTTTCCTTTCCACGGATCTAAAGAATCACTTAGCTAAAAGAAGACAAAGGGCAATGATTCTTGGAGAGGCAACAGCATTGCAAGAATACTTTCGTAACGAAGCGTATCGCAGCCGGGCTTTTACTACGACGTCGAAGTAGATAATGAAGAAAGGATTGCGAACATATTTTGGGGTGCATAATTATTACTATTGGTAGGTCTAAACTTATTTATGAGTTAGTAACAATTATTACTTCAGTCACGACGGTTGTTCTATAACACAGTTTTAACTATTATCATATGCATGACAGCTCTCTTTGTGGGTTTCAACCATCATCACCAAAGTTGTGTTTTTGGTGCTGCTCTCTTGTATGACGAGACAACGGAGTCCTTTGAGTGGCTATTCAAGGCATTCTTGAAATGTATGTCTGATAAGGCCCCTAGGACTATATTAACCGATCATGACGCTGCCATGGCTGTTGCAATTAAGTTATTTTTATCAAGTACATTTCATACTCTATGTACTTGGCATATAAGGCAAAATGCCCAAAAGAATCTAACACAAATGTATACCCCAAAGTTTGTGGATAAGTTGCATTACCTAATGTATGATGTTGACGATGAGAAGGAGTTCAACTTTGTCTGGAGCAAGATGCTTGAGGAATGTTTTCCCGATGGTCCCCATAGGTGGTTGGATAGGATCCATGGTTTTCATCGGTAGTTGTCATCAGCCTGGGTTAAGTCGTATTTCACTGCAGGCATGATGTCTACACAACTAAGCGAGTCTTGTAACGGGGTTATACGAGGACACTTCAACAGGATGGTAGAGAGTGGATTTGAAGCTAAGAAGAGATTGAATTTCTTGGCCAATGACAGGTTTCTGGAATAATTATTCTTTCTGGAGGCATAATTATTTCAACTCTCTGTCATAATTGTTCATATGTAAAGGAATAATTGTTCTGAAAATATGTCAGGTTATCCAACAATAACTTCTTATTGAGCCTGCTGGCAAGGTGTGCAGTAGAGCAGTATACCCCAAACATGTTCGCGATGTTTCAGGAGCAATATCATCGACGTTCGAATATATGATTGAGAAATGTGAATCGAGTGATACCGGCAATGGGCTTCTTGCGTACCACGTCTATAAGGACAGCGACACATGTGAGACCCCCAAAGTAGACGAGGGCATTGTACGCATTGATACTGGACAAATGATCCTACAATGCACCTACCGTTTGTTCGAAACCCTTGGAATCTTTTGTAGGCATGTCCTCAAGATTATGGATGTTCTTGGTTCTCTTAAAAATTACAGCATGAGGACATTGCCACAACACTACGTGTTGAGAAGATAGACTAAGAAGGTCAAGAGTTGCATCAATTATCCAACTTCTGGATTTTAAGGTCAAAACCGGCCGAACGAATATGGCGAATGCTACCAGTTGCTCATGAGCAAAATGGTAATGGTAGCCACAAGTGTGTGCCAAGACGATATGGTTTTCAACATGTTGATGTGGAACTTGATGCTCTGTTCAGGCGCGCGTAGAGCATGCTCGCCATTCCCTGTGACAACGCTGATGGGTGCCATGTTGTTCATGTACCGCGCAATATGTGTAAGCATATTTATTTTACCTCTAGGGAATAATTATTATGGAAAACATATTTATTTTGATGTTAGGGAATAATTATTCTGTTCTTTTTTTGGTAGCGAGTGAACCAAGCCTAACTCCAGATTCGGCGGATGCGCGCAAGGAAGGCAAGATGATAAAATCTTGTCCCAACCTTAACTGCTCAAAAAAGAGACTTAGAAGCTTCATGGAACGTGCTCGGCGAAAGAAAAAAGCGGCAATTAAAAGGCAGATGAACAAATCCATTGCCGAAGAAGCAAACATCCGTGGTGATGAAACAGTAGAAGCAGATGGTTCAGAGTTTATTCGATTGAGTCTAATACTATAAACATTCTGTTAGTATTTGTACCCATTGAAGATAATCTGTTAACATTCTGTTATCGTCCCAACCTTATACTCGTACGCACTGCAAAGAGTCAAATGCATGCGTATTCATAATTGTTATTGATGTGCAGAATAATTGTTATATAACTTAATCAGATATATGCAAACATCTGAAAGGGCCCCTGTATTACATATTCCAACAATTGTTATAAACGACTAAATGAGGGACAATCTGTACATGTATCATATACAATAACAGCAGACAGTTGTTACAAAAAAAAAAAAATACAAGACATTAATAGTTCCGTTTTTTTCCCTTCCTGCCCACCCCAGTAGCAACTTCTAGCAAGCTAAGCTTCCACCCCTATGCAGTTGCGAGGATCTCATCACGTATGCGGTTCTCGAACTGGCATAAAATTATGGCAACAATCTTGTGCCTAGTCTTGTCAATGAAATCTGCTTTTGGCCACAGCGCATAACAATCCTGTGGGATATGACCAACCCACCGCTCCATCATCAGACAGACAAATACACCGCAGCTAGAACCATTTGGTTGCATAGGAACTCTGGGACCGTCCGAAAAAATTCGCCAAAATCAACCTCTATCCCACCCCAAACTCACAACCATTCTACAAAGTACCTCACAACAATTTCCCCAACTGACCAATACACATCATCAAACACCTCTTGGCATGACCTGCTATTCAAACAGATGAACTTTCTTGCTTGCAGGTCAACAACAAATAGAAAGAAATGCTCAGAACGGAAGGTTGGGAAGAAGAACTGTTGAAGAAATGCCAAGATAATAATTATTACCACATATATGGCCCAACTGTTAAAAAATATAAAGAAATAACCATATCTAACCAGATTGCAGTAAGAGAAAATGAATGGCTTCTCTGGGGTGAAATAGGGCAGGCCTTTGATGAGGGCTGCAACCTCTTGTTCTATCATACTTGGGGTTTTGACCTCTCCAGTTGCAGCCCCGTTGACGGCATTTGTCTGTATGTTCGCACAGTGATATAATCAGCCATCTGAAAAATTACTGCAACATGACAAGAATAATTATTAACAAGCTTGTAAATAATTACCCCTATTTGGCAAGTGAAGTAGAATCTTCTAACTTTTCCAAAGGCAACCTGTTCTCGGTTGAAGAGATGGCTAAATGCATCAATGATGGACTGATAGAGGTACTGATTAGGACGGTTACCTTCCATCTCTATTCTAGTAAGTGGTTGTAGCCCATCATCAAGCACTACCAAAGCAATGAGTATAAATCAAAATTGGCACAAATAAGATTCCTGAATATGCAGAATAATTATTCTTACAAAAAAACACAAGCACAATGCGAGTATGCAAACTTACTTCTTCCCGTCTGGGGGATTCTCTAGTAGTGCAAAATCCACCATTGTTGCTTCGTCGGCTGTCAGAGCATTCGGGTGGCCCTTAGTTACCACGTATGGTGAACCTAGCTTCGAACTTGCCTTGACGAGCCTCCTTCTCTTAACAGGCTACCGAGGCTCTTCTCCTACCTCATTCTTTTCCCCTGAAATCTCTTCGAAGACTCCACCTTGGTGCTCAATGATTACTATGTCGACCGGCTCATCTGTCTGTAAATCAGGGGCCTTTGCATAATTCTCTCTCCCTTGTTCCTCTGCAACTACCGTGCCTATAAGAGATTTTACCACTGTTAACTATTCTCATTATTCGAGGCAACATTAACAACTATTGGTAAAAAAGTGATCAAATAGAGACCTTCGAAAATAGGCTCCAGAATGGGTTGATTTTGTTTTTCGAAAGAGGGGCTTCCACCACCTTTGCCCCTGTCCATTCCCTCCAAAGATATAACAGGATCCTGGCCATGCTGCTCTCATGTAGCTAAAGGATTAGGATTAATATAATTAGCATATTCATACCTTGGTTATATAAATAATTGTTATCGTATAGCAGAACAATTATGCTATCCCAACTAAACAATTCAATATAAGGAGAATAATTCTTCTTATATAACAGAATAATTGTTCTAGATGAAAAAAGAACAGTTAGCCTTGGCTATACTCACCGGCTAGCTCCTCATTTAGCAATGGCCTAGGTCTTCTTGTCCCTCTTTTCCCCTTTGAACCGAAGGCCAACATAATAGGTTGGTCCTCGATCTCAAACTCCTTCAACTTCTCGTCTATCCTTTTCATCTTCTTCACATAGATCCTCTTTTTGGCCAAAAGAGATGCCTTCTCTGAGGCCCTTTGCGCATCAATGCTTGCATCATCAGGGATTTCTGCTTCCCTTGAGCTAGCAAGGGGCAATGTGGCGCAAGTCTCAACAATCATGCTTCCATTCCACCAAGAGCAGGGAAGCTCACCATTTGCTATTCCATGCACTTCCTCAGCAAACCGCACCTACAAATGCACATAGGTGGTTATAAGAATAATTATTATTGTTGAACATCATAATTATTCCCGACGTCCTCAACAACCAGTCTAAGCTAAACAATGCATATAGATAGTTGAAAGAATAATTATTATTGCTTAACTTCATAATTATTCCTGTGGTCATCAACAACTGTTCTAAAATCCTACAAATGCACATAGGTGGTTACAAGAATAATTATTATTGCTGAACATCATAATTATTCCCGACGTTCTCAACAACCGTTCTAAGCTAAACAATGCATATAGATAGTTGAAAGAATAATTATTATTGCTTAACTTCATAATTATTCCTGTGGTCCTCAACAACTGTTCTAAAATCCTACAAATGCACATAGGTGGTTGAAAAAATAATTATTATTGCTGAACATCATAATTATTCCCGATGTCCTCAACAGCCGTTCTAGAGTAAACAATGCACATAGATAGTTGAAAGAATAATTATTATTACTTAACTTCATAATTGTTACCAGCGCCCTAACTGGACAACACAATAAATAAGTTTTACTGAAAGAATAATTATTATTGACTAATTACATAATTTTTATTACCAGAAGAAGGTGCAGATTGTCCTCTTGCAAAGAAGGCTGCCCTTACGTTCAGGAACTCCACAACATGTCTCCCCCAATTGTAATTAGAGATTTGTCCTACGTCTTCCAAATACTTTGTGTAGTGGGTGAGGTTTATTTTTTTTGAATTTTTTGGTGCGAGAAGTGTTTCGATGGCAAGCAGGATATACAGAATAGCAAACGTATGGCTGTCACCTTCAAAATTTGACAACCGATCCTCTAGATCATTAACAGAAATACGATTTTTTGTAAAGGGCTCCACTCCGAGGTTCAATCCGAAATTGTAGGCATTTTTTGAAGCTGTCTGTCCACCGTCTTCAAAAAAAATTTCCTCCCCTCCAACTGGCAGCCCGTATACTCTTCCAACATCTTCTTCTATTATTTTAATAATTCGTTCGCTATCAATGCCGAAGACTTGATTTTTCCAATCATACTGCTTTAAAAGTCTGTGCACGATCGGAGTGTTGATGGTTAACAATTGGAGCTCCATCAACTACTTGAAACCAGCCTTCGCCAAGACTTTCATCCTCTGCTTCCAATCGGGATGCTTCCGGAGTACCTGGTTCGCACTCAAGAGGTGGCTCGTTTTGCACCAAAATTGAAACTTGATGTTCTCTGATCTTTGGATATTCGTCATTTCAACAGTTGGGCTTTCAAAAGTTGAGACCTTTTTTGGTGTCTTAGTTGAAAGAGAGAGGCGGTATGAGAAGTTGAAAGGGAGAGTTTCTGAGAGAAAATCGATTCTGGAGAGAGAGAGAGAGAGATTGTTCGATGGAAATGAAAATGGAAAATGAGGATGTATCTCTGGCATAATTATTTCCTTCGAGCCATCGTTTGTAATTTTTCCCTGCTCGACGCGATGGTTGAGTGATGGGATTGCCATGAAAACCGCACAAAATTTGAAATTTTTTGACCCCTCTATGCCCAGACTACCCCTGGAAGAGCCCAACTGTTGAATCAAATCTGGACCAATCGAACGGTTCAGATTTGATTCTGCACGTGCAGAAGAAAATCAATTCTGCACCCTAGCCGACTCGATTAGGTTCCAGTCCCATGGAACTTGGCTCTTAGTACAAAAAATATTTAATAATTAAGTATTTAACTTGTAATATAAGAGACTAAAAATCTAACAACTTCAGAAAGAAAATACATATAAGTTTTTCGAAAGTTTCTTCATTATGTCCTTCAAAGATTATTTCTTCATTGAGGAAGTGTTTGCCAACAAGGGCTTCTCAAGCTAAAGTGAAGCAAATGTTCTCAGTATCATTTTACTAACACATTTCAACTATCTTGTCTAGTAAATCCCCTAAAGCACATATTTTAGACAGTTATCTTCTTTTGAATTTAGGAGAATTTGAAACATTAAAAACCCAGTTCAAAGGTGACAATTAGAAATATACAACTCTTTCAGTTTAGAATTAAATATCCAATTTTTAAATATAAAATTAATGTCAAAGTGAACATTTATTTCCTGTATAAAACAATAATAATCATGACCCATAAAGGTTCCTTATCTACGTGGACTTATTTCAGTGACATTTATTTACTTTTACAAGAATCATGTCACGCATTAATTCACTATATATACAGAATGAGGAAATTATCTAACTATTATGCTCTTGAAATATGTGCTTATGCAATAAAAATTGATTAAATAATTCGTTGTAAAATATAAAATTTGATGAGCAAATATTATGCAAATATACAGAATAAGTGCAAAAATGCAGAGAACATATATATATATATATATATATATATGGAGAAAAAGATTATAAATATGGATCTTAATATCCTTTTTTCAATTAATGAGTACTCTTTTTTTAAAAGAAAAGTAATTACATTAATTAACGTCAGAAGAGCTCTATAAGATTGTTTGTCCCGCACTTGTCACATCCAATAAACCCCGCCACTTGTATTGCTTTCTTCTTAGGTCTGTTTTGGTTCAAGGATTTTAGTGAGGAAAAAGAAAATGAGAAAAAAGAAAATAAAATCCTTAAAAAAAATGAAAGTCTGTTTGTTGTTTGGTTCACTAAAAAAATACTATGGAAATAAAAAATGATTTCCAAGAAAGTAATTCTCTTGTTTGGCTTGTGATATTTTACAATAGAAATGGAAAAGTAAATTACACAGTATGATTTTTAAATAAAAATTCTCTTGAAAAAAATATAAATCATCTTTAAAAAAGTTTAAATAAATAATAATTTAAATAATTAATAAGTTATTCTAATTAGTATTCAATTTACACATTCATGAGTTAAAAATAGGACTTTATTCAACCACAACTAAATAGAGCATTTAGTTTTTTAACTCAGTATAATATTCAAATACTTTTCTAATTTTTTCTATTAATGTTTCAAATTTGAAATTTTATTCGAGTTCGTTCGTTTATTTGTACGTAAAATTCAAAGTTCGTAAGTGATAGATTTGTTTAATTTGTGTGAGTTATTTGAAAAGCTCAAATAGTATTCAAGTTCGAGTTGTTCGAATAAAAATAAAAATATTAAATAATAAAGTAAGAAAATAATTCATATAAATTTATAAAATTTGATATAAAATTTAATTAGTATTATAAAGTATATTAATAATAAATTTATATATGTGTTTGCAAATGTTCAAATTTATTTATGAACAAGTTTGTATTTGCTTGATTAATACACGAACTATTATTTGTGTTTGAACTCAACTCGAATACTAAATAAATAAACAATAATAGAAGTAAACATTCGTTTTGAATACAACACTAGTTAAAAATTAACATTAATTTTAAATTGTACTTTTGTTGCGATATGCTTTTCCTTAATGTTTTTCTTTTCCTTACACTTTTGTGTGAAAAAGTCTATTATAATTTTTCTCACTAATTTCATTCATTTTATTTTTTTAGTGTTTTTCTTCACTACCAAACAAATAAAAATATTTTTAAAGAAATATTATTTCCTTTCCACAACAAATTTCTTGAACCAAACAGGCCCTTATGAATTTGGCTGAGTGTAAAGGGTTTCTAAAAGCTATGGATTGAGAGATGCCTCTACCAATATTAATCGGCTGAGAGAGAACGAAGACCATTGTTCTTATTTAGGGCGTTTGATCATTCATTAAGTGAGACATGGCCTCAAAACTTTTGAGCTAGTAAATTTATCTTTCATTCGCAGGTACTTCTCTTCACCATTCTCATGCGTGGGATGGCGTTGTTCTTTCTTCTCTAATATCTGCTACTCTTGTAGATTTATCCAGTTAATGATATCTGACCTTGTTTGTTTTTTGAAAGAAAATAAAAAATCTAATAGTACTTGTATAAATTACTTTTTAGTGTGCTGATAAAAGATAAATCTCTAATAAAAGGTAGATTGATATTCTATTAAAGGATTTTAAATCCAAACTTTTTTTTATTAGGGAGATGCATTTCATAAATTTTACTTCAATTAATCTGGTTAGAAATGAGAAGGAGAGAAAGGTCAAACGCTTAGAAAGGATTTCAAGTAAAAATTCCAAAAATCGAATAGATGCATTAGATTCTGAAGAGAGAAAAGCAAAAATAGATGCATTAGGTAAAGTTCACATTTTTTTTTTTTTGTAAAGAAAGATAAGGCAAGGATGAGCGGAATTACATTTTCCCTTTTTTTCAAAGATTGTTATTATTTAGTTCATGATTTTTTAAATAATGAGGTATATACTAAATCACTAAGTCATTAGCTAAACGACAGGTAATAACTCTCAGATACAGAGCAAATGTAAGCAACCAATTTGCAACTGTCTTCATCAACTCACCCAACATATTCTGATGAAAGTCTACGGTCCTTTCAGTCATCACCTTCACTCAGATTGTGAAGTGTCTTTAAGGATTTGCTTATTGCTTTTATTTGAGAATCTTTCTGCTGATACGCTCAAGAGCTTGTTCAAGGACATTCCTTCACCTACAATATTCTTCTTAGCTTCATATCTATGTTTAATCCTGCTGTCAAGCTTATAACCCAGGAACGCAGGGAAAGACTAATTCTCCCACTTCACGCCCCATATCCTCAATCAGATAGTCTAGTTTCTCTTCCAATGATTCATGGTTGTATTGCAGCACCTGTGGATGCTTTATGCTCATCTATCGTCACAAGTTAACCCGTATTCTAGAAAAATCCCAATCACCTCCTGTAAATTTTCGCAGCTGGTCCGGGTTACAGCTCCCATTGCCATTGCCAATTCCTTTGTTCTATCCTCGTGACCAATATTCACCAAGAAAGCCAATTTGTCAGCAAGATTCTTCTCAAAGGATAGACTAACGAACAGAGGAGCTTTTGTCAAGAACCTAAATATGTCACTGGAACTCAGCCCACATTGTTTAAGAAAATCAATCCTGGGACGTAATTTCCTTTTCCTGCTAGCACTAAACAAATTGGGATAGACAAGGACAATCCTAAATATCTCCTGATAGCTTAACCCGGCAAATGATTTCAAGAATTCAACATGATCATTCAAGTGGTCAACAGTGTATGCTGCAAGAAATGGCAGTTTACGCAACAAAGTTGCTGTTGCAACCTCATCTGCCTGCCCCACTCAATTCAAAGAGGAACCCGATTCTTGGGATCAACTGGGTGTCCAGATCATAGTTAAGAGTTGTTGGCCGTCTTTAAGAATGACATCAACTCCACCAAAACGGTTCAGGAAAGCAAACATTCTCTCAATGTCTTGTACCGATTCAAGGCATAAGGCTTTCGTTATGTTAGCATTATTGAGGACGTGAGCGAGCTTTTCCAGGGGAATTCCATGACGAAGCAACAATCTTGCTTTGCCCTCAAATCCGAGAAGGAATCTCGGTTCTGTTCCATATAATACACGCTCTATCTGTTCAGGTTCTATTTCTCGTTGTAAATTCAAATCATTGTCACTCCGAAGAAGAAAGCATATAAATTAAAACATCAGGCCTTTTCAATATTAATCGTGAAAGTGCAGCACCTCTGACTCCGAGGGCCTGTAGAGAGTGCACTCGGGTATAAACCGACCCATAAGGGGTGAATCTGAGAGCGGGGTTGCTGTACACCAGGGCTTCTGTATCTTTCTCGTTAAAACCAATCAGGAGGAGGAGCGAGGACAGCATTGTCTCTGAGTAAGATCAAGCATGCAACAGGAATCACTTAACCAGTATTTTACTCATATATGCGGCGTATTTGTAGTTATGCCTCACAGAATAGGGGAACTCACCAGAGTCCATAGCACAGGCGCTGGTAGCGGTGAGAGTGCCGCTGCTGTTGCTGACACTTCTATTTGACTGAAGGCGTGAATATCTGGGCGTGGAGGTCCCCAGTCGCGGTAGGTGTGCAGGTAATATCGGCGCAGAGCTAATGGTGAATGGCAGGAAAGAGAAGCAGCCTTGGAAGGGTACTGACACAACTGATGGAACAGGGAAGTGGATTCTTATGGTTCCGAAGCTCAGCGCCTGACAATGATGAGAAGGAGAGAGCCAGTCTCCGGCCGTAGTAAATAGCTCAACCATTGCCCGATGGCCCCGTGGTAAACACATAAAGCTCTGCCTCAGTGCCTCCTCCCTCAAACTCGATTCCTCCGCTTAACAAACTTAGCGGGAACCCGAAAATTTAGACCCGCGTGACAACGTTCTGTGTCCATTGTTTCTCCGTAATACTAATATTTGTATCTCCAATAACTGGTCAAAACATACTAGAGTTAGAAGTTGTGTGGAGGGTAGTGGCAACTTATAGTAATATAAGAAAAAATCCCAGTATGCCGGTCACCAGATCAATGTCTTCATACAGAGTCCACAGAGACAGGAGATAATAAATATAGGCTGGTGTACATTAAACAAAATAACGTACACTTCTACAAAAGGGTAGAGACCACTTAAGATTGTAATTTTAATAATCATATCGAACATACAACAATTAACAGAACAAATCCTTACTCTTACTCTAAACTTAAGATTGTAATTTTAATAAGAATATCGGACAAAACAAGTTGACAAACTCCTCCTATTGTAACCTCTTGATTCCAAGCCTCACAATTGATGAAGCTTCTGTGCGAACAGAAACCTATGTGAATGCTTAGAGCATTGCAATTAGTTAGGTGAAAATGAGCTTTGTAAACACAATTCTTACACGTGAGGACAATTCACAAAATTCCTAATCCTATACGCTGGGTGGTAAGGACCAATATTTTTGGGTGGAAAACAACTTCTAAAAGCAAAAGAATCTCCGAGGAAACTGTTGAAAAAAATAAGGCAAGAAAACTCTGACCAATATGACTTTCAAATTGTAACTCCAATATATTTGGTTTTTTCACATTTGAGTCATAAGATTTTCAAAATTTGCCTGTAAATTTTTTAATAATAAAATATATAAAATTAGATATATGACGCAAACAAATTATTAGAAGAACAGAAATATCAAAGTAAAACTCAAAAGAAAATATTATCATTAAATACTTTTTATAGATAAGTACTTGAGTTATAAAAATTTACGATAATGAATTTATGAAATTTTAATATATCACAGATGGGATAAATATATTACCCAATAATTCTTACTACGAGCGTCAACAAATTGACGTTTCTTTGGACTGTTCTGAACTTTATGTGTGTGAAGCCAACAATCCGAGAGCTTGAAATTATCCCCTAACTCCTTTCACTTCACATTAACAAAATTATAAAACATGAGAAACACAATTGTAATAAATAATATAAACAAAATTTAACAGTAAAGAAAAAAAAACTAACCAATCTCTTCTCATGCTTTTAAGAAGAGATAGAACCACCGATATGGCATCATCCTCCACCACGTCCATCGAGGCCCTCCTTTCTATTCTTTCTCCCTGTGTCAGACTTTTTCTTGAACTCATCTGACTACCAATACTAGCATAACCATAAGTATGCAGCCTCAGACATCCAATCCGGCTTTTGATTAGTTCTTCTTACATTACATAGGATGCCTTCATCAGCCTTGCACAGCGAATACTCCAAGCTTTGCAAATAAGGCCATCATGCTCTGGATCCCACCTGTAGACCTTTTGTAACATTAGAGGAAAAAAAGTCCTTATTGTTTGATGACGAATATTATTGAACATTATCACCTAAGTTTTGATAACATAAGATTACCTTACTCGAAATTCTCCCAACCAAAGCTCACGCACGTCTAGTGGTACCTTGCCAAAGCTGTTGTATGGGCCAAAAAACATCCTCTGAAAAATATCAATAATGCTCCTAGAATAGATGGATTGATCGCTGAAACTGAAAAAACGTAAACAAAAATGTGTTACTGTGCAATATTAAATAATTTGAAAACTTACGCTATCATAATGGTTATCGTACGCTACTCAATTATAAAATATGTAACAAACAGATAACTGATTTCTATGCTTACGTATGACCCTCCGAGAAAATTAATGTGCGGGAGTCTCCATGATTTGCGGAGCTAGAAGAAGACGAAGGAGAACTACTTGAGGAGGCACAGGCAGCTGGGCTAACTGGAGTCCCGTAACTTTGCAGATTTGATACCGTATTCGCTGCAGTAGATGGTGGTGTCCTAAACTCTGGCAATGACGGCACGGCTTGCGAGAGCTGCAGGAGATATCCAACGAGGCAACATATCTACAAAAATTAAAAAAAAAAACTGTTAATGTTCAGATAAAAAAAGTCTATTACTGTAGTTATGAATTGCAAAACAAACAAACAAGAACGAACAAATTTATTAGCAGCTAGATTCAGAGCTCGAGTCATGTGTATCTGCTTCATCGGTTGTTTTTGCATCTGATTCCCAACTCCCTTCTTCTTCATTTTCATCCTCACTATGTACATCCTCATCCGAGTCAGATTCTGTTCACCCTGCGTTAACTTCAATCATCTCTTCCACACGCGAGGCACGGGTAAGTGGACCGATCTCCTTAACTGCAACGTTAAACTGTGAATTTGGAGTATCGTCTATCTGCTCCTGATAAGCATTATCAACCACAGGCACATCCATAATTCAAGGCCTAGATCTGCATATAGCCCACCAGTTTGTCCGAGGCCTCTTACTGCCCATATAAGGTGTCAAGTAACCCTATTCTGCTTGGTGGGTGAATACAAATGGGTCAAAACTATGATACCGTCTTTTGTGGTTTATTTAAAAAATTTTGTACTATGGACGATTTTCTATATTGTCAAACCAATCACATCAAAACAGTACAACGATCTGAATTAGAAATCCCAAAAATTCAAGTTCTACGATCTCCTTGAAGTGCTCCATCCGCTTAACATCCCGTATACTGGGAAGTCACTTATTGTCCATACCAGGGCTGCACACATTATGAAGTTTATTCTTTTTGAAACGTCATATCTTTCGACTCCTTCAGTCCACAATTGATTCAACTCCTCGATAAGTGGATGTAGTTAAACGTCTACTTTATGCTTTAGATTTTGCAAGCCTGGAATAATGACTGTCAAGAACATTACAGGATTCTTCATGCACATCCACGGTGGCAAATTATACGGAGTAAGTATCACTGGCTAAGAGGAGTATTGTTTCCCCGATATTCCAAATGGTGAGAATCTGTCTGTACACAGGCCTAACCTAACATTCCACAATTCAGCTACGAAAGCTAGATATTGCCCATTGAAATGTAGCCACGACTTCCCCATCACGAGGGTGGCTCATCATTCCCTGCTCCGCCTAACTTTCCGCATGCCATCGCATATGTTTTGCAATCTTACTAGACGCATATAGTCTCCTGCAACCTCAGTGTAATAGGAAAGTAGAACATCTTCTTAAAAGGCAGTTCTTTCTGTATCTTATTTTTAGCGCCCTTCCTTCTAGTGTATCTTGCATGATCGCAAAACTTACATTTCTGATGCAGTACTTCCTCCTTCCAAAATAACATATATCTATTCACACAAACATCTATTTTCCGAACTGACAAACCAAGCCCGGAAGCTAACTTCTTCATATCCTAGAAATCCGAAAGCATTTTGTTGCCAAGTAGCAAAACCTCTTTTATTAATTGTGCAAGTTGGTCGAAACACTTCTTAGACATATTATTTCAGACTTAATATTCAATCACCTAGTGGTGACCGACACTTGTGAGTGGTTGTTACAGTCATCCCATGAAGGGTTATCCACAGACTCCAACATCTTGTAGAACCTTTGTGCGGAAGGGTTGGGAGGTTCCTCAACATCAGTCCGGTCAGTAAAGAAACTAGACTTTGCAGCATTGAATACCATTTCACAATAAATTATGGTCCAAACGGCTGCTCAAAATGGGAGGTTGCGGCGATTCGAATGGTATGAGTCTCTCACTATGAGACATCCAATTGTAATAATTTAGAACAAACCCCTTATTGTAAAGATGCACCTTCAAAACTTAAGCATCTTGAAATTTCTTATTCTTACATCTTGAACAATGACATCTGAGTTCATTTATACCCATTTCTTTTGCCTTGTTAAGAGCCCATTCTACAAACTGATTCACCCCGTTAATAAAATCCTCCGACAAACCCTTTCCACCGGGGCTTTCCTGATGTACATCCACTGACGATCTTCCATTCTAAAGGCTACTGAAAAAAGTAGGGGAAAAATAGAAATAGGAGGAATTAGATTTTTATTTTTTCTTAAAACGGCAATTTCCTAAAAAGGAGCGTGTAGGAGAGGGTCTCAAACTAATTGTCTATGTTTCTATTCTACATTTTCTGAATTGATTATCCACTTTAAACTACGTCCGCAAATCGATTTACACTCCTAATATTCTACTATTAACAACAAGTGAGAAAATTCTCCCATATTTCTACCGTCTAATTCAAAAGAGAGAAAGCATGTAATTTTAAAATTCTAGAATCAAAAGAATAATACCGTTCATTAGGCAATATGACAATGTTCGTTTTGTTATCTCTTCTCAATAACCTTGACATTAGTCCATAACTTTTCTAGTTGTAGCAAGGGTTGCTTCTCTCCAATATCAATACTAGGATAAGATTTAATCAAAGCAGCCTCACAAGCAACTCTTATATTTGTGACTCTTATATATCCATATACATGTTAACTTCAATGACTTACTACTGCAAATACTAGGAAACATCATAAAATTCCTTCATCTACTGGCATAGAACTTATTCTCGGTTGAAAACAAAAAAAAATCGCAATATCATTTCATAAAAGCCACTACCTAATCAAGTTACTGGAAACAGAGAAATTTGGGTGATTTGATATGATAGAGAGCCAACAACAGCAAGCTAGGGGTTCAAAGTTTGTAGAAAGTTTGTGGAATATTCAAACGCTATCATACATGTACAAAATTATCTAAAGATGACTGAGACCAAATTTAAGTGAGCCCTTAATTGTTGTCAACATTTTGAAGCTTATTATTTAGATCCATGCTCAATCTACCTATAGTTAATCAAGTCCTTTTGGTTCCATCCCTACACATTTATTTGTTTCTTCAATTTTGTTTCCCTCCACACATTTATTTGATTTTCTAATTGATTAGGTCAGAACTAATTTCATGAAAAGGAAAAGCTTTTCAAGTAGTATTATAATAATTCTTAGATAGAGACATAGGATACTTATTATTGGTTGCCTTTGACATCACCAGACTTTGGAATATCTAAGAAAAAAATGCCTTAGAATGGTTCGATAGCTGCCTTTGTGAATAAATGTTTGTGGCTCAATTTTGATTATGCAAATAGCAATAATATATCCTCTCACGCACACCCCACCCCAGTAAATTCCTTCATCTACTGGCATAGAACTTATTCTCGGTTGAAAACAAAAAAAAATCGCAATATCATTTCATAAAAGCCACTACCTAATCAAGTTACTGGAATGCATCACAAGAACATACACTTCTCAACTTGATACCAAAATATGGACAATGGTCCACTCCAACGTAAGAAATTAAAAACAAAGGAAAGGTTCCAAATGCATAAATTCAACAGCTGCAAAGACTGCTTTTAGATTCTTATTTAAACATTATGCAACAGTATGAATACCTATTAAACTTGCCAAACTTGAAGCCAGAATCAGATACAGAATACGTTGTGGTATAAAACACTGTCAAAATAGAACTCAAGTACATCATGCAACAAACAAAAAGAGAACTGCTACGCCAAAAAAGAACTGCAAGAAGGTCAATGTAAATGCAAGAAGACAGGGTGCACAAATTTCATAAACAAGTTTTACATTTGTAATGTCCTGCAAAAAGACACCTTTCTAGTTCACCAGAAAGTAAGTTTGGTCTCAGTTCTACAACCAATACAAGCCATTGCAAAGCCAAAGAGGACAATGTCTTAAAAAAGAAACAGACAAGATGATTCACAATATGTAGACTGCCGCAGGAAGAAACTTATTATGTAAAAGAAGGAAAGAGTCAAGCAAAGTGCACAATTACGGTGCTTAATGAGCTTAAGCATCATGATTCTTGCGGCTAATATAAGGTAAGCATGCCAGCTTTGGAGTTTCCCAAGTCCGATAGAAAAGGAGGAGCAGCTAAATATAATCATTTATAACATTCATTAGATGTATGCTGCTTTGATGGAAAGAATAGCTTAACCCATCAATGCCCCCAAAGTTCCAGACTCTGTCCTAAGTTGAATAACATTATACTTTCTCCTTAAGCAGAAAAACAGAAAAAGAAACTCATTTCCGAAACTGTTTTTCTGGCACTGTGTTTTTCCTCAAACAACAGCAAACCCATTTCTGCCACATAATTTTTTCCTTTCCTACAGTAAGTGCAATATCTTCCAAAGCTCAACAAACCTCCAATTCGAAGCTCCTTACTGCCATTCCCATCAATTTCAAAAATAGCAAAATTAAGGAAAAAAGGCTGCAGCAGGCATTCTGTAGCAAACGACCCAACAGAACTACATTGCATTGCAAACATAGAGAGAGCGAGACATAAGGATTTTACCTGCTTTGAAGACCCAACAGCAACAACACTCAACGTTCGGAGCATAAGGCGTTCGGAGCATAATGGTTTCGGTGAGGAATCGGCAAACAACAACAAAGCTATGGCACACAGATCTTCAAGCAGCAGCTCCCATTCAGCAATAATCAACCACACCCATCCAATTCACGATAAAATGAGGAAACTTCTACAGAGATTCCATTGAAGGGGAGAAAAATTAGATGTGCAGAGAGAAAGAGGGCAAGAGTTACGAGAGCTTTTGGCGTTTTGGTAAGGAAAGTGTTGAACTGGAGAAGAGCAGATTCTGAAATTGATGGACGCTTTATTGTGAAGCGTCGTTTGCTTGTCATTGGACGCATGATAGTTATGTAAAACTTAAAAACAATGCATTATTGTGAAGCGTCACGGTTGTCGGACGCATGATAATTATGTGTTCTATGTTCAACACTTAAAAACAACCCATATCCTCAGTGCATTAATGTGGTCAAAAAGATAAATAAATTAATTTATAGCATACTAACCTGATCAATAATAAATAAATTTAATATTATTAATTATAAAATATATAGAGAGTTTTATATTATAGTTAATAACACTGCTAAAATACCCAAAAGTAAAATATTGTTAGGGATATAAATTTCATAAGCTGCATATAGTACCAAAATAATGCTAATAATTTAATTAAAATGAGAAAAAATGTTAATTATTGTTGCTAATTTATTATGAAGGCTTAGTGATAACAGTAAATCCGTGATTGCACATAACAACATCAAATATCTTATGTGTGTTTAGTGATTAAACTCTAATTAATGATTGTATATAACCAAATAAAAGAATCTCTTCTCATATGAATAGGATTGTTGATTAGGTATAGCATGCATTGTGTTAGACAGCACTTGCATAATGATAGAAGTAAGTTTTAAGCAATTTCACATTAAATATGATTTAAAATATTTAAAATGATTGTAGAAAGTGTACAATTTTATGTTATAAAACCTAATTATGGTCTAAAATTTTTAATTTTTAATTTTTGATTTAGAAACTGTAAAGGAATGAGAAACCATTTGGAAACCGAATTGAAAACCTTTTGAAACTGACTTAGGGTTTAGAAATCGATTTGAAACCGACTAAGGTTTAGAAATCGATTTGAAACTAATATTTTAATATATTAACAAATAAAAGTATTTGATTTAGAAACAGATTTGAACCTGATATAATAATAAATTAAAATATAAAAATTTAGTTTAGAAACTGATTTAAATCAATTATTAAATTAATCAAAATATAAATTATTTTTGAACTAGAAACTGATTTGAAATTGAACCCGTCTTCAATTTACTTAATTTTGAAAATTTAAAATTGTTTAGCGGTTTCAAATAGGTTTCAATTTAGAAACTGATTTAAAACCGAACCAATCTTCAATTTAATTAATTTTTAAAAATCTAAAGTTGAATATTGGTTTCAAATCAGTTTCTAAATTGAAATTAATATTTTAATATATTAACAAATAAAAATATTGAATTTAGAAACCGAATTGAAACTGATGTAATAATAAATTAAAATATAAAAAATTAATTTAGAAACTGATTTGAAATCAATGAATAAATTCATAAAATATAAATAACATTTTGAGTTAGAAATCAATTTGAAACCGATACCATCGTTAATTTAATTAATTTCCAAAATCTAAAATTGGATATCAGTTTCAAATCGGTTTCAATTTAGAAACTAATTTGAAATTGATACCATTTTTAATTTGATTATTTCAAAAAATTTTGAAATTAGGTATCTGTTTAAATTTAGAAACCGATTTAAAACAGACACAAAAAAATCTATAATCTATAATAGTTTATGAGTTTTTTTCATTTGATTGTACAGAACAACAAATTCTTACTCTTCATTTATAAGCAAGATGTCTCTACGCACTAAAGTTGTGCAATATGATTCTTTGATAGGATAGATGCTCAAGAGAATTGTGAGGACATCTCAAATGACAAGTTATATAAAAATTAGCAAGCTATTATATTATTAAATTTTGATTATAGGATGAATGTAAGAAATAAAATGTAATATTTGATCTTACCGATTGATTCTTCAAGATCTGCATATCGTGGGAAGTCTTTGAATGATGTGGATTGAAATTTTCTAATTATTTTGTATTGGATGTTATTTGGCCCATCTTCAACGATTGTTCTACTAGAAATTATCCATTAAATTTTGATACCATCAATGATAAATTGTGATTTTACATATTCAATTATTGCATTTGACACATAGTAAGTTTTGCAAGGAATGAACTTCTCATGACAGAGATCAACACTTCTCCCAAAGAGTATACCAATAACTCTATTTCCCTAACATTAATGGAAGAAGATACATATATGTTATTTTTGTATTATTGTTTTCCTTTTTTAGAAGTGAAATTTTTTAACTAACATCATCATCAATGAGAATAATTCTCTGGTATACTTTTTCAGGAGTTGTGATTGAGTTTCAAACTTGTATTTTTTCTTTTACTCGGTATGATAGACTTAAGTGGAATTATGGTCTTCATGATCTGTGAAAAGAGAATGTTAGCACATTAAATTCATACATGATAATGCTGCAAAAATTAATTGAAATAATTAAACAGTTACAATAAATGTGTTTCTATAAGTTGTAGTGAATATTTGTCTATATGCTGCAGTAAGTAAGAATATGTGATTAGTATATTAGTTTGGACAATGTAACTATGGTTTTTGCTGCAATTTACCATAGGTTTTGGTCAGTGTACTGTGAAAGTTTAAAAACTTGTGGATAGATTATATTCCTTGTGAGAGTTAGAGCTGACATTTCTTCAAATGTTGGTGGAATAATTAAAACTTTGATGTTCTTGGAGTATTTTGCTCTAAACAGAGCAATATATAGTTGTCCATGTGAAAAAATTGGTTCACGTAAATATATTCCAACTAAATCCAATGTTTTCCCTTGAGCCTTGTTTATTTTCATTGCAAAGCATAGTCGAAATGGGAATTGTGTTCGCTTGAAAGGAATAACATGCTTATCACCAATAGATAACTCCAATGGAATTGGATGAAGAATTACTGGTTTTCCATAGTGTTGTCCAACAGTAATTTTAGCATAGATAATGTGCTTCTTCAATTCCTTGCAGATCAATCTGTGCCATTATATAAACCCTCTGTTGGATTGATATTTCTTAATAGTATAATTGGACAATGTCTTTTTAGCTTTAGCTTATGAGGTGGTAGGCCTGTAGAATGTAGACTATTGAGAAAATCTTCATAACCTGCATGATCTTTGAGATTTATTGTTCTATCCACACTTTTGTAGACTACTAGCTCTCCTAGAAATTCGTCAATCATCAAGTTATTTATGTTATCAACACAGTTATTCTTTGATGTCAAAAATGCTCTTTTCATGACAATTGCTGGATCAGTGTCGAAAAGAGACAAATCTAGAAAGAAAAAGTTTACCAATTCCAACAATGATGCTTCTTTCTCCTTAAATAGTATGGTCATATGCTGAGGCAATTTGATGTTATTATTAGAATTAGTAGGCTCAATTCCATCGCTAATTCGTTAGAGATAAGCTCTAAATGAAATGTCCTCAATAGCTCTCATGTTTTCTGTCAAGTTCAACTTGTGTAACTTAGGACAGATATCTGATCTTAACAAGCTGCTATTAAGAATTTCTTCTTTTGATCCATTTCAAACAACTGGTAGAACTTGACGAAAATCACCTCCAAAAACAACAACTTTTTTCCCAAACATTTCTTGATTATCAATGATCTCTTCTAACAAGAAGTTGAAGCTTTCTATTGCATGTTTATTAACCATTGGAGCTTCATCCCAAATGATCAATTTTGCTTATCTAATCAACTTTGTAGTGCTGCTTTGCTTGCTCAATTGACGTGCATTAGTTTCTGAAGTATCTAATGGTATCTTAAACCTTGAGTGTGCTATCCAATCTCTTGGTAACAATGATGTAGAAACTCAAGAACTTGTTGCTACTATTACAATAAATCCAATTGATCTTATTGTGACTAATAGTGTTTTGTATAAGAATGTTTTTCCTGTTCCACATGGTCCATCAATAAAAAAGCTTTTTGCTGTTCTTGGATAGCAGCTGTCAATATTTATTCAAAAGCTTGTTGTTTGCCTTGCATTCAGTTTGTTTCTATTTAAAAGATCTTCTTTTGAAATATCAATGTTCTTTTCATACTCAATTTCTCGTGTCATTTTTTCTTGAAGAGAAGCTTTCATAGTATAAAGAGCAAACTCAAAGTCATTCACAGATTTTTCCATGCTTTGCAAAAAAGAATCTATGTCTTCAATAACCATTCTTCTTATTTGTTCTGCACTGAAACCAGTGATTTGTTTGTGATGAATAAAATATTCACACAATTGAAATTCAAATTTCTGCCAAAGCTGTTTTGGATCACTTGGTCTATTGAAAACTGGAATAGTAGCAAATAAACGCCGTAGAGTTTTTGGCATATGAAAAGAAACAGCTTCTCCAAGATACAACCGAATGTCATTCTCTGAATATAGCAAGCCTTTTGCATTTGCTGAATGACAAAAAAATGTGTATAATTTTCATATACTGTTAACAAATCTTGAAAGAATATTGGTCCATGAATATGAGAGAGGAGTAGTCTTAGATAGTATTTGTCTCATTCGGTTAGTTATACAGTTACCATTCTTCCTATCATAGAGTATTGCTTCCGTTCTGTCCAAAATTTTATCAGTTCTTGACCAAACAAAATGCTAAGGAAATTGCTTGTATAGACACTTCAATCTGATTACTGTTGCATTTGTCCTGTTCATAACAAAAAATTCTGTGAGCATTGTGTTTGATATGCTTGGAAATTTTAATACATTTCTGATATCATTATTTGGTTGGAATGTCACTGGATTTTAGTTAGGTAGATGTATTTGTAAAGTGAATACATCTGGCACCATGTCACTACGTAGAAAAGCATATAATCTCCAAATAACTTCTGGTGGAGAAATCTATTTAGCTGCTTGAAATTGTTGTATCTCATCATAAGAATCGTCATTAACTATCTGATAACTTACCTTATCAAGACCTTTATAAACATATTTATATAAGTATTTGACTAGCTTTATTGTTGAGCAAATTTATACATTCATGTGACAATCAAATAATGACAACAGATATTTATTGTAGGGCACGACCCATCTATTATCTAATATTTGACCTCTGACTTTTACTACTTTCCCGTCATTTCTTCTACGATAATAGAGATAACCATCTTTTCCTTATATGGTATATTCTGAAAATGCTTATGGATAGTAATTTTTACATTTTCCATTTCTCATTCAATAATTTTTAACATTGTAACTTCCACAAGGTCCATGCATCATATATTTTATAATTATATCATGTAAATATTTATTATCTGTCTCATTTAGAATTTAAGCACATACTAATCTATCATAAGCTTCAGGATTCAAATGTTTTGATTTATGCTTTATTATCAACAAAATATGAGCTGTGGCGAATGTTTTTTTGAAATTCAATAACAAATACACATGCTACAACTTCGCCAAGGACATGCTTTTCATGATTTCGATCTTTAATAACTCTAATTTACCTCTAAATACTCTTGATACCAAATCTGGTTGATTTTGAGCTAATTCACATGGTAAAAGACATTCTTGTATTTCAAGCCACATTGGATTGCAATTTATTGTAAGAAATATATCTGGCTTACCAAAATGTTGAACTAATGACATGGCATCGATGTTTCTTTTCCACATATCTCTAGGACCACCCACAAATGATGCAGGAAAAATGATTTTCTTTCCAACATTTGAACTTCTTGTTTCCCCAACTGAAATTGAATCAAGAAGGCCTTTAAAATGTTTAGTCCTTATTTGCTTTTGTCTATTCCTTTGGAATTCCAACCTTTGCGTTTCTACTTTACATATTGTTGTAGTAGTCTTTCAGTATGTAAAACTATTGAATTGTCATCTGATCTCATTTGAAGTTTGTAGCAGTAATATTCTCTACAACTCACTCTATTTGTTTTCTTCGTGCCATCAAATTTTCCTGTCAGTGATAAATGAAAGTAGTAAGTATATTAATAAAAGTGAAATAAGTATTTTATTTCAAAAAGTGAAATGAAGTATTATTGATTATTTACCTTTTCTTTATGGAATTGATTATTGGTATATGCTCTGTGAGTACCACATCAACTCTATGTCTTTCTGTTGATCTTTTGGATGGTAGTCTTGGTATATTATAATGCAAGCTAATTTGTCCATGTGGAAAGATTAAAGGATATTGTAGTGGATCATAGCAACTACAAGCATGGTAGATTCTATGACTTGATTTGAAATGTGTATAAACTTGTATGTGACAAGCTTTTCCTATTTCACAGTATTCTGATTCCGTTAATATTGCAACAACTTGTGACACAAATGGTAGATTGTTGATTCTTTAGTCTAGAGCAGGGTTCTTGTTCAACATGATTTTGCAATCTTCTAGGTAAGGTACATCTTTTAAACTTTTAAAGAAGACTGTATATGGATTGCTTGTCAATATTCGCATCAGTAATTTGATTGTATGAACATAAAACTGTGGATAAATTTCAACTCTTTTACTCAGCTCAGTATCTATATCATAGAAGTATAGTTGAATGCTTGTTTCCTTTTCACTTTGAGGTTTTCTATCCTTTAAAAAGTGATAAACTTGTCCTTGAATTTTGAAAGTGTAAACCCCTTTTATGTTTCTTGTCATTTCTAAATCATATTTGGTTGCAAATGTAGTAAATGAAAAATGATTGTTGTATAATCTTACATGCTTTCTGAACTCAATAGCTTCCTTATCATCATTCACATATAATCTAGCCAAGTCATACGGCATAGGATGAGATATAAACATAATTTCTCCTTCACTGCAACAAAATTTTGGTGGTTCACTATGAAATCTCTTGGCAAAATAATATTTGCAATGAGGTACTGTTGGTAGAATTAATGGACTATCAACTGGCTGCCTTTCACAAATGGTAGTAGAATTTAAGTGGTCATTCGCTGCAATAATAAATGTATTAGATTGCACAGTAAGATACATGAAAAAGAATATTTTATTGTTAAGTTTACCTTGAGGATGAAAAGTTGTATTTGCAAGTACATGTTGAAAATTTCTTCCATTTGACTAATCTTCATTTTGTATAGACACAAAATAAGGTATTTGTTGTCCAGAAAGTCTTGTTGTAGAACCACTTGCTTGAGAGTTATCAAAATGATAGGCATAATCTTGTTCTAGAGTTGCAGTAAGGGCCTCTTCTGTTGTTTGAAATATATTTTGATAATCAGGAACTCCATCTTTTTTTTTTGTTCACTATTGACAATGAGCAAACCAATGTTTGGTTTCCCAACTTCCTTTTTCTGTTTATGTGCTACCCGTCTTCTTGCTAAGATCTGTTGTTTTCTTTCCATAAATAGAGTATTGTGTGCATGACATCTTCGGTGTAAGAGTTCCTCTTTTTTTTTTCCTGAGGTATTTGGTGATATGCTTGATGTCGTTTTTCCAACATTTGCTGCTTTTTTTACTGTATGGTTTGTGTGTCAAAACAATTCCTATTTTCAATCTTCATCTCTACATCGGGTCTCTTGTTGTAGACTAACATGATGCTGATTTCAAGAAAATTTCTTGTTCACTTTCTCTTGCTACTTGACTATTCAACAAGTTTGCAATTGGATCATTGATTTCTGTATTGTGTTTGTCCCTCTTGTTTATTAATGTAATGTTATGCTCCAAACATTTTTGCAATGGTGAAATGTGTTTAGTTTAGTGGCTAGGATTTCTTTCTTTTTTGTTTCCTTGTTAAGTATTTTTATATAAACTTTCTTATATAATGCAATTTAAAAGGTTACAAGATATAAAAATTCCATAGAATATAGTGGATCATAGAGAAACAAAATGATAACAAAGGTAAACTGATCATTTTCAGAAATGAAAAGCGGAAAAAATAAGCTGATTTACCAGTTTGAAAGCAACCGAAGCAATTTGCCTGAGTGTGTTCCACAGCAAATAGAAAAGCTGAAAATGAGACAAATTTGTAAGCCTTTTCAAGGACAGCAACAAAGAAATTGTTTCATCCAATAATAACATTTTATCTACCTTTTCCACCGTTTTGTTGGTCTCTTACTGTTTCGTTCTTCTTCCAGTTCAAGATGACATGCAAAGCTGATTTGGTAGAATGATGTATGAAAAACTTGTTTCTTTTTATATTGGATTATAGAATTATATTAGTATTTTTTTTGTTTCCAGAATCAACTGTTGTCTTTCTTGAATTCTAAAATTAGCAATTTCTTTTTATTTTTGATGAATTCTAGAATTATCTAAGAAAGAAAAAAAACTTTAATAAAACATGCATATTATTACAATTGTCATCTTTAGATTAGTCATCATTAGTCATTTTCTCTCTTGTGAATTCTAGAATTAACCATTTGTTTTTATTTTTGATGAATTCTAGAATTATCTTACAATTGTGATTTTTAAATTAGTCATCATTAGTCATTTGGTCTTTTGGATTTTAGAATCAAGTATTTTCTTTTGCAAACTCTAGAATTAGTTATGCTCAACTTCTATTGAATTTTAGAATTAATCAAACATGAAAAGAAAAAGAATTAAAATTTGTAATAGAGCGTACATATGACTATGATCATCATTTTTGTTTAACTAAATTTGATTTAATGATATGTTTACCCAAAAAAAAAAGTGACAAGTATTTTTAATGAAAAATATAAATGAATTAGCAATTCAATTTAAATAGTTTTGAATTGGCCACAGTGGTAAATCATGCTTCAAACCAATTCTCCAGTACAGTCCTACAGTGTAAATCATGCATTTTCGTAATAACGCATGATAAAATTTACAAATAAAAAAGCAAAACACAGAACGCACTATGGTGATATAATTTTAGTAAATTTAAAATTAGAGAGTGCATTATGATAATGCGTTCTTAATTGGCGAAAATTAAAAAAAAATAGAGAACACATTATGATAATGTGTTGAACTATGACCAAAACTTTAAATAGAGAACGAATTATGATAATGCGTTCTTAATAGACAACAATTTTAAAAATAGATAACGCATTATGATAATGCATTTCACAACAATGAAAACTCCCAAACTATAACAACACATGATTGTAATGCGTTTCAATGTTGGCAGAAGTTTATCATATGAGCACAATATTGTAATGCGTTCCTATCAGGAAAATTTTAAAAATAAAA
The DNA here is from genome assembly GCA_030512225.1 of Rauvolfia tetraphylla. Classification (NCBI taxonomy): domain Eukaryota; kingdom Viridiplantae; phylum Streptophyta; class Magnoliopsida; order Gentianales; family Apocynaceae; genus Rauvolfia; species Rauvolfia tetraphylla. The sequence continues at coordinate 4,813,789 of JAJQKT010000055.1, read as the reverse complement.
AAGCAAAAGATAGAACGCATTACGATTGATTTGAAAAAATTATAAAAAAAATAGAGAATGCATTGTAATAATACATTGAACGATGACTAAAACTCATTCTTAAATATCACTTACATTAATTTCAACAATCCATTTCAATACAAAGTCAACTCAGGTGACAAAATGTGCTGCCTATTCTTTTCCTTTATTATGTTTTAATTTTTTATTTGTTTCTTTTGCTTTCTAAATTTTTATTTTTGTGAATATTTATTTAGTTTATTTATTTTATTCTATAGTTCAACATTTTTATGCATTTCCTAATGAATCAACATTCAAATTAGGAATTAAATATATAGTAAATTCAATATAATATATAAAAATATATTTTATCAATCACAACCCTCTACGTACTAGGGTTAATTGCAACTGAACAGGATACCTACTTGCCTTTAGACACTATCTAAACTTACAAAATTTTTTGGAGATAAAATAGTAATTATATTATATGTAAACAAAATCACTAGAAGATCAAAGAGTAGACCCAACCTTAAAAGCACAACAAATCTAGAGCAAACAAAGTTTAAGTTCAAGCTAAAAACTCATGAGATAGTTGAGAGGTACATAAGATTTTCTACAAAGATAAAATAATCTCCAAGATCTTTTCACTAGTCCTTTTTCACCTTGTTCCAAACCATCTGAACGCATGTCATAAAAATTGTGAAAGCCAAATAGCTTAGTGAGTTTATGCATATGACAAAATGTGTTTTAAGAGTACGGTTTATAATGAAATTGCTAATGAGATTGGTCAGTTTGTGCATAAAGATGAACAACAGAACAGATCTATTAATGAAGCTTATTGCATTTTCAGTTTCCAATGTGTTTGATGTGGAGTATGATTGATCAGCATGAGGTTATACGGACAAAGATGAAAACAAAGCTGATGTGGAGAGCTGATGTGGACAAAGCTGATGTGGAAAAGATTGTTTAGTTAGTTATTTTTTATTTATCAGAACAGCATTGTAGAATGCTTTCTGCATTGTCTTTTGTGTATATATACTGATATATTCCAGATTTTCTAGTCTATAGAAAAATCAAACTTTGCTTCTCCAATCTTTCTCTGAAGTTTTCTTTCTCTCTCTAGAATCAGAATGCAGTAGTTTGTTTAGTTACATTGCCTGCATTCTTCAATTTTTAACATGGTATCAGAGCAAAGTTTAGCTTTTGTTGTCTTTCAGAGTTGTTTGTGATTTCTGTTTTTCAGAGTTCAATCTCTGTTCTGAAGTTTCTCAAGAGTTTTCTGCTCAAGTCTGGACATGGCGGCCAATGCAGAACATTTACCTACAAATCCTATGTACCTGAATCCAAACGATAGTTCAAGTCAGTCACTGGTGCAACCGGTACTCACAGAACAGAATTATCATGCTTGGAGTAGAGCAATGCACATGGTGTTGATTTCTAAGAACAAAATTGGGTTCATTGATGGTTCAATTGAACCACCGACAAGAGGTACTCGCAACTTTACTCTATGGCAACAGGTGAATACTACAGTTTATTAATTCAATGAATGCAACTATTGCTCAAAGTGTGATGTGGTTAGACACTGCTAAAGAAGTGTGGGAGGATTTGTATGAACGATATTCTGGTGGTGATTTGCATCATTTGTCTGATTTAATTGAAGAAATACAGAATGTGAAACAAGGAAGTAAAACAGTAAATGAGTATTATACTTAATTGAGGATATTATGGGATGAATTGTCTGTTTTAAGGCCTTTGCCTTTGTGTGTGTGTGAACCTAGTTGTAGCTGTGGTGCTATTAAAAATATGAGAGAATATTATGACGCAGAATGTGTGATACGTTTTTTGAAAGGCTTAAATGAACAATTTGATAGTATTAAGTCACAGGTGTAGGTTATGACTCCTCTGCCATTGATCAATCATGTGTTTTCTATGGCAATAAAGCATGAGAGGTAGCTCAATTACTCTTCTAATCATAATCCAGAGGTTCACATAATGCTATCAAAACCAGTGAATATGAGTCATGATAAAGATAGTAAGGGAAGTTTTGGAAACAATGTGATGCAGCATGCTGAGAGAACCAACAGTTTGAGTAATGTTGTGGCTGGAAGTAATAGGAGAAATTTTGGATAGAAGTTTTTACAGTGTACCTTCTGTGGAAAATTTGGACATACTGTGGACAAGTGTTATAAAAAACATGGCTATCCTCCAAACTTCAAATTTAGATCAAGAGAAGGTGTTTATAGTGGAAATAGAAATCAGGCTAATGCAGTGATGATGAGTACAGATATGGCTATATCAGATGCAGTGGATTCCAAGGCAGGGATTACACAAGAGCAGTATTCTGTTTTGATGCAAATGTTGAAAAACATGCAAATGCAGACTGCAGGAGTTGCACCTGAGCATTCTTCGGTGGCAGGACAGGCAACAACACTTACTGCTAATTTTGACAAATCTGCATATACAGGTGAGTATTTTTCTGAAATATCAAGACATTGGATTTTGGATTTAGGTGCTACAGATCATATAATTTGTTCTTTGGATTACTTTACTTCATCTAAACTTGTTCATGACATCTTTGTTAAACTTCCTAATTCCAATTCAGTGGTTGTGACTTATAAAGGTCATGTTACTTTGTCTAGCCATTTGAAACTGTATGATGTTTTATATGTGCCTACTTTCCAGTATAATTTGATTTCTGTAGATAAGCTCATACAACAAAACCATTGTAAGCTTGTGTTTCATCCTCATGGTTGCTTGATACAGGACATTACAACGTTGAAGAAGATTGGATCAGCTAAATGTTGCAATGGCCTATATTATCTTGAATCTGAAGGTTCATCTTCTGTTTTGCTTTCTACCTTTGCTCCTGACAATACAGCTAGTACTTGCAATCTTTCTGACTTAGTAATACCTTCTTATTTTCATAATAACCATTCTGTTTCTGCTGTTAGCAAAGGGCATATTTGGCATTATAGGTTAGGTCATCCTTCTTCTCAGAGAATACAGATTCTCAAAAATGTTTGGCCAGATATTGTTCTTCCTTGTGATTCAAGTTGTACTGTTTGTCCTCTTGCTAAACAAAAGAAGCTTTCCTTTCCTTTAAGTAATTCTACTACTTCTACTTGTTTTGAGCTGTTACATATGGATATTTGGGGACCTTACAAGCAAGCTACCATATATAAACAGAAATACTTCCTGACTGTGGTTGATGATTATAGCAGATTTGTTTGGATTTCTTGATGAAAGATAAAACAGAAGTTAGAAAACTTATTCAAGACTTCTGTATCTTTGTTGAAACTCAATTCGCCAAACAAATTCGAATTATTAGAACTGATAATGGCTCAGAATTTCATATGCCTTCATTCTTTCTTTCAAGTCAAAGGTATAATTCATCAAACTTCTTGTGTTGAAACCCCACAACAAAATGGTATAGGAGAAAGAAAACATCAACATATCATCAATGTTGGTAGAGCTCTTAAGTTGCAGTCCAATATTTCTTTGTCTTATTGGGGTTTCTGTGTTCAACATGCAGTATATTTGATTAATAGACTTCCAACACCAATTTTACATAACAAAACACCCTACTTCATGCTCTATGGAAGAGATCCTACTTTTACAAATCTTAGAGTATTCGGTTGTCTTTCATTTGCTTCTACTCTTGAACAAGGCAGAACTGAATTTGATCCTAGAGCAAGGAAGGCTGTATTGTTAGGCATTTCACAATCCAGTAAAGGTTATATCTTACTGGACTTGTCCACCAAAGCTATCTTTGTCTCAAGAAATGTTGTGTTTCATGAGCATGTATTTCCTTTTCATTCTTCTACTATTTCTGAATATTCATCAACATCTTCTCAATTACCTATTCTGCATGATACAAAGTTAACTTCAACTTCTTTTCAATCTATTCCAGTTGATCATCATTCAACAACCACTAGTTCTTCAAACACTCTTGCAGATTCAGAAAGTATTCATCATGATTCTGCTTCTACTTCTATAATTCCTCCTGTTGCAGTTTCTTCACCTCATCATGATCTTGTTTCTACTTCTATGCCTTCTTCTATTACAGTTTCTTCACCACGTAGATCAAATAGACCAAAGACCAAACCTGCTTATCTTGATGACTATATTTGTAACCAATGCTTAAAATCTCCACAATCTTTGGCAAATGTCATGAATTATGATTTGTTAGCACCTGCTTATAAAACTTTTGCATTGAATATTTTTTTTAATACTGAGCCTAATTGTTATGAGAAGGCTGCTAGATATTCAGTTTGGAGAGAAGCAATGCAGAAAGAAATTGAAGCACTGGAACAGACTAAGACATGGAGTTTGGTTTCTTTGCCACTTGGTAAACGTCCTATAGGATGTAAATGGGTGTACAAAGTGAAATAAAATTCAGATAGGACAGTGGAAAGATATAAGGCTAGATTGGTGGCCAAAGGATATACACAGCAGTTAGGAGTTGATTACTTAGAAACTTTCTCACCTGTGGCTAAAATGACCACAATCAGAACAGTGTTAGCAGTTGCAGTAGCCAAAGGATGGCATTTACATCAATGTGATGTTAATAATGCATTTTTACATGGTGATCTTGAAGAGGAAGTTTATATGTTGACTTCTTCAGGTTTTAACAGTGCAGACAAATCTGTGGTTTGTAAATTGAACAAATCACTATATGGATTAAAGCAGGCTAGTAGACAATGGAATGCTACTCTAAATCAAGCCTTGCTCACATTTGGTTTTCAACAGTCCAAGAGTGATTATTCTTTGTTTACCAAGGTAGTTTCCAATGATTTTATTGCAGTCTTGGTTTATGTTGATGATGTTGTTTTGGCTAGTAACAACTTGGAAGCAATTGATGAGGTTAAATCCTTTCTTCATGCTCAGTTCAAAATTAAGGATTTGGGGTCTTTGAGGTATTTTCTGGAATTGGAAGTAGCTCGAACCAGTGCTGGTTTGAATTTATCACAGAGAAAATATACAGTTGATCTTCTGACTGAGTATGAGTTTCTTGGTTGTAAACCAGCAAGCACACATATGGAAGCAAATGCAAAATATGAACATGGTGATTCTATAGTTCTACCTTATCACACAACTTACAGGAGTTTGATTGGCAAGCTGTTATATCTAACTATAACCAGACCTGACATTAGTTTTGCAGTACAACAATTAAGTCAGTTTCTGGATCATCCTACAGAGAATCATATGAGAGCAGCACACAGAATTATAAGATACTTAAAAAAGGCACCAGGACAAGGTTTATATTTTCCTGCATTGTCTGATTTTTCAGTTAAAGCTTTTGCAGATTCTGATTGGGCAGGCTGTATTGAAACCAGAAGATCAGTGACAGGCTTCTGCATTTTCTTAGGAGATACTTTGATTTCTTGGAAGGCTAAGAAGCAGTCCACAGTATCAAGAAGCTCAGCAGAAGCAGAGTATAGAGCATTGGCAACAGCAGTTTGTGAGCTTCAATGGTTATCTTATCTTCTCAAAGATTTGCACATGCCTCTTACTTCATCTATTCCTTTATACTGTGATAACCAAGCTACTATACATATTGTGGAGAATCCTGTGTTTCATGAACGTACAAAGCATATTGAATTGGATTATCATTTTGTTAGAGAAAAGTTCCAAGCTGGATTGGTAAAACCTTTACCTATTGCTTCTTCTTTGCAAGTTGCTGATTTGTTTACTAAGGCCTTAGCTGCATCTCGGTTTTATCAGTTATTGGGCAATCTTGGTGTGCATAATATTTTTACCAATTCCAGCTTGCGGGGGGCTAATGAAATTGCTAATGAGATTGGTCAGTTTGTGCATAAAGATGAACAACATAACAGATCTATTAATGAAGCTTATTGCATTTTCAGCTTCCAATGTGTCTGATGTGGAGTATGATTGATCAGCATGAGGTTATGCGCACAAAGCTGAAAACAAAGCTGATGTGGAGAGCTGATGTGGACAAAGCTGATGTGGAAGAGATTGTTTAGTTAGTTATTTTTTATTTATCAGAACAGCATTGTAGAATGCGTTCTGCATTGTCTTTTGTGTATATATACTGATATATTCTAGATTTTCTAGTCAATGGAAAAATTGAAGTTTGCTTCTCCAATCTTTCTCTGAAGTTTTCTTTCTCTCTCTAGAATCAGAATGCAGTAGTATGTTTAGTTACATTGCCTGTATTCTTCAATTTTTAACAGTTTATACATGAATGACATGAATTTATAAAAATATTTTCTTTTTGGTAAAACCTGGGTCCTTTCTTCTCTTTTTTTTTTTAAAGAAAAACGGGTCTATGAAACTCATATAGAGTTGGAGGTGATCAGGTGAGACCGACCTACAAACTGTCCAAAACCCTGCACCACAATTTAAGTTGTGGAAACACAAGTCAAGTACAGAACGGAAAGGCAGAACCATCTTCCGGGATTTGGGGAGTAACGAAAAGCACTCTTAACTTCCGCTGTTTGTTTTGAAATTTTTGTCAATTTGCCACCGGTACAGCTATTCGAAATCCCGAGTCATTACTTGCCTCACTCTGCTCAGCATTGGGCACAACCGTATACCAGTCCATGAGGATTAAAGCAATGTACACATAACAGCTCAACCCTCAGACGTTTGACCCGAGTCCAAGCCAATCTCTTGGCCTCGCCATCAAATCAGGAATCCGATTTGTAAACATTAAATGGGAATCACGGGAATCTAATGTGGCTTTTGATTACGCTGACCCTTTCCCCAATCATCAACGCCCTCTGTGTCTTGATACCACTCACAGATCCTAGCACAGACCAACACTGGTGATGAGGACGCACTTATACACAGGACTTGCCTTGCTCAGCGTGCTCATGCTCGGTGGTCCTCGATATCGAGAATCGTTCTACTGTTCAAACACCCGCTCTGTGGTGTCACCGAACATTCGTTAAGTGACGTCACCAGGCATCATTCGTAAACATACACTTTCGAGTTAGTACAGGCTTTTGCATTTTGCAAAACATAGCCCCACAAGCTGTATGTACAGTTTCAAAAATTGGGTTCCAATTCAAGTCATTGGTTTCCCGACCGTTCATTTCTAGAATTCTTTTAATGTACATTTTCTCAAAATATGCCATGCTTATGCATACAACATTTTCCAAAACCATTTTGGATTTTTAAAAAAATTTCAAAACTTTCAAGTTTTAGAAATTATTCCATAAGATTCTTTCCAAATTTAGAAGTATTCAAAAATAGAAGAGCTAGGAGACTTTGCACCCATATTCTGAAAGTAATTCTTAATGAAGATTCTTGCTAGAATAAACATCATCATATTGTTAAGAATATTGATTACAAAAATCTCAAATTCCAACAATCATGCATGTAATCAAGGTATAAATCACAAAAATTATAGAAATCATGGAAAGTTAGTATATTTTTTTCTTTTTTTTTTTCCGTTGGCAGAGTTTCTATAAAGCTCTCTCACCATAAGCATAGTTTATGTATAGATTCTTTTCTTGAATGAAACATGGAAGCTGTTTTCCTTCTTCTGCCTTTTCTTAATCCTTTTCATGGTATCAGAACATTCTGCTAAAGTCTTGTAACTGGGTTTTTTTTCTTTTTCTCCCTCTTCCTTGATCTCAGATATGGCTAACCAAGAAATTATTCAATCTAGCCCTATTTCCTTCATTCTAGTGACAACCCCTCTACTCCCATGGTTTCTTCTCTCTTGAACTTTGGCAAATGGAACTCCTCAAGTAAGTTTGAAAGACGAAGTTAGTCCTTTTTGTGGAGCGGTATCTTAAATAATTAAAATTTTAAAATAATTAATTAAAAATGGAAATTACAAATTAAATTGTATTCAAAAATTAATTAAAAATAAAAAATTTGATAGCGACGAAAACTACTGTAGAAATTTATGATAAATTTGCAACAAAACTATATTAATTAAATTTTTCTAAATAAATTTTCATAGCAAAATCGTCACCGATTTGTAATAGATTAATAATGAAAAATTTTTAATTATTTTATATAATTAAAAAAATCCATTGCAAAATTGTTGTAAAATTGTGACGATTTTGTGATGGAATTATACATTAATTTAAAAAATAAAATAAATTTTCATCACAAAATTATCGCAATTTTGCAACAATTTTGCCACGGATTTTTTATTTTTAAAATTTAAAAATTTCAATGAAAAATCATCACAAATTGTGGCAAATTTGCGACATAAAATTATTTTATTTTTAAATAAATATACAATACCATTGCAAAATCGTTGCAATTTTGTGGCGGGTAGCGAGTTACACTTTTATTTGTTTATTTTCTATCACAAATTTATCGCAAATACGTGTGTAATTTGACCAACTTATTCTCCTCGCAAATCTGTTACTATTTAAGATGGAAAATATGAATTTGCTACGGAATTATCTGTCACAAAATTCCCATTTCTTGTATTGTCTGCTTCCGACCATCATCTAATGGTTCATTGTTTAAAAAAAAAAACGGTAATGGCAAATAAATAGAAGCAACAGATACCACTAAAAGAAAAACATTCCTATAATTTGTACCATTTTTTCTTTAATCTAAGTGATATACAAAGTGCTAGTTTTGATAGTCGTTCAATGCGTTACCATTATGCGTTCTTTCCTCTTTTTTTTCCTCTTAACTTTAGCTACATGAGGATGCATTCTCGTAATGTGTTCACCCATGAACGCATTCATGTAAGGCGTTTACATACTTTGTAATACCAAACCCTTTGAACCTTTGACCATCTTGACGCGATATTTTTCTACGTTCAACACTTTTGCAGACCTAACTTCGGCATTATGAATGTAATACCATGAAGTTTTTTAATCGATCTACACATTTGATCATGCATTCTCATCTGTGGTTCAGCAAATGATGCATGACACTAATGCGTTCTGCAGAATGATTCTTTTTGCTCAGATGATAGAATTAATAATTTTTTCTTCTTTTATTATTTTATCATTTGTCAGATTAAATTTCGTGTGTTTTTTTAATTGTTTTTTTGGATTTCGGCTGAGCAATATAACCAGCTGATCTTTTGCAAGGGCTCAATATGTCCACTTCAAGTAGTTTTTCTGCTTCTGCGCCAAAACATCATGCTATAGCTTTTATTGGTAATCTTTCTTCTACTCCATAAACTGGTAATTTTTCTACCAACTTTTTAAGGCGTTGGATAATTGATTCAGTGGCAAGTAATCATATAGCATGTGATTCCCCATTGTTTTCTTCTCTAATTCAAGTTCCTGTTACTTCCATTAGATTGCTGAATGGAAGTATTTTTACCATCACACAAAAGGTAACAATTAGATTTAACCATTCTCTAGTGCTATATGATGTATTCTGTGTTCCATCATTTAAATTTAATTTGCTCTCCTTAAGTCAGTTGTTTAAACAATCTCAGATATCTGCTATCTTTTATTCTAAGTTTTCTCCAAGATATAACAACATGGAAGATGATTGGATTAGCTAAAGAAATCCATGGTCTTTACTTCTTGCAACTGTCTCCATCAAATTCAGTCTCTCAATCCATTTTGAATGTTGATACAGAGCATGAGCATGTTATTGAAAATAATGTTGGTTTTGAGAAAATTCTTTTGTGGCATTACCGTTTAGGGCACTTATCCTCTTCACGGCTTAAACTTTTGCAATCCAAAGACTCTTCAATAAATATTTTTGATAATTCATGTTGTTCTATACGTCCACTCGCAAAGCAATGAAAACTATCTTTTTCTTTACGTTCTAATAATGCTAATGCTTGTTTTGATTTGATTCATGTGGACTTTTGGGATCCAAGTCGTATTCAGAGTGTGCATGGACACTCCTATTTTTTAACTATTTTGATGATTGTAGTAGATTTACGTGGGGTTTATCTCATGAAAAATAAATTTGAAACTTGTCTTTTGCTTCAATCTTTTTGCACTCTCATTCAAACACAATTTCAAAAAATTGTTAAAATTATTCGTAGTGATAACGGACTTGAATTTGATATGCCCTTATTCTATGCTTCAAAAGGAATTATCCCCCATAAATCTTGTGTTGAAACCTGAACAAAATATTATTATTGAGCGTAAACACCAACATATTTTAAATGTTGCTAGAGCACTCAAATTTCAATCATCCATACCATTAGCTTATTGGTCTTACTGTATTTCTCATACTACATTCTTAATTAATATCACTCCAACTCCTTTGCTTAAAAACAAAATACCATATGAAATATAATTTTCAAAATCACCCTCTTTTCACTACTTAAAACGTTTTGGTTGTTTACACCACCTCACAGGGACATTTTAAATTCGATGCTCATAGCCGAAAAATCATATTTCTTGGTCTTCCTTCAAATACAAAAGGATATACTCTCCTAGACACTCATCCTAGAGAAATATTTATTTCTCGACATATCATCTTTCATGAAACACTTTTTCCTTTTTCTTGTATCACTGCAAAGACTCATAACACTATTTCTCTTTATTTCTTCATTCTATTTACTGTATTTCTCATACTACATTCTTAATTAATATCACTCCAACTCCTTTGCTTAAAAACAAATACCATATGAAATATAATTTTCAAAATCATCTTCTTTTCACTACTTAAAACATTTTGGTTGTTTAGCATATGCATGCACCATCTCACACGGACGTTCTAAATTCGATGCTCATAGTCGAAAAGTTGTATTTCTTGGTCTTCCTTCAAATAAAAAAGGATACACTCTCCTAGACACTCATCCTAGAGAAATATTTATTTCTCGACATATCATCTTTCATGAAACACATTTTCCTTTTCTTGCACCACTACAAAGACACATAACGCTATTTCTACATTCTCTTTACCTCACCAAGAAACATCAAATATGCTCTATCCGTCCTTAGATGAGTTTCCAAATATCTCATTTTCATCTTCTAATACAAATTCTCCCACATTGTCGCATGAGTCCCCTCAACCACCTGTTGTGAATCTTTCTTCTCTCCCAGTATTGCAACGATCTACTAGATATCAGTAACAACCATCTTACTTAAGAGATTATGTCTATGCTCTTTTGCATCATACCCCTATTCCAAAAACATTCTCTAGCCTACATCAATTATTTTATACACATGCTTACAACAAGTTGTCTCATGTTCACCATTCTTTTGTATTAAATGTTTTGGCTAATATCGAACCTAGTTGTTCTTCTGATACTGTCAAACAGGATGAATGGAGAAAGGCAATGCCTTTGAGATTGCAGCATTAGAATAGAATAACACCTGGACCTTGATGAATCTTCCAACTGGTAAAAGTCCCATTGGTTGTAAATGGGTTTACTGTGTTAAATATAATGCCGATGGGTCCCTTAAGCGTTATAAAGCATGTTTGGTGGTCAAGGGTTTCACACAACATGAAAGAATTGATTTCCTTGAAACTTTTTCACCTATGGCAAAACTGACAACAATTTGGACCTTGGTTGTTGTCTCTATAGTCCAAGGATGGTATTTTGAGCAATTAGATATAAATAATGCATTCTTGCATGACGACATAGAAGAGGAAGTTTATATGTATACCCCTCCAGAATATTCTTGTCCTTCTGGTATAGTTTATAAACTTAATAAATCTTTATATTGTCTGAAACAGGCAAGTCGTCAATGGCATAAAAAATTGATAAATGCTTAGCACTTGTAAGGATTTATTTCAGCCTCTAGTGATCTGGGCCTCTTCTTTCGACACACTTCTTCCTCTTTTATGGTTGTTTTAGTTTTCGTAAATGATGTTTTTCTTGCAGGAGGTAGCATAGCCGACATCACTTCTTTGAAATATTTTGTTCATTGCAAGTTTCGTATCAAGGATCTTGGCTAACTTAAGTATTTCCTTGGTTTGGAAATTGCTCGATCTCACATTGGAATCAATATTTATCAACAAAAATATTGCCTTGAATTACTTGAAGGGGAGGGTTTCTTGGGTTCCAAACCTGTTTCAGCTCCCATGGATCCTAATTATTCACCGTCTCAAAATAACTCTACCTTATTGGATGACATCACTTCATAGCGAAGACTCATCGAGAAGCTTATATACCTAACCAATACTCATCCTAACATCAGTTTTGTTGTTCAAAGATTGGGTCAATTTCTTTCTTGTCCAACCACCTTGCATCTCCAAGCTGCTCATCGTATCCTATGATATTTGAAGGGTCAGCCGACCCTTGGCATTTTTTTTTTCCTGTCTCATCCTCTCTTGATTTAAAGGCTTTTTCTTATTCTGATTGGGCAAGATGTTCGGACACTCGCCGCTCCATCACTAGATTCTGCATGTTCCTAGGCGATTCTTTGGTTTCTTGGAAATCCAATAAGCAAACCACAGTGTCCCAAAATTCTTATGAGGCTGAATATCGAGCTATGGCTTAGGCCACCTGTGAAATTTTATGGTTACTTTATTTTCTTCGAGATTTGTAGGTTTCTTCTTCCAAAGCGGTTCTATTATATTGTGATAACAACAGTGCTCTAAACATTGTTACAAACCCAGTTTTTCATGAAAGAACAAAACATATTAAGATTGATTGTCATATTGTTCGAGAAAAATATCAAGCCGGCCTTGTCAAACACTAGCAGTCTCATTTACTTCACAGTTAGCTGACATCCCCACTACAACATTGCCTGCTTCTCGGTTTCATTTCTATGTGGACAGTCTTGCTCTTCATACTATTTTCCTGCCCGGCTTGAGGGAGACTATTAAGAATATTGATGAAAAAAAATCTCAAATCCCAACAATCATGCATGTGATCAAGGCATAAATCATGGAAAGCTAGTGCATATTTTTTCCTTCTGTTTTCTTTACCGTTGGCAGAGTTTCCATAAAGCTCTCACCATAGGCATAGTATATGTACCGATTCTTTTCTTGAATGAAACATGGAAGTTGTTTTCCTTCTTTTGCCTTTTCTTAATCCTTTTCACATAATTTCTAACAATAAAAACTTTCCAAATATAGTAGGAAAGGAGGAAACTTTCCAGTGATAATAGTTTTCCAATTCAAGGAAGCTTTTCAAAACATCTTGTATAGAAATATATTAAGATTTTTGATACTGAAAAAAAGTAAGTATCAATCTATGAACTTACTTGTGGTCTAACATAGTATGCAGTCAATGGACCTATAAATTTTAATTATCAAGTTTTTTTATAATTCGTATTTCACTTATCTTACTTATTCAACGAATCTCTTGTTTATATATGCATGACTATTGTTATTTTTAGCTAATCATCTTCAACATAGATTATAACTGATCCACGATTAATATTTGAGCACCAAACATCTTACGAGATACACTATTTTTGATTAACACTAACTTTAATTGGCCAAGACTAGTTAAATAATTAAACTATTACTATATATTTTAGACTTCATAATATTTAAATCCTATCTCTTAAAATAACCTATTATAGGATTGCAACTCTACTGAGTAGGTTGCTTACTAACTCTTTAAAATAATAATTTCTCTTTCCCTTAATCATAGGAATGTCTCTAATTTTATTCTAAAAGTTCCTCATCATGTAATGACATCTTCTTGTAAGGTACGATATTTTAAATAACTACAAATTTGGTAAAAGTTAAGAAAAATTCTATATTTCTCTAATTTTAGTATGATAGAGTTTGGATTTACCATATTTATTAGTCTTTATTAAGGTAAAAACGATTCTCTTAGAAAAAAAAATAAAAAGAAGAAACATTGTGATAAAATTACTCTAAATTGATCTTTAATTGCTATTAATCAATCAAAATCAATCTTGAATAACATTTCCACGGAGGTGAAAATTTGAGACTGGAGCCGAATTTGAAACTTTCTAAATCAAACAGTAATTAATATGACCGGAGTAAGAATACATGGATTACACATAAACCTATAAATTCTTCTTCTTCTTTTTTTAAAGAGGAACCCACATGTCTTAAACACTAAAAGTAAACAAAAGAAAAACTTGTTTCATTGAAAAAAAAAGAATAGTTGTTTGACTAGTTCTTCAGTTACAAGAATTGATTTGCGTGTATAAAAATGTCTCATAATTTTCCCCCCAAAAAAAGCCATTAAGAAAGCCATGAAATTTAGAATTTGCATTGTTCTTTTGCCAGATTCAAGTGGTCTTCTTGAAAACCAAAATTTTCCTAAAAGAAAAAAAAAATGAAGAAGTTGTTACAAAATGTTATACATGAAGTACATTAAAGAAGCATCAATTCTATGGGAATGACCGGTTCTTCACCGTACAGAATGCCAAATTAATAATTAGTATGAAAAGAAAAAGGCAGAAGCTCCTTCAATCAGCTTCAAACTTCTCTTCAGCAGATGATTCATCCTCAAGCGGGAGGTTAATTTCTTTTGCTTTTGGCAAGAATACATTGAAACCCCAAATTAGGTCTTTACAACCTTTAAATAAATCTTTCAATCGTGCTACGGCGTGAGCTAAGTCAATCCTGAGGGCAAAAATTTATAATCCAATTATTTGCAATAATTGAATAGTAGTAATTCATTTTTTGATTGTTTTGACTAACAGGACAGTTTGTGATAAAGTAGGGTAATAATGACACCAAATAATGCTGCGGGCAGGAAAATGTGTTAAGTTTTCTGTGAAAAAAGGTAGTTTCCTTCGAAGAAAGGGTTCAACCGCAGGAAAAGTTGCTTGAGCTGCCTTCTACAATTTATATCTGATGGGACGGCAAGATCTTTTTGGCTCAGATTCACATACACCATGTTTCTGATAATCAACTAATTAGTTGTTGATCATTTTGCTCGACAAAGAGAGGTATAGTGGAGAAGAATATTCACTAATAATTCATTGAGAAGTAAAGAAGTGTTTCACATGGGAGAAATTGGAAGAAAGAAAGAAAGAGACTTCACCTATATGAAAAAGGATAGAAGAAAAAGTTCTTACAATCTTTAATTTGCTCAAATCCCAGCCAAAGGAACATCTATACATGGCTCTTAATATGAATCAATCAAATAATTTTAATGAAATTCAATCATATCAAGTTAACACTCGATATAGAGTTGCATGGTGGCTATTGGGTGGAGTTGGCAGAGAGAAACCTCAGTTCAGCAAGCACGAGCATCGGCCGTCACTGCGCTCACCGTGAATCAATCAAGTATGATTTAAGAAATGAAACTTTTAAGGTTTAGGGCTCAACTGACCCTTTTCCTCTTCCAGATGCAGTCTTCTTGCTTCTGCCAGACCTTTACACGTCAAACAACAACAGAATAGAAGCAAACTTCAAAATATTAATTTTTAATTTTTTCAACTTACTAAATATGAAATGACGACATTTTATGTTCTAACTAAAAAAAATTAACAAGGTTTGCCAGCTCCAACTTGCTACGGCCCACTATAATTCACGAGCCGAATAAAATGAGTTGGTTAGAAGTGGGTTTAAATAAGTCTGGACCATTTAGGTCCAAATTTATCTAATTAATTGGACAAACAAATTAGTTTGCAAGCTCACGGCTTGTTTAACAGTGCTAAGTCTCCAAGCTCACCTGTTAGATAGCTCGAGTTGGTTTCTTACTTGGACTTAAAGTCGGCCCATCTCTTACTAGATTGGTTAAAAAATTGTTTCTTAGGCTTGGGCTTGATGGCCCAAGAAATAAAAAACTGAGGCTTCTATTACTCTTTTTTATTTTTTATTTTTTGGGTTAGAGAAAGGCTTCTATTGCTCTAAATGACACTATAAAATGGATGGAAAAAGGATAAATATTGTGTTCAATGATCATCAAACACAAGATGGCGTTGATATATACACTATCTCTAGGGTTTTTAACTTGAACTTAGACATTGTTTGTTCTAGATTTGTTGTACCTTTCAGGCAGAGTTTACCTTTTGATCTTTCCTAATTTTGTTTAAATATAATATAATTACTATTTTATTTCTAGACAATTTTGTAAGGTTAGAAACTAGTATCAAAGACAAGCAGATATCGTACTCAGTCGAAATGGAACCTAATAGAGGGGTTGGGAGTGCCAAAATATATTTTTATATATTATTTTAAGTTTTTCATTTATTTAATTCCTAATTTGAATGTTGATTCATTAGGAAATGCACAAAAGATTTAAAATATACAATAAATTAAATAAATATTCACAAAAAATAAAAATTTAGAAAGTAAAAGAAACAAGTAAGAAACTAACTAAAACATTTTACTAAAAATTAAAACATAATAAAGGAAAAGAATGGCGAACTGAAATGGGCCATACTTAAAAATCTAAAACGTGGAATGGCGAACTGAAATGGGCCACCCGTTGGGGTCATACCCAAAAATCTAAAACGTGCAGCACGTTTTGTCACCTGGGGCAACTTCGTCTTCAAACAGGTTGTTGAAATTCATACAAATTAAGGATCATAAAAATTGATTGATTGATTTTCTGTCTTTTTTTTTCTTTTTTGGTAAGCGATTGATTTTCTCTCTTATTCACCACTAATTTAGGACATACCTTCCACGTAATATTTGATCCAAATTGGGAGTTTTTTTATATAAATAAACTGACGTACACACAACGATGAAGCATTATTCTTCCTTCTCTCACACTGAGTGTTCCGTGTCTTCTCGTGTTCAAAATTTCTTCATGGGCTCCACGTTTGATAATCCTCCTTCGCCCAAGAAATATTATGTTCTTTTGCATTTTTTTTTTCCTCCTTAGCGACAGTGCATAAACCTTCAAAAATAAAATTTTAACCTTTTTTTTTTATAAATTTCTAACCTCAAAATCCTGGATGTTTGGTGGAGAATCATCGGGCATTGCATTTGTTTGCTCGTGGTATTTCGAAACTGTGAATTTTGGATTAAAAAATGTAAAATTTTTAGATAAAGAGGGAGAGAGTAAAGAGAAGGCTGAGAGAGAGAAAACGCCTGAGAAATGAGTACAGCTTTATAGCATTAAAAATTTGTATTATTGCATTTAACCGTGTTTTTTTCTTCCTTAATTATTGATACAAAGATCCAAATTCTTAACACATCCGTGATGGAGAACCGGGAGTGATAAAGATAGCAACCAGCTTGTATGTTGAAACTTCGATTGGGAGAAAAATCATCATCTTATTATTATAAGAAAGCAAGCTTATTATAATAACAAAGCAACGCTAACATAAGCGTCCCTTGATCATGCTTATAAACAATCTATGATACGTAAAATAAACAATCTATGATACGTAAAATAAAATGCCTTCCTGTAATTCTGCGGAATCTTCAATGCAGTCTTACTGTCGAGGCGGAATGCTTTGCTCATTTCTGAAGAAATTACTTGGATCCACCTGAGTCTTCACATGAACCAATCTATCGAAGTTGTTCTTGAAGTATTTAGTACCCCAAACTCTTGCTTGAATGTAATTGGTGTTGCCTACGACATTGTTCACTCCCAAATCAAGATCTTTGTAGTTAACATATGCAGCTCTTGGAGACTTGGAAACGTACTTAGCCATGTAGCTGTAGAATCTCCTAATCCAGTTTATATATCTTATGGATTCTGCATTTTCTTCCCCACTCCAACTCACATAATAGTGAATAATGAAAATGTTTCCAGCCCTGTGGGGAAAAGGAATTGTGGACTCCGAGATATCGTTCATCCTTCCTCCATATGGAATGAACTGCAGCTCAGCTCTCCCCGCATCTTCTTCTAAAAGGATTTTTCGGATTCCCCCGAGACCGGTTTCTGAGATCGGTCGCTGCACGTAATCTGATTTTCCTTTGAAATATGGGTGCTGTGGTTGTGTTCTGTTAAGCAAAGCATCGGGTTCGTCGATTGGGAGAAGGGCAAAGTAGAGTACAGATTGAATCCAACTCATTTCTTGACAATCCTCTTTCCTCAATCCCAGCTCAGGGAAGCTTTGATGCATGAGTTTGAGAAGATCATCAACTTCCCCTAGGAATAAGGAAGGGAAAGAAACTTCAATGGTTTTCTTTTGACTTTCTGGAGAAATAGCATTGCGGATGGAGATCGTTATTTCTAGATTTTCATCAATCTTGTCCGCAATGTACTGCCATTTATTCACTAACTGAGTAGCATTTTGTTCCAGTGTCCTACTTACATTGAAGACAGTAACAACTTTCGGAACACTAAGGAGGTTTACTGTCCATTCAGTAATGATCCCGAAAGACGCCCCGCCGCCTCCTCGGATAGCCCAAAAGAGATCCTCACCCATAGATTTTCTGTCCAGAATTCGGCCATTAACATCAATGATTTTGGCATCCACAATATGATCAGCAGCGATGCCGAATCTTCGAGACATCATGCTATATCCTCCTCCGCTGAAGTGTCCTCCAACACCTACAGTGTGGCCAACACCGGCAACAAAAGCCAGCGTCCTACTTTCTTCAGCAATCTTATGGTAAAGTTCGCCTAGGGTTGCACCAGCTTGGATTCTTGCTTTGTGCTTTTCTTTGTCGATAGATATCAACTTGAGGTGTCGGAGATCTACCATGACGAAAGGGACTTCAGAGGAGAAGGAAAGACCCTCATAGTCATGTCCACCGCTTCGCACGCGAATTTGAATCCTAAGTTTCTTTGCACAGGATATTGCCGCCTGAATTTGGGATTCATGCGAAGGGGTGAGGATGATTCTTGGCATGAATGCGATGCTTGATAATGGTCGAAGGTTGTATGCTGAGGATTGCAAGATGGACTCGTACGAGGAACTTATCGCGGTGAAAACAAATTGGGATATCGGATTTGAGTTTTGGGATTCTAAGCATTTGGAAAAATCATCACTAATATGACGAGCAGATTTAGTTGGAATGAAGAGAAGAAGAATCGAAAGAACTAAAAGCAAAGGAACAAGCAATGAAGTCTTTGAAGTCTCCATCTCTAATTGTTTTTAATCGTAGCAATCTACTTGGCTCTAATGCTATTTGTAGATTTTCCATAGAGGAAGTTTGCTACATTAACCTATCTTGAAGATTAGCCTTTTGAAGACATTGTGGCAAATTTGGCAGCTACAAAATGACAATTTATTTATTCTAGACTGACAAGAAATTGACTCAGCTTGCATAGAGAATGGGGAGGTGGGGCAACCAAAATATAAATAAATAAATAAATAAATAAATAAATATATATATATATATATATATATATATGTATGTATGTATGTATGTATGTATGTATGTATTTGTATTTGTAAAACATAACTTGTTCAACTTCTCTTAAAACCAAAATACCCACTTGCAGGATGGAAATAGAGAGCCCTCCTCCTCCCCTCTCCAAGGAAGCAGCCGATACATTGGTTCGCAGTACTAAGAGAATCAAGGATCCTCTTGATTCTCTATCTCCACTACCACAAACATTCCAACACCCAGATTCTTACCTATCAAAACTCTCCGCCCCAAGTAAACAATCTCCCCAAAAGCACCAACTTCTCCTTAATTTTTCTAATACCGACATCTCTGCAGAAATAGAAAACAGCAAAAAACCAAATGCTTTCATTCCACTCTCCTCTGAAGAAAAGGCCAGAATATACCAACCTTGGTTATCTTCCCTGATAGTGAAAGTCTATGGAAGAACGGTGGGTTTCAAGTTTCTCTTCTCAAAACCAAAGGCTATCTGGAAACCCATAGAAGACTTGAACATCATGGACCTTGGGAAAGATTACTTTCTGATCAAATTCCAGAAACAAGAAAATTATACTAAAGCACTCCATGAAGGCCCTTGGTTCATTGGGCAAAATTTTCTAGTTGTCAAGCCATGGGAGCCAAAGTTTATCGCTTCTCAAGCAACCTTCTCCTCTACTGCTATTTGGGCCAGACTTCCAGAATTACCTACAGAATTTTTTGATACTCAGCTTCTTACAAAAGCTGGGAATATTTTGGGTTCTATTCTTAGAATAGATGCTTACACTTTGGCAGCTTCTAGGGGCCAATATGCAACTATGTATACAAGTTAAGATTGATCAACCTTTAATCACTACCATCTACTTTGAAAATCATGCCCAGCCAGTAGTTTATGAAGGCTTGAATCAAATCTGCTTTTCCTGTGGTCGCATTGGACACAAAAACACTAACTGTCACTAAACCCAAACTCAACCAAACCAAAATTCATCAACTATTTTGATGAACAGTCTTACAATATCTGCCCCTTCTTCCTCATCTTTGCCTGATCATGGACCATGGATGGTTGTTTCGCGCCAAAAAAACAAGCATAGAACTCCATATTTACCTGAACAAGTTCCATCCCAAAAAAACAGTTCCAAACAACCAAAACCTAGTTAAAAAACGGTCTGGTTAGCTAAAGACAAAAACATTCCCCGACATAACTCTTTCGCAGCATGATCCACAATTCCTATCAAACTTAGTAACACAATTGATGAGGATGAGCATAGAAACCATAACCAATCACCACTGGTTCATTCAGCCTACCCTTTTTTAAAACCCTTGGATCAATTTGGACCCCTACATTATCACCCGTATCAATACCCATACCAATCAGTAGCCCCCACTCCCTTGGAGATTCCACTATTTCCTCAATCAGCTCACCTCACTACTCCAGTCTCAATGGAAACTATACAACCTCAAATAATAACCCCACCAGAAATGTCACACCCTCTAAATACTTTGCCAGACAAACTGATGACACTAATTCCAGCAAACCCACTGGAAGAATCAGAAGTAGAAAATCCCCTGGAACAATTCCTGGAAATTTCAAGCGTAAAGGAAAATCCAATCATCAAAGTAGTCAGCAACACCAAGAACAAATGCTTTCTGTTTTCCTTCCATCCCACAGTGACAAAAATTTCAGTAGTCACCCGAATATTGAGCTCTTCAACAAACGAGAGGAAGTTTGCATTAGTCCTTGTCCCAACCTGCATTCCATTAGCCATCAACAGCAAGAAATGGATCACAACTTATCCACACAACTAACCAATTTCCTCACTCTGGAGGATCATCTCTCTCAAATTAGTCCTATGATTATCTTACTCTGGAACTGCAGGGGAGCGGGAAATCAAAATTTTAAACTTTCTCTTTAAGACATGATCTCAACAAATAAACCTAACATTATCATTCTCACTGAAACTAAGCTGGCAGGTTTGGATGCTGAAGTCCTTAAGTCAGAATTCGGTTTCCCTGAATGTGCAGTGGTGGATGCTATTGGGGCTTCTGGGGGATCATTGCAATGTGGAATCCAAACATTGAAGTTCAAACTATTTCAAAGACACTTCAGGAGCTCCATCTAATGGTTAAGGTAAATCCTATCCAGCAACATTTTCTTCTATCTGCTATCTATGCAAGGCCAAATTATACGGCTAAACTAACACTTTGGAATAACTTAAAAACTATTGCTAATGTTTACTCTGGTCCTTGGCTTCTTCTCGGTGACTTTTATGAAATCACCAAATCACATGAAAAATTTGGTGGATCTCCTGTAAATACAAATAGAATCAACCATTTCTTGGACTGTATTAATCATTATAATTTGATTGATTTAGGATTCTCTGGACAAAAATTTACATGGACTAATAATAGAAAAACTAAAAAGGGACTTATCATGGAACGTCTTGATCGATTCTTTGCTAACAATCACTAAAAAGGGACTTACAAAATTACAAACAAGAAAATAAATGCTAACACAAGTAACAAAAATAGAACAAAAACAAAGAATCACAAACTAAACACTTCAATTCACCAATAACTAACAAAATTACAATCAACAAAATGAATACTAATACTAGCAACAATTATTATACAAACTAACAAGTAAAATGACTAAATCAATAGAGTTCAAGCTTTCCTAATATTAACCGAATTCCCCGGCAACGGCGCCAAAAACTTGTTGTGTTTTATTTCTATGCCTTTATACTAAATTTTTATCACAATCCTCAACAATTTGCACACAAACACAAGGCAAGTGCACCTATCGTTATGAGTAGTATAATGGCAAGTAAATTCAATATCGTATCCATGAGGATGATTAAATATCATTACTCACTTTCTATTCTATTGTTTAGCCTATCAAATTTGTTTGTGAAAATGATTGAAATTACTACTAGGAATAGAAGTCTAGCTTAGCTAATTAAACTAACTTAACTAATTTTTGTTTGCAAGAGAGAATTCAATTGAGAAAACAAGACTTGGATGGTTAATCCCCCTAGAATTACCTATGTGATAGAAATGTCCCTTGGTTGATAAATTTCACTTCTTATGTTTGATGAAATTCCAATGATAGAACTCACTCTATCTCTAGATGAAAGTTCTCTACTCTTAGATTAATTAGTTGAAATCTCTTTCTAACCAATTTAATCCAAGAATGCATTAAGGTTTGTGAATTTCCAATTAGATTTCTCTAATTATCAAGAAGATGTTTAGGTTTCTATCTCTAGTCACCTAAATCATCCCCATTGTTTGGTATGGTCTATTTCACCATTCCTTTCTCAATTCCAAGTGAAAATTTCCAGATTATGAATCAATTGTCAATCACCCTTCCTTTCTCAATTCCAAGTGAACAAAAATTCCAGATTATGCATCAATAATCCACTCAATCAATTCAACCATTCAAATCCACAAACAATTCACAAGAAATTCAAATTCAATCAACCAATGAAACACTTCATTCACATAGGCAAAATCTAGGGTTCATACCCATCCAAGTATTCAAAAGTCTAGTTCATCAACATATTACAATTCAAAGAATATAAACCAATAAAGAAAGAGTAAGAATTGCTCATTTTCATGGTGTAAAATCTTCTCTTCTTCAAGGTTTGAAATTCGTCACTATAGCATGGAGAAAATTGAAGCTTTTTCCATGAATCTTCAAGGTGGATGTTCTCCTTCATCAAAGATTCAATCTTCTCTCTTGATTTCTCTTGCAAAGATGAAGATTTGGGATGGGATTTGAGAGAGTTTTGGTGAGTTTTTGGTGTTTTTCTCCCACTTCAGCCGTCCCTCTTGTTTCTGCCCTAAAGGGATATCAAAATCTGTCCCAAAAGAGAGAAAAATGCAGCTTAAAAGCAGCTTCAGATCGACACAAACGGTGCCGCTTATATCACACCAAACGGCGCCGCTTGCCCCCAGTTTTGGTGCAAGTTCCTGCTGCCCGACTGTGACACTATTTTGACTTCTAGGTGAATTTTGACCACTATATCAGCTGATCTAGTGCAGGATCTGAGCTTTCCACAGAGATTTGAATCACCTTAATTGGGCATCTATAACTCAAGATATGAGCATTATACCGAACTGTGTCAAAAATGGAACCCAATGCAGAACAGGTGACTTTGCAGCATAAGTAGGGTAGGCAAATGAACTCCAATTGACACAAATTTTACCATTATGAAAACTTCATAATGTCGTCTATAATTATCTAGAATACCACTTGTGCATTCGAAATCTTCATGGAGGTAAAAATTCGACTTGAAATATGTCTACCAGGCTATTTTCCTCTGCATTTCTCTGTTTTTTTCTTCATTGTGTAAAATCTCTTTGTTTGCTTCATTTATTTCCAAATCTTCAATAAACTCACCTAAAGAAAATAAGAGATAAAGGGAGTGTAAATTGTGATTAAAACACCAAAATTTTGCAGAAATGTGAGCTCAGAATGATCATTATATGAAGCACAAATATAGAATATCAACCCCCTTCAGAAAAATGAAGATACCCTTCTCCTTAGTGACTGCTTACATAATAGAACTTGGACTTTTGAAAAATTATCTTTTATTTTACATGATCAACTACTCCAAGACATCAGATCACTTCCTATTATTCTTTATAATTCTTGCATGGATAAAATTTACTAGAATCCCACCCCCTCGGGTATCTTCTCTGTCAACTCTGCCTATAAATCAATTACTGAACGTCCCACTACTGTATCATATCTCAATTTTAAATGGATATGGCAGACCCCAATTTTAAATAAGATTAAATCCTTTTTGTGGCTCTACATGCATGATAAGCTTCCTCATAGGGCTCTTCTTCACAAAACGAAAATTCTAATAACAGATTCTGGTAAAAACTGTCTGAATACTTCTGAGACTACAGATCACATCCTCAAACACTGTAAAAATGCTAAACTTCTTTGGTCAACTTTCAAACCTATTTTAAACATTAATGCTATTACCTTGTTGTATAACCATTCCCCACTTCAAACATGGATAAAAGGCAACTGTTGTACTAATATCTTAGGACCATCCAGCATTCCTTGGCCTACAATTTTTCTCTTGGTTGCTGGAATCTATGGAAGTTCCAAAACCAAGCCATTTTTAATCCATGCAAAACCTTTTTTCCTTCAGTTAAAAAAATCTTAGCTCAAGCTGCAGAAATTTCTGTGGCCAATGACTATTTTAAAAAGCCTTCTTTAACTAAAACACTACAAATTAAATGGAAGCTTCCCATTACTTTTAAATATAAACTTAACACTGATGGATCATCACTAGGAAATTCAGGTTCGGGAGGTGCAGGAGGAGTAATTAGAGATCATAACGTTAACTGGATTTCTAGTTTTTACATGTCTTTATATCATGTCACAAATACTCTTGCTGAAATTTTAGATCTTAGGCAAGGTTTGCATTTAGCTGTTCAATTACACATTCAAGATTTGGAAATTAATTTGGATTCCCAAGCTGTTATCCTAATGATAAAAGCAAATACAAACACAAGATTTGCTAACTTAATTAATGATTGCAGATCCCTTCTAACATCTATTCCCAGATACAACATTTCCCATGACTTCAGGGAAGCTAATATGTTAGCAAATCTTTTGGCAAAAAAAAAGGATGCAGTTCATCACAATCTCTATTGCCAGATCTTGGAAGCAACACTCTCAGTAGCAACACTTCCTTTCCTGGAAATGGAACTAATGAGATGGAAAATCGCTCTACATATTTTGAACATAGATCAGAAGGGTTATCTATACCTTTGTCTTTTGTCTACTACTACTTAATATCCCTGTATTTTGTATTCTATCTATATTATAATATCTTTATTTACCAAAAAAAAAAACTTCTCTTAATCTCTGAATTTTTCTTCCTCCTCTCGTTGTTACAGCATGAAAAAATCAATCTGGATCCTCTTCCTCGTCAACTCCTCTATCTTCTTCCTCGCAAATATAATATTACAATACAGTTATAAGATTTTTTTCTGAAAAAATAAAACTCTAAAAGAAATGAAAATAAAACTTTAATCTGTCGCTAATTAGCGACGTATTTGCGATGGAAAAAATTAAGAATTAAAAAATTCGTTTTAAATATTTAAATTTTTGCCGTCAATAATCCTCTGCTAATTAGCAACGGATTTGCGACGGATAATAACAAAAAATAAAAAAATTATAATCATTTATAAATTAGATGTAATAATAAATATAATTATATTATAATTTATTGTTTAATAACATAATAATATATAATATATTATTATTAATATAATAATATATGATAACAATAATTTATAATATAAATATATTATATGAAGAAATAAAACACAAGAAGTGACTTGGCTTAGTGGAAGAAGATATCATTCAACTTTAAGGGGACAAAGGTTCGAATCCCTCTTCCAGCAAAACAAAACATTTAACAGAATTAAATTCAGATTGGGCTAATTCGATCTATTAGAGCCAAATCAGGTTAGCCCAATTTATATTATTTTTAAAATTTAATTTCAAAATTTTTAATAATAAATTTAATTAACGATTAAATAATAAATCGCGTTAGGCCGATCAACATTATTTTTAAATTTTTATTTTAAAATTTTTTAAAAAATAATTTATATTTATTTTTAAATTATAATTTATCTTCATCGCAAATACATCGCTAATTAGCGATGAATTTAGCGACGGAATTGTGACTGTTTTTTATAAAAATAATTTTTAAAATTAAATTTTGTAGAATTAACAGTAATTTTTTATTTTTAAAATTAAAATATATTATTATCCGTCGCAAATCTGTCGCTAATTAGCGATGAAAAAATGATGCCGTCGCAATTAGCAACCCTTTATTTAGCGAGGGAATTTTTCATCGCTAATCCGTCACAAATTGAAATTAGCCACGAATATATCCATCGCTAATTCCTTATTTTCTTGTAGTGCCTGAAGCTAAGAAGATAAAAATTATCTAATAATTACATATCTCTAAAATCTCTCCAGAAGATATGAATACAAAATATAGAAAATATGCATGATATATATTCTAGCAATATGGTGATCAGTGTTTTCGTAAGTCTCGGTAGACTTCGTATCAACCATAATATCATAATTTGTAATAGAATACCCCTTGTTCCACAATAATAGCCACAATATTGACAATTCAGCTTACTTATTTCAAAATATTGATAACATTCCTCATTTTTCAAGTAAAGTAGACATTTCTCTTCCAACTTTACCATTGCTTAATTAATATAAGGGTAAATTTCACTTACCCCTAAATTTACTTCTCTACAAAATCGGGTAATCCTACATCGTTCAATTGACAAAGTTTCCGCCATAGTCTTATTTATTGCATCAAATCAGTTTAATTTTTAGCTGACCCCGTGTAATTAGATTGACCCACTAAACTAACATGGGTTGAAATAATGCTGTTCCTAAAAGGTCCTTTTATAAATTGCACCGACTTGCTGCAATAAATAAGATTATGGATGAAAATTTTTCAATGAACGATTAAGAGAATTATCCGATTTTGCAGAAAAGTTGAAAAGGGTTAAGTGAAATTTACCCTTATTATTGTAATCTTCTTCGCTGATTACACTTTCAAGCTCATCCAAGAGGGCTAAATATTCAAAAAAAAAAAAAAACAAAAAAAGAGGACCGAAATAATAAGTATTGCATATCTCGAAACACATTGTACTGCTAGTGTTCTTGTCTTCTAATTTTCACAGTCGTCCCCCTTTTATAAAATTTTCTTGTAGACAGCAATGGTTCTTCTGCAAAATGCTTAAATTCTTCTATTTAGCCCAAAAACAAAAGCTTAAATTTTCTGCTATTATCATTAAGTATTATTTTCGTTGGTATTGGCGTTAATTTTTCCAGTCTGAAAAGCCAGAAAACATTGAAAAAAAAATTTAAGGAATTACAGCAAAGAGGATGATGAGATTGGTAAGGTGGGGATTACACATGTGTCTGAATAATTAATAATTTGCGCCGCAAAGATGTCGGGAACTTTATGTCTTCGGCAGTTTTATGTCTTCGGCAGTAAAAGACTCCATGCCCTAACTGTTCATGAAAAAGTTGTAATAAAATTGACGTGCGTTTTTTAAATATTTTTCCTTTTCCCATGGAACTTGAGTCTTAGTACAGAAAATATTTGTACTATATATTAATAATCTAATAGTTAAATATTAGATTCATAATATAAGAAAAATTAGTTATAGAAAGACAATCAACTAATTTAGTGATACTTTAAAAAATAAGGCAAATTCGAGCCGGTCTCCAAGCTCACATGCTCGAGTTGGTTTCATACTTGGGCTTGAAGTGGACATATTTCTTCCTTTGATTAGTTAGCAATTTGTTGTATTGCTTTGGGCTTATCTTGGGCTTAATGGCCCAAGAAATCCAAGTTTAAGGCTTCTTTTGCTCACTTTTTTTTCTTTCTTTTTGAAGAAAGTCTTCTATTACTTTAAATGATAAAAAAAAACCTAAAGTCAAATTTATTACTATCAAACTGGCTGACTCGCTCCAATTAAATTAACCTCAAACAGGTAGATTGAGCTTGACCATTTTTTCTTAGGTTGGCAGAGCAGACCTATGCTATGTTTTATATTTTTTTTGTGTTCTTATTTTTTCTTTTTCTCTTTCTATTGTATATGAGCTTATAAATTCATAATTGAAATAAAAAATATATTTGACTAATTATCAATATTTTTAAAATAAATAATAATCATTAGTATCATATATATATACATATAATTTAGATAAATTTATATAAGAAAGATATTTAAAATATTATAATGGTAAATGGTAAACAAGGATGGAGGGATGGATTAAATATTTGAAGCAAAGTAAAAATTTAAAAATATTAAAACTTAGATTTAACTTTGACAAAAAAAAAAAAAGATTAGCCCACCCTAACCGATGTTGACTCGTATCTAAAGGTTCTTTATCTGCATGGACTTAATTCAATGATATTTATTTATCTGCATGGACTTAATTCAATGATATTTATTAACGTTTAGAAAGATCAAGTCACACATTCACTATATATAGAGAATAAGGAGAGAACGAACAAGAGAATCGTGAGTAGCAAAGAGATATTTATTAACCAAGCGTTACAAGGGCAGCAGTTAAATGAATGCCTAAACGTAAGGGTGACGTCTATGGAATGAGTAGCAGATTTTCTTTAAGGTTCCAGTATTTATGAGTTTTTCTTAAGGATTTTGAGCTTGAGTTCCATTTTCATTTTATATGTTTTCTTCTCAGATCTTACTTAGTTAACTGTTTTGGCGTGTAATCCATTTAGTTTCAAATAATTTCCAGTCCTTAGCATATATCGCTAGTTATGAAATATTAGAAGTATTTTTCTGAATACTGAAATATTAAAAAATCTTTGAGAGAGCCTTTCGGAGTATCATCTTTGGAATCTAAAGAGATTTATAAAATCTCTTAAATCGGACAAATGTGGAAGAAAAGGAAATTATCTAATTATTATGTTCTTGAAATTTGTTCTTAAGCAATAAAAATTGATCGAATAATTCATGGTAAACTATAAAATTTGATGAGCAAAAGTTATGCAAATATACAAAATAAGTGCAAAAATGCACAATTTCACGACAACATATGTATAGGGAGAAAAAGATTACAAATATGGATCTTAATTAATATCATCTTTTCAATTAAATATGAGTACTCTTTTTTTGAAAAGAAAAGTAATTACACCAAGTAATGTAAAAAAAGAGGCACTCCCTCCATTTCATAATAAATGTCATTTTAGAAGTTTTATTTTGTTACAAAATAAGTGTTATTGGACAAAATTTTTACTTTCTTTTTCTTATTTACGTTCATAATTAAACAATAACATTTAATATAGTAAAGATAGTAGTTTCTTATTTTGTAATTTTTCATAATGAGAGAGAATATTTAATTAAGGATAATTTAACTATTACCTTAATATGTATAAAAATTTCTATAACGACACTTATTCTAAGACGAAGGAATATAAGATTGTTTGTTCCTCTTTTTGTCCCCATTCATAAAAATTATCACGCGTATTACTTTTTTCTTTAAGTTCCTTTTTTTTATAAGTTATATTTTTTAAAAAGAAACAATTGACATGTGACAGTTTAAAAACAACGAGATAAAGAATGTAATACAAAATTAGACAGATCATAATAATGAGAAATAGGACAGACTACAGATGAGAAATAGGAGGGATTTTCCTTAACCGTTCTCCTTGTTTATTAAGACCAAAATTTTTCATAATTCTTTACATCTAATTCGAGTTTTAAGAAGTTGACCAAAACCCTATTGGAGAAGCAAGTACGCAAGCAAAGAGACAAGTCTTAATTAGAAAATTAAATAATGTGATTCACCTAATCTTTGTTGACAATGATCATATGCTATGACTTTGGCCAAAGTTTATTTATATATATATAAACTTTGATATATGCATCATCAAAGACTTTTATTCTCATGATTTTATCTAATACAGCAGATTTTGCGTGTTTGAGAAATTGTTTCTGCGGTTATCAGTCTTTGCTGAACTTTCTTTTATGTTGAAATCGAAGAAAATTATTACTTTTTGAGAGAAAAATTCCTTCTCCAGTAAACACACAAGAATTTTGATTTTTTTTTAAGATTAGAGAAAGACTTGAAGTTTGAATGCAATTAATGGGAAAATAAAAATTAATAGGCGCCCGTTTTGTCAAGTTGCACGTGCTCTTCTTGATTTTCTTTTGGGTTTCCCTAATATATGGTCAAGTGTTAATTTGGAGTAAATATACTATATATAATAGTTTAAATTTATTACAAATCGTACAAAATCTAGTATCTTATAAGAGATAAAAAAAAATTGAAGAGAATTGAGAATTTAAACTATCATATGTAATATATTAATCCGTATTAACATGTGCACCAAAGCACTAGCTAGAAAAATTCCTTTCTTTCTATTCTTGTGTGCACTATCTAAAAGCACTTTGATGGATTTGGCTAAGAGTAAAGGCTTTCTCAAAGCTATGGATTGAGAGATGCCTCTACTATTGTTAATTGGATTAAAGGGAATGAAGAGGATTGTTCTTCTTTAGTGCGCTGATAAAAGATAAATGTCTAAAAAAAAGAAGATTGATATTCTTTTAAAGGATTTTAAACTCAAACTTTCTGTATTAGGTAGATGCATTTCGTAAATTTTACTTCAATTAATCTGGTTAGAAATGAGGAGAAGGGAAAGGTCAAATGCTTAGAAAGAATTTCAATTAAAGATTCCGAATATCGAACAGATGCATTAAATTCTCAAGGGAAAAGGAAAAATAGATGCACCAGAAGATTATTATTATTTCACCCTTTTAAAAAGATTATTATTATTTAATTCTTGATTTCATAAATTACGAGGTATATATTAAATTAGTAAATTATTATTTAAACAACGCGTAATAACTTATAATTAGCCAACCTTCTCATTGCACAAGAAGTGGGTTTTCGGTGGGCGTGTTTTTCCACACTCAAGATCCTTTCCTGCATCTTCTCTCCCACCATTTTTAAGCTCTTATGTGTCATTATATTATTTTATTTTATTAGTATTTTCTCATTTTCTTTAGAGTTTTATTTTTTTAGAAAAAATTTTTATAACTGTATTGTAGTATTATTTTCGTGAGGAAGAAGATAGAGGAGATGATGAGGAAGAGGATCCAGATTGATTTTTTTTATGCTGTAACAACGGAGAGGAGGAAGAAAAATATTCAGAGATGAAGAGAAGTTGAACAAGTTATGTCACACAAATACAAATACATATATAATCTCTGTTTTTCTTTGTTGCGCCAGCCCCCCCGCGCCGCCTCCCCCCTTTCTCTATTCAAGCTGAGTCAATTTCTTGTAAAGGAAATCAGTCTAGAATAAATAAATTGTCATTTCGTAGCTGCCAAATTTGCCACAATGTCTTCAAAAGGCTATTCTTCAAGATAGGTTAATCTAGCAAACTTCCTCCATGGAAAATCTATAAATAGCATTAGCGCCAAGTAGATTGCTACGATTGAAAACAATTACAGATGGAGATTTCTAAGACTTCATTGCTTATTCCTTCGTTTTTATTTCTTTCGATTCTTCTTCTCTTCATTCCAACTGAATCTGCTCGTCATATTCATGACGATTTCCTCAAATGCTTAGAATCCCAAAACTCAAATTCGATATCCCGAGTTGTTTTCACCCCTAAAAATTCCTCGTACGAGTCCATCTTGCAATCGTCAGCAAACAACTTTCGACCATTATCAAGTTCCCCATTCATGCCAAGAATCATCCTAACCCCTTTGCATGAATCCCAAATTCAGGCAACAGTATATTGTGCAAAAAAGCTTAGGGTTCAAATTCGCGTGCGAAGTGGTGGACATGACTATGAGGGTCTTTCCTTCTTCTCTGAAGTTCCTTTTGTCATGGTTGATCTCCGAAACCTCAAGTCGATATCTATCGACAGAGAAAACCGCAAAGCAAGAATCCAAGCTGGTGCAAACCTAGGCGAACTCTACCATATGATTGCCGAAGAAAGTAGGACACTTGCTTTTGCCGCCGGTGTTTGCCCGACCGTAGGTGTTGGAGGACACTTCAGTGGAGGAGGATATAGCATGATGTCCCGAAGATTCGGCGTTGCTGCTGATCACATTGTTGATGCCAAAATCATTGATGTTAATGGCCGAATTCTTGACAGAAAATCTATGGGTGAGGATCTGTTTTGGGCTATCAGAGGAGGCAGCGGAGCGGCCTTCGGAATCATTACGGAATGGACAGTAAACCTCCTTACTGTTCCGAAAGATGTTACTGTCTTCAACGTAAGCAGGACACTAGAACAAAATGCCACTCAGTTAGTGCATAAATGGCAGTACATTGCAGACAAGATTGATGAAAATCTACTAATAAGGATCTTCATCAGCAGTGTCATTTCACCTGAAAGTCAAAAGAAAACCATTGAAGTTTCTTTCACTTCCTTATTCGTCGGGAAGGTTGACGACCTTCTCAGACTGATGCACCAAAGCTTCCCTGAGCTGGGTTTGAGGAAAGAAGATTGTCGAGAAATGAGTTGGATTCAATCTATACTCTACTTTGCCGTTCTGCCAATCGACGAACCGGATGTTTTGCTTAACAGAACTCGACTAGGAAGGCCGTACTTCAAAGGAAAATCGGATTTCGTGCAGCAACCGATCTCAGAAACCGGTCTCGAGGGAATCTGGAAATTCCTTTTAGAAGAAGATCCCGGTAGAACTCAGCTGCAGTTCAGTCCCTATGGAGGAAGACTGAACGATATCTCGGAGACTGAAATTCCTTTCCCCCATAGGGCTGGAAACATTTTCATGATTCACTATTCTGTGGGTTGGAGAGAGGAAGAAAATGGAGAATCTACAAGATATATAAACTGGATTAGGAGACTCTACAGCTACATGGCTAAATACGTTTCCAAGTCTCCAAGAGCTGCATTTTTTAACTACAAAGATCTAGATTTGGGAGTGAACAATGTCGTAGGCAGCACCAGTTATAGACAAGCAAGAGTTTGGGGTTCCAGATACTTCAAGAACAACTTCGATAGATTGGTGCATGTGAAGACTCAGGTGGATCCAAATAATTTCTTTAGAGACGAGCAAAGCATTCCGCCACAAGTGTAAAAAAGCATTGAAGATTCCACAGAATAAGGCATTTTATTTTATGTATCATAGATTGTTATTAGCATAAATAAGGGATGCATATTTAACTGTTGCTTTATTATGATAAGAGGATGAAGTATATATATATATTATCATAACTAGAAATCATATGTAAGGGAATTCTTCTGTTTGTTCTTCTGTGCACGAGTATATATGCTTCAATTCCATGAATTATCTAATGCTTAGAGAAATGAAAAGGAGGGAAACTTTTTTAGGAGATACATTACGTAAGTTCACTTCTATTAATATGGTTAGAAATAAAAAGGAGGGAAACTGGAAAAGGTTGTCAAATGCTTAGAGAGGATTTTAATACAGATTTTCAATATCAAATGGATTCATTAGATTCTGAGAAAAGAAAACGAAGAATAGATGCATTAGGTAAAGTTTACCTTTCTTTTTGAATATTTCTTTTGAAAATCTGATTTTAATATTTTTTATTTTTAAAATATATCTTAGCATCGCACGTGCTTAGACTATTATATAATTAATTAAAATTAAACTTTTTTTTAGCCATTGACAGGTATTCTCTCCCTTGTTGCTCTAGGCTATGAGAAAGAAGCAATTTTCGATTTTCAAGAGTTCCAATGACATTCATTGTGGTTCTCTTCTTTGAGAGTCCATCTCATTTCTTCTTTCACAAATACTCTCAATATCTCTATGTTTTGTCTTCTATTATAGATAAAAATGTTTTAGACTTATTTTTGAAAAAACTCTTCAAAACATGTCTAAAGATGCATCATCATACCCTAATTTCTGTTAGTAATCCAAAATTTTCTTAGTATGTATTTTATCTTATTTGTCTCTTTTGTAACCAATCTCTATGATCTCTTCTATTCCCCACAGTATTCTCTACTATTTTTGTTTCCTCACCCCTCCATTATCCTTTTCTTTCTTTCTTTTTTTTAAAAATTTTGGCTGAGATTGTTATTATTGAGTTCATGATTTCTTAAATAAGAGTTATATAGACGATTATTAAGTTATTACCTAAACAGCACGTGATAACTTCTTTTGCGATTGTTAATGCAATTAAGCTAACCCTCTCATTGGCCATAGCACTGGGGGTGCGTTTCCCGCGGGCCGATTTTTCGGTGGAGTAACAACGTAGAATCAACGGATCTCTAATTCTTCCTCTCTTCCTTCTCTCTAAAACGTCTATGCCACTTCTTTCTCCAGCCAGATATGGCCGATGGTTTATGTGGGCGGACGGAACTCCTTGTTTACGGCTGTTTTTTTTAACTCTTGCACTC
The DNA here is from genome assembly GCA_030512225.1 of Rauvolfia tetraphylla. Lineage (NCBI taxonomy): Eukaryota > Viridiplantae > Streptophyta > Magnoliopsida > Gentianales > Apocynaceae > Rauvolfia > Rauvolfia tetraphylla. Next base: position 4,779,812 of record JAJQKT010000055.1, on the reverse strand, counting down.
TTTTTCAGCCACCAACCATTATGGGCTTCTTTCAAAACGCGATTTTGTTAATATTTTAAGTCTCAAAAGTGATATTTCACACATATTGACTGTGCTAATTTACCCAACTACTTTTTATTTATTTAATTTTTTGTTTTTAAATTTAAAATTTTTTAATATTTTCTTTAATTTTATTTTGAAAATTCAAAATTTTTAAAATGTTTTTGTACAACTATTGTATGAATTAAAAATAATATATATTAACTAAAGATTTAATTTCAAAGAATCTCTAATTTTAACCATAATTTTATTTCTAGAATCTCTAATTTCATTTAATTTTGTTTCAAAGAATCCCAAAAAATCTATACTTTGAATTGAATTTTGCATACAACGAGAACTAAAAAAAAAAGAAAAAATTAAAACAAGAAGAACAAAAAAAAAAACAAAACATTGAAGAAAAGAAAAAAAATGCATGAAAATTCTCCAAGAAAAGGAAAAAATGCAAAAAAATGCATCAAATTGAGGGAAACCTTCTGGTTCCCAAGCCAAAAAAAAAAAAAAAACAAAAAGCTGCCCCGGCCAGCCACTGTCAGTCCCCAATGCGACAACGGGGGCGGATTTATGCCGTCGGCAATTTGCAGTCGGGGTGGCTATTTTTTCTTTTTTTATTTTTAGCATACTACAATCAGTAATTAGGCACACTTTAATCAGCAAGTCCCTATTTTTTTTTTATCTCTTCATATCGAAGCTTTTCTCTCTTTTCTTTGGAGAATCTATCAAGCTGGATTTCATCTAGGGCCTTCTTTAATCTTCTGTCTCGCTTCAAGGCTTTTTTTAATATCATCAATATGCCTATAGTTTTTAAATTGATATCTTTTAGGTAAGATGTAGAAACTAAGCTTCTCTCACCGCTGTGGTTGAACAATTGACAAATGTACTATAGAAAAAGCTATTATGTATTTGTTTACTTTAGTAAAATTAATATTAGTATTAATATTTGTTTCTAGGGTGAGGAATATTATCTATTATCGTGCTTGTTAAATCATTGTGTAACTTTTAGTTCTGTTTTACTGTATCTCTTGTATGAGGTTGTTCTGTAAGTCCTCTTGAAGGATCTAAAACAAATATATTGATTAAAAATTTCAATATGTTAGGATATAAAACCAAACAATAAAAAAAAAAAAATCTAATCTTTCAAAACTCTCCCAAGCCTTCGTTGGACAAATTTCTGAACTATGACTTCATACCACATATAACTGTAGATACAAACTCATATATAGAGAGCTCTCAAAGCTAGATTACTATACATATCGACATTATGAATTCTATTCCAAACAACTATAGGAATCTACTAAATCAAAACTTAATAGGATAAACCAAACTAATAAATCTTCTAATCATGCTTGGTTTAATATTGTCAACATTGCCTCCCTTAAACCAAGCTTGGTAAGAAATTAGGTCTAATTCCATCGCTAGCTAAAATTTCCATTGTTTACTCTTTAGCAATGAGCACTTTACGCAATACCAAATTTTGAATAAATTTTTATTTTCACACAAGAAGGTGAACGAACTCGATATTTTGTAAATAATTTTGTTGCTAACTCATCTTGATCGATATACTCTTTCAAGTTGAAGTCCATTATTGGAACCTTCCAAGCTGAAGTCCTTCTAGACAAATGAGTTAAAATAGAATTGGGAGTAGTAATGATAGCAAATCACTCCAAACCATAAGGATCAGCAATCTTTAAAACAACATAGAACTGTAGAACAATGAAGAGATTGTCTCTTTTCGCTATTGTTTCCAAAATGTGCTTGGCATCAGCACCAACAAGATTTGTACTACCATTTAGTCTAACAATATTTGCTCCGAGTCTAACCTCATCAACTAAGGACAAGTTCTTTCTATATGCTCTTATAGAACCCAACAAATTAGCTATTGCAACTCCTGTTGTTCCCTGGACTTCCATTATTAGTCCTTGACAGTCAGTTTTGCCCAACTCTTCTGCTTCTTCTAACTTTGGACAAATATAACCTTCATTCAAATTATTTGTGGCTCGAATATGCAACAATTCATCAACGTAATTTCCTTGTTCTCAACTACAGCCTCAAATTTTGCTTCTTTAAATAATTTATCAACTTCAAAGCTATCAGAACAATCCATCCAATTGAAAATTTCAACTTTTGGATAATCTTTAATCACCAACACATCATCAGTAGCAGGACTCAACAAAGAGATTTGATTGTCACAAGAAGGAAAATCTATAGAGGTTGTATTTGCACCATCACTCAAATAAATATGTTCTTCTGACTCAATTGGAGAACTATCAATCAAATCATAATTCTTCAAATTGAACGATTCAACTTCATCTTGAATTGTTTCTACCAAATCGTTTCTTTCATCCGAAGAAGGCAAAGTTTTTTTCTTCTCCTCATCAAGAACAATATTCACATCAATATTTTTTAAATCAAAAACTTTTTCTTTTTCAATTATTTCTTTTCTACTAGAATTCAAAACCGAAATCTTACCTCCAAAAGACTGCATCAAAATAGTCCAACTTTCCTTTGCTAATCTTGCATATAGAAACTACTTTGCTACGTCTAACACAAGTGTAGTTTGAAGATGAAACCACACAAGTGTATTCTGATTCTTTTTCTTCTTCTCTTCTTTTGTTAATTCAGTGTTGGTAGGAGGTTGTCTAAAACCTTCTTCAATAATATGCCAAACTCTAAATTTTTTAAGAATATCTTGCGTATATTGACACTACAAATCAAAATTATTTTTTCCATCAAAGATAAACCTTGGATGAGAAGAAAGAGTTTTGACATAAAGCAAATAAAAAGAAGGGTAAGAAAATCCTTCCATATCTGCTGGCGTTTTGGCTCTGATACCAATTTGAAGAATCTAAAAAATTTCAAGGTGATGGGATCTAATACCAAATAATAAAGACAATTTAATCTTTCAAGACTCTCTCAAGTCCTCATTGGATCAATTTCTAAACAATGACTCCATACCATATATAACTCTAGATACAAACTTATATATAGAGAGTTCTCAAGTCTAGATTATTAAACCTATCTATACTAGGAATTCTATTCAAAACAACAATGAGAATCTACTAAACCAAAACTTAATAGAATAAACCAAACTAATAAATTTTTTAATCCTACTTGGTTTAATGGATATCCTTCTTTACTATGTTGAAAGAAGAGTTGAAATTTTATTTTGATTGTTATGGCCTCAATCATTTTACATCAATGGATAACCTTCTTATTTGTAATAAAAGAAAAAAAAAAGAAGCAACAATGGAGGGTGCAAGATGGATCAAACTCTTGCAAAGGAAATCCTTCGAAAATAAATTAATTGTTAATTACGAATTAATGCGCAAAGTCTACTTAATGCCTAGTTGACTCGAAAATATAATTATCAACTAGCCTAAAATTCGTATGATGTACGAATATATTTTAAATAAAAAAATATTAAAAGTAGATTTTCAAAAGAAATATTTAAAGAAAAATCCTTTACCCCCAATGTATACTTTAGGAGAAAAAAAATTGAATAACATATAGAATATTAAAATTTTATTAGTTCAAAGACATCCAATACCTTCTTTCCAAGCTTAGACTCTTACCATACGATTTTTACCTCTTTTATTTCTCCCGATACAAAATTAGAAGCAATATTATTTACGTACGTTGAATTTACTTCTTATTGACTTTTTTAAAAGTTTCTAATTTACATACAAATATAACTGATGTTCTTTTGTAAGAAATAAATAGCATGTACCATCTATTAGCTCAAGTACAACATCTAAATGTTTATGGAAAAATTTAAATGAAATGAAGAAAATGAAAGAATTACTTTAAAAAGTAATGATAAAAAAAATGCAGAGGTCGGAGCTTCTGTATATAGTGAGATTTGAGTGATGATCAAACTAAAAAAAAATATAGAAGAGGTGGTTACATTTTAGGAAAGGAAGAGAAGAAGAAAAGAATATTCAAAAGAGAATGATGATAATGTATATTGTATATGGAAGAACTAGGCAGACATTAGGAGTTTAGTTTTAATGAATTTAGTTTAAATTAAGAGATTTGGTTAAGCAAAATTGACAAAGATAAATATCATGTTTGTTGACAACTATTGAATAATTAAAATTTTACTTTTACAAAGTAACTCATTATACGGAATTCAATTTCTTAGAGAGAATATAAAATTCAAAATTCAAGTTAATATATAAATAGTTTAAAATTATTTTAATAGATTTAAAATGATCTTAACCAATCAAAAATTTTTAAAGTAAATTGAATAATTAAAATTTTTATTTTTACAAAATAACTCAATATACAGAATTTAATTTTATTAAAAAATATGGAATTCAAAATTTAAGTTATTATATAAGTTAGTTGAAAATTATTTTAATAGATTAAAAATAATTCTAACTAATCAAATTTTTGAAGACTAATTAAACAAGTAATAAATCTAAAAAATTATGATGAAAGGTTTGAAATCAAAAAAAGAAAAAGTTGGTTTGCATGTTTGATTTTTCTTCAGATATGCTTGACCTTTTACTCTGCCTCTCTCAGATTGGCACGAGTCGGACGAAAAATAAACAGGAGGAAATAAATATGGTTAGAATGCAAATAATCCTCCAAAGATATATATTCACACGCTTGATAAGGTTATGTCGGACTTTCTCCTTTTTCACCAAACATAAAGAAATTAAAATAAGAGAACAATTAGGAAATTAATAAGTACTTCAACGAAAACACTAATTAGTAAAATATTTAATTATTTCAATAATGTAATAAGTATGATTAATTTAAAACTTAATTTACGTGACCTGAAATAGAATCTCGTAAAAGTTATAATTTTTTTTCTTAAAGCTTAAATACTTGTATTTCATGCAGCCAATCCAGAGGTCTGTGATGTGGAGTACATGTACAGCTTTGCGTTGAATTTCAGAAGGGACATCACTTAATCAAAGTTATAATGTAACGATCCACTCTTGAGCGAGCCCTGTGAATTATCACTTTCCTGTTCTACAGGTACAATGCAACTTGTAATATCAATATATTATACGAGTGTAAATTATAATAGTATTTAAACAAATAACAACAAGAAATAATTGTTTCGAAAGATTGAAATCTCTCTGTACACATACTAATTAAATTAATAACCACTTGAAATGTTATAATGCATTGACAAACTAAAAATAATTACAAATGATAAAGACATTTACAATATTAGCTGCTGCTGAGGATTCAACTGTAACGTACGACGTAGAAAGAGAACTATACTCTCAATTCCACTATGAAAATCTTGAAATATAATGAGAGAATAATGAGCTACGAAGCCCAATGAAATTTCTAGGTACTTGCACAGTTTGAAAGCAAATATACCGTATTGCATTTATAGCATTTTTAAAATAGATATAAGTTATCCTTGACTTTTTATGAGAATAACTTCATTAGTACAACAAAATAGTCTGATTTGAAAATCACGTAAAATAGAATATATTTATATATGTACATTCAAGTAATAATCACCATTTTGAAAAATAACGGTCAAATCAACAAAAACAATTCACACGACTCTTACGAGTCCACACAGGCACATAAAAACTTCCGCCGCCCTTCCAATGGCCATCTCACACGCGGCACAAAGGAACTCTTCACACAACACATCCCAATGGCCTTCTCACACACGGCGCAAAGGGACTCTCCACACAATATCTCCCAATGGCCTTATCACACACGACGCAAAGGGACTCTCCACACAAATCAATAATCTCACCCTACAGGAGAGTCAATTTATATCCTGACGGCGAAGTTTGCACATAATTCACATTTACAACTCATCAACAACCAAGCAATTCTCATGGTTTAGTATATTATATAAATATACAAGTCGAGCCACGGAAAATAAACAACTTATATTACTACTACATATTTTCACAAAAGTCAAGCCACGGTAATATAATAATTTAAAATTAACAACACATTGATTTACAAAAGTCGAGTCACGGCAAAATAACAATTGAAGCCAACACATTTATTCACAAAGCCGAGTAACGGCAAAATAACAAATTCAAAGTTTCCACAACATATATTCACAACGCAGAGCCACGACAAAATAAATATTTTATTTAGCGTGAAAGACCTAAGAGGGGGGTGAATTAGGTCTTTGGTTAATTATCGAAAATCTTTTCCCTTTTTGCAAATCCTTTGCCTTAATAAAAGCTCTTCTTTAAATTCACAAACTTCAAGTTTATATGTGATTCGATAGTTAAGACAAGATTATTAAACTATAAGACTACATCCAATCAATCAACAACTATAAACAATAATAATAACACAAGTATATAAAACAAGTAAAGCTATAAAGAAATGAACACACGATTTATAGTGGTTCGATCTCTCCAAGATCTACATCCACTACCTTGAGTCCACACTCAAGGATTTCAATCAATTCACTATATGCTTAATCCAAGCAATTACACAAGAGGCTCACCCTTCAATGGGTTTTACCACAATAACCTCTTTTTAATATAATAAACAAGGTTCACTCTTATCACAAAGAGTTTTATGTCACTAGACAACCTAGACCAATCTAATCCAAGGCTCACCCTCACCAATGGGTTTTACACAACAACCTTGATTAATCTAGTCTATGGCTCACCCTCCACAAGGGTTTTATGTCTCTTGACAACCTTGTATTAATCACAACAATAGTGTAAAGATAGAGTTTAGATGTTACCAACACTTCTTGGTAGATGAATACAATTGCTAGCACCTCTTCACTTCTTGCCTTTGGAATCTTGAATTTTAATCTTTGAGCACAAGGCAATTTGAGAGCTTTTGATATAATTTTGATGTAAAACAAGTTAGAGCTTCAAGGATTTCTTTTGTGCAAAAGTTCTTTCAAAAATCTAGAGTTTTTAGCATTTATAGAATTTGAAAATCAGTTAAAACGGCCATAAAACGGCTAGTAACGGCTAGTTTCAGAAAATTCGGACGACCGAATTTTTTCAGCTGCGTCCGAATCTTCTTCCGAATTTCTCTAGAAGAACAGTGGGTACTGTTCACAAGAATAGTGGGTACTGTTCATTGTGCAAGAAAATTCGGACGACCGAATTTTTCATCCTGCGTCCGAATCTTGCATCCGAATTTTTCAAACTTTGTCAAAATATGTTCAAATCAATTCAAACATGTTGAAAAACATTATAGCCTCAAAGATAAGTCATTAAAGACCTTTTAAGTGCAAAAATCATTTATGAAAACTTGGTAATTTAGATAAGTTCAAAAACATTGAAACCATTTAAATCAAGTTTTATGCTCTCAATTGCAATTCATAGATTCCAAGGCTTAAGAGTGTAGGGTTTACAAAGTTTACCTATTAAGCACATGCAACCTACACTTCATGTCTTCAAAGCCTTCAATCGTCTTGAACAAACTCTTCAATCTTCAATCACTTTGACATATTGGAGTTGTTCTTGCATTTTAGCTTCAAGGCAATGAGACTTCAAACTTCTTAATCCACAAATCCTATCACACAACATGCAAGCTGTTGTGTTTTGTTGTCTATGCCTTTATACTCAATTTTATCACAATCCTCAATAATTTGCACACAAACACAAGGCAAGTGCACCCATCGTTTAAATTAGTATAATGGCAAGCAAGTTTAAATATCGTATCCACGGGGATGGTTAAATACCATTACTCACTTTCTACTCTATTGTTTAGCCTAACAAATTTGTTTGTGAAAATGATTGGAACAACTACTAGGAAAAGGCGTCTAACTTAACTAGTTAAACCAACTTAAATCTTGCTTGCAAGAGAGAATTCAATTGAGAAAACAATACTTGGATAGTTAATCCCCCTAGAATTACCTATGTGATAAAAATGTCCATTGGTTGATAAATTTCACTTCTTATGTTTGATGAAATTCCAATGATAGAACTCACTCTATCTCTAGATGAAAGTTCTCTACTCTTAGATTAATTAGTTGAAATCTCTTTCTAACAAAATCAACCCAAGAATGCATTAAGAATTGTGAATTTCCAATTAGAGAATCAAGAAGATGTTTAGGTTTCTATCTCTACTCACCTAAATCATCCCCATTGTTTGTGGATGGTCTATTTCACCCTTCCTTTCTCAATTCCAAGTGAACAAAAATTCCAGATTATGCATCCATAATCCACTCAATCAATTCAACCATTCAAACCCACAAACAATTCACAAGAAATTCAAATTCAATCAACCAATGAAACACTTCATTCACATAGGCAAAATCTAGGGTTCATACCCATCCAAGTATTCAAAAGTTTAGCTCATCAACATACTACAAATCAAAGAACATAAACCAATAAAGAAAGAGTAAGAATTGCTCATTTTCATGGTGTAAAATCTTCTCTTCCTCAAGGTTGAAATTCGTCACTGTAGCATCGAGAAAATTGCAGCTTTTTCCATGAATCTTCAAGGTGGATGTTCTCCTTCTTCAAGGATTCAATCTTCTCTCTTGATTTCTCTTGCAAGATTGATGGATTGGAAGAAGAATTTGGTGTGTTTTCTTGGTGTTTTGTTGTTATCTGTCCACTCCAGCCCTCTCTCTCGTTTTTGCCCTAAAGGGGTATCAAAATCTGCCCCAAAAGAGAGAGAAATGCAGCTTAAAAGCAGCCTCAGATCGACATAAACGGCGCTGCTTATATCACACCAAACGGTGCCGCTTGCCCCCAGTTTTGGTGCAAGTTTCTGCTGCCCGATTGTGACACTGTTTTGATTTCCAGGTGAATTCAGACCACCAAATCGGCTGCTCTAGGTCTTGATGTCTTCATGAAAGTTGTAGATCCGGATCTTATATTTCCACAGAGATTTGAATCACATAAATTGGGCATCTAGAACTCAATATATGATCATTATACCAAACTGTGTCAAAAATGGAACCCAATGCAGAATAGGTGACTTTGCAGCATAATTAGGGTAGGCAAATGAACTCCGATTGACACAAATTTTACCATTCTGAAAACTTTAGAATGTCCTCTATAATTTTATAGAATACCAGTTTTGCATTTGAAATCTTAATAGAGGTAAAAATCCGACTTGAAGTATGTCTACCAGTCTGTTTTTCCTCTGCATTTCTCTATTGTTCTTCATTGTGTAAATTTCCCTTGTTTGGTTCATTTAATTCCAAATCTTTAATAATATCACCTAAAGCAAATAAGAGATAAAGGGAGTATAAATGGTGATTAAAACACCAAAATTTAACATAAAATTAAGCTCAAAATGATAATTATATAGAGCACAAATATGGAATATCACAAGCATATTAGTCCTCATCAATATTTGTCATTAATCAAAACTACATGATTTGCCCTTAAGGCTAACAATCTCCCCCTTTTTGATGATGACAAACTTTGATGCAAAATGTGATGGATTTAAACAATGTAGTATAAAGAAGTATTAATGTCAATGATAGAAAACAACCAATTTAGCACATTGACATACAAAAGGCTCAATATGAGCCTATGACCCAACCAACCTCCATTTGCCTCATTCCTTCCAACTACTAGGATAAAAGATATAGCATTTAAGCATTTAGAAAAGATTCTAAGAGAGGTTTTAAAGATTGTAAATGTTTAACAATGCTCCCCCTTAGATTGTGCTCATTTTTCAACAAGTTTGGTGTAGAGATACTATGCATCCGAATTTTGACATATCAAGTCCAAACTTTAAAATAAGTAAAATGAAAGCTGCAAATTTTGTAAATAAGCTTTCTTAAGGTTGTTCAAACATATTAGAAGAGATTAAAACATATTTGAATCAATTTGAACAACAAAGGAGCACATTTTGACAACACAATATGGATGCATCCGAATTTCAGAACATGCATCCGAATTTTTTGACCATGCATCCGAATTTTTTTGATTTCAAGTCCAAACTGCAATAAACTCAATATAACGAATGTTTAAAGTGAAATAAAGCTTTCCTAAGATTGTTCAATCATAATGGAAGAGATTAAAACATATTTGAATCAATTTGAACAACAAACGATCACTTTTTGGCAACAAATATGGATGCATCCGAATTTTTAAATCATGCATCTGAATTTCAAGTCCAAAATTTTTGCAACAAGTTTGAAAAGGTGATTTTGCATTTTCAAATGAAATGTTGAAGTACTCAACTATGTATGTCCACAATGGCACTCAGTTTAGCTTTGCAAAACCATAAAATTTATGCATTCAATTGTTTTCTTAAAGTAATTCAAAATCATAGGTCAAGTCAAGAACCAAGTTGAAGATTTTAAACTCAACTTAACCATATTCCAAAATCTCAGAAAATAACCAAAACCTCACATATTATAACATATTCAATTTACATTTCACAAGCAGCCAAATATTTTCACAATGAGTCCAAATACAGAATTGCAGTCAAACATTTTCACATTACTCATTGCACACATTTCAGCATGATTCACTTTATAACAAGCACATAGCACATTTTGTAGTCATTCTTTCTCCCCCTTGACATATGCATGGATTTTCAGAAAATTCACACATTTTCTCTTCATGCATGAGGAATTCCACTGCTATTTCATATTTTCACAGATTTTGTCATCACATTTCTTCTCCCCCTTTTGTCATCAATCAAAGGTGGGGTAAGAGTACTTGGACAACAAAAGTGAAACAGAAGAAGCTCTTATCACAAGGATTTCATATATTGAGCTTCAAAACAGTATAATGACTAGAAAGGCACAAGTAAATTTCAATGTTAAAGCATAACATGTGCATCAAGGCATAAACTAAAATAGGCAACAAAATAGAGTTTAGGGATAAAAAGGCTTAGTCTTGGATGCGCTTCATGGTCTTCACTTCCAAATTTGTTTGTTGTGATAGCCATGTTTCCTTGATCTCTATATGATGGGGTCCTTCATTTGTTGACTCCTTGCCCTTGTAGTTCGACTTTGGAAAGTTACTAATCGAGAGGATCTTTGGATCTTCTTCCTTTGAACCACATTTTTCTTCTCTCTTGACTGAAGGAAATTGGTGATGGATTTGTGATTTGACTTTTGTTTCTATAATAATTATTTGGTTTGATTTTATAAATTTAATATAATTTCAATCTAGCTTCTCTGTTGACTTATTGAGATTAAATCGAATCTAAAATTGAAATTTTCTAAAATTGTTGAAATTTTGATTTGGTTCAAAATCGAACTAGAATAACTAATTTTATTGTATAAATCATAAAATTAAATAAAAATGATTTTGATTTAAAACTTCAATGTTGGAGAAGAGAAAAGAAATTTAATTAGAATTTGATCATGTGAATGAGGACAGTAGGACATGTTAGATTGTTTTATAAAAAATAAAAGGTAATTATTTCATAATCACATCTCTGTTAAGATTGCTAATCAAACTAATGGTTTATGAGTTAATTAAATAAAAAGATAATGTTATAGGGAAAAGTGAAAATTTTTTAAACCTTTGTCTAAGTTGTACCCCACATTGTCACCAAGTTAATACACTCAATCCTAAAGTGGACGTCCTTATTTATAAGGTGCTCTTTTTGTACACTTTCCTAAGGTTATCCATGGGGGATACTGAGAAAAAGCCCCAACTCTTTAACGAAATTAATCCCACTATGAATAGTAATAATGAAGTAAAAGCATTCTTTGATCTTGTTGTAAAGTGGAAGTTTTAATTAACTGTCACTCTCTCTCGATTCACCACCATGGATGTGTTAATAATTTGGATCAAAATCTATCGATAAAAAAACACGGTGCAAAGAGAAAAATGGAAAAGAAGAAATTCAGAGATGGTGCAAGAAATGAATGAAAATAAAAATATTTTCTTCGTCTTAATGAGTATTCACACCATTAAATTCTAATGTAACTAGTTATTCCTTTGCAGTTGAATAAATAGACCACATCCTCAGAAAACTTCCTGATGCCAATCAACAAGAAGATTTTAGTAAGATTAGAGTACGCAATTAGGAACCAATCATAGTTATATGGCAACAAAAATAAACAAAAGATACCTTAGACAGGACTTTAATTAAATAATCATTATGAATAAGCAAAGTTTCAAAATATCTTCATACATAAGTGATAATTAAAAAGAATAAAAAATTAAATTAAATAAAATATTTTTAATAAATATTAGTTAGGTCATTGGTCGATCGGATCTATGATATAGTGTACCTGACCTATACTCTTTAAATAAAGTTTTATATAATAAGTAGATATATATTTTGGTCCATACTCAATTTTAACATGTCGAAAACTAAGTAAGATTGAGTCTCTACCATGCTGTTAACAGCTTTAAATAGGTGAAACTTTTATGAAATATTATGTTTATTTTTAATGTAAAATTGAATATATACGTTCATATATGAAGGAAAGAGCAACATACAATCTTTAAGTCATTAATTAAACAGAATTCATATATTGAACAACAGAACAACATTAATGATTCCTAAAGAGTATGACATATGGACAATTTATAAAGAGTTATGAAATCACTGGACAAGACTGGACATGATAGTCTACTGATTTCTTTTTCCTCGAGAGGTCCAAAAATAATTAAACTATCAATCATTCAACTTCCATATAATAATCTCAGTGCTGATCTTTAAGAATATTTTTCTTTATCCTCACCTACAACAATTATTGGCATTGTTTTGAGTATATTTTTGTCCCATTCTTATACGTTATTTTTTTTAACTCATGTGTGAAATCAGATAGATGTTATATCTGCAACAAGAAAAGACATTTTGCCAAAATTTGCAAATGATTTTATTGCATACCAGAAAATTGCAAATGATTATACCCTTTCTTTTTAAGGAAAAGAGTAATAACTGCCAAGTATTTTATGGATGAGAAAAAGTGTAAACAAACAGTCCTATACTTGTTTTATGTCGTTACTTAATATAATTAATTCTCTTTTCGAAAAAGAGTATTCATATTTGAATGGAAAAAGGATATTAGGATCCAAAAAATGATTTTATTGCAAATAAATTATAAAAATGAAGGAAGAAATTAGAGAAAAGTGAAAGATTATATTATCTTTGTTGTTTGATTTTTAGGTCCTATCACCTTAAAATTTCTAATCAATATATATTGTTTAGATCCTTCAAATTGGTATAAGAGCCAGAATGTTGACAGATATAGAAAGATTTTCTTTCCCTTCTTTTTATATGTTTAAGTTGTGACCTATAAACCTATCTATATTAGGAATTCTATTCCAAACAACAATAGGAATCTACTAACCCAAAACTTAATAGGATAAACTAAATTAATAAATCTTCTAATCCTGCTTGGTTTAATATTGCCAACAGAAAGACTGAGACTCCATAATAGATTGCAAACTTTATTTCCCAACTTCACAATGCTTCTTGATGGTCCTTCCCTTTGCACAACAATTGGAAAATACCTTTATGGCAACCCTCCACCATAAGATATGACATATCGAATTCATAACCATGTTTTTGATCTTCCTCTACCACCACAATTACAATATGGTGAAGCTATTTTTCTCACTATCGACTCCCCACAAACTCCCCATTGTACCTTTGTTCCCGGACAAATTCCAGAAGAACAGCTCCAACTCCTACTTCCTACCTCTTGGAGCACCAGTTATGAAAAATACCATATCCAAACTTCCAAACCTTTCCTTGCCATTGAACCTACTTTTACCTCTACGGATGACGAAACTGTTGAAATCAGATTTCCAAGAAGGAATAAAGTCTCCACAGTATTTCCTACAAAATATTCTCTCATGAACGATACCTAGTCATCCTTGAAAGCTTCGGTTGTTCAATTTAGCTCTAACGGATCTCCTATCCTTGAACAAAAGGATGCAAATGATCATAATTGGTTTAATGTTTGTTCTTGCTCTTCCTGCCTCCGTTCTCTCACAGACGAAGATAACTTTGCTCCAAAGCCCAAAAAATCAAAGATTTTTTCACAAAAACTTCTCCAACCCAGATATGAAGCTGGTGATCCCTCTGTAGATCTCTTTGGAGAATCTAGCGGATGCAAGTTTGATTACTATGTCTAGTATGGTACTGCAAACCAACCAAACCCTCCAACTACCTCACCACATCCAAAAACACCCACCCTCTCCTTCATCTTTCTTCCTTATGGAACAATCTTCACAATCTTCTGATTATGATATCTTATTTCCTTCAGTCACAACATTTGAAAAGGACCAGAGTAAACATACTTGAAAGATTAAGCCTTCAATTCAACTACTCTGGATGAAAGAACACAACCAAAAGCTGTCTCTGCTATAGAAGCAACTCTTAACTAGCAAGTTGAAAATGCAGTCACCTGGTTGACTACAGACATGCAACAGCATGCTCTTCCTAATGTCCTGAGATTTTTGGAACTCACTTGGAGAATATCGTCAACTTCAATTTTTATAAGTGAATTCTCTTGAAGAAGTTATCTTAAAATTCTGCAGACATTTTCCTAGAGAAGCAGATCGTGATATCACAATTGCCAGAATAGAATTTCTCAAGATGAAATGCTCCTCAGTATGATTCAAGGATTTGGAAAAATATGACAAAATGTGCAAAACATTTTATGTCATTAACCAGATTGATGCTATCAACCTAAAGAAAGCTTTTGTTAACTTGGTCCTTGAAGAACTTACTGAGAAAACAACAAGATAGATTCATGCAGCCAACATTGGCTGGCAACAAATCATGATTGGTCAAATGTGGCAACTAATGCAATAAGCGTTAGAAAAGCTTTATGTTCAGACCAAATTTTAGTAGAAGTATCAGACTAATATTAAAATTCTTGGACCAACATGTTTGGAATCCCATTTGTGTATCAAGTGCAAAGATTCCAAGTACTGTTTGTGTTCTATCAAGAAGAAATTCCATAAATTCAAGTTTTTTGACAATTCATCAAGAAAGAAAAAGAAGTCCCGAAGGTTCCCAAAAGATATGGAAATTCCTCAAGAAAAGATCCAAGAAGATAAAATCCAAATCAGATAAATGTTATTTGTGCAACAACAAAAGACATTTTGCCAAAAATTGCCACATCAAGTAGAAACAACAACTCATGATCTAGTTGGCACCTCATCATGATGGACAATAATTCTTAGACATTGAATCTTGAATCTATCTTCGCACTCATAGATAAGCCATCACCAGATTCTCTCATGATTATAGCATATACTGATAATGAATATGATGCAGGCTCAGACCCAGCTCTGAATATGATAGTCCAGAACCTTTCTTCTCTTTTACAGATTTCATGTCTATCAAGCCAAAATGATACCTTCTCATCTGCGCCAAAATAATTCCTCACCATTCTTCTCCTTGTATCCCTGTTATAGCCTTGTTAGACACTGGAGCAGCCTCCACTGTCATGAACCTAGATATACTCCCACCAACCTTTTGGAATCCCTATTTCAAAGTTTTTAAGACAACCAATGGAGATGAGTTTGTCATTGACGAGGTGAGTAAACGCATTCACATCCATCTCTTTCCTAATCTCACTATCACTCATAAAGTGTTAGGATCCAGGCTTTCACAAAAGGATTTAGTCATAGGATTTGATCTTTTAAGTCAGGTTCCCCATCTTTCCTTTACTCAAGATGAAATTGTATAT
Organism: Rauvolfia tetraphylla; assembly: GCA_030512225.1. Taxonomy (NCBI): domain Eukaryota; kingdom Viridiplantae; phylum Streptophyta; class Magnoliopsida; order Gentianales; family Apocynaceae; genus Rauvolfia; species Rauvolfia tetraphylla. The sequence goes on along the minus strand of JAJQKT010000055.1, from coordinate 4,764,217 downwards.
AAAGTTTAACTTTTTCCACAGACTACATACCCACATCTCTTCTAGATCCCTGTTTCCCCTACATCATCCCTTTATGATTCTATTAGGACAGAACTTGTCAATAGATCATGTTCTCAATCTCACTCTGAGTTATTAACTAAATGCCTAGCTCCTTTATGGACAAATGTTGAATTTTTTATCACACTTCGATTTTCTCAATTCAAACAAGTCATTCTACAAAAGGCAAGTCACAGTGGCATGTCTTCTGATCATTATGCTATGGCCACAACAAAACTCAAACAACTCCTCCAAGAAAAAGCTCATAGAACCCACTTCTTCCTCGAGGGCTTCTAAAGCCTTTTATGTCAACAAAAGGTCAGAACAAGTTCATAGGAAAATGAGATTAGTCATCAACTACCAGCCTTTAAACAAATTTTTGCAAGATAACAGATTTTCTCTTCCCCGAAGAAACACTCTTTTCCAATATCTTGCTGATGCAAAAATATTTAAAAATTTGATCTCAAAGCAAGATTGTGGCAATTTGGCATTGCACTTGAAGACGTATTTAAAATTGCATTTTTCATCCCAAATAACCATTATCAATGGGCTGCTGTGTCTTTTGGTTTGAAGATAGCTCATTCTTATTTTCAAAAGGCCATGCGTGAATTTTTGAACCCTTAATCCTAAATATCTTGATTTATACTGACGCCACTTTTCTTTTTTCCAAGGATATAGAATCACATCTTGAATTACTCACTCGATTTATCAAATTATTCAAAAATATAGTATCATACTATCTTAAAAGAAAATAATTTTGAGAACCAAAGAAATTGATTTCTTTGGAATGAAACTTTTTGATGGACCACCAAGACCTTTATCTTTTTTTAGTATCCCTTGTCTTGCCCCTTTTGACCTCTCACACCTTTCTTCGGAAGTTATCGAGATAATTCTTGATTCCACCCTACTCTTCGAAGTTCCCTCAACTACAAACTTTTCCATCGGCTCCTCCTCCAAAAACATGGAACATCTATTTTTGGGGGAATAGCCAACAACCCTAAAAACTCTATTTCACTATTTTCCATATTTGTAAGTTTTGAATTTGCCCAAAATAGCTCCATGTTATTTTTTGTATCTTTTAGAATCTCACAAAATCATTGCCTTTTTTTTTAATGCTTCAAAGCTCTTTTGCTACCTCTGGTGTTGTGACAATAGTCAAAATCTTCCACCACCAAAGCTTGTCCTATTCAAAATGCTTAAATGGTTTCTTACTCTAGCAAGATGGTTTTATTTTCTCTGTGGCAGATTCAACAAGTATGCTATCATATGTGTGCAAAGACCTATTCTCAATCTTCATGTGGCTAGTTCCAGTCATACTCCCAAATTCTGTCAATTTCTAACGGAAGAAATACTGGGATGTTATTCTTTCAACATTGCTACGTCCAAACTCCAAAGGCTACTGCCAGATGTCAGAATTAAATCCTTATTCAAATGAAAATAAAAAATAATAATATCACTTTTGCAATAGATGATCTTTTCTTTGATCCTGTCATGGGTATTTCACTTTATCCGCAGTGGTAAAGTCCTGCATACCATGCTGAAATACTCATCTTCCTTGAAGCTCATCCTGAACTGCACCATTATGATGAACATAGCCACCGCTCACTCCTGTATGCAGACCCAGACAATTTAGACGATGATCATGAACCCTTTGATGAGCCATGGATGCCCCATAAGAGCTCAGATTATGACAGCAATGTTGAGGAACACAATCCATATTCCAAAAAAAAAAAAAAAAAGATTCCTCTATGTGACTCATTTAGCTCAAATCAGTCATATCAACCTATGTGAACCATTTTTTTTGTGCGTAATACTTTAGCGACAACTACTTTTGTTTTGTAATATCAGTTGTCTTGAAGTATGTTTTAGTGTGTTTTATTTTTGGTATCAGCGGAACATGTGATATTACCTTTATCTTTAAGTTATGTTTGAAATCTAAATTTAGAGTCGAAAGTAGTGTATATTTGCCTATAAAATGCTACAACTTCTCTCATTCGACAGGCTTGGATGAGATCGAAGAAATAGTGTGATATTAAATAAATTTTGCATTATATTCTGGAGTCTCAGTCTGTCTCCAATCTCTTTCTTCATTTTTATATTTATTTGTTTAGTTTGTATCGGAGCCACCTTTTTTGTTTAATCCTTTGTTTAGTTGGTATCAGAGCAACTATTGTACACCAGAAGATTGCAAATGATTTTACCCTTTCTTTTTAAGGAAAAAAGTAATATACCTGGCAAGTATTTATGGATGAGACCAAAAGTGGACAAACAATCTTATAGGTGTTTTTTGACTTACTTAATATAATTAATTCTCTTTTCAAAAAAGAGTATTCATATTTGAATGAAATATTTTGTCGGGAAATTGTGTATTTTTGCAGTTATGTTGTATCTTTGCATAATTTCAGCTCATCAAATTTTATACTATACAACGAATTGTTTACTCAATTTTTATTGCATATATAAGCACAAATTTCAAGAGCATAAATATTAGATAATAAATATAAGATCTAAGAGATTATAAATAAACTTTAGATTCCCAAGATACTACAAAAAGTTCTCTCAAAGCTTTTTAATATTCCAGCGTTCAGAAAATTTCCATCATGGTCATTTGTGAAGTAGGGCATCCTCTGAAGAAGAATGAATAAAAAGAAGTCCTCTCGGGAGTGCTTTTGACTCACTAAAAAAATAGTTTGTACAACTCTATATATAGCCAAGAGAAAAGAGACCCAACTCTAATTTAGATAAGAAGGGATGAAGTAAAAGAATACAAAGTGATATATACGTATATAGAATGAGAATAAATCAAGATCTGTTATTCTTAGCAATATCTTGCTTGACAATATCCTGTATCTTGTTTGTGTGTGTTTCAACACCTCCCCGCAAGCCGGATGGAGGAAAGATGGAATGAAGACCAAGACGTTGAAGTAGAAAATGAAATCGAGAAGAAGCCAACGCCTTGGTAAAGATATCAGCAGCTTGAGTGTGAGTGGAAATAGGTAATGGCTTGACGAGGCCGGCTTGAGCTTTTTCATGAACAAGGTGGCAATCGATTTCCAAATGCTTCGTCCGTTCATGAAAAATAGGGTTGGCGAAGATATATAAGGCACTGTCATTATCACAAAAAAGAGGAATAGCTCGCAATTGAGGAACCTGTAGGTCTTTCAAAAGATGAAACAACCATAATATTTCACATGTGATAGACGCCATGGCATGATATTCTGCTTCAGATGAGCTACGAGATACAGTGGGCTGTTTTTTAGACTTCCAAGAGATAAGAGAAGAGCCAAGAAAGAGACAAAAACCGCTGACAGATCGACGAGTATCCGGGCAACCAGCCCAATCGGAATCAGAAAAAGCAGTAAGCTGCAAAGAAGATGAGGCAAAAAAGAATAACCCTAAAGTAGGATTACCTTTTAAATACCGCAAAATCCTGTGAGCTGCCTTAAGATGTAAAACCGTCGGTTTCTCAAGAAATTGGCTAAGCCATTGGACGGCAAAGCTAATATCTGGACGAGTGTTGGTGAGGTAGAGAAGACGTCCAATGAGTCTGCGGTAAGGGGTGGAAGCAGACAGAAAAGCTGAGTCTGCATTAGCTGGAACATAAGAGGCATCCATGGGTGTGGATACTGGCTTGGAACCCAAAAAACCATGCTCTTCCAGTAAGTCCAAAGTATATTTACGCTGACAGAGATTGATTCCAGCATTGGAGCGAGCAACCTCTAGCCCTAGAAAGAATTTTAGTGAACCAAGGTCTTTAATCTTGAAGGTAGAATGTAAAAACTGTTTCATTTGTTGGATGGAATCAATATGATTTCCTGCAATCACAAGGTCATCAACATAAACCAATATATTCATGAATTGATCAGAATTGTGACGCAAGAACAAGCTTGGGTCACTGGCTGCTGGAAGAAATCCTTGTGAAAGAAGCGCAGAGTTAAGCTTGCTATGCCAATTTCGGCTAGCTTGGCAAAGTCCATAGAGCGACTTATGTAATTTGCAAACAAGATTAGAATGGCAAGCGTACCCTGGAGGAGGAATCATATACACTGTTTCATCCAAGTCGTCATGGAGAAAAGCGTTGTTTATGTCAAGTTGCTCAAGATACCATCCTCGAGCTGTTGAAACAGCCAACAAGGTGCGAAGTGTAGTCATTTTAGCAACAGGAGAAAAAGTGCCTAAGAAATCAATACCCTCTTGTTGTGTATAACCCTTAGCCACAAGATGAGCTGTGTATCTTTCCACACGCCATCAGCCTTGTATTTGATTCTGTAAACCCAGCGACATCCAATTGGTTTTGTATCGGGTGGAAGAGGTACCATACTCTAGGTTTTATTGTCCTCCAACACCTTAAGTTCTGCATCCATGGCAGCTTTCCATACATCCTGTTTAAGGGCATCATGAAAAGAGCTTGGCTCCGCATTAGTCAAGAGGGTTAATGCAAAGGTTCTGTGTCCTAGAGATAACAGCTCATAACCATGTGTCAGATGGAGTTTATGGGGAGTGCAAGAAGGCATTGGAAGCGTAGAAGCAGTCAGTAGGCTACAAGCATAATCTTTCAGATAGGAAGGAGTTTGTGTCTGCCTAGATGACCGCCTTAGTGTGGGAAGAGCTGGGATAAGAGCAGTGGAAGTTTCGGTGGAGGGTAAAGGAGGAGGCTGATTATCAGATTCTGCATTTACGGAAGAAAAAACACTACAGGAGTCAAGATGGTCTGCTTCCGCATTTTTGGTTGAGGACTTTATGGAAGGTTCTAAAAAGTGTGAAGGAGAATTAGTACCATTCTGAACATAGGGAACAGGTAAGGAAATTGAAGCATGAAGAGGAGAAGAATTAGGAGATGAAGATTGACAAGGAAAAACAATTTCAAAAAATCTGACATCTCTAGAAATATATAGCTCCCGAGTGTGTAAGTCCAAAAGAAAGAAACCTTTGGTATTGGCCGGATACCCCAAGAATATGCTTTTTCTTCCTCTGGGATCAAATTTGGATCGGCCATGTGCAGAAGTACAACCATAAGCTAAAGAACCAAAAACCCTAAGGTTCTCAATAGGCGGCTGTTTATTAAACAATATCTCATAGGGAGTTTTGTTGTTTAAAAGTGGTGTTGGAGTTTAATTGATCAACAGTGTAGCATGCGAAACACAATAATTCCAATAGGACAGGGGAATGGAAGACTGAATCTTAAGGCAACGAGCAACATTCAGAAGATGTTGCTGTTTGCGCTCTACTACCCCGTTTTGTTGAGGGGTTTGAACACATGAAGTCTGATGCACAATTCCTCTAGTTGCATAAAACAAGGGCATGTGGAATTCAGCACCGTTATCACTACGAAGGACTTTGATGGTTTGTTGAAATTGATTTTGAACAAAGATACAAAAAGCTTGTAACAAAGCCCTTGCTTCAGTCTTTTGTTTCATTAGGTATATCCAAGTAAAACGACTGAAATCGTCCACTATGGTCATAGAATAAGAATGACCATGTATATTTTTAACTTTACTTGGTCCCCAAATATCAACGTGCACAAGTTCAAAGCAATTTAAGCTGGAGGTTTTATGTAAAGGAAAAGGTAGGCGGCGTTGCTTAGCAATAGGACATATTGGACAGTGAGAATGATCAACGTATTTTATTGATGAATTTGGAGTTTGTAACAACTTGAGTCTAGAATCTGAAAGATGGCCTAATCTATAATGCCATAAAAAGGAGTTTTCCAAAGAAGTAGATGAACTTAAAGAAGTAAAAATAGCTGCAGTCTTATGCTGTGGAGGAATTTCTGAGTGGAGGATGTAAAGGCCATGAAGGAGTCTAGCTAATCCAATCGTCTTCGAAAGACGGAGGTCCTGTAATAGGCAATCATCAGACCGGAATAAACAACAAAAATCTGGATTTTTTAATAGCTGACTCAAGGAAACAAGATTGAACTTAAACGATGGAACATATAAAACTTCATGCAACATAAGATCAGAATTAATAGAAATTGTCCCTTTGTGAGTAACGGGTAATGTTTGACCATTAGGCAAGGTGATTGTTACTCCATTAACTTGGGAAAGGGAAGAAAAAATAGACAGATCATGTGCAGTGTGAGATGTGGCTCCAAAATCCAGAACCCATTGCATTAAACATGAACTTAGAGGTATACCTGAGTTCTCTATGCCGGCTGTATAAGCCATGGCTTGATGCTCTATAGTTGGACCAGAGGATTGAACAGGACTTGGAACAGCAGAATTCATTCCTTGCAGCATCTGAACCAACTTATGAATTTGCTCCTGTGAGAAGGCAGACTGGTTCCTATTAATTTGAGCAGCTTCAATTGATGTGCTGGAAATTTGATTCACAGTCTGTGACACCTTGTTTTTCCATTTGAAATTAGGAGGAAAACCGTGTTTTCTGTAACATCTATCATGAGTATGCCCAGTTTTCCCACAAAAGCTACAAAAAAGAGTTTTCTTCTGCAATGTGCCTGTGCTGTTCTTACCATTAGTGGCTGCAATTTGAGAAATTGGCGAAGCAACTGAATTGCTTGGAGTGGCTGAAACAGAGAGATCACCAATTGAAGGTAGTATGGTGACCCTGTAATTTCCGCTCATGTTTAACTACCATTCCTAAAATCTCCTTGATTGGTGGCAAAGGAGAAATAAGGAGAATTTGAGCACGGACTTGTGCAAAATTATCATTGAGTCCCATCAGAAACCGGATTGCATACTCCGATTCCATATAACCTCTTAAGGTTTTGAGAGCCTCACAGCGATATGCCGGTTCACATACACATGAAGGTAAAGGCCTGAGTATCATGATTTCATCCCAAATGATTCTCAAACGAGTGTAAAAGTCTGTAACATCCAGACTACCTTGTTTAACTGAATGTAGTTCTGCCAAAAGATTTGCTAGACGCACTTGATCGCCTTTGGCATACCGGCTGCGAAGATCTTCCCAAACTTCCATTGCAGTTCCCATCCACATAACGCTTTGTGCGATGATGGGATCCAAGGCACAAGTAAGCCAAGCAAGGACCATGCTATTGCATTGAGTCCAAATGGCATACATTCTGTCATCTACTGGTGGCCTCTTGATACTACAATCTACGAAGCCTTTTTTGTTCTTAGACACAAGAGCTGTCTCCATAGCTCTTGCCCAAGAATGGTAGTTTGAAGATGTGAGAATTGGTTCCACCAACAATAGAGACGGGTTTTCATTTGTGCTAAAAAAATAGGGGTTGGATGAAGTTATATCTTCTCTAGCCATGACAAAATCTCAACAAAAGAGAGAAACAGAAAAAATATAAAAAATGAGTACTATCAATTTTAATGCTCTGATACCATGAAGAAGAATGAATAAAAAGAAGTCCTCTCGTGAGTGCTTTTAACTCACTGAAAAAACAATTTGTACAACTCTATATATAGCCAAGAGAAAAGAGACCCTAAACTATATAAAGTCTAAACTACACAAACTCTAATTTAGATAAGAAGGGATGAAGTAAAAGAATACAAAGTGATATATACGTATATAGAATGAGAATAAATCAAGATCTGTTATTCTTAGCAATATCTTGCTTGACAATATCCTGTATCTTGTTTGTGTGTGTTTCAACACCTCCCCGCAAGCCGGATGGAGGAAAGATGGAATGAAGACCAAGACGTTGAAGTAGAAAATGAAATCGAGAAGAAGCCAACGCCTTGGTAAAGATATCAGCAGCTTGAGTGTGAGTGGAAATAGGTAATGGCTTGACGAGGCCGGCTTGAGCTTTTTCACGAACAAGGTGGCAATCGATTTCCAAATGCTTTGTCCGTTCATGAAAAACGGGGTTGGCGGAGATATGTAAGGCAGTGTCATTATCACAAAAAAGAGGAATAGCTCGCAATTGTGGAACCTGTATGTCTTTCAAAAGATGAAGCAACGATAATATTTCACATGTGGTAGACGCCATGGCACGATATTCTACTTCAGAAGAGCTACGAGATACAGTGGGTTGTGTTTTAGACTTCCTAGAGATAAGAGAAGAGCAAAGAAAGAGATTAAAACAAGTGACGGATCGACGAGTATCTGGGCAACCAGCCCAATCGGAATCAGAAAAAGCAGTAAGCTGCAAAGAAGATGAGGCAGAAAAGAATAACCCTAAAGTAGGATTACCTTTTAACTACCGCAAAATCCTGTGAGCTGCCTTAAGATGTAAAACCGTCGGTTTCTCAAGAAATTGGCTAAGCCGTTGGATGGCAAAGCTAATATCTGGACGAGTGTTGGTGAGGTAGAGAAGATGTCCAATGAGTCTGCGGTAAGGGGTAGAAGCAGACAGAAAAGCTGAGTCTGCATTAGCTGGAACATAAGAGGCATCCATGGGTGTGGATACTGGCTTGGAACCCAAAAGCCATGCTCTTCCATTAAGTCCAAAGTATATTTACGCTGACAGAGATTGATTCCAGCATTGGAGCGAGCAACCTCTAGCCCTAGAAAGAATTTTAGTGAACCAAGGTCTTTAATCTTGATGGTAGAATGTAAAAACTGTTTCGTTTGTTAGATGGAATCAATATGATTTCCTACAATCACAAGGTCATCAACATAAACCAATATAGCCATGAATTGATCAGAATTGTGACGCAAGAACAAGCTTGGGTCACTGGCTGCTGGAAGAAATCCTTGTGAAAGAAGCGTAGAGGTAAGCTTGCTATGCCACTGTCGGCTAGCTTGGCGAAGTCCACAGAGCGACTTATGTAATTTGCAAACAAGAATAGAATGGCAAGCGTACCCTGGAGGAGGAATCATATGCACTGTTTCATCCAAGTCACCATGGAGAAAAGCGTTGTTTATGTCAAGTTGCTCAAGATACCATCCTCGAGCTGTTGAAACCGCCAATAAGGTGCGAAGTGTAGTCATTTTAGCAATAGGAGAAAAAGTGCCTAAGAAATCAATACCCTCTTGTTGTGTATAACCCTTAGCCACATGACGAGCTTTGTATCTTTCCACACTGCCATCAGCCTTGTATTTGATTCTGTAAACCCAGCAACATCCAATTGGTTTTGTATCGGGTGGCAGAGGTACCATACTCCAGGTTTTATTGTCTTCCAACGCCTTAAGTTCTGCATCCATGGCAGCTTTCCATACATCCTGTTTAAGGGCATCATGAAAAGAGCTTGGCTCCGCATTAGTCAAGAGGGTTAATGCAAAGGTTCTGTGTCCTGGAGATAACAGCTCATAACCATGTGTCAGATGGAGTTTATGGGGAGTGCTAGAAGGCATTCGAAGCGTAGAAGCAGTCAGTAGGCTACAAGCATAATCTTTCAGATAGGAAGGAGTTTGTGTTTGCCTAGATGACCACCTTAGTGTGGGAAGAGCTAGGATAAGAGCAGTGGAAGTTTCGGTGGGGAGTAAAGGAGGAGGCTGATTATCAGATTCTGCATTTACGGAGTAAAAAACACTACAGGAGTCAAGATGGTCTGCTTCTGCATTTTCGGTTGAGGACATTAAGGAAGGTTCTAAAAAGTGTGAAGGAGAATCAGTACCATTCTGAACATAGGGAACAGGTAAGGAAATTGAAGCAAGAAGAGGAGAAGAATTAGGAGATGAAGATTGACAAGGAAAAACAGTTTAAAAAAATCTGACATCTCTAGAAATATATAGCTCCCGAGTGTGTAAGTCCAAAAGAAAGAAACCCTTGGTATTGGCCGGATACCCCAAGAATATGCTTTTTCTTCCTCTGGGATCAAATTTGGATCGGCCATGTGCAGAAGTACAACCATAAGCTAAAGAACCAAAAACCCTAAGGTTCTCAATAGGAGGCTGTTTATTAAACAATATCTCATAGGGAGTTTTGTTGTTTAAAAGTGGTGTTGGAGTATAATTGATCAAGAGTGTAGCATGCGAAACACAATAATTCCAATAGGACAGGGGAATGGAAGACTGAATCTTAAGGCAACGAGCAACATTCAGAAGATGTTGATGTTTGCGCTCTACTACCCCATTTTGTTGAGGGGTTTGAACACTTGAAGTCTGATGCACAATTCCTCTAGTTGCATAAAACAAGGGCATGTGGAATTCAGCACCGTTATCACTACGAAGGACTTTGATGGTTTTTTGAAATTGATTTTGAACAAAGATACAAAAAGCTTGTAACAAAGCTCTTGCTTCAGACTTTTGATTCATTAGGTATATCCAAGTAAAGCGATTGAAATCGTCCACTATGGTCAAAAAATAAGAATGACCATGTATACTTTTAACTTTACTTGGTCCCCAAATATCAACGTGCACAAGTTCAAAGCAATTTAAGCTGGAGGTTTTATGTAAAGGAAAAGGTAGGCGGCGTTGCTTAGCAATAGGGCAGACTGGACATTGAGAATGATCAACATATTTTATTGATGAATTTGGAGTTTGTAACAACTTGAGTTTAGAATCTGAAAGATGGCCTAATCTATAATGCCATAAAAAGGAGTTTTCCAAATAAGTAGATGAACTGAAAGAAGTAAAAATAGCTGCAGTCTTATGCTGTGGAGGAATTTCAGAGTTGAGTATGTAAAGGCCATGAAGGAGTCTAGCTAATCCAATCGTCTTCGAAAGACGGAGGTCCTGTAATAGGCAATCATCAGACCGGAATAAACAACAAAAATCTGGATTTTTTAATAGCTGACTCAAGGAAACAAGATTGAACTTAAACGATGGAACATATAAAACTTCATGCAACATAAGATCAGAATTAATAGAAATTGTCCCTTTGTGAGTAACGGGTAATGTTTGACCATTAGGCAAGGTGATTGTTACTCCATTAACTTGGGAAAGGGAAGAAAAAACAGACAGATCATGTGCAGTGTGAGATGTGGCTCCAGAATCCATTAAACATGAACTTAGAGGTATACCTGAGTTCTCTGTGCCGGCTGTATAAGCCATGGCTTGATGCTCTATAGTTGGACCAGCAGAATTCATTCCTTGCAGCATCTGAACCAACTGATGAATTTGCTCCTGTGAGAAGGCAGACTGGTTCCTATTAGTTTGAGCAGCTTTAGTTGATGTGCTGGAAATTTGATTCACAGTCTGTGACACCTTGTTTTTCCATTTGAAATTAGGAGGAAATCCGTGCTTTCTGTAACATCTATCATGAGTATGCCCAGTTTTCCCACAAAAGCTGCAAAAAAGAGTTTTCTTCTGCAATATGCCTGTGCTGTTCTTACCATTAGTGGCTGCAATCTGAGGAATTGGCGAAGCAACTGAATTGCTTGGAGTGGCTGAAATAGAGAGATCACCAATTGAAGGTAGTATGGTGACCTATAATTGCCGCTCATGTTGAACTACCATTCCAAAAATCTCCTTGATTGGTGGCACAGGAGAAATAAGGAGAATTTGAGCACGGACTTGTGCAAAATTATCATTGAGTCCCATCAGAAACCGGATTGCATACTCCGATTCCATATAACTTCTTAAGGTTTTGAGAGCCTCACAGTGACATGCCGGTTCACAAACACATGAAGGTAAAGGCCTGAGTATCATGATTTCATCCCAAATGATTCTCAAACGAGTGTAGAAGTCTGTAACATCCAGACTACCTTTTTTAACTGAATGTAGTTCTTCCAAAAGATTTGCTAGACGCACTTTATCGCCTTTGGCATACCGGCTGCGAAGATCTTCCCAAACTTCCATTGCAGTTCCCATCCACATAACGCTTTGTGCAATGATGGGATCCAAGGCACGAGTAAGCCAAGCAAGGACCAGGCTATTGCATTGAGTCCAAATGGCATATATTCTGTCATCTACTGGTGGCCTCTTGATACTACCATCTACGAAGCCTTTTTTGTTCTTAGCCACAAGAGCTGTCTCCATAGCTCTTGCCCAAGAATGGTAGTTTGAAGATGTGAGAATTGGTTCCACCAACAATAGAGACGGGTTTTCATTTGTGCTCAAAAAATAGGGGTTGGATGAAGTTATTTCTTCTCTAGCCATGACAAAATCTCAACAAAAGAGAGAAACAGAAAAAATATAAAAAATGAGTACTATCAATTTTAATGCTCTGATACCATGAAGAAGAATGAATAAAAAGAAGTCCTCTCGGGAGTGCTTTTAACTCACTAAAAAAAACAGTTTGTACAACTCTATATATAGCCAAGAGGAAAGAGACCCTAAACTATATAAAGTCTAAACTACACAAACTCTAATTTAGATAAGAAGGGATGAAGTAAAAGAATACAAAGTAATATATACGTATATAGAATGAGAATAAATCAAGATCTGTTATTCTTAGCAATATCTTGCTTGACAATATGCTGTATCTTGTTTGTGTGTGTTTCAACATCCTCAGTTTTCTTTTTCCATTTTTTTTAAGTCACCTGGAAGAGTAGGCGACTGTACGATCGTAATATTTGACAAATTTTATTTTCAAGAGGCCGATGACCCTGATACGAGATCGAGATGGGCCAGTGGCTCATTCCATTTTCACGATCGCCTTGAGCGATCTGTGGAGCCTGGATAGCCCAGTGCCCTGGTACACATCCAGATATGCGAGATTTGATAGGGACTCGCCGCGACGACCGTGTAGATCCATGCGGTTTAGGTGGCTTGGGTAATGTCACTATGAGTGCCAATCGGGTTGAGTGGATTGAATTTTATTAAGTTCAAACTTGACTCGATTATTTTTAAGTTGATAAATATGAACCCACCCAAACTTGGTTCTCTTGAGTTCAAACTTAGACTCGAGCAGACTTTAACCTGATTTTTAAAAAAATTTTATATAAAAATAATATTTTTATATAAAAAATATATATACATATAAATAAATAAATATATATATATATATATATATATATATATATATATATATGTGTGTGTATATATATATATGTATTTATTACAGCCGAACTGAAATCGGGTTGAGCTTTTCTTAACCCGAGCTCGACTCAAAAAATTATTCGGGCTAAAAATCTCATTTCGAAGCAGTAATAAAGCGAGCCGAACGAGTCGGATTCGGACCAGCCCGACCCAATTAACAGTCCTAAATATCACACGAGTACCACCCATTTCAAGCATTTTTGGTCTATTTTGATTGATTTTGGAACGTTTTCGAAAATAGTACTTCAGATTGAAGCACACTTTTTACAAAATCAAAAGGTTTTCAATATTTGTTGAGTAAAATGTCATTTAAAATCTTTTAAAAAAATTTTATAATATTTGAATTTATTTCTTTATCAACTAATTAATTCTTCTGTAACATAAAGATAAATCTATTTACGTCGTTTAGTAACTGGCACACAAACCTAAATGGAATGTAGATGTGCCAGGAGACTCTCTATTTCTTCATCATTCATCATTATATAATGAATGTGTGACTCGGAAGGACAGGACTAGAGATGGGGACTTCAAAGAGTTCATTGCTTGTTCCTTTGTTCTCATTTCTTTCATTTCTTTTTCTGTTAACTCCATCTGAATCTGCTCATCATATTCACGATGATTTCCCAAAATGCTTAGAATCCCAAAACTCAAGTTCGATATCTCAATTTGTTTTCATCCCAAAAAATTCCTCGTACGAGTCCATCTTGCAATCCTCAGCAAATAACCTTCGACCATTATCAAGCTCCCCATTCATACCAATAATCATCCTCACCCCATCGCATGAATCCCAAATTCAGGCGGCAATATATTGTGCCAAGACACTTGGGATTCAAATTCGCGTGCGAAGTGGTGGACATGACTTTGAGGGTCTTTCCTTCTTCTCTGAAGTCCCTTTCGTCATGGTAGATCTCCGAAACCTCAAGTCGATATCTATCGACAAAGAAAACCGCAAAGCAACTATCCAAGGTGGTGCAACCCTAGGCGAACTTTATCATAAGATTGCTGAAAAAAGTAGGACACTGGCATTTGTTGCCGGTGTTGGCCCCACTGTGGGTGTTGGAGGACACTTCAGCCGGTCTATTTACTATCTTGCACGTCCTTTTTGCAAGATGTGCTGATTCATTTGTAGACATCAGATCATATCTCGATTTTGATCCGTCAGATTTGATTCGATGATTGTAAAAGTTTATCAAATTTTTGAAAAAATATATATACAAAGAATTAAAAATTTAATTCGTTGAATCAGATTTGATATCTAATCTAACAGATCAATCTGCACGTCCTGAAAAAAAGGACGTGCAATCCCACTTCAGCGGAGGAGGATATAGCATGATGTCTCGAAGATTCGGCATCGCTTCTGATCATATTGTATACGCCAAAATCATTGATGTTAATGGCCTAATTCTGGACAGAAAGTCTATGGGCGAGGATCTCTTTTGGGCTATCCAAGGAGGCAGCGGAGCGGCTTTCGGAATCATTACTGACTAGACAGTAAACCTCCTTACTGTTCCGAAAGATGTTACTGTCTATAATGTAAGTAGGACACTGGAACAAAATGCTACTCAGTTAGTGAATAAATGGCAGTACATTGCAGACAAGATTGGTGAAAATCTAGAAATAACGATCTCCATCCGCAGTGCTATTTCTCAGGAAAGTCAAAAGAAAACCATTGAAGTTTATTTCCCTTCCTTATTCCTTGGGGAAGTTGATGATCTTCTCAAACTGATGCATCAAAGCTTCCCTGAGCTGGGATTGAGGAAAGAAGATTGCCAGGAAATGAGGTGGATTCAATCTATACTCTACTTTGCCCTTCTCCCAATCGACAAACCGGATGCTTTGCTTAACAGAACTCAACCACAGCACCCATATTTCAAAGGAAAATCAGATTACGTGCAGCAACCGATCTCAGAAACCGGTCTTGAGGGAATCTGGGAAATCCTTTTAGAAGAAGATGTGGGCAGAGCTGAGGCGCAGTTCATTCCATATGGAGGAAGGATGAACGATCTCTCGGAGTCCACAATTCCTTCTCCCCACAGGGCTGGAAACATTTTCATGATTCCCTATTATGTGGGTTGGACTGGGGAAGAAAATTCAGAATCCACAAGATATATAAACTGGATTAGGAGACTCTACAGCTACATGGCTAAATATGTTTCTAACTCTCCAAGAGCTGCATTTTTTAACTACAAAGATCTTGATTTGGGAGTGAACAATGTCGTAGGCAGCACCAGTTATAGACAAGCAAGAGTTTGGGGTTGCAAATACTTCAAGAACAACTTCGATAGACTGGTGCATGTGAAGACTCAGGTGGATCCAAATATTTTCTTTAGAGATGAGCAATGCATTCTGCCACGAGCAGAGGCGGTTCCAGAACTTTAGCATTGGGGGCCGAGAATTTATACTTTGCGTCTTAATTATTTCCGGCACCCACCCCCAAAATTCGCCTCTGGCCACGAGTGTAAGAAAGCGTTAAAAGTTCCACAGAATAAGGCATTTTATGTTACGTACCACAGACTTTTATAAGCATAATTAAGAGATGCATATGTAAGCGTTGCTTTATTATAATAAAAAGATGATGAAAATTTTCCCAATCAAAGTTTCAATGTACAAGCTTGTGGCTATGTTTATCACTCCTGATTCTCGATTGTGGATGTGTTAAGAATTTGGAACAAAATCTTTGCATCAATTAAAAAAAAAAAGGTGCAAAGAGAAAACAGAAAAAGAAATTCAGAGATGGTGCAACAAATGAATGAAAATAAAAATATCTTCTTTTAAAAATATTTTCTTCATCTTAATGGATATTCGCATTTGGTTTATGCAAAAAATAGGCAATGAACTGTCTCACCGGATATCAATAATACATCTATTAAATCATGTAAAATACTAGATCCTATAACAATTTATTTAATGTAACATACATCTCAAATATACAGGATGTTCCTCTATCAGTTGAACCACCAGTATCAAATCTACAAGGGAAGGAATTTATTTCACAAATCAAACCAGCAAGAGTACAGCCTTGTTTTAACAAACAGACGTATAATTTCCAGTGCTTTTTTGAAGCAAATCACTCTCTACTGCAGTATCAATGTTACTTGAAGACAAAAAAGAATACAGCACTAGCTCTATTCAAGGTAACATTCAAACAAAATTATATGTTTTATAGTTCAATGTTTCTTAAATTTAACTCTAATCAATCAATAAATATGACAAATGTAAAAAAGCAAGAATCAGCAAAAAAAAAAAATGTCTGTTTATTGACTTGGACAAGTCACAATATGAGGAGATAGATACCAGCATTACCTCAAGCCACATACGCCTATCCAAGAAAGCAAAGTATGACTAACTGGAATTACCATTTTTGCTTATTGTTGTTCTGACTCAATAGTTTTTGTCTGCCTAACTAAAAACAATAGCAGAAAAAACTTACCTTTTGTGACTTTTCAATAGCTCTGTACTTAGAACAATTTACAGACAGAGTACTGTTTGTTAATCTGATGCTTTTGTGGAATGTGTTGGGTGACAAAAGATATCATTTTATGGTGATATATTACAGTATCTACCACTTGGCTCAATAAATACCAAAAACCATAAGCACTAATAATTTTCTTCACAAACAATCCAAACTTATAACAGCTAAACTTCAACCATTTAACATGCAATTTCAAAAATAATAGCAAAATTACATGATACAAACAAAAGTTATAGTAGTTATCAACAACAACAAAACTAGACATTTACTATCGAAATTAACCAAACTTTCTACCCACTGTACTACACTAATAACAAACACAAATTCTACAGTTGATTAAATATCCAAAAAAAACTATCACAATCAACTAATTCATGACAAACAACATAACGCAAGAAGGAAAAAAAAGCCAAATGCCTGACCAAAAAACAAAACCCTAAACAAAACCACTTGGCATGCAAACTTAAATTTATCACAAAAAATCTCACCTCATTCTCAGATGACATCCATTGATCATAAAACACTTACCATTTTCAAAAATAGGGAAAGCTTCTTCCTGTTTCCTACAAAAAAATCCAAACTTCTAAGAGCTAAGTAAGTTTAAGCTATTTAACATAAAATCTAAAAAATAATACCAAAATTACAAAAAATAAATAGAGGTTCGAACCAGTTATCAAGAAGAAGAAAAACCAGATAGTTATGAAAATCATCTCATCTGAATAACCTTATCACAAATCACAAAGTACTTTCGCAACAACCCATTACAAAATTCCGTTCTTACTTAACCCAATGCTACATCAAAAGACAACGTTTAAACAGCACAATTTTGGTCAATAATATCGCATTACTCTATTGACACTAAACATCGGAACGCATTCCGTGAAAACGTTCATACAACAACGCATTGTCCCAATGCATTCAAATAGAGCACAACTACTCTTACTATATACCTAAATGATAATCTATCAACAATCATCCTTATTTTGACAAATGCGAAAACCACCTTCTGTTACCCCGTCACTGGCATCTCACTCATCATAATATGTTAATGCTCCCCTTATTCCCCTTTAAGTCAAACGTTTAGACATTAACACGAAAAACAATCGTACTTAATACTCTCATTTCAGCGATAATATTATTTGTAGTTCACAAATCCACAATTAAGCCACATTTATTTATAATCTTCGTTTACTATCAGTTTCAAGTAAACATCACAAGCATCCCAATGGCTAGAGAAGAATCTGACTTCTTTTCTCTCAATTTCACAAAAATTTCATCAGTAAACACACTTTAGAAAGGTGTCACTCTTTTTCTTCTTTTTATTTCATTTGTTCATAGCTCTTAAATGTTCAAGAATGTGTCATATAGAAATATAAATTTGATCTTCTATACAAGTTGAATGACAGTAAATAATCAAAACTAATTGTACAAAAAAATTGAGACATGATCTTCTACAAGATTGGAAACTATTGTTAATATTTTTTAAAAAAAATTATACATCTTCTAAGCAAATAGTATATATATTTACATTCAAGCCTTTCCTTTTCCCATAGCATCTTAACCTAAAAGACATGCAATCCCTTTAAACATACAATCTAAACTACTAGTTAGTCATCAATGACCGTCTTTTTCCCTTTTCCTTTCCTTCCCTCCTTTATCATCACAATGAAATAAAATTAACCTTTCATCCTCCTTCCTATGACTGTCGAAATCCTCCTTTTGGTTCTAAATTCCACAGGAAAGTTTGCAAAAGAAATAGTCATTACCATTTTTCAACTCACTACCTTTTCACTAACCATAACATGCCAATCCTCTTTATCATTCCTTCTTACCAATGCTTTTAAGTATTAGCATAACATCATTCACTTGATTTTCTACTTTATAAAACATACGAGATGATTAAGTCTACATATCTATGATTAAGTTTCACATATTAGTAACGTATGCCTAAATGATTAACACTCTTGCTTATTTAAATGTATGTTGAAATGCCTTTCGTTGCATTATCATCGCAGTGAAATAAAAATCATCTTTCATCCTTCTTCCTATGACTGTCGAAATGCTCCTTAACAATATCATTCAGTTCATAATTTGATTCTTTACTTTATAAAACATAAAAGATGATTAAGTGTACATATCTATTTTTTCTCATATTTTTTCTGTCACATGTTAGTAACATATGCCTAAATAATACTATGTGAACACTCTTGGTTAGTTAAATGTATGCTGAAATCATACATACTCTCTTAATCTTCTTACTCATTATATTTCCAGTCATCATACAATGTCAATACTATTTCTTACTGCCTTTTCAGTCAAGCCTTTGCACATCACCAGAAAAACAACCATACTTCATAACATCAATACCTCTATAATTTCACTTTTAGTTCGCAAATCCACAACTAATTCATATTACTGCCTACTTTAATCCAGCAGAACACAACAATCAACAACCAATTCAAAATGACAAACCCCAGACCTGGATTCTTCATAAAAATAAAAGATGATCAATCTTTCATATCCATGGTATGCTTCTATTTCATTTCATTATTCATTAACACAATAATACAAGATCATCATTATCTTTTAATGACATAATCTTCTATCTGTTTTATCTCATTATCTTACCATGACACCTTATCCCACAAAAATATACAAATCTCATTACCATAGACCCCTTTGAACCCATACTCTGTTTAACACAAATGGGAACTTGTGGGACATAAAACTGAAACACAAAAATGAGAAATACTTCTTTGTTGAAGGATTGCAAGAATTTCTTGATGAAAATGATGTTGAGATCAGATTCACTATTATTTTTCAACGTATTGACCGTCAAGACTATGATGTTTTCTTCAATGCAAATGATGGTATGGAAAAAAGAATACCAATCATACCATTATAACATAATTTAGACTATCTAAATGAAACAGGTGAGTCTAAACTAAACTTCAAGAATGCACAAAAAGCAAAGCCAAAAAGAAAAAGAGGCCTCAAATGCAATATCATCAAAAAAATACAAGAAAATCGAAGACAGCTACATTGATATCATTGATTCACATTTATACTGATCGATCCATCAACACAAACAGAAACAATTGCAAGATGAACAAGATCAAAAGCTTGTACAAAACAGAGAAAACAGCCTCCTCAACAAAAGCCAAAAGAAAGACCAACGTCAAAGGGAATAAAAATCCATGGACAAGTGGACTTCGCCAAAAGACAGACCACAGCATCGATCTGACAAAGAAAAACCAAGCATTCCTACAACAACAAAAGGCAAAGAAAATGTCACCGCCACTTCAAATGATTGTGAAAAAGCATCAATAGAAAAAGAAAAACACAACGAACCAAACAACAAAGCATCGATGGTTGCATTACCAGTCCAAACAAGGAAATTAGATTAGATAGAAAGTCCTTTTGATCAAGGACATCAACATTTTTATGATCTAACTAATACATCATGTAAACATCTTAATATCACAATATTTTGGATATTCAATTTATAGTTTCCACATCCATTTTTTCTTAGCCTATAATCTTATCAATATTTCTCATATTAAATTTACAAATTTACAGCTCCATTTCTTGTTAACGTATAATCTTAACAATTTTCAATTAATAGAACTAAATTACTGATCAAACCCAGCGCATTATGCGGGGGCCTGTACTATTTTCTTACTATATATATAGTTAGTAAGAAGCCTTCGCCTCCGAGAGAGAGAGAGAGAGAGAGAGAGAGAGAGGATCTAGAGACACATGTTTCATCCATAGGAGTAGAATTGTGGAAAACCACAGACCAACACATTCAAAATGGCATAAACAAACTAAAAAGAGCTGTGATTTGATATGAATATTTTCAAAATCTGGGATTTCTCAGAAGTCTAATTCTTTATTAACAAAAATTTCCTTAAAACCCAATCAAAGCAACGATAACATAAAATTACATATAACCACGTGTTTAGAGAGATAACCTTCGCACTATCATCAAAATATAGTAAATTCTAAAGCAATAAATGCTAATTAATTTGTATTACCGAATTTCTCCTGTTGTTGCTGATGCTTCTTCTTTTTCTTCCGGTCTCTCTATGTAGGTATGTGGGTGATTTGTGAATATTTTTATATTTCTATTAATAAATGAGGAGTTAGAGATACTAGTTGTACATGCAAAATAATAGGAAGGAAGAATGGCAGAGAAAATTCCTTACTTTTCATTAATGTCAGTTAAAGCTTGTATACAACTCAAGCTCAGAAGATAAAAACTATCTAGTAATTATAGAATCCTAAAATATCTCCAAAAGATACGAACACAAAATATAGAAACTATACACGATATACACTCTAGCAATGTGGTGATCAGTGTTCCGTGAGAATTGATTCTCAGTAGACTTATTAACCACAATATCATAATTTTTAATACACCCCACAAGCCGGACGGTGGGAAAATGGTATGTAACTCGAGATACTCGAGTAAATAATTAAACTGAGTAATAGATAAGGCCTTGGTAAGAATATCAGTTAATTGAGAATGAGAAGGCACAAGTAAGGGTTTGAGTAATCCGACTTGAGTCTTTTTTCGAACAAAGTGATAATCTATTTTTAGATATTTTGTTTGTTCATGTAAAATATGATTGGCAACAAGATGAATGGCACTAATATTATCACAAAATAAAGGCACTAATTTTGTTAGAGCGACAACCAAATATTTTCGAAGAAAAAGAAGCCATTGTATTTCACAAGATGTGGAAGCCATGGCACAATATTCTGCCTCGAAGAAACTACGAGAAATGGTGGTTTATTTCTTGGATTTCCAAAAAATCAAGAAAGAACCATGAAACATGCTTGCAGATAGCAGCGTATAAGGGGAACCCACCCAATCAGAATCAAAGAACACAATTAATTCAAGAGAACTATTGGAAGGATAAAATAAACCCAAAGCTGGCTTGCCTTTGAGGTACCATAATATGCAATATGCTACCTGCATATAGAGAATTGTAGGAGCTACCAAAAACGAACTTAAATGTTGTATTATGTAACTAATAGCAGGATAAGTGTTGGCAAGATATAGTATCTGTCCAATTAATCGGCGAAAAGGACTAACATCTGAAAGTATGACAAAATCATTACAAGCTGGTCTGTAGCTGCAATGCATCGTTGTAGCAACTAGTTAGCTACCTAAAGAATCTTCTTGCTCCAAAAGTTCGAGGATATATTTATGTGGACAAAGATTGATTCCCTTGTTTGAGCGAGGTACTCTAAGACCAACAAAAAATTTCAAACGAACGGCCAAGGTCTTTTATTCAGAATGCATTATGCAAATAAGTCTTTCTAGCTTAGGTGTTTGGAAGATTATCATCTGTTAACACCTAATTGTCAACATTAATAAGAATGACCAGAAAAGAATTACATTGAATTCGAATAAAAAGGACTGGATTAAAATAAATGAGTATATAAATTTATTACTTAAATAAAAATACTTTTAACTGATCACTAATATTTTTAAAATAAAAAATAATCATTAGTATCATTAGTTATATATATACACACACATATAATTTAGATAAATTTATATAATAAAGATATTTAAAATGTTATAATAGTAAATGGTAAACAAAGATAGAGGGATGAATTTCATGAAATTAAGTCAATCAACCCTTATTGTGGCCATGATCATTAACATGAAGTAGATTCGGTGCCAAGATTGGTATGCTTTTCCTTTTTTAATGATATTTTTAATACTTAGAAAAAATTAGACTTTACCAAATATTTTCATCACAACTCCATTAAATTCTTCAATCTCAAATGAAGAAAAAATATATATATTTAATTTAATGCCAAAACCTTTACAAGGTTAGAGTTATATTAAATATTTGAACCAAAGTAAAATTTTAAAAATATTAAAACTTAGATTTAACTTTGACAAAAAAAAAAAAAAAAAAGACTAGCCCACTTAAACTCATGTTGACTCGCATCTAAATGGGTTTGGACAAAATATGTCCACATTCGTCTATTTTTGTAGATAAACCAGCCGACCTGCAAGCTACCATATGTTTTGGGAGTGCTAGTCATATCAAACCAACTTACACTATAAACCTAGAGTCAGGTTACGGTCGCATTTTCGCAGTAGCGTGCACGACCGAATCTAGTCTGCCGGATCTGATCCGATTACTGCAAAAATTTTTGTAAAAACAAAAATACATATACGGAATAGAAAAATATGAGCCTTTGGATCAGATTTCAAATCTAATCCAACAGCTCAGATTCGATCCTGCACGTCTGCAAAAAGGACGTGCAGGACCGTAACCACAGTGATAAACCTGATAGGAAAAAAGATAAGTATTGCATTCAAGGATCATCAAATACAAGATTTTCAAGGACTCTCTAATTTAACTAGAATTGTTTTACCAATTAAGCAATTACTTTAATTCGATACACATTATTCAAAAGTTTCATCATTATGTACTTCAAAGGTTATTTCTTCATTGAGGAAGTGACTGCGTGTGGTCATAACCATATGCCGCTTTTGCTGAGAAGGGATTTTCAATATCATTTCACTAATACATCTCAACTATTTTGTCTAGTACATCTTCTAAAACGCATTTTTTAGAAAGTTATATTCTTTTGAATTTAGGAGAATTGAAAACAAAAGATTTCTTTCCCCTATAAAAAAAAGAAAAAGAAAAACTAGTTCGAAGAAAGGTAACAATTAAAAATATACAACTCTTTCTGTCTAGAATTGTATGCCCAATTTTTTTAATATAAACTGAATATTAAAGTGAATATTCAATTCCAATAGAAAATAATAATAATCATGACCATAAAGGTTCTTTATCTGCATGGACTTAATTCAATGATATTTATTAACGTTTAAAAATATCAAGTCACACATTCACTATATATAGAGAATGAGGGAGAGAACGGACGGGAGAATCCTGAGTGTTTTCTCCCTCATAACTCTCCCAATTTGGAAGCAGATGGAATTAATGATGGTGAGAAGTAGAAAGTCTTCTAATTTATCTATGTTTGTATTGCTAGCTACCAAACAATGTAAAGTGTTTCATTTTACTTCCTAATTTATATCCCCTCCCATTTTTCCTATTCTCCGCTTAAGCAAACACTACAAGATATGTATAGGGAGAAACATATTACAAATATAGATCTTAAAATCATCTTTTCATTTAAATATGAGTACTTTTTTTTTAAAAGAAAAGTAATTACACCAAGTAATGTCAAAAAAGAGGTACTCCCTCCATTTCATAATAAATGTCATTTTAGAAGTTTTATTTTGCTACAAAATAAGTGTCATTGGACAAAAATTTTACTTTCTTTTCCTTATTTACCTTCATAATAAAACAATGGCATTTAATGTAATAAAGATAGTAATTTTTTGCACTGTAATTTTTTATGATGAGAGAGAATATTTAATTAAGAGTAAATTAGTCGATTTAACTATTACCTTAATATGTGTAAAAATTTCTATAACGATAATTATTCTTAGACAAAGGAATATAAGAATGTTTGTTCCTCTTTTTGTTCCCATTCATAAAATATTGTCACGCGTATTACTTTTTTCTTTAGGTTCCTTTTTCTTTTTATAAGTTTTATTTTTTAAAAAAAAAGAAACATTTGACATATGACAGTTTAATAATAACGAGACAAAGAATGGAATAGAAAATAGATATATAGATCATAATAATGAGAAATAGGACAGACTACAAGGATCAGGACTCCTGAAAACATCAGGAGGGATTTTCCTATCCGTTCCAGTTGTTTATTAAGACCAAAAATTTTCATAATTCTTTACATCTAATTCAAGGTGTAAGAAGTTGACCAAAACCCTACTGGAGAAGCAAGTGCGGAAACAAAGAGACAAGTCTTAATTCACCTAATCTTTGTTGACAATGATCATACGCTATGACTTTGGCCAAAGTTTATATATATATATATATATATATATATATATATATATATAAACTTTGATATGTGCATCATCAAAGACTTTTATTCTCGTGATTTTATCTAATACAGCAGATTTTGCGTGTTTAAGAAATTGTTTCGTGCGGTTATCAGTCTTTGCTGAATTTTCTTTTATGTTGAAATCGAAGAAAATTATCACTTTTTGAGAGAAAAAGTCATTCTCCAGTAAACACACAAGAATTTTGATTTTTTTGACACTAGAGAAAGACTTGAAGTTTGAATGCAATTAATAGGAAATAAAAATTAATAGGCTCCCGTTTTGTCAAATTGCACGTGCTCTTCTTGATTTTCTTTGGGGTATCCCTGATGTGGACTCAGGTGTTAATTTGAATTAATATAATATATATAATAATTTAAATTTATTATAAATAGTATAAAATCTATTATCCTACAAGAGAAAAAAAAATTTAAGGAAATAGAGAATTTAAACTATCATATATAATATATTTGCACTGAAGCACTAGTCAGAAAATTTCCTTTCTTTTTATTCGTGTGTGCACTATCTAAACGCACTTTGATGGATTTGGCTAAGAGTTCATTTTTTGTCCCTATGTTTTTATTTCTTTCGATTCTTCTTCTCTTCATTCCAACTGAATCTGCTCGTCATATTCATGACGATTTCCTCAAATGCTTAGAATCCCAAAACTCAAATTCGATATCCCGAGTTTTTTTCACCCCTAAAAATTCGTCGTACGAGTCCATCTTGCAATCCTCAGCAAACAACCTTCGACCATTATCAAGCTCCCCATTCATGCCAAGAATCATCCTTACCCCTTTGGATGAATCCCAAATTCAGGCAGCAGTATCTTGTGCAAAAAAACTTAGGATTCAAATTCGCGTGCGAAGTGGTGGACATGACTTTGAGGGTCTTTCCTTCTTCTCTGAAGTTCCTTTTGTCATGGTTGATCTCCGAAACCTCAAGTCGATATTTATCGACAAAGAAAACCGCAAAGCAAGAATCCAAGCTGGTGCAAACCTAGGCGAACTCTACCATAAGATTGCTGAAGAAAGTAGGACACTGGCTTTTGCTGCCGGTGTTTGCCCCACCGTAGGTGTGGGAGGACACTTCAGTGGAGGAGGACATAGCATGATGTCCCGAAGATTCGGCGTCGCTGCTGATCACATTGTTGATGCCAAAATCATTGATGTTAATGGCCGAATTCTTGACAGAAAATCTATGGGTGAGGATCTGTTTTGGGCTATCAGAGGAGGCAGCGGAGCGGCCTTCGGAATCATTACCGAATGGACAGTCAACCTCCTTACTGTTCCGAAAGATGTTACTGTCTTCAACGTAAGCAGGACGCTAGAACAAAATGCCACTCAATTAGTGCATAAATGGCAGTACATTGCAGACAAGATTGATGAAAATCTACTAATGAGGATCTTCATCAGCAGTGTCATTTCACCTGAAAGTCAAAAGAAAACCATTGAAGTTTCTTTCACTTCCTTATTCGTTGGGAAGGTTGACGACCTTCTCAAACTGATGCACCAAAACTTCCCTGAGCTGGGGTTGAGGAAAGAAGATTGTCAAGAAATGCGTTGGATTCAATCTATACTCTACTTTGCCTTTCTCCCAATCGACGAACCGGATGTTTTGCTTAACAGAACTCAACTAGGAAGACCGTACTTCAAAGGAAAATCGGATTTCGTGCAGCAACCTATCTCAGAAACCGGTCTCGAGGGAATCTGGAAATTCCTTTTAGAAGAAGATACGGGTAGAACTCAGCTGCAGTTCAGTCCCTATGGAGGAAGACTGAACGATATCTCGGAGACTGAAATTCCTTTCCCCCACAGGGCTGGAAACATTTTCATGATTCTGTATTCTGTGGGTTGGACAGAGGAAGAAAATGCAGAATCCACAAGATATATAAACTGGATTAGGAGACTCTACAGCTACATGGCTAAATATGTTTCTAACTCTCCAAGAGCTGCATTTTTTAACTACAAAGATCTGGATTTGGGAGTGAACAATGTCGTAGGCAGCACCAGTTATAGACAAGCAAGAGTTTGGGGTTCCAAATACTTCAAGAACAACTTCGATAGACTGGTGCATGTGAAGACTCAGGTGGATCCAAATAATTTCTTTAGAGATGAGCAAAGCATTCCGCCACGAGTGTAAAAAAGCATTGAAGATTCCCAGAATAAGTCATTTTATTTTGTGTATCATAGATTGCTATAAACATAAATAAGGGAGCATATGTAACTGGGGTTGGGTTTTCAGGGGGCCGATTTTTCCATGAAGTAACAACGTAGATTCAACGGATCTCTAGTTCTTCCTCTCTTCCTTCTCTCTAAAACCTCTATGCCACTTCTTTCTCCAGCCAGATATGGCCGAAGGTTTATGTCGGCCGACGGAACTCCTTGTCTACGGCTGGTTTTTGACTCTTGCACTCTTTCAGCCACCAAGCATTATGGGCTTCTTTCGAGACGTGATTAAGTCTCAAAAGTGATATTTCACACCTATTAACTGCAGCGTATTATTTTACCGAAAATTCAGAATTCTCTAAAAGGTTTTTGTACATCTATTGTATGGATTAAAAATAATATATACTAACTAAAGATTCAATTTCAAAGAATCTCCAATTTTAACCTTGAATTTATTTCCAAAATCTCTAATTTCATTTAATTTTATTTCAAAGAATCCCAAGAAATCTATACTTAGTTAACTGTTTTAGCGTGTAATCCATTTAGCTTCAAATAATTTCCAGTCCTTAGCATATATCGCTAGTTATGAAATATTAGAAGTATTTTTCTGAACACTGAAATATTAAAAAATCTTTGGGAGAGCCTTTTGGAGTATCATCTTTGGAATCTAAATAGATTTATAAAATCTCTTAAATCGGATAAATGTGCAAGAAAAGGAAGTTATCTAATTATTATGTTCTTGAAATTTGTTCTTAAGCAATAAAAATTGATCGAATAATTCATCGTAAACTATAAAATTTAATGAGCAAAAGATATGCAAATATACAAAATAAGTGCAAAAATGCACAATTTCACAACAACATAGACATGTATAAGGAGAAAAAGATTACAAATATGGATCTTAATATCATCTTTTCATTTAAATATGAGTACTCTTTTTTTGAAAGGAAAAGTACACTACAAGAAATTTGAATTTTTGCAACGGCAATTTCCGTTGCAAAATATAACTTGTGATGGATTCGCAACGGAATAATCTGTCGCAAAATTTTAAGTCACAAATTTGCGACGGATTAGATATCCATCGCCGATTTGCGATGGATTTGCGACGAAATTACATTAGCCAATTTAGTCATCTTTTTGCGACACATTTGTGACCGAAAAAATTTTAAAATTGTCACAATTTTGAGACTAATTTTGTGACGAAATTTTTAATTTTAAAAAATATATATATATACTCGTTGCAAATCCATCGTAAAATTGCGACAAATTTTCGACGGATTTTTATCATTTTTTTAAAATATATTTTCGTCGTAAAATTGCGACGATTTTGTGAGGAAAATCCTTTTTAATAAATTCAGTCGCAATTTTGTGACGATTTAGTGACAGTCTTATTAAATTTAAAAATATTAAAATTTTTATTTTGTCGTAAATAATTTGCAACAATTTTGTGACTATTTTTATTGTTAGTATTAATTATTAATTATTAAAAATAATTATTAATTATAAATGCAATTTAATCTGATATTTTAATTTTTAATTAAATTTTTTAAAATTTTTCAATTAATATTTTTTAATAATTTTTAAATAATTATCTTAAAAATAAGTATAATTATACAATAATTAAAAATTAAAATTTCAGATTAAATTACATTTATAATTAATCCATTAAATATCAATATTTTATGCGTACAACACTGAAAAATATTATACAAAATTTATGTAACTCTAGAAGGCGGCGCTGCAGACGGTGGAGTGGGCGGAGGTGGATCTGGAGGACCAGTTGTTGGAGGATAGTCGTCAGGTGGATCAATCGTGTAATCCTCATCAGCCTCGTTTGCCCGCTCTTCAGAATCTGGTATCGGAAAAGAAGATGGACGTGGAGAAGACGGTGGAGGCTGATATAGTGTCTCGAACATTGCTCACAAATACTGGTTTAAACTAGCAAATCGCTGCTGGAAATAATGGCGCATCGACCTCTCTCTTTGCAATTGACTATGAAGAGATGCGTACTCTGGATGCGATGTAATCAAGTAAGCTGTTGGAGCAGAGGGCGACATGGACTGACATAACCTCCGTCGCACGTGAGCTGCCTCGGAACACAGTCCAAAAATCCTATTCTTCGAAACACTGCCAGCAACCTTCACAAATATGGACTTCTTATCCGGTGGATGCTGAGAAGTCACTGAATCTTAAGACTCCATCTGCGAATAGCGCTCCTTCAAAGCGTTAACGCTATTCTGTAAATTATATGCATCATAAATTTATGACATTGTGTTGTGTTTTGTTGTCTATGCCTTTATACTCAATTTTATCACAATCCTTAACAATTTGCACACAAACACAAGGCAAGTGCACCTATCGTTTAGGTTAGTATAATGGCAAGCAAGTTTAAATATCGTATCCACGGGGATGGTCAATTACCATTACTCACTTCTACTCTATTGTTTAGCCTAACAAATTTGTTTGAGAAAATAGTTGGGATAATTACTAGGAAAAAAAATCTAACTTAACTAATTAAACTAGCTTAACTAATCTTTGTTTGCAAGAGAGAATCCAATTGAGAAAACTATACTTGAATGGTTAATCCCCCTAGAATTACCTATGTGATAGAAATGTCCCTTGGTTGATAAATTTCACTTCTTATGTTTGATGAAATTCCAATGATAGAACTCACTCTATCTCTAGATGAAAGTTCTCTACTCTTAGATTAATTAGTTGAAATCTCTTTCTAACCAATTCAACCCAAGAATGCATTAAGAATTGTGAATTTCCAATTAGATTTCTCTAATTATCAAGAAGATGTTTAGGTTTCTATCTCTAGTTAACTAAATCATCTCCATTGTTTGTGTATGGTCTATTTCACCCTTCCTTTCTCAATTCCAAGTGCAAATTTCCAGATTTTGAATCAATTGTCAATCACCCTTCCTTTCTCAATTCCAAGTGAACACAATTGTAGATTATGCATCAATAATCCACTCAATCAATTCAACCATTCATACCCACAAACAATCCACAAGAAATTCAAACTCAATCAACCAAGGAAACAATTCATTTACATAGATAAAAACTAGGGTTCATACCCATCCAAGTATTCAAAAGTTTAGTTCATCAACATATTACAATTCATAGAACAATAACCAACAAAGAAAGAGAAAGAATTGCTCATTTTTATGGTAGGAATCCTCTCTTCTTCAAGGTTGAAATTCGTCACTGTAGCATGGACGAAATTGCAGCTTTTTCCATGAATCTTCAAGGTGGATGTTCTCCTTCTTCAAAGATTCAATCTTCTCTCTTGATTTCTCTTGCAAAGATGAAGATTTGGGATGGGATTTGAGTGAGTTTTTGTTGTTTTTGGAGCCTCCCAGCCTTCTCTCTTGTTTCTGCCCTAAAGGGGTATTGAATCTGCCCCAAAAGAGAGAGAAATTCAGCTTAAAAGCAGCCTCAGATCGACACAAACGGCGCCGCTTATATCACACCAAACGGCGCCGCTTGCCCCCAGTTTTGGTGCAAGTTTCTGCTGCCCGACTGTGACACTGTTTTGACTTCTAGGTGAATTCAGACCTCCAAATCGGCTGATCTAGGTCTTTATATCTTCATGAAAGTTGTAGATCAGGATCTTAGCTTTCGACATAGATTTGAATCACATCAATTGGGCATCATTCTGAAAACTTTGGAATGTCTTCTATAATTGTCTAGAATACCACTTTTGTATTTGAAATCTTCATAGAGGTAAAAATCCAACTTGAAATATATCTACCAGTCTGTTTTTCCTCTGCATTTCTCTATTGTTCTTCATTGTGTAAATTTCCCTTATTTGCTTCATTTAATTCCAAATCTTCAATAATATCACCTAAAGCAAATAAGAGATAAAGGGAGTATAAATGGTGATTAAAACACCAAAATTTAACATAAAATCAAGCTCAAAATGATAATTATATGAAGCACAAATATAGAATATCACATTGTCTAATAATAAAACAATTAGTATAAAATATTTTTAATATAATTTGTAAATTCACTAGTGTATGTTGTGATTTCTCACTGACAAACGTGCCTTTTTGGGCCATTCTTATATGTGTGCGTCGCCTCGTACATATCGGTAAAGTCGAACCCATCTCCTTAATTCCTTGTGTATGTCGCTTATACATCCAACTACGACCATCCATCTACATTAGAAAATATTGCCTATTAAATTTTACCTAATTCCACAAAAAAACTTTAGGGGCATCTCTTGTTAAAATAAAGCCGAAAATTTAGAGAAGTATTAAGCAAGCGTAAAAAAATTTTGGTAGCATCTCCGCTGTAAAATAGACGTTTTTCAGGCACAAGGCCATTACAATCAATCCCTCACATCCAAATTTAATTCTCCCAAATATTATTTGCTCGTAAATATATCCAAAATTCATAAAACTGCCTCAAAAATATTATAAGCATCTTCACAAAATTAAAAAATATTAAAACAGTCTCAATTACAAAAATTTAAAAAAACACTGCAAAAAAACAAAAAAGCAGGAAAAAAACAAAACAAAAATTACAGGAAAAATAGAAAAAACAGAAAAATGGAAAGATGGAAAAAAAACAGAAATATTTACAGAAAAAAATGGAAAAAATTTACAGAACAAAATAGAAAAAGTAATTTGGGTATTGAAAAACAGAATATTCTGTAAACTTTCAAATTTACAAAAAAAAAACAGGAAAAAACAGAAAAATTTACAGAAAAATAGAAAAATTCACAGAAAAAAAACAAAAATTAATTTGGCTATTAAATTACCGAAAAACTTTCAAATTTACAGAAAAAATGGGAAAAAACAGAAAAAAATAGAAAAACAGAAAAATTTACAGAAAAAACAGAAAAAATTAATTTGGCTACAAAATTAAAGAAAAATCAGAAAACTTTCAAATTTAAAGAAAAACAGGAAAAAGGAAAAAAATAGAAAAAACTGAAAAATTTACAAAAAAAACAGAAAAAATTAACACAAAAATACAAAAAAAACAACAAGAACAATAAAAATAAAAAAAAAGACAGAACAAAAATAAAATCAGAACATTAAAAATTAGAAAACAATAAAAATCAGAAAATAAACTTTAGCGGCTGAAAACAATAAATCACAAGAGATATCGCAGAGCATGCAACCAAATTCTGAAAAAAAGCAGAACAATAACATAAAATAAATAGAAAAAATAACAAAATTGAAAAACTTACCTCGGTTCGGTAGCGACGGGCAAGCGCGGGCGGCACGCGGCTCGACAGCGATGGAGAAACAGTGAGGGAGTTTGAGAGAAACGGTGAGAGAGTGAAGTGAAGTGAGGAAAAAAAAAAAGAGTTCAGCTTTCGTGACGAAGAAAGGGTTTGCGACGGCCACCTCCGTCAAAATTTTGCGACGGATTTGCAACAAAAAATATTTCTAATTTTATTTAATAACGGTAAAAAATCTGTCGCAATCCTTTGCGACGGAGGTGGCGTTATCCATTTAGCTTGAATTTATTTCCAAAATCTCTAATTTCATTTAATTTTATTTCAAAGAATCCCAAGAAATCTATACTTAGTTAATTGTTTTGGCATGTAATCCATTTAGCTTCAAATAATTTCCAGTCCATAAGCATATATCGCTAGTTATGAAATATTAGAAGTATTTTTCTGAGCATTGAAATATTAAAAAATCTTTGAGAAAGCCTTTTGGATTATCATCTTTGGAATCTAAAGAGATTTATAAAATCTCTTAAATCGGATAAATGTGGAAGAAAAGGAAATTATCTAATTATTATTTCTTGAAATTTGTGCTTAAGCAATAAAAATTGATCGAATAATTCATCGTACGGATAGAATTCTTCATCAATGAATAATAAGTTACTCCAACCAATATCACCAAAAAATGACAGAACATTATTCATACTTGATAGTTTATCAACATCCATCTTATACCCAAGGATAATTTTTCTGCTATTTTTGTTCCATTCATCAAATTCATGAGTAGCCTTGATTGAAACAAACCTGTCAACTCTAGACAATGTTTGAGGAATTCGAACTCTTCTTGGTTGATTGATGATTGAGTCTCCATCTCCTTCCTTGGTTTTTCCTTTTTTCTTTTCAACATTTGGCTTCTTTGTTCTCACCATGATGTTACTGCGTGAAAACTAGTGACTTTTAGAATATATTTAGGGCTTGGAATTTGAAAATGAAGGCAAATCGAAGTAAAAATGGTGAAATCTTTGAGAGATTTTGATTCGGACCTGAATGGGTACAAATGGCTTTGAAATGGGAGAGATATTCGGAAGTTGAAATGTCAAGAAAACTGTTTGATTTTCATTTAAATCGTTGCATCCGCAAAATTCGAATGACCGATTTTTCATGTCTGCATCCGAATTTTCGATCGAAAGTCTCTATTTCTTCAGCTCAGAAAATTCGGTCCTAATTTTCTGTAGTGCATCCGAATTCTGCGTCCGAAACTTTCTATTTTCACAAAACTTCAATAAACACATTTGTAATTGAATTTATAAATTCCTAAGAGGCTTCTTAGGTGATTAAACATTTCCTCAGCCAAAGGCTTTGTAAATATATCAGCAATTTGATCATTTGTACTTTTATATTCCAAACATATATCCTTTTTAGCCATATGATCATGAATAAAATGATGCTTAATCTCTATATGCTTTGTTCTAGAATGTTGTATGGGATTTATGCTCAAATTGATAGCACTAGTATTATCACATAGTATAGGCACACAATTGAATTTAAGACCATAATCAAGTAAGGTATGCTGCATCCATAATAATTGCGCACAATAACTACCCGCAGCTATGTATTCAGCTTCAGCAGTAGATAATGACACACAAGCTTGCTTTTTACTATACCAAGACAC
The DNA here is from genome assembly GCA_030512225.1 of Rauvolfia tetraphylla. Lineage (NCBI taxonomy): Eukaryota > Viridiplantae > Streptophyta > Magnoliopsida > Gentianales > Apocynaceae > Rauvolfia > Rauvolfia tetraphylla. The sequence continues at coordinate 4,730,929 of JAJQKT010000055.1, read as the reverse complement.
AAGGCAACTACCAAGAAATTGACAATGACCACTTGTACTTTTACATTCAACTTTGCACCCAACATAATCAGCATCTGAATATCCAACAAGTTCAAAAGATAAAGATTTTGAAAACCAAAGACCATAATAATGAGTATCGATTAAATAACGAAAGATACGTTTGACGGAAATTAGATGAGATTATTTAGGACAAGATTGAAATCAAGCATATAAGCACACATCAAACATAATATACGTCTACTTGCTGTAAGATAGAGTAAACGTCCAATCATACCTCTATAGGATTTCTCATCAACATTTTTACCTTTTTCATCTTTGTCAAGTTTAGTTGATGAGCTCATTAGAGTACCTATTCCTTTTGCTTGATCCATTCCAAATCTTTTGAAGAGCTCCTTGGTATATTTGCTTGATTGATGAAAACTCCATCTTTGGTTTGCTTAATTTGCAGCCCAAGAAAGAAATTCAGTTCTCCCATCATGCTCATTTCAAATTCATTTTGCATAGATTTAGCAAATTCTTTACAAAAATTTGTTAGTAGCACCAAAGATAATATCATCAACATAAATTTGCACAAGTAAAATATCATTGTTAGTAGATGTTCTTATAAAGAGAGTTGTATCCACTTTTCCTTTTGCAAAACCTTTTGACAGAAGAAAACCACTCAATCTTTCATACCAGGCTCTTGGAACTTGTTTCAATCTATATAGAGCTTTTGTTAATTTAAACACATGATTTGGAAATTTTTCATGAATAAAACGAGGAGGTTGTTCTACATAAACCTCTTCTTCAATAAAGCCATTTAGAAAAGCACTTTTGACATCCATTTGAAATAATTTAAAACCTTTAAAGCAAGCAAAAGCCAAAAGCATTCTTATAGACTCTAATCTGGCCACTGGAGCAAAAGTCTCATCATAATCAATGCCTTCTTCTTGGTTGAACCCTTGAGCAACAAGTCTAGCCTTATTTCTAACAACTTCTCCTAGTTCATTTAACTTATTTATAAAAACTCATTTTGTACCAATAATGGAATGATCACGAGGTCTTGGAACAAGAGTCCAAACTTTGTTTCTTTCAAGCTGATTTAACTCTTCTTCCATAGCAATGATTCAAAAATTATCACACAAGGCATCATCAATATTTTTAGGTTCAATATGAGATAAAATGGCAAAATTATCAATAAAGTACCGCCTTGTTTTGACTCCTTGGGAGACATCACCAATGATTTGCTCCTTAGGATGACCCCTTGCATATGTTAGATCCTGTGGAAGCTCTTGATCATTACTTGGTTGACCATCTTGTTCTTGCTCCATTATTTCTTCTTCCTTGGCATGTTCTTCCAAAGTGGGTACTTGATGATGAGTCTGATTTTCAAACATTGAGGAACCTGTATCATCTTCACTTCTTCTTTGAAGGTAAATGTTAGATTCATCAAAAGTTACATGTATGGTTTCTTCAACATATAATGTTCTTTTTTTATAGACTCTATATGCCTTTTTATTTGAAGAATAGCCAAGAAATACACCTTCATCAGATTTTCTGTCAAACTTACCAAGATTATCACTAGTGTTTAAGATAAAACACTTACAACCAAAAACTTTAAAATAGACAATTGAAGGAGTTTTATCAAATAAAAGTTCAAAAGGTATTTTTCTTATGAAAGGTCTTAATAAAACTCTATTCATTACATAGCAAGCAGTATTTACATCTTCAACCCAAAAGTATTTTGGCAAGGAATTTTCACAAAGTATTGATCTAGCCATCTCTTGTAAAGTTCTGTTTTTCCTCTCAACAACACCATTTTGTTGAGGTATTTTGGCAGCTGAAAAATTATGAGTAATACCATATTCATCACAATATTTTGTAAAATCTTGATTGCAAAATTCTCTTCCATTGTCACTTCTAATAGAAATCAGTTTAAATTCAAGAGATGTTTGAACCTTTTTGAAAAGTTTTGCAAATTCATGAAATGTTTCATCCTTTTGAGCTAAGAAGAGCACCCAAGTAAATCTTGAAAAATCATCTACAATCACATAAGCATATCTTTTACCCCCAACACTAGTGGTCCTCATTGGTCCAAATAAGTCTATGTGAACTAGTTCAAGAGGTTTTGAAGTAGAGACCAATTTCTTTGGTTTAAAAGATTATTTGGATTGTTTTCTACATTGACAAGCATCACAAAGACGTGTTTTATCAAAATACATTTTGGGTAATCCTCTAATTAGCTCTTGTGTAGACAGTTTATTCAAGAAATCCATACTTACATGTCCTAATCTTCTATGCCACAAAAATCCATCATTATCATGAATGGCAAGACATTTGATATCATTTGTGATCAGTTCATCAAGATATAGCACATATACGTTTCCAACTCTTTTAGTAACAAAGATGGTTTTGCTACTTGCACTATCAAGAATAGTACAAGTATCATATTTGAATTCTACTTTACATCTATTGTCACATAATTTACTAATGCTAAGTAAATTACACTTTAAACCATCAATAAGCAATACTTGTTTAATAAGAGGAAATGAACCTTTACCAATGTTACCTATTCCAAGTATTTTTCCTTTCTTCTTATCACCAAATGTGACAAAGCCTTCACTTGTTGCTTGAAGCTCACTAACAAGTGAGGCATTTCCAGTCATATGTCTTGAACACCCACTGTCAAGGAACCATTTTTTGGCACTTGATCTAGAAGCAAATTGAACTTGCATCAAATTGGAAAGAGTGATTTTTGGTACCCATATTTTCTTGGGTCCAAGGGGGTTAGTGAAAGTTCCTTTGACTCTCCAAATAGTCTTAATACCATTTTCTATCTTTCTTTTTACAAAACATCTAGAAACCTTGTGTCTATGCTTGCCACAATATGTGCAACAAATATGAGACCTAGAATTAAAAGTCTCTTTAGCAAAAGTGTTTTTATATTTAGGATCATAGCTATTATGAGTAAAACCAAGACCATGTTTTGCAAATGAAGATCTTTGATAACTAAATAATTTATTTAAATTTTCTCTTCCATTTGTAAATTTTTCAATGCATGAAGTAAGATCATTAACTTTTCTTTTTAAAATCTCATGATCACCAAGTATTTTTTCAAGAGAAATAACTTTTATGCAAAGCTCTTTGTTTTCAAAAGATATGTTTTGTATCGTTGCATTTAAAATTTCTTTTTCAATGTTAAGACAATTAATGGTCTCAAGAAGTTTACCATTTTCAACATATAATTTTGAATTCTCATTTGATAAATCATTGATTTTGGATTTCATTTCTTTATTTCTTTTTGAAGCTTTTTTCAATTCTTCATACATCTCTATAAGTAATTCACTAGGATCAACATCATCATCATAAAGATTAGAAATAGAGGAAGAAGAATGTACCTCATCATCAATTGCCATAAAACATATGTTGGTCTTTCCTTCACTGTCATCTTCACTTTCTTGTTGATCCCACATTCCAGCCCGTCCTTTTCCTTTCTTGGTAGATTTCTTTTTGTTCTTGCTGTCTCTTTCCCTTTCCAAAATTCTAGGACAATCAACAACAAGGTGTTCTGTACTCTTGCATTCAAAACATTGAGGTTTGAAGGATGAAGACTGTCCACTCTTCTTGGTTGGCTTTCTTCCTTTCTTGAGGAACTCCTTTTTGTAGAATCTCTTGAACTTCCTAACTGCCATGGCAATTATAGATTGGTGAATGTGAAGATTCAAGTTGATCCAAATAATTTCTTCAGAAAGGAGCAAAGCATTCCCAACCTCCCCCCCCCCCCCCCCCCTTCTCCCAGCTGGTGTAAAAGGCATTGAAGATTACTCAGAATATGGCATTTTATTTTATGTATCATTGTATCATAGATAGATTGTTCTTGGAAAATCAGAATTCTGGAATTTTCTGTTTTCATTCAACAAGCTGGAAAGTACCAAATGCTAGAATTTTTTTTTTATACGTTAGGAGATGAGATATAAATCGAACTTATGATCTCTACTTGGTAAGAAGTATTTCTTATCAAGTGAACTACTATCTTTTCACACAAAAGAGAAAGTTTATATATAAAGATATCCTACCAAATAAACGGACTGAAAAATAAATATCCATTGAACTAAACTAACTGCTTAATGTCTAAGCTAACCAACTAACTAACTAATACATCAATTAACCACCATTATCGTGCTGCTGTTAACTTGTTGATCTGTCAGAAGTTGTAACATAAGCATAAATAACAGATGCATATGTAAGTGTTGCTTTGTTATAATAATAAGATGATGAAGTATATGCATATTATTCCTTTTAAAAAAAGTATATGCATATTATCATAGCTGGAAATCTGCTATCTATATTCTATGTTCTTTTGCGTAATGCATGTTTGTCTAAAGTGATACAAAAATCAGGTTTGGATACCAAACTGAAAATAACATCAAGTATGAGGGCCCTTTAATGAAATTGACCCTATAATGAAAAGTAATAATGAAGTAAAAACATTCTTTCCTTTAATCGTAAAAGTGGAAGTTTAAATTAAATATCAATATAGTGGTATGAGCCCAAAGTATAATGACTGAAGATTTACGAGCAAGTTAAGTTGTTGTAGATGTTCAAAATACTATAGATAACGCAGCTTATTATGTTTCTTGCAACCTAGCTAAAGATGTGAACATAAGAGAGTTTTGTAATTAAGGGCGTGCATTATTCGGAAAAATTAAAAATTTGAATTGACTAAAAATTTAATTTGATTTTCAGTTCAGTTTCTTCAAATTTCAATTTGAAACAATTTGGTTTATTATCTCCAAATTAAAATTTGGTTTGGTTTTTGGATTAGACCAAGCCAAATTAATAAAATTAAATTTTATCTAACTAATAATTAAATATAATTGAAGGTTAATAGGCTGATTAAGTTAGATCTTAATTAAGGTTATTTTAAAATTTAAAATACTCAATCTTTTATATATATCCACAAATACTTTTTGAAGAGTAATAATTAAAACTTAAATTTTAATTAAGGTTATTTTAAAATTTAAAATACTTTATTTTACATATTTTCACAAACATATTTGGAAGGTTAAGGATATTATCAAGGTTACCTTGAAATTTAAAATTATTAATTTTATATATTTAATTTTTCTCCATTTTTTGATTTGGAGAAATTTGGTTTGAATGTAAATTAAGTTTGATTTGGTTTTAAAAAATATACATATGTAAAATCAAATTTTTTTCAAATAGTGAAACATAATTTGCTTCAAACTGAACGGATGCACACCCTATTTGTAACTCGTGATAAATTGATAAATAATTATGAATGTTCATATATAGGAGTTATGAATTTATGGGTGTTCATTCGGATTTTTTGTTCGGTTTCGGTAGAATAATTCAATTTTTTGTTCGATTTTGTAATTTTTTTTTAAAGTCGAACCGAACCAAAATAATTATTTCGATTCACTTCGGTTTGAATAAAAAATTGAATTTCAGGGGGAAATATAGAATTGGATACATATTCTAGATATGAGAGGCAACTCTAATTTCTTCAACAACAGAAAGTCCAATATATAATAAATGTGAACAAAATTGAATGAAACACCATAAGAGTTTTTGAAGACAACTAATCTTTGACCATGAACTTTGCAAGACCTTCCTTGCTGAGAGAATAAGTACTGCTGTCAATAACCATCAAGAGCATGGGATCCACACTTGATGCACAGTTGACTCTACAACAACCCTTGAAAAGAGCCTAACTGGCAAGACAAACAGTTTCAAGCAAAATGCATAACTCAAAAAGAATGTGCATCAATAAAACATTGCAGAAAAACCAAGGAAACCACATCATTCCTGTTGGATGCTGAACGATCACTTTGGATCCATACCAAGAACCAACTACAAGATTTTTCAAATCAACAATTCATTTATGACCAAAGAAATTGGAGAATATATGCAGAAAGTAATATCAAGCATTAAAATACACATCATGATGCAGCAATAGATTAAAAAAACAACCTAAAAATGATGTGTTCTAGCATGAATAATGAACTAGCAGCTCAACGGATGAAATAAAGAACTAAATATAAAGAACTTCATAAATTAGACGAACTGTTTTCTTTGCGTGGGCTATTTTTTGGTGGCATTGACTTCAGTCAATCCTTTCCAACTTTGTAGCGAGCTCATATAAGAGGGTTCAGTACTTCGTGGTTCATTTTCAACAGGCAATGGTGAACTATTCGCCTGATCCGACATCCTATCAAGAGAAAAAATAGTTGTTTAATTCAACTAAGCAAAGGTATTCACAATTGACATCCCTAAATTACAGTGATATCCAAAACTAGAAAACATTACAGAACCAGAAAGCAGAATTATAGAATTGCATAAATAAATTACAAATAAATTCTAGAGAACAAAAAGACATTGAAAAACAGAACATTATTTTAGAAAATAGAAAATAGAATAGAATTTCAAAAAACAGAAAACAAAACAACATTTCAGAAAACATAAAACAGAAAAGTATTTCAGAATTACAGTAGCAAGCTCAAATTCAGTAATGATAGTAGCAATCAATTCAATTAAACAACTCCATCAACGAAGCTAAAAATAGAACATAATTGAGTTATATTTATTGGGAAAAAGTTGTGCTGCAATAGCTGTAGAAAAGGATTCTTCGTATACTTTAAGTTGTAACAGCAAGAGACCCCATTAGTTCAATCAGTTATTGGAGAAAAGGAATTTCGTAAGGCTGAATTTGGTTAAGTTCTTGATGGATGATATATAAATAAATGGGAAACCTTTATATGTTGTTTGCCTACATTATAAAGAATCTCGCGAAATTGATGAACTTGACATGACTAGTTGTGTCATCTGTCAAAGATTTGAAGCACTTATTCCTTCATCTGCAAAGGATTCCTTTACTACAGAACACATATAGTTCCATTATCCATTAACAAAGTTACAAGATGAATACAGACTTCATTAGCTCTCTTTTGCTCTTCCTTCTAACTTCAAGAATCAAAGAAATCCAGTCCATGTAAATTCAGGTAAACATTAAATGGGAAAGATCTATTTAAAAAGATTATTGATGCATCCAACCTCTTAGCTTGTTGCTCTTCATGCTCTCTAGTTATGTATATCACTCTTACTCCCTGCATAAGATGCAGAGTCCAAATTTAATTACTTCAAAATACAAAAAAGATGACATGTCAGAATACATCCCTCCAAAGAAAGACAAATTGCATACTACAATTGGGTTCCTTATCCTCAACCATCAAGAAAGGTTGCAAAAGGACCAAAGGCATATGTATAAGAATTGGAACAGAGTTGAACTTTTTCAGATTACAACTGATTTGTGCAAAATTATCAAGAAAGTAAACAGAACTAGGAGCTTGGATTGCAACTAATTTTTTAAATTGAACTTCTGGAAGGAAGACATATAGACATTTCAATCACAACCTACAGGGAGTTCATGGTCTGTTAACTTGGATTCTACTGTTATTACTGTAAGATTCGTCTGCATTTTAAATGAAAAATATAACCACAAAATAACTTTCCTACTTGTAAAACTTACTTTTAAAGAAAATTTAAAAAAAAAAACTTGCACTCGACGAAGAGGGAGATTTTGGAACAGATTAACTTTTGAGAAATTACAGCAGAATGCAACTGGACTTCTCTTTTTCCTGTGCTAGACGTCATAAAACTCACAATTTTACAACTATCATTAGAACTTACAAGAGCGGTAGTGCCTCGGGGGTGTGCAGTGGCACCGAGAAAGCAAAGAACAGAGAAGATCGGAAGAGTGGATTGGAGTGGTCAGTGACACGGTGGAGACGACAAAGAGGACTTAGAGAAGAATGGTGAAAAAATCTAAAATTCATAAATAAATGCATTACATTAATGTGCTTGGGAATTTTTTTCGTAAAACAATTGAACGTATTATAAATATGTGTTTTTTAATTATTTTTTTAAAAAATTAATTTTTCGATTTCATTTTCGGTATGATAATAGAAAATGAAAATCGAACCAAAATTAATTAGAAATTTAACAATCTGAACCGATCCGATCTAAATTAATAAAAAATCAAAACTAATTCACAAATTCGATTAGATTTTCAGTTTTTACCAAATAATGAACACCCCTAGTTATGATTGTTCACAAGAAACTATTTTAAAGTCTATTAATAAGAGTTATGACTCCATGGTAGAGAAGTAAACCTATTCATATAAAGTTAGAATCAAAGAATGGAGAGATATAATATAGTGTCTCTAAAGTTATTTAAGCTTCTTTAGCCACTTATAGTGCTCAAATGAGTCTCCCATTAGCATCTTGCGAGGCTTCCATATTTGTGTAGAAATTGATTAATACTTTAGGGTTTGGTATCATTAGCACAAGACGTCATCAAAGATAGAGTTTCATTGTATCTTTGAGGATATTTTACAGAATTCGGTTGCATACCATCTTATTAGTGAGGCCAAATAAGTCTCAACTGATCCTAAATTTTTAAGTGCACAAATATTAAATAACTAAAAAATAGTAAGCGCAAGTCTTCCCAACGATGATTGTTATCTAATTGCAGAATTTTTTTACTTATAATCTAATTTAAATCAACTTAAATGTGATTTTATTTGAAATTAATTACTAATAAAAATAATTAAAAATAAAAATTGATAATTATATTAGTTTAAAAAGTCAATGGCAATAAATAAACTAAGACATTCCAAACCCAACTTACTTCTCTTATGAGAAATAATTGATTTCTTTAAATTAATTATCAACTTGGTTAATGGTAGAATTTTCAATTATAAGCTAGACCCAATCTCTTAGTGAAAAGCTCCTAACTTTAATTAATAGATCAATTGTACCTTTACGTGATTTTTTTATCAAAGCCATAAACACCTCTATGAAATTTCTGAACTTTTGTTTCCTGCTCGTTAGAAACCACACAAAGAAACCGAATTTATCTCTGGTCAGTTTTACAATACGTTATTATTACCACGATCTAATTTAATTTAGTACTTCTCATCAACTAGAATAAATTTAAAGGCATACTAAAATTAGCTAGAAAATTACAATTATTAAAAAAATAATGATATTTAACCAAAATCGAGATGAAAGAAATAATTTTTAATTACATCAATTAAATCCATAAAAGTTTCAATCTTCATCAAAGATTTTAGTCACAAAAGATTTAGCTAATTATGATCAAAGTATTTAAAGCCATGAATTTAACTAATATAAAAAAAAATAAAGTAAAGCATAGGAACAGAAAAGCCTGTATGAACGGTAAGGGTGTGTAATCGATTTTTTGGTTCGATTTGGTTTTACTATTCGATTTTTCGAATCGGTATTTTTTTAAACCGAATCAAACCAAACTAATTCGACTCAAGTCGGTTTAGTTTAAAGTCAAATTTTGTAAAGAACGCATTCATGTAATGCTTTTTTGTATTTTTTTAAAAATACAAGAACACATTACAATAATACACTCATATATTATGTTTTTTAAATTTTAATTTTTCGGTTTGATTTTTAATTTGATCACAGAAATCAAAAATCAAATCAAAATATTTATAAATTTTAAAAATCAAATCAAACTCAATTAAAATATTAAAAATTAAACTAAAATAAAAATTTCGATTCGATTTGATTTTTTTGTTGGATTATATTTTTCACAGCCCCTAATGGACGGTCCGCCTCTCGGCCAAGCTTGCTGCCTTCCTTCTTTCTGCGGCCTCTGTTTGCTTCCTTTTTTATTTCCTCTCTTTTTTGTTGTTTTTGGTCTGTGCCGTTTTCCTTCTTTTTGACGTAAGATCTTTGCCAGCTACATACTGCACAGAACCAATTCTTTTGTCCTTTTACAATTAGAATTCCATACCAATTCTTTCTTCTTTGCATCTTCAAATTGGAATTCTTGGCCAAGTCAACTTCAGATTCAACAGAATGGCTTGGTGATTTTTTTTTTCTTTTTCCCAGCCAATTCTTTTTTCATCTTTTTTTTTTTTTGTTTTCTCTTGAAATTACTACTTGACCCCTATATTAATAATTAGTAAAATTAATAAATTAAATTATACTTTACAAATAAAATTACTTCAATTAATCTATACTAAGTACATAATATTTAATTCACAAAAATTAATCAAAGTTATAAAATTTTTATAAATTAATTCTTAAATAAATAAAAAATTAATTTTAAAAAATAATTAAAATATAATCTTATCATCAATATTGTAATGGCCCTCGGAGCCATCTTATTCCCACATCTCTTGAAGTTGTACTTTGAGCCCATCAACTATGTACTTAATGATATTTTCCAACCAAAGCTTCAATATACAAGCTGGTTGCTATCCTTATCACTTTCGATTCTCAATCGATTTGGAACAAAATCTTTGTATCAATAAAAAAAAAGGTGCAAAGAGAAAAAAGAAAAAGAAGAAATTTAGAGATGTGGTAGCAAACAAATGAAAATAAAAATATTTTCATCTTCTTAATGCATGTTCACATTTGGCTTATGCAAAAAAGTTAAAAAAAATTATCATATACGAATTCCCAGCTGAATATTTCAATTAAAGTGGTAGTGCTAGATGAAACCCTTGCATTAATGAAGTAACTCCTATCCTTTATATTACGGAGGTCAATAGGTAGAATTTATATGAGAAATTATATTTATTTTAATATAAAATTAAAATATATACTTTTATACATGAAAGAAAGAGTAATAAGCAATCTTATACTTCATTATATTTTAATTCAATAGAATTCATATATAGTACAACAGGTCAATCCTCTAATGATTTCCAAAGAGTATGACATTTAGACAGTTTATAAAGAGTTACGAAATCATTATTGGACAAGATTAGACATGATATTCAATGATTTCTTTCTTCCCCGAGAGGTCCAAGAATAATTAAGCCATCAATTATTCAACTTCCATATGATTAGATGATGCAAAAAATATTTTTCTTTTTCCTCATCTACAACAATTATCGGAATTATTGCTTTGAAATTATGACTGAGTGCTTTGAAATCTCTCGTGTGAATTATTGCCCACCAGAAAGTTGCAAATGATTTACCTTTCTTTTTCCTTTTTTTTTTGGCTTTTGAGTTTTTTAATCCCTGTTTATTGTCATACCTTTGCACAAAGGAACTAAATTTCGCATGTGAAATAAAGGAAGGAAAGGCCTATTTTTTTTCTCTCGCTTGCCATTGCCTTTTGTTTCCTTGTATTCTAAGGAATGTGATATACCCTGTTTGAGATAAATGCCTCAAGTTGAATCGTGCCATGTCACGCATGGAGGTAGACGTAGCCAATCAAATTATTTTAAAATATTTAGATAACTAGCCAAAAAACCCGTGCTATGCACGGAGAAATAATTTGTAATAAACAATTATTACACAAATTATTTTAATAATAAATAATAAAATATAAAATAAATAATTAGAATGTCGAATATTCATAAGATATATATATATAATTAAGTAAATTAAACCTGATAGGATGTTGAAGTACTTGTTCAATAACTCTTCTAATGTCTTAATAAAGAGATCACCATTTACAAAATTAGTAAAAAATATTTTCATTAGTTATATATTTAAGAAATTATAAGCATAGCAAATTGCTTAGCATCTTAATTTAATACAACATTACCTAATTGAATGTATCAAGAAATTTCACACATTTTTTAAGGTGTAAACACTCTTCACAACAATTTACTTTAATGACAAAAGTTACTAAGAGCAAAAGATTTTTATCTTCCTTAAATATAGGTGCACGCATCACAAATATAAATGCAAGCCTATGCAAAAATTTACATGGTCTTCTACTAACTTGTATCCATTTTCCTGAATGTCATGTAAATGAAAATCTCTCAATGATACATATGTTGTGTAGAATTTATAATTAAATATTGTAATTGATAAATTATATATTGAGAGAGATATATACATTTACATAGATAAATACCTTTGATTGTGGATCTCGTAAATAACTCGCTGGACAACGAAGAACAAACTCTGCATGTTTGTCTTTTAGAAAGGTATGTATACTTCCAGTAAAATCTTTCAATTGAACAAAAAATTGATATCTTCAAATTTTTTAAAAGGAGCACAATCAGTAAAATGTAACAAAATAACTTATCGATATTGTAGTAGTTAGTTACATTGATATTGTTTCAACTGTATCGTTGTATTCAATACACACTTGCTCTCTATAAACACATTCTGTTACACTACCACAATTGTTGCAGGACTCATACAACAAATTTTTAATATCTATGCTATTTATATAAGCAACTATGCAAAAGTACCTTTCCTGGAAAAAAAAGAGAATAATAATTAAAAGTCATATTTAATTATCTTATTCATTTGCAACAGTTTATTACCTGTGATAGTGTTTGCTAATCTGATATCCGTATTCTTTTAGCATTCGAGATCAATAACAATTGTGTAGTAAAAAAATAAGCTCTATTCATCCAAGCTACACGTATCTTTGCATAACAATTTTCATCATACATAAATGCAAAAAAAGCATACGTAAAGGGAAAAAGTAAAATATGATGAATGAATCTATACATATAAACTTACCATCGTCTAATGATATTAGCAAATTCCAAATTTCGATTGATATATAACCTGTTTGATTTATTTGTACAAAGTGATTGACCTGTATGCAACAGTTAATATAACATGAATAATTTTTTAAGATAATAATCAAATTAAATTAAGTAATATACCTTGATAATTTTTCACTATGATCTCACATGTCAATAGAACTGTGTTTTCATTTACTACAACTGAGAGTTGCTCCCCCTTATTACAGGCAAATTCTCCCCATATAGTAAGTCTAACAACTGTCATGTTATTTTAACAGGTAAATGAATTTTAATAAATTTATAGATATTGAAATACATTAATAAAAATTTTACATTAATAAAACACTTTTACTCTCTCTCATCCTCCAAAATACTTTTGCATGGGATATACATTATTTTTTAAAAAATTAAGTATATAATGAGAATAGATTTTTAAAAAGAGAAATTTGTTCTAAATATCACTAAAAAATACATTTAATAGTAGGACTATGAGTAACTTTTACTCTCTCTCCTCCTCTAAAACACTTTTGCACGGGATATACATTACTTCTTAAAAAATAAGTATATAATAAGAATAGATTTTTAAAAAGAGAAATTTGTTCTAAATATCACTAAAAAAATACATTTAATAGCACGACCATGAGTATGCCTTTTTTTTTTAGTGACAAAGTTAATTTTTCTTTTAAAAAAGTACCATAAAGATAAATTCATACGTGTTATTATATAAATAGTTATTAGAAAATATTACAAAAAATATGAAGTAAATTTATGTATTTAATTTAAAAACTATGTACTAATGATTAATCATAAGTAATTAAGATGAAAAGAAAGAAATGAAAAAATACATTGTAAGTTATACTTTTTTCCTATATATTTAAAGTAAATTAATTTTACGATATGGTCTTTCAATTATTTTGTCGTATTCACCTCTACCCCCCGTTATGTGTAAGAGAAAAAGAGAATTATTTATCATTTAATTATTTTTTTACTCTTTAAAAAAAAGGATATATTTGTAAAAAAATCATTGTGAAAATTAAAATTCTTCTCCCCTTACTTGTCTCCCTCCATTCCTAAAAAATAAATAACATAAAAAATAAAAATTAGTATTTTATAATTAAAAATCTCAAAGAAAGATTTTCAAAATAAAAATATTCTCGGTCATTGTTCAACTTTTTTTCAAAAGAATCGTGTTCTTGATCCATCACAAAAAAACTATAGTGTTCATATACTTTACAAAATCATTCTTTTTTTTTTATATTCACTTGGTAAAAAGACAAATAAAAAAATAAAACCTATCAATTATTACATTTCATGTCTAATGTACTGCAAAGTTATGCATATTATGGTGTGGAATATTTTAATAGTAAATTAGACACTTTTATCCTTAAAACTTAGCAAATAAAGGATCAAATTAGATAGTAATAGATATTGATCAAATTGATTTAATATATACTAAGAACTAAACAGCTAAATATTCTTAAAGTCTGTCGTTCAAACAAACGAAAAAAGAAAACTTGAATCTTTAAAATCTATTAAATAAAACAAAAACTCAATAATTTTTTATTAAAATAACTAAAAATATAAAATATATTCTATCATTCGATCAAAATAAAAAAAATGCATGAAAAATGTAAAAGGAAAAAACATTAATGATGCTAAAAATAAAACTAAAAAGTAAAAGAAGCTGACAAAAAAGGGAGCAAATGAATAACTACATATGAAAGTCATGTACAACTTGAAGACTTGTTGATAATAAGAAAATTCAAAAAGTTTCAATATATATATATATATATTAGTCCTAAAAAGAATCACGGACTCATATTGAAGAAGAAAAAATAAACTAAAAAGAATTACAGGATTTAACTAAAGAAGCCTCTAAGACATATTTCAAAATTTAAAAATAATAAAGATAAAATACTTTCAAGAACAAAAATAGAAAATTAAATCTATAATACTATTTATTAAATTTAGAGGTCAAATATTAAAGTGAAAGAGAAAAATGAAGAGAACAAAGTAACATGTATTAAAAAATAAATTTAAAATATTATTTTTTTAATTTGAAAAAAGAGGATTGACGGTAAAAAACCTTATGAGGAAAAATTTGTGAAGAAAGAAAAAGTTTGTGGAGAAAGTGACAGTAGATGAAGTTATGTGGAGATAGCAAAAATTTATTAAGAATTTAATTTAAATTAAAAAATACATTTCAAATTACAATAGTAGTAGAATAATTTGTATAGTATTAGAGTTAAAAGTGGCATTTGATTTTTTTAGTAATAGAAGAGTTTGTATAGTATTAGAGTTAGAATTGGAGTTAAAAGGTGGAAAATTTATTTTAATTAAAAATTAAAAAACTTTAGAAAATAAAATCAAGGCCTTGGAAGGTTTAGAGGAGGAGAGAGAGTAAAATTGTTTTGGTAATATATATATATATATATATAGATTCTTTAAAATTATTGAAATGTAGCTTCAGTAGCCTCTTTATCCTATGTGCCTTTATATAATAGGCTAAGGGGAAGCTACACATACATAAAACTACATGTGCAGAAAACCAAACTCAAAGTCTTACACTCAGCAAAATAAAAAAGAAAAAAAACCCTCAAAGTCTTACGGTTTTCTTTATTTTTCTCTCCTCTCCAAATATTATTTATCAAGACGAGCTCTCAATTTAAACGGTAAGAGTTGAAGTGCATGTATTATAAGAATTCAGTTTCTATTAAATACAAGATCTGTTGTAGTGTGATTTTTCTTCTACTTATAAAAAGACACTGACAAATAAGACTACATTTTATTTTTTAACTAAGAGAACATTCTTGCGTTTTTGATGGATAATGTTTCTTCAGTATATAGTTTTAAAAAGAAAGATGTCCATTTTTGTAATATTCATGTAGGACTGATGCTGATATGAAGGAATTAAGAATCATATTCCATTTTGGATGGAATTTGAAGTTCTCCTTAAGGTTGTTGTTGAAGAAAACTTGTTTGCTTATAGTTTTCAAGTAGATTATATTATAGTAGTGGTCAAGTTTTCAGCATTCTGAAAAGGAAGCATATTATAGTAGGGGCACTATTTTTTCTCTTTACTAGTACAGAATTATTTAGACGGTATTGAGATTTCCTAGTTTGAATTCGAGCATATATACAGAATATTATTGATTCTTTAACCAATTTGTCCACTTAATTGTTTCTACTGATTTCATCAAGTGTTGAGTTTATTACTCCCTCCATTTTAAAATGTAAGGCCTTTTAGAATATTTCTCTCTTCTCAAAATGTTTAGTTTTTTACAAATGTTAAGAATTATTTTTTAATGTTACCCTCACATATCTCTCATTCTCTCTCATATTAATAGAGACTAAATTAAATTAGTTAATGATATAATAAGAAAAATACTCCTTATTTTCTTCTTCCTTAATTTATGCCAACTATTTTGAAATGGAAGAAGTAAATAAAATATAACAATAGTAATGCCAACTATTTTAAGCGTCGATGATCACCTATTGAGTTCTATAAAAATTGGATAATTATATAGATGGTGCAATATAAGAAAAAAGAAGAAAATACCTTTATATTTATATTTTCTATTTTTTTTTTTTGTGAAGGTAAATGCTTTTCTTCTCTAGAGGGTAGAAAGGGAAAAAATAATATTATCCACTAAAAAATAATGGTAATGGAGCTTTGTGTAAATTTTCAAACAAGAGGGGAGACCTTTATAATATTAATAAACCTCAGTGGAGGTCAATGTAAATTATCCAAAATATAAACATTTAGTTATTAGATAATATGAGCGGAAGGAATATAATTTTAGAATTCAATCTATTGCCTTTTCTTTTATTAAAAGAGAAATGTCATACTGCTGGTAAAAATTACATAATTAATCCATTAAAACTAGACAGGTTTATAACTAAATCGATAATAATAAACTCTCACTATAAGAGAAATCAAAATCAGTGACAAAAAATCCAATGACAATTTTTTTTGTCACTATATAAACAGTTTAGGGACAACTAGTGACAAAAACAAAAGTCACTAAACCATCAACTAAATTATATTTTAGTGACAATGATCAAAATTGTCATAAGATATTGTCACTAAAACCTTCCCGCCATAATAAATTTGAAGTGGGGAGTTCCAATAGTGACAACAATTATAATGTTGTCACTAATTACTTCATTTATAGTGATAACATTATTTTTGTCACTAAACTACTTTTAGTGACAACATAGTTCTTGTCACTATTGCAAAAATATTTTTGTTTATATATTAGTGACTGTTTATTTTCATTACAAATCTATCAATATATTGATTGTCATTAAAAGTAAATTTTAATCGTCTACATTTATCATTTATATTTTAAAGGATAATATGGTAATTGATAATGTTTAAGGTTTTAAGTTATAAATAATGTATTATATATATATATATATATATATATATATATATATATATATATTCCAATTTGGTTAAAATAATTGAGAAAATAGTCCCTCTACTTTTAAAAAATATTTTTACCCTTAAATTTAGGACTAAATTAAAAATAAATATAAAACATAGGTGTCAAAATTAATTCTAGAAACAAGAGGGACTAATTTTACAAATATTATCAAACAAAATTGAAAAAAAATCAAAATTTTAGGGGTCAATTATATATATAGACACACACACACACATGTAGTATGTAAGGTATATGTAGTACTTTTTTTGGTAATAATATATAGTATTAATTTTAAATTTTAGTATATGGCCTTTTGGCTATTTTGACATAGATTAAGGAAGAAGATAATATGTGGTATCTTATATCCTTAATTAATTTTACTAAAATAATAGGGGATGGGAGAATTATATTTATGATGATTGTAACTTTAAAAGATTAATCATTAAAATTCACAAAATTCAAATATTTTGAGAAGAGAAAAAATTCTAAAAGGCCTTATAGTTTGAAAGAAATGGAGTATATATAATATTTGTAGTGTGTAGCATATATTTATGTGCATAGTCTATGTTTATACATATACATATGCTATATATGGTATATATAGTACATATGATATATGTTCTAGATAATTTATTTATACTATATCCTTATAATATATATTATATTGGCTCTTCTACAAAAATAAATATTTTTTGAGTTATAAATTTAGTAAATCTATCATGATTTTTCATATTTGTAAGAAACTATATATTAGGATATTAATTATTGTTTACATTTTACTACAGTAAATATTAGGATATTAATTACATCCTCAAAAGTTTAAATAAAATAATGCTCAAGTTAAAACACAATTACAGCTACGGCTTAGCAGAAATCCAAGCTCTCCTATTCTAGGGATGCGAATTATGGAGAAACATGGATTAATTGCAGATCTTTGCGCACACCGCACAAGACGTACGCGCTAACTATCATAACTTGGCTGAGTTGGCAGTTACCTTTATTCATTTATTTATTTATTTGCATCCACGAGTTAAGCTGCGTTCAAAAGCTACTCAAGCCAGTTCAGCAAACAAAGTTCGACCACCAGCTACACCTATTGTCGTTTTAGTCCCTAATGGTAGCTGATGGTCGAACTTTGTTAGCCGCTCGAAAATTTTTTTAGGACTATAAGGTAAAAAAAAATATTATGAACCATAACATATTAGACACTAAATTTTTAGGACTAAAACAGTAAAAAAAAAATATTATGGACTATAATATGTTAAACACCTAACTTTTGAGACTAAACTAGCCATTTTCTCATTTTTCAAATAACAATCATTAGTGACAAAATAGACACAATTAGTGTCAAAAATTTTTATTTTTTGTAACAAAAAATCCTATCACTAAAGAGTTCGAGATTCTATGATTATACTATTTTTGTCACTAAATTCATACTATTAGTGACGAATTTACTAGGTCGTAACTAAGAAGCTTTTATGACAAACTTTCTGTGTTGACAAGTGACAGACACAATTTTTTGTCACTAAAACTCTTTAGTTACGAAAAAGAGATCTTTTTGAAAAATTTATTTGTTACTAAAGCTATTTCTCTCGCTGTGAGGAAGGAATTAAACTCTGAACTTATTGCCTAGGCTTTTTTTTTTCTCAACCTTATAGGAAGAGCCTCAATAATAATAATTATTTTAAGTTCTATCTGAAAGCAGTAGTAAATAAAAAGTCTAGAATTTGAAATATGACTTGTAATTGATATATTTTCTTAATCAACTGTATCAGAAAGCCCTCTCATAAAACGAAAAAGAAAATCTATATAAGAAACCTCAATAAAATGTTAATTACATTACAAATGTAATTAGACAGAAAAAGGAAAAACATTAATTCTTTGCGTGCGTAACACTTCTAGAAGGACTTGGCACCATCCGTGAAGTTGATTGGTCAATTTTAAGACAAAAGAATATGCTTTATTCGTTAGGACAACTGCAACCAAACTGCGCAATTTTCTGTCTGGCAACAAACTCTAAATTTAGTAAATGGACAATATCGTCCTTCAGATTTTTTTAAAAAAAACATTTTTTTATTGTGTATATCTCTTTTTTTAGTAATCTTAGAAAAGAATCAGGCATAGCTCAAGATAGGTGGGTACATCATATTATATATCTTTTTACTTATAACAATTTTTATATGAGTGAGAAATAAAGCTTAAATTAATTAAGGTCTATTGCTTTCTAAAATATATATTTTTAACTGTTTGAGTTGGTACTTCATTTGGAACGAAAATGTTCTGTTGAGGTGATTGGTCATCTTTGATTGCTTCTAAGGCCTTGTAGGATAATGAGATTATGAATTTCGACCTAATATACAGTTCAAAATTGATAGTTTAAGAGACTGATTTTTAAAGGCAAAGGAAAAAGATTTTTTTTAGATCCAAAGGCGAAGGAAAAATATGAGGGAGAGAGAGAGAAGCTATTCCAATGAATTGGCTCACATCAATATTGCATTTCATTTTTACCACTTTGTCCTTCGCAGATGTTCAAGAAGAGATTATAAGTCTCCTATCCATTAGGGCCGTCGGTGGGAATACAAAGCCCATACATGTACCCATGCCACCCCAAAGAAAAACTTGGAGGGAAGGAGGAGGGGTTGTTGAGCAAGTAATCTTGAAAAAATGTCTATCTTCTTTTGAAAAACTTTTAATAATTAAAGATAAGTTGCACCCGTATTATATATATGTCTAGGCGGAAGTTTTTCCATCCCCTTATGTTACAAGGTCTAAACTACTTTCTTGATAAAGCTAAAGATTTTACGTCAATTCAAAGAAAATTAGGGTGTATTTAGATTATGTTCGATTGGGAGAGATTTTGTCTTGAATTCCGTAAAAGTAAATTTTTTATAACAGGAGAAGTGTGACTCAATTATGTGTTTGGTTGGAAGAGATGCAATCTAAATAAACTTTTTATTCTAATCTTAGATTAAGACCCTACTTGGATAGGATTTTTATCTAAATTTTCTCTCACTTACTTTTATTTTAGGTATCATTTTTTCTCTCACAAATAATTAACTTTTATAATTCCTAATATAATTCAACTCAAAAATAAAAATCAATCCAATCTCATCCTATGGATTTCATGTAAATCTAAAAAAAAAAACAGTAAAATTGTATTAATATTAATATTTGATGTAGCATCAAAAGAATCTCATCTCATAAATATTTACTTCTCTTAGCATAAATGGTGGAAAATATTTATCTTGACAAAACTGCTCAACCAAGAAGGCCAATTATAGATGTAGATGGTGCCTCATTCTCACCTCTCACCAAGTCTGGGTGGGAAGAAAGCTAGTTGGATTACTTTCTTGTCTAATCTTTTATTGCCTGTGCACTATAACTACTTACTCTCACCTCTCCATTTTCACCATGTTATAAGGTAGTTCACCTGACTCACAGTTCCTAAATAAACTATGACATCTCTCATAGATCTCAATTCCAAGTGAGTTTCTAGCTTAGCCCAAGATGTGAAGAAATACAAGAAAAAAAATATATTGAATAGAAATTACAACAAGGGGGAAAAAGAGTTCAAAAAAAAAAAAAAACAAACTCTAGCAACATTAATGATCTAGTCAGCATAGTTTATGGGCACGCCTAAGATCACGTGACTCCTGCATGCATCTAGAGGACTCGCCTCAGCCACGGAAAGGGAATTGTTTTTGGAACCCACCAGTTGACGATTAATTATTAGCATCTCTATCCGGAACATAATTTAATGTTTTTCTTTGATTTTATATAAAAATAAAGATAGTAATATAATTATAAATAAATTGCTAAAATATTATTATTAATTAAAAAAATTAATGGTGAAACTCGTGTGTTAATGAAAATTAAATCTCTTATCAAAGACAATAGTAGTTTAACTTATATATTAGTAAATTTTAATTTTATTTAATTAATAGTAAAAATTTAGACAAAATATATGATTATTTTAAAAAAATAAGTAGTTAATTTTGAACAATTTAAAAAGAAAATATAAATATTCAATTCTATAGGAAGGGAATATAACATAGAGAGCCAATCAAATTGAATCATAACTTGTTTGATTTGCTAATTGGATTTTCTTTTCATTAGCAAAAGTTTTAGCTGAGAAAAAAAGGGGGAAATTCGGGAGTTTGTGACTTCTCTGTGATGTAATTCTCCTGTATCAGAACTATCAATTTTCCTTGGATCTTGATAAGTGAATTAAATTCTCAAGAATAAATTTTGAAGAAAATAGAGTTTCCGCAATGACTTCGATAAAATAAAAAAAAATTACTATGTTTCGCAAACATCACTTCCAAAATTTTAATTTAAGTCTCATTTTAAAAATATTCACACATATCAAGAAACTAAATAAATTGACTAGTCTACTCTTAATTAAATATTCTCTCACCTCTTAAGAAACTACAACATAAGAAATTATCTTCATTTACTATACAAAATGTCATTGCTTTATTATGAGAGAAAATGAAAAAAAGAAAGTTAAATTTTTATTCAATGATACTTATTTTGTAACAAAATATAATTTTTACAATAATACTTAAGTCGAAGTGAATGGAGTATTGCATTATAATTATCACGCAATTGATGATGAATTTACTATAAGTAATAATTGGTTTAGGCATGGATTTGGATTGCAACTACTGCTATCCTGACAACCGTCACGGCTAATTGCTATATTATATATCGATTGAAATATATCATATAGCGATTGAAGTACATTAATAGTTTAAATAGTACACTATTAGTCAAATAAAGTCTTTGTATAGTTTAGAATATAAGTAATGCACTATCAGTGTAAATATCACTAATGATGTACCACTTACATAATTAATGTACTTTAATTATTATATGATGTATTTTGATCAATATAGTGTATCAATTAGCCATATAGTTATTCTTTGAATCCAAAGGAGAAAGCCTCCTCCTACTTGTGGTAGCATGCTGGGGACGAGGATTGCCTTCTCTCCAGCCCGTGGGCTCGTCCTCGCTCGTTCCAGTCCAAACGTATTTATATATGCACATACAAAATATGCCAAATATTCGTATTATATGATGTGCGTATGTGTGTATATTTTCTTATTTCCAATATTATATATGTTTTATATTGTTAGAAACAATTCTAAAATTGTTTGTTTATTTCTAATTTTTTAAAATTTGTTTTTATTTTAAATTTATAGTATCAACCACCACTTTCGTAATTAAAATTAACTGATTCAATCACATGATATAGACACCACATCAAAAATTAAGAGAAACCTGTCAATTTAGAAAAGTAATTTGTAAAATTAGTACTAAAACTATTTTAGTTGTCTTAACTTTACCCCAAAATTTTATTTTTGACATTGTAAGTAGTTAGATTCCATTTAGCTTTCAAATCCCATCCATCACTTGTATAACAAAAGCTACCACGTTTAAGCATGTAAAGTTCATGCTTTAAATTTTTGAAAGAAAAAGAAAAATCAACTCATGAAATCTCTTTAATTATCTTATAATTTCTCAACCTCTAACTAACTTTTTATATATTAATGCACCTTTCTCTTATCTCTTACACCATCCCTTGATGAGCACGTCTTTATCTTCTTGCTGGTCTGTGATCTAACAGCACCAGCTTAACCACTCTCTTCCACTTGACCTAGCCAATAACAAGAAACCAACTTCATAATTCCTCCGTACTCTCCCTATTATAACCACAAATTAAAATTACCAAATTTTGAGTATATTCACTAATTATATTTTCCCAATAATTCTTCTTAAATTTCAATTCAATCAAAACAATAAAACGAGAATCTTGTTGATTTAGATGAAAGAAAAAACCCGATTAAAGTCTAATATATTTATTCATAGTAAATCCACAAATCTCATTAAGAAGAAGACTCATTTTAAAGGGGAAAAAAAGAGAACGAAAGCAGTGGTTGATAGTGCAAAGGGTAAAGAGGTGGCCAGCGGGCAATAATAACAAGATGAGGATTCTTGTGTTAGTGGCTATTTCAAGGGATAAAAAACAGTTTGACACGCGAAGATAGATATGGTAGTTATAAAAGGTCTTGCAATGAAAGGAAATTAAAAAAGAATGATGAAAATAAGAAGAAGGAAGCAAAGAAGAAGAGGTAAGCAACTACTGGTTAGTTTAAGTGATGATGGAAGAGCGCCAATGGTCTAAAAGGGTGGTAGTCCGGTAGAAAGATGAAGGTTGTCATGAGTTAATATTTTTACCATTCAAAAAAATTGCGCGCGTATCAACTACACACGTTTGGATTTATTGGTTAATGGACCGTAAGTATGCCTTTTTTAAACAATAGAGATCAAAATGCAAAACTCTTTAAACTTAATAGTACTAAATTGCTGTAAATCTTTCGATTTAGTACTACGTATTATATTCTAAGATAATATAGATATATCTCAAGATAGTATGTGATATACACACATAAATAATTGAATGTGTGTGTGAGATCGTGTAGTTCATTATAATTTTCTGTAAGAAAATTTTAATATTTTTTCTTTATGATTTTTCTTGTGATCTTCAATTACATGCACATAATTACATTTTTTGTACTCTAACAAATGATATTTGTTTGAACATTGTCGTGAATATTATACTCGTTCGCATAAGGACTATCAATTAACAAATGAATTCAATACTTACTTATTTTTCAACCGTGATTGGTAGGTAAGGAAAGGATAAACAAGAGAAAAAATATGGAATTTTCGATTAACCAATTATTGGGTGAAGGTGGTGGCTAATTTCACAAAACACATAATTTATTAACTTTCCCATATGAACTTAATTAGGTTACACATCAAAATTCCTATCTTTAGCCTATTAGGGACTTTTCTTCCTGACATTCTACTTAAGGTTTAAGGATGCTTTTCTTCCTCTTGGGTTGGGAAAGAAAATGTCTACTATTCTCGAAGGTGAGAACAAATTGAGAGCAGGGGCACAGGTATCCGTAGTAGTGTCAAACGGGCCAGCTCGCTCCGGCTAGGCCCGACTTGAAAACACTAGCCTTGAAACGAGTCAGAGCAGGCTGGCCTGTTTTTTCTACAAGTTGAGAATTCCAGTCTACGGCCCGCTACAGTAAGCTTACGAGCTAAACGGGCCAGTCCGCGAGCTTCACAAAACGACGTCGTTTTGTAAAAAAGCAACAAAATAATGTCGTTTTAGAAAAAATATTTTTTAAAAATATCAAACGGTGTCGTTTTGAGAAAAAATTTTAAAAAAATTTAAAAGAAAAAAACAGACTGACCCGCGCCTGGCCTGCGGGTTAAACTGACCAGATCAAAAAAGTCGCACGTTTAAACGGATTTGGACATACTAAGCTCAAGCCTACTTATACGAGCCAATCCACGGGCTTTGACCCATATTGACATCTCTAGGTATCCGCCCATTCTAATGCAGTCACATTGCCATCCATACTAATACTAAGGGAGATCTTCGGAAAGGAAAGGGGTAAATAAAGAGTTACTTTTGTTGTAATTATTTTTTTAAAATTGTTAAATGCAATATTATCATATTTCATCTTTAAAACTTTCTACTTCAATCAAATGTTATAATTTTTGAATTTATTTGGATAAAGTAATGTCATGAATAAGGATTTTACACAGACAAAATCAATTTTGAGATAAAATTTTGAAAAAAAATCATAAAAAATTATCAATGTCACCATTTTGTGCCATTTTTGAAAACCATCGCACCCCACTTGCATAAAATATGTCGGAAGCGTTTTTTTCATCTTTTTTAAAATTTTAATTAATTTTTAAAGCATATAGCAATTCTTGACACTTCATTTAGAAATGGTGAAAAAATCTGGAATTTTGTAGAGGGGTAAATTTGTCATTCTAGACCTTCAAACTATTTTTTTGGCTGGATGACCTTCAGGCGGATTCATTTGATTGATTCTTTTCTTCGCCGCTATTTCTTTGTCTCTCTGTCGCTCGCGTACCCGCCAACCCAACAACAGCATTAGAGAAACAGCTCACTCTGTGGACTCAACACATACGTATACTCTCTTCTCTCTTCCTTCCCCTTCTTTATTTCTAGCTTCACTTTCTCTCTCTATATATACACATATATAGATCTCAAGATTTATCTCAGAGATCTTGATAGACTTCGAGGAAGAAAGTTCACAGCAGCAGAATGAGGGAACCGGTACCGACGGATAGTACGAATGCTATGTCGTCTCCTCCTCAGGCACTCCTCGAGCGCCTCAAGGATTATGGTCAGGAAGACATCTTTGCTCTCTGGGATGAGCTTTCTCCCGAGGAACGCGACTTTCTTGTCAAGGACATCGAGGTCTTTCTCTCTTCCTTTGCTTTGGTTTTTCTTCCTTGCATCGGTAGTGCATTTCAATCAAAATTTGGTTTTTGGATCTTTGAACTGTTAGGTGTGTGATTTAAAGCTGCGTTTTTCCTAATTAAGTAAATTGGATTTGTTTTGTGAATAGTTTTAGTTCAAATTGAGTTGTTTTTGTGAAATTGGTAATGAGAATTCTTGCTATTTGTAAGCCATTTATTTTGGAGGGGGATTTTTGGTGGAATTCTGTTAGGAAAGGCTGACTTTTGATTATCTTGATTTTGAAAATTCACCGTGGCGCTAAAATTGGAAATTGGATTCTCTGCTGTGAGAAACTTTTAAGTGTGACTTGAATTTTCGCATTGAGTGTTTAGTGCTTGGTGTTTTCTGAGTTGGTTTTGCAAGTTGAAGTGAGATTGATTTATTGAAATTTGCTCAGAGCCTGGATCTTTCGAGAATTGATCGGATCATTCAATGCTCATTTCACTCGCAAGGTTCCTCCCGCTCCTCTATGTATTTCGTGCATCTTACTTAATCTAACATTTCGATCACACATTTTGTACTATCTTCTTCTTTGGAAATGATTTTAATTATGAAAAATTATAACTTTCAGGGCTTCCTACAGCCGCAATAGAGCCGGTGCCAGAGAGCTGTGTGTCAACGGTGGAGGAAAGGACAATGGAAGACAGGGAAAGGTGGTGGAAAATGGGGCTAAAAGCCATTACTGAAGGGAAGTTAGGTGTGTTGCTTTTATCTGGTGGACAGGTAGCAATTTCCCTTTATCTTTTGCTCCTTAGTTTCCAAATAATCATTTACAGGTCTGTACTTAGAAATTTACCATATACTTAACAAAAAGTTACTTTATTTAATTGATAATTAATTATTTTAATGCATTACTCATTAGTTGGGTATGAAAGAGATTCTGGTATTACTTGCTTTTTTTGGTGATGTGTACATTAAGGATGGTTTCATGATGGTACTTACATCTTGACTTAATGTAAAGTGTACCAGAAAAGTAGGATTTTATATTGCTTTATGTACAGTTGATTTATTCCAATTATCTGTTCCACAAGGATTGGTTTGCTTTATGCTCCATTTATGTGCAAATCATTTCATAAAGATAAAAGATTCTCATTTAAGATGTAGCATAATTATGTTGTAAAGAGGGTCTCAAAGGGGCCCAGGGATTGTGCATACCAGACATCCATGGTCCAGTTATAAAGGTTGTTCAACTATTTCAATTAATTTTGCTCAATTATAGGACAATGATTTAGGTGAACTGTTCAAAACGTATAGTGCTCTTGGATACAACTGAATTTCTTGACACCATCTTTTTTGTTTAAACCTACTGTTAATTTACTTCAATGTTCTCCAAATTCTGCAGAAAAGTGTTTTGATTTCTCTTCCAGCCCCACTCCCACCCCCACCAAAAAGGGGAAAAAAAAGGAAAAAAAAAACAAAACAGAAGAAACCATTTCAAAAACATACGTCGAGTGTAAACTATAATTCTTCCTAACTGTTTGAGAGCAAATATTTACTGAAAATTTATTGGGTTTTTCGCTTGTTATGTTTTCCCCTTAAGTGTGATCGCTTATTTTTAAACTTTAGGGGTATCTTTCCTGCCGCAACCCTCAAGAGAAAGAAAAAGTAACTAGGGGTTGATTATTCTGTTTTGTACTCGTTGCTTATTCATTATCTGGCTGAGAGAAACTAGAGAAGGAAAGAAAGAAAGAAAGAAAAGAGATGGAAGATCTCTTGTTACCTTTCCCTTTTCCACACTTAAACTTCTTCTTTCTTTTCTCATTTGTTTTATCCTGAAATCATTCACTCAATTATACTCTTTTTTCAAGTTATTTCTCATGAAGCTCTTCTGCCTATGTGTCTACAGGGAACTCGGCTTGGAAGTTCAGATCCAAAGGGATGCTTCAGTGAGTGATTCAAATGCTACTGAAGTGCAGTATTCCTTATTTTATGGTCATCTTTTTTTTAAAAAAATCTTATGTGCATTATGATGTTAATGTGAAATGCAAACGGACATAATATGCTTATTGTCTTTATTTACTTCAATTTCAAATGGTTACTCTGCGTCAACCTCTTTTTTGGTTCATGATAAGTTAAAACATTACAGATGAGGAACACTTTCGATTGTCTTCTTTTGTCCCATTGGCCTCTGCATTTTGCACCTTTTCTTATGAGGAAGTTGTTCTGAATGAGTCACAGTGTCCCTGAGTTCCCTTGTTCCATGTTTGTCTTCCTAAATTTTGCAACAGCTATTTCACTTTTTAAAATTCTCTCCGCACCTCCAAAGGACTTTTCTTCTTGTGGCATTTGGTAACACAAAACAATATTCATTCTTATCATGTAGAACAGTGGGTTGGTAGCTTCTTTGCATCATATGGCTAGATCTTTTTTATAAATAAGTTTTAGGAAACTAGAGTGATGATGAATTTTCCGGTACATTTAGTTGGTGATTTTTGATCTCTGAAACATCGATAAGAATACGCTTTGTTGTTCCTCTCCTATTCTTCTACTGAAATATGCTTTTATATTATTATATTATTCTTTGTTTGTGTCATGTCAGATATTGGACTGCCATCTGGAAAATCACTTTTCCAGATACAAGCAGAACGAATTCTGTGTGTACAAAGATTAGCCGCTCAATCTGTAAATGAGGGTGAGCTCCTCATGAAATTCTGTTATAACTTTGATGCACCCTCTACATCAAAACAATAAAATATTAGCTCACCTAACTGGAGACGTTAACATTGCTGAATATTTAGGTTCCGTTGGTGCTATACGTATACATTGGTATATAATGACTAGCCCCTTCACTGATGAAGCAACACGTAAATTTTTTGAAAGTCATAAATATTTTGGCCTTGAAACTGATCAAGTAAGTTTCAAACTTTCATATATTTGCTTTTACTGTTTTCGTCTGACTTTTGTATGTGCTGTCCTACCGGCTTACAGTAGAAGAAAATTAAATGCAGGTTACGTTCTTCCAGCAAGGGACAATTCCTTGTGTTTCAAAGGATGGCAGATTTATCATGGAGGCAGCCCACAGAGTAGGTTTTTGCTTGTGTTTGTCATATTCAAGTAGTTTTATTTCAGGATGACATGAGTTTGCTATTGCCACATTGATTTAGAAAGAAGAGAGTAGATATGCACAATAGAAACTTGATTCACAAATTTATGGTACTGCAACATAATATTCAGCCTGTATGCCTAATGTTAGAAGCCACTACAATAAGTCAAGAGTTTCCTTCAATGCTTGTTTGTAACTCCGTATCTGTTTCTCTTATGTCCGAATCCAGCCAACCCACATATGCTTGCTGTTGCCTGACATTTTGCTAACTGCCAGATATGGAAGTTTCTGTACTAGACAAACTTTCACACTTTTATAACCACTATGCTTTCTTCTATGTTTAGATTCATAAAGGGTATCTGCAAAAGTCTTTTGTTGCAAATTGTGTTAGGATTTAATCATGAAGAGGTCCATCTCAATGCAGTTAATTGGCATGAAATTAGCTCCATCAATCGGGAGGAATGGTTCTTTACAATTTGCAATATGATTTTAGAATGATGACATGTCTCATTTATCTCCATATAGATCGTAATAATTTGTTTGCCAGTGTCTAAATGTGTGTCTTGTGTCTCACACTTCTTGTGATCTTTCCTGTCATGACTGATTATCAAAATTTAAGTTCAGGTCCTTATTTCAGTTTCCTTGTTTAATTCATAAGAATTACTTGCTAATTAGATTTCTGATTCCAATTGAATATTATTCGTGAGGATATAATTTTTGTGAAGCCAGGTAGCAAAATCTCCAGATGGGAATGGAGGAGTTTATACAGGTACTTGCTCCATAACCAATCGAAGCATATTGTCTTAGAATGAACAAAAACCTGCAATAGTTAGGAATTTTTTTATCAGTTGATAATAGTTTGGATTTGTTTACTACTGGATTTTTCCTTCTTTATCAATTTAACAACATAATTGATTTGGTTGGATGCTAATATGACTTTTTCAGCACTGAAATATTCAAGACTTCTTGAAGATATGGCATCAAGGGGTATTAAGTACATTGATTGCTATGGAGTTGATAATGCTTTGGTCAGTGTTTTTGTTTTCTTTATTTTTCCTTTGTTCCTGTAAACTGAATTTTCTTTGAATATAGATTAACTTATAGGAATTGTTGTCTAAAAACAGGTCAGAGTAGCTGATCCTACCTTTTTGGGTTATTTTATTGATAAAGGTGTCGCTGCTGCAGCAAAAGTTGTCCGGAAGGTAATTTTTACAGATCTTTTCTATGCTTTAGATGTGGATCATGTGGAGCCTATGTAATCATGAAGTAGTTAGGTGTTTTACATGCTATTATCTAAGTTCCCAAGATGTCTTTTTCACTGCCCTGGTTGTTGACAATTTAACTTGGTAATGTCTATATATCCATAAAATTTTATGAGGGAATTAGTAGTTCTCTAAGTTCAGAAGTGACTGAAAATAAGTATTCTCATAGACATTTTTACATGTTAAGCTTGGTGTACTGAAGGAGTATTTGCTCTTTTGTCTAATTATTTGCTTTATTTTGTATCAGGCATGATGTCTGGGAGAATAGACAGATGAATTTTAGCCGTGTGATAGATTTTTCATTTTCCCTTGTTGAAATACTGCCTGCCTAGAGAGATCCCTTCATTTAAACTCCCACACCTCCAACCCACCCCCCCCCCCCTCCCCCCCCAAAAAAAAAAAAAAAAGAAAAAGGAACTATTAATAACTTTCATGAGTTGAGGCACTCAGTTTTAACAAGCTAAATGGATCAATCTGCCCCTTCTTACTAGTAGAGTTGTTTGGAAATGTAATCATCACAATAAATGGAGTACTTGAACAAAAGTGTACTACTGCTGGTCAGTTGAGTGTATATGTTTATGAATTTTACATAGTAAATAAGGAACCCTGTTATATTTGGTTCTAGAGTTGATCAGAAAGTGGAGTATATGGCAGCTATTAATAGATAATCTGAATTGAAAATTGTGGTATTTCTTGGGAAGATCTTATGATCAGGCAGATAGATTTTCGAAAGTCATCATGATGACTTTGTTATTAATGATTGGGCCCTGAGTGTGGACCAATTTGATTACTCTTTAGATATAATTTTGCTGATATGGGATGTAGCTTGAATACGCTGTGAAGTTACCTTCATCACAAAAGCTTTAACAGGTTGAACATTTTATTGGGCCTTTAAGTTACTATCAGTTTTAATCTTCTAGTCTTTTTTCCCTTTTGAATACAAACTAAATATGTAAAGGCACAAACTTGATTATGCTAGAGAGCATGTCAGAAAAACACAAAAGAAAAAAAAAAGTGTAAAGCACCTCATAAATTACTATGCAGCAACTTGCAGATGATGGAATAGCAATGAGAGAGAGAAGCAATACCACCAGCTATAGCTCTTTGAAGATGGAAGGCAGCTCATATACTTTTATTTTCCAGGGATATTTCACCAAGTCTAGATAAATGAAATTGGATGAATGTCGGTTTGCCAGAAACATTAGCCTAATCTACATAGAGAAACACTGCACTTGACATAATAACATGAAATAACCAGAAGAGCTTTGGAGAGAACAAGAAAGGCAAAATAACACATTTTTCCTGCATCACTTCCATCTGTCACGCCAATGGGAATAGATAGGGAGCTCAGCCTTAACAAAAAGGTAGAAAATATCAGAGCCAGGAGAAGACCTCAACAGAAAACCAGGGGGGAAAAAAATTGGTACATACATTTGGAAAGCTATCAATAGAAGAGAGTTTGCTGCTTTCCTTAGCTTGTGTTTGGCAGTTCTGCGGTTCTTTACTTGTAATTGCCTCCTACGGAAGCAAAAGAAAAAATCAGGTTGAGTTCTTCTCTGTGATAATATTCTAGAAGTGAAGGTAAACTTTACTGAATTTCAGCATTTGAATGTCTTGGTGAATTTAATGTGTTTTTCTGAACAACTATTTTACCCTTAAATGACTTGTCTGTCTTATCTTAACACCTCTGTTTTTTGCTGGACATTTAGCAGTAACTAACTATTTAGGTTCTCTTGCCTGCTTTAATCATAGGCATATCCACAGGAAAAAGTTGGAGTATTTGTGCGACGAGGGAAGGGGGGACCCCTTTCTGTGGTTGAATACAGTGAGCTGGACCAATCTTTGGCCAGTGCTATAAATCAGGAAACTGGTCGCCTTCGCTTTTGTTGGAGTAACGTATTGTCCATCCTTTTCTCATTATCTTTTCTTTTAATGTTACATTTATCTTTGCATCTCCTTTTTAATTATCTTTTCTCTTTCTTCCTGTCCTTTTAGTGATTGTTCACATCTTCATGTTTGATATCATTTTTAGCTATTTACCTCCCACTAGCTCTCCCCGCTATCATTAATCGTTAAAAAGTCTGTATTGCTCTCTCCCCCCGTCAATGGCTGCCCACTGATCTGGGATCAAAGAGGTTATGGCAGATCGTGTTCATTAAGAATACAACAATCAGACCCCTATAAATACCTCTTAACTGAATAGGTGTTTGTGAGTATCCAGCTTTCCCATTAAATTACTTCACCGTGGAGCTTAGGCTGGACAGATTAGGTTAGGAAATCTCGCTTCATGTAAGAATTAGGATATACAACATTTTATGACATCATGGACTGTTAATGGCATCCAAGCTTTAGTTCATCAAAGCATAATTAAATTACTAAGGGGAATGAATAATTTGATGAGTTTTGATTACTTGGTATTGAAATGAACAGAAATAGTTTTCATCCAGTTTTATAAGGAAATGTCTTTGACTGTTCATTCCTATTAAGAACTGATTTGGAAATGGTCTGATTTGGAAATGTGCAAAATCTGATTTTGAATACTTTAACTGGTAATACTATACATGTATAGGAAAATGAATGAGTTTGTAAACAGTGGGCTAGGAAAGACGGACTGAAACATGGGGATAAGATTGACAAGCATTGTGCTGATCCAAGATATTGAATCATGTTGGACTTCTGGGAAGTCTTACTATTACTGCTTGTACTTTTCATATTACATATGATTTTCCTGGAAGAAAACTGAGTTAACTTTGTTTTTATTTTGAATGAGCGTAATTGAATTAGGAACAGGGAAAAGTATAAGAATAATAACAAAGTGAAGAATAGCAAACCATAAGTGGCACCTGGATTGGAATTCTAACATTGAGGACTCTTATTTCTTGGCTTATTGCCTTATTTTGAGAATTATATCATAAACTATTTCCCATCTGACATCAAGGAATCAGTAGCATCCATGATATCAAATTGCTGATTGTAATGAAGGGCATTTTCTCTTTTCCTTTGGTTGGTAGTCTTAGATATTCTAAAGAAATAGTTCTGTTATAATTCTGTCATTGTACCCTTATTTCTAGCCATATCTAGTGGTATTTTCTTCTGCATTAGTGTAAAATATATGTCACTGGTTTCTTAGTTTGGTAGGTTTTTTCAATTTTTCTTTTTGTTCCTGAATAATTATGCTTTGCTGTTTCAGGTTTGTTTACATATGTTTACTTTAGATTTTCTGAACCAAGTAGCAAATGGTCTGGAGAAAGATAGCATGTTGGTATTCCGATCTCACTTATCATTTATTTCTTGTTTCAAATTAAGCGATATTGCAAGAAGTTATATTTTCTAGCTTAACACTGCCTTTTTCAAGTTTTATACTTATTAAAAACTGATGCTTGGTGTTTTGTCCTTTTAGTCTTATGACAAAAGAAAGTGGTTGATAATTTAAAATACATATTTTATTCTAAAATTTTTAGTTGCTTTCTAGAAATAGCTTTTCCAACTATTCTAAAACTACAATCAGAAGGAGGAGAGTTAATGACAATGTCTAAGAATAACCTTTTTATGTTAAAACTTTAAGAAATCAACCTGTTTATGCAAATAAACAGAAGCTATGCTATTGGGTTCAAGGGAAATTTACTCTCTCTGTTTTTTGAAAAATCTCAGAATACCAGCCTTTAGTTCCATCTTTCCTGTCACTCCAGCTGTCTTTCTCATTCCGTATGTCATGATCTTATATACCTATTTTTCTAATACTTTTTGGGCCACAGTAATTTGAAACAATAGAAAAAGTGAAACTTCAGTAGATTATACACAATGTCTATTTTGAGCCATCAAACATTTTGAAAAAGCTATAAGCCCTTTTTAATTGTATATCTCTAACATATCCTCTTTCAGCTCAGCCTCATTTTAAGTAACCTAATGAGAATTTTATAACTATGCCAAGGACGCCTGGTTATATGCTTTTTCTAGTCATATTTTGCAAAAGGAAAGTACGAGCAAGGAACCATCAAATATGCACAACTACTGCTGTCATCATCAATATAGAGCTGATTGGCGAAAGATTTGCAATTTCTGTGCAGCTATCATCTTGCAGAGAAGAAAATTCCTTCAATTCATGGGCATACCTTAGGATACAAACTTGAGCAGTTCATCTTTGATGCATTTCCTTATGCACCATCAACGACACTTTTTGAGGTAAGTGCATCTTCAGGAATAATTTGGAGGAAGAACAAGAAATTGCTTCAGCTATTTCAGACCTTTAGCTTGTTTCTTTTTCCATATACAGGTATTACGGGAAGAAGAATTTGCACCCGTGAAAAATGCCAATGGATCAAACTTTGACACTCCAGACAGTTCTAGACTGCTTGTTCTTCGTCTACACACTCGATGGGTAGTTGCAGCGGGCGGCTTCTTGACTCATTCAGTGCCCTTATATGCAACTGGTAATTTAATGCTGCTTTATAAAAAAAAATAGGCGTAGAAGTCTTCATGTTATCATCGACTTGTATTGATGAGAATATGACAACCCATCCCCCAGAAAAAGAAAGTATAATAAAATAGGAAAAGGAAGGAAAGAAGACAGAGATTTAAAGAAGGCTAAAGTCAAGTCCATATTTGGTTCCCTTTTGATTGTATTATCTTTGATACTTTGTCCAGGTGTGGAAGTTTCACCCCTTTGTTCATATGCTGGAGAAAACCTGGAAGCTATTTGCCGTGGAAGGACATTCCATGCACCCTGTGAAATCTCATTTTAGTTAGGTTTTATACAACGAGATTTTTTATGGAAGCAGAGTTTTGTTTCTCTTTCTCCCCTTTTAACCTCAGCCCTTAATATGTATGTGAATGAGGCTTGTTTATTTCACACCATGTATTGAAAGATGACAAATAAATGCTATGCTTTGATGTCTAGTGTCTACGAATGAAGCTTTTGGCTTATTTCGAGCATAATAAAATGGCACTAGTCATGCATGTTGCAAACTAGGGTTTTTGGTAAAAAGTTCCAAGTTTGTCGAATTGGCCAAAACAAATCGGTATCTGATTCTGTGACCAAGATTTGCCTAAACATTGATCAATACAAATTGAAAAAGATACGAAAAGCAGCCACCCTAATTAAGATTAAGTTGCCAAAAAACTTGCTATTGATAACTCAATGATCTAAGCACCTCAAGTATAGGTAGTTAAGAAGGTGAAATACTAGATTTCCCTTTCCTCTAATGAATAACAAGAAATACTAGATGAGTCTAGACAATGTAGACAATTTCATTTTCTCCTATGACATTTGCATTGTAAATCCACTCAACATGCAATTGACTTAAACATGAAAGATCTATACATTATTGATGCTAGCTTAGAGAGCAATAATGAATAATAAGGCCCCCCCCCCCCCGCCTCCCTCCCAAACCCAACTTTCATCATGTTGTGCTCTCAAAGCCAATTCTTGTTAAACTCTCACCCAAAAGGTGCTACGTTGGAATTGCATATTATGGATTCTTGCGATCTCCAAGGATCCAGTTATAGCAAAACCAAGAACAAAGAACCCTGTTCCACCTAACTCTTGGTCGGTCTTAAGAAAACTGGTCTTAAGATTGAATGAGTCTCCTCTGACCCTTATTGCCTAACCTGGGAACTGTTACACTTATTAAAACGTTCATGGTCAGTCTGTGACCCCTGCACTAGCTTGGTGACCAGAAGGAAAAAGATAAACAAAGCAGAAACAAGGGGAAGAAATAGTCTCATTCATGAATTTCCAGGGGAAGAGATCTTTATCTTTCACTGCTGCCTTTTTTCTTTTCCATCATATCATGTCATAATTGGATAAATCCAGGCCAGCTTCATTTCAATTATATCTGCAATAGGCCGAAACACAGAGGCCAACCAGAAAGAATGAACCATACTGAATACTAGGATTAAGGATAAAATATCTTAAGGAAATAAAGCTGCAGTGGTTTTGCAACCATTGATCTCATTCAAAGACCAGCACTTAAAACCACACATCCCCAAGAAAGACAAATACATGAAATCTCTGAAGCGAAGGACATTTATAACTATAGCAGGACAAGTTTCTCAAGTTCATGTAACCAACTCACATAAAATGAGGGCCCCTGGGAGTATTTTTTTTTGGGGGGAAGGCAGCACTTAGTTCATTAGATCTGCCAATAAATGTAAAAGGTCCAACCCAGTCTTTTTTTTATAAGTCAACTATATGGGGATTTTCCAAGGAGCGACTCCAACCCTGATAACTGCTGTCGAAGAAAATTGTAAACTGATTCAGTGGTCATCGCAGCTATTCGAACAACAATACCAGTTCTCTGCAAGATAAACAGTGGAATTTTACTAGTAGCATCGGGCATTTCATTTTGCCGAAAGAAATTATGCCACACAGAAACAGAAGAAGGAAATTGTGGATATGTCTATCAGATTACAAAAGACATTTCTTCACTGAAATCCTTTGCAAGAGGAAGAAGGTTCTTATGTTGTTTTCTAACGGGAAAAGTTTTCCCATACCTCCAATTCAACTCTTATGCCCCATTTGGACCTTTTCACAGTGCATGGGGAAAACTCAGATCAAATTAAGAGAGAGATACCTTTTGACCAAATACACTGCAGGAAGCCATAAAGCTTGGTTTCATGAAAGATTGGTTGTCATGTGACTTTGAGTGACACCCGGAGACAACTGAAGGAATATGTAATTGCTGGGACATCAATTTCTTCACCTCTTCTTGCATTTGGATTTGGACAAATTTCAGTCTTGGCCTACAGTAAAATGGTTATAAGTGGTGTACCAATTTTAAAAAAATTCTCCCCATTTCTTCCTATAAGTAATAAAGCAGTTTAATTAAGGACAATATAGTATCACAAGATTGATGAGCCCTAAACTATTAGGTTGTACAGCAGTTTAATTAAGGACAATATAGTATCACAAGATTGATGAGCCCTAAACTATTAGGTTGTACAGGATGTGGTTATACATACCCCACAAGCACAAGCATTGCAATTGTTTGATACTCCTGCATCCGTTCAGCGATTCTGGTAGAGGTTCCTTGCTCCAGTAATACCTGAGTAAGATGTGAATAACAACTTCGGTTGGTTGAATGAGATGAATAATCATGAGATCCATATCCCGAGGCTCTACCCAATATACCAAATTGGAAAACCTCCAAAAGGTAATATGAGATAAATGGGGCTAATTTTTGCATTATACATCTTCTCTTCAGTCCAGAAACAAAATGAAAATTTTGCATGAATAAATAATGTATATTCACAGAAAAACGGCTCAAATAACAGACTTTGAGGGGAGAAATCCACCAAACATTTACCCCAAAAGAAATCAACCAAAAAAAGGGAGTCCACATTGAATTAAACCAAGGAAATCAAACAAGAAAAAAATACAGTCATATTCTATAATCCCATACAGTGATAAGTACAATAAATAATTGCGAATAGTTGGAGAAACTATATTAGACAACTAACAAGCTATTTCTAATCAACGCTCAGCATTTAGGGGAAAATGGGATGACAATTACTTCCTACTTAATAGAATGGAAACTAAGTAGTTTTCATGCCAAAATCATTGCGCAGGAGGAAATGTAAAATGCTCATCCAATGTATCTGGATTTGTTTCAGGACCTCTTTCCTGTCCCACCCGTATGTCTTAGTATCTATGTTCAAGCTTCTTATACTCTCCATGAAAAGGCTAACAAGTATTCAAAATCTTTAATGGAGTACTAGGTAGAAGTCTTCTAAGTAATTGAGACAACAAATATTATTATACAAGAGATTCCAAGATTTTCCAATTGCAGCATTTGTATTTGTAGGTCTGTCAAAAGAAGAATAATGCTGCTGGCAAGCATCACAATAATTAAAACTTTCAAAGGATTCTTTATTTATGAACATATTAATGTTGAATAAATCTGAAGCATAGAGAACGTGCAGTTAGAAGAACATTACCGAGTCAAGAAACAAGGGCTCATCACCATCCACAAAGATGTTGTTGGTGCTCTTATATAGTTCAAAATCCCATTTTTCACCTCTCTCATGACGCCCACTAGTTATCCAATCAACCACAAGCAAGTTTGAGTCAGACAAGAGTCTGAAAACTTGCTTTTGACAATACTTTGCAGTTGAAAAGCAAGTCACAGGATCAGGAATTACAGCCAAAAGGGCATCACTGCCAACTCGTGCCTACTGCATGGCACAAATTCAGCCATTGGTATATATCTATGTGGAAGAGTGAAAATTTGAATGGAAAATAACATAGAAAAGATAACATTATTCTGATGTTAAAATTTTAGATTTTCTTCTCTGGAATGATCCAACATTATAAACGTAGATCCACATAAGTGATAATGCCCAGAAATCATGAATCCAGAGAAATCAGTCTCCACAAGTACATATATTCAGACATTTAAATGTATAAAAAGCAATAGCATGACCGTCATTAGCATTTCATGTATAGTCTTATGTACCACATACTTTGTTCATTTCATTTTGGCTTATCATTCATGTCGGCCTTCAAGTTTCAAATACTTTCCATTTTTTTCTTTTTGGTTTATTGCAGTAGTTCTTTAACATTGAAATCACCTCATAACATGGAAGACACTCTTGATGCAAGTGTATTTAGCTAAAGAATTCTAGATATGAAAAAGAAGAATAATGTGACTTGTTATGAATCCAACAAGAAATTGTAAGAAGGTGGTCAAGTAATAAACATGCAGTATGATGCCATTGTTGAAGGGTTCAAGAAAGAGAGGATGAAAGAAACTAAGGGAATTTCTGACAGAATCTGGTTCTTGGAAGGTGCTTCGCAGTTGTTTTTCTTCACGTTCAAGTCATAATTGATGCTGCTTTTAACTAAAAAAATCATATTTAGAAAAAAAAAAATTGATATCTTTAATTTTAGACTTAGAATAACTATTACACTTGTTTTGATGATAACAGATCACATATATAGGACCAACAGACAATAGGGCATTTATCATGGTTTTGAAGCACAAATACCCATTTACTACTCAGGGCCACAAAGAGCCATATGCAATCCTAAAGTCATGGATACTCAATAATCTCTTAACTATTTTAAGCTCTTTAATGGTTCTTATAGGGTACAATGGCATCCCATGCCCCCACATATCTAGCAAATGACTTTGGTTCACAAATGCTGTGTTTGCATGCTCTATACGGATTAATAGATTTCTCACAATCAGCCAACGCATATGCAGCCATCAAGTTATTAGTGTTATTTAGAAAGGTTATCGCAATTGTAAATTCCTAGGGAGAAGCCGTTTACTATCTTCAAGTAATAGTTTTCAACTTAAAAGACTTTTTTGATGATATTAGTAGGATTAATTTCAAAGGTCTATGCAATAATTAAATAGTATTGTCAAGTTTTAAAAACCTTATTTAGAGCTTGTGGAAACCCTCCCTTTGGAAATACCAAGGGAACCAAGATGCAATTTTTAGGCTTTTCATCTTCTTATTCTTTATATGCTCTTCTTATATCCGTAATCTGCTAGCAGGCCCAATTCTCAGCTTCTTTGGCTCTCAATCCTGTCTCTTGAAGACCATAACTGCCCAAACTTTTCTGTGGCACACGAACTCACACCAAAAACAAAAGCCTTGTGAGCAGTTTCAGTTCTGGCATTCTAAAGCAGTTTTCTGTTAAGATGTCAAAAGGGATTGAGATCGATGAACACAAAGTTGCATGACGTAAACCATCAAGGAATCATTAATTACTAGCTCGAATTAAACTATGCTTAGTGCTACTAAATTTGGTGGATCCTAATTAACTAATAGTAATGGGCTGGTTGTGTAAAACTACAGAAGGCTACGATCAGTTCTCATACTCGATATGGTTAAGGCCAAAGGAAACAAAGTTCAATCTGTTAGCTAGGTTTGCCAGATTAGGAGAGTACTGTGTGTAGGGTTCATATAGATGAGAGAAATATTCTCAAAGGATCTCCAAAACATGTGTCTTTTACAATAGTGTTATGAGATAACGAAAGGCAATAAAATTCCAGGCACTTAGTAGAACACTCAATAGAATGCACAACCTACAACCAAGAGTCTAGTAGAACACTAATGAGAATGTAGAACCCGCAAACCAAGTCAATAATATACTGCATATCTCAGTCCTCATGATGAAGATCGGAGAAGGTGAATGTAAGAATAGAACCAGTTGAAAAAACTGTGGCTAAAGGAAAAGCAAAAATGCAAACTCGAAAGGCCTTAAGGCATTCGGCATTGGTATGCAGTAGCCAAGGGAAATTGCTGCACTCATATGCAATAAAAACATCAACTTAAACTCTATCATCCCATGTAAAACTGTAATTCTATGCTCATAACCAGAGCATTTTACACCAAAATTACGTACACTTGCACTCAGTGCAATCTTGACTGAATGTAAAACAGATTATAATTTGAAATAACTCTTATCCAAAAATGATAATAAGCATTATTAGGTGAAGACCAAGAATTATACTTATTGGATTGTTATAAATAAGGATCACTACCTCGGAGACTTGTTCTGAGCACTTAGACCCAACAGACTTGTATACCTAAATTCCAAAATAAAAAGTGAATAAAAGTCAGGAACTTAGAAGCATATCCAATGCAATAGCCATTTCAAGCACAACATTCTATAGTGTACTTAAATTGTACAAATGAATAACAGAACAACATAAAAATATACCTTAGTTGAAGCTTGAGTTGTCAGTACTGCTGTGCAACCATCATCTATCCCAATTTCAAATCGTATAGAATCTCCCTGTTTATTTTTACAAAAAAAATATAAACCTAATTGAATATCAGCAAAAATAAATGTCATTTGTAACTGTTAACTTGAGCATCTACGGAAAGAATAAATCAACACATGTAGCAACAGAGTAGAATACATACAGACACAATTCCTCCACCATAAGTGATGGTATAAATCCAGACAGCATCAACTTGAGAGGAACCCGCCTGCGAGAACGAGTGTCAGGATCAAATCCCAGATAAATGTCCACTTATTCTTTTTCTGCAATTTCTTCTCAGAACAAGTAACTTTCAATCTTTAAAGAGGGGCAAGAAAAAAGAACCTTTCTTGGAACAATGAATTTGAGAGGGTACTTCGAATAGCAACGAGTAAGAGTTGACTTTCCCCCAACCTTCTCTACTTCCAGCTTTCCTGTTTCCATCTCTCTCTCTTCTGTCTCTAGTTCCTCGTTTACTGGCTGCCTGCAGAAGTGCTCAATTTAAGGTTAATTATCGTAGAATCTGTTGATTTTGTGCCACATTTGAATTTTAAATTTTTTATTATAAATTATTTGTGTGAAGAAAAATTTTAAATTAAAATAAAAATTTTATAGTATTATATTTTGAAATATAATGCAATTTAAATAAATCCTATATCTTCTCTTTAGAGCCTCAAGATGTGAATATTATGCCTTTCAAGAAAATTCAATTTTGATAAGTTTTGAATCTAAAATTTAAAAAAAAAAATTTACTTTAATCTTACCTTTTTCTACAAACAATTTTTTTTAACTCAAATTAAAAATCTTAAATAGAAGCCTTATCTAATCTCGCTCAAAAGCAGTCCATTAAACATGATAGTGTTATCAAAAATCAAAGTAACCTAAAAATTTCTAAAAGACAAAGTGCTATCGTGTGTTGCTTTAACTATTTTTTTTTCTTAGGTTGCAGCTCAAAAGCAATTTATGGACGCTTTTTTTAAACTTTATATGCCTAAGGGTATTTTTGGTTTGTAGAAAGGAAGGAGAAGTGCCACATTTACTTCTTTTGATAAAAATAAATAATTTTATTTTAATTTTATCTCATATGAGTGAAAGGGAAGTAAGATATAGTTTAGTTGAGTGCAATGTGGAAGGAAGGAGGAAGCAAAAGTAAATGTGAATATAAGTATCTCAGTTATGTTGTTTTGTTAGAATAAAAAGTAACGGGAGAATAGGAATGTGCAATATTCGATTTAAATCGAACCGAACTAAATTAAAATTTTTATTTTGATTCAATCTTTTAATATTTTAGTTCAGTTTGGTTTGATTTATAAAATTTATAAATATTTCAGTTCGGTTTTAAATTTTTGTGATCGATTTCTATGATCAAACTGAAAATCGAACAAAAAAATTAAAATTTTAAAAAATATATATATGAACGCATTACGTGAATGCTTTATTCATAAAAATTTGATTTTGAACTGAATTGAATTTATTTATTTCAATTCCATTCTATTTTTTGAAAAAAAATAAAAAATTAAACCTAAAATCGATTACCCACTCCTACAGGGAAGTAAATGAGAAGTGTATCACTCTCTCTCCGCATAAGATTTTCTCCCCCTCCAAATTGGAGAGATTGGGAGAGAAAATATGTTGAAGATATTAATGATACATTTGCCTTATTTTAAAATTTTAAAAATTAGATAGGAGAGAGAAAAAGAGATAAGAAAGTAAAATTATGTCATAATTCTCTTTCCCCTTCTCTTTTCCTCTCATCTTTCTTTCCCTTATACCAAACAAAAAGAAGGTAAAAAAAAAATTACTTCTCCTAAGTGAAATATATGTTCTCCTCCCCTTCCCCCTTCCTATTTCCCCTTTCCTTTTTCCCCTTCCCCTTTCCCCTATCTCCTCCCCTTCCACTTTTTTGAACCAAATTAAGGCCAAATTTTCAATCTCTTCACATTGAAAGAGTGGTTTTATTTTGCTGATGTGAAAGGAAAGGTCTCTCCAACCTCATTTATTTCTCACCTATCTAGCACTGTCAAACGCCCCATCAAACAGACCACCGAGGAGCGGGATGGGCTATTTGATAGTGTATTTAGGCAAGCTTGGACCTAACTGGTCCAAACTCATTTAAATACAGGCTTAATCAACTCGTTCCGTTTGGCCCGCCATTTTCTTCTTCTTATTCTTCTTCTTTTTCGTTTAGCTAAAGTTAATTTTTAAGTTTAGTATTTTAAAATTTTTACTTTAGCTCAAATATTCAATGTAATTCTAACTATGTAAAGATTTCAATATTAAATTAAAGATGTATTTTTTAAAATTTAAAATTAAAGATTTTAATGAAGTTTTGATAAAAATATTCTTAGATGTTAGAAATATAATAGAAAATTGAAAGCACGATTAAGGTTATATATATATTACTAATATTTTGAAAATATTGATGATTGACCGAAGATTGTTTTTATATCAATTATAAATTTATATAATCTCACATATAATAAAAAGAAAAAAAGAGAGATAAAAAGAAAAATAATATTTTTTAAAAAATATCTTGACCTACAAGCTAGCATATTTAGCTCGCGAACCTAGTATATGCAAATATAGATTGATAAAATTTTAGCCCGCAAAGAAACAGGACAGCCCGCTTTGCTTTGTTTAAGGCTCAACCCACGGCAGGCCTGCCCGTTTGATAATACTATATCTATCC
Source organism: Rauvolfia tetraphylla (assembly GCA_030512225.1). Classification (NCBI taxonomy): domain Eukaryota; kingdom Viridiplantae; phylum Streptophyta; class Magnoliopsida; order Gentianales; family Apocynaceae; genus Rauvolfia; species Rauvolfia tetraphylla. Next base: position 4,687,889 of record JAJQKT010000055.1, on the reverse strand, counting down.
CTCCTCTCTACTAAACAAGGTATATAATCTATTTACTTTCTTATTTACTTGTCTTCCTTTTTACTCCCTCTTCCCAACTAAACAAGCTATAAGGGTGATTCTGGTTGATGTTTCAACAAAAAAGAAAAAGAAAAATGATAATTATGGTTTTTCATTTTTTTTCTTTGAGAAAAAGAACATATCCGCAAAAAGGACAGGCACAATTGAGACCTAGAAGATGAGAGAAATATTACCGCACCTGTGTTTCACAAGAAGATGAGAGAAATATTACCGCACCTTCATTTATGCAAAGAAGGAAGAAGTAAGAATTAAATTTTCCGGCCACAATCTAGATTTCTTTTATCAATTGGTAAGAATAGTAAATCTTCTTTTTTAAAAAAAAGAAAAAAGAAGGAAGAAGGTAATTGCGAACAAACGGAAATTAGCATTACTTTAACCGGCATTCCAAATTTTGAGATGTCCATACTATTCAAGTTTAACATGTTTTTTTTTTTTTCTTGGTAGATCGTGTTTAACATATTCCCAAGTATCAAAGAGTCACTCTTCATCTAGCGACACTTGATTACCAGGCTGAAAATTCTAGCCATGTTGAATATCAAAATCTCTCTATCAAGAGCAAAACTTGAATGCCCAAAGTTCTTTGTAATGACAAAAATTAATTTCACCAATATAATTTCAAAATATTATCCCTTCCGCTCCTACACCAACTTTCCATGTAACATCTACATTAAGTTAATTTAAAATAAGAAAAAGGAAAAGCAATCTACAGGAAGCTCAAATACTAAACAACTACCAAGGGCATGCTACAAGTGTAACACCCCACTCTAGAAACGATCAAAGTATATTTGTTTTGAAGTGTGATTTATAATTTTTTTATATAAAATATTTGAGAAAATTATCATAAATTAAGTTAATTTATTTTTAAAATTATTTTTAATCATGTTTTGTAAAACAAAGAAAAAAGAGATCTAATAGACAAGTGACTTGTGGCCACTGATATTTTCCACCAAAGTCGGTGGCAAGTACCGACTCTTGGCTTCTATAAATGGCATGGTTGTTTGTTGTTTTTTCTTCATTTATTTTCTTTCTTCTCTTTCTTTCTTGGTTGCCTTTCTTTTCCATTTCTTTTGCTTTCTTTTCCATTCAATTGACTTCATTCTTTCTTCCTTGTTTAAGGTAAGTTTTTCTTTAATTTTTGTGTGTGAATTCTTTAATTAGTTTGATAGTTTTCTTGGATTTGTGTTATAAATTAGTTGGTTAGTAAAATTTGTAATTTTTTATTTCAAGTTTTGTTTAGTTTTCTTTGATTTAAATTTTGTTTTAATTACTAATTTTATTTTGTTTGTGATTTCATTAATTTATTAAGTGATTTCTTTAAATTTGGTAGTAGAAGATATTTTGTTTGTTGTTGATTTAAAGTTTTGTTTCAGTATAAAATTTTTTATTTTTTTAGGATTTGAAATAGATTTGAAAGTGCCTAAATATTGAGATTTGAGAATAAAATAAAAGTGATAATTTTTATTCTCTTAAAATGATATCTTTTATTCTTATATTTTTACTCTTTTAAACATTCAATATTTGGTATTTGAGAATATTTAGTATTTGAAAAAATTTAGTATTTGAGAAATTTTATTAAAAAAAATATAAATATTTTATCATGATATAATGATATTGATATGTATGGCTATTTATAAGATTTCATGGTTATAGAATATTTAATAATTGAGTATTTTTATAGTTGTAAGGTTAAACTTAGACTTATACCTAGAATATTTTTTAGAGACTTGTTTGGTAACCTAGAATTTATCATCTTCAGGGTTTTCAACTGAGGTTTACCTATTTGAATTTGTAGGAAATTTGTATTTCTTATAAGATAGCAAGTAACTTTAACACTTGCTACCAGGTGAGTCTACAAATCGAAACTCGCTATATTTTTATACTATCAATATTTGCTATTCGCAAGTATGAGAATATATTATTTTGAAGATTGCTTTAGTTACTTATTTTTAAATTTAAGAGGTTCTCCACGAGAATTATTTTAGTTACTTATTTTAAATTGGAGAGGTTCCCCACAATATATTTTTACTTGTGCACTAGAAATATTTAATAGTGGTGTTACAAGTAGATATTTATTTAATTTGAAATATTATAGTACTTGAAGGCACTCAAAGGATCCTACCCTGTTATCTTTCAACAATTCTAGGAAGAATATTCACAGTTTCTAAGAATCACCAACGAGGATCTTAATGATCTATAAATGCAAGTAATTATTGAAAAAATATTTATTGTATATTTTTGGAAAGTCATGTGCATTTTCACGGCATATTTGAAAAAACTTGCATTTACATGTTTGGATTGGCGGATGGTTGTTATTTTAAAGTTATGTTGAAATTGGATTTGGATTCATTTGAATGGCTACTTGAGTTACCTTTATGTTTGAAAAGTTGCATAAAAACTCCGTCCCGACTAGATGTGATTTGGAATATGATGAGATTGGATATGATTTGAGCTTGAAACGTCGGTAGATTGCACTGTATATGGCTATTCTCCCGTACTAGGGCCTCTTCCGCTGGCATAGAACGTATAAACTCTGAATTATGGATCCACTTGAAAGGAGATGCGATATGTCAGAGAGGGCGTGGCCCAACTGGTACTGCGTTTATTTGTTTTCGGTCATCTAATAGCGAGGAAAAAAGGCTCAATATTGAGGTTGATCACCAGGGTTGGATTGGTAGGTACCCCAAAATCCTCAGCTTGGTTTTGTTTGGAGAGGCATAAGATATGTGTGAAATCAAATATATTCGTATTGGTGTGTAGTTGGTTTTGACTACGGGATACCGGAATTGGTTTCCTGATGACTCCGTTATTTGTTTTGATAGATGCACTGTTGAGCCAGAATTTGAATATTTGTCATATTTGAAATTTTTATTTGAGGAGCTAAGCTGGTGTGTCTTGATTCGCTCAAACTTTCCAACTAAGCTCAAAGCCGTATCATGAGATTTGTGCATTATTTTGGAACAAGTAAACTTATACAAATATAAAATACTTTTGAACTACTTTGCATACGCATCCACTCTCATATTTTTGAAACACACCAACACACACATGTACTCACTGACATTTTCTACTCACATATATTTTTTTTAATATTTATTTTCAGATGACATAAACCATAGATCAGAACAGTGATTCTTTGATTTGCTTTCAAGTTAGCTCGTGGAGGGGCTCACATATGTGTTTGATTAGTTTGTACCTTTTCTGTTAATTCTTACCAAATAGAGAGAGAAGTATGTTTTACAACTATTTGTAAATGAAGGTTGAAGTTGGATAATATAAGATATAGGATCTACTTATTTCCGCCGATGTTTTCTATAATTGTATTATATTGAAATATATGTATACTTTTCTCCTTCTTTTTTTTCCGAATATGATTTGTATTTGCACACATCAGTTCCGAGCTAGTTAGGGATATCACAACAAGAGATTGACAAACATTCTATTGATAAGAGGAGCTGACAAAACTATGTTTATCAAAAGACTGAACATACATGCTATGGTGGTACAAATATATATTGATGATATTGTGTTTGGCTCAACCTCAACATAGCTCATAAAAGAATTTGTTGAACTTATACGAATAGAATTTGAGATGAGTATGATAGGTGAACCTACCTTCTTTCTTGATTTTCAAGTTAAGCGCTAAAAGATAGCATCTTTATCTCACAAACCAAGTATGCACTAAACTTGGTTAAGAAATTCAGCATGAAAGATCCTAAACTTGTCAAAACTCCCATTGATGTCAATCAGAAGCTGACAAAAGATGACAAGGCCAATATATTGATCAACACATGTATAGAAGCATTATTGGAAGCTTGTTATACTTGACAGCAAGTAGATCAGATGTATTTTATACTGTTGGAGTTTGTGCAAAATATCAATCGACACTAAAAGAGTCACACTTGAAGACTGTCAACAAATTCTAATGTATGCCGATCACACAAAGGAGTATGAAATCTACTTCAGTAAGGACTTAAGCACTCATCTTATTAGTTATAGTAGTGCTGATTGGGCGGGTAATTGTCATGATAGAAAGAGTAAATTTGTTGGATTTTTTTATCTTGGTAATAATCTTGTGTCATGATGTAGCAAAAAGTAGAATTCTATTTCTCTGTTAACAACAAAAGCATAATATACTGCAGCAGATAGTTGTTGTACTTAGTTGTTGCGGATGAAGTAAATGTTAAATGACTTTGGATTGACACAAAAAGAGATTGTGATGTATTGTGACAATAAAAGTGTAATAGATATCTCAAAAAAATCCAGTTTAACATAATCAAACAAAGCACATTGACATATGTTATCACTTTATCAGGAAGCTTGTTAAACAAAATATTGGCGAATATCTTGATAAAACCTCTTGATACTTAAAGATTTGAGGAATTAAAAAGTGTACTAGGGTTATGCACTTTATAAAAGGAGTTCTATGTACTTTGTTGTAAATATTTATTTCAATTTTTTTGCATTTATATCTTTTCATAATTTTGGGAACTACTAAAGGCAATTGTCTTGTTAAGGGATTAAGTCTTGATCATTACTTTAAATTCAAATATTGGGTTTCTCTCTCCCTGACATATCATCTTTCTCAAGTGCACAGAAGCTCTCTATGAATCATTCTCTATAACTTCTTGTAAAAGCTTGGATCTTATGGAGCATATTAGACTACAAATTCGAAGGACAAAAACCAGTACCTCCGCAGAGCCACCTTCACAAAGGAGTCCAACAGACACCGCTAGAGTTCCAACAACAGAAAGGTAAATGTTTTGTAATGTTCCCAATTCTCTTTTTGTGCCGAATGCTAAAAAAGTTCAAATATGCAAATTGTCTAGTATGATGGAGGTATTTCTGATTTTCATATCACATGTTATCTCAATAACAGAAACTCTACTATGCTTACTCTTGAAATTCATGAAAAATCACATGGGTGTGCAATATTTGTGTCTAATTTTTTTTTTTAGAACTTTTGAAAATAGTTCTATTTTGGCTTTTGAGAATGCTATGCCTATTAATTTGATTTTTTTTGAGTCTAATATGAAGTCTACATAAGTCGAATCTCTTGAACCTAGGGCTATTAATCTGGGTAATGATATGACTATTGAATCTATACATGTTGGGGATTTGAATGAGGTAGTTGAGTTGAATGTTGATTCTGTCAATCCTCCTTTATACCTAATCAATCTATTGAACATGAAGTATATTTTGATGCATATAATACTTATGTTGAACATAGAATAGAAAATGATCCTCCTGTTGAATCTAAAGTATTTTCTGATGAACTATGAGTAAATGAAACTGTTATTATTAATGTTGATGTTGGACCCACAAAGTCTTTTCATTAAGATCCAATTGATATAAAGGATGGAGAGCAATCTAGTCCCTCTGTCAGATCTGATTCTATTGAAGTAGTTCATGTTGACAATGAAGGAACAGACACAGAATAGCCTGGTACTATTGAAGCTGACAGTTTGTTAGAGAAGAAAAAAGGTATATGAAAGTCAAGGGAACCTACAAGACAAGGGTTGAGAAGTAGGGTGAAAATGGAGAAGGTGGATAGTGGCAAAATCCCGGCTAAACATGCCGGTGATGTATTGTTCTTCAAGTGTAACAGCAGACTCCGACACAAGAATATGTCACTAAGATTTGTGTTGGCTAAGAGACTTATTAATAAAGCCAAATTTGAGAAACTTGGATTAGTTGATCTATTGAATAGGGTTAAGTTGTGTGATTTGACCACTTTTGCTGAGTCCTATAATCTCAACATGGTGCATGAGTTTTATATTAGCCTTCATAAAGATTTGGATAATCCTTGAAGTTCCTTCTATCATGCAGTGTATGTTAGAATGGTTGTTGTATCCTTTTTCCCTGAACTGATGGTTGGAGTACTTGGAGCAATGCACTATTTTGATATTGAAGGTATTGGACTTGATGGTGACTTTGACATGATAGCAGTTTCCAAGAAGTTGACAGAAAACTCAATTCAACAATGGCCAGAGAAGAACCAACTGAAGTCATCATCTTTAACAGTGAAATACTTTGCCTTGTTCAAACTCTCCTACATCAACTAGATGCCATTTTCCAACATATCTATTATGTTGAGAGACAAAGAAGTGTTGTTGTACTTGATTGACATAGAGAAAAAGTTTAACATTGGTTCTGTCATGTTCTTTTCTATTATTAAACTTGTCAGGATAAACACTGTAAATACAACAAGCCTTATTTTTCCTTGTCTCCTTACTGACTATCTCTCTTCCTGTTGAGGTGTTTAAGTATTTAGCAAGGATATCATTGTTAATGATACAAGATCTTCAAACTGCCTTTGACAAAGCTCAAGTCTGAGACTTCAATGCCAGACTCCCCAAGAACAACAAGTGCCATTCCTCAAAAGAGATCAACAAGAGTTGCTGCAAGTTCCTCTTGTGTTAAAGTTTCGTCAATACCTGCTACTGATGATACTCAAGTTTTTTAGGAACAAGTGACCGAATATGTACAACAATGCTAGACTTCGACAACCAGAGTTTCAGAACTACAATAGTAACTTTTGATAGTGACCATTTCTCAATTTCTCCTACTAGAATCACTTGATCAGCTTTTGAGACAGCGGTGATTACTTGGTCTTGTTTATTGCAAAAAGGGGAAGAAGCTTAATAGGGAGTATCTATCAAATGGGAGAAGACAAAGCAGAAGATTCAAGGTGATTGTCTAACAAAATGGGAGCATGAAGAAAGGGCGAGTTGACTACTACTTCTGTTAAACTTGGTTTTTTGGATTTCTAACAGACTTATTGTTTAAGGATATTATTACTGCAATTATTAATTACTGAATAATTTTTATTTGCTTTGCTTAAAAGTCTTGTTAATTTGGCTATATTTGGATGACTGTAACAAGCATATTTCTACATTATGTCTTTGTGGAATTCTTGCATTATTTTTCTTGTTCAACTAATGATGCAATATTATGCTTTGATTCAACATAGTGCTCTAAAGTTGTTATATGTGTGCTGTCAAACTGCTTCCACTGAATTTCTTTTAATAACACACACGACTGTGCAAGACAGTATGGAAGTTTTGCAACAAACAATGCCAAAAGTGGAGATTGTTGCAACATGGAGAAATTAATTATGGCAAGTTTCTTGGCACTAGGATTTGATGTGATATTATTTGTCAAGAAGATCATTATGGTATTAAGGAGTCTTTATAGAAGTTGTCATTATTTGAGTAAAACTCCATTATAGCAAGGAGAAGATATTTGGTATCTCTTAGAATTTGCAGGATCTCATGGAAATATATCCACACCAAATATCAAGGAGTTTCATATCCTAATATTTAGGGATTTCTTACTAGATTCTTAAGATATCAATCTTGGAGAGAAAAAAGCTCAAGACTCTCTAGCAAATTATATGTACAAGCTTCAAGGCAAAGCAAATAAACTCTCATAGAACTGTCAAAGCATCTTCTCAGCATTCTTGTGGAAATTCTTGCAAATATTAGCAAGAGAACTCTTTGTATCTTAAGAGATATTCTTGACAGAGTTATCTAAGAACTCAAGATATAGAAGCTTCATCTTGAGAGAGTTCAGTAGCACACTTTATTTTCTTGTTATACTGTTCATGTACTAAAGTATGTTATTTCTGTTCAAATGGTGGAAACTGATTCTTTAATAGACACTGGAGGTACATGACATGATTATATTCTATCCACCTCATAGAGAAAAGGGTATTGTGGCTGATCGTGGTCAATTGAAAATAATAGTTGCAAATGTGATCCTGCCACATATTATTGAAAGGCATTTGACACATTTTGTTAAGGAGAGTTCAACAAAAGGAAGTTGTGGTTGAATGACAATTCAACAATTGTAAAGGCAATGATTGTGGCTAGATAATAGTTCAATAATCGTAGAGACAGGAGTTATGATTGGTGTGTTTCTAATCATTAAGGCAACACTTTTGTTTATTGAATTTCTAGTTGTTGAGGTAGCATTGTGGTTGTTGAATTTCTGATTGTTGAGGAAGCTTTGGAAAAGAATGTCTTGTCAAGTCCACTAAATGAATCACTAGAGGAAATTGAGAGTGTATTCCTGCACTTTTATAAAAGAAAGTTTAATGAATTGCTTTTCTAGACATGACCCTGCAGATGTAGGTTTTTTAGTCAAATTGCATTACCAATATTTTTGTGTCAAACTTCATTATTTTGCTTGTGTGTGATGTGTTAAATTGTGTAAAATCTACTTCAATATACGGAGTTTGACAAAGGCGAAAGTTGCATAAATTTAACCATACAGTTATGAACACGTTCCGTCATGTGAATGTAGAGGATGTACTTGTAATATAACGTGTGCATTGATGAAATAACAAGAAGAAAAAGTTCACCAATTTATAATTGGGATTGACGATGCAGTATTTGGCACAGTCACCTCCAATATTCTGAATATGAAGCCTTTACCTAAGGTGAAGCGAGCTTATGCTATCGTCATAAAGAAAAAAAGACATCAAAACATTGCAATAAGCAAATGGAAATGTGGAAAAGCAAGTAACACTTGCATTGATGACAAATAGATTGGCACATAAATCTAGCCCTGATAAATCTTTGCACGGTGTATGCTAAACATGGACATGAAGCAAAATAATCTTCCAAATTATAGGTTATCAAAACTGGTAGATTGAAAAGAATAAAACCTATGGAAACTATGGCAATCAAGGAGGATGCAGATGTGGAGGACGAGAAAGAGATGGAAACCAAAATTTGGAAGCATTCGGCTAATCTCGAATTTGTTGTTGCAAGATGTTCTTGTTGTTGCTAAACTTACTCGCTATATGGTATCTATCTCATAATTGATTAAAGACTTTTCTTGAACTTTGACTTTTACTAAACATTTATGTATAATATAGGGCCATACTACGAGGATCCTAATTGGAGCAGGTAAACAAAAAGAAGGGTCTATTGGCTTCAACTTGGTTTACTGGATGGCAGCAAGACAACTAATAAGGCAATGGTGAAGACTTCAATTGTACTTTGGCACCGAAGGCTCAGGTATTTTTTAGATTCTTTACTTTTTTATCTTCATATGATTGATTATAATAAGACAAAAATAAACTCAAGAGTGCATGCAGTATTTGCTTTAGAGCAAAGTAGAAAAAAAAATCTTTCCCTTAGAGCAATAATAAGGCTGTTGCAAGGTTTTCATTAATTCATTGTGATCTTTCAAGGTCATATAGTGTTCCAACTTCTTGCGGTGCTTATTATTATTTTTACTGTGGTGGATGATTATTCTATAGCAGTATGTATTTATCTTTTGGTTGAAAAATGTGAAGTTGGAACTATTTTACAAATTTTTTGTGAAATGGTAGAGATTCAATTTGATGCTAAAATAAAAATCGTGAGATCCAATAATGGGATACAGCTTGCTTGTCTTATACATCAAACATCAATTGTGGGGACTTCAAAACAAAATAGAAAGGGGAAGCGAAAAAATAGGCATATATCAAATGTGGCATGAGCTTTACAGTTTCAAGCAAATTTGCCATTGCAACTTTGGGGTGAATGTGTTCTTACTACCGGATACTTAATAAATAATACACCTACATCTTTATTAGGAGGAAAAACACCTTATGAGTTACTTTTTGGAACACCACTAATTATGATTATATCCAAGTTTTTGGATGTTTGTGTTGTGTGCATTCTAAATCCACTGATAATTTATTGCACGATGAGAAAAATGCATATTTGTGGGCTATCCCTATGCTAAGAAAGAATGGAAAGTTTATGATCTTAATAGTAAGAAATACTTAGTATCCAAAGATGTAAAATTTTTTGAAACCAAATTCCCTTTTATTGTTTCATCTCCAGTTTCCAAGAGGTCTTTTTTGTTCCCCACTCTAGGATTGACCCAAGAAGAAAATTTGTGTGATACAAATAAGGAAGTAAGAGGGAGCTTATTATCTCAATTTGATATACCAAAACATGCTAATGCACATGGTAATGTGTGGGAAGAGGCATCTCCCATTAGTGGAAACAATGACAATTCAAACATCTTGCCAGCCACTTTGGACTCACCAATTGATACTTCAAGTTTTGATAATGCTCAACCACCACCATTGTCAACTGCTTTTGCTCCTATGCTAAGCTGAAGTGCTAGATAACATTTCCATTCTAGTCATTTGAATGACTTCATTTGTCAGACAATATAAGTTACAGACATTTGTTGAACTCACAAACTAGTCTGGCTCTTCTACTAAGTCCTATTCTAATCCTCTAGTCAACTATCTTGATAGTTTACAATTTTTTCATACTTATCAGATGTTCTTGATGAACTTTATGGTTGAACCAGAACTAGTCTATTTTTTCGAAGCCGTGCGACATAAAAAATGAAGAGATGCAACGTAGGCTAAAATTGAGGCTCTGGTACGCAATGGTACTTGGACTAATGTATATTTGCCACTGAATAAAAGAGCTCTAGATAGCAAATAGGTTTTTTGAATCAAATACAACTCTGATGGATGGAGTAGATTACACCAAAATATTTGCTTCCATTGCAAAGAGGGTAACAATTCGTACTTTACTCACAGTTTTTGTAACAAAAGGATGGGAAATTCATCAGATAGATATGCACAATATCTTTCTGCACAGAGATTTAAACAAGAAAGTTTATATGCACTTGCCTCTAGGTTTTGATTCCTCTCAACTAGGAAAGGTCTGTAGACTTAAATAGGCTCCACCATACTGGTTCTCTAAATTATCTGTTGCTCTTAAATCTCGTGGTTTTATTCAATCACCTGCAAATAACACTCTATATGTTTATCAGAAACAAGAGCAGCAATTATGTGTGTTGGTTTATGTAGATGATATTATTATCACTAGCTGGTTCTACTAGCAAATATATTGCCACTTTCAAGAAGCATTTAAGTGCTTGTTTCCATATGAAGGATTTGGGGTTTCTAAAGTATTTATTGGGTATCGAATTTGCTCAAAATTCTTAGGGGTTATATCTGTGTCAAATATGTGTTAGACATCATTTCTGAAATGGAATTTCATGGTGCAAGAACAACATGCACTCCTCTTGATTGCAATCATGATCTTGGTAAAGCTATTGAAGTTGCTATGGTTAACCTAAATCGCCATCATCGATTGATTTATTAACCATTACTCATCTCGAACTTTCTTATTATGTTCGTATCTTAGCTCAATTTATGACTCAACCACTTGAGGTTTATTGGGAGGCTTTTGTGAAGGTTGTTCGTTATCTTATGGGTTGTCATGGACATTATTTTGTTACCAACTGGTGATGATTTAATTTTGAAGGCTTATGGCGATTTTGATTGGGCTAGTTTTCCCATTACCCGGAAGTCTATTACAGGATATCTTGTTTTGTTGGGCTCCTCATCTATGTCTTGGGAAACCAAGAAGCAATACACTGTTTCCTACTATTCTGCAGAGACAGAATATCGTGCTATGACTATGACTTTTTGTGAATTGAAGTGGCTTTGACAATTATTGTGTGATATGGGTGTTGCTTTTTCATTCTCTCTTCCTTTGTATTGTGATAGTTAGGCTACAATTCACATTACTTCCAATCATGTATTTCACAAACAAACTAAACACATTGAAATGGATTGCCATTTCATTCGCAATGAGATTAATGACGGATTCATTCTTCCCTATAATGTGCAAGCTCAGTCTCATCTTGCAGACGTCTTCACAAAGAGACTCTCTAGTCTGCATTTGCGCTCTTTTTTCTCCAAGTCAGGCATTTACAATCTGCGTGCTCCAACTTGAGGGGAGTTTTAGAGAGGATATTTATGTAATTATGTGTAATTGTAGAGTTATATCCAGTAGGGTGGTTTTGGTTTCTCTTGTATGTTTTTTTAGGGTTTCTTAAACATCATGTATAAATATACTTATGACATAATAGAGGTGGAAGTTTTCTGCCAAAACTCTCAGTGTCTTCTTTCATATCAAAAGTTTAGCCAAAAACCTTAATGTGTCTTTGGAAGCTTTGTTGAGATGCCTTGCCAACCTCATTGAATTTGAGCAAATGCCACAGAATGTCATTTCCAAACTTGTGGTAGTTGTGGTCTTGAAAAGGAGAACATATGGCATATATCTTTTTTATTGCAAAATGGCAGTTCAAATCTGGGAATTATTTCAATAAATGTGCTATATAGAGGAGGCTCATGAAGTGTGTTATTAGCTTTAGAGACCTCTTGGAATGGGTTTTGCAAATTGAGGTAGAAGAGGATGGTGCTACTTTTTGCTACCATAATCTGGTTTTTTGTTGGCTGAAACAGTACATGTAGGTTTTTGGAGTAAAAATTCTACCGCTTCACTCTTTATCTACTTATTACTGATTGGCTTGTGGAGGATACTGTGCATGCTATAATTAATTTTTATTTGTCTTTATATGGGGGTTGCAATTCAGCCATTGGATGCACCAAATGGATGGCTGAGATTTTGATTGGACTGGAGGACACTGTGTAGCGTCCAATTGATTTTACTTTGTCTTTATCTGGGGCTACAATTTAGCTATTGGATGCACAAAAATTGATGGCTGACAGTGCACAAATGGATGGTGCAATTGAATGAATGGTTGATGATGATCAAATTTGATAAGATGAGATTTCTAATAAAGAATTGAACTTTTGAGAAAAAAAGTTTGGCATTGTCATTTTTCTTCGAGTGAAAATGCAAATTTGACAATTCGTAATCATGTAACTTTTAAAGTTTGCCTTTCTTTGTATTGCTAATCACAAAGAAAGGAGGAAAAAATGAAAAAAGAGTAATTATTTTTATTTTTGAAAGCATCAAAACATATTTTATAGTTTTATGTACTTGTACATTTATTTTGTATTATTAGTACATATTTGTATAATAGTTGCTGTTGTTATTTGTTTTTTATTAGTAAATATGTTTTGAAGATTTTTAAAACATTAAGCGATTAGGATTTTATTTTTTACTCCTTAAAGCAACACGTGTTTGATTTCTCTCTCTCTTTTTTTTTTTTTTTTTTTTGCTTGATCATCATAATAAGCTCTTGGATTTGGCACCAAAGGAAAAAAAAAGACAAGCACTAAGGTTTTTGAACAAAACAAAAACAAAAACCAAAACGAATGAAAAGTTTGCATAATGTCCCTATTATTATTGGTCTTTGGTTGATGAATATGTTTTGAAGATCTTTAAAATATTTATCTAATGTTAATTTTCCATGCATTGTCTTTTTCTTAAAGAGAAAATGCAATATTTTACAATTCACAATCATGCGGCTTTTAAAGTCTGCTTTTAAAGTCTGCCTTTGTCTGTATTCTGTATTCCTAATAGCAAAGAAAGGAGAAAAAATTAAAAAAAAACATAATATTTTTTAAAGCATCAAATTATATTTTATATTTGTATATTTATTTTGTGTTAGTATATGTTTGTATAATAATAGTTGTTGTCATTGATTTTTTATTGGCGAATATGTTTTGAATATCGTTTGAAGATTTTAAAATATTAAACAACTAGCATTTTATTTTTCACTATTTAAAGTAACATGCGTTTGATTCTCCTTTTTTGGCTTGATCATCGTAATAAGTTCTTGGATTTTGCGTAAAAAAATTTCAACGAAGAAAAGAAAGAAGAAAAAAAAAGAAAGAGAAAAATATGCCTCTAAGGTTTTGAAAAAAAATCATATTGCGTTGTTATTAATTCTTGGTCTTTAGTTAATGAATATGTTTTGAAGATCTTTAAGACATTAAATGCCTAAAATTTTATTTTTTATTATTTAAAGCAACATTTTGATTTTAATATATATACTCACTATATATACTTTTTATTTCTTTGCAAAGCAACTATGATTCACCAAAATGGCTTTGTTAGATTCATTCAAGATGAATCTAATTGCATCTGATAAATTGTCGTGAGGGTAGAGAATATAGTTATATTTTTGTGTATGTTGATGATATTCTAATTACATCTGATAATATTCATGATCATCAAAAACACCTAAACACATTTTGTAAACTCTGTTTGCATCTGATAATATTTATGGATAATACCCAAGTAAAAGCTTTTATTAGAAATAATCAACCCTCACGACCTGAATATAAAAGATTAATTAGATGGCAAACTTTATTGTCTGAATATACCTTTGATATTGAAATTATTAAATCTGACAAAAATGTTTTGGCAGATTTCTATTTTGGCGGAAGTAATAAATTATTATCCATAAATATTATCAGATGCAAACAGAGTTTACAAAATATGTTTAGGTGTTTTAGATGATTATGAATATTATCATAAGCAATTAGAATATCATCAACATACACAAAAATATAACTATATTCTCTAAAAATATTATGCATTTTTCTTTGAAATATTTGAGGTGCATTTTTTAATCCAAAAGGCATAACTATCCATTCATATTGACCTTGAGGGGTAGAAAATGCAGTATATGCAATACTATCAGGATGCATTATTATTTGCCAAAACCCGCTTTTACAATCAAATTTAGAGAATATATTTTTATGTTTTGTTAAATTTATCAAGCTTTCTTTATGTGGTAGAAAATATCTATCAAATTTTGTATTATTATTTAATTTCTTATAATTTATTACCATCCTTGCCTTTCCTCTACCAATTTCAGTACGTTTTCTAACAATAAAGGCGGGCGAACTATGGGGAGAATTACTTTCAAGAATCAATTTCATCTGTAATAATTCTTTAATCTGTTCCTTACATTCTTTTGATCTAATTTATTGTACCTCATAGGAGTCACCCTAATTATCTTATTTTCATCTATCATTTCTAACCTTGCCAGTAATTGGTTTTTATCCCAAAATTGTAATGGATTATCTATGTAGCATTGATTTAATTTTAGTTTTATTTCCTCAATATCAGCATCTAAATATCTAAGAGACAATTGATATTCTAATAAGGGTGTTCCTTTTGGAAAAATCTATTTATCAGTATAACCAATATTATTATGCTGGGCTGTGCGAGGCCTAAAATGAATAGGAAGTAGTTTAGCATAGGCACGTTTTAAACGTTTAACAACAATGAGATGATGGCAGGGAGTTTTAAAGATGAGTTGATATGCTAAGGTATCAAAGATAACTTTATGGAATAATTGAAGAAAATTATTACCAAGTAAAACATTAGTGCCTGTATTATAAAAATAAAAATGAGGGCATTTAATAAGAAATGATCCTAATAATATGATTGGTATTTTGATTCCTTTATTAATTTCTATAAGTTGATTTGAAATATCTCTTCCTTTTATAGGATCTAAGGTGGTATGATATTGTTCAGGAAAATAGTCTTTTTTACAAAGACAAGATCCAACACCGCTATCTACATATGTTGCAAAATATTCAGCTTTATAATCTTTATATGTAATTCCTATGGGAAATAAATACTATAAGGACTTGTCATTTTGGTATATAGATCATTTTGCTATTATAAGTTATTTTTATACCATAAGACGTAATATCATAGGGTTTTACTGTTTCTAAGAATGTTAATCCTAACATTATTTCTAATGTATTATTTGCTCCTTCATTTTCAATAAGTAATCTAATTGGAATTATTTCATCTCCGAATTTTATCAAAGTTTCTATGGCATACAAAATCTCACGAATTTCTCCATTAAAATTTGCATACTATGTGGGCTATCTAATCGATAATGTCTTAAATTTTGGCATAATTTATGACTTATATAATTTCCATTAGCTCATGTATCTATTAAGATTTTTATTGATTGAAAATTTTTTCTATTAAAATAATCTCCCTCTATTTTATAATTTTTTAAAGTATCGTCCTTTGCTGTAATATACATAGCAGAATGAGTTTTATTAAAAGGTAGACTTTTTACTCTAGTAGTTGTAAAACTAAGTCTGGGAGGTAAATAATTTGTGGTTAAAAGAGGTTTATCTCTTAAATCTAATTCAAATGGTATTGATTCTATCTCTTCTATTTTAGTTAATGTTGGATGTTATTTTTGACATACATCATTAAATAAATATGGATAATCTATGACTTCCTTTATTTCAAAGCATTCTGAATAATGTGTATTAGATATTGCATAGGATATGGCATATATTATAGAATAAGGTCTATTATTATTATAGAAAAATTCTTGCCTAACCAAAATCGAACTAAGCTTGGGGTTGGCAAAGCCCAACTCACTGAACCCGATTGACAGCCATACAAATAAATAAGAAATCCCAGACCGACATATGCAATGTAGAGGAGCAATCATTCCAGACTACATTAACCTCGAAAAATAAGATCAGCAAAGTTGGAGTATTCATGTAAAAAAAAATGCAATAAATTCTATATGCGACAAGGATGTATACATTCATGAGTCAAAATAAACTCAACATAGAAGACCACATCTTTTTTGAGTACAAAGATTATGACACGTATAAAGTAACAATCTTTGGACTAGATTGGTGTGGCAAGGTATCACCTACAAATCTCCAAGGAGAATTAGAAACAGAAGAATCAACTAATAATGAAGCTAGTAGGACGTAAAAGCATCCATCAAAAACACATGGTTCAACAAAAAATCTTTGAAGTTACGATTTTTTTTTCTATTCAACGTTTATATTTTTTCTCTCTATATTATCTTTTTTGCACATTTAATTAAACACAATTAATCATAAAAATTACTCCATCTTTGTTTATTTTATATTATAACACTTATATTATTATAAAATATAATATAAAAATAATATAAATTACTCAAAATATAAAGCTCAACAAGGCGGGCTGGCCTCTAATTAGTATAATTCTATCATTTGAAGTAACTTCTTCAATCAACAAACTTGTGCTTGTGCAATAAATCTTGCCTTGTTGCTTGTTATATTTTCATGTTCATCAATTTTGTTGCAAAATATTCATTTTGTGTCAATCATATTAATGTCATTTGAGTGTGGAAAGTTCCCACACATCATTGCACTCGAACTGTTAAAGTTCATCCTGCATGACAGCTCTCCAAAATTCGTCTATCAATGCTTCTTTAACATTCTTTGGCTCCAATGTTGAAATGCAACAGGCGAACATCACGATCTCCTTATAGTTGATCTTTGACTTTTCTTTGGTTTTTCTTGATTCTTCCAAGCCTCTAATGATCAAATCTGTAGGATGATTCTTTTTTATTCTTGAAATAGCTTTCTGTGTTGAACCTCTCATTCTGTCAATGCTTCTTTAACATTCTTTGGCTCCAATGTTGAAGTGTAACAGGCGAACATCACCATCTCCTTATAGTTGATCTTTGACTTTCCTTTGGTTTTTCTTGATTCTTCCAAGCCTCTAATGATCAAATCTATAGGATGATTCTTTTTTATTCTTGAAAATAGCTTTCTGTGTTGAACCTCTCATTCTGTCAATTCTAAATCTGTTGTAGTGTCTATCAACTCCTCTGGTTCTGTGTTGATCTATACATTGATTGGCTCTTGAGGATCAACAAGATTAGATTCCATCTCATCTACTGTAGTTGTCTCGTCCTTCTTTGTTATAATAGCATCCTCAACAATAGCATTGATGATCTCCATGACAGTTTCATTTTTTTTGTTGAAAACACGATACGCTCTAGTATTGTTGGAATAGCCAAGGAATACTCTCTCATTACTTATTGCATCAAACTTGCCCAATGGTTTTCTATCATTTAGAAAGTAACACTTAATTCTAGAAATATAAAAATATGTCAAGTTTAGCTTACATCTTGTCCAAATTTCATAGGCAGTCTTTGTGGTATAAGGCCTTAGATCTATTCTGCTGATGACATGTGTTGCAGTGTTGACATATTCTACCCACCATCTTTGAGATATCTCCTTGGAGTTCAACATAATCTAAGCCATTTCCTAGATGGTTCTATTCTTCCTCTCAACTACAATGTTCTATTGAGGTGTCTTTGGTGTAGAGAATTCTAGTTAAATACTATAACCAACACATAATTCATTAAACTATTAGTTGTCACACTCCTTACATGATCACTTCAAAGCCTGCATAGTGTTAAACTTTTTTGTGTGTGCAACTTTAAATACAACTTTCAAAATACATCAAAGCTTCTAATTTTTGTCCCAAAAATTCAACCCAAGTGTATCTAGAGAATTCATCAAGACATACGAATACATATCTTTTGCCTACAACATTTTCTGTTTGAGTAGAACCAAAAAGATTCATGTGCATGAGCTCTAATATTCTAGAAGTGTTGATCTCTATTGTTTTCTTGTGAGAAGACTTTCTTTGCTTTCTAATTTGACATGAGCCACAGATTCTCCTTGTAATTTTAGGAAACTTAGCTTTTTAAATAGCCTGAGATTTATATGCTCCAATTTTTTATGTCCTAGATCAACTTTATCATCTTGAGCAATCACATATTGTTGATCATTTGATTTCAATAATTTGTAGCAATTTTCAATATGTTATTGCTCCGATAATAATTACCCTGTTAAATTCATCCACAGCAAAATACTTTTCTTTGTTGAAGTTAACATCTAGATTATCATCACACAACTGGATTATATTTATCATATTAGCTTTCATTCCTTCAATAAATAGAACATCTTTAAGTACATACATACCTTTGATATTTAAAATTCCGATGCCAACTACCTTATTTTTTGAACCATCACCGAAAGTAATGTTGCCTCCTATAGTTCAACAAAACTCCCTTTTGGCCTGTCATATATCAAGAACAGCCACTGTTAAGGTACTATACATCATTCATACTTACTGTGAATGATGCATGTGCATTATATCTTTTAAGATCTATCTTTTTTACCCATATTTACCTTTGTCTGGTTGTCTGCCTGCTCTTGTTGAATTCTTCTTTCACAAGTTTGTGCCCTTGTCATATATCTTTGATGATTCTCAAACAAATGTCCCAAGTATGTCCTGCAAGAAATCAATAGACACAAATAACAGAGAGTTTTTTAGGTTTTCTGATGAACCTTCTTTTGTCTGCAATAGTCATCTTTCTTTCTAGTATAGTCTTGCTTGTTGAAGCATTGTTACTATTGTTGTAGCACAGGCCTGTCAAATCTCTAGCTGGTTTACCAATTAACAAAATTTCATCAAGCTTCATTTTTCTTGTATTCAACCTTTTGATATAGCATTCTACTTCTACATGTTTGTCACTGCTTAGTTGTAGTGATTTAGCATGATATTATACCTACTATTGAAGTTGCTCACACTCTGGTTGAAATTAACTATTCTATTGTTAAAGTTTCTAATTTTCTTTCTTCAACCTCCTATTCATCTTAACAATTTTTAGTCATTTTGTGTACATTAGTTCATATTCACTTCTCAATTCCTCATAGGTAACTTTTTCATCATCCGTCTCTAAATTTCATCATCAGTTTCACTCCTATCAGACTGCAGTTCTGCATTTGAATGAAAAGTAACAAAGTTTCAAATATGATTTGCCTCGTCATCATCACTACTGCTGTTGTTAGATTAGACTCCTTGTCATCATCACTCTATGTAGTGTTGTATGATTTGTTTTTCTTCGAATTGTTTGCACATTTATTTTGAGTGTGACCAACTTCTCCGCATTCCTAACATCTAACACTTACCTTTTCTGACAAAGTCATTTGAATCACTGGTCTTCTTGTGGTCATCTCCTCTTTTAGTACCCTTGTTGAACTTTAGCTTGTTGAACTTTTTGCTTTCTTTCTTTAGCATCTTGCTAAATTTCTTTTATCAACAAGACAATGTTGTCACTGTTAAAGTGCTATGGCTTGTTTCTGTGCTTGCTTCTCCCTTTAGTGCAACATCTTTATTTTTATATTGAGTGTTGAGATGCATTTCAAAGGTTTGCAAGGATCCCATTAACTTGTCAAGCTTTAACTCTAACAAGTTTTTTACTTCTTCAATAATAGTAACTTTGCCGGCAAATCTTGGTAGTAAGGATCGCAAGGTTTTGCACACCAATTTTTCTTCTGAATATTTTTTGCCAAGTTTTAAATGTTTGATTTGTAGTATCTTGCAATTTGCTACTAAAGATGGAGATAGTTTCACCTTCTGTCATTCTCAATTCCTCGAATTGAGAGGTCAACATTTGTAATTTTGACATCTTGACATTACTTATTCCTTCATAGACTTTTTGCAACACCTCCTATGTTTTTTTGGCAGATTGACAAGTTGAGATTAATTTGAATTGTTCAACATCAACAGCCGTGAAGATAGCATTGCATACCCTAGCATTTGTTGTATTCATCCTTCGTTCAACACCGGTCCATTCCTCCATGGATTTTTTTAACAGCAACTCCTTCATTATTTATTATAGTCGGCAGGGTCCATCATTTTTAAACAGTAATCCAGGCATTCTCATCAATAATATGAATGAATATTCTCATTCATGCTTTCCAGTAGGCATAGTTTGCTCTATCTAGTAGCGGCAGCCTTGTTATTGATCCTGCTTCCTCTGCCATACTTGCAAAAACTACTTTCATACGATCTCACCTGCTAAATTAATAGCCAATCAGAAAAAATTGGTGACTCGCTCTAATACCACTTGTATTATTAAGTCTATACAACTGTTTCTCCTTTGTCAAACTCCGGGTATTGAAGTTGAATATGCACAATTTAACATAACACACACAAATAGAATAATAAAGTTTGACACAAGGAAATTGATAACACAGTTTGGCTGAACAACCTACATCTGCAATGCAATGTCAAGAAAAGCAATCTACTAAACTTTCTTTTACAAAAGTACATGAACACACTCTTAATCTCCTCTAGTGATTTACCTAGTGGACTTGAAAAAACACATTTTGCTAAAGCTGCCTCAACAGTTAGAAATTCAACAACCACAATGATGCTTCAACAACTAGAAATGCAATCAAACACAGTGTTACTTTAAAGATTGAAAACACACCAATCACAATTCATGCCTCCATGATTGTTGAACTATCATCTAGCCACAATCATTGCCTCCATGATTGTTGAACTGTCATCCAACCACACCTCATTTTTGTTGAACTCTCCTCAGTAGGTTGTGTCGAATGCCTTTCGACAAGATATGGCAAGATCACACTTTGCAGTTACTATTTTTAACTGATCACAATCAGCGAGACCAACCTTTTCTTCTTGAGGTGGATAGAACAGAATCCTGTCAAGTACCTCCAGCATCTGTTAAAGAATCAATTTTCAGCACTTGAACAGAAACAACATACTTTAGTACATGAGTAATATAACAAGTAGATAAGTGTTATGCTGAACTCTCTCAAGATGAGGCTTCTATATCACAAGTGCTTAGATAACACTCTCAAGAATATTGCTTAAGACACAAAGAGTTCTCTCATTAATATTTGCAAGAATTTTCACAAGAATATCGAGGGATACTCTGAGAGTTCTATGAGAGTTGTTTTGTTTTTCCTTGAAGCTGATATATATAATTTGCTAGAGAGTCTTGAACTTCTTCTTCTCTAAGATTGATATCTCAAGAATATAGTAAGAAATTCCTAAATATTAGGATATCAAACTCCTTGATATTTGGTGTGGATATATTTTCATAAGATCCTCCAAATTCTGAGAGATACCAAATGTCTTCTCCTTGCCATAATAGAGTTTTGCTCAAATAATGACAACTTCAATAAAGACTCCTTAATTCCATAAAGATCTTTTTGACAAATAATATCACATCAAATCCTAGTGCCAAGGAATTTGCCATAATTAATTTCTCCATGTTGCAACAATAGTATGTAATTCATCCCAAAGTCTCTTCAACCTTCCATAGTATTTAATCATTATCTGCCCTAACTGTGTATAGTTGGCTATGGTAGCTTTAATCTTATGCACCTGAGGTCCATTGGCCACACTGAGTTGATCTCTTATATTATGCCACAAATCTACTGCCAGGTCTGTGTATGAAATCGTTGAACAAATATTTGCTTCAAAAGTGTTCAAGATCCATAAATTTGCAATTGAATTAGTCTGTCACCAGTCTTCTATCTCAGAAGAGTCATTAACTAGTTGTTTGAGGGTTTGATTAATGAACCTTACTTTCTTTTTGGCTCTCAAAGCTATCTTTATCGCCATTGCCACTTATCAGAGTTCTTTCCCTTAAGTTGGACGTGGATAATGAGCGTTCCTAAGTTATCTCCAAACGTCAATTGATACACACTAGAGTCTTTTCTAGTGCCTTTGTTAACACCTTTAGTGTTGGTCATGCTACTCACCATGATGTTTTGTCCAATCTGTGTCTTTCTTGCCCTAATACCATGAAAGAAGACATCCATGTCTTTCTTGCTTTGATACCATGAAAGAAGACACAGAAAGTTTTGGTAGAAAAGCTTCTACCTCCATTGTGTCATAAGTGTACTTATACATGATGTTTAAGAAACCCTAAAAATATATAAAAGAGAAACCAAAACCACCTTACCGGCTTTAACTATTCAATTACACATAATTACATAAATATCCCCTATAAAATGATATCCTAAATTGATTGCCAAAGCTTTGTTGATAATAAAGGTGAAGAAGAGGAATCAAGATCAGAAATCGTTTGTATGAATTATTTTCCCGTCCTATTACTTGGTATACTTTGATTTAGTTTGTATAGCTTCCACAAGTACATCTATTTACTTGATTTAATATAAAGGAAAAGGAAACCGAATTTGCTACAAGATTAACATCACTGCATTTCCTATCTTGCCAAAAAGATTTCTGACTGCACAATTAAATAACTATTTGAGGAGCTGAGCATTTAATCTCTTTTGGTTGTTAAAATACCAAAAGATATTTCCAAGATTTCTAGATTCTGTCACTTTAGGATATATTAATACAGAGAGAGTTTTTATTTAAGCATCTTTTAAGAAAATCTAAGCAATATAGTTTTTATTTAAGCATCTTTTAAGAAAATCTAAGCAATACATTATATAATTTATCAAAATTAGATCATGTGCATTCTCTTAAAATTCTATCGCATGAACCGCATGTATATGGTGTTTGTACATATAATACGTAAATAACATTATATAATATCCATATCGTGTTAATAAAAAGTAGTGAAGTTAACTCTTTATTTACAAATATATCCATTGATGAACAATCTTCATCGGGACATTTGTTGACTTAATACATTTGATGCGTCTCTTCTCATAAACTAATGAAGATATGTCTCTTGGTGAAAGTATGTGACCGACGTACCCTGAAAACTATTGTTATTGGTCTCTCTCTTCTTTCTCTTTCTGAATGAATTATCTCTATCCCTGCGTCTTAGTCGTCTACAACTTCCTACGGGCAAGCTCTGAGCTCCTTTATGTAGTTTCTTGTCACTCTATCTTTTAGTTTTCTCTTAAAACAACTATAATCTTCTTCTTGAATGGTCTTTATCAAAATTTTCAACTCTACTATTTATTTTTCTGCTAATCTTTATAGATTTGTATGTTATCTCCATCTTCTTGGAGTTCTTTCCATAGTCAGTTTAGATCTTGGCCCCTATTTAGCTCTTCATCTCTTCATCTCTTTCATAGGCAACTTTCAATGTCATTGAAACGCCTCAAGTCTTGCAAGTCTCCATTCAAGGACGAGATGAAGTTGGGTCTTACAAGCGGCTGGTTCGCGAGAATAGAGATGAAGGCATTAGGAGGAAAACTTTCGCGTGTTTTGCTTTATTTTGAAACTTCACACTTCAAATATTTAGTCTTGGGTATTAATCACTTATAAGATTTGGATAAATAATTAATCACTTATAAGATTTGAGCAGTCCTTTCCTTTGAAGTATCTGATGGTGAAGTTAGGCCCAAAGCCAAGTTTTTAACAGGTGAGAAATGAGTAAAATGAGACTGCTTTCATGAAGAAAATTGTGGTGATACCAATGACAATCAAATGGTAATTATAAAAAAAAGTGGTAATTTTTTTTTGTCAATCATTGTTTAAAATTATACCAATAATCTTATTTTCCACTTAGATTATATTTTCACTTTAGTGCCCCAAAGTTAGGGGTCTCTGTCAATTGAGTGTCACATCTTTTAAAATTATCAATTAAGGGATAAATTCAAGCAAAGGCCAATTAATTTGATTGAAAATGATTGAATGAACGATTTGCCCTTTAAATAGAAATAGAAATTTCAATTTTATCTTTTTACTCAACTAATCAATAAAAAATAAATTTTATTTATTTTTTAAAAATAATTTATCATCTTCTTTCTTCTAAATTTTATCTTTATCTCTTTCCTTCCTCCAACTTCCAATCTTGACCAGTAACAATAGCTGCCGCCACCACGATAACGGCAACGGGAGGCAACAAAAGATATTTTGCAACAGGAAAAGGTAGTTGGTTCAAGCGGCAATAGAAGCAATGACTTAATTTATAATTTTAAAAGATGTAAAACTCAACTGATAGAGATTCCTGGCTTTTGAGTATTAAAGTAGAATTAACCTTAGATTTGAATCAAACCATCTACCTTAATGTATAAGAAAATGAAAGTGATGGTTTACATCCATATTTGACCAACTAGACAGAAAATCAAACCATCTACCGTAATGTATAAGAAAATGAAAGTGATGGTTTACATCCATATTTGACCAACTAGACAGAAAGTAATCATAAAGGAGTCATATCGAAAAGTTATAAAAGTATTGCGCAACTATCTGTAAAGTCATATGATCCTTTGCATGTTTCTTAAAATTAAAATAAAATGAAATGACATATATTATCTGCTAAATAAATTATTAAAACATATTTAAAAAAGACAAGAATAACCTATTTAGTCATAAAAGTTAAGAGTCATCCAAATATTGGTCTTAAAAGTTCTTTTTTTTACTGTTATACTTCCTTAAGAACACATAGGCAACCAAAGTAATCAGACCACTTCGGTTGAATGTATATTCTTCATGTGCTATAATAACAAAATATAAAATCGATAAGATCAACTATAAAATATTTTTATTAAAAATTATAAAAAGAAATTATTTTTAAAAAAGTAGAGTTCAAAATTTAAAAAAAATAAAAAAATTTTGAGTTTAAAGCCAAACCAAACCTAATTGGCCCTTAAAATCAATTTTTTTTAGGTAAATAAGCTATTTGGCGAAATAAAGAAAGAAAATGACCACCTGGCATGTTATTTAAAAGATACGTGGCATGTTTTAAGAGGGTGTTCAAACATGTACGCCGACTGCGCTGTTACTGAAACATCACCCCAAACCCTTCCAGGGTTTTCCATCGGTTGCACAAAAACATCTAACGAGTTCAAAATACACATTCGCTAACGCACTTGAGAAAAAGCCCACCAAAACTCCCACTAATACAATTCCCGCAACCTCTCTATAGTCGCCGGAGATCCGATTGGAAAATGCAGGCCCCAGTCCTCGTTCTCAGTGAGCAAAATTTTTTTGTTTATTTTGCATGTTTGCGAATCTTCAAGTGCTAGAAAAAATTTTCCCCTTTTGGTTGGTTAGGGGAAGGTTGATATCTGGAAATCTATGGGATAGATGAAAAAACGCTACTGGATGCTTAGGTTTTTCATGTTCTTTGGGTTTTTAGTGGGTTCTTTTGGTTATTAGTTTCTGCTAGTGGAATGTACAATAAAAGAAAGCTGAAACGAACATTTTGCATGACTATGGATGAGGTAGGTTGAGCCATAATTGATTGGTCACTGCACTGGCGTAGTGGGAGTTTTATGGCATTACAGCAAAGATCATATTTTTTCTCATATTCTATGTGCATAATCTCTTTATTTATTTTTCCTTGATTACCTCTTTGCTTTTGACTTTTTTGTTCTAAAAATTGAACAGAGGATTCTTTAAAGCGTGAATCGGGAAATAAAGTGCATTATGGAAACATCCAAGCCTCAAAGGTAAGATGGGAAAATTAATATTTCAGTTGTTCATATAGAAATATTGGAATTTGAAATTTATTTGTTGTTTTAGTTAGATTTGCTTGGAGATTTTAGAGAAGAAGTCATTGTGGATAAACATTGATCCAGGGATGTACTTTGGAAGTATAATTTTATTTGACTAATTTAGTTTTGATAAGTTGTTGTGGATATTCTGTTATGTAATCAGTTTGTATTTTGTTGATTTCACTGAATTAGCATTTGTAATTGTTTGGGTTATCTGCTAACTCTATTTAAGTAGCTTTTCTAGGACATTCCAGTTAACTGGATAACTTGGGAGACTTTAGAAATACTCTTTTGATTTATATCTGATTCCTCCTTGAGTAAACTTGTAATTTGATCCTTGGATGGGAAATTCTAGATTAGGCCTTTGAACTAGTTGAGATTTAATTGGATTGTAATTCTTTATATTTTCAAATTTAGTTGGGATAGTTTCAAATTTGATTTTGATTTATACTTTCAGTCTGGCTGGTTTAGGTTGTCCTGTTTTAGATAGGACTTCATTAAGGGCATGCTTGTGTCTCTTGTATCTTTTAGGAAAAAGAGAAAAGCATTTTGAGAGAGCTGTTCCTAGTATTGGGTGTCCGGAATCTCTTGTGCATGGTCTTAGATGAGATTTTGGTCTTTTGTCCCCTGGGGCTGTTTTGCTTTTTATTGTCTATTTGATCTCTCACTTTTTTCCTTTCAGTTCTTCTAGAGAATCACCCAATGAATTTTATCTCTGAATATCATGTTCATTTTCCTGTTAATGGTCTACCCTTCAGACAGGTGGTCCAATAAGATAATGAGTTAGTAGTAGTTTGCTTTCATGATTTTTTGTAGTGCATACTTTTGAAGTAATTTTTGCATAGAGAATGTAGTGGAAGGTTGTCTTATGTATTCAATTGCATTTTTCATTCATGTAATATCTTTTGGATTTATGCTATAATGGCAGGCTGTTGCAGACATTATTCGTACTACTTTGGGTCCACGATCTATGTTGAAGATGCTTCTTGATGCTTCTGGGGGTAAGTTTTGGCTTGTCTAACATGTAATAGCCTTATCTGGACTTCTATGGGCAGATGCTAAACACATATTAAGAAAAACTTGCCACTTATCCTCTGTGGTCATTCTACACCCTGAACCTCTCACTTAAGGGGTTGGAAATGTGACTGGAGAGGGTAGGGAATGTTCTATGTTGGTGACGGAACTCCTTCTCCCATGTGTTTCAGAAGATTCCTGCTGTCTTTTTTCTTTTTTCCCCCCTTCTTACCTTAAAAAGAAATTATTTGTTCTTTTACTGTTATGAATTTTTGGTTGTTCTTTAGGTAACTGTTCTTCCATTTTTATCTAGTGGAGATATGGTTGGCAAGGGGCTGTAGAAAAAATTTTAAGTGAATGACTGAATATTTTTTGGTTTTTAGTGTCTTTAACTCAAATTTGAACTTATTTTCTGGCTTTAGCCTCTTGGAATCCCTTCCCATCTTCCATATAGAGTCATAAACACAATGGTAGATGCCACCAAACATATTATCAGTTTTTAGAATTCTTATTGCTTTTCCTAATTCATACAGGAATTGTAGTGACTAATGATGGAAATGCCATTCTACGAGAGTTGGATCTTGCTCATCCTGCAGCAAAGGCATGCTTCCTGTCCTCTCTATATTACATCTGCAATCATTTCATTTTGGGAATGATCCAGTAGTTTTCTTACCAAATAAAGCCTAGTTGCTATTCGTGTATTGATAGCCTTTTTTAAATCCTTTTCTATCCCTGATTGACGGGTATTGTGTTTGTTGGTTGATGTAGTCCATGATTGAACTTAGTCGCACTCAAGATGAGGAGGTTGGAGATGGGACTACGTCTGTCATTGTTCTTGGTAAGTTATCAGTCGGTTGATTTTCCACTTAGGAAGTTCAGGACTCCTAGAGGAACTGGACTGCTGTCTATTGCCAAAACATATACTTTTAGGCACATAAAGATTATAATATCAGTTGTTTATACTTGCTAATATAAGTGCTATCTGGTACTATCTTTTTCTTGAAACAGATTTTCTTATTAATTTTATTTTAAACTGCATGTTATATTCATATGACTGAAATATCTTACAATTCTTTCTTTTTTGCAGCGGGTGAGATGCTTCATGTTGCAGAAGCCTTCATTGGCAGGAATTATCATCCTACAGTGATTTGTAGAGGTGGCGTAAATAAATGATTTCTTCTGTTCCTTTTATTTATAATGAAATTTTATGTCTGGTGAATATGCATATTATGCTACAGCTTATAATAAGGCTCTAGAGGATGCTATTGCTGTGCTGGACAAGATTGCAATGACCATTGATGTGAAGGATCGTAAGTTTATCTGTACTTACAAATCAAAAGAAAATAACAATGATGTCTGTATCATTTCTTCCACTTTTAGCTGACTATTTTAATTTCCAATCTGTTGCTGATTTAAAGAGGCCTGCTTGTGTTGTATGTAGTTATTATATTAAGGTACCAATGAAGCTTGAGCTAGGGAAATAAAAAGAAATGAAAAAACCATTTTCCAGCATAAAAGGAGCATGAATGTTTTCTTTCTTATGTTCGGAAAAGAAGAGGAGTCCTGTGGTGAGAAACAGAAGCTTGCCTATAAGTATTATTATGGAACATTGAGTTTTGTGGAAAAGATGAAATTATAGACTTGATAGTCAGATAGTAGTGTGAATGGCAAGTTTTGCGCTTCCTACTCATTGGTTCATCAACCAGCCATCTCTCTGTTTAGATCGAGAATAGTCTCAGAATTTGGTGTATACTACTTACATAGGATGCGGGCATGAGATGTGGAAGAGTTAATAGGTTAATAGTATAATACTTTGTTGTTTTGTCCTCAACCTACTAAAGAGTTGTAAAAGTGACCTGCTGACTTTGACTGAACTAAGTTGTAGCTTCGTGTGCACTCTCCCTGTTATATGTGGTTTAGTTACTTTTCTTGGGCGCTCTACTTACTGGCACTAATTCTCTGCACTTGTCATTATAGAGATAGCTGAATTATCACCATGCAAGTTGGGCTTGGAGTATACTTCTTTTAAATTTGGAGCTCCTTAGGGAAAATGAAATAAGTGTGCTATGTATGTTCATTCTTCTGGGACCCTTCTTTGATTTCAAACTTTATGGTAGTGTCCTAGTATTCTTTAATCTTCTTTAAATGAGTTGAAGTGCAGAAGGAATGATATACTCTCAAAAAATTTCACCTTCAAATGTAAACTCCTTTATACATTATCTTTTCATAGTAATGATATTACTCAAGTCGTAAATTTTCGTCCTAAAAGCCACATGTTATAGTACATTTACACTTTTCATTCCATCATTAAAAATAGTGAAGATTAAGATTAAGGATTTTATTTTCCTCTCAGTTATCATTAAGTATGAGGCACAGGTATAAGATTTAGTTGTGTCCTGCTATTCATGCGCTTTGAATGCGTATTAGTAACTTTTTTTCTTGTTTGTGGATTCAACACACTATTTTGATCTCTTGGTTGTTGTAGCACCAGGTCTCTATTATTGACCTAGATGGAGGAATGTGCAATTGGTAACAGTTCCGCAAAAGCCTGTATAAGACCAATAAGAACCTTTGGGCGATTCCCTGAATAGCCCTGGTTCTGTGGGACAACTTTAAAAAATGACTAGATAAAGTATAACATGCCACTATATAATGTAATTCACCTGCATCCCTTTTAAGAGCTTACCATATCTTTTCTGCAACTAAGAGTTCTTCTCAGTTTGGTCTATCTAATTATGTTACCATGCGAAGTAAAGTCTTTTATTTTATTCTATTCTTTTGTCCCAAAAGCTTGGTTGGTGCAAGCTGCATTTGCACCAGGGGATCTTAAGACTGTATCGATACTAGAATGACTTAACAATTTTGGGAGAAATTGTATTGACTTAAATACCTTTTTCTTCCTGCAATTTCCATTATTTTGAATATTTTAATGTAGTTCTTGGGTCCTAACTAACTCTACATCTGAAGTAGTTCTTGAACAGCATAGATTCATTACCAGTAGATCCCAGATTTACCAGGATCTCTCAACTTGTCCAGCTTGCATCCCTTTGACGCTTCCAACAAGGAATCCTTCTGCTGTCCTAACTGGGTTGTTGGTTAAAAGAAGAAAACAAATGCCAAACAGTTAAACCAAGTTACTGGTTACTTAGCTTCTTTGAGTTTCTAATTTCTGTTCTGTCAAAACCTATTCATAGGTGGTTACAATATTTCTGCCTTCCTGTGAATCTTAGATGCTGGAATTTTGGTATTTTTGAGTTCTGCCCCCTTTCTTCCATTTGGTTATCCAATCTCCTTCCTTCTTGCCCCTAGCAGTGTAGGAGAATTGAAGAATAATATGCAAAATGGTATTGTTCATATAAAACTTGGTTTTGTAAAGTTAATTTCCAAAAGAATATTTCTGGACTTGTTCATCTTGCAGAATGTATAAATCTTCTTTCTTTGTTCTCTTTTTCTTATAGTGATTTGTATTTTTTGGCAGATGCAACAATGTTAGGCCTTGTAAAGAGCTGTATTGGCACAAAATTTACAGGTCAATTTGGAGATCTTATTGCTGTAAGTATTAGATAGAAGTGATAATTGGTTACCAACTGCAACTTCGTGTTTTGTGTCTCATACCTCTGTACAGGCAGAAAATAGTGGAAAGTCTTTTGCTTCTATATTTTCTGCTCTGTGTTTGCCATCGATTACATCTACAATCAGAAAAGCTTGGTGGATGATTAGCGTTACTCCTAGGCTGCGTTGCCTTTCTTAAATCTCAAAGGTTGTGCGTCCGATGGTTACCTGTCAATATAAAGAGAGGAGATCATTCTAAGGAATGAGCGCAAGAGTCCTAAAGCATAAAACTGAATTATGGACTTTCAATTATGTGAAAGATTGACTGCTCAAGGATATTTTTAATAACTTGTTCATTTTCAACTTAAATATGAGAGGTCCATGTAATAAGTGGAAGCCATTACATTGATTAAAAAAAAAAATTGACAATTTCTTGGGCTATGTTTGGATTGACGGAAAGGAGAGGAGAGGAAAGAGATGGTTAAGGTGAGGAGAGGAAGATGGACGAGGGGATTCAGTGTTTTATCACTTTCAGGTGTAAACCATTATATGCATCTTTCTTCATGTTTAGATGAGTATAAGCATTTTGAAGTAGTTGGTACCTTTTGCTTCCTATTGTTGATCTTTGTACATTGCCTAATGCCTGATGCCTCATCTCATTTCCTTTCGCTTCCAACTTGTTCAATTGAAATGTTGTGTTACAGTGGACCTGGACTCTATCCCTTTATATTGACCGATTGTCACATTTCTCTCCAGCCTGAACAGTGGCAGCCTCCATCATAAAGTACTTCTCTTTCTTCTTCTGTCTGAATTCTGTAGTTCTTATGGGAGAGGAGGATGAGAGGAATTTTGAGGATGATGTCTGCAATGATGACTGACATGATGACCACAAATTCAGTTTTGAGGAATAAGATGAAATGCTTAGACCTAACATTATAGTCCAAGCCTTGTAGAAATCTTAACAGTCAAATTAGAAGGCTAATTGCCAGAGTCTAGTCATAGTTATTAGTGTGTTGGATTCCTTCTGGTAGTGTTCGCTTGCTTATTTTATTTATTTGCATTTTCTGTGACTGCTTTTTATAATGAATTTTACATCATTGTTCATGCCTTCGTTCAATTTAAATTAGGTGTTTTAACTCTGAATATCTGTTTTACTTGTGTAGTGTTGAATCTTTTGATGTAATACATGAATTCTATACTTGATTATAAAATTATGTTTTGTTTGCGAATATGTGCTTCTCTCTTGAGAGGGCCCAAACATTTTGGCTTGTTTCATGCACTTAACTCCTATGTAAATACGAGATGACTTATATTATAAAGTTCCATTATAAAGGTTTAGGTTAGTTCCTACTTTGAGATAGCATCTGATTTGTTTATTCTTTTGTTCAGGCTGCTACAAGTTAATGCTAGACTTTTACTTCCTTATTTCTGTAACATTTCCAGTTTGCAAGTGATGAATTATGGCGTCAAAACTAGTGGTTGGATTAACCAAAAAGTTTATAACTAAGTTTCTCTGTTTAAATTACAGGATTTAGCTATTGATGCTACATCAACAGTTGGTGTGGAACTGGGACAAGGCTTGCGTGAAGTAGATATTAAGAAGTACATTAAGATTGAGAAGGTTCCTGGGGGGCAGTTGGAAGATTCAAAAGTCCTTAAAGGAGTTATGATTAACAAAGATGTAGTAGCACCAGGTAAAATGAGGAGAAAGATTGTAAATCCACGAGTTATTCTTCTTGATTGTCCTCTAGAGTACAAGAAGGGCGAGAACCAAACTAATGCAGAATTAATGAGAGAAGAAGATTGGAGTGTACTGTTGAAAATGGAAGAAGAATATATTGAAAACCTATGTATGCAGATATTGAAGTTCAAACCAGATTTAGTTATAACAGAAAAGGGACTCAGCGACCTTGCGTGTCATTACTTGAGTAAAGCTGGTGTCTCTGCCATCAGAAGGATGCGAAAGACAGATAATAACAGAATTGCTAAAGCATGTGGGGCAGTTATTGTCAACAGGCCTGATGAATTGCAGGAATCTGATGTTGGTACTGGAGCTGGCCTATTTGAAGTGAGGAAAATTGGGGATGAGTTCTTCTCATTCATTGTTGATTGCAAAGATCCAAAAGCTTGTACAGTACTCTTGAGGGGTGCCAGCAAAGATCTATTGAATGAAGTAGAAAGGAATTTACAGGTTTGCTTGGTTTCTATATCGAGTCCACTTATTGTGTTGGGCTGACATGTTTTTGAATTCTTTTATACATCTCTTTGCAGGATGCCATGTCTGTAGCAAGAAACATTCTCAAGAATCCAAAACTTGTTCCTGGTGGTGGCGCCACAGAGCTGACTGTGTCTGCAGTGTTGAAGCAAAAGAGCTCATCTGTTGAAGGCATAGAAAAGGTGAAACCACTGTCCTTCGTTTTGCCGATTTCACTTGATTGGTGTTTAGGCAGTTAAAGTTGATATCTTATGAGGATCTATTGTTAGTTGACTACTGTTGTCCATTTAAAAGGAACAACTTGTGTCATGTTCTCTGTTGTTGTACTGCAGTGGCCTTATGAAGCCGCAGCAATTGCTTTTGAGGCCATCCCACGGACTTTAGCTCAGAATTGTGGAGTCAATGTTATTAGGACTATGACAGCCTTGCAAGGAAAGGTTAGAACTTTGTATAGGTGTATTTCCCAAGATGATACTTTTTTTCTTTCATTTCTTACCCGCAGTCTGCTTATGTATTCTGATCTTTAATAAATTGCTCTGTAGCATGCAAATGGGGAAAATGCATGGATTGGCATCGATGGGAATAGTGGAGAAATTAGTGATATGAAAGAGAGGAAGGTACGGATTGACTTCCCCCCTTCAACACCCCTTATCCGCTAACATCCAACTCCACCCCCCTCCCCCACCCCCAAAAAAAAAAAAATGCATGCCTCTTGTTTCCCTTGTGTTTGTGCTCCCTTCTGGCTGACTTCTCACTTACACATTATATAGGTAATCCTCATACTGTCGTACTGTTTTCAAGTATTCTTGTTCTTGGATATTTTTAGTTGTTGCCTTTATATTGATTTATGTTTGCAAATTTCAGATATGGGACTCGTACACTGTGAAGGCACAGGCATTTAAGACTGCCATTGAAGCTGCCTGCATGCTTCTGAGAATTGATGACATTGTGAGTGGAATAAAAAAGAAGCAGGCTCCTGGAGCGGGATCAGCTCCATCAAAGCCTGAAGTTGAAGAAGAAGGTGAAGCAGACAATGAAGCCCTAATTCCCGAATGAGGAGGTAAAACCAAATGGAGAACCGAAAGACTTTTAACAGTTGAGTTTTAGTGGTATATTGAGTTTGGCTTACAGTTGACATTTGTCTTACATTTGTAAGCCGTTAAATAGAGTTTTTTTGGCTGATTTTGTAGTTTAATTTTTCACCCCCCTCTTCTTCTTTCCCGCACCCACTTCTTTTTAACTTGTAGGTTAGTTGCCAATGAACTCCTTAATTCTGTTTCCGGTTAAAGCGATTTTATTTTAACTCTTTTTTCAGTTCATTTAAGATGCCAGTCCAAGATGTTCCTTTGTATGAGATTTATTTTGCTTACCAAAGTGTACTTGTATAAGATTAGATTTATTCGACTATTTACATGGAAGTCATGCAAGAGCTGACGAGGTCTTTTTGGAGTATACATGTTTATACCATGTCTAATCCTATCCTTAGATTCGTTGTTTTTATGTAGAAAATAGTGATGTATTTAAAAAATATACTGAGTTGTTTTTTTTTTTTCTAAAGATTATGAAAATGGGTCTCCGACCCTCGAAGGGGTTGATTGTATGTTTTAAGCAAGGAATGCTAAAGTAATGTTCCATTTTCCTTTTTCCAGCAAAATAGTCGTCGCACTTATTTCTTGTTATAGCATTGATGAATCACAGCCTTTTGTCAGGGAGAACAACATTGGAGTGGTAAGGAAATTGCAAGACATCTAGAGAATGAAAAAGAAAAAATGTAGAATTGGATGTCAAGTGAGAAGGAAGGAGGTAGTCCCCACGACATATTTGAAGATTTCAACGAAGAAAACAAACAGATACATGTTAGAGAGATCTATGATTTCAACAACCCATTAGTATTCATTCCATTTTTAAATATATGATACGGGAAGATAATTTTTAAAATTTATAAATGACTAAATATTTTGGAAAGAAAAGAAATAAAATGTTATATATTTTGAAACAATAATTTTCTGAATAGATCGAACTATTAGAAGAAAATAGAAAAGGAACATCGATTGAGATCAAAGAACCTAGCGGCATGATCGCTAAATAGATACAAATACAAGCAAATTCTAGCATCACCGCTGCCTACTCGGTTCTCTTGTGCCTTACTCGCTGTGCGGCATACAGAAAAAAGAAAGATTCAGAGTGAGGTTAGATAAAGTAAGAGTTTTGTTTTGAATTTAGTAAAAATAAATAGTTTATAAGAAAATAAGTAAATTTTAGAAAGAGAAATTTATATTAAAATTTGCAATTTTAGAAAGAGAAATTATATTAAATTTTACATAAAATTTAATCCAAATACACCAATCTCGTCCCATGCCTACCGGAGAGTAATAAATATTAATCATAAAGCAACATACGCCTATTTCCTTGGAGTATGTCGGGGAATTTTTCATAAATCATCAGAACCTGTCGCTACAGATTCGAAGTGTAGATTTGCTTATCTTGTCAACCGGTGAAGTTGAAGGCGGTAAAGAAGATGATGTAAACTAGAGCCAGATTGGAGAAAAGGGGAGCACCTGCTGGACCACAGCAAGTTGAAGACGAAAGAAAAACTAGCAGAGAGCCCAAGTAAAAGTCACCAGATTTGTCCTCAACCCTCTTCTGAAGTATTGACATGGAATGGCCGTAACCATAGACTGCACTAGTTATTCGTCCAACAGGAGAAGTCTGCTCACCGTTGGAACAGTCCAATGGCTAGTCTCCATATCTTTCAAAAGGATTAACATCATAATTCACACATAATGAACCATATAATAATTTTCATTCAAACTAAAATAGAAGGCAGAGTTTCGGTTCCAGCAGGGACCTAACATTAGGCTGTAAAAATTATGTTCATCCTATTGCATATTCCAGAAATAAACATTTTGATTAACCCCATGGCTAATGTTTGATTCAAGAAAAAGGTCAAAACTTATAACTTAAAAAAAAAAGGAAAAAAAAAAGAACTTTGCGTTGTTAGATGAAGTCTGTAATTTCCCTTTCTTTTTTCCCCTGTTTTTTAGAAGCTCTTCGCCATTCCATTTTGCACCAGGACTTCAACCAGAGGGTTACACCAGGGACCGCCAACAACTCAGCTTTGCTGTAGAAGGATTCTGTGATTCAAATGAAGCTGACGATGGTGCCAATCTCGATTTAGACACAAAGAAATACATAGAATTTACTACCTTATGCAAAGAATAAGATCAATTAGAGTTTCATATCCCACCTCTAACCAGATAAGAACAACAATGATATGCCATAAAGTCAGTATCCAAAATTGGAAATGAAATAGACAATGAGAAAGAAAAGTAAACGAATTCAGCAAGTTGGAAACAGAACAACTATGAAATCATATGCAAGGCTTCTTGTGAAAAATCCTAGCAAATATCATCAGTACAGCATATACTAATACAAAGACAAAAAATATCTCAAAGTGGCCATACATATGCCCAACATCAAGCATGCATTAACTATCTATCTGCATTCTGTGAAGAAAGGGTAATGTTATAAATAAAAAAGCATCTGTCAACTTGAAAGTAGAATGCATGCTAGGAGGAACACATTTTTCTGCTGATTGACTATTCATGCTTGCAAATCGGCAATTCATGAAAAAAGATGTGACCAGTTTCTTGACCTGAAGACCCTGAATTATGTTGTGGGAGATCCACCGAGAATTGCTTTGGAGCCTCCAAAATATATCTTGAAGACGGAAATTTTTTCAGTTTTATTTCAACTACTCTCAAGGTCAACAAGATCAAGCAAAAGCCAAGGACATTCTGGAGTGTTCAAGTGAATTTGAAAAGAATTATCATCACTAGAACTTAGATTTGCCTATCATCAACATTTACTAGATTCAGCAAATACCCAAAATGAAAAAGTATTCGCATAATCTCCATTTTACTCCATAACTACTTTGGCTCCAATAGCTTTCATTTTCTCAATTATCTGCTCTCCTTCTTCCTTTGACACTCCCTTTTTGACCACAGCGGGAGCCTTCTCCACTAAATCCTTTGCTTCTTTTAATCCCAAATCAGTAAAACTCCGGACTTCCTTAATTATCTTGATTTTTGAAGCTGCATCATAGGACTCCAGCTTAAGTTCAAAAACAGTTTTCTCTGGTTTCTTCTCCTCTTTGGCTGCCGTTGAGGTCTTTGTAGCTGATAAAGCAACTCCAGCTGCTCCAGGCTTCATAACCCCTACAACAGGATTCTTACCCAACTTCTTCATCAAAATCGTACCGAGCTCCGCAGCTTCAGCCAATGTCAATCCAGATATTTCATCCACAAGCCTCCATACCCTCTCAGTTGGAGGACTACGGTGCTCTGCAGGATCAAAAGTGGCAGGGTCATAATCAGCGGGCAGCCTTCTCTGATCAATCTCTATTTCTTCCTCCTCGTCTTCTCTTGCAGCTTGAGCAAAATGTCGAGTCACCCTTACTGAATTAACTAGGTAAATGGTAGAAGAAAAAAAGGTTTTTCCAATAAGCTCGCGAGGCAAGCAATGCCTTAGTCGCGAAATCAAACTCATTTTCAGATTTCTGTATCAGCTCAGTGAACTTCACCCAGAAATTTTCCGTTTTTCCTAATCACTGATTGCACACCTACAGAAACATGAAATTGAAACTAATCATGATTTGGGAAATTGAAAATCTCATGCACAGACCACGGGAAAAAAATGGAAAAATTATTCTATATTCTAGACCAATCACATAGTGACCATAATCCTTCAATAAGCATTAATAATAAATGCATAATTTACCCGCATGTAATGGAGGTACTAGCAATTAGAGCCGTCATTCCGGTGGCTGTCCACGGTGGTTGGACAGCGAAAAGCACAGCAAACCGGAAGTAGGGGGTTTAGGGTTCTGACGATATCAAATTCAAACGGCTGGTAGATTGGGATTGTGGGCTTTAGGCAGACTTTGTTGGGCTCTTATATCTCAGATAGACATTCCGTAAGGGAAAGGAATTACAGAGTGGATCAGGTCCAATAGAATCCTTAGGGTGTCCGCTGCATCCTCTCCAAGTTGACAGTTCGGTCAATTGCTGTCAGCGGCAAAAAGAATTATACTCGCCCCCATTTTGATTGATGATAATTAAAGTATACAAAATTTTATTTAAAAAATTAAATTTTATTATATATTATAATAAAAAATAAAAATATATAGGTTATTAAATATTTTATGTCAAATTTAAATATATAAAATATATATAATAAAAATAATAATTTATCAATAATATATAATATATTAAATACTTTTTTTTATAAAAATTATCAACTATTTTAGAATATCTAAATTTAGGAATGAAATGAATGGAGCCTCAATCCCTATCCCCTAGGTATAGATACAATTTTTGAATGAATAGAGAATTTTTTTCTATATTTAAATTTATCAGAAAGTTTTAAATATTTAAAGAAAAATTGGTAAGACTAATTTCTAAACTATTTATATTTTCTTACCTTTGTTTCAAATATTTAGTTTAATCTTTCTTAGTCCTTAAATTTTTTTTTTCAAATTTTCTAAACACCCGTTCCACATTGGAGGATGGCTAAATTGTGCACATGATTGGCACATGTGACAATTAGTAAGAACAAAGATATCACTTTGTTATGAAATTAATATAATTATAGATGTCCATTATCTGATATCAAATATATAATTCAATATTAGAGATAGATATACTATATCCTACCAGAAGATAGATGATATAGTTCTATCATATCTTTAAATATTAGTAGGATTTATCTTTTGATTCCTCTTTATATCTTTTTATTGATATGTACCTCTGAACCCTATAAATAGAATGATGTATTGGATACACTCATTGATTCATTTATTTACTCTCAAAGAATCAATAAAAACTCTTATGTTCTCTCTCTCTATTTTCTTTCTATGATTTCTCGATATTCTCTTCATTATAGTTTTCTTATTTAATTCTTTATATTACTATTATAATTTTGTTGTGTCGATAACTACTGCACATCAATAAATTCATAATACGTTATCAGTATGAGTCTCTGCCACCATAATTTAGAGTTTAATCAAGATAAAAAAAAAGAATATTTTTTCTATCTTTGAATTCCCATGACAAATCTTACAAAACTTGATTTTTTTTTACTCTTAATATTTCTAAAAAGAACTATATGTCATGGACACTAGATGCTTAAATTTATCGAGATGCAATGGGTCTAGCAGATACCATTGTTAAAAATAATGCATCATAATCTCAAAATTGCGTAAAAGCCATGATTTTCTCCGCCATCATCACCATGATGATCTAAAGACAGAATATCTTACCATGAAAGAGATTTTGGTCACGACTAGTAGAAATGCACTTTATTCTTATGCTATCAGAATGACTTGTTAAATTTTCAGTGAATAGATACTCACCAGAAGTGAGAAAATAATGAGAAGGTAAAAAAGAACAGTAATAATTTTAACATGTTATTGATGCAATAAGAAAGTTTGTCACGTACCTATAGTACTTCAAACATGTTATGAATCTCTATTAAGTATTGATATTGTTTTACTTCTTAAAATTATACTACTGACAGTAATGATGTTGGGAGCGAATTTCAAAAGAGAGATTTGTATTTTGTTAATTTTGAATATAAAGAGGAGAAAACATGAGGCCGAATAAATATATTATTTTATGTCTTATCTTGATATCTTCTATTTTGATCCTCATAGAAGATACCTTGAACCAGAAGTTTAAAAGATAATTTATATAGTCATGCATATTAACCGACTAACATTCGGCAAAGAATTTTCCTATTATATTTGATGTCCCTGAATAACAGTCTACTACTACAAATAAATTCGAGACACAGTTGAAACGTAGTAGATAAGTGGGTTTTAAAGATACAAATTTCTTACTGGAGCAAAGACTTAAGATGGTTATATATATTAAATCGAGGAGATGTAAATTCCAGAAGGATTTTTTCCAAACATGACAGATATATTTATTTACAGAAGAAATTCAGGTACCGAAAAACTTTAACAATAATGAGATCTCAACATAATTGGGAACTACTGGAACTGCATAAGTATATGACGTCAACGATATTAATGCGTATAATATATTGATTCAGAATGAAGATTTTCGAATCAGAGTCTGCAAACTCAAAATGATAAAGTTTGCCTGAAAAATATAAAAATTTTAAACTATTCACATATACACTTGAAGTGTACATATATTCTCAGTATGAATTATACACCTGAAGTATAATCCCAAAGAGATAGCAATGAATATTTGCTTATAAAATATAAACTATAAATGTGAATTTTTGTCATGACTTATGGCATTTGATTCTTCGTAAGACCTAGCACTGATGATGAAGAAATATATTTTTAGTGGTGGATATAATAGTGCATGATAATACTTCATCTGTGTTTATCTTTATTATCTTTTAATAATGGCACTTATATTTGAAATCTCTGATGGACTTGATATGCTTGAAGCATATAAATAGATTGTTCTTGTAGAACATAATAAAATTATTTTAGTGAATTCTTATTGAAAGAATGATCAAGTATGTCCATGTATGAGTAAATCTATATGTAGCTATATTTGCTGTATGTGTTTCTTTGTTAGAAGATATCATCATTGTGTAATCTATTGATAGGCATAGTGTTCTTCACATTAGGAGGAGAAAATCATCAATCAAAAAAGGATATCATTTATGACCTTCATTATCTTGATCTATATACAAGCATTATTAAACTAGAAGTTTAAAATATTATTTATTTACATAAAATTACAAATTGATTGTTTGATTGACTTCTGTGGAGTTAGTCAATATAATATTTTAGCTATAGATATCCTTATTTTGATAGATGTTCCAACAAGACAAATATATGAATTCTATAGATATATAATTTTGATGTATGCATGAAGCGTGATTGATCTCTTGATTTTAAAAAAAAAAACTCTCAAAAGAGAAAATGATTTGAAGATCAAGATATTTTTCTTGAAAAATTTAGAGAAGCAAGTATTGTGATCAACATTTCAAAAAATTAATATTTTATTTTGATTGAACATCTTGAAGATGCTTCATATGAACATAGCTCATCAATGATTATTGGGTTATTATACATGACAGATATCTTTTATATCTATCAAAAGATATTGAAGAACTCTTTGGTTTTGAAGTACTACAATTCTAGAATTTAGTGCATGAATACACTTGTCTACGTATAAGTAAATATCTATTCTAGTTCTTCTCTACCCAATGAATTTTGAGATGGCATTAAACATTTTTTCTGATATTTTCTTGAGAAAGTTTATCTCAAATATTGAATAATCCAACTCGTGTTGAGATAGATATGCAAGGTATAAGTTATACATATTATCCACACATAAACTATGCATTTATAGGTATGTGTTGATTATAACAGCCACATATTCGATTCATGTTGAAGAAATAAAAATTCATGATGTTGGTTGAAAATATGTGTGATCATAATTAATGCATTCGAAATAAATCTATATCACCTAAGAAAAAATTTCAAATTTATTGTTAGATGATAATAAAGTTTGGAATATAAAAGGAAACACAGTAAAGTATATTTTCAAGAGATTCGTTTTACTCATGAACTTTAGAAGATATCTGATAATTTGACAAATTTATTAATTAAGACCTTACCGATAGTAACATTTGATTGGAAAATATCAGTTAAGAAATCTCAAAAGATTATCTGATCAGGTGGAGTATTAATGACAGAAAGAATATTGTACTCTTTTTCCTTCACTAGAGTTTTTTTTCCATTAGATTTTTATCTAGTGAGATTTTAATGAGTCATATTCTTTATGTAATGGGCATTCAAGGGGGAGTGTTGTGAAATTAATATAATTGTGGATATCCATTATTTGATATCCAAGACATAATCAAATATTTGAGATAGAGATACTCTATCCTACCAAAAGATAGATGATAGAGTTTTATCTTATCTTTAGATATTGATAGGATTTATTTTCTAATTTCTCTCTATCTCTTCTTATTGATATGTACCCCTGAACCCTATAAATAGGCTTTAGATTGATGTATTGGATACACTCATTGATTCATGCATTTACTTTTAGAGGATCAATAAAAATTCTTGTATTCTCTCTTTATTTTCTTTCTATGATTTTTCCATATTCTCTTCATTATAGTTTTCTTATTCAATTCTCTATATTACTATTACGATTTCGTAGTGCCGACGACTATTGCGCGCCAACAAATTCATAATAACTTTTAATTATTACTTATTTTTCAAGAATTAACAATATTAAACAGTCCAATTACATTAAAGTTAGGCTCAACTTGAGAACCATTCCATCTCAAAATCAAATTCAAAATTTTAAGCGTAAAACCCACATCTTCTGTCACAAATAATTTAATTTTTACAAAACACAAGACAAAAATTTCAAAACCCAAAACAAAAATCTCAAAACCAAAATCTATCCAATCACACCTTTAATGGTCATGAGTAACTCCACATGTCTATGGCTCATGTGAATTTAATATTTTATTATACCTTTGTATCAATTCAAACTTTTTTTTATTTGCTTCAAGAGAAATTATCCAAAAATGCCCTCAAACAATTTTCTACTAGCCAGTAATATCCAAAATCATTTTTGTTACGGAATTTATCCCTAATCTATTTTCGGGGTGCCAAAAGTACCCTCACACGGCAGAATCCTGCAGAGTGGGGCGGCGTATTTTCACGTAAGAAGCAAGTGACTCAAAATTCGAGGGCAAAATTGTCACTCTCTACCCAAGGATAACGACGATTCTCAGCTCGAATACCAGTTAGATCCACGGTTCCACTTTTCTTACAGGTCGCAGGATAGAAACAGATTGAATTAAAAAATTTCTCATGGGATCCTAGAGCTGATTTTTGTGCAGAGACAGATGTTCAAGGGAATTGGAATGAACCTCCAATTTGAGTACTGCCTTCCGGAGGATTGATGGAGACCCAGAGTAGAGAAATGGTGATGGCAATAAGTCTCGACCAAACAAATACGATTGTTGGGGTCCTACCTCGTCTTCCCATAAGTCCTTTAGCAAAGGGATATAAATGAGCAAGGGCCCAGAATCTAAAGAAAACCCCTCCTAGAAGACGGCTCCACTGAGGGATGGTGCTATAGATGGTTAGGCTAACACCAACTGCTACAGCGATCAAGTTGGTCATCATAATTACAATTGGTGGGATCAACAAGA
This sequence comes from Rauvolfia tetraphylla, assembly GCA_030512225.1. Classification (NCBI taxonomy): domain Eukaryota; kingdom Viridiplantae; phylum Streptophyta; class Magnoliopsida; order Gentianales; family Apocynaceae; genus Rauvolfia; species Rauvolfia tetraphylla. The sequence goes on along the minus strand of JAJQKT010000055.1, from coordinate 4,645,002 downwards.
AAGTCCACTTGAGAATGTAAAGATCCGCAAATTCATCATCATTGTCATCACCAGCGGATTTTGATGTTAGAGTGAATGAAATCTCAATTCCAGCAATCACCTTCAGTAGCCCCTGGAGGACAGCAGCAAGATAGGCACTTGTTCCACCAATTAACCAGAACTGCTCATTGCGCCATCACTCTTCCAATGAAATGCCAGACCAATTGATCTCAAGCACAGCAAGTATGCAAAGAGTCAAGGTGATGACCAGAAGGTAAGCGAGAAAGGTAACGTTCAAGGTCTGGACAATGAATTGACCGGAGAAGAGGGAAAGCGCTGGAAGAAAGCAGTAAACTATGAGAAACATTTTGAGTTACTAGAGAGTGACAATTTTGCCCTCGAATTTTGAGTCACTTGCTTCTCACGTGAAAATACGCCGTCCTACTCTACCGGATTCTACAGTGTGAGGGTACTTTTGGCACCTCGAAAATAGATTAGGGATAAATTCCGTAACAAAAATGATTTTGGATATTATTACTGGCTAGTAGAAAATTGTTTGAGGGCATTTTTGGCTAATTTCTCTTGCTTCAATAGCATTTACTTTTATTCTTTTCTTTAATGGTTCAAATTATTTTCATTAAGTTATTTCTACTTCAATAGTTTTGTTAAATTAAGTTAACAAATTTTATGCACCTTAATTATGACTGAATATAATTTTATAGGATATATAATATTTTATTAGGTGAATGAAGATTTCTCTTTTTCTTCCTTCTATTGGTGAATAGGAAAGTTTTTAAATGATGATAAGTTACTAGCTTATGGAAAATTACTAAACTCAACCGCTTGCTGCAATTACTCTTTAATATATATATTTTTTTTTTGTTGAGATCCATCTTATAGAGGTACTAAAAATTGATCAGTGATCGGTTTTTAGGTTTTGTCATAGATTTAAATGGTTACTTCTAGTAACTTAAATTAATTATTCAAACCGCATTCAAAGATAGCACATTTGTCATTTTCATAGGAACTTTCGTACCAGAAATAATATGTGTTTATTTGGCTGTGGCGGCGAACCACTATGTCCTTGTTTTTGTAGAGTTATTCAAAGAGGTCTTAATTTCATTTGAGTTCTATAACCTTGACCGTTAATTTTTGGATGGCAATGGATAGAAAGCCCTCCTTTGAAGCATTGTTGTCAATAATAGGGATTCTTTTGATCCCTTTAATTATATTTTGAAGTCTTGACTTGAGATTCCCTGACATTTTCAGGGAGTGAAATGAAATCAATTCATTTATTTAATAAAAACACTATTTAATAGGTGAAATGTGCTATGTCCATATTCCCCCCTCCGTCTCATATATCAACAATCAACAATAGAAAAATATATATATATATAGAAATCAAACCATGATAACCTTAGAAAGATTAAGCTAGGAAGGGGAGAGGTGCTCGGAGTATTTTATTTTAGAGGAGAAAGTAGAATAAGAACTACTAGTTTTTCCATCGATAATGTATGCTTTTCTATTATAATGTTAGTCTAGAGGGCTCCATTCAATTTGAAAATATAAAGTGTCAATTTGGAATACTATTGTGAACAAGAAAAAAAAAGGTTCACTTGAAATGCAATATTTTTTTTTCTCTTTTTTAGGAAACTTAGAATAAACAAAACCGTAAAGATGAGATGCATATTTGGACTATTTTCAGTTTTAAAATTAATAAATGTTCTTCCAAAAGTTCAAGTATTATATTACTGAGTTAGATACTATTTCAAATTGTATACTAAGAAGTTATAGACATTTATGATTTTTCTATTCTTAAAAATGGTCAACATTCTTTGTAAATTGCCAATTTAGAAGAGTGAAAGGCTTCCAAAAAATGCGTACACCTTCTTATTTAAGTTCTAACATCAAAAGCAAAACCTACTTCCAACGAAAAAAAAAATGGCAGAGTCCTCACGAACTTTGTACGTTCTCATTTTGCTCTTGGGTTTCAGTTCTGGTATGTAACTATAACTACTTTTAACCTTCTCTTACTTCTTAATCCAAAATTGAGGGCAAAAAAAAAAATATTAAGTTGAAATCAACTGTGCCGACAAAATTTTCTATGACTGTGCGCAGTTGATTTGATGATTTCCCACATCCCTTGGGTTGAAGCTGAAGTTTGCTTCACATTACTGCAAGAAATCATCTGCGACGCCCGTAACATAACCAAGCAATGCGTGCCGACTTGTAGAAAATTGTTCGGAAACGGTTCCGGTGCAGACTGCGTTCCTCAGATAGGCCTTCCGGGTCCTCTCTGTGCATGCGTATTCTATCGAAGTCATTGCTGATTCTCCATATGGTAATAATTCAGCGCGCGTCAAATTTTTTTTTTTAAAAAAAAACCTTAGTACCTGCTCGCCCTTTGTCTTTCAGGGATCATCATTCCTATATGTTTAACCTATATATATTGACGGGAAAAAAAAACCCTATATGCCAATTTTTTATTAAGAAATTCTCCTTTTGATGCTTTGGTATATCCGTCGAGAGAGTATTGGATTGGATGGTATTTTGAAATTTTTGTTTCGATTACGTAAAATGTAAATGATTTGCGAGAGAAAGAAAGCAAATCTTAAAATTGGAATTTAATCCTAGTTTAAGAAGATTTGCAAAATTCATACTTCATCCAATTCATCAAGATTTTCTTTCTTTTTCTTGTCTATATATAATGAAAATGGGATGTGAATCTGCATATATTTGTTAGTATTTAATAAGTAGTGGTTTTTTAAAAAACCTTGAATAAGAAGTGCTATTAGCAAATAAAATTTTCACCAATTTAAAAAAGAAAAAGAAAAGAATTCTCACCTTAGTACGTCGTCGCATTTAGCTGAGCTTGATCGGGAATTTATCTGGAAATACCAATTAAATAATCCAAAGTCTCCAATTATGTAACCATGCAAGAATCCAATGAAACGATTGATACCTGGATTGGATACCACCCAGTGGGCCCAATTGGGAAGAGACGTGATTTTCCACCTAAGCATCCATATAAGCTTTTTAAAAAAAAAACAAAAAAAGAGTGAAAGTGTTAGATCGGATAAACTCGTTGTAACTTCTATTTGTTTGAGGAATAAATTATCTAACCCACTTAATTATTCAATGATTCAGAGACAAGTGCAACCTGGGTCCGTGACAACTTGTTTTCCTTGTTGGAAAAACTTTACATGGCTAAACTCGAAAGTACTCATTACTTGTGCAGCTAAACGAGTAATTCAATCAACTAAGTACTTTTTTATTAAATTGAAAGATTGGGAGTTTAATATTTGGGAGCTGCAAAATGGATCAACTTGATCCTCAAATTCATGGATCAAGAGGGGTAGACATAACAGTCTATGTAAAATACCCTTTTGAGGGAAAATTGGCTTTGTTAATTTAAAAATCTTCTTTTCCTCCAATGGCTCTTTCCCTCTAATTTTCCTCTTAGATTTTCATAATTTATGCATAGATTCCTATTATAGTTAAATTCTAAAAAATAATAACGAGATGATAAGACTCTTCAGAAGAAATAAAAAATAGAGAATAAAGTTTCAAAATATATAGTTGGTTATTACTATAAGAATAGTCACTTTTTGAATCTCAACACTCAACTGACCACAATGGATATTGCATTTGAAGACCATAATAATGTAGTCAATGATACAGATATAGAGGTGGTTCAAAATTGATCAGCAATTTATTCAAAATCAATAGTCGACAATCCTTATTGACTATTAACAACTATTATCTAATATTTTATTATTCAAAACTAATAGTCGATAGTTACGTTGATTATTGACAACTATAAACAAATATTTTATTATTTAAAACCAATAGTTAGCCGTTCTTGTTGACTATTGATAAAGTATTTAACAAATTATATCTTAATATTTTCTTTTATTTGTTAGAATGAGAGTGTGTTCATTGGAATTTGATTTGATATTTGTATGAGTATGAGAAAATTTTCTACTCGGAACCAATTGGTAACAAAAGTGTAAACGAGGCACAAATTTTTAGATCAACAAACAACAACCTCAGTCGACTGAATTTAGTTTGGCAAAATTTTTTTATCTAAAATTCTTTAACAAAAATATGGCTAACAAATCAAAAAATAAACAGTCACCTAGTAATCTAAAATTTTAAAAAATAATGTGAGTATAAAATAACTGAAAATTTGCAAACAGAATAAGTTAAAAGAAAATTAATAATAGTGTAATCCAAAAAGTAGTCTAACAATTTGAATTAGAAATAAAAATTTATACAAAAAAATAACTATTAAAAAGAGTTACGAATATTAAAAAGAAAGGTTGGTTAATAGGTGTTATCAAAGGAGAAGAAAAGAAAAAAAAGAAAATTTTCAATATTTATACATTATTGGAGAATAGTCTATTTAAGTCTAAGCAACATCAGATGTCATAAACATCTTTGAAGTTGGAATAAATATATCCTAATTAAAAAAAGAAAGATTATAAATAAATATAATCACAAGTGTAAATTAGAGATGACGATTTATACATAAAATATAAAAAATAAATTATGAAAATTGCATTGAATAAACTTTAAAATTAGCTTTTTTATTTAAAAGTAGAAAAGTATTTATTATGATCAATAACACCATCATACTGATAAGTTGTTAATAGTTTATATATATAACATATAAAATATTTTTTGGTTTATGATACTAATAGAATATCAAATCGAAGATTTCTTTATTTAAAATATACAATTATTTTTTATAATTAATAACACTCTAGTATTAATCTTTTAACTAAAATACTAAAGGTTTAGTACATTTTTCCCCAATAAAATTAACAACATACGACTATTAAACACTCCCTTAATAAAATTAACCAAATAGATTACTTTTCTTCCTTTTCAACTATATGATCCTCTCCAATAGTTTACAACAATAAAATTGGTAAAATTGTCTAATAATTAAGACATAATTGGATAAACTAATTATTATGAAACTAATGTATATTACTGTTGTTATTTTATAATCAATCAAGAAGTTCTACTACGTGTTGATCATGATTAGAATTCTTTATCAATTTCAATGGTTAAATTAATCATATTTTTAAAATGATCTATGAAAATTGATTGAAAATTTTATGATCGGTCGGCGACAGTTTTTCTTTTGCAATTTTATGAAGTCGACTATTGATGTTGAAAATTTAATAAATGTTTGAAAGATTGATGAAGGTGTATTAAAAAATAAGCTGTGTAGAAAGAAACCAAAATCAGAGGAATTCTGTGATCTCTTAGACTTTTAAAATAATAATGAAAAAGATTTTTCAATTTCATAATAGGAAAAGAGAAAATAAATTTATGACAAAATTGAAATGAATTATTTTAACTTATTTTATTTTTTAGACTGAATATTATGTCCTAATTTTTAAAAATAATTCATCAAATTACTATATTAGTTTGAATTTTTTTACTTTATTTCTAGCTCTTCAAAAAAATTTTAATCATTTATTTTTTTAGAGGAAACTATTTAATTTATTTTTATTTTTTTAAAATAAAAAATTTATTTTTTCATTAGTCAATCACCTATCCATTTTTTTCATTAATTTAGTTTAATAATTAATTTAGATTATTAACTCTTTTTGTCAATAGTCAACTGTGGTGATTAACTATTGTCTGATTAATTTACGTAAAGCTTTAGCTTCAATTTAGTTTGTTCACCCGTCCCAAGAAAAAAGTAGGATGAAGACAAATGAAGTAAAAGATTGTTAGTCAACTTTGATAAGAGTTATAATCGCATTGTAAATATAAGAGATATAAATCATATTGTAAATGGAAGAGAAAATATAACAACAATTAATGCAATGTCTCAAATTCAAATCTAAAATTTTCGTATTCTCAAAAAATTAGGACAAAATTGGTATAGTACATTATACTTCAGCTTACTAATAGATCAATTTACTTTATGACCCCTCATGATCAAGATCAAGTTGATCCAAAAATCATTTCCCTTAATATTTATTGCCTATACAAAAAGAGTGTCATATTGTAGCAACTTTTTTAGACTTTGATTATTTTTTTAATGTTGAATTGTGTAATTCACACTTTTTTAAGCTGCTTACCGTTCCTTTCCCTCTTTTTTTCAATATAAACGAAAATTATGAATATCCCTAGGCCATAGCTAATTTTTTTGGGATAAGTATTGAGCTGAAATTTTTTAAAAAAATTTTAAGACATTTTCAAATATAAAAAAAGAGAGAAAAGTAAAAGAAGTTAAGAAGAGAATCCGAATATTACTTTTTTAAATACCAAATCCCTCCTGTTTAGTAAGGATTTACGTGAAAGCAAAATGCACTTTTTCTTTGAACAATTGCCTAGGTATTAAAAAGCAAAACGATACAATTTTTCACTCTAAATCTTACCTTTCTTTTTCACAAATCAATTTTTTTAATTTTGAAATAAAAAAATCTCAAAAGATCACAAATCAATTTTTTTCATGGTGAGATTGGATAGAGTTTGGTTTTGAGATTTTTGTCTTGAATTTTGTAAAAATTAAGTTATTTGTGAGAGGAGATGTGAGTCATATACTTAAATTTTGAGTTTAATTTTAAAATTAGATGGTGTCTAATCTCACAAATAAAAAAATCTCAAAAGGAAAAAAAAATCAATTTTTTTCATTTTTGAAATAAATAAATTCAAAAGAAAACCAGTCTAAATACGAAAATGCAAAGAGATCTTTTTTTTTCTTTCACGTAATCTTCAACCCATTATCAATTTATCAGGTGTTAGAATTTTATATTTTATTGACTTGCTAGCCCACTTATAAAAGATTATTTAATACTGCACCATGCACTATGCACTATGTGGACATCCAAGTTGTCAATGCAGGACAACCTCATTCATAGCTTTCCTAGAAAGCTCATGAAATTCGGGGCATTCCTGTCATATTAGGAAATTTTAATTATGGATGGGACTAAAAGCATTATAATGTTATACCATGTGCTTGATGGATTATACATTTTAAAAAGGTCGAGATTTTGGTCCACACATGCCATCCCTATATGGTAAAACATTAACCCATCATAATAGCATAACTAAAATGGTTCCGAAATTTAAGACATGCCATATAAGTTATTCTTAATTTATTGCGGGATTTTTTAGCGCGTCACTCTTCCACTTCTATAAACAGCCAAGACGCACAGTGCAACGACTACTCGAGCACACAAATAGTAGAGCAGGCGTCCAAAATGGCCAAGTCCACGCAGGCTTTTTACCCCATCCTGCTCATCCTGGGTCTCATCTCAGGTACTTGGTCCACCCTTCTTCTCCTTGCATGCATTTGATTTTTAACTATATTGACCGAAACAAGAGTCCGGTCCTATTTCTTATGATAAGAAATTCGTATGGCTGTTATTTTTCTTGAAGTTACTTTGATGGTTTCCGAGATGCCTTTGGCTGAGGCTGCAACGTGCTACAAAGTATTGATCGATGTTACCTGCCCGAGCGGCGAAGACTCATCGTGCCTGGCGCCCTGTAGGAAACTGTGTGGAAATTCAGCCGGCGCACAGTGTATTGATCAACCGGACCTCGGCCTTATATGTGCATGCTCATTTAAAGCGCCTGACTGTCAAAAACAACGTATTTGCTGAGTCTCTTCCTCTATTAGAGTAGCGGGAAGTGATTATTTTGCAGCTATATACATTCCATCTGAGGAAATGATTTTTGGTTAGGCTATGTACAATCAGAAGAAATTCGATCAAGGAAAGGATACTTATCTATTTCTTAGTTCATCCATGAGCAATAATACCTCCCATTCCGTCAACAGAATTATTCCTTCAAAAATTCATTCGATTCTACTCTCAGAAACATTAGAAAACCCTAAATTTTTGAATCCATCATAGATCCAGTAATTTCTACGTAAGGAAAGTGATTTTTGTACGGGCCAAATCAACCTGAAATTTACTCGCCGTAAGTGTACTACTGGGCCTCCACATTTTTCATCCATTGTTCTACTGATTTGACACAGACGGCATTTGTTGGCGATTTACATGAAATCTTTAGGAGATTCAGTTTGACACTCTTTTTTTCTCACAAGAACAGTACAATTTCTTTTCTTTCTCTTCACAGAAACATTGAAATCCACCAAAAAAAAAAAAAAAAAGAAACATGATTTCATGTTCAGTGATACGGGTAGATTTCCCAACCGATTCTTTTGCTCGCTAGTAAGGCTGCGCCCGGAAAACTCCTATCGCTATTAACATTGGCAAAAGAGACGGTAGTGAATCGTAAGAGGGAGCGGAGCCCGACGATGCCGGGTTAAATACCGGTCGGATGCCTGGATGTGCTCCCGGAGGTAATGTATGAGAAGCCTGTGGGGAAGGAGCTGGTGTTATTTCTGGAGTGGAATCATCAACCGGAGGTGGTGCCAGAGCTGATGATGCCTTGGAAGCTGTTTAGTATAAAGTGTTAGGCCAAAATAAGAGAAACAAATCAAAGCATCAAATCTCTGCGTGTTCACCTTTTGGACTAATACGCGGAGCATGGGGTGGTGCATGGGCGCGTGGAGCATAGGCGGCTGGAGGATGGGCAGCCGGAGCATGGGCATCCGGCGCATGGGCATCCGGCGCATGGGTTGGCCCAAATAAGACAGGACCTGACCATTTGAACTGTCGGATTAGCGGAGCAAACCTTCATATCTTTCGCTCATTCCTTTTCACAACAACTCTCATAATTTCTTATTTGGTCTGTTGCAAATTAATTAACTTTCTAAAACTCCAACTAAACACATGAACTTATATTAATTTTTCACTTTTTCCAAAAATTAAATTTGACTTCGACGGAGAAAAAGCAATTAAAGGGACACATTATTTAATTTCATGTAAGTTTCTCTATCATCCTTAATTAGGATCTTTTTTAACATTTTGTTTGATTTCTTTATAAAATTTATCAAAATATTAATATTAATAAAAACGAAATTAGGACAATTATTATGGAGCAGAGCGATAGTATAGTACTAACAATAGCACAGACAAAAAATGCAAGCTTTAGAATTTGTCACTCTTCGGATTTGTTTGATCATCCTATTATGACCTTTAAATTTAATTAATTAGGCACTTATTGAATTAAGTGTAGCTGATAATTGATGCTATTTAGCACTTAATTCTTTAAGTCATTTGACAGCAAATTTTACTATTCACTTAAGTATTTAAGTCATAATTAATTACAGTTATAAATTTTAATCAAAAACAAAGTAACTTAATTATAAAATATGAATATATTAATTAATTAATTAATTAGTAATTATATCCTTTTTTATATGTTTTGAATTTCAATAAAACAAACTACTAATAAACATTTCAAAATAAAAATTCGTAATCAAATATAATTTTTTAGTTTAGAATAGAAAATTATTAAAATTTCATCAAATTTGTGAAATTTTAATTTTTAATTACTATTATCAATAAAAATAAAAAAATTATGCAATTACAAAGCTATCAAAACTTAAATTTTTATTGTAAAAGTATTACAAAGTTATTGTTGATAATAAATTTTTTAAAATTTTGTTTTTATTAATATAAATATTTTTAAAAATTATTAAAGTATAACAAAAAATTCTCTGTTCATTATTTTTTGGGCAAAAAAGTAATTATAAAATTTCTATATTCCATAGTCCAGTGATAAATAACTGGTACATATTAATTAATTCAGTTTGCAGACTTCAACATTCAAATTCAATCTTTAAACTTTAGATTTCAGAATTTCATAACTTAAATATTTCATTCCACAATGTTCAGAATTCAGTTTCAGCACACCGGCCTCAATGGCAACCATTTTCTGCGGTTATAACTGGAAGAGCATAACACCACGTTGCAAGTACAAATAAGAAATTAATGAGACCACATAACCGTGAGTTCAGTGGTACCTGGGGCTGGTAGTGGAACACCTGAGGCTGCAAAGTACAAGAAAACTCAGTTAGGAAGTCTCTCACCTGAGAAAAATGTAGAATGTATGAATTCTTGAAAAATTAGAATCGAAGACGATGAAGAAAGTACCTTTGCAGCGAATGGGCACGCCGCCATTACATGCTTGTGGAAGGGAAATTGCTAAGGTTCTATTAATTGGTAGGGATAAAGGAACATTTCCAGTTATTATGAGGCATGCACAATCAACACTATCAGCCATGAGAGACTTCACTGAGTCGCAGCAGTCTGCAGAGGGAGACGACTGCCCGTTCGCAGTGCTTCCGGTGATGAAATTTAAGCAGGGAGTGAAGCTGGTGATCATTGAAGTCGTGCACGACGTGCTAATTTGGCCATTTACCCTATCAAATGAGATCAGGATAAGTAAAACAGCACATACTGCATACAACTCATGTCTGTTGACCCTTGAGTTTCCCATAAGATTTTTGGAGCAAATTGCGAGGTTGGCTACCGATGCTCTTCAGAATAGGATTATGGAGAAATTGGGTTATTATATGGATGTGGATGGTATATAAATCAATGGTTCAAACTGATTTGGAGGGAAAAATGTAGCGGTAGATTTGATTTATGCATGGAGCTCTCAACCACCTTAACCAACCTTCTCTGCTTGGGGAATTTTTCGTGTATGTCTTGACCTCAAAATCAGCATGCTTCTCTATTGTTCCGAACCTAACTTCTTCCTGCCGGACTAGGCTCAAATTTGTATCTTGGTTAGAGAATTGGGATTTTAGCCGGCTACTCTGATGAAACGCATTAGTGCGTTATTATTTAATGAATAAACTCAACAGTCCATAATGTATTCAAAATTCCCTTAGAAAGATTAGGAGATCCTTAATATAAAAAAGTACAAACCTTTAAATCAGCAATAAGGTTTGTTTTACAGGAGAATTTTCAACATTATTTTCTTCATTCACAAAATTTGAATCCGAGAAGCGAGGTCGACGTATTATTAGTGCCAAGGCAATAGCTCTGTGGTAAGAGCACTGCTTATTAGGTAGAAAATCCTCCTTTTAAAACATACCTTTTTCTTGATGTTAAAAAAAAACAAAAAGTAAGGCCGTATTAAGGCTGATTGTGTAGAGTTCTCTAATAGACTCGGAGTGTGCATTATTTGGAGAAAATTTAAAAATCAAATCAAATTGAAATTTAATTTGGTTTTCGGTTAGAATATTTTTTCAAATGTTGATTTGGAGAAATTTTGATTTTCATCTTCAAATTAAAATTCAGTTTGGCTTTCAATTTGGCTAAGCCAAACCGGAAAAAAAAAACTGAATTTTTTAAAACTAATAATTAAGTATAATTAAAGGTTAATAACCCTACTCAAGTTAGATCTTAATTAAGATTATTTTAAAATTTAAAATATGTAATTTTATATGTTTTCTCAAATACTATTTGAAGACTAATAACTCAAACTAAATTATATTTTAATTAAGATTATTTTAAAATTTAAAATATGTAATTTTATATGTTTTCTCAAATACTATTTAAAGACTAATAACTCAAACTAAATTATATTTTAATTAAGATTATTTTAAAATTTAAAATACTTAATTTTGTATATTTTCACAAATACTATTTGAAGATTAATAATTTAAACTAAATTAGAGTATAATTAATATTATTTTAAAATTTAAATTTCTTAATTTTATATATTTGGGTTTGAAAAAAATTTTAATTTGAAGGTAAATTAAATTTAGTTTAATTTTGAAAAAGACCGTAAAAACTTTCTTCAAATAGTGAAATTGAATTTTCACCAAATTAAACCGATCACCACCCCTAGCAACTTCTACCCAGTTACTGCATCTTCTCTGCAATATTTTTATGTTTCTATCAATCAGCCAAACAACCCTGATCATTTTAAAAGTTGGCCAACCAAAGCACCTACTCTACGTTTGTTTACTTCAGAAAGAAACTTTATATTGATTTCTAACGGCGTTCTGAGTCCTCACTCAATCTCAAACTTTCCAACTTAGCATATCCTTCTTCCACCACAAGTATCTTTTCCTTCTAAGCTGGGACATTTCCTGCGGATCCCGCTATGGCTTCCAAATTGACTCTGCCGTATCTGATGACAGTTCTGATATCAATGCATTGGAGTGGAGCTTTAGCTCAATCAGGCTGCACTAGTGAATTGATGAGCTTGTCGCCTTGCCTGAATTATGTCACCGGAAATGCCTCTTCTCCATCCTCTTCATGCTGCTCGCAGCTTGCCGGCGTGGTAAGATCACAGCCACGATGCCTTTGCCTACTGCTGAATGGCGGTGCATCCTCCGTAGGCATTACCATCAACCAAACTCGCGCCCTCGCACTGCCCGATGATTGTCAAGTGCAGACTCCTCCAGTGAGCAGATGCAACTGTAAGAAGAAATTCTAACTTTCTTGATCCTGATTAAAATTAGAGGTTGTAGATTTGCAATGTTAAACCAATTGAATTTTGAATGCAAAATGCAGCTGCAGGAAGACAAACTCCATCAGGTACCACAGCTAGTTCTCCTGTGGGTTCTCCGGCAGATTCATCAAATGAAACACCTGAAACTCCAGGGACACCATCTATCTCAGATAATCCATCAGGTATGCACTTACAGAAGGCTGATGGATTTTATCTTTTTTGGGTTCCTTTTTTTAGATTAAAATGACAAAATTTATGCAATTGACTAATGAGTGCAGGAAGAGGTTCAAACACAGTTCCATCAACGGTCGATTCCTCTGCTAGAGTCACCGCCAAAGTATCATTTCAGCTCATAGGTTTGCTTCTATTCATTGCATCGTACGCATTTTCTGCAACTGCTTTTTGAGGATACGACAACATCTTGGTGATGAAAGATGATTAGCACGAGCCCGTTGATGCTACTCTCCAACTCAAGAAGCAAAACCATAGCTTTTATTTTTTTTCTTCTCTTCTTTGTTTATTTGTTAATCTTTTGGGGACAGTGATCCACCGATTATCATTTGTTGTGGCTTAAAACATTCAGAAGGAGCTTCTCTTGTACCTCGGCCGTTATTATTACTAGGTTCATTGCCCGAGTGATATATACTTTTGATTTATTCGTATAATCTTTTTTTGAGAGAATTTTATTATATAAATATAATTTTTTGTTACACAATGCATTGGGTACAAAGTCATTGAAAACAAATGATAATGATCGCTAATACTATGACTTGCTGCACGATGGTTGCAATCGGAATTCTGCTATAACACAAAAACCTCCCTTCCATACATAATCCGATCGATCTGAAGAGTAGTTACCTTGAGATTTCTATTGACTTCAAGGACAGTTCCATTTTTGGTATTTATTGTCTCGAAAAACTTCGAAGAAGTACATGAAAAGCGGTAATAATTGCAAACTTGAATCCATGGAAGGAATAGAAAGGAGAATATATTTCAAAGCTAAAAGAAAGAAAGCATCTTCAAAAATTCATAAGAACCTTGTGATTTAAAGTAACAAATTTCTTGGAAAATAATTGAACAGATTAATAATGTTAATGTAAAATATATTAAAACGTAATTTAACATAATTTCCAAAAAGTATTATTCTCAGTGTTGAATTTGACTGTTTAATTTTGTCTTAAATTTCTGCTTAGGAGGGAGTTGTCAAAAATATCTGTGACATATCTTGTGAGAAGAAGAGTTTTTGGACATGATTGGGCGTAAAATACCAATAAAAAAAATAATGAGAAAAAAAACTGTTATGGGAATAATAATAATAATAATAATAATAAAGAAGTAAAAAGAAGAGTTTATGGGAATGAACAGGAGAAAAACTACTGAAACAGTCAACGAATGCTGCATGGACTTGGCTCGACCAAATTGAGTGGTCATCCCAAGAGTTTTTGGCGGAAAAATACTGCGACCAGTCACCAATAGCCGGTTCTAACGACTAATCAATTTTGGGATTTTTGTTCTTTTAAATCTTTAGACATGGAAAGGGGGCAATCAAAGCGAAAAAATGAAAATTTCTAAAAAATTTAGGCAGGACTGAATTAATAGGTTAATTTTAATTCGTATTCTGATTTTCAAATGCATTTATTTTCCAAAAGAAAAAAAACAAAGTCACATGATCAAGCATTTTTACTATAAAATTTGAATTAAAAATAAATTAAATGTGAGATTGAATATAATTTAAATTTTAAATTTTTTATTTTAAATTTTATAAAAATAAATTATTTATGAAATAAAAATAATATTAAAAATAAAAAATTTATATTAAATGTTAAAATAAACGCAATCCAAATACACTGAGTTGTTATTCTATTCCAATGCGCCACACACACCCCCGGGCGCCCCCCCCCCCCCCCCTTCCCCTCACCCCAAAAAAGGATCAAACAACATATCTCATTATCTTGCACCATTTCTCTGTTAAGAAAAAAAAGATAAAAAGTTTCTCTTGCGGAGCTAAACTGGCTTCCATTTGGAGTGAAAATATTGAATTGCTGCTTACAGGTGCATCCTGCTCGCCCTGGTTACAATCATACCACCCAATGTTTCGTTGCTTTGATTTTCCCTTCTATTTTTTCTCTGTTTGTTTTTATCACTTCATCACATTTTTCGCTATGGCAAATGATATTATGCATACTTAGAAGTTCCAGCAGGAGGAACCTGCCCTTGCTGGCCAAAGGATCCGTTGGACTACCTACTACATCAAACAACTGAGTTCAGTACGTATTCAGTTGTAAGGTAGAACTAAGAAGTTCACCAAATCCATTTTTTTCTAATTACTCTGAGATTCAATTTGCTAAATAAGATCAAGTCTCTACTTTTGAGTTATTTCTTTTTAATTTTATAATAAGATCAAACTTCATTATTAAAACCAGTTTAGCTACCTAAGATCCTCTGCTTTAGGAAAGGTTGGCCAACCAAAGTACCAACTTCTACTGTGTGCTTAGCCGGGTTCTGCTGTATAAATCCATTGCGATGTTGCGAAGGCTAGCAAGCACCAATTGATTAACTTATCTATTGCAGCCATCACAAGATCTCTTTTCTTGAGATTCCCAGCAGAAACACAAGCATTAATCTATGGCATCAAAAGGAATTGAGGTGTGTTTCCGCCTTGTTCTTGTGCTCATGCTGTGGCGCGGCGCGCAGGCTCAATCAGGGTGCAACAGTGCAATTGTGAGCTTGGCCCCATGTCTAAATTTTGTCACAGGAAATGCATCGACTCCATCACAGTCCTGTTGCTCACAGCTTGATAGCGTAGTTACCTCAACGCCCCAGTGCCTTTGCTCTTTGATGAACGGGGCAGGCATTTCCATGGGTATCAGTATCAATCAAACTCTTGCTCTTAGGCTTCCAGGCGCCTGCAATGTCCGAACTCCTCCAATTAGCCAGTGCAATGGTACCCTTTAATTGTTACTGTTTCATTTCATTGCAATCAATATGGGGTGCTGACGATCTTTTACCTTATGTAAAATCTCACAGCTGTTGCTAATGGACCAGCAAGTACCCCGCCGGCACCTACCCCAGCAGCTTCCCCGGCTGCAAGTGCTCCCAGTTCTCCAGCAGACGGCACTGATGAATCTCCCAGCTCAACCACAACACAAACTCCAAGTACCATTCCCTCAGGTGCGCAGAAGGCTTTGACTAGTTTAAGCTTAATCTTGCAGTTCATATTAAATTCCAGGTAAAGAATGTAATGGTTTATGTTAACTATTTGATTCCGATGTTTATTCAGGAGCAGGAGGATCAAAGACTGTCCCATCAACCAACGGGAACACATCTGCTGGAAACCTGGAAAAGCCATTTCATCTGGGGACTGCCATTCTCTTTCTTGCTACATTGGCTTCGGTTGTGATCAACGTTTGTGCTTAAGAGATTGATTCCACTATTCCTCTTCGGGCCCTTTTACGATTGTATTTTTCTCCCGCGGCCTAGAGGCCTCTTACCTGCCTGGATTTTGTTTATTGTTTATTGGCTTGCAATTTATTGAGATTCTGAAATGAATTAAAAGCAGAGAATCTGAGTGCATGAGATTCTGAAATGAATTAAAAGCAGAGACTCTGACTGCATCTGCATTGGTTTTCACCAACAAAATTTTTATTCTGGGCAAAAAGTTAAGAAAAAATTATAATAGTAACTTTGAAGTTTGTCTACCTTCTCGTTTGAAAATTTTCAAATTTACCCTCCAAACTATTTTTAAAATTACAAATTTATACTTTAAATAAGCAAATAATATAATATTTTAATACTGACTTTAATTAACTAATAAAATCTCTAATGAATTAACTTAAAATTTAAAATTACCCTTCCAAGATATATGAAAGTTATTATATTCTCCATATTATGTATTCTTTTATTAAGATATCATCATACTTTATTTAATTTTTTATTTTGTTAAAGTATAACAAGAATAATATTCTTTAATTTTATGAAGAAATAATATAAAGTACAAAAATATTCTAACAAAATAAAATTATATTATAAAGGATAAATAACTTTCATAATTTTTGTAAGAGCAAATTTAAATTTTTAGATCAATTTTACTAGAGATTCATCAATGAATCATTAATTATTAATTGTAAAGATTATATTGCTATATGATTTGTATAAATTTGTAATTTCAGAACAGCTTGAATAATGAATATATAATTTTTCAAATAAGAAAGTTTATTATGTAGTTTGAACAAATTTCAAGAATATTATCGTAATTTTTCAAAATATTAATTACATATAAGAAAAGAAGTGAGGGCCAAACTCAATTTTTTCTTTTAACTCAAAAATGGAGCAAGATGCACTCAGTCAATTATAATATTTTTAGCACGTATTTAAATTGGATTCTCAAAAAAAATGTAGAACTCAATAAAATTTTACATTAAATTTTTAAATAGGAAGTCTTGGTCATGTGTAGTGGTGTCAAACGGGTCAGCTCGCTCTGACAGGCCCGACCCGTCGCGGGCTGGCTTTGAAACGGACCGGCGCAGGCTGGTCCGTTTGGTCCGCGGGCTGAGAACTCTCAGTCTGCGGCGCGCTACAGTAAGCTCGCGGGCTAAACGGACCAGCCCGCGAGCTTTTTAAAACGACGTCGTTTTGTCAAAAAATCAAAACGATGTCATTTCAGGAAAAAAAAATTTTAAAATATTTTAAAAACATCAAAACGGCATCGTTTTTTATTTAAAAAATTAAAAAGAAAAAATAACCTAAACGGAGCGGGTCAAAAAGTTGGTATTTTAAACGAGTTTAGATATACTAAACTCAAGTCTGCATATACGGGTTAGTCCGCGAGCTTTGACCGTATTGACAAGACTAGTCAACTGGACTGGGTGGGGTAGAGATAGCATCCGTTTTTCCATGAATGAAAAAGTCACTTTTGTATCTGGCTTCCATCTTATTTCAACTAAAAGTAGATCTATCTGCACCTGTGTATATGTTTCAACACCATTAGATACGACTTTGAAAATCAAAATCTGAACAAAATGACAATACCATAAATGAGTTTCTTGTTGGAGGTTGTTTTTGGTACATCACAGACTTGACAAACAGAATCAAGATGCCACTTGCTGATGATCATTTCCATTGATGTTTACTGAATGGTTGTTCCACCGTGAAGTTGTACCTTTCCCATCTACAATTTGCACCGCAGAGAATTCCTCTTTTTGAAGAAACGTGTTCAATTCATTTACGGTCATTCTCCCCCTTTTGCTGCATTGGCTTCGATGGTAAATAGATTTTTTTTTTCATCAGATTTTGATTTAACGAATAAAAATTTACGTAGTGATTCTTGAATAATTATTTATCACAAAATAATTATTAAATTATTTTATGTTATGTTATTTGAGAGAAACAAAAGAGATGATCAAAGGAAGTTTATGTTATTTGAGAGAAAAAAGAATGTGAAAATAAATAATTAAAAATAAAAGAAAACATCAAAAAGAATGTGAAAATAAAAAATTAAAAATAAAAGAAAATTAAAAAAGAAAACATCAACTCTATACACTTTGACAAAGAAAATACACTCTAATATCAGACTGCATAGTATAATTAGAGAGCTAAATTGAGATTTTTTGATAAATATTTTCTGACCAAAGATAATTATCATCCTACTAGATGTATAGTTCTATTTGTGTGAAAGCTACTGCCTCATTTAGCATCGATTGAGAGATTCAGCGGAAGAATCGCGAGCTAGCTGGTGTTTTAGCTGTAATAGATATTTTTATCTTGACCGTATCTAGCCAAATCAGTATCCCTCATTGAGTCATTTCAGATTTGTGAAGGGCGAAAAAGAGAGTTGATGGCAGAAGGTGGGGGCCGATAGGATTGGAAGGAAACAAAAATCCAGAGCGCTGAGTATAATAAAAATTTTCCTTTTTTTTTTTCTCTTTTTTCAGTTTGGGCGTAGGATAATGTATTCCATCCAATTAAAAATTTATACTCCATGCATTATGTACTATATATTTTTAAAAAATACAATATTTTAGTTTTAGTTAGTTTTACTTTTTTCTTTGAGTAAATTAAAAATAAGAGAATGAAAAGAAATGAAAAAGTATGTTATAAGTTGTATGTGTTTTTTGGTACGTGCTTTTTTTCATATATTTAAAGTAAAATAACTTTATAATATAATTTTTTAATTCTTCTATTATATTTCATTATGTTTAAAAAAATAAAAATTCCTCTTCTATATTGTCATTTAATTATTTATTTAGACTCTTCAAGTTTTAAACTTCTTGTTACAATTGCTATGTGAATTTCCTCCTTTTTTTCTTTGTTTTCTTAAAAGGAAAAAAATACATGAATGAAAGCTTTTGATAAGAGAGGGAAAAAAGAATCTTGAGATGTCATATAACCCTCGTTCTTTGAATCTAATCCTTTTTAGAAGAAAAAAGAAAACAAAAGAGATTATCAAAGAAAGTTGATGTTATTTGAGAGGAAAAAGAATGCAAAAATAAAAATTAAAAACAAAAGAAAAATGAAAAAGAAAATATCAACTCCAAAAATACACTCCAGTAGCAGCCTGCATAGTACAATTAGAGAGCCAGATTGACACTCTTTGACAAATGTTTATGTTTTCTTACCAGAGAGCCAGCCAGCCCCTTTGACAATGCTAGCTCTAGGACAAAAATTTTACTTGTAGGTAAAAAATATAACTTTGGGTAAAAAATCTTTTTCAAATAAAAAATCAATTATAAAAAATCAAAAATACAAAATTGAATAGAGTGAAGGTATTTTGAACATAAATGAATAAAAAAGAACCGCGATTTCTATATACAGTTTTTTTTTAGATTATATGTAGTGTTAAAAATTTTCATTTTCAAACTTCTCTCTCTCCCTCTTCCAACAACTCTCTCTAACATTTCTTTAAAAAGACCACACTTTTCATGCAAAAACACCCAAATTTTATCGCAATATAGCACTGAGCAAAGATTCTACGAAGGATTCTCTCGAGTTTGAGGTAAAAAGCTACTACATTGTCTTTAAATTCGTATTTTCTTAGTTTGTTGACATTTTGGCACAGTTTTCACCACTGAGTGGCGGAACTGTCGCCACAAAGTGGTGAAATTCATGAAATAATACCGTGAAGATCCGGCGAAATTCTTCCAAGTATTTCGCCAGAATCTGGCGAAATTCTTCCATGAATTTCGCCAGAAGCTGGCGAAATACTTCATACTTTCGCCAGATTCTTATCATATAGTTTCAATCTTTTTTAATTTTTTTGTGATAACAACGTTTTTAGTTGTATTGTTGTATAATTTTATACTTGATAATTATATTGTATGTTAGGTTACACATCGTAGATAGCTTTATTGTTACGGTTCTTGATGCCTTAAAAATAACCAAGAGATACGTAATGTAGTAACTGACATTGGACTAGTGTGTTTTATGTACTGCAGGAAAATCGAAAAGGCCGGAAGGCAAGATTTCATCGAGCACTTTACAGAGACGGTGAAGGCCCCTCATCGTCGTCAGATTCGTTTGAAGAATTTTTTGATCTTGACCAAATGAAAGATTTAAGTCGCTTTTTAGGCACGCAAGATATCTTTTCGAGTAAAGAGGAGTTAGTAAAGTGGGCGAAGGCGACAGCATTACAGGTGAGGACGCTGTTGATAATTGCTTGGTCGCGAAAAGGTGACGAAACGGGTAACGGCTTTGTCGAGCTTAGGTGTGAGAGGGGCGGAGCGTACAGAAAATTCATTACTGTTCAGAAGGATGGAGCAGAACCGGAGGTCCAGACGAAGTCAAGAAAGCCGAAGGGTACTAAAAAGTGTCACTGTCCGTTAAAACTCATGGGCCGAGAGCATAACGAGGGGGCGTGGAGTCTAGCCGCAATATGCGGCAAACACAATCACGAGCTCGGGATCCGACATGGGCATGCCCTCGCAGCCCGCATGACAGAGCGGGAGATGAAAATCACGGAGGAAATGACCAAATGTCACGTTCAGCCTAAACATATTCTGGATCATTTAAAACGGGAGAATCCGAGAACCGTTGTTAGGTATGTTTGCATGTAACAAATATATTATACTCATTACTTGAGCAGTTATACAGTACTGTTTAATTTTGTAAATGTGTCGTCAATATTTATTTGGGTTTCGTATTGCCGCAGAGCGAAGACAGTGTATAATGCTCGACACAAATTAAGAGTTGCGAGCATGGAAGGACGGACAGTTGTGCAACAACTTTTCAAGATGTTCACTGATCATGGATATATCCACTGGCACAGAGTGGAGCCGGGAGCCGAAATCCTCAGTGATTGTATTTTTTCTCATCCAGATTCAATATTACTTGCTCGTGCGTACCCATTTGTACTGATAATGGACACGACGTACAAGACTAACCGGTTCGTTACATTACAATTCTTTATAATTTTCCTTTGCACTGCAGTTACACATAACGTTCTGCGATTTAAACAAATGGAAGAGACTGTTTGCTTTTACGTTTTTCCTGATTAATTATAATAGGTACAACATGCCGTATTTGGAGATCGTAAGGGTAACCCCGACGGGGCGCAACTTCCTCATTGCCGGCGCTTGGATCAGTACTGAGCAAGCAGATAGCTACCGATGGGTGCTGGAGTGCGTGAAACAGATATTTGACATAAATTGTCCTCCAAACGCGATCGTAACTGATCGGGAGCCTGGGTTGATGCAAGCGTTGCGTGATACATTTCCCACTTCTGAGCACCTGTTATGTCGCCGACACATTTCGAAGGATGGGATGCTTGGTTTCAAGTGAGACAGGAGCTTTGGCGAGATGTCCAACGTAACGCATCACTGTACGAAGAGATCGTGGGCGGATCGGGCGGGGTTATCTCCCTTCTACACCAACTGGAACACTAGGTTACCGATCAGCCAGCCCCTATGGATAGGTGGCTAACATTACCAGACATGGGCTGGGTCATCGCGACCACATACAATGTCGCGTTTTCCTGCTTATCTCGGTCGCAATGTTGGACGTATCTACCACTTGACTCGCAAAGCGATACAGCGACCGCAATCCTGGTTATTGGTCTACTAGAAGACGCTAATCATTTTGTCGCCGTAAGTAAACTTGTCACTTTAGCAGTTTATCATTTTTGTTTAATTTTTCAGTTTCGACACCTAACTACTTTGATGTTTTCATTGTAACAGTTTCGGCTTGAGGATGGCTTTCCGGTTCCAGAAGTGCATCCGTCATGGCAGCGGTATCGCTGCGCGGCTGTTGAAGGATGGGACGCACCCTTACTCGAGCGTATTACGCACTGACGTCTAATTAATTCTTTTTTTTTTGTTTTTTGATACTGTACTTGAGATCGAATGCAAGTTTGTCAATTTGAAACAAACCACGTTAAATAAAAGCAAATTGCTGATAGTTGAACGTCAATATTTATTCGTTTTCAGCGAACTACACTATTACAAAACGAGCATATTCCAAAGGTTAAAAAAACGAAAAAACCACACAACTGTACGGTGTATCCCTACGAGCCGGATGGGCCTGCGTGCTCCGTCCCTCCCAAACAATGCTCCCGCTCGGTCAATATATGTATCATCTCCTGCAGCGTGGCATCTCGCTGCGCCGGGGTCAACTGCTGCACATCAGTAATACCCGCAACTGCACGGTGCAACATATCACATCGCTGAAAGGTAGCCAGTAAAACGATTAATAACAGTAACTAACGAGGAAAAAAAATCTATAATTTATCAACAAAGAGTGTGAGTGGATCGTACGACTGCGTCGGTGATGAGGGCGGGCCCGGGCCTAGTAACTCCCGCAGGCAGCATACCAGGATTCTGAATAGAAGGATGCGTCCTCGCAAAGTACCAGGGTAGGTACTCGGGAGTGCATGCTGACGGTGGGACGGCGTGTGCGCCGAGTTGAGTCCTACCAAGGATGTGGGACTCGGGCCGTTCCCAGAATTCATCCGGGCACTCGTACCTGACGACATATCTACGGTTGTTCACAGGCCTGTAATCCTCTTTCGGCAGTATCGGAGTGCTAGGAATCTGCTGCACACTGCCGAACTGTCGTAGGACACGATCGGACATATATGGCTCCACAACGTCACAAAACCGAAGACACCCGTGAAAAGCCGAAATCCAGTGCTCTTTAAGCGGGTTGGGCCCAAAGGGAGTCCAGCAAACCTGCAAAGGTATGTATAAGATAAAACAATAGGTAATACCATGTGCAGGTTAGTTAAAAACGTACCTCGCGCGCAGTCATGTCGTCTAAGTGTAGGCGTATAGAGCGCAGATCATCAGATTTCTGCGGTGCGGCCCCTCTACGCTGGAACCGTAGAATGTGAGGTTGTGACTCACGCCAATCTAGCGACTGCTGCGGGGCGAAGGACGGAAAGTACAGGTATATCCATGTCTCTAGCAGCGTCGTGGGCCCACCCAACTGTCTACAATCGGCCCTAGACGCCGTCCCGAGAGACCGGTACAGATACGCAAGACAGGCAGCACCCCAGGCATATCCATGGATATCATCGGCAGAGCTAAGGAACGGCCAATAGTTGTACGGCATCCGGTCCTTACCCTTATCTATGAAAAGGGTGGCGCCTAACAGATACTTCAGATACCCACGAGCATATGCAGACGACTCAAGTGATCCCTGGGTCACGTAGTCCTTCAGGACGTTAAACAGCATCCCGCCATTATCGAGTTGGCTCTGAAAGTGTGCGGCTGGTATGTTGAGTGTGGCAAATAAGTCCCTGATAATGTCTTCCTTGCTCAGGTCATGCCGGAGAATGTAACCAGTCACAGGAATCGTGAGGATATGCGCCACATCATGGAGGGTGATGGTCATCTCCCCGAACGGCATATGAAATGTGTTAGTATCCGGCTGTCACCTCTCAACAAAAGCAGAAATAAGTGTACTATTAGGTCGAGCGAAAATGCAATGCCTCAATCGCTCCAGACGACTGCACGTCACAATTGCAGCCACTGCCTCGTCTCGCATCGGCCATTTATCGATGTACCCCTGCCTCGAATGAACAGTCAGCACCGGTCGCTCCTGCCCAAAGAAAAGTCAAATTTCAATAATTGCGCGGGACAAATAAGGCATGAAATTTTCGCGTATGACAATTAATTGTAAGACTGCGCTACTAACCTCGCCACGCCAGATAAGGCTGGCAATGTGGCCGGAAAAAGATGGGATGAGGGACGGATCTTGCGGGCCCCCGAGTGCCGGTCCCGTCCAACGCCACTCATCGGTGGTGCCGCTTCGGCAAGTTCGACGTCTCGTAGGCTGTGAAACCATACTCGCGGTGGGGGGTACTCCTGGCTCATGTGAATGGGTATGAACCCTAGATTTTGCCTATGTGAATGAAGTGTTTCATTGGTTGATTGAATTTGAATTTCTTGTGAATTGTTTGTAGATTTGAATGGTTGAATTGATTGAGTGGATTATTGATGCATAATCTGGAATTTTTGTTCACTTGGAATTGAGAAAGGAAGGGTGATTGACAATTGATTCATAATCTGGAAATTTTCACTTGGAATTGAGAAAGGAATGATGAAATAGACCATACACAAACAATGGGAATGATTTAGGTGACTAGAGATAGAAACCTAAACATCTTCTTGATAATTAGAGAAATCTAATTGGAAATTCACAAACCTTAATACATTCTTGGATTAAATTGGTTAGAAAGAGATTTCAACTAATTAATCTAAGAGTAGAGAACTTTCATCTAGAGATAGAGTGAGTTCTATCATTGGAATTTCATCAAACATAAGAAGTGAAATTTATCAACCAAGGGACATTTCTATCACATAGGTAATTCTAGGGGGATTAACCATCCAAGTATTGTTTTCTCAATTGAATTCTCTCTTGCAAACAAAAATTAGTTAAGTTAGTTTAATTAGCTAAGCTAGACTTCTATTCCTAGTAGTAATTTCAATCATTTTCACAAACAAATTTGATAGGCTAAAAAATAGAATAGAAAGCGAGTAATGATATTTAACCATCCCCGTGGATACGATATTGAATTTACTTGCCATTATACTACTCATAACGATAGGTGCACTTGCCTTGTGTTTGTGTACAAATTATTGAGGATTGTGATAAAAATTTAGTATAAAGGCATAGAAATAAAACACAACAAGGAGGGAGGAAGAGAGAGAAAGAGAGAGAGAGAGAGAGAGAGAGTCACTCTAATAGAAATTCAAGAAAAAAGCAATCTGATGGAGATTCAAGAGAAGAGTAATTTGATAGAGATTTAAGAGAGAAAATAGATAAAAGCGGAGATCTTTAATAGAGATTCAAGTGAGGAGATACAGGGGAGAGAGAGAGAGAGAGAGAGAGAGAGAGAGAGAGAGAGAATTTTCAAGAGAGAAAAAGGAGATAGATGAGAGAAAGAGGAATGATCGGAATGGAAGAGACAAAGAGAGAAATAGGAGAAGAAAAGACAGATTCTTCTATCATTAATAAGAAATATTTGGATAAAATTTGAGAAATAATTTTGGCACCAAAATCCTCTTACTTTCTTTATGCTATTGGATCAAAAATTTTCAATCCAATAGCTGTTAAAAAGGTGCCGTATATGCTAACAAAAAGGGATATCAGCATAGTAGCCAATTCCCATTAGTGCCTCAGGGAAATGACATCTTCCACCTCACTGCAAAATCTCATGCAATCTTGCCCAAGCCCAATTGTGTATTTCTCTTTACTTGCTCTATCATAAGTAACTTCCTGTAGCACATGTCAAACATCGAAAACTATTTAATTTACCAAAATACAAATTAGGTACTTTCTGCAAAACCTAAGCAAACACATCAAAAGATTATTTCGATAAAGAGAAACACTTCAAAGTTGGATCACAATGATAAGCGTACTTCTAAAATACAAAAAGCTGCTGAAAACATTATTAATAGATCTATAATGAGCTCTAAGCATAAACGGTATCTCAATCACCATAAACGAAAAGGCAAAGAGAAAACAAAACTTCAATTAGAAACTCAATTGGGATAAGATTTACATAAGAAAATTAATAAGTTGTTAGTGAGCCCAAAAATATTCCCCGCGTCATTCTTCAAAGTTAACCAATTACGCTATACTTGGCAGGAAGAAAAATGAAATGCAAAACAATCGAATGATATAATTTAGAAAATGAATGAAAAAGAATAAAGCAGGCATTTTTCATGGAATAATCACATAACATGTATGAATGTATAAATCCATCTGGGTCCTAAAATAGGAGCCTCGGGCAAGTCATCTGCAATTTTTTCTCCCGAAGTGACGGCAGCCTATGGTGAGCTTTCTCGATGGGAACATTTTGAACTTCTTCGTATCTAAGAACAAACCATACTTCTCCAATTTCTATGCGCAGATATAAATAGGGGTGTTTATTATTCGATAGAAACCAAAAATTTGAACCGATTCGGATGAATTTGTGAATTCGATTTAGTTTTTTATTAATTCAGATCAGGTTAGTTTGAATTGTCAAATTTTTAAAAAAATCAGTTCAGTTTTAAGTTTCTATTATCATACAAAAAATTGAACTGAATTTTTTTTTAAAATTAAAGAAAGAATATTTATAATGCGTTTAATTATTTTTTGAAAAAAATTCCTGAACGCATTACTATAATGCGTTTATTTATGCAAGAAACCTAGGTATTTTAGAGTTTTTCGCCATTCTTTTCTAGTATCATAAAATGTCCCCGTCTTGTTCCCACTTTTGCTTTTTGCACCTGGATAAATGTGGAAGTTTTGAATATGATATATTGCTCATATTCTTTAGGGAAGTGTTCCATGGCAAAAGTTATATGTAAATACTTTTAAGTAGAATTTAGTCCTTGATGTGCTATAGAGACTCATAGCAGAAGTATTCTCAACAAACTGATTTACTGCACCACCCTCTCCTAAAAAGTAAACTGATTAACGCATTGAACTATTTTTGAATGAGTCATCTAACTGTCTTGTGAATTTTTCTGCATGTATAAACTGTCTTGTGAATTTTTCTGCATGTATACAGATGTATAAGTGATATTTCTTATTGATCTATCAATAATCTTAACTGTTGCTTTCAGGTAAATTAAGTCCAAATGTCAATCCTGTTGTCCTCCAAATTTCCTGTGTTCTCTTTTCTGAGCATGTATAGGAGTGGTCTCGGAGTTTATGTGCTGAAATGGTGAAATGTGACTTCATCATCCTCCATCACTTTGACTTATCCCTAGCTTCTAAAAGGGCCATCATTTTGCAATTATGAAATTCTGTTATGTTTTCTGTTTTCTGAAATTCTGTTATGCTTTTGTAATTTTGAAATTCTATTCTGTTTTCTGTTTTAAGAAAATATCTTTTTGCTTTGTAGTTTTGTCTATGGACTTCTGATTAAAATTACTTTAACAATATATGTGGGTTCTTTCCTTTAGTATTTAGGATTTAAATACACACTTGAATGCTTACATATGATCGAATACTAATTGATCAAACATTTATGTTTTGGAAACTAATTACACACTTAACATTTAACACCCTCTGCTGCAGCAGAAAAATTACAAAAATCTTCTTCGTTACTGATTGCAGAAAAGGGTGCAGATTTGGACATGTGTTTGCTCCACAGATGCTGATTTCTGGATCTTTACCAGAAAGTAGAAACAATTCAAGTTATTTGTATAAGGATTGGATATTATGTTCATTTTAGCTTCTACTTTGAGTACTTTCTATTTATCAGTTGGTTTTTTTTTCCTTTTAGTTAAAGAAACTCGAATTCTCTCTCTCTATTATTTTTTTAATTAAAATTTAGTTTTTAATCCAAACTAAACTGAACCAAAATTTGATTTTAAAAAAAATGGCGAAATCAAACCGAAAATTGAATTTTCCCATCGAAATCAAACCAAAAATCCAAATGAACACCCCTAGATATAAAAGTTAGAGAAGCTAGTTTTGATTATCTTAAAATTTTGAATAGAGCTAAGGTAATTGAGATTATGAAGGAACATGCTAAAGATAATTTGAGATCGTGAAGGAAAGTGGGTTTCAATTTTTTTTGAAACTTTTATTTTTATTTTATTAAAAATATAGATCTTTATAATTAATGACAACTTTTTTAACTAATAACAAAAATCTAAAATTCTAAAAATTAGGAATTGATCAAGCTTCCAGAGTTTTGAAGGAGGAAAGAGAGTAAAAGTATTTTATTAATATATATATATATATATATATATATATATATATATATATATAATTTTATCTATATTTTTATTTTTTATTTATCTCTCTCTTTCTCTTCTCTCTCCTCCTGTTATTAAGGGTAGAAAATGTACTTTATCTCAAAAATATTAATTCTTACTTATATTTTCAATCTGAGGGAGTATTTTGCTATTTTCCTCTTTGTCTAATGATTTCTATAGTCTAACTCATTTTTGTCACACATCAAAATCACTCCAAATTCTCTTAATATCTCCTATAACATTATTTTATTGAATTATTTTTATTTAAAAATTTTTCTTTTATGATTTAGGATTTATAAATAAAATTCTATAAAAGAAATGTTATAAGGAGGATTTATAAAAAAAGAATAATTCTATAAAAATTCAAATCTGCTTTTTTTCTTGCCCATTAATGTTTCACCAGTTTTTTGAAATTTTTATTTTTAATAGATGTTATCAGTTAAAAAAAACTATGCAATTACAATATTATTAAACCTTAAAGTTTCTGTTTCAAAAGTGTAAATTAATATTGATTATACATTGACATTAAGGTTTTTTATTTTTATTAATGCAATAATTTAAATTTTATGAGAGTCGAACAAAAAAACTTTCTTTTTAATATTTGGGGGAAAAAATAAATATAAAATTTTTAGATTTTAGAAGTCAGTGATAAATAATCAGAGGGCTAAATAGTGAATTTGAAGCCGAATTTGAAGCCGAATTAGAATGATGGAATGCATGCGCACCTCAGTGCCTCCGTTTGGGAGGCCAATGACTAGAGTTGACGAATTTACACGTCAAACCAAACACACGTGAGTTGCACATGAGAATTTGACTAATTAAAATTGCGGGATATTCTTAAAAAAAATAAAATAGTTAAGTGATTTTTATTGCATATTACTCAATGTTTAAAGAACAGTCAGCCATATTAGTCTCGAAATTATTTATTTTGTCTTACCGATATTTAAATACTTAATTTTATCTTTTTAAGTCCTTATATATGTTTTTCCCAAATTTGGTGGTCCTATCCACCCCTTCCATGTGGGAGAATAGCTAAATTGTGCACATGTAATAGTAAGGATAAAATCATCACTTTTAATTTTTTAAAAAAATTAACAATATTAGTCTCTAAATTATTTATTTTGTATTACATTCGTCACAACCTTTAATTTGATCTTTCTTTAATCCTTATACAAATTTTATTCAAACTTGGTAATCCGACCACCCTTCCCACAAGGAAATAATCAGACTGTGTATAGAGGTGACACAT
Source organism: Rauvolfia tetraphylla (assembly GCA_030512225.1). Lineage (NCBI taxonomy): Eukaryota > Viridiplantae > Streptophyta > Magnoliopsida > Gentianales > Apocynaceae > Rauvolfia > Rauvolfia tetraphylla. The sequence continues at coordinate 4,616,235 of JAJQKT010000055.1, read as the reverse complement.
ATGACAATTAGTAAATATAAAAAAATGATATTTTTAATTATTTCACTCTAAAATTTGAGTACATCACCTTGACATGCACTAGAATTCCCACTTACATGAACTATCTGTGCATCTTTTAATGTAAGAGGTTGACAAACACAGTAAGTTTTATATAAACACATTAAACATATTTCACTTTTTTATTATTATAAATTTATATATTTTCTCTATAAAAAAAAACTCTCTATTATTTTCATTCTGCTTTGAATCGAAATTTAAGATGGATCTTTCATTTAATCTAAATTTGATAAGTTTCGAGGTAATTTTAACGTAATATAATTTATTAATTTTAGTAAAGTTTACCAAGCCCTAATTTGATTTTTATCAGGACACAATGAAACTCCAAAAAGACTTAGCAAAGTTTATCTGATCTATTTTTTAGAATTTTTTAATTATATTTTTTACTTATAAGTTTTAGTAAAAAATTAATTTTAGGATTTAAAAAATTAACATAAAAATCAAACTTTTAAAAAGAAGAGGTGATTTACTAACTTTGTATTTAAGATTTATTGAACAAACCCTTTAAATTTGTTTCAAATTTGATGTTTTAAATGAGAGAATTGAGAGAGAATATAAATGAGAGAAAAAGAGTTAGATTTGTAGGAAGGAGCAAAATGAGAATATGTTTGTTTGCTACTAAAAAAAACTTGTTGTGGTAATAAAAAATGCAAAGTATTAATTGCTATTATGCAGATATTTTGATTAATAATATTTCCTTTTTATTCCTAAAAAAATAGAAGCCAACACAATCCATTTTTCATTGGTTTGTAAAAAGTGCATATCTATCAAATGGTTTGGACGCATTTTGATTGGTTTGCTTTGAAATTTTGAGATCATACGGATTTCTCGATTTGTTTATTGCCTTAAAATAAAATTATTGATTGATTAAATACTAAATTTTCAAAAAAAATTGAAGTGTAATTTCAGGGGACCAATTTGCACATGAGTTGGGAAGGAAAGTATAAAAATCTCTCCTTTTCTTCTTGCAGTCAGCAACAGCGCACCCCACGCGGTCCCCACCACTATTCATTCTCCTCACCTTTGCCATTGGCAACAGCTCACCGTCAAGTCTTCAACATTTTCATACTCTTTGCCGTCTTATGTCTTTTTGCTTTTTGTTTTCTTTCTCTTAACGAAAAACCACCCCATCTTCTCTTTCCCCCTGGCCACTGCTAAAACTTTCTCACTCATTCCCCATTTTCTTTCTGAAAAAAATGGTTTGACTCCGAAAAAAATTGCAGCAAAGAGATGGCTTTCTAGTAGTTTAGCGACCGCAGTCTACAATTTGGAATCAATTCCAGTCTTTGTCTTATTTTTAGTTCTTGCATTTTCTTTGTGGCAGAACCTTTCTCTTATCTGGGTTTTTTCTGCTGAAAACAAATAAGGAAAATACTTAGAAAAGAGAAGGAAAACTGCGCCCCTCTTAATTCCAGTTTGTGGGCTGTGTCCGGCTGGAGGGAGTTTGGAAGGGGGCAAACCAGAGTTTGGCTGGGGTTTAGAGTGCAGGTGGAAGTGATGGTGAGGAAACATGGATGGGAATTGCCGGCGCATACCTTTCAGGTTTGCAGAATGAAATATCAATGCTTTCTCAATTTCTTCTTTCTTCTTTCTCCTTCATTTGTTCTTGTAGTGCCATATAAGTTGCTGCTTATTAATTTTTTTTTCTTTTCTGTATCTTAAATTACATGTGGTTCGTGACTACGTAGCTACTAACAAAGATATTATAAATTAGAATGAATTAGCGTTGATGATGAGAGTCTGAAGCCTGGTTGACTTGGTTTCATAGTATCCTCTTTTTAGGTGGGATTTGTAGATGATGGCTTTTTAGTGACGTTACAATTGCTGCATGCCTTTTGAAGAGAAACTAGGATCGTCAAATATTTGTGTTGTCTATTCATCAACGTGTGTAGCTAGATTTATGTGATCGTTTGACTGATTGCAACCCCTCGATTCTGTTGGACAGTTAGTGTAGAAATTTTCTTGATTACATGAATTGGTTCATTTGATTAATGAACATTCTAATTGATCTCACCCAACACAATACAAATTTCACTCTGCCCTTTAATTCCTTATGCATTATGAATTTGCTTTGTAGCCTTGACATGAAGCTAACATTTGAATGGGCTTTACATTTGCTAGTCCATGGTGCTTCTTGTTTGTGTTTGCATTAGTCCTTTGGATACTGCAACACTTATAGAAGATTATAAAACTATGAGAAAATGATCTGATGATATTACTATGTAGTGAGTGGAAAAAATGATTGGAACTGCATGTAAAAAACAACGGAAGTAGTCTGGCTAGGTTTTCCCTAGATTGTCAAGCTTAAGATTTGTGCTGGAGGGCAGAAGCTGTAGTTCCAACTTCAACATATGATGAATGATCTGGATGAATCTTAAAACTGGAATTGACATTAATATAATACCAGAATGAGATTCTTTTTTCCTTAATTGGAGAAAAAAGACCAAGGTGGCCTTATGTGCTGTCACTTGGATCATGCAGTATGGTGAAGTTAAGGCACCAAATGCACTTAAGAAGCTGCACTTTGCTTGTATTGTTTATTGCATTTGCTTTGATATCCTTAGTGATCCACAAATTTCATTTGTTGGGATTCAATAAGGAGAAAATATCACAGGTTCTTTAGCTATTTTTAACTGTGCCCTTTGCATGGAAGTCTTCTTCCTGTTTTTCTCTTCTTCATTTTTAGTAAACTAGAAAATGTAAGCTGGCAAGCTTGGTAACATGCTTTAAATATAAAGGATTTTGCACACTGCACTTTTCACAATATTGGCTAAATCCTTGGCTATTCCTTGCATAGTACCAAGCATTTATGGATTGCTGAATTTCAAAAATATATTTAGTGAGTTTTGTGGCTTGTTGTTCTCTAAGGTAAATTAGGCTATTGTGGTTATTTATACTGGTAATGTAGGTGTTCTATTGGGAATTTGGATTACCTAATTCCTGTTTCCTCTTCTTTCTCCGACATTGAAACTTGATTATGTTTTCTTGTGACTTTTACCTGTACCCACTTCCTAGCATGATGAAATGAAATGTGTTTTATTGATTTTGGTACATTCTTCTGTCCAATTTGACAAAGAGGAGCCTAGTGAAATGATCTGAGTATTCTGCTTTTTTTTATAATTCATTATTTACATTTACTTGCTTGTTTTCAGATGCATAATATTGAAGTACGATCTATTTTGCTGACTTTTTAATAGACCAAATTTTTGTCCAAATGGAGTGACCTAAATTTCCTGGAGTACAATTCTAGGCACAAAGCGATTTGACATAAATGAAGAAGATCTACTTGTTTACATTTCGTCTGAAAAAGGAAACAAGAAAGAAAATTGGGATAAGCCAACACCTTGCAAATGCTTGTAGATTAAAAACAATGGAAGAAAGAGGACTAAAATTGGGCGAGGAAACAATGCACTTGGTTTTAATTTGTCATCCTGCGGCAAATAATTTTGTCCCTTCTTGACATGCCAACTCTTGGCACAATATAAATCTACCACTAACCCCTATTCTATATACTGATCTATTGAATCTACTGATTGGTGAAATTTACTTTCTGAACTCTAGTTCTGCATTTCTCCTTGACATGGTCGTCTTGTACACTGCTACAAAGTGTACCATAGAGGCTTAGTATAGTTATTCATTTTTCAATTTGCTAGAATTTGGTCGTTTACTATTCTCAATTCATGCAACTATTACGTGCTACTGCATTCTTTCTTTGCAAGTATGCTTGCATCTAAAGAATATTGAATATTGCTCTTTAATTTGGCAGGTTGTTGCAATTACTGTATTTTGCTTGTTAGTGGTTGCTTTTTATGCTTTCTTTGCTCCTTTCCTTGGAGGTCATGCTTGGGAGTATGCGCTCATTGCTGCCTATTCTCCTCTGGTATGTGAATTTCATCTGGATATCCTTATATTTATATATATTCATTAAACCTGCTTGGCCTAGCATGGAGAATTCAAATCTTAACTTTTCCGTTTTTACCAATTGAATCATATATGTTGCTGGACCTAGCTCAGTTTGACTTAAGCCCTGCAACCTAGTGAGGTTCATGTGAGTTGGATGTGGTCTAGTCTTAAAGAAGATAACTACCTAATTTTGAAGCGGACAAGATTTGAAATATTAGTCACTCTTGGATATTTCTCTGCACTATACTAGTAGGCAGTCCTTGAACTTGTCATCAATTATAGTTTTGCTAATGTTTCTTAACCTTACAATGTTATGACATTCATTCCAAGAATCAAAGTTCACACAAACATACTTAGCGGCTTTGCTCTTCTCTTCTCTATCACCCCTCTTGGATCTTGCGTTTTAGGGTAGCATAATGACTAACTAATGCCAAATGGGGTTGTATTATTTAAGTCATCAAGTTAGAAGAGACTAAAATAGATGCCTTTTTGCTGTCCTTGCATTGTTAGATTGTTCAATCTTTCCCTTTCCCTGGTGAACATTGATTTAGTTTATATGCAGACAAGAACATCTACATCTAATGCTTATCATTGTGGTTATGAATTTTTGTGTTACTATAAGGTACAAAGTATTACATGCTGTGGACGATATGTGTAAGTCCATAGTGGAACAGATCTCCATAGATAATGTTTTATATACCATTATCATTCTTTCTTCTTTTCAAAAGTTTTACACTTATTTGGGTAACAGAACTACTGCTCAGCCTCTCAAATGAAAGATTTAGTTAGTGGTTTGTGGCTTTTGTCTTTATTAAAAGAACAGTTATTTAAAATGTTTTACACTTATTTGGGTAACAGAACTACTGCTAAGCTCCTCAAATGAATGATGTAGTTAGTGGTTTGTGACTTTTGTCTTTTTTCAAAAAAGGAACAGTTATATTTCAATCTGGTACCTTCAAGGAAGAAAGCAAGCTGAGTTAAGTATCTAAGCATTCTTGTATTACTTTTTTTTCTTGTATTTTTGTCATGTAAGCAGAAAGGTGAATTCTCTGAATACAGTGATGCTATACTGTAGCATGTCTGTACTTTTGAATGTGGATTTTCAATCTCATTCTAAGTAGAGATGGAATTTCTTTCTAGTATCTGTGAATAATTTAAAGCTGTTTATTCTAGTGTTCTATATGTGGAATTAGCTGACTGATTTTACTCTGCCTAATGTTAGTTCTGGATTTATTATTTCTTGGGTGTTGTTGCAGGCAGCCCTTGTCTTTGTTCTCTATGTCCGGTGTACCGCAATAAACCCTGCAGATCCTGGTATCATGCCCAAATTTGACTCTAGGCCAAGAAATGGGACTGCTAAAATGCATGGGTTATCTGAAGATGATCTACCTCAAAAATTTGATGAACTTAGTATTGGAGGACGTTCTTCTCTGTCATCCACCTCCATCTCAGTAGCTAACTCCAATAACAAACCTTCTTTTGAAGCTTTGAGAACTAACATGGAAGTGACATCTCCAAATACGAAGTCATCTTGTTGGAATCCTGGAAAAATATTCTGTGCAGTGTGTGTCCATGAAGATTGCCGCAAACAGGAGAGCACAGCTGAACAGGAAGGCACGGGTGAAGATGCTTTGTTCTGCACATTATGCAACGCTGAGGTAGGAATTTAATATAGTGGTTGTTTGTTTCCAAAAGTAATATATACTTTTAGGAGCTGCAGTGTTGTGTTTCAAACAGAATTTTGGTCCTGAACTTTCACATATTTGCTATATTCAGAAGGAGCTTCATTATATTCTATTAACTGGCTTTTTTCCCCTGCAACTGCGTGGTGCTATTTTCAGTTGTTCTAATTTTTCTAAATATTATAAATTAAGAAAAGGAGATGAAGAAGATCGAGGAAAATGATTCACCAGCATTAGCCCATTTGTGGGGTAAATATAGAATAGACATAGAAAGAAAAGCTTCGTCAAGTGAGGAAAACAAGACTTGTTTTCCTGCCATTCCATCTATTCTGGAGCACCTTGTCCACTTGCATTGATATTCATTCCATGGCATTTTGGTCTGTGAATTTAATATAAATTTGTGGATATGCATTCTCTTGTTGTTCCACTTTAAGTTCTGGGACAGATGATAGAACAAACTAAGATGAAATACATGCTCATTTTTTCTTTTTTGTTTTTGTATAGAATGCATGAAAATGTGCTGATTAGTTAAATAATAGAGCTATTTACCACCTTTGCATCAGACCTTCTTTTTCACCCTTGGATAACTTCCTTGGATTTTCGCTAGATCAAGTAACCAAATGGTGGTACCTAGCACCACCCCCTAGTAAAAGGTTTTTTAGGATACTCCAAGTCCATATCATAGCGGATTCCAGTACTGTTGTATGACTTCTCAGCTTTATCTGTAGGTATTCAATTTTCTAATATACAAGCAATACTAAAGCTTCTTATCTGATACTGAAATAGATAATTTTGTCTCTAAATCTCATTTGTTTTGCATGGTTAAATCGGCAGGATGTTAGTGGCCTAATAATGTGGGAGCAGGATATTTTGAACTTTTGTGTTTACAGAACTCCACAATATACTAATAATGCCTCTGTAGTAGCTATATATACTTATGCCTCTAAACTAGTTATTAATTAAGAAAAAGGATAAGATTTCTAAGAATTCCCTATTGTATGTGTTTGTGCAAAGAAAATATTTTTGAGAATCCCTTAATTGATGTGCTCGTGTGTACACTGCTTTATGCAGAGATATATTTGTCCCTGAAACACCATTATTACATTGTTCAATAACCCTTTTGCTATGTCTGTGTGGTGTTTATTTTATCTATGGAGCACCTCTTCAATTTAACAATTTTGCTGCAGGTTCGTAAATTCAGTAAACACTGCAGAAGTTGTGATAAATGTGTGGATGGGTTTGATCATCATTGCCGGGTATTTTTCTTCATTCTTCTAGTGCCTTCACCTGATGTCTGTCCTGTATATCTTGTGAAATCCTGTATTTGACATTAGTTACATTGTTGAGGAAACTAAAATCTTTATCTTGATTCTTAGTGGCTCAATAACTGTGTTGGGCGAAAGAACTACATAACTTTTATATCACTTATGGCTCTCAGTCTCATTTGGGTAAGTTTGGAGGTTTCCGTTCGGTTCTTTTTGTGTAACCATTTCACATTTTAGTAATCTCTCTCTCTCTCTCTCTCTCTCTCTCTCTCTCAGCTTGTTATTGAAGCTGCGGTGGGTATCGCTGTTTTCGTGCGTTGTTTTGTTAATAAGAAGAACATGGAGGCTGAGATAGTTGATAGACTTGGAAATGGTTTTTCTCGTGCCCCATTTGCTGCAGTTGTGGTAATGTTATCTCAAATTAAGTTCAAAGAAAGTATTCTTTCCTCCTTTGATCTCTTGAATCAAATGGTTGTGAATTGTTGTTTGTGTTTGCTGCAGGCTGTATGTACAGCAGTTTCCATGCTTGCTTGTGTACCCCTGGGTGAACTCTTCTTTTTCCACATGATACTGATAAGAAAGGTTAGTTGCTGGAGACTGTTGGCCTTTTCTTCCTGTAATTGTTCCATTTGACTGGAAAATGATAGGCTCAGCATGACAGTGAAGACTTCTGTTCAATGTTCTGTTTTATTCTTCTGAATCTGAAACTTTCTTGAACTACATGTGGAAAAGATGCTGATTTATTTGGATGTTTCATTTGGAAGATAATAGTTACAGAGATTCAAATCGAGGAGCTATATCTGGTTTTGCTCTCTTCCTTTTTGTTTTGTACTTTATTATTTTGGTTGATCCGCTGCAATAGGGCATAACAACATACGAGTATGTTGTGGCAATGAGGACCATGAGTGAGGCACCGGCTGGGGCATCCATAGATGAGGAACTGCCCAATATTTTGAATTCTCCTACAGGATCTGCTACAACCGGATTTAGCGGCGGAAGTTCATTGGGCCTGCAATACAAAGGCGCTTGGTGCACCCCTCCCAGGGTGTTTGTTGATTATCAGGTATAACTTCATGTTTCTCATGGCTGATACTTCAAGTAGAAAGTTATGCAATTGGCATGGACATAAGCATCTTCTCTCCTGTTAATTTGCTTACTGAAAGAATGAGGAAACTGGTGCCTTTAACCGGAGTTGAGATTACTAGGTTACAGAAATTGCTGTTTTAAAACTAATCCTGTCAGCCGCTAATTCGTGGTTCAACTAAATTGAATTCATAATTATCTTGTTTTGAACTTCTGATGCACCTGAGGAAACTGTGTTGGGGTCCTTTCATAGCCTTAGTTCTGCTTTCAGCTTCAGAAAATTGCTACCCTCCTCTAAACCTTCTCAAATTCTCTTCTTTTGTATTCAAGAAAACCAATAATTTTGTGAAGAATTGCTGGTGCAACTTTTTAATAGTTGATCCCACGTCATGTTCCTTAATTTATTTTTGTTGTTTTACTGTTTCTTGTGCTGCGTTCTTTTGATATTGCAATTCCTGTTGCGATTGTTTTACTAGTTGATCAGTTAAGCTACTTGAGTTTCTAATTTATTGTCAGAGGTTGAACTACTAATTTATTGATCACTCTTGCATCTGTACCATAAATACAGGAAGAAGTTGCACCTCAGTTGGAACCTGGAATGGTCCCATCTACAGTTGATCCAGATGCAGCTGCATTTGAAGAAAAGGGAAACAAGGCACCCAAGAAATCGGTTCGGATTAGTGCATGGAAACTTGCAAAACTAGATTCTAACGAGGCCATGAGAGCAGCAGCAAAAGCCAGGGCATCTTCATCTGTATTGCGTCCTGTAGATAACCATCGCTTGCCGGATTCAGAGTTGAGCTCAAGTGGGAATATGAGTGTCAGAAGCAGCATGAGCACAGACACTGGGGGAAATAAAGATATTAGAACTGAATTAAGACTCTCTCCTCTGAGAAACTCATTTGCTCCAAGTCAGGGTAGCAGGGATGAGTATGAAACTGGCACTCAAACAGCAAGTACCTTCAGTAGTCCAAGCCATGCCCATGAAGCAGTCACACTAAGTCCTCTTCCACATGCTCATGGTGTAGGGCAGTTTAATGCAGCTAGTTCTACAGCTGGTATTGTTCCTGAGCGGCCTCTAGCTCCTAGAGGCCTTGCCCCAAGTAGCAATAATCCCATGCCTCAAGCACCCTCAGGTTTTGATGGAAAGATTATGCAAAAGGCTAATGTTGTAGATCCATTATTGTTTTCTGCTACTGCACCATCAACTTCCCTGCTCAGGGATGTTAAGAGGACATCTGTTGTTTGGGACCAAGAAGCTGGTAGGTACGTGTCCATCCCAGTGTCTGCTTCAGAAGTTCGTAATAAACCATCTCTGCCAGGAGTTCCAAACCCAAATGTGAGATTAGCTAACAATGAAATGAGGCCTACTTTACCACAACCACCTTCACAACCAGCTGCAAAATCTACAACGTCTCAGCAGTCAGATAAGCTACTTTTTGCTGGGGAGTCTATCTTTTTTGGTGGGCCACTTATCAGTGTTCCAATGAGGGTTAGTCTAAAAAATGAGGGAGGCTTCGGGGGAAGAGACGGGCAAGACAGGCTGGCTATGCCAAAGGAATCTAGATTTAAGAGGGATGGTGCCTCAAACCAGCTTCCAGTTTTTGTTCCTGGAAATTTTGACCACAATCCTCCATCTGGATCGGGCCTAAAGTAGATTGTCAATGAACTTCTGATGAATTGACAATACTTACACCTTGCTCAGCATATCCAAGTTTGAAGAATGGGTGCTAAAGAAGTGGAAGAAACCTCTAGAGGTAGCTGTTGAAGTTTGCCCAGGAACCTTGCAGTCCAAGGCAATCAATCGTACAACTAATGGTAAGGTTCCAGTGGTTTCTTCTTTGAGGGACTTCTTATTTGACACATTATCGGCAGTAGATGAATATAGATGAGACTATCCGAGTTATCCTTCGACCCAAAACCACTTGCAGTGTATCTATGAGTTGATTGGCTTAAACCAGAAAGAAATCTTGCCTTCTATCATTGTACATTGTCATTTTCTCATTCCTTTTTGCATTTTCATGAGACTTGCATGTAGGCAGCTCGATGGAATGCATAATTGGCAAACAGTCTAAGCAAATCACCACGTGTAAAGAATGGTAGGCCTGTGCCAATTGAGATTAGTGCATTTAGATTTTGTGGTGCTTTAGGCATGTGGCCCATGGTTTTGTTCTACACCTTTCCAAGAGGCGACAAGGCTAAGTTATATCAATTTTGAAGTAGTGATTAATAACGATGATATAATGCCATATCCACCTGAAAATTCCCTCTAGTTTCGAACTCCTATGAATTTGATATCTCACTTGCTGCACTGATTGTTTACTTACCTTTACTTTGTGTTTAATAACTTTGAATGTGAGGGCAATATCTGAAGGGTTGAAAGCCAGGTACTGGTGGTTTGCACGTTTAATGCCCGATTTTATGTAGTGATTAGTGTTTTTAGTTTTCATGGACCTCTTGAGGGCTACTGAAGGATGGTGTGGTCCTCCTAATAGAAGAATATTGGCTCGGCAGCTGAACTTGATGCTGGGCTTTTAGCAGGATGTACAAAAGCTGCTAGTTCTACACTTAGAGTGTGTGGTGCTGTTACTACGGTTCCCAGTCTGATTCTGGGGCTTTGGGGATTCACCAACTGCAAATCTTTTCAGTTAAGGGTAGCTCAAACCACAAATATGTTGTGGCCTGTAGGGAATGAATAATCAATTTGTTGTGTTGGATTCGTGTGTCTAAAAGATCAGATAGCTCACTTACGGGACTTGGGCCAGACCTACTGGCATCAATGCCCGAGGGCCAAGGCAATCGAGTCAAATCGTCATTTTAATTTTTATTTTTTGCCTAAATGAAAAAGTTTAATTGAATACATTATAATTGAACAATTACGGTAATAAATAATAATTTACACTTTAAAAATTCTAAATAAGTAAAATATATTAATATTATAATTATTATTAATAAAGTAAATAAATACATAATAGACTTTTAAAAATACATTTGTCATAATTCTTCAATCACAGCGGTGAAAAAATTCAGTTTCAATATCTTTTTTAAAAAGTAGTAACTTAAAAGATCATGGGTGTATTAACGATATTAAAAATTTGTTACGGAGAAAAATAGAAAACTAGGCCACCATGAACGTATTAACTATTTTGAAAATTACTTCAGAGAGAAGTAAAAAATTGAGTGAGGGTTCAGATTAAGTTTGGGTTGAAAGATTTTTGTACAGAAATCAGAGAAAATACATCGATCTAAAAATATCAGAGAAAAATTTTACCTCGGAGTCTTGAATCTTAAAAAAAAAATTCCTTGAAAGAAACCTATAATGGTTTGTGATAAAAAAAAAAAGGTGTAGGAAAACTCAAAAATAGTAAAACGCTGGCCAAGATCCTCATTTATGCAATAATATCTTTAATGTTTGCAATAATGATAAAAAATAATGATCATGTAGCAACTTAATATCCTCAAAAATAATGATCAAGTCAAGTCCTCATTTAACATGTTATGCAATAACATCTTTGATGTTTTGTCTAAATTGCATAATAAATTTTATTTGTTTAAAAATAATAAATTTACCTTTCAAGTTATTTTGAAAATTATAAATTTACTCTTTTAATCACAACTATATAACATAATAATGTTTAGATTAATAAACAATGGATCTCTTATAAAATTAACCTAAAAGTTCAAATTACCTTTCCGAATTTATGACATTTATTAATCTCTCATAATATATTTTTAGTTTGATAAAATATTTGTGTAATTTATATTATATTTTTATAAAATTAAAGGATGTCATTCATATTATATTTTTATAAAATCAAAAATTTTATAAAGGACAATGGTTTTATTATTATTATTTTTTGGTTGGGTAAAGGACGATGTTCATCTAGAAAATAAATGAATAACATGGAGAATATTATAAATTTTATAAATTTTGAAAGGGTAATTTGAAATGTTTAGCTTAATTTATAGGAGATTTTCAATGAATCAATAGGTAATTAAAGTCAAGATTAAAGTGTTATACGATTTTTATTCAAAGGGTAAATTTATAATTTTTAAAATAGCTTGAAGGATAAATTTATAGTTTTTTAAATAAGGAGATTTATTACGTAATTTGGACAAAGATCAGGATAATATTGTAATTATTATTAAGAAGTATAAAACATACATATTCTTAATATTTTTTTATCAAATTTAAATATATAAAAATAATATTTAATAAAAACATAAATTTATTAATAATATATAATATATTTTCTTTTTTATAATATATATAATATATTTAATAAAGATAGTGATTTAAAGGACTATTTTTTAGAATTAATTTTCATCAAACTGTCTCTATTAAAACTCTCTTTCTCTCCCTTTATCTTTCAAAGGCTACAGTAGAGATAATATTTTTTTAATATATATTAAATAGATTTTTAATTGTTAAATTTTGATCTAATAATTAAAAAATTATACATAATAAATAATTATTTAATTTTATAAAAAATAAAAAAATGGAAAAAAGAATAATTATATAAAAAAATAAACGAATATATAATTATATAATTATCATAATCGGACAAGGAAAAAAAAGCCGCCCATGTGGAATCTGCACCGTCACTGTCAATAATATAGTGAAACACACAAAACAAGCCTCCTACGTGGACCACAATAAGTTTTTTTTAAAAACAAATCTGGTGACCCTTCGACTTTTTCAAAATTAATGTTTTACCCTCCAACTGAAAGATGGTTAACCTTTCCCCAACTTTTTGGATAAATCCGAGAATTTGTGTTGTATTTCTCTCTTCCCGTATACTCTAAAGGGTATTATTAGGCAAAGAATAGCTCTTTCAGTGGTCAAGTAAATGCCCCGCAGTTTTAAGAATTGATATATTTAACTCGTAAGCATTACTATAATTTAAAAGAGTATTAACAATTAATATTTGATTCATATTTCTATAAAAGGAAAGTCTGATAAAAGTATTCGTACTAAAGCGAAAAGAATTCCAATCTTTTGCTAGCATGTTTGGGTTTTTTAAAAATATTTTTCAGGATCAAAAGAAAGAAAATTTGTTAAGAAATTTTTGTTATAGTCTCCAAAGTTACATTAAATATAAAACTAATAATCCAACAATCGGTAAAAATTTTACACCATATTTTTTACTCTATTCATTTTAAAATATAACGTCTTTTAATTTTTTTGTATAAATTAAAGAAAGATAAAATAAAAAGTATGTTTCTTATTATATTTTTAAATAATTCTACTAATATAATAGAAAATGAAATAATTATATTTATTGTGAAAATAATTTTTAAAATTTATAAAAGATCAAATAATTTGAGAAGAGAAAAAATATTCAAAAAAATATTATATTTTAAAACGGATGAATGGATATTTGTTATCAAGAATGGAAGTAAAGGAAGTTTTCACAGCTTTGATACAAATAGTAACTTGTCAATGACTTTCCCTTCAAAAGAAGTTTGTTATTTGTTTAAATGTATAAACTCTCCTAAACAAATGTGTAAACTATATTTTAATCAATCTCATACAGCACGTTAGGAATATCTCCATCGCATCATCTCTCTCTCTCTCTCTCTCTTTTCTTTTTCTTTTTTCTTTTTTGATGAATCCAAATCCTTATTAGGAATATCTGCAATTAGTTGATTTGATTTGATGATTATACAGCTAGGCCAAGAGATCAGTAAGGGGCAAAAATATAAAAAGCCATTACCGGACAATATCTTCAAGAAAACAACAAAATTACCAATCAGAATTCAAATTTCAAAAACTACTCCATTGGAATAATAAGGGATTGTTTTATTATTATGAATCAAACCATTGTAATTTTTTTAAAAAAAATTACTAAAATTTGACTTATAATCTACCAAACTTGACTTATTTAATTTACTAATTTTATCATTATTATATACTTATTAATTAAAAATATTAGTGGTAAGATTTACATATTAATAAAACTTAAATCTCTCAAATTAATATAATTAAAGAATTAGTAATGGACCTATATGTTAATGATTTTTTTTAAAATAAAAAAATATTTATTGATATTAAAATAATTGGAGCCATTACAATTAAATCAATTCTCAAACTCCTTCTCTAGCAAGAGGAGTTAAGAATTGGGACAACTAGATATATATAAGAAAATAAAAAATTACATGATGGTTGACCAACTATAGCAACATATAATATTTTATAATATAAAAATTTTAGGTGAGTAAAATATATTAATACTAATACTAATATAATAAACAAATACATAATAGTATTTTTCATAGTCTGGGTTGAAAGATTTCTCTAGAGAATAGAGAAAAAAACCTTGATAAAAAAATATTAGAGGAAAAAATCTCGCCTTTTAGTCTTGAATTTTGAAAAAATAATAGAGATTACTTTTTTAAAATTAAAAATATTAATAGTAAAATTTTAAATAAAATATATAATTATTTTTAAAAAATAGATATTTAATTGTAAATATTTTAAATGAGAAATGTATATATTCAATTGTGAACAGAGAAAGTAGTAAAAAATTTTTATATATTGAGAAGAAAAATATATTTTGAATTTAAAAATTTTTAGTGAAAATAAATATTTTTTAGCATTAAATTATTTTGCCATAAAAAAAATATAATTATACATCTTGTAAAAAGTCATAAATTATGCATTACATATTATGGGTAAGATTGGATCAAGTTTTTTTGAGTTAATTGTATTGAGAATCGTAAAATTGAATTATTTGTGAGAGAAGAACTATAATTTAAAAAGTGAGAAAGAAATTGAAGAAAAATTGAATACAAACTTAATCCAACTAACGCCTATACTTTTTAAACAAAAAATAAATTTTAATGCATATGATCGTTCAAAGATTAGTCCATCATAACTTTGGACAGTAAAAAAAAATGGTAATGATTAATATCGTATATAATGCAGGTTTTTAATGGAGTCGTGTAATAATCTTCTTTCTCTTCTATCGACTCCAATCTTCTTGCTTCAGCTTCCATCTTCATCACTCCTCAGTATCCATTGCATGCTTTGCCCGAAAAAACATTCTTCACTGATTCTACCGTTCCCTCTTCGATTCTTCAGTGCCTTTGCAAGAGAAGAGGGGAAGAAAAGCAATGGCTAATTTGATGAATCGTCTTCTTGGATCTACTCTCAGAACTGCACAGGTTCATAGATTGCTATGCATTTATATATGCTTATGGTGCTTTGTATTTAATATTCACACTTTTTCAATTTTGGATCAACAAAAGTTGTTATGATTTTGCACTCTGAAACGGAAAGGTCGTGTGCTCTTCCAGTTCTTGTCGGGATATGTTTTTGGTTTGTGATATTTGTATCCTCTGCGTGTCTTCCATTTGGGTTCCGAAAAATTGGAGCTTGAATGGGTTTTCTAACTGGGTTTAGCATAATTTAATGATTATGGGTTACAGAAGAATCTTGAGTGATGAGTGTCAAGATGCATGCTTTTTAATTCTGGGGTCAAATTCTTTAACATGTTCCCGTCTTTTGGCTAGATAAATTAATATGAGTTATATCTTATTAAGCAAAAGTTGGTATCATTCAGGTATCTTAAGTAGAATGTGGTCGCTTTTCTTATTCATTTCTTCTGTTCCAAGGAGTTTTGAGGAGCTGATTCTATGCTATAGAGAGAAGAGAAACCTTTACTAAGATTACTTGTTGACTTGACTAATCCTTTATTCTAAGGACTTTCCCATCCATTCTAAGGTTTCAAGAGGTACTGCAATATTAGTTTCACAAGTCAATATATATGTCAGAGGAGAAAGACATCATTCAGCGTCAAATTTGTCCCTCAAAAAGAAAAAGGATTAGATCGAACCAACTTTATCTGATGCTAAGATTTCTTTTTTCATCAACCAGAACTTTTATGGGTATCCTTGAAATATAGTTAATTCAACCCTTCTTTCCAAGTTTAACAGAAGTGCTTTTCTGGTTACTACGAGTTTGACAGGAATGCTTTTCAATTTCACAGTTCACTTCTCGCGCAAAGTATGTTCCATTAGTTAGCAGTTTGGAGGGACAGACCCTTCAGAGATTGTATGGTACAGAGGCATCTGCAGAGAAAGATGTTTCAACGGCTGATGATAAAGGGTGAAATATGTTTCTCTACTTTGACTCTTACTTCTTTGCTGTACTAACAATTAAAATTTCCAATGTCTGAATGCTTATTATCATATGATAGATGGTCAAATTTTTGGATTTTTTCTTGCAAATCCATTCACCTCATTTATTTTTCTTCCAGTAGAACAAGATTTTTCATTTTTGTAATTAAAGTTATTGAATTTTATAGATTCAAGGGGCATGAAATGTTGGCACCCTTCACTGCTGGTTGGCAGACTACCGATATGAATCCTCTAGTGATAGAGAAATCAGAGGTACAGGTCTTTGCTAGATATGCGTTCCTAGTATCATGCTCATTTTTGTAACTAGTCTAGTTAATTATTGCTCGTTGTTACAGGGTTCCTATGTCTATGATGTAAAGGGAAGAAAGTATCTTGATTCTCTTGCTGGTCTATGGTGCACAGCTTTGGGTACAGTCCAATTGCCTGCTAAACTCTGTGATTGTTTTTCCAACTGATTTTTGTGAAGCAGTAAATTTAAGAATAATTTCCTGGAAAACTTTGTTCACTCATTTCTCTTGGTGTGGAAAGATCATGAGAATCTGGTATCAATGAACAACCAGAGCTACAGGATGGTTCAGAACCATGAATATCTGGTACCATTGAACACTGAAAATATTTTAGTTTCAGTAGGGAGACTCATTGTCACAGCTATGTGTATAAAAAATTCCTCTTGTTATGTAGCCTTCTGCTTTTCTCAAGTTGCTACCTCCTAGTCCTAATATCATCAATTGAATTGCAGTTCTGACTATTAGTAAGGATTTTTTTCCTTTGATTTTTTTCCTTTTCTCCTTTAGGTCAGAGTCAGTGTTATTGTAATTTTAACTAGGAAAATGCATCAGTTTATCGTCCAGATTATTGACCAGTAATTGAATGTGGATCTTAGAATATAGGTGCTGCAATATTCAGGAACACCTAGTTTTCTCCCTCTGATTCGCCTCCCCCAATTTTAAGAGGAATTCCAATTACAGTTTAGAAATGTTTCTTTGTCTTGTTTTTATGCAGTAAACTCATGTGAATGTAATCGCTGGTTGCAAGGATTTTACTGAATCTGCCCATATTTGCATATAGTTGTTTCAAAAAACACTGTACAGGGATTTTCAATGAAGAAACCAGCTATTATTAATAAAAGTATCTAAATCTGCATTTCCGCAAAATGATATTTGACATGCTAATGCATTTCATTAGGGTCTTTGCATACATTTAGAATTCCATAGTCATGTCTGTTGATGGCAGCAACCCTTCCCTCTACATCTCTCCCTATTTCAACCAAAAAAGAATTAGAAAGCAAAAAAGTGGTTCCTGTAGAATCCTTTTGTTACATTGCCTATAGTATGCTGTAGGGTCCTTGTTTCAATAAATGTTACACGTTGATACATTATAACTTAGCATTCCATATGGACAAAAATATTGCTTGAAAATTTAGGTATATTTCCATAGCTGAAGTTATTTTCTCTAGGAATAATAAACTTATCAGGAACTAGAGAAACTCCATTGAGTTAGTGTTGGATAGCTTGGATTTCCTTTAAGTTAGCCTTATGTCATTAACTTTATCTGGAGAAAATATTCAAGTTTAACAAGATTCAATGTTCCTGCCATGTTGCAGGGGGAAATGAACCTCGTCTTATTGAAGCTGCTACTAGACAATTAAATACCTTGCCATTTTACCATTCCTTTTGGAACCGTACGACAAAACCATCTCTGGTATGATAAATTTTCTCTCACCATTGGCTGAACTTGTACTTGCTGTCTCTCTGACTTTTGTTGGAAATGTGTAGGATCTTGCAAAAGAACTCATAGAAATGTTTACAGCTGCCAAGATGTCAAAAGCTTTCTTCACGAATAGTGGTTCAGAAGCAAATGACACACAGGTCTGCTTTCCACTTAGAACCTTTTGGAACAAATTCCACTTCATATATCCTCTTTTCTCTTCCATTTATCAGAATCATCTTGGCTCTTAATAAAAATTCTCTTCTTTACTGTTCAACTTTCATTTGTTGGAAGTACTTATCAGATTCAACTGTGTCTATATTTCATAATAGACCAGAACATGCAGCAAGTAGTCCGAGGTTGCTTCTAAGATTGTGAATTCATGGAATCTCTTCCTTGCATGTTATGGAACAAGAGATTGGTTACCTAGTATCTGAATCAACTTAGAATATTCATTATGCGTATCTGGAAAATAAATTGATTATTTGTTGAAGCATTTCTTAGTTGGCTGGTCTCTCAAATGACGTATAATACAAAAGCTGAAAACTTCTAATTGGACCTTTTAAATCTTATGGCACTAAAGCATATCTATGTTTGAATATTTTTCTCAAATCGTAGTTCATGTTAGGCATTTATGCTTGCAGGTGAAGCTTGTCTGGTATTACAACAATGCACTTGGAAGGCCAAACAAGAAGAAATTCATTGCTCGATCAAAAGCGTAGTTTGATATCTGAATCAAGCTTTCTCTCCTTATAGAACTCCCATTTCTTCTTTCGCTCTACAACTGACTTCCCCTAATATGTGTTTGACAGATACCATGGATCAACTCTTATTTCTGCAAGTCTTTCTGGGTAACAGCACGTGAACATTTGCTAAAGAATTGGTCCTTGTTGTCATTATCAGTTCTAATAACATTCTTCTTCTCAATAGTCTTCCTGCCCTGCATCAAAAATTTGATTTGCCAGCTCCATTTGTATTGCACACTGACTGTCCACATTATTGGCGCTATCATCTCCCAGGTTCTTATGAAGCACATGCTTTTCTTTTATTTTAGCCAGTCATGTTATAAGACAACTTTTGTTTATTTAATTTTTTATGTTTGTCTTAAAATCTTCAGGTGAGACAGAAGAGGCATTTTCAACCAGGCTGGCCAATAATTTGGAGAATCTGATTCTCAAAGAGGGACCAGAGACGGTACCTGAGAAATTTTATTTTAGTCATTTTGACATGTTTTTGCTTCGAAGTTTGGTGCCTGTACATGGTTATGCTTTTTCTTCTAAATTGGTGCCGGTAAATGGTTATGCTCTCTCTGACTTGCATGTAATGTTTCAGATTGCTGCTTTTATTGCTGAGCCTGTAATGGGAGCAGGAGGAGTGATCCCTCCTCCAGCAACCTATTTTGAAAAGGTCTGTTTCTCTTCTTCTGTTTAACTTATTTTTACTTCCAGTTTCCTTGAGAAATAATAATTTTGTGGTTGTTTTGCTTACAAAAGTAAAAACAAAGTTTTATTGCTGCAATAACAGAAGTTGCTTTTGGCATGGTGGGTTAGAGTTCCTAATAACCATGTTCGAATTCATATGTTCTATAGATGTCTCCTTAGTTAGTTATTTCTGTGCAAGACATGAAGTTTACTAATTACTAGTCAGTTGCGTATTCGTGGTCTCTAGCTTGAGGTGTATTATCATCCTGCAAGGATTTTTATATCTAAAACTATTTTATTCATGCAATATCGAATTTTCTGCAGCATTGTATATATTCATGGGTTTGCTTTGTTTGAAATGCACTTGTTTCTTTTTGTATGATTATGGAAACTTGATAAGAATTCGTTTTCTTTAACCGGATTAAGCTTATTGTGCTCTCATACCAGCGATACTCTCTTTCCAGCATCTTAATTTAGTATTTGATTGATTGGCATAAACTATACAAGTCGCTTGTAACAATATTATACATTAAGGTATCATCAGGAACATCTGTTATATAGCTTCAAGATGATTCCTTATTGTTCGAATCCAATTTGATTTATTTGACAAGAGTCCAATGCCCCACCCCTTTCTATTTAATAGTATTTAATAGTAAATAGTTTAAATAGGTTGAAATGGCATGATGAGTGCTAGGTTGTCTCACTCCCTTAATTTGCAATTTTCAAATCTCATGACACTTAGTATTTCTTTCACATTTTATTCTGCTAAAATAGGGTTTAACAAGATTTCTTATCTATTTACACAGATTCAAGCTGTTGTTAAAAAATATGATATCCTGTTTATTGCGGATGAGGTGATATGTGCATTTGGAAGGCTTGGGACAATGTTTGGCTGTGACAAGTATAACATCAAACCTGATCTTGTCTCTATTGCAAAGGTAAAACTAAGGATTTGCAGTGACGGCTTTACCCTGCTGTAGCGATAACTAAAACTTGTATTCTATTTTATGTCATGCAGGCCCTTTCTTCTGCATATATGCCAATTGGAGCTGTTCTTGTGAGTCCTGAAATTTCAGATGTCATATATTCACAGAGCAACAAACTTGGTATTAAGAACAAGTCTTTCAATTGAATATGAGGAACATTTTGCAGTGTCATGTTTTCTTGCTAATTTTTCTCTAATTGCTGCTTGCCAGGATCTTTTTCACATGGATTTACTTATTCTGGGCACCCTGTTTCGTGTGCTGTTGCATTGGAAGCACTCAAGATATACAAGTACGTGATCCTGTTCTTGTACTTAATCATTTACAAGCATATTTGATAAGAAAATCGATGGTTCAAAAATGAGAAAAGATGACGAAAACTGAGGGAGCTTCATTAGATTGTGGTGTTGATGGAGAAAATGGAAAAAAACCAAAATCTATTCAAGGAGCTCAGCACATCAATGGAGTCACTCTAGGCCTCTGATTGTGGCGTTGTCTGGACACCATGTCTTCAAATATGAGCTGCATATTTGAACTTTCTCCAAAACATGTTAATCCCATTTGTCAAATAAAATGGTGCCTTGGTGAAGGCTAAAATAATTTTTGTTTGCAGGCAGAGGAACATTGTTGATCAAGTAAACAAAATAGCCCCGAAGTTTCAAGGACTAAAAGCATTTTCTGATAGTCCCATAGTTGGGGAGGTACTACTGTATCTGGATTCTGCATATATTCCTTAAAGAAGTAAGGATGTTGTCAGTCTTGCTGCTTCATTATTTCAAACTCTGCAGATACGAGGAACTGGATTAATCCTTGGAACTGAGTTTACTGATAACAAGTCGCCTAATGATCTTTTCCCTCCCGAATGGGGTATGTTCTGCACCATCTCAGATTCTTTTAGTACTTCAGAGAGTTTTTATGTGTGAAATATCCTAGTTCTCGCATTATGTTTTCCGTCTTCCAACATCCTTTGATGGTTTCGTCAGGAATTGGTGCCTATTTTGGAGCACAGTGTGAGAAGCACGGTATGTTAGTCCGAGTTGCTGGTGATAATATAATGATGTCTCCACCTTTTATCATGACCCCTGAAGAAGTTGATGAGGTACTACTGCTGCTGAATATCGATCATTTTTCTTCTGTTTTTAGTGAATTCATATAAATTTTGTTGCTACAGTTGATAAGTATCTACGGAAAGGCTCTAAAGGCTACAGAAGAGAGGGTGGCAGAACTCAAGTCGCAGAGGAAATAACTAACGACGAATAAAAAAGGAGCCGATGATAAAAAAATAAAAAATAAATTCAGGTCCTATGTAAAGTCTTTTAAACAGTTTGGAATTCTCACGAGTCATGGTTTGACAATAATTTCTGTAATAAGATTTGTTTATTAAAGAAATGAAAGCACCAGTTTCCACCCGCAATCGTCCTTTCTGAGAGCATCTTTCTATAGCGAAAGCACCAATAACTGGATATGATGAGAAAAAGGAAGAAGATGACAAGAAAAGAGAAAAGAAGAAGACGAGGATTGTAGGGCTGCAATTCTGCAAACAAGTAGGATCAAACTCTTAAATTAATCGAGCTAAGCTTGATGATTTTTATTCAAGGTACGAGCTTGATTTGAGTTTAAAAATAAGGCTTGAGCTTCAACCTTCAAATTCAAACTCCACTTTAAATTATATTACAAGTTGGTTGAAATATTATTAAATAAAAATATAACATAAAAAAATATTTCATTAAATTAAATATATGATCAAATATATTCATGAATATTTGAATTGATATTTAAGTATTTAAACTCAACTCGTTTAGAGCTTTTGAGTCTTAAATTACGTCACAGTTCCAGTTCGAGCTCAAAAATATGGAAGTGTGATTGAAGCTTTAACGAGCCAATCCAAAACATATTCGACAAGGTTTTCTGAAAGATTTCTGCAAATGTTGACATAACGAGAGAAAAGAACAACGGCTGTTTGAAAATAACCACAATGAACATCAATTAGTTTATCAAAAAAAGAAGCGTGTGAAGTGCAATCTTTGGTAAACTTGCCCCACTCTTTTTATCAGGCCATAATCACAATAAAATAAAAGACTCCATTGCATTGTTCAACACAACAATGTATGCACACTCGAAGGAGTAAAATAAAAATAATATTGTATGTATTTTACAGATTTTCACTTATGCCTTTGCGCAATAACCCAAAAACACAATCTACAAGAACAGCTCAAAATGCAAAATCTAGAAAAAAAGAAATATTATAATATACACAGTGAGACAAATATTGGAAATCTGAATTCCGAATATCTATATGCCATATATCTCCCTGCTATAAACTGCTGCTTAACAATATATCAGTTTTGTTGAGCTCATGGACTCCGTACAAGACGATGCTTTGTGTTAGAACATCAAAGTAGAGGAGGAATTTAAACGATTACAAGGGCTGTGTCCACTGTCTTCCCATCTACAAATCAATGTTCAAGCATTCATCAATGAACCACCCCGAAACTGATTTAACTGCTGTAGCTTAGCATGTGGAAAATGATTTCCATGAGACAGACAGAGAAAGAAGTTAAAATCTATAATGACTTGCCCGTTAAAGAGCGATCACGATAGTTCACATGAAATTGAGCACATCAAACAACACAGAAATTCATGTAACTAAAGAACCATAAAACATATAGATGAATATTTCCGTAGAATCAGATGCATCAACAGGCAAGACAAAAAACTATTTTATTCATGAATTAACACAAAATCTAAGCAGGTTAAAAACTAGGCACTGCCCCTTCTGGAAGTTGTCTTATGTACATCACTAGTGGGATTTAAGCATAATCTATGGGATAGTTAAATGAAATGAAATTAGGCAAAAGATAGCATGTTAAATGGTGCGCTGCATATATACCTATCCATCATGATTAAAACATCTTCCAAGAAGATACATATGTATCCTACTTTGAAGACAAACTTAGTTTGACATAAAATTAATGGTACAAAACTTGAATGGATGTATCATTCCATATATTTATTTTAAAATGTCTTCAGTGGCATGAAAATTTTATTTGTGGTTTAGTAGAACAGGTTCTAGAAGTAATTAAAAACAAATGAAATGGTAACTGACCACATCCTGTGAAAGAATCAATGATAATAAACTTGAGAAAACCAGGCAGCAAAAAATAATAATAATAATAATAAAAAAATATCTCCCAATCCTTGCCTCTAGAATCCTGTATGGGGAAGAAATCATGGGAAAATTTTTGGGAAAGAGTCCGTCTTTGCATAGAAAAAGGGCCAACAGGATCTTCTCCCTCTTTTCTTTTTCTTTTCTTTTTTTTTTTGGGTGAAAGAGCTGCGAAATGGGCAGCTCTTTCAATGAAACTAAACTTGAGAAAAACAGGCAGTGAAAAACATAAAATATCACCCAATATTTGCCTCTAGAATTCTATGTGGAGAAGAAATCATGGGAAAATTTTTGGAAAAAAGTCCATCTTTATATAGATAAAGGACCGATAGGATCTTCCCCTTCTTTTCTATTTCCCTTTTTTTTTCTGGTGAAAGAGCTGCAGTGTGTCAATGCAAAATTATTATGAAGTATTCTTACAGAGAGAGAGAGAGAGAGAGAGAGAGAGAGAAAGACTGTGACGTGATAAAGCAGAAAACCCATCAACAGAATAATAGAATTTTAGCATGCAAATCATAGTCAAAGCTCATCTCAAGTTCAATTCTATGACAAAAAGAAAGAGAGAAACTGGAAAGGAAAAGAGCAGATCATGGAAAAGTAAATTATACAAACTACATTTTAACTTAAAAGTTACAGTAAACACTAGTACACAGAGCCAGAAAATCACCTTGATTTGACTGGAAGGCCCCTTCCGCAGAAAGACACTCTCACCTCTGGAATCAACTGGTTCCTGAAAACACAGGGCAGGTTTCTCTTACAACTGCTGATTCCAGTAGTTGCTGAGAATAACCATTACAAGTGCAAGTTTTGAGATGCCATGCACATTGATCCACTTCCCATATTAGATTGATCCTAGGGTTACCACAAAAAGGAAAAGGAGCTGTAGTGAAGCTAAATAAAAATAAACTTTGATCGACAATGCAAGGATTTTGAGACTACCATATCCTGCAAACGATCCTGAATTCCAAAACAGTTCAAATGACTTTGTGGTCTGAATTGCAATTGCCCCTGCAAGAATGCACAAGATATTGTTATTATCAGTATACCACCGAAGAAGTGTTTCCTGATAATGGCAGACATAATAACAACAGACGAAATTTTAGATATTTTCATCTCTCTGTGGTCTGTGGATCCATAGTATCATTAAGAACTACTACCTTTGTCCCAAATTGCGTGTCCATATTCTACTTTAGGTTGTCCCTAAACCAATGTCCATTTTTCTGAAATAAACTTATTTTTCATCCAACCTTCTACCATTACTCTCTTTAATAATAGTTTCACTACCTTCTTAATAAGGGTAAGGTGGTAAGTTTATAGGGAAAAATGCTCTCCTAATTTTTTTGTGCCCAATCAAATATGAACATTCAATATGGGATGAAACGAGTAATGGCTTATTCCTAGATAAAACACTCCAAATTTAAATAAATCACATACCAGCCCATGCAATCTTTGTTGAGTAGCATATTGAGTATCATGCATCAGTGCTATACCATTCAAGTGTTCCTGAAAAAGAGAGAAAAAAGAATTCTGCTGTTAAGTTTGCCAAATGAACAGAAGGTCATATAGAACATTTTGGAAATTATTGCATTCATCACCAGGCCCTGCATTGTTTGGTGACCACTATAATAATCATCACGGCTTGGACCAATTGCATTTAGTTCTCCCTAGAAATCGGGAAGGGCAGTTCAATTTACATTGCTTCTTTACTAAAGAGAAATAGAATGTTTAGATCACTATATTGAAATGAACATCATTTATTAGAAAGAGAAGATAATCAGGTACATCTTTACACACTGCTCCTTGAACAATTTGTTGGGTGCTGAAAAAGCTATCAACAGTAGGAACCCTCAATTGCAGCTGTCCCTACAGTATGCACAAATTTGGGATGTAAAACCATAAATGTAATTCAACTCAAATTTGGGATGCAAAATAATTCAATTTACAATGAAGCTTTCAGGATCAAACGCAACTAAATTTCCTTAGTTAATCTCCCTGAAGACTAGACAGCTCCACCCCTTAATGCTCTCTTGTGATCCAGAATACCAACCCAGGACAGATGCCCTAGTGTTTATAGTGTTATTATACGTTGTACGGAACCCACAAAGAGAAGTGACATACTTTGAAATCTGTAAGATCTTGCCTTATTTTCAAAATGATTACGTCAAAATAAAGCAGTAATAGGCCCAACCATTTGTTTCCAGTTGCCATGCATGCCGGCAGTCACAACCTCCTGCTCTGGCTGCGCCTAAATGTTACACAGAAACAGTAACTAAAAAGTCTAATTCTGAAATGCCAATTTGTACCATGAAAAAATTAATCAAAACCAAAAAGAAGAAGCTTAATTTTACCAGTCCATTTCCAGACACATTAGCCCCTTTGGTAGCCTTTGTAAAGCTACGCGGGTCCACTTCTTCAAATTCATGCAGAACATGATCAGAGAGAGAGCTGGACTCTGCTATGTACTGAATTGAACTGTTCAAACTCTCACACTTTCTCAAAGCATCTTTCAGTGCATTGAAGGCAATATTGTAGCTCCCTAAAGATAGAGATGCCTCATCACCCAGTTTCAAGACGCGATGACATATGTCATTGTACCTTTCTACCCGAGACTCAACAAGACCTGTTGTCCTTATCACCTCTCTATTCTTTGCATTCTTTGTCCAGCGCTTCAAAATATATTTTTTGGGAATGTATTGCACACCAGACATCTGAAGAACAATCATAATATGTCTACAAAGAAAACCATTGTATTCATATAAATGGCAAGAACAAGATGCATCAGATATTTTGTCATTCCATGCAACAATAAAGTCTTGATTCTCTTCAAAATCCTGGACCTTGAATCTAGTGTTTGAATCATATTCACTTTCCTTTTTAGGGTGACAAGCAACGACTCCCAGAACCTCAACTTGAAATTTCTTGAATATTGCATGAGTGTACAATGTGGCCATCTGCTTCCCAAAAGGTGATGGAGATTTTAATCCTGGTTGTTTATGCCACGTTTCAAAATCTGCTTTTGCCTCGTCTTCATACATCTCTTGTATCATTGATTTGTACTGGTCAAGAAACTCTCTTAACGTAGTTTTGCGCTGCAAACATTTATCAAAAGGAGAAGTATAACTTTCCGACCGTTGTGACGTAGAAGTGCCTGCCAAGAAAATATCCTTCATGTATGTTGGAACCCATCGAAAGCGGTCTTCATAGATTGTCCGAATCCATAAGTCATTTCTCAGATCAAACCCATCAACTACCTTCGACCATCTTTTCTCAAATTGTTCCTCAGTCTTTGACTTCAAGATGCACTTATTAAACTTGGTAATAAAATTCTCATGTTGCCTTATCACATACCCAAGCTTTTCCTGAATCTTACTCAAAATATGCCACAAACAAAAACAATGTCGAGAATCTTTTAAAACCTCCGCTATACTTTCTTTAAGCATTTCATCTTGGTCAGTCAGAATTACTTTTGGAGCTCGTCTCATCACTCTTAGCCATGTTTGCATCAGCCATAAATAACTGGATTTACTATCATCTCCAATCAATGCACACCCAAGCAACAGAAGTTGAAAGTGATGGTTCACACCAATAAAAGGCACCAAGGGAAATCTGTATTCGTTCTTGAGATATGTAGTGTCAAGAAATACCACATCACTAAAATTTGCATAATCGAGCCTACCTTTTGCATCAACCCAGAAAACATTTCTCAGTTGTTGCTCTTGATTCAAATCAATGGCATAGAAGAAATTGGGATTCTCATCTTGCATGCATAAGAAATATTCAAGCATCACTTGTGCATCTCCTTCCTCTAATGCCAAATGAGGTCCATTAGTATCCATGCTGCTATCTTTCTTATTCTCGACTTTCTTTGACAGACCAGATTGTCTAGACATTGTCATATACATCTTTTTTGTACTAGAGCGGATAGCATCTGATTTACCAACATTACTGCAGCCAAGATCACTGTTCGTATGATCTCTAGTGCAGTATGCCTGGTCTGGAAATATCTCGTGGTTGTGCTCTTTTATGAGATTGCGTATAATCCATCTTCCATCCTGTCTTTTCTTAACATGCATGCATGCTTTGCAATCTGTTTTTGACCAAGATCTATTTATCCTGCCTCGTTTTTTCTTGCTAGAAATGTTCACCATGCCATCTGGACTTGGAAGAGAACCTGGAGTTTCCAGTCTAGTCAATTCACGCTTGTTTCCATATCTGGTGCAAACAAATTTTGCATCAATAAACTTTCCGGATATTCTAGATCGACGACTGGCCTTTATAATGGCGGAAAATCCTATACATTTTGCATATTCCTTGTAGAATAAGAAGGCATCCTCCTTAGATTCAAATTCCATTCCATCATGAGGCTCAAATTCTCCCTGATTATACATATTCATCCCATCTCCATGAAAGGAATTCTGTTTTGCATTTGCTATCCTCCCTACATCATCTTTATTATGCTCAGAAAGCATAGAAGAATTGACAGATGCTCGATCTTTATAGTGCAAGCCAAACTCATTATATTCTGTGCTTCTATTTGCATCTCGCCTATCCTCTTCCTTGTCCTTAGAGGGTTCCCCTGATGGCCCTTCAAGGTCTAGTTGCATTGGGAGAGAACACTTTATGCTTCTGAGCTAAATTCTTAAGAGCATTCTGAAATGGTATCCACCAGTATGGGATTACTAAATCAGAAAACCAAAGAGAACGAAGTACTAGCTAAAATTGACCGGTATGGGGTTATATCACAATGATGTTATCAGAGAAAATGCATGTGCAATGTTCCACATTGCAAATAATACCAAGCCAAAAGATGGAGAGAGGCATTAGCATCTTGCACCCAAAGAAAATTGGCATTCTTCAAACCAATTCTACAGAGATGAAGAAAAGAAATGACAGTAGTTTCTGAAGAGTTGCATTTTCCTTGTCCTCAAACTAATTCTACAGAGATGAAGAAAGGAAATGGGAGTAGTTTCTGTAGAGTTGCATTTTCCTTTGTTTTCTTTTTTCTTTCTTTCCTTTTTTTTGGTGGGCGTGGGTGGCAGGGAGAAGAGAAAGAGAGAGAGAACATTTAGTATCACAAAGGTCTCTGAACTTGAATTTTAAGGATATATCTAGATTGCATATTTAAGATTAAAGAAGAAAAGGGCTCAGGAAAGAAAAGATGAAAGCATTTGACATATTCTACAGTAAAGACTGATAATTTCCAAACAATTACAACCATCTGATAGAGGAATTAATTTTGATATTGGAAAAAAAATGGATGGAAAATTGCTAGACCATACCGGTAACAACTCACAGTGTATGATGAACTACCTTTTCTTTTTTCAGTAATTACTAATTTTGCACTTCAAATAAAAAGCCAACCTAGAAGCAACAGGCATTGATTTGTGGAATTTATTTATGAACATGAGCATTGACATTAAACAAACCAATCTCTATCACAATTATTCCCCAATTAATGTTTTAACACCTTCTATAGATTGAGCAACTTGCTACACAAGTGTACGTCTCTTATCTCAAAGACATATCAGTGTCTCTCACCATATATGTCCACTTGTATGTCCTATTCAACTCAAACCTGTTTTTTTTCACTTATGCTCAACAAAGAATAAATATCCAGCTCAATATCAACTATGTAGAGTACAACGTAGAGTACATATCTTTTTACAAAAGTTGTTGACACGAAATGAACATTAATATAATGAACTCCAAACTTTGCTCGGAAGGAATCCTAAACACTTCTGATGTGACTCTGGACGAGCTCTTCCTCAATGTTATTTGAAAACATGAAAATCACCTCGCTTCTTATGGCCCCATTTGCCTTTTCCAGCATTCTCACCACTCTTCAGTAATACACAGCCTTACAACTCGTTAGTTTTCAAGCTATAGTTGTAATTAATTTCCATTTTCATCTTTCTACCTGGTAATTTATGAAATCCAACACAGTATCATGTCGCCACAAGGTGATATCAAGCACGACGTCAAAAGACTTCCCATTCTGATTGTACCATTTTTGTTCAGTTTTGCCCACACTTGCTCTTCTAATCAACACTAAATTTTACTTACCTCCAAAAGAAAAGGAGAAAAAAAGGGGGGCAACCCAAAAAAAAGCAATTTATGCAGTTAATCCAAAAATCGTACTAGTTAAATTTTGCTCTAAGCATAGTTACCACATTCAATTACTAGTATTTAGGTCATCGTTTTTGAAGAACTCTCGCTGCTAACAAATAAATTAGCAGCCACTGCCTGTACAGAACTACTGTAAATTAAATATAATAGTTCCACATCATCATGATAACTGCGCCATGGTCACTTCTGCCCTGAGCTAAAATGCAGATAAACATTGAAGGCAATAACATTTCCCAATCCCAAGCAAAATACAGACACTTTCACAAGTTCAGAAATTTGAATAAAATAAAAAATTCAAAAAATCAAGAAATTTTAACTGGGTTTCATGTGAAGGAATTTTGAAGGAAAAAGAAAAGCCAAGAGCATACAGATATCCACTACTTGTATATATGTATGCATATATTTATATAGAAAGACAGATAGAGAAAGTACCAGGTGATAATTGCAGCAGAGAAGTGAGATTTGATGGCGAGTGTCCAAATTCTGTCTTCCCCAGTTCGTCAGTTGGGACAAGAAGTGATGAACTGTACTCGCGTTTTCCGTTTCCTCACTCGGCTGTACTCGCAGGTCTTCTGGGCTTGAACTATGGGTTGAGCCTGGGCTCTTAATTAAAGAATGCTGTACAACTGTTACCTCTTTGGGCTAGGTCAACTTACTAGGCCATGAATATGATTTTTTTTGCTCAATAGTCAACAATTCCCTCCTTCCATAAGCAATTACTGCTTAGCGATTAGTGTTTACTGCTTGCTTATTATTCCTTCGTTTTAAAATATTAACTTTATTTGTCATTTTCATTCAAATTAAAAATTTATAAAATTTTAAACAAAAAGACTTATGTGCCATCTTTTTACTAATGTAACACATTAAATGCATATCCTAACTTAACTATAATTTATTAATTAAAGTATTTAAAAATTGAGGTCGATAGTAGTTAAAGTAAGGGTAAAAGTTAGAAAAAAATTAATTTTTATTTAAAATATAAATGAAACAGATATTTTGTAACAAATAAAAAAGATAAATAGAACTAATATTTAAACACCGATATGTTTAGCAATCTACCGTCATGTCTTTTATGATTTTGGGAACAATGAAGTTCGTTTTTAATGAGGTTGATTTCAAACACAATAAAAGATGTATTTAAGGAAATATTCGACACTAATATTAGTGCTTACTATATCACTTCCTCCTTCCCAAATTACTCGTCGGAAATAAAAATATTTTAATTTTTTTCAAAAAATACTTGACAATTCATTAATTCAAAAAAGCATTCTCTCATTATTTTCTAACTTTACCTTTGCATTTATGGATTCACTAAATATAACACTAATTATAGTCAAAGTTTCAAGATTATTTTTTGGTCATTTAACTCAAAAAATCTAATCAAACTAATTATTTTATTAATTTGCATGAAACTCTTAAATTTGATAAGTAATTTTGGACGGAGAGAGTAGCTAATGAGTTGCACTAACTACTAAATTATATTATATTCCTGTAAACAATACTTTTGGTGCACCAAAGACTATTTTGTCCTCAATCAACTACAAGCACAACTTCACTAGCTCTGATCCATCCTTCTACTAGATGAGCAATTGTTGCTATCACTATACTATTGAGTCCATTTCATTATTTACTGCTTCTCTCCCAAACGTAGGATTTCTTGATGCCATTGCTTCACTAAAAGTCTTGAGATCTTCTTTTACATTTAATAAGATTCTCTCTCTATTTTATACTAAGTGTTATTCTAGAAGTTTTATTTTATTGCAAAATAAGTGTCCTTTGATAAAAAATTGACTTTTTTTTATTTACCCTTATAATAAAATAATAACATTTAATGTAGTAAAAGTGGTAATTTCTTGTGTTGTAATTTTAATGGCAAACTAGTCTGTTTCATTATTGACTTAATATGTGTGAAGATTTCTATAATGACACTTATTATGAAACAGATGGAGTATGTATTTTATTAGATAAAAGTTTCCTATTACCTTCAACCAAAAAGACTAAAAACTTTAAATAAATAAAATCAAATGGTAGATGATTTTCTTTTCTTTGTCTTTGATGACACCTAGTTTCAATAGTAGGATCATTATCCACGTTCCTTTCATTACTTGAAGAATGTTTAGCTTATTGGAGTGATACTTTACAATTGATTAAATCATTACTATGCACAAAATCCTTTAATTAAAAACTTATTCTCAAGGAATTGTAGATCTCTTAATTCAACTATTATATTAGAATCAAGGTCAAAGTCTGCAAATTCACTTTCAAGTGCTCTTAATTCCAATCTTGTCCTTTTCTTGTCCGGGACCCTACGTTCTAAGATAGGTTTGATTCAGTTTTCGTAGTTTTCATACTTAATATGGAGAAACTTTTATCTTAAGAGAAGTAATTTGATTATGTATAGGAAAAGCAGGTAATAAGGCTTCACCCCACAAGGACAGCTTCTCCAAATCTTCTTCTTTCATCCTCTGCCATTGCTGCACTAATTTGTCCAATTGAAAATATGAAAGTTTCAAGGTGAACCAACGTTAGAACAACTGCTGCAAATAATCACTAAAAAAAATGCAGTAGAAAATGAATGATTCTTGAGGTGTGTATATCACTTTCCTTAAAGAGTTATTTGCCTCCACTACATTAGGTATTTGCTAAAGAAGGGTTGAGGAAAATTACTTCTAGGATACAATAAGAAATTTCAAGAAATGAGTTAAGACCGAAAAAGGAAAAGATCACAATCATGAAAGACAATTGGCATCAATCACAGAAAGCAACGGTCATGCATGCAATCAGGAAAATTAGCAAGTTTGCAGATTGATTCTCCCAATTTCCATTGCACCATTAGAGATTGATTGAATACAATATTAGTTACCTTGTATAGAATAGGAAACACACACACACACACACACATGTATAGAATAGGAAAAACACACACACACACAGTGTCTGTGTGTGGCAGATCAATTGAATGAAATACGAGAAAAAACTTTTCTCTCAGCCTTCTCTTTGTCTTAAAAGTCTTAATTTTTACATGATATCAGAGCAAGTCGATTAAAGTTTACCATGCTTCTAACTAGGCCAGAGAGAAAGGCTTCTAGGAAAAGATGACTCTAATGGGAGGCTTCCAAATCAACCACACTCGATAGACCATGTCTAAAAGTAGAAGTGGAAGAGTGACTAGGCTTGTGCTTTAAGTATAGTGCTTCAAAAATGAGTGAAGGACAGGTTTGAGAAGGGAATTAGTCCCTTAAGGCACAAGGACAGAACTAAGGAGGGGCAAGAGTGGCCATAGTCTCCCAACATTCTAAAAATTCGTTTATAGATATAGATATAGATATTTTAAATTTATAATCACCTTTTCTTCAAATTCGTCCCTTCAAAATTTTCTAAAGTTTATTTATATAAATTAGACAACAGGTTTCTTATAAGAGAGCAATAATGAAACTATTGTTAGTAATTTCTTCTGCCACTCTTTAAGTTTTGGACTATAGTATTGAATCCACTCTGGGCAAGGTTTGTTATAAGCATTGGCAACCATGAAAGGACCAGTAGAGTGAGGCTCCTTGAAATTAGTACATCGCAGTCTTCTCCGACATTAGACTTGAATTGATGGTCAAAAACATGTCCTATCGAAAAATCCTTTCACGGGTACTGAGACACTAGCAATCACTGAGCATAAAATCATTCACTTTCACTGCAGAATGTAGTTGTGATTGTGAAGAGGATAATTAAATGAAAATAGAAAAATGATTATTGGTTCAATCGGGGATAAAATTGTCCATACAATAGGAAAGTATAATTGTCCATAAAAATAAAAAATAGTAATAATTTAAAAGGAAAAAATTATTCCTTTCACTCAAAAAAAAAAAAAAGAATTCACTTTCTTATTTCCCATCACCCCCTTCTTCCCCGTTCAGTTCTTCTCTCATCTTCCTGTCACCCCCTCTACCGCCCCGCTCCCAATCACTTACCCCTTCTTCTTTTTCTTCTTCTTTCCCCAATCACCACCCAACTTTTTCTTCATCCCACAACTTATCCAATGCCGTCAAACTACGTTTGCAGCAGTCATCTATGGTGGAGTGGCGGCGATAAGTGGTTAACACTGCAAAACAGATGGTAGCTTATAGGTTGCAACCGGCCTGTTTATCTACATAAATGACTGGACTTAAACATAGTTTGTCCATGCCTATTTAAATACCAATCTATTTGGCCACTTTATTTAGCTTGCGTGCTGGCCTATGGTTTTATTTTTTTATTTTTGGTCACTAAAATTAACTTTTAATTTAATACTTTTAAATTTTTATTTTAGTTCAAATATTTAATGCAATTCTAACAATATAAATGCTATAACATTAAGTTAAATACGTAATTTTTTTAATTTGAGATTAATGAGTTTAATGGAGTTTTGGTAGAAATGTTTGATGAAATATAATTTTTCTTAGATACAAGAAATATTATAGAAAAAGGAAATCATGCCCATGATTAAATTTGATCGGCTTAATTTTATGAAATCAATCCATTCATTCTTGTTGTGTCGTTTTATCATTTTAAATATCTTCTTTATATAAATTTATCTAAATTAGAAATTATATATATAACTAATGATTATTTCATATTTTGAGAACATTGGTGATTGGCAAAGATTATTTCTATCTCAATTATAAATTTATATAATTTTATATGTGATAAAGAAAAAAATAATATTAAAAAAATCTTAGCCTGCTGATCAACGAAGACAAATATGAATTGAAAAATTTTCAACCCGTAAGAAAATGGGCCTAGCCCACTCTATCCCATTTAAGGCCAACCCAGAGGTACAGCTAGGAGAAGGAGAAAGATGAAAAAGAGAGGGAGGCAATGAATTACTGATAGGGACGAATTTTTTGGGCTAGGAATTTTAGATGGGGTGGGAGGGAGAGCTTGTAAAGTGACAGATCACAGATGGTGGGGAAGGGAGAAGAAGGATGAGGAAGAGAGGGAGGGAGTTGCGACGTACAATTCGATAAACTATAGCACGACTGGCATAGAAGAAAAATTTTACCAATTCGCTGTAGGTGTTTGAAATATCCCCTAGGGTTGCAGCTGGTGAAATGGGATATTTTCATATTTTTCAGAAGCGGATTTTAGATGAGGGGCGAGGGGTAGTGCTGGCAAAACGGGTCCAAACCCCTGGCCTGCCTCTTTTGGCCAGTGATATAGGCCAGTTTAGACTTAATTTTTAAAAATTTATTTAAATGCGAGCTAAAATAGCTCGTTCCATTTAATTCGCAAGTCGGAGCAAGTTAAATTTTTTTATATATTTTTGTGTTAAAAATATTATAAAAATTAGTTATTTAAATCTTTCCAGCTGAATTAATGTCGCCACCAGGAAAATTATTCCCTTAATTGTTAATTTGACAAAATTAAGTTTTTCGATTGACAAATGGAGTAAAATTAACGGTACTAAAATGGAATAAATCCTTTTTTATCACCATTCGTTCATGGTTCTACTTTCTCCTCCCCTTTGACAAAATAACTGTCACAATAGAGAATTTTACATATATCAAGGAAGTAATTTATTTAATTTGATATATTGAGTTAAATAACTAAATTAATCTTTTAAGGTGTTACAAAAACAACTACTGACACCAGATATATTAACGAAGGTAATGGTCTGAAATTCCTTCTAAATTTGATAAATTGACAATTATTTGGAACAAAGAAAAGCTTGAAGAATGACAATTATTCTAGGAGGGGGGCTGTGGTTCCATCATGTCTCTACAATTCCTAAACTGATGTTTAACATTATACGGTCACACCCCGCCAACAACGGATCCTTTGTTCATGAATCTCTCAATTCATAATTTTCTCGAAAAAAGAGTATGTTTTCAAAATGAAAAAAGGGATAATTCTTTTTTAATGAGATCATAACTTCGAGAATTATCAAAAAAAAAAAGATCATAACTACTAGATAGAAGCAGCAGCAGATGTATGTGTGCCTAAAATTTAGTGCTAATGATGCCAACTGAACCCCAGGGTTTGTGCTTAGAAAGCAGTCCACCGACCTAATTACTTGGTTTTACCAAGTTAATCGCCTGTTTTGTTGCTAAGTTCCCTCTAATTAATTATTCTTCTCATAGAAAAATGTTGTCTCCATTAAAGAATTAAAGCAAATTAGATAATAGTATATGGCTCTATTTTGTCCTTACGGAGACAAAAGAAGAAAAATAATTTATTTAAAATACTCAAAAATGTATCAATGGAGACATTGAAAAGTTCATGTTTTTGATGACTAAGCTAATGTAATGTAGCATAACTAAAAAGCAAAATCTATTTTGGAGGACTATGTTCATGTCTTCAAGACTATGGCTTCACATGAATTATGGTTCATGAACCTTAAAATACACGGTTCATGAATGTTACACTTTATTGATTATACTAATAGCTCCATCCATAAAGTAGAGAAGGCCATAAATTACAAGCACAAGAACTTATAAACAATTCTTTATTAGGCCATCTAAATACACACATAAGTCGAACAACGAATTACTACTAGTTTTGGCTTTGAGAGAAAGAGCCCTCGCACTCAAACTTCCGTTTTAGAATAATCTAGAAATAGGGTGTGTTACCCTATTATCAATAAATATATATGTGTATAATAGTAGCACCATTACTTTCTACTATGCATATTATTTACCTTATATGTTTTGAGGAACAATATATTCACACACCAATATTTTAAAGAAAAAGAGGGTCTTTACCATTTTAGCTTTATTTTAAAAAAAATGTACTAAATTGGTCAGGTTTTATAGAGAATAGTCATATCTGACCATAATACCTTTTAGGAAAGCGTCGTAATCTTGTACCAAATAAATTTTGGTACTTATATAATGTCTTTTGAGTTGGTGCTATAGAACTATATACCAAAAGGATTATATTCTTTCTTGCAATTGACTTCCATCGACCTTTGCTAACTTCCATAAGTTAGAAGGTAATTGCTGCCCTTGGAAAATCTTCTTTTTTCCTCTTGAACATTACCATTTCAAATGAAAGAAGAAAAAATTAACTCTTTTGGTAGAAAAAGAAAAAAATAATTAAGTCTCTACTTTCAATGCCTTCTTGAAATTCAAATAAAGGGTGCTTTTTTGAAGTATATAAATTGATGAAAGGAAAAAAAAACGTCATAGAGGCACCAAAATTTATTATTTAGTACAAGATTATAACTTTTTTAATTAAGTATTTTATTTAAGTAATGACATCTTTTTAAAAAGTGTTATAGCTGTATAGGCCACTGTTAGCCCTAAGGGCAAATCATGTAGTTTTGATTAATGACAAATATTGATGAGGACTAATATGCTTACATGTTGTGTGATAGGATTTGTGGATTAAGAAGTTTGAAGTCTCATTGCCTTGAAGCTAAAATGCAAGAACAACTCCAATATGTCAAAGTGATTGAAGATTGAAGAGTTTGTTCAAGATGATTGAAGGCTTTGAAGAAATGAAGTGTAGGTTACATGTGCTTAATAGGTAAACTTTGTAAACCCTACACTCCTAAGCCATGGAATCTATGAGTTGCAATTGAGAGCATAAAACTTGATTTTAATGGTTTCAATGGTTTTAAACTTACCTAAATTATCAAGTTTTCATAAATGGTTTTTGCACTTAAAAGGTCTTTAATGACTTATCTTTGAGGCTAGAAGGTTTCCCAACTTGTTAGAATTGATTTGAACATGTTTTGACAAAGTTTGAAAAATTCGGATGCAAGATTCGGACGCAGGATAAAAAATTCGATCGTCCGAATTTGCTTGCGCAATGAACAGTATCACTATTCATGTGAACAGTACTGACTATTTTTCCAGAGAAATTCGGACGAAGCTGGAAAAATTTGGTCGTCCGAAGTTTTCTCCGCATTGTGAACAGTGACACTATTCATGTGAACAGTATTGTACAATGAACAGTAACACTATTTTTCCAGGGAATTTCGGAAGAAGATTCGGACGCAGCTGGGAAAATTCGGTCGTCCGAATTTCCCCCGCATAGTGAACAGTAGTGAACAGTAGGAAGATTCGGACGCAGCTGGGAAAATTCGGTCGACCGAATTTTGCTGAAACCAGCCGTTACTAGCCGTTTTATTACTGTTAAAGCCAAATTTTCAAATCTATAAAAGTCACAAACTCCAGATTTTTGAAAGAACTTTTAAACATTCAAAATCCTTGAAGCTCTAACTTGTTTTACATCAAAATTATATCAAAAGCTCTCAAATTGCCTTGTGCTCAAAGATTGAAATTCAAGATTCCAAAGGCAAGAAGTGAAGTGGTGCTATCAATTGTATTCATCCACCAAGAAGTGTTGGTAACATCTAAACTCTATCTTTATATTATTGTTGTGATTGATACAAGGTTGTCAAGAGACTTAAAACCCTTGTGGAGGGTGAGCCATAGACTAGATTAATCAAGGTTGTTTGTGTAAAACCCATTGGTGAGGGTGAGCCTTGGATTAGATTGGTCTAGGTTGTCTAGTGACATAAAACTCTTAGTGATAAGAGTGAACCTTGTTTATTATATTGAAAAGAGGTTGTTGTGGTAAAACCCATTGAAGGGTGAGCCTCTTGTGTAATTGCTTGGATTAAGCATATAGTGAATTGGTTGAAATCCTTGAGTGTGGACTCAAGGTAGTGGATGTAGATCTTGGAAAGATCGAACCACTATAAATCGTGTGTTCACTTGTTTAGCTTTAATTGTTTACATACTTGTGTTATTATTGTTTGTTCTTAATTGTTGATTGATTGGTTGTGGTTTTATTATTTAATCATATTGTCTCAACCATTAAATCACATATAAACTTAGAGCTTGTGAATTAAAGAAAAGCTTTTATTACGGCAAAGGATTTGCAAAAAGGGAAAAGATTTTTGATAATTAGCCAAAGACCTAATTCACCCCCCTCTTAGGTCTTTCAGCCACTACTTTAAAACCTGACCAATTTAATACTAAGTTTTTTAAAAATAAAGCCAAGATGAGTAAAGATCAGGAAAAAGACGACGTTTCCTTCAATTACTCTCTCTGAATTGTGATAGTTTTCATTGCACGTTTTGGTGATTTGCCACCGTGTGTGTGTGTGTGTGTGTTTTTTCAAAAAATATGAAGTGCCCCACTGAGGCGACTTTCCCAGATGGTATTTCTAATACCGTCGTCCTGATTTTAACCCTTCTAATAGCATTATGAGGACCAAGATTTTTTTAATGAGTAATTTAGATATTTTATTAATAAAAATAAAAAATTAAATTATACAAACAGATAAAATATTAATGAATAAAATATAATAGAAAATAATAAAAATAAAGACACTTTAATCCTTCCTATAGTTATTTTTTTTAAAAAATCTTTAGCACCATTGACATGAGTAATTAGGGGTGTGCAATAACCGAACTGAACTAAATTGAAATTTTAATTTCAGTTCATTTTTTTTGATATTTTGGTTCGGTTTGGTTTGGTTTATAGAATTTGTAATAAATTTCGGTTCGATTTTTAGTATTTGTGATCAAACTGAAAATTGAATCAAAAACTGAAATTTTTTAAAAAATAATACAAGAACTCATTATGATAATAATATAAAAACTCATTGTCGAAATGAGTTATTTATAAAATTTGGTTTAAATTGAAACGAATCGAATCGAATCGAATTTTTTCTGTTCGATTTGATTCAATTCTAATATAAAAATCGATTCGATTAAAAAAAAATTGAATCAAAAATTAAATAGTAAAATCGAGCTGAACCGTTTGAATATTTTTATGAGTAACTCATTTTCATTACCTTTTTAAGCAGCAACTTGAAAGATGTTAGTTTCCTATTACGAGGACCATGTTAGACATGGTTCATTTATCTCATCTATCAACAAAGTTACATATATGAGTGTATAATAGGGCAAATGACTGTAAATAACAATCAACTATTTTCGATCCTGCAAAAGTAGCCATAATAATTGTTTTCAAATTTTAGTAACAGTAATATATTTTCGTGCTCGTTGTTATACCCACTTGCACCACTGCAGACGGTGTTTTCCAGCGAGTAAACTCACGTGAAATACACATGTCATTTTTTTCCAAGGCTATATCGGTCCATTTACACCTAATGACTCTACCCAATTGGAATGGGTCAAACCAACCCGAACAAGTCATATTCTTTAACCCAAATGCCAAAAAATTTCCCCCAAAATTCGCTAGTGCATTCCACCATTGAAATCGCAACTCAGAAAAAAATCAAACCAGCCCAACCATTTTTCTTGCTCCTTGGTGTATGGTTTAATCGAAGAAGATGCTTACTGCGAAGAGCGTTGGAGACCATTGTGGGGATGCCGTTTATAGTAAGTATTTGGTGTGCACTGTTTTTTTTCTCGTTATTGCTTGCCCTAGGTTAGTGGATTTTTTTCCTGAAAGTTGTCACCGAGTTGATGATCTAGTTCTAAAAAGGAAAACGAGATTCACATTGCTTTTTCCCTGGTTTGGTGTCCCAAGTTGTTTGAAAGTCTGCTTATAGTATGACTTGAAGTTTATATGTTTTAGTGGTCCCAATACAATCTGTTTTCAATGCTCAATATTCCCTGTGTTTTTTATTCGAGATAAAGGCTCGGGTGATTTTACTCGTAAAAAGTCTACCATGAGGGGCGATTATTGGGCGGGAACCAATAAAACTTATGTAGGCGGTGTAGTGGATTATTTTGACTCATCGTAATGTTGATAGATTTTTATTTGTGTGTTTTGGATAATATGGCGAGAAATGTTAGGCTATGGTAATATTGGTTATTGGTATAATATTGATGGTAGTAGTGAAGAAAGACATTTGGTTTTTGCAATCACTGAAGAAGATCTTTGGGTTAATGGCGGGAAGTTGGTACTGCCAATAAAGTAGTTGAAGTTTTCTTTGTGCATGAGGAAGATAAACAATTTAGCGTACCTTTACTTTGGAGGCACCACCATTACCACTAAGGGTTGAAAAAGAGTCGATAAAAAAGCGAGTTAGGAGTGGGTGCGAAAATTAATAAAAGCAATAAAGGCAAAAAGGTGAGGGAGTGTTGTCTGTTGAAACATCTTCGAGAGGATGAAGATTTTCAGCCGGAAAGACAGATGGGTACTCCTCAGTGGGTTGTTCCTTTGTTGAGTCCCGAATTTGAGGGTAGTGATAGGGAAGAAATCACTTGGTCCAATTCCGAGTAAAAGAACAACTATTGGGGGAAAAAACAAGGAATGAGAATCAATCAAAGCGAGAAAACCAAAAGCCAAAAGCGAGTAGAAGGGGAGGGCTTCATGCGGAAGGGACGATCTGAAAATGTAAATTTGTTCATGGATGAGGGTATAGCAACATCCGATGACTCAGATGAATACAATTCTGAAGATTTGGAGAGTCAAAGTTCCTCTGACTCAGATGAAGGTGAATTGCAGCACTCAAGGCGTAGACATGTGAGGTTCGAGCTCGAAATTGATATGGAAAATCCCAAATTTGTTTGTGGGATGATATTCGAGCAGAAAAAAGAATTTAAAGTCTGCGAGTAAAATCACACAAGGTCAAGATGGGTAAATTGGTCGGGATTGTGCGAAGTGATTCTGTAGGATTCGAGTCGTTTGTTTAGCAAAGAGTCTGTGATTGGCTTATTTATGCATCAAAGATTTTTGGAAGTACAGATTTTCAGATTAAAACAATTCAGGATGAGCACAAGTGTAGCAGATCAAGTGATATTAAACTATTAGGCCCAACATATTTGGCAAAAGCGGTACATTGATGATTTTAGGGCAAGTAAGGGTGTTATAGTGCAAGATTTCATGGAAAAAGTTCATAGGGATTTAAATTTTAACATTACAGCGGACATTGTGTACAGAGTAAAGGCAAAGGCCAGGGAAATAATTGAAGGGAAATATAAGGATCAATATGCAAAACTCTGGGACTACGTTCAAGAATTGAGAAATTCTGACAACAGAAACACTGTGATTATGTCAACTCGAAAGCAGACTGACAAAGCGAAAGAGAGATTCCAAAGATTCTACTTGTGTCTTGGTGCACTTAGGGAAGGGTTTATAAAAGGGTGCGGGAAGGTTATTTGTATTGATGGGTGTCACTTAAGAGGACCACATCCAGTATCTTATTGATGCTGTAGAGGATTGATCAGAATAATTTAATGTATCCAATTGTGTTTGCAGTTGTTGAGATTGAAAATAAAGAGACCTGGAAGTGGTTCTTGGAATTACTAATGTTAGATCTTGGTGTACATGAACAGGAGAAGTGGACATTCATGTCAGACAGACAAAAGGTAAGAAATTTGTCTGCATTTATATCTGGTGTCAATATTTTAGAGTCTATTAGGGTCCACTTTGATGGTTTGTAAAAAAATCGATTGTTTGCGGGGGTCTAATGCCAGCAGTTGCAGAAGTGTGCCCAGCAGCAGAGCATAGATTCTGTGTTAGGCATTTGCACAACAATTTTAAGAAATTGTTTGCTGGGCATGCATTGAAGCAGCAACTTTGGGCTTGTGCAAGGGCTACACATCCCAACAATTTTGAAGATGGCATGGCTGCACTGAAAAAATTAGATGCCGAGGCACATGATTGGTTGCTCACCACCTCACCCCCCTCACACTGGTCAAGGGCATTCTTCAGGTCTCACACAAAGTGTGATATGCTTTTAAATAACATGTGTGAAAGTTTCAATTCTACAATCTTACAAGCTAGGTCTAAACCAATTCTTGGAATGCTAGAGTCTATAAGAACTTATCTTATGACTA
Organism: Rauvolfia tetraphylla; assembly: GCA_030512225.1. Classification (NCBI taxonomy): domain Eukaryota; kingdom Viridiplantae; phylum Streptophyta; class Magnoliopsida; order Gentianales; family Apocynaceae; genus Rauvolfia; species Rauvolfia tetraphylla. The sequence goes on along the minus strand of JAJQKT010000055.1, from coordinate 4,573,961 downwards.
GGCAAGAGGCCAAGAGAGAGTGGATGAGTAAGAAAGAGGGCTTACTGTGTCCTAAAGTTCAGAAATATGTGGGACAGAGTTGAAGGAGCAGTCACTAACTTTGTATCCCTCGGGGAGTCTTTGGGTAATGGGAGGTATCAAGTAGAGCATATGTACGGTGAGGTATTTGCGGTTGATCTAGGGCAAAAAAACATGTTCTTGTAGAAAGCCGGAATTTAAGTGGGATCCCTTGTCTTTATGCGATTACTTCAATTGCTTGTCAAGGAGAGGATGTTGAACATTATGTTGATGTACTGCTATCATAGGGCCACTTATATGAAGGCCTATGAACCAGATTATCGATCCAATTAGTGGTATAAATATGTGGCCAAGAAGCGGTAGAGAATCACCATTGCCTCCCAAGAAACTCGAGAATGCACAGTAGGCCAAAAATGGCTAGGAGGAGGGATCAGGGTGAGGAAAAGCAGCACAAAAGCGAGGACAAAAAAAGCTGTCAAAAATCAGCAATGGTCCTTTGAAGTGCGAGAAAATGTGGAATTAGGGGTCATAATTCCGAGAAAATGTGAGAGCAACGAAGTGGCATCCTCGGAAGTTGTGTCTTCTAATTTGAATAAGTGTAGTAAATGTGGACAACTTGGACACAATAAGAGGACATGTACAATTAATTTAGTTTCCAGTGTAGCACTACATCTACAAACTCATATAAATATGAGCTCAGTTATAACTTGTCTCAAGCGTCCAATGTAAGCCTTGCTATCTTTGTGTCTTTATTACTGATTGGCATATTTACGGTTCTAATCCTTCTCTTTTTTCAGGTAACCAATTTGGATAAGCCCGAATGTTCTACACAAGAGAAAGATCCAGGAATAGAGCAGTCTGTAGAAAATGTGCATGAAGATAAGCAGGTTCTTATTTCTCTGAACATTTATTACTTATGAGATGGTGTTCTCAGGTTGCAGAAACTTTGGACATAACTTTTTTTTCTGATCTTCGTTATTTGTTCACTGAATACAGGTCATGCCTCGAAACAAGAAAATTAGATTATGCAGAAAATGTCACAAACCAGGCCACAACAGGCAGACCTGTCTTTCTTGCCAAGTTGAGAGGGAATGAGAGCTTTTTGTATAAGTTTGATTGGTTGTGTCACTTTTGGAGGCCTTTTGTATAGGTGTGATTAATTTTGTCACTTTTGAAGGCCTTTTGCGTTAGTACTTTTGGAGGTTTTTTGTATATTCTTGCTTCCTTTGTACATTTGATAGGAAAGCAGAATCGGTGATTATAAAAGCCTACTCGAAGCTTCGTTTCATGCCAAAGTCTTAAACTGTAACTTCGAAACAACCTAATCTACGGCTTGAATCATTACATCCCAACTTCAATTTAAAACTATTAAATTTCACATTCTAATTACGCAATGCTACTTTCCTGCACTTAAAATTCTAAAGATCACAGTAGTCCCGGCACAAAGAATGACAATTCCACATATCCCTATTATAGTGTAACATCTTTTCAACTTTGCCTTCAAGTTTATCAATTCTAAATCCTTCCTGTCTAGCTTTCGCAATAACCCGGGAATGATCCCTAACCTGCTCGAGGGCACATGGGAGGGTCAAGCCACTCGAAAAAATCCACACCCTTTGCCTTCCCTGTGTTCGGTTGCGGAAGAAAATTTTAGTGTCTTCTTGTGAGGATTTTTGGTCGATACGTGCACAAAATTAAAGAAAAAAAAACTAACAACTACAACTTACTTACGAAAAAGGCTGCGCATCCATGAAATCTTCTTCCTGGATTTGTGTCGAGTCCAAGATGTATGAATATTGGCAAGTCGATTACAATAACAAATTTTGGAGGATTTTTTTGGAGAAGTGGAGCTTATTGAGGTGGAAGATGCCATCTTCGACTTCTCTTCAAATGGTTGCCGAAACAATGAAACCTCTTCCATTCTCAACTCAACTCGCAACTTATATGGAGGGTTAGTGAGAAATATTTTGTTGATAAGACTCGGTTCGGGTTGGTTTGACCCATTCTAATTGGGTAGAGTCATTAGGTGTAAATGGACTGATATAGCCTTGGAAAAAAATGACATGTGTGTTTCACGTGAGTTTACTGCTAGGAAAACACACGTCCGTGATTGGTGAGTGGGTATAACAACGAGCACGAAAATATATTACTGTTACTAAAATTTGAAAACAATTATTATGGCTACTTTTGCAGGATCGAAAATAGTTGATTGTTATTTACAGTCATTTGCCCAATAAAAAAGTAAACACAACTATTTTCAATCAAAAAATAAATTAAATAAAATATTTTTAATCAAGAAAAAAAACAAATTGAACTAAGTTATAATATTAAAACGAGAATGTGACGAATAATAATATGGAAGGGCATAATCGACCAGGTGCTTGATTAGTAATGGATAAATTATGTATTAAATTTTTTATTTTATATCTTATTCTTTTTTTATAAATAATTTAATTATAAAAAAGTTATTATAAAAATTTTAAATCTGAACTCTATCTATTTTTATCCTAAAAAAATATATTTAAATCGATTAAGAATTCTATTGGATAAGTTTAATCGATCAAATCCAAACTCTATATGTTTTGGTTGTCCTCAGAAGGAAATTTCTGTTAAATGAAAGACTTCTCTTTTTTCATTCCATTTTGTGAATAAGCAGAGAAAAAATGTATCTAATTAGTGAGTAGTATTTGTTTAAAAATTTTAGAAATTTCACTTTAGTGTGAATTTTTTAATTAAATTTAATCCATAGGGACAGTTGGAAGAGTTTTTTCTTAAAAACAAAAAGGTTGACGGACTTAGCCTGCTAGGTAAACTGGGTCGCATTTGGCACGCAGGCCGAAACTTATTTGGAGTCACGAGCCTACAATAGCCCGTAATAACGACTCTTTACATGAAATATTATACCTATTATTTCTTTATTTATTTCTTTTTAGAAGGAAAATTCAAAATTATACTTATTTTTTTATTAGAATATTATAAGATAGAAAGTCTCGAGATTAATTGAGTGTCCTTGCTTGAGCATCATGAGCAAGTATGTTTAGAAATAATTTACAAAAAAAGGCACAAATCATATATATATATATATGAAAAATAAAATTTTAAAATATTTCATACAGGTAGAAACTACCCAAACTACTAGTTCATACATGAATATAAAATTTTCTCATTTTCTCATAGAACAAATTATATTGGTAAAATCAAGCTACGAGGTGATAAGCGGCTTCTTATTTTGAAAAAAGAAACGATACAAGAGTCAAGCACTCAAAATGCTCTCCTCTATTCTTTATCGGTCTTCTCTCATTAGTAGAATATTGACACGTGTCATTAGGTAATTCTTTTCCTCCTTAAAATTTTTCTATTTATTGTTAGATTTATATTTTTTAATTTTTTTTATATAATAAAAGTTGTTATGTAATAATATTATATTAGTACGAGAGAGAACGGAACAAGAATTTGGAGAAGAAAATCCAAACGGAGAGTCAAGTAGTAATAGTTAATTTGTGAATTTTATAATTTTTAGTTTGATCTAATAGCATAAAAAAAAATCGATCCACATACCAGCCCTTTATGTATTATTACAAATATGCATATCCAAGATTGTGTATTTTACAATTAGAAGTACACTTTTACATTTTAACATTGGAAAATCATTATTGAAAAAATTGCATTGACATTAAGGTTATACTTGAACAAAGTTCGGTTTCAAAACTGAACCCAAAATTCTAAGTGTGGGACTCACATCTCTTCTCACAAATAATTTAACTTTTATGAAACCCAAAAACAAAAATTTCAAAACCAAACTCTATCTAATCACACCCTAAAGTTAAGAAGACATGTAAAAAACCAAAAAAAAAAAAAAGAACAAGGAATTTTCCATTATGGAAAGGAAATAAAAATTTAAAGCACAAAATGCAAAACAAAACTCAAAATAAAACAACGTTAGATCTTCTTATTACATTCAGAAGTCACGTTCTAGCACGTTTTTACAGTATAGACCTTTGCGTAGATCCGTCTTTGAATTAAATTATATTTCTTTGTCAGCGGAAAGAATTTTTAATTAAAAGAAATGTTTAATTCGGTGGGTTTGCCCAGCGAGAAGCATGACAACAAAAATACATCCTCATTTCACATAATTCAGCAGCACAGATGTCTGCGAATTGGATTCCCCTGGATATGTCTGTTCTGCATATTGCTGAAGAGAACAGTTTTACGGGAAAAAAAATATGGAAACTTCGAGTATAATTAATATTATTGAGTTTTTTATTTCGAAAAATATAGCAGTAGTATTTTATAATTAATAATATAAGGAAAATTTTATATTAATAAAATATTAATAAAAATTTATTATTTTAATAAAAAATAAAAACATAAAATTATATGTAGTTCATATAATCAAAAAAGAGAACAAGTATTGACTGGTGAAGCTTTTAAGAAGGTGCGGATTTGTCGGTGTTAAATTGTCAAACAAATATTTTTCTTGATCCTTGTCCTGAGTCCTGACTCCTGACCACGTCCCACTACTCTCATTGTCAGAGTGATTAGTTTTAATCATCATTAGTACACTTTTTGTAATTAAATTAGTCATCTAATTAGCTTCCCAATAAAGTAAAAGGCTTAATTTAACATGATTTGTCAGTCATTACAGAGATCAATCATAAGTAATCTGATTTGGGATTTCAGAGTATAAAGCTTAAGTAAGTATGAAGACCATAGATCCATTTGGGATTTAACTTTTCGTCAAGAACTAGTAGTTCTTTTTATGGTTTAAAGCTGCTTCATTTCTCTTTTAATCACCGCAGCTGATCTCATTGAACGCACCCACGCCTTAGTCCCGCCCCCTTTCTTATTTAGAAAACCTTGACCATAAGCCATCTACAAAAATCCTTATGCCTCCTTGCATGCAAACTTTGACGATCGTTGACTTACTATATATATTCCACCCGTTCTAAAATATAAAATTTTTAAAACACTTTTTTTTCTTCTTAAAAGTTTTAAGTTTTTTAAAATTATTTTCATAAAATTACTTTCATATATAAATATAATTCATTGATTCTCTTTTATATTAATATAAAAATTAAATTCTCTTTTATATAAAAGTTAAGTTGATTCTCTTACAAAAAAATTATTCTTACGAAACACAAAGCAACAAATCTCAAACTAAAATATTATCCAATCTTACTTAAAGAATTTTACTGGGAATTATGGATGCCTTAATCAAATAGGAGAAGGCTTTCCTTCTCTCACCAACTTAACTTGTTTGAAGATCCACCAACTTATACAATCGATATATACCTTACAATCTAAAGTCCTCAATAGCAAGGGTGAAACTTCGGTTTTTTTTTTTTTTTCTGTGGTGCGGGGGTTGTGTTTCCCCACCCTCCGAGAACAGCAGTACAACACTTCTTGCATTGAAGAAATAAAATTTTGAAAATAATTTTTATAAATATTCATTTAATCATCAAAAAAAATTTAACTTTGTAAAATAAATTATTTATAAAAAATAAATTTAAAATAATTTATTTTAAAAAAATTTTATAATAAAATTTAATTTAAATACAACAAATACAACCGGGGTAGTCGTTATTTGTCTCCTGCTCGGTGCTCCCTCTTGTATTGTATCATTGGCTTTTGAAATAGTAATACCACGGACACAAACCAACGATTCCAAGAGGCAATACAATCTGATTTATGGATTTGTTGTTGTGTTTTGTTGGTTTTGAAGAAGACAGGAAGTGGATTGGGTCGAGGAAGCAGAACAGAGAAGACCCCATTGTACTACTGAGTTCATCACGTGGAGGGCAAAAACCATTGCACATGGCCATGCCGATTTGGAGCCCTGTCATCATCCACGACCATTATCATTTTGGTACCCTCTCCTCTCTCAATCATTTCACTATATACATAACTTTTTGTACTATATTTAAATTTTCTTTATAAATATTAATAACTTATTTTTAAGTTTGCTCTCATAATATTTCTAAATTTAAATATAAAATTTCAATCTCAAAATTAGTTATAGGTCTGTTTATTATTTTTGCGCATATTTGAAATAACAAAAAGTTTTGTTTTACCATCTCAAATTAAGAATTTTTTCCATCTTGTTATTTGAATTGGATGAAAATATAAGAAAAATATAATAATTTTAAAATGAAAAAAATAAAATTTATAATTGTTAAAATTTTAATATAAAATAATTATTTTTTTAATACATCACGACGTGAATTGTACAAGAAGGACTAAAACTATTAATTTCTTTTAAGAAAAAAAAAACTATGTGTAAGAGGGCAAGAACTTCAGCTAAGATTGGGAGTGAAGAGTGAGTCCGACTTGCTAAAAAAAATCCCAATTATTCTGAAAGCAGAAAATATTAGTTCATAATTTGTTTTAATATTTTTTTTGACCTCCGGTCTTTCTTACTCTTTTATATAAACTTTCAGTGGCGGTTCGTTTCAAAAGGGATATGGCATGTGGACACCATATAATGGATGCGAACTAATACTAAAAAATAATGGATTTGAATATTCCATTTATTTCCCTTGGCCTTGTGAATGATGCAATAGGCGACAAACACTCACATGAAGATAACGAACTCTAGTTGAAAATGGTTAAAAAAGAATTTAATCTTTTCTTTTATAGAATCTGAAAACAACCCTCCCTAGGCGGTAGGCCCGTAAATTTCAAGGGCTATACCATCACACTTTTGTGTGGGGTACCTCTGGTACAAGTAGGACCTATGTGGATATTGGTCTAGGATTCCTTTGACCAGTTTTCAGCACAGTACAAAGAGTTGGATTGAATAGTGTATAAAAAATTTTTATTTTATAATATTTGAATTATTTATTAAAGAAAATATATAATTTATGAAAGAAATATCTATTAATTAAGAAATATTAGTTATAAAAATTTAAACAAAAATATATTTATTTTTAAAAATAAATATTCTTTTTAAATATAGAAAAGTAGATCTCTAACTTTTAATATTGAGGTTATAAACTTATATGACGCAAAGCTCTCTGCTTCCTTCAGCTCTTATGCAATAAAAGAACAACTATGGTGGATGGATTTCAGTGGGGGAAGGTGATATAATGGAAATCATAGGCATTTATAGGTTAAAAAAGAAATAGAAATATCAACATTCAAATGAAGCGCGCAATATTTTATTTGAAATCATTTACATTGTTTAGTAGATTTGCCTTCAAACTTATTGTTCCCAGCATGCATATATCTTACGCAACACAACCAGAATAAGAAGTTTTTATACAACTATATATACTTTTAAAAATATAGACGTCTTATGTCTCTTTGATCCTTGCTAGTGTAGAGAGGAACGACAAAATCTGAAGTGCTGTCAAAACAGGTTAAGACTAGTGAGTTAATCTGTTTAGCTCATAATATGGACCTATTTAGGTTTAATTTTCTGAGCCTATTTAAATGCGTTCTTATTTGGCTTGCTTCATTTATCCTGCGGGTTAATAAGGGCTAACCCATAATTTTTATTTTTGTTTATGTAATATAAATATTATTAAAAAAAGTATGACAATCGTGGTACCAAATTTACCTCAATTATGTATTCTAATCATGCCCACAATTAAGGTTAGAGCAATAAAATGTCGAAACAACCAACTTACAATGGAACAACAGAATCCCTACTACAAACAAAAGACATGTTTTCCCGGCTAATGCTTTCTTTTTTACTAATCAAGGGAAACAAGGGAAAATTAACAAAAGCTGAACCTATGAATTTGCAACCGAGAAACAAGAGATGCAATCAAGAAAACGACCTGAATAATCCTGAAGATATAGAAATATTAGTAATTCCTAGCAGGAAAAATAGGATCAGCAACACAAATTGGCTTATCCTAGAATCAGATAATGTTATGAAAGCACATAAAATTTATGCAAGAAACTCCTTATGGCTCATGGTTTGTTGTTGTGATAGGCCGATAGTTGATACACTAATTTGACAAAAGATGGAGGGCGACACAATCAATGGCAAAGCAACAACTTCGATCATTCGATTGCATGCAGTGGTGATGCCATCGGTAATATGAAGGTAGATAGGTGAGTAGGGTTTGAGATTGGGAAATTTGGGATTTGAGGAATGGCAATTGAGATTCTGAACTGTCAAGTGCAAGAATTGGGTTTCGTTTTCATCTGCGATTTGTAATCTTTTTTTTTTCCCACTAATGCCAAAAAGACATTTTTTTAGGGGGTTGAAATGGGATCTTTCTCATTGGAGTAACTTGCCCAGATATTTACAATAAGTACAAATTATGTTTAAGCCCTTGTATTCAATCATCTGGGTATGTTTTCAGATTTCGATCAAGGGTATCAAAGGTTTTTTGAAGATCAACTTGAATACATATGTGGGCATATTTGCCCCTAGCTGTAGTAATTGTAGTGTTACGAATCATTACTGCTTTGCTCAACTGGTTCCCTATGGACATTAGGAGCTGCTCATTGTAGAACTCGATTGGCAGGTTTGGAAGATGGACCCAGACAAGTGTTGTTGTAACCTCTTCCAAGGATGGTCTAAAATTAGGACGCCACTTGTTGATCATCAGGTAGTGGCCAAGAATTATCCATGGTCCTCCCTCCAAAACATGTAGGTAGTCCTCCCAAGAGATCGGACCAGGAAGAAACCTGTTTCCATGTCCACCATCTTAAACCCAAACTCCAATTTCCATAGGTCTCGGACTCCCTATTCTAGGATTCTTAGAGATACATTGCGACCTAGGACTTTCAGCACCAGTGCTCCAGAGTAGGCACTCTTCTATGGTCACTGGAATGTTTGGCCAAATTGAGTTCTTATCCTCATCATCCTCCTGGACTTCATGTTCCAAGAGTATCCATCTTCTTCAATTTCACCTTCACCAGTGTAGAGCTCTAGGTTAGGCTCTTCATCTTGGAGGACGTCCGAGAACAACTTCCTTTTCCAGTCATTGACTTTGGCTTCTATTACAATTCTATTAGAGTTTGATCCCAATGTCGTCTCTTCCTCCAGGAAATCAGATTATGGTCCCCGTTTCGGTTTCTTCAGACTTCGGCTCAGCAAGTCATTCTCCTCGATGGATAGGCCATGGTGGTTGAGGCCACCACACGAGAGTCTTCCTCGCACTCATAGTAGTTGTAGGGAGAGAACTTGTTCGAGAGAGAGCGAGAGAGAGAGCCCACAAAAAAAATTTGGCGATAAAAAAAATGATAGGTTAACTCATTCTAGTCCGCGATGACCTACGAACTAAACAAAACTGGCTAATTAGACCCATGTTTAAATGAGTTGGGACTAACTAGGTACCAGCCCACCAATTTATGGACGAATGGTTTGGCCGTTTGATAATACTAGGTTTGAGAATGGAGAAGATAGGATGACTTTTCTTAACTTTGCTTTCACTACTTAAAATTGAATGTCTTAATATCAAGATTCGACAGAACATTTGACTCTAAATAAGTTAGCATCTTACTTTATTAATTAAAAATAATTAATTTTAAGACATGTTTTTAATAAAACTCTGAAAATTGTGCAGATTAATTATGAAAGTTTAAATAAAAAATATATATATTTAAAATAATAGACATTCATTTTGAACGACGAAAATAAATTGAACATGAGGGCAGGGACATGAATATAGTCACTCCCAAATCTAATTCTAAACTAGGTATAACCTTTGTGTTATTACAGTTCTGTACTCTTTCGTACAATTAGCATGAGCTAAAATACATGTATGTATGTAATAAAAAACAATTAAGGTAAACAAAAATCTTATGAGATTTTAACAAAACTTAGAATATAAAGAAACAACAAGTTGTGAATGCTAAAAGTACTGCATGAAAATCAAACCCTATAATCTTTTTTAAATTTCTCTAATTAAAAGTATAATCTTATTTGATAGTACATTATTCTTTTTATCTCGCATTATTTTGCTATAAAAAACAGAGATATATTGTCTAATCTACATGAAAATCAAAGACATATTCCTTTGGAGGATAGAACTTATAAAAATCATATAATAATTAAATCTACATCACATCATCGAAGGAAAAAAGGTTGTCGATATTAAATTTTAAATTTAATTATTGCAAAGCCTAAAATAACACCTCAATCCCCGGGGGGGATGTGCTTTTAGTCCCAACTGTCATCGAGTGAGAGTTTCCTTTCTCTTCTCCCACTAAATATTGTTTAATATAATATAGTACTCTTACTCTTTGGTGATTCTCAATGCCAAGTTGTCCATATGCATTCTCTCACCGCCCTATATATATTCCAGCCAACTTGCCCTTTCCTCCCATCCCACACTCTTCACTTTGTTCACATTTCAAAGCCAGAAGGGCTCTCATTCCTAAACCTCTTTTACCATTTCGATTGAGATGAAAAGAGCAAAGAAAGCAGCACCCTAATGACACAAATGGCAGTCCTCCCACGGTGGCCGAAAAGCGCTTGCAGCACTACGTCATCTTGTGCAACAACTCCTGATGTTCATAGCACATCAATCTCAGATAATGCACCAACGAACTGCTGTGGATTGTATAAGCTTGTGAGGAAACTCAAGAAGCGTAGCAAAAAGTTGTGTCCAACCAATCGCCAGTCGTCGTTCCAATGCCGATATGATCCGATGAGCTATTCGCTAAACTTCGACGCCACCGGCTCCGGTACCTTGCTGGATGAAGACTACTACAAGTTTTATGCTTTTTCTTCAAGGTTTGTTGCTACCCCAAGAACGGATTGCCAAAGAATACTAGTGACATCTTCCCACTAACTGGCAAATCAAGCTCATATATATGTATTAGCTACTAATGCAGTTTTGCCTCTCCCCCAATAGATTTTCTCTTGTACCATCAAATCTGATTGCCATTAATCCGGTGTTTTGTTGTATAAAGTGATAATGGATCACACTATCATAAGTTTTGGATCGAAAGAACTCATTCATGACCTTCTTCTTCGTCATTGTAGCCGAAGCCAAATCCGGCCAATACCGGTGGCGCCTCCATATGGAACGGTTTCAACCAAAAATGCTGGCTATTATTGAATGAATGACTATGATGCAAAATCTTTAAATGTGGGGTAATCTGACTTTTTTTTTCTAATTAATGTCAGAGGTAGGTATGTGAGTGAAAAAAGAAGAGAGAGAGAAAAAAATATTTGGAGGCATGTGACATGTGATAACATCTTCAAGAAGCTCATAATTAATGAATTTGCTACATAGTACTACTATAGATGAAGATAAGGATGACAAAATCTTGAATGAAGCAAAAAAAAAAAAAAAAAGACTTTTCTTATATTTAAGAACAAAATAAAACAAAATAAATCGAAAGAATCCGTGAATGAAGAAAAAAAAGCTCAAAATGCAATTTTTTTACATAAATACTAAATGAGAATTGCTAAACACATAACTATTTTACTAAGACTAGATTTTTTTTACAATTTTAATTTTTAATAATTTTTACTTTATTTTTAAAAAAAATAGTGTTGTTTGGCACGCATCAAAGCTTCACAAGCCACCAAGCGTGCTAGGTACCCAACTTGGACGCACTCTGACAGAAAAAAAAAGAAGAAAAAAGTGGATACGATTATTGAATCGAATCTAAGCCTTATGGCTTTATAAGAATACTTCTAAACACTTAAGAGTAGGATGGGAGTAGATTTCTAACCGACTACTTTTTTTGAGTAAATTCTAGTAATATTGTAGTAATTTATACTATCTTCGCCTACAATAATTATCGGTCAACTTGTGAAATCAAAGAAGATATTTATTAGTGGTTTGCAACTTTATTCTTAGGCTTATTATTCCGCCAAATATTCCATTAGTTTGCTTCCACCTTTAGTAAGGTATTTTGGTCTTTTGATTCGTTAATTAAAACAATTTAATGATTTTATTTAAACTATGTTAAACCTTAGAGGTGGCGCGTGGTCATTTATCCAATCAGTGATCATTAATCTAATCAGTGATTAAATTTTATATGTATAATATAATATGAATTTACAACATCACATATACTTCATTGAACTCTATCCTCTATCGACTAAAATGAATTACTAGAATACTCCAGAGATAGAATGGAAACCATAGCAGAAAACAAAATAAGTAATCAGTAAACCATTTCCATCATCCAAATCAACTGCATAATTAAAACCCATATATGTACATTTCCTCCAAAATGAAACATAAAAGAAGTAATCAACATGATACAAGTAGTAAACATGATGTGAATAAGCTAAAAAATTATTTCATTAATTGTCAGCAGGCGGTGTTGTAAAACAAGCAACAAAAGTAAATGTAGAATGATCCTGAAGTTTGACAATTTCTACTACATGCTGAGAACTGATAATGAGACTACATATAGATAGATTAGAGGACAACAAGTCTCTTCTTAAAAGATGAGCAATTAAGCCTTCTTAGGGGACTTGGTGGCCTTAGCTGGATACTTGGTTGGTTGCTTTGCAACCTTCTCATTCTTCTTTGGCAACAGAACTGCCATCATGCGTTCTTATGAAACTAACTGAATGCTTCACAGTATTGCGTTTAGATGTTGGTTTTAGATCCAAAAACACATCATGATAATGTGTCAATATGGACTGTGCAAAAGTATCATAAAAGAGTAAGGACGCATTACCGATATGCATCTATATATGAACGCAGTATGGTAATGTGTCTTAGAAAACGTGAGAACGTATGATGATAAAGTGCATATAGTTCATGCGAATTAAATGTAAAATGCATGATCGTAATGCGTTTTTATATTTTAAAAGATAATAAAAAGTTGACCGTGTATTAGAAGAATACATTGATGATGACCAAAACTCAATTTTAGTATATCACTTAGAAAACATTATATGGTCATAATTTCCTCCAATTTTTCTTGTTCAAGTCAAACATGCACTTCTAATTTACAAGAAGTTACATATGGAATACAGGTTTCCAAAAAAAAAAAAAAAACTCTCTTTGATCATAATTAAATGTCATATTTTGACTTAGTTTAAAATTAAAGAGAATAGTTTGACTATAAAAAAATTACTACGATATCCTTATTAATTAAAAAGGTTAATGGTAGGATCCACATATGAAAAAAACTTAAATCCCTTAAATTAAGAGAGTGAAAGAGGTTAGTGGTGGACCATTCTATTAGTGAAGCTTACTTCTCTTAAATTAAAAAAAATTAATAATGAAAATTATTTTTTTAAAAATAAAAATTCAATTGTGGACAAATTGTGAACAAAGAGAGTAGAAAAGAGAAGAGTCTATTATACAATTATGCACATTGTCAACTAACATGTTTTTTTCTTGGGGGGACGGGTATTTCCCATTTTCAAGTTGTTTATATTTTTATTTTTTAATTAATAAGAAATATATCCTAATAACTTAAAATAAGCATCTTTTTCCCTTGACATTCCAAAAATCGAATATAGTATTTTTAACTTATAAGCAAGGTATTCAAATGTTGCTTCAAAAGTGATGCTCAGTTGGTGATATGTGATCTTCTATTACACTCTTTCTAATGTATTGTCTAATACACTAATTAAATCGCACTATATTTAATCATATGATTAATCTAAATTCATTAAAATTTTCTTAGTCTAACAATATAGTCACACGTAATATAATTTATTTAATTATATATATAATATACTAAATAATTTATTAAAAGATCAAAACCATCTATTGGTGATTCCAAACTTCCTTAAATAGTGCAGGATGTATTTGAATGGATCTACTCATTGTTTGGCAGATTATGCAACCACTTTAAAGGAGAGAATGTTTGATCTGGGCAGAGGCCCCATGTTGTTTATTGCTACTGTCATTAATGCAGATTTGATGTCATAAATACGATTGCATTTTCCTTTTTTTTTTCTTTTGCTGAATGGGATGTGTACGAATTAAGCTCTATTTTCTCTTCAACAAAACATATTTTAGATTCTTTTATCATTAAGCGAGTATGAAATGTCTCTGTTCACTTATTAGTTCAACAAATCCTATGCGTTGTCTTCTAAGATACGGTGGAGATTCTTGTTGATGCACTTCGTGCCCTTATTGCCGTTATTACATATTTTGTTTAATAATATTTTTCTATTTTTTCTTCAATTATTATGCTTAACCGTCTTATAGAAGCTGAAATTTGGAGATGAGGGAAAACTGCGGTGGCCTCAATGTTAAACCCCGTGCTCTCTCTCTCTCTCTCTCTCTCGGGCTTTTGGACCAAAAAGAAATCAGCCGAGTCGAGGCTTGACCCAATCGTCTCTTGCTTACTTTTGGGCTTTTGGGCCAAAAGTAGATCAACCGAGTTGAGGCATGTCAATGAATCTTTTTTTTTTTTTGAAAAAAAAAAAAAAGAAGAACATTCACGGATTCAATTTAAGTTGCTTTCACAAAGTTTAACACTTATTCAAGAAATAGACTAAATCTAAGCTGCGTTTACAAAGTTTAAGCCTTACTTGGAAAAAGATTTGATGCATAGTTATCTCTCAAGTGGTTTTATCTTGATTGCTCGAGGATTCCATTTCTTCTTTGATCCTTTTTTAACTTTTTCCCTAATCTTAGTCAGTGGTTTCCAGTTTCTTTTTTAGCTTAATTGCAATTTAGTTGCTGGAAAATTTGCCAAATTTCTATATAGTCTTCAAACTACAAAATATACAAAACACACTATGCCAAAATTGAGTTTTCATGCCACATAATTGTGACATGTATTATATATGTCATTGATTTCTGACAATTACACTGAAATGTCATATTTTAATGTCACTTTTTAACAAGTGCCACAAATTTTATGACATTTTTTAAATTGCCGCATAAAGTGTCACAAGATTATAACAGTATGAGAAAGTGTCACAAATAATGTAATCGAAATATGATACAAAATCAAATGCTACAAATAATGTCACCAAAATATGGCATAAGCTCAAATGCCATAAATAATGTTGCCAAAATATGACATAAGTTCAAATATCACTAATTTACGGAATGTACATAAAAGTGGTATATAATGTCCTAACAAATATATGCCTAATTTCATATATACAACTAATGCATTGGAAGAAAAAGAAAGAAAATGAATCTAGGGCTACTTTATATCATGCAAATCTTATATTTTGTATGTTGATATTAAATATTTTCAATATCCTAATTCTCTCTCAAATTCTATGTATCAAAAGTTAGGAAACCATTATGTTGAGTGCAGTTTTGTCAAACATATTTTCTGAATTTAAGAAAAGAGATAACATTATTGCGTAATTTGAAGAAAAGAGAGAAACGTAATTAAATTGTATGTTATCTTGAAAATAGAAAAGTTCATACGTTATAACTTGCATCTATTTTATTAAAAATTCTCTAAATATAGAAACTATTTTTTATTTATTAGTTACGGATAATTTATTTTAATAAATATGACTATCAAATTTAAAACTAGTTAAAATTTTTATATTACGTTCAATTTTCATAATTTTGGAATAGAATAGGATTTATACCTCACTATGATAGGGATGTATATTGAAATTTCTATTTCACAAGATATTTTAATCCATAAGGTAGTTTTTAATTTTTTTAATTTTTTGAATGGAATAGAACTTCAAATATATATATTTTTTGTTACCTATGTTTTGTACCCGTATCTAGGAAGAGAACCTTAATGACAAGTTCATCAACCAACTGAACTTACTAGGATGTTCTGTGTTTTCTAAAAAAGAATGATTTTGCATTGTGACAGAACAAATGGCTCCCAAAATATGGACTGGAGAGCATTAAACTAGAAAATTAAGGCTATGCTACAACTGAAGACCCCAAAAGGAAAAGCCAAAAGTTTGAAGAAGTGCAGTATCCAATCTATTTGAAGTTTCAGAAATGTGCTTTAAATCAATTTGTGTTTGTTGCCCTAAGAACGACCTTGTTAGTAGGATATTAGCAACTAGTTTAGCTAATTTAGGTAGGCATATGCTTCATTTATTTCACCCCTCAAAATCTGTTAAAGACGTACAATGTATAGGGGGTTTCTCATAAAAATCATGATTTTAGTAGATCTAGTCAATCTAATGCTCTATATTGTAATGGATGTATGAGATTGTTCTTGTTACTTATGTTGTTGGATGCACCAGATCCATTTGTTAGTTTCCTTTGCTTGCATATTTGAAAATTTGTTCTAATTTTAAAGAAAAATGTATTAATGAACCAATTTGTATATGTTGGAGGGTAGATTCTTGGACCAACATTTCTTCACTTGGATTTTCTGCCAAAGATGACTAGCGGGTGGGGATTTATCCCCAAAAACTCCTCTGATGCTTAAGTCAGTATTGATTGAAGAGAATAATCATAAAAATAAAAGGTAGCAGTTTGTATTTATACGAAACAAAACTATAAAACTAAGGAAATAATTTTTTTTTTAGAAAATACCTTTTCTGAATTCCTATTCCAAACAGGAATGAGTTTTCTTGTTGGGCCTTGCTCTTTAAGGTATGATCGGGTATCTGAGCCTTTCTCCCAAGTCCAACTCCATCATCTACCTCTTCCTTACGAGCCAGGTTTGAGAACTGTCACGTACCTTCAAATGGCATCCATACCAAGCACTTTCTTGCAAACTCGTCTTTTGAGGTAGTCTTGGAAAGGCTCCTTTTATAAGCAATCGAGAATCACCGTATCATTTCTATCTTTTTAACATTATTACCATCTTTTTAACCAACATCTAAGAAGGTTATGCTAAACAGCTAGAGAAGGATCATCTCTTTTTCTTGTGTTGTCCATTTTCTTAAAAAAAAACTTCAAACCTGTATCCATGGTGTATGAAACTCTCATGCTACTTTTCCCATAATTGTTGCTCCTACTAAAAATGGAGATTTAATTTTTTTTTTAGGAAAGTTGTAGATTATTTTTCCTCCTATTTCTAGAGACTTTACATCGACACAGTTCCCTCAAGTGGTGAAATTTGCATATTTTGGGCCTTAGGAAAGTGATTCTGTAGACACACTATTGGCCATGAATATTTCTCCAGTAATATCAGATAGGCAGATAACCTTAGCATACTTCAAATACCATATCTGACGGGAGGATTCTGAAATAATAAAACCCTTTGACTCAGATAGGACATGCTCTCTCCCTCCTGGTTGCTTTAGTCTATGTTTTAAATTACTTGAAATAAGGTCTAAGTCTTCTATTCCCAAAATTACTGTAGGATATTCTAAGGTTTTGGTCTCTGTAGCACCAAATGCTGTAAGACTGGTGATAGGATTTATCCTAGTGTGTTGGTCTTTAGGCATCCCAACTAATCTAGGCATATTTCAAAAGTTATACACCATAAGTCTAGTACATCGAGGTTCGGAGTTTTTACTGTTTAAATGGAGAAACAATTCTCCAAAATTAATCGCCAAAATCCATTCTTCAATACACGAGTGGAAAGTCTTATCTTCGTCTGTTCGTCTTCGCCCGAGCTACTTATAGTATGGAACCAAGGGGAAAAACTGCCTAACCCTCATGTAAAAGAGCCTCAAGTCATTTACTTAGTCGTAGAGGTATTAAACAAGTATGCTTACAAGCTAAGGATTGGTGAAGGCTGGGTGGAAGGTATTCTAAAAGCAGTCGACTTGTATTCTCTGGACTAATTTGACTTAGAGAGGTTACGTTAGTCTTGTCATTCCTATGCTATTTGTACTAGCGTCTTCTTACTCATGGAATAGGCATGCGTGTTACCACATCAAATTTGCAAGTACCAATATTTTGCAAAATATTGTTGTTTCGCTGCAAGCACGTGAAAGAACTATCTTTTTCAAACAGTTGGACATTTTTTCTGACAAGGAGGACCGCCCATTAGGTGAGTTACTGAGCCGTCCCTAGTCATACTAGGCATTGCTGCGTTGCGCCTTATTTTTATTGCTGCTCTGATGTATTCGTTATTACTTTTTAGTTATTACATGTCCCTCCCTTCTAGAGAGGAATCAGGACGATGAAGAGGATGGCGTGCCCTTAATAGCTTGTTGTTCTCAGAAAAGGAAAGCTCACTCGGGAGGTCTGATGACCCGAACCTTGACTCGTCTGTCGGGGAAACGTGTGGCCCCTCACTCTGGTGAAGAGGAGCAGCAAGTGGTGGAAGGATCAATACCCAATGGATCAAGTTACTTGGTGTATAAAAAGTACCCAGTAGATTTGATGCTGCTTCTCGAGGATAAAGTAACATATGCTGCATCTCACTTTTGCCTGTCCTAGGGTTTGGATATGCACTGGAGAATGTGCTATCTTAATCAAGCGTAGGAGTCTGTTAAGGGATTGATTTCTCAGCAGGATGATGAGATAACTAGCCATTGTAGTAACTTAGAAGTATTCGAGAATTACTGTGTCCACTGTTCAAGCGGCTGCCTTTGGTCGGAAGTTATGGATAGCATTGTCAAATGAGTCGTTGTCCTATTTGTTTGTATAATTGGACGAGCTTGGACCCTGTTGATCCAGGCCTGTTTAAATGCGAGCCTAACCAGTCGTTTCATTTGGCCCGTGGGTTATCTTGGGGTGGAACGAGTTGGGGCAGACTAACCCTTCAATTTGTTTAATAAAGATATGAAATGGTGTCATCTCATGTTTAATGGGTGAAAAAATAAAAATAATATTTTTATTTTCTATTAAGATAGATTCATTCAGTCTTCTCTTCCATTCCAGACTAACACTAAGTAAGAACCAAGCAGAGAAGACTGTCACACCTATGCAAGAGCGATAACTAATAACCTTAAACTTCAAATTTTTATCACCACACTAACACTGACGCTCTTTGCTAGTTCAACTATCAAGATTCATTCCGGCAACCATCAAGAATTCGTAGCTCGTCACTACTTGACAGTGGTAGGTAATTTTGGGAAACATATAGCTATTCTCTTAGTTATTTGTTCTTTGCTTTGTTAGCTTAGAGTTTTAAGGTAATTTGTTGGCTTACGGTTTTAGGGTAATTTGTTCTTTGATTCTGTGAGGTTTGTTCATTCTTTTAATTTGTTCTTTTCTCTATTTCTATATTGGATTATTAATTTCTCTCTCCCTTCTAAATTCAATTCTAAAGATGCTTCCTTCCCCAGTAGAAGACCTGCATTTTTAAATTTCCATTTTAAAGTTTTGTTCTATACCTATTATATATCTATTAAAAAAA
This sequence comes from Rauvolfia tetraphylla, assembly GCA_030512225.1. NCBI lineage: Eukaryota > Viridiplantae > Streptophyta > Magnoliopsida > Gentianales > Apocynaceae > Rauvolfia > Rauvolfia tetraphylla. Next base: position 4,554,845 of record JAJQKT010000055.1, on the reverse strand, counting down.
GTGGCCAAAAATGGAAAGGTAATTGGGTACGGCACCTTATTATTTTCTTAGGGAGGATTATTAGAGATTGGTTCCATTCCAAAAAAAAAAAAAAACAAATTAAGAACATATACAGAACAAAATGGATCTCTCCAACATTACATCAAATTGGATAGAATTGTTATGCTTCTGATGATGTTTCAAAAATCAACTTTTCTTGCTTTCACTGAGGCTGATGCATAAGCTGCCATAAAAAGAAATGAAAAAAAAAGCTTACATGTATCCATCCTCTTCGAAAAATGGACTATTCATGTTGTATGGTAAAAATTTGCTCCTCATTTAATGCCTGAAACTGTCAATGGTCAAAATAAAGTCAGCGGATTAAGAACTATGTAGTAGTACTATATAAACTAGAAAGTTTGGATATTAAACTAAAACTGGAATTTCAGGCACAAACATTGCAATGTGCAAATTAGGACTTGAAAGAGCTCATCTAGTGTTCCACTTTCCTCATCGTCATAATAGATGTCTGTATTTCAAGCTACAATTTATGTTCTCTTTATCAATTTTGAAATTCCCAAGAGAAACTGCATGCTGAATGTGGTTGTTATCCATATTAGTTACAAAATTTTTTCAAGAGAAACTGCAAAATTGGTACAATTGAAGGATACTCTGAAATTAAATTTAAAAGTTGTTCTTCAGTGTCACATGCATTTAGCTGACACTTGAATACCATTTAAAATATCTTATGTGTATTTATTAAAATGACTCATTAAGTTTTCTTTTGATGATTGATATCTGATTTCTCAAAATAGATCTTATTACTAGCACTGAACTTTGGACTAAGAAGGGATCTGTTTCACTAGAATTTGTTAGTTCTTAGTTATTGTTTTAGAAATATTTGGTTAGTGCTAGGATTTTATAAGCATTTGTATTACTGTAAGCATTTGCACAAATGTTGCAAGGTACAAGCAAATCAAGCTTTGGTTCGGTAAGCAGCTTACTGAACCAGAGCTTGATCCTTGTTTTGGTATTTTCATATTGGACACGTAGAATGTCCTCTCTTTCTGCAATCATATACCTTTATTTTGAGTGAATTTATTTATTTTCTATAATTTACCTATCTTTATTTTATGAAAATTTTGATTCTAGTACTTTGATCTTAATTTAATTACTATTTACTCATATAATGTAGTACGAAAAGCCAAAACGTTGTTGATCTTGATGGTGATGATAGTGAGCAGCCAAGGCAAAAGCAATGCAATAGAAAGTGTATTTGAGTTGAATACCAGACTTTCAAAAAAGGCTAGGACTGCTACTTCAAATGTGTGGTCGTGCTTCAAGGACTTAGGCATTAGAAAGATGGTAAGCCAAGGGCAAAATTTCTTGGTTGCGGGAAAGAGTATGTAGCAGGAGGATCCAAGTATGGGACATCAAGCATTAGTCATCACACCAAAGGATACCTTCAATTAAAATCTTGATTTCAAGATGTCGGTAATATGCTTTTAGACAATTTCGGGAAGGTAAGAAGTCGAAATATTTCTCAAAAAATTCTTTGTAAAAAAATTGCGATGACAATCATTAGGCATGATCTTCCTTTTTCATTAGTTGAGTATGAAAAGATTAGAGATGTTCTTAAGTATTGCAATCTGGATGTGAGAAATATTTCCATGAATACTGCTGTATTTGGTGTGTGAAAACTTTATATGGACAAGAAAAACATCTTAAAGCAATTAGTAGCTAATGTTCCTAGTCGAACAATTCTTACATCTGATGTTTGGATAGTTTGCACATCTGAGGGTTATATTTGTTTGACTGTTCATTTTATTGATGTTGATTGGAGGCTAAATAGTTATATAATCTCTTTTTGTGATTTTTATCCTCTATATTCAGAGGTTGAATTGGCAAGAAAAACAAATGATTTGCTAATAGAGTGGGGAATGGGTAAAAAAATATTTTCAATCACCTTGGACAATGCATCTTCTAATGACAATATGCAAGATATTTTATGTGAGCAACTTTATTTGCAAGATAGTTTATTATGTAATGGTGAATTTTTCATATTCGTTGCTTCGCTCATATTCTGAGTCTTATTTGCAAGAATGGTTAAAAATGGCTAATGATGCTTTGTATAAGATTAGAGAGAGTGTTGAATATGTCAAAGGTTCGAAAGGGAGAATGAAAGCTTTTGAAGAATGTGTTAAATAAGTGGGCATTCAAGTTGGCATTCATTTGAGACTGTATGTATCTACTATATGAAATTCTACATATATGATGCTTGAGAGTGCTTTGAGATATCGACATACATTTAGTCTTTCATTGAGCTTCTAAATCTACATTTAGTATTGGTGCTCGAGTTCTTAGCAAATATAGGAGTTGCTTTCTCCCTCAAAATGTACATGCTTTACTATATACATGTAATTGGTTCTATGGTTTCATTCCGTAAGATAAGTCATAAGTGGTAGGATTGATAAATACAAATTTATTTACTTTTACAATTATCATGTACTAATTGTTTTGTGTTTTATATTTATAGATGAAGGTGAGGAGACGATAGTAAAAGAATCAACTATGTCTAGAGTGGATTCAAATATTTTCGAAGATGAAGTTGGAGAGGATTAGAAACCATTATTTGATTTAAAATTTTAAATATGTTGGATTGTTGTTTAGTTATATGACCTTTTTTTTTTCTACTATGGATTTGGATTATTTGGTTATTTTAGATTTGGAATTTGGATGATTTGGATTTGGTTGGTTTTCAATGTTGGCTGTTTAGTTTACAATGATAGAAGATTGATATATCATATATGGAGCCAGTAGTAGTAATATATATATCAGGTCCGCAGGATGGCCTGTTTAACTTCCAGGCCTAGTATGGGTGGATATGTGCTGAAGGTTTTTCAGCCCTAAAAAAAAGGGCAACCCTCTTCGCCCCTATTAAGGGGCTGTCCGTGCCAGGTTGAGCCAGACCAGAGCAAACTGACTCGTTTGTCAATGCTAGTTATGGAAACGGATTCAAATGGCTAGTGAGATAGGTGAGGTACTGCAAATGCTGCTAAATAAGCTTACCTAAGAGAATAACGAGTTAATAAGCTTACCTAAGATTGATATATCATATATGGAGCCAGTAGTAGTAATATATATATCAGGTCCGCGGGATGGCCTGTTTAACTTCCAGGCCTAGTATGGGTGGATATGTGCTGAAGGTTTTTCAGCCCTAAAAAAAAGTGCAACCCTCTTCGCCCCATTTAAGGGAGTCATCAGTGCTACGAGTTGAGCCGGACTGAGCAAACTGACTCGTTTGTCAATGCTAGTTATGGAAACGGATTCAAATGGCTAGTGAGATAGGTGAGGTACTGCAAATGCTGCTAAATAAGCTTACCTAAGAGAATAACGAGTTAATAGGGAAAATTGACAAGGTTTGGGTTGTTAAAAAAATAGCTAATCAGAAGAGGGATGAATTGCACGTGGAACTAACTATGTGTAAAGTTAAGTTGGAAAAGTCTTAAGAAGAGCTAGAGGTGGCAAAGAGAATTGTGCAAGAATAGCAGTTGTGGAGAGGGTTTAGAGGTCTTTTTTAAGGAGCCAAAAAATGAAGGATTTGTTTTGTGAGTAGGCTAGCCCTCTTGTGCAGGTTGCAACAACCGGGGTTGTAGACAAGGTGAAGATGAAGTACCTGGATTTTGAATTACCAAAAGACTTGCTCTATGCTCATGGGGGTGATCAAAGCCATTTATCCTTTGCCTTCTTCTGTGCAAAAGTTTCTAATGGGTCCGCCTCTACCTCAGCTCTTTCGTCTGATCTTATAAATAAAGTTATATAAATTTTCGTGTTAGATTTAGCTAGTTTTTAAGTGCTAGGCATTTTTATTTTTCCGCTAGGCTTTGCTTGTGGCCCAGTCTTTTTTCGCTAGGCTTTGCTTTTGGTCCAATCTTTTGTTAATCTATTAGACCCTGTTTATTGGCCCAGACTTTTGTTTAATATATTGGACCTTGTTTATTTGCCCACACTTTCATATTTGTGTAATTCGTCCAATGCAGTACTTATAGACTGGATCGTATTTAATTTATGGGTATCCATTTTTTATCTTTAAACCCATAAGCAATCATTAAGTGACGCATATTTGGCCAGGATTATTCCCTTCATTCGCCCCTACGTTCGATAATCAGATCATCACTGTTTGGTGTTTACCGATCACTGATTAATGTCCTCGTAAATGAGGTGTAATCTTCCCTCCGTAGAGGTGCATTTATAGGGCCTCTACAACTGTTGGCGATACTTCACTTGCCCTCCTTTCTATTAGGACTGTCAATTGGGTCAGGCTGACCCGAGTCCTGCTCGTTCGGCTTGCTTAAATTGCGGGCTCAGGCTCATATTTTCAACCCGAATAACATTTCGGGCCGAGCTTGGGCTAAGGTAAGCTCAGCCCGATTTTAACCCGGCCCGTAAAAAAAAATAATAAATAAATATATATATATATATGTATATATATATATATTTATACAATAATAATAATATTATATTATTAAAAAATATTATTATTATGTAAAAAAATTAAAAACGGGTTAGGGCCGGCCCGAGCCCGAGCCCGAGCCTGAGCCCAATAAAGCCGAGCTTAGCAAAGTCCAACTCACTTAGCCCGATTGACACCCATACCTTCTATCTATTAACTGCCTTTTCTAAGACAATGACCATAGTACTTTGCCTATTTACGTTTTGAATCTCCTTCTTCCCTAGCTCATCGTGGCCTCCTTCTTGTCTTTTATCACGCTGTGCGCCCTCATTTTGTCTAATTTCTGTGGACAAATGATATGTTGATCTGCTCAATGTTCAATGGTTTCAAAGACGATCGCGAAGTGTTGAAGGTAAAACTAGACTCATTATGCCGTGCCTATGAGTCCGCCTAAGAAAAGCTTGAGCGACAGCTTCTAATGCTATAGATGTATATGTCGTTGCTGGACTATACACCTAGTTGCGGAACTGCAAAAGAACCTAATGGGCCGTGACCCTCCCAAGATTTTGAAAATCATTTGGATAGTATTATGTATTATATACAATAATTTGCACATTCATTTTAAATTACAAATTGTGGCCCCCTCAAGTAAATTGTTTTTAATATCTTTGTGCAAACTTTTAATTCAGGTTAATGATGACAATGGTAATTTTGATAATTAAGATATACCTTGATTTTTTTTGGAATTTCTTATGTTAAATTTGTAAAATATGTGGTACACATGTAAATTAAAATATTAGTTTAATACTATTATTTTTGATATTTTATAGTTTGGTTTCTTTTTCATATTGTCATGTGGCTTTGAAAGTTTGAGCATTTCCCTTTTCTACTATTTGTTGATTCATTTTGAGCTATCAAGTTTCTTTTAAAATGTTGGATAATCTCTTTTATCTTTCAAAATAAGATATTCCGAATTTAATTTTTCTTCACAAGTTATGTTGTAGAAGAACTAAGTTATAACTGCTATTTTTTTTCACAATAAAAAATACATTAAAAATTCTATTTTAGTTTGGGCCCCTTTAAATTCAAATTCTGGTTCCACCACTGCATAAATCTATTGTGAAATTTGACGCTCATTTTGTCTTCTACCTCAATATGGAAGTGGATGGTGAAAGCAAGTGCTATGATGCATTCTTGCCTCCAGGGTACTAAAATTCTTCTTCCCATATACTGTGCATGTCCAGGAAGCCAAGGCAGAATATCTTGAGTTTATGCTAAGAGAGCCAATGTATTTTTTGACCAGTGATGACTCTAGTGATTTTGACAGCTTAGATGATTTAAACTTTTGATATGTGTATTATTTCCATGATGGTATTGGATTTATAGTAATAGGAAGTTTTCAATCCATCTTATTTCTCCTTCTCCCCTCTTCTTTTTCTTTTTCCGCAAGTGGATCACATTCCATGGTCACGCAAGTGCTCGACCTTCTGCAGCTTTTAGACGATAGCTATCAATCCTGAAGTCCTTAAGGCCTACGTATGGTCCTTCCCAGAAAATGTATATGGATACATGATGGAGGTAAACTTTTGTTCTATGTGGTATTCAGTGCAAAAGCCTCTGAACTCTTTTGAATCAAATTATTTCTCATTATCAGTCACTAGGATGCAAGGGATTGCGAAACGAGTTATGAATTTTTCTCAAAAGAATTCCTTGACTTTGCCATCCATAATGCTGGCTATAACGCAAACTTCGACCCACTTGGTGAAATAATCAATAGCAATGACCAAATAGCTTTGTCCTCCCAGTGCTTCTGGGAAGGGTCCTAATAAATCCATTCCCCACTGTGTGAATGGAATCGGGTTGTTGTGGGACTGATACTCTGTAGCAGGCAAGCGGTGCACATTAGAGTGTAGTTGACATTTTTTACAATGCTTATCTAAGTTTTTCGCATCTTCCTCCATGCTAGACCAAAAATATCCGTACCTCATGATTTTTGGTACTAAGTTCCGGACTCTAATGTGAGCACCACAAATTCCTTCATATATTTCCCTTAAAGCGTAGTCTCTATCTTCTGGGTAACACATTTTATCATAGACCAAGAATAAGATCTTTCATACAATACCCCATTAAATATGGTATATCTAGAAGTTGTGGTCTTGATTTTTCAGGTTTGATTTGCGTCTCCAGGTAATATTCCTGAGATTATGTAATTAATAATCAGAGCATCCAAGTATCACTGTTATGGGGGCTCAAGATTTCTTCTTCGATACTTTTCTTTCTTAACGGCTCTACCCAAGTACTTGCTGTAGGTTCTCTCTCAGGGAGTTTGGAAAGTACATCAGCTTTAACTTTTTGTTTGCTCCCAATCTTTTCAAACTTAATAAACTGAAATAGTATTTCTTCATGTTTTCTTCTCGAGCTTCGAATAACCCAGTGATTTCCAAAAACTATTTGAGAATTTTCTCTGATGACTAAATGTTGCACTGCAAGATGTCAGGCAAGTCTAAGTCTCGTAATCAAGGCTTCACATTCGGCTTCATTATTGCTCACTTCGTCATTATATTTGACAACATAAGCAAATTCTGTCCCATCTGGGTTTTCCAAGATTATTCCAACTCTGCAAGTTTTAGTAGAATCAGATCCATCCATATACAACACCCAACAGATATCCCAATTGGGTTTAGTGGGTTCAACTTCGTTGCGGGTAGTGTCTACCTTTTCTGTGCACTCGACTATGAAATCCACCAGAGCTTGCCCTTGTATAGCCTTTCTTGGAGTGTAGTCAATATGATACTCACTTAGACAGAGGGTCCAGCGAAGCATGCGTCCCGACATTTTAGGTTTGTGCGTAGCATGCCTGATTGGGGCATTGGTGAGCATTTGAATGATGTGACTCTAAAAAATGGCCAAAACTTTCGAACGACCATAACTAGGACAATATGTGTTTTTCCAAAGTTGAGCATCTTTCTTCTGCTCCATGCAAGATATGGCTAATGTAATATACTAGTTTCATAACTCTAGCCTATTCTACACATAAGACCGAGCTAACAACTTCGTCAAAAATAGCCAAATAGATGGATATGATCTCTCATACCCTGGGGCTTACAAATAAGGGTGGTTGACTTAGGTATGTTTTTAGATAATTAGCATTGCCAAACGGGCCAGCCCGCTCCGTTTTTTTCGCGGGATGGGAAACCCCAGTCTGTGGCCCATGATAGTCAGCCCGCGGGCTTTTATAAAACGACGTCGTTTTACAAAAAGAGCAGAACGATGTCGTTTTGTAATTTTTTAAAATGTTTAAAATCATCAAAACGACGTCGTTTTGGGAGGAAATTTAAAAAAAATAAGAAAAAACGGGCTTCAACCACTGAAGCCTGAAACCTTGCCAGCAGTGATTTATTTAGCACAGCAACTTATAGTTATTTCTTAAACATTTTGCTTTGATCTAACGAATGAGATCAAGCATCAATTATGTCCATAATTCTTAGTTTTTTTTCTTCCTTTTTTTAAATATTTAAGCATCAATTAAATCAAACATTAACCAAAATAAGCAAACATTAACCATTAACCAAAAATATCGATGTCGGAAATTGCAAAGTAATTGAATCTTTAACAACAAACATTAACAAAAAAAAAATGAATTGATGAAAATGGAAAGAACTTTAACAATATTACAAGTCTTGAGCAATTTTCTAATCTTCTTTATCTTCATCTTCCGGAACATTTGAACCCGCTGTAGATGTTGATTCTTTTAATGTCATTTCGTCATCTTCATCTGTAAGGGTAAAATATAAAATAATTTAATAAGTAAATTTATGATAATTGTACATTCGATTTAAAGTAAAGAAATTTATATTTATTAATCTTAACACTTATTACTTACCCTCATGAATAAAACCATGAAACCAATTACGTGCACATAATAATGCTTGTACATTTTGAGGAAGAAGGCAGCTTCTATACTTATTAAGGACTCGAGCACCAATACTAAAAGCAGATTCCGAAGCCACTGTAGTAATTGGAATGCTCAAAATGTCAGAAGCCATCAAAGCTAAATCAGGAAATCTATACCTGTTGTCTTTCCAATATTGTAAGACATTCATATTTTGAAAATGGCTCCATTCCAACTTTGTCTCATCCAAGTATGTATCCAATTGAGATTTTCCAGTCTTGGTAACAACTAGACTATCAAACATCTTAAAATCCTAATCAACGAAACATACAAAATTTTAAAAAACAAGACATTAGTAGAGAATGTTTAAATTTAATGATATTCAAATATTTAAACTAAACAAGAATATTAAGGAAACTTACATCTGTTGGAGATAACAGGGTATCCAAATCATCTGTATCTATTCCCAATCCACTTTCACTTGGTTTAATAGAAGGCATAAGCTCATGTGAAAGAGAACTTGACGCATTTGCTATTTTTTTTTAATATTGTTCAAACAACTGCTTTGTCTTTTTTTTCACAATATCCATCTTCTCACAAGTAGTACTTGGATCAACCTTGTTATAACACATCTCCAACAATTGAAATTTTATGCGAGGATCAAGAACAACTCCTAGCGCAAGAATAACACTATACTCCTTCCAATACTTGTCAAATTTCTATTTCATCCTTGTAACCATGTCCTTTATGACAACATCTTCATTATTCACATTATTCACTAATAAACACTCAATTTTCCAAACTTGCATAAAGTATAAGTTAGAGGTCGGGTAAGAGGAACCAGATATCAACTTAGTAATCTCAAAAAAAGGACGGAGAAATTCAAACATCTTTTGACCCCTTGTCTATTCTTCCAATGATGGACAATACTTGTAATTTCTATCACTTAAAGAAAGACTAGCAAATGCACGTCGATATTTCAATGCACTTTCAAGCATCATATATGTAGAATTCCACCTAGTAGATACATCCAATCTCAAATGAATCCCCATTTGAATGCCTACTTATCTAACATATTCTTCGAAAGCCTTCATTCTCCCTTCCGACCCCTTAACATACTTCACACTCTCTCTAATCTTATGCAAAGCATCATTAGCTACTTTCAAACCTTCTTGCACAATTAGATTCAAAATATGTGCTGAGCATCGAATATGAAAAAATTCCCCATTACATAACAAACTATCTTGCAAACAAAGCTACTCCCGCAAAATATCTTGCATGTTATCATTAGAAGGTGCATTGTCCAATGTTATTGAAAATATTTTCCTCTCTATTCCCCACTCTCTTAACAAATCAAAAACTTTTCTTGCCAATTCAACTCCTGAATGGGGAGGAGGGAAATCCGAAAAAGATAGTATGAAACTATTCAATTGCCATTCGACATCAATAAAGTGAGCAGTCAAACAAATATAACCTTCAGATGTGCAAGCTGTCCAAACATCAGATGTGAGACATATTCGACTTGGAACATCAACTAGTATTTGTTTTAAACTATTTTTTTCCATATAAAGCTTCCATACACCAGATGCAGCAGTATTCCTAGAAATATTTGTCACATCAGGGTTGCAATATTTAAGAATATCTCTAATCCCTTCATACCCAACAAATGAAAAATGAAGGTCATGCCTTATAATTGCACCCGTAATTTTTTCACGCAGAACTTTTTGGGAAATATTTCTACTTCTTACTTTCCCAGTATTATTTATAAGCATATTTCCCACATTTTGAAACTGAGATTTTAATTGATGACAAACCTTGACATGACTACTAATGCTAGAAGTCCCATATTTAGACCCTCCTGCTACATACTATTTTCTGCAACCCAGACATTCTGGTCTTGGCTTCCCATCTTTTCCAACGCCCAAGTCTTTGAAGCATGACCACACAGATGAAATGGTAGTCTTTGCCTTCTTTGAAGGTTTGATATTTGACTGAAGCTCACTCTCCACAGCATTAGAGTTTTGATTGGGCAACGAACTTTCATCTTCATCAACTCGAAGCTCAGGATGGTTTTGGTTATTCATACTGCAACATGTAAGTAAATTTTGTACAACTTAAATTTCAGATATGGAGGCAATCAAACATGATCAGATTATGCAACAAACCAATAGCAATGTTTCAATTAACATAGTTATGCTATATTTCATTCCTAGTTGCATAGAAATCCAAGTCAAAAGAAGTCTTTCTATTCATGGTCTAGTGTAATTGAAGCCAAAAGAAGAATGGGATACCATACAACACATAAAACAGAAGGAAACGATTCTCCTGCGTGGTTACATGACAATCATGTGCATTTCCCAACAACTTCACTCCAGAAGGAAACAACCATGAAAGATTCTTTAGATCATAGTCTTTAAATCACAACATGGATATATTGAATGGATCATTTAATGAAAGTGATCACTGGTTGAGGAAAAGAAGAAGTTTTTCCATTTGTGGTGGCAAACAGCAAACTATATGGCCATGATATTACTATTTGGAAGTCATGATAAGAGCATCAGAAGTACCAATTGTTTATTTCTCTGAAAGAAACTGGTCACTTGGAGTAAGAGTTGTAGCATCAAATAATAGCATTCCATATGAAGCTTAATGGCATTCTTTTTCTCTAACTTTTCTACTTCAAAAATGAAGTACCAGTTGAAAAGCCTTGGAAATTTAGATTCTTCCTCCACATTGATCAGCTACTATTAACATACAGATTAATGTTATGGAGAGTGATAGGAAGTCTAAGATTTATGAACTAGAAAGAACAAGAAAATCAACGAACCACTATCGGAATATAAAGAATGGTGGGCGGTTCATCTAGAATGAGCATGGTAAAAATAAGAAATTCAAAGCTCAAAGAAAGTCTAAATCTTCAACAATTATATTTGCTGACAAGAAGACCACATATTGTTTCCTATACTATCATGAAAAATGCATTCTTCCCACATCCGAAATATGAATCAAGAACAGAATTGTTGAAAAATGCATTCTCAAGTAGTTACTCTTCAATTTTTGTTTTTTAGTTACTGCCAAGTCCATCCGACATTCTGTACTTTTTCTCTTTGAGAATTTAATCAGTCGAACAGAATTCTAACAAAACCAAAGTATATTTCCTATTTCTATCTTATTAACACAAGACAGAGCTGAAAGCAACAGATTCAACTAGAATCATTACATCTAGATTCAACTTCTGAACATTATATCCGAAGGCGAAAGAGCTGAAAGCTAAGAGAAAATCAGTAAGTAAATGGCAGAATGGGCTGATACTCTGGATAGATTCTTTCAAAGTTTGCATAACGATTAACGACCTCTCATTTCTCCACTAAATACCGAATCCCAAAAACACAAACGTGATTTTAACCCGCAGAAGTACATAAATTGATAAAAACATAAACTTGAAGAGCACAAATCCGGGAAACAAAACATTTCTAGGATCCCAAGATTCCCAACAAAACATTTGCCCAGCAAAAGCAAAACTGAAAAACCAACGAGAAGAAGAAGAAATAAAAAAATAAATTCTTGAACTTACTTGGGGTTTTGGACAGATTTGGAGAAGAATGGACTGAAGCAGAAAGAAGATACGAATTGCTCTTGTTCTTTGTGGATACGAAGACCTCGAGCTGAAGATCGATTAGGGCAGCGCCGCAGCGGACTGTGCTGTGCAGTCTGCTTTGCTGAAGCTGAAATGAGAAATCCGAAATGAACAAAAGAGAAGAGATGGAAAAACGATCAAAACGACGTCGTTTTGCCATCTCAAAAAATTTAAAAAAAAGCGCGGGCTAGCCCGTTCCGGCCCGCGGGCTAAATGGAATGGGCTAAAAAAGCCCACGATAAAACGGGCTTGGCTTTACTAAGTCCAAGCCCGTCTGTTTAGCTTAGCCCGTGGGCCAACCCGCGGGCCAAGGCCCGTTTTGACAGTGTTACAGATAATAGAAGGCCTGCTGGCAATTTGAAACGCATTTGAACTTGCCTTCATTCCTCCATTTGTGATAAAATAGGACTCTTTTTTCTCCAGCTTTGGCTAGGAATCGGTTAACTACGACCATTCTGTCGGTCAATCGTTGTATCTCATTAATTATTCAAGAAGGTTGCATGCGTATAATTGCATGTATTCTTGCTGAGTTTGCTTCGATCCCTCTATGTGACATCATGAAACCTAAAAATTTACCAGACCGAACTCCAAAGGTAAATTTTTGCTGATTTAACTTCATGCCTTCCCCTTGTAATGTTGTAAGCATTTCCTGAATGTCTTTGGCCAGGTAGACTATTTTCTTAGACTTAATGTTGATGTCATCCACTTATACCTCTATATTTCGTCCAATCTGATTGACGAAAACTTGTTGACCATCTCTTCAAAGTAGGCCCCTGTGTTTTTTAAATCAAAGGGCATACATGTATAATAGTAGATCCCGTCATCTGTGACAAAAGAGGTTTTGTCCATATCTTCTTTAGCCATTGGTATCTAGTGATAACCGTTATAAGCATCTAAGAAGCACAACACATCGTGCTCAGTCATTGCATCTACTGGCTGATCAATTCAGGAAAAGGGGTATGGCTTCTTTGGGGTGGCCTTATTTAGATCCGTAAAGTTGATGCACATACACCAGTCCCTATTAGGCTTTGGTACTACCACCAAGTTGGCTAGCCACGTGGGGAAGTGTACGGGTATAATTATTCCTATGCTTAATAAGCTTTTCACATCATGTCGTATGAACTCCTGCCTTTGTTTGGCAAAAACTTATTTTTTTAAACAAGGGATAAGATTTAGGCTTGATCTCCAGGCGACTTTCAGCTATTGTACTAGAAACCATTCCTAATTCAATATTGTCCCAGGCGAATGTGTCCCAATGTTTTGTTAAGACCACTTGGACTTGATGGCAAATTTCCTTGGGTTAATTCCTGTTCGAGCTTTATCTATTTCTCAGCTCAAGGAATCAATACAAAATTACAGGAATTCTCCTTTGGGCTCCATCCTCATCACATGTTCACTATTCTCCGTAGCATGCATTCATATTCCCGGTCTTTAGAATCTTGAAGCTCGCCTGAATAGCATTCCTTTGCATTGTTTGCCTTCCTCCCCTCCCCTTGCGGAAGCAAATAATATCCTTCTTCAATAGGTATTTCCAGGGTTAAGTCAGAAGTTGAGATACAATCATCTAATTTATTCAATTCCAGTCGCCCTAACAATATATTGTAGGTAGAAGTAATAGGGACTATTGAAAATTTCATTAGTACGACAATGATATTAATACACCGGTAATTCTACCAAACTAATGACCTTTATACTTTTTTTAGTAAATTCATCCAAAGGTACGCCCTCACAGACCAACTTTTCTTCGGGTACTCCCATTCTATCAAAAGTTTCTTTAAATAAAATATTGGTGAAACTTCCTATGTCTACCAATATGCAACAAACAATCCAATCATCTATATTTAAAGATATGACCAAAGGCCCATTGCCTAAGGTTTTTTACCGCTTTAATGGTAATGCATCTACCATGTTAATAACACGAGCTTCAGATTTACGTTCTCCTGTTACTAATGTACTAGCCTTTGCTTTTTCACAAGAGATAAATTCCTTAGGATACCCTTACCGAATGGTGTCCTCAATTTCCCTTGTGAGGTCGTTGCAGCTTTCTGTGTTATGACCATGATCTTTGTGAAACAAGAAGTAGTGCTTTTGACTCCGCTTGTCTGAAGGGTTAAATATTTTTTGCTGGGGTGGTAAAATACCCAAAAACTCAACTTGGTGTAAAACCTTCTTTCGGGATGCTTTTAATGGAGTAACTTTTTGTAAGTACTGTTCAAATACCCACTGGGGCATTTGCGGAGCTCCTCCCTGAGGCTCCGTTCAGACTTGCTTCCTACGATCTTCTTTTCTGTCTTGTTCTTGCTCATCGACACTCGGTCTGGCTCTTTCTTCTTTCGTATAATCTCATTGCCTCAAATGAAGCGTTGTACTCGCTCGTGAACTTAGGCACTGGGGACTATTTAACGAGAGTGCACAAATCGTGGACATAAGCTTTAATATAAAGCTCATCCTGTAAGTCGTGCATATCCAATGCTTCCTTACTAAAATGAGCCGGATAATCGGCAACCGACTCAGCAACCTTTTGCCAAAGGTGTAAGGGGTTGTCAATTGTCTTTTGTTGGACAATGTTGGCAGAGAAGTGTATCAGGAATTGTTCCCCTATTTGATAAAAAGTAAAGATGCTTCTTGGCTTTAAGGATGAGAACCATCACAAAGCTTATGCTTTCTGAGAGCTTGGGAACATTCAGTATAAGGCTATGTCAGAGGTGTCCAGCTGCAACATAAGAGACATGAACTTCTCTAGGTGTTTCCTAGGATCTCATGTACCGTTGTACTTATCGAACTTTAAGTTGTAAAACTGAGCATCCTAGGTGGCATGCTGGAATTTCTCGCACAAGGGGTTATGTTGTATGAAGTTTCAACTGCCGAAGTTTCCTTGCTGCACTTTATTCATGACTTCCATCATTGTCATGCAAGCTTTCTGCTCCCGATTCCAAAGTATCCTACTTATCTTTGCTACCAGTTTCCTATGCCTGTTGCCTAAGCTGCTCGGATGTGGAAGCAATATGACAAGTTACCAGCTTAGGGTCTGGATTCCCAGATGATATAGAGAGTTAATGGATTGAATCTAGCTTTGTAAGGCATGCAATTGTTCTATTGTGATCGGGAATAGTGGCACCCTGTTTAGGATGGGAGAGACTCCAAGGCGCTCTTGTGAAGGGAGATTAATGGTCGTGGAAAAAGGGACTCCTTGCTCCCCCTGCGATCGACACTGATAAACACAAAGGTCGTTAGAGGAATCAAGAGTAATATCATGAAAAAAGTTAGTTGCAGAAGGATCCATAAGGGAGGTTACAGTTCAACCACGATGGGTGCCAATTGTTGGAGGGTGGATTCTTGAACCAACGTTTCTTCACTTGGATTTCCTACGAAAGATGATTAGCAGATGGGGACCTATCCCCAAAAACCCTCCGATATTTAAGTCAGTTTCGATTGAAGAGAATAATAATTAAAAGAAGTTGTGGTAGTTGGTATTTATAAAAAACATACCTGTGAAACTAAAGATATAAATCTTTTTTAGAAAATAACTTGTTTTGAACTCCTATTCCAAACAGGAATGGATTTTCTTTTTGGGTCTTACTCTTTAAGGTACGATCTAGGTATTTGGGCCTTTCTCCCAAGCCCAACTCTACCAGCATATTACAAATGAAAATCTCTAAAGTTACATAAGATACAACAATAATCTCACAGCAATCAAGAAATCAAGAAGCAAACATAAATTACGACAATGACCAATTCTTTTAATGCTCAAGGAAAAATTAAGGAGTTAATCAGTTCAAGTTCTACCACAAATTTGTGAGAATGTTTTGGTTGACCTCATTGGTGATCTCTCTAAGAATTTAAGCCATTGCAACAACTAATTGTAGAAAAACTTGGAGAAACTCTAAACTCCTATCTTCACCATTACTCTAGTTTATTCTTCTCAAGGTGGGGTAAACATTTAGAAATAAGAAAGGATTTAACCATTAGTTGAGTAATTTTACCCAAAAAAATTGATAACTTATCGTTAACTATTTGCTTGTCCTTGAATATGTCATAATTTGGCATTGGCATCTTTAACCATTAGTTGAGTAATTTATGATAGAAACACCGATACCTTCCTTTTAACTTTAGAGACAATTCTAGACATTCTTCAATGTAAGGGACTATTTGGAGTTTTGGCTCTTTTTTTTTTGAAAAAATTCATTTTTTTTGGTGAGAAATAGAGATTTCAATGGTTTCATTCAAAAACTCGCTAAATCAAGTTCTCATGACTTGACCTTATTTGATTTTAAATGTAGCAATATGCTTGGTTGTAGAAGTTACTGATATTATATTGAATTTGAACCACAAATCATAGTTTGTAAAAATTAATTATCAAAAGTTACTACCATATGAATTTTATGTGTTTGTTAGTCAAATAGGGTTGAGAGAAATAAATCGAAAGTCTTTGTCCTTATCTTTTCTTTTTCTTTTGATCGAAGGGAGATTAACCATTAATAGGAATATTCATATTACAATTAGGTACTTTACTGTAGGAATCCAAACCAATCAAATCGTTAACGAACATATTTAAATTCCTGTTTGTAGTACAATCAAGTAATTATTTTTAATATTCTGTTTTACAGAAACCTTTGTTGTAAAGATTGTTTATGATCCTTTCCATGGTGAAAAATTGTATGAAATGTATCTAAAAAATGAAAACTTGATCCCACTAAATACTTCTAGAATTTATAGGCTTTTGAAGTTCCTCTATGGTTACCAAATTTTGCATTTATTGTGACTTATGAGTTTTTCCACCAGCAAAAATAATAATTTCATGACCTTCACCGTAGTGACATACAAATATTGTTTTTTCCGGATGATGTTGCTAGTGGAAATGCTTTGTCCTTGTAGTGACAAAAGGGGAAGAAGAGGAACGGAAAAGAATAAAAAAGGGATAAGGTTAGAAATGTCTTTAGGATTTAAAATAGGATAACTTAAATTAGCATTAAGTTTAAGGGGGTTATTGAAGTAATTAAATATATGAGGAGTTATTGTGCTAATAGACTGAAGTTTGAGGGGCTATATGTTTTAGATTTCCTCCAAACCCTAATTCAAAACCTATTTCCCCTCCCAACGACCCCAAAACCCTCGTCGTTCGCCCCATCCTCGCTTCCCCAAAACCTCCCCGCTTCGCTGCAGCTCTAGCTCCGCCACAATGTCGATGTCGAAGAGCTCCAAGATGCTCCAATACATCAACTACCGGATGAGGGTTCACATCCAGGACGGCCGGCAGCTGATCGGAAAATTCATGGCCTTCGACCGTCACATGAATCTCGTCCTCGGTGACTGCGAAGAGTTCCGAAAATTGCCTCCCACGAAAGGCTCAAAATCGAAGGAAGAAAGGGAAGACCGCCGTACTCTCGGCCTTGTTCTTCTCAGGGGTGAAGAAGTGATCTCCATGACCGTTGAGGGTCCACCTCCCCCTGACGAATCTCGCGCTAAAGCCACCGCTGCTGCTTCCGCTGTTCCTGGTCCCGGAATTGGCCGTGCTGCTGGCCGTGGTGTGCCTACTGGCCCTCTTGTCCAGGCTCAGCCGGGTCTTGCAGGGCCGGTTAGGGGAGTTGGTGGTCCTGCTCCTGGCATGATGCAGCCTCAGATTTCTCGTCCTCCTGTGCCTCAGGTTTCAGCCCCGCCGATTTCCTATCCTCAGCAACCGCCACCGGTGGTCAGGCCTCCTGGACAAATGCCGCAACCACCTATGGGGCCCATGGGCAGAGGACCAGTGCCTATGCCGCCGCCCCAGTTCAGGCCAGGTGCTCCTCCTGGGCCTTTCCCGCCTCAGTTTGGACAGAGGCCCATGGTTCCTCCCCCTCAGATGATGAGAGGTCCACCTCCGCCTGCACCAAGACCCGGTATGCCTGGTGCTCCTCCACCGCAGCAGCCTCCTCGTCCTGGTATGCCACCCCCACCACCTGGTGGTCAGGTGCCTGTATTTGGCCCTCCTCGCCCTGGAATGCCTCCCCCGCCTAATGCTCCTCCTCAGAACCAGCAGCAGTAGGATTACTAGAGAATGTGGTATGTAATCCTGTAGCTTTCTTTTTCCTCTTATTATTGCACGTTATAGAAGTTGATGGTATTATATGCATATAAGCTGGATATGAGTGGTAATTTCAGTGCAAATTCTTTGATTGTCTGCTTAATAGCCAGGAGTGTCTACCAGTTATTGTTGGGTCGTTAGAATGCTTAATCTTGTTAAGTTGCCTTACCTCCTGTATTTTGTTGCTAGGCCAGTTTTTGGGAATTTAAAATTTTGGGTATGTTAGGGAACTGTTAAGAAATTGCGCACTTAATATATCATGCATATTTGGAAAAGAATAGGAGATTGGATGTTGGTGGTTATATTCAAGTGTTCATCTTCATTTTTGAGTTGCAATACTACCTTTATTTTTTATATTATCTAAGACATGAGTTTTTCTAACATGGTGGTGTGCTCCTCACCTCATATGTACACTTAAGAAGGGTAGATATTCCCTTCAGTCAATATTAGTGGAGAAGAAAAACCCAGAAGCATTTTTACAGTGAATAATTTTTATGTATCATCCCTCTTGCTGTCAAAGTTAGCTTCTTGCTTCATTGATTACGAACGAACTGGTCCGTTCTTGGAATTTCCATTCTTTTAAAACCCTGCTACGAGTTAGTTCTGTCTATATATAGAGTACTGGATTGAAGCCTGAAGTTGATATTTCCTTTGAGAATAAAAATACAACTTTGCAGCATTTATTATTAGAGCACTCTCATCGGTGGCTACCTGTTCTTGCACCCATAATCCCAAGTGTTTGCATTAATTGCTGAAGGCTATTCTTTCCATGGTTTTCTTTATTCTGACTCCAAGATTACGATTGTTAAGTAAGTAAAACCTTCAGGATTTTTCAACTTCTCTTTGGGAGCAAGCATATTAGTCGAGGACGTAACTTCGTTAGGGTGTCTGTAATTGTTTCTGATGTTGTTAGCTCTGTGGGATGGTAAATGTATTTGCTATTATTTGTAAGATACACGTCATGGTGTACTGATCTTCCTCTTCATATGTCCCTCAACTATCCTCATGAGAGTATTAAGTATTAATTGAAGGAAGGGATAATAAGAGGACCTGATGTACAGATTATACAGGCAAATGAGAAACACACCGGTATATTGTTGCATGTTAAGGCTCAAACTTAGATGAACTCTACCTAGTCTTGATGGCTAATCAATAGTGGTCTATTAGGAATGATAAGATTAGTTAGTTGAGTCAAGGCCATATATACCAGGTTTAACAGAAACCGATTTTAGAGGGGAAAGGACAAAATCTTTTGCTTCCAGACTTTGCTGCTCAATTCTCTTGGCCAATTAGTAGGCCAGTTCTTGAATGATTAGTTGGCAAATAGTATTAGTGACTCTAATCTGAATTCTACTTTAAACACCCGTAAGTTGATTTGGATCAACCTGAATCAGCATATTCTGATCTATTGGAGATGGTCAATTAGATTGAGATGAATAATTTCAATGTTCTTAAATAGTTATAGATAGGATGTATAATACTACAAGTAGATACAGTATATACTTATAGTTCTAACCTTCATTTCCAATTACCTTCCCAATTTTAGTTTCTTGACAAAACTACAGCATTTCGAGCCATGTTTAGTAGTGTATTTTGCTAGATGGAAACTCATATACCCTTCCAAATTCATCCACAATTTGGATTTCACATATTTACAGCACTCCCCTTCATTTTCTAATCAGTGAATGGGTTCTGGTTTCTTCGTTAAACTATGGTACGGTATTGTCATAAATTGTGTGCGATGCAGCAGTTTCAATTATGATCCAAAATATTTACAGTGATAATAAATGGATTTTGATAACAAAACAACTTAATGAAGGATAAGCTTAGGCCTTGTTTGATAACTCAATTTAGCGCTTAAAATTAATTGATAATGCACTTAATAAATTAAGTTTGTTTGATAACAGATGCTATTAAGTGTTTAATATTTTTAAGTGTTTTTGATAACAATTTTACTAATCACTTAATTGTTTAATACCTTATCAATTGTAGTTAAAAATTTTAAGTGAAATCAAAGTGACTTAAGTTTGAAATCTAAATTTGCTGATTATTTTTTCAATTATTATGTACTTTTATATATATCTTAGATTTAAAAAAACATTACAAAATAAAGTGTAATAAAATATATTTACTGGTCTTTAGAATAGAAAATTATTAATATATTATCAATTTTGTGAACTTTTTATTTTTAGTAACTATTATCAATTACGAAAAGAAAAATTTTGCAATTACAAAGTAATCAAACCTTGACTTTTATTGTAAAAGTACTACTTAATAAAATTAGTATTGATTTTTTGTCGACAATAATTTTTTGAAAATTATATTTTTACCAATGTAATGTTTCTAAAAATTATGAGTTTCAAACAAAAAATTCTCTTTTCAACATTTTTTGAGCAAAAAAGCAAATATAAAATTTTCAGATTTTAAAGCTCAGTAATAAATAATTATCACATTAATTAATTCAGTCTTTAGATTTAGACTTCAGGATTCAAATTCAGTTCTCAGACTTTAGGTTTCAGAATTCTGAACTTAAATATTTTAGACTTCAGTCTTTAAAATTTAGTTTTATCAAACAGGCCCTTTGTGACTTTCGTTCCAAATGTTAATCGAACCTATCTTATATTCGTTCCTGAATCACACTAATATAATTTTTTGAAAGTTGATGTTACAATGATGGCTTGGTTTATAGCATCTCTACATCTAATTTACTAGTTTCACACAAGTATGTAAAATTGATTTGTTGTGTTGGCATCTTAAAGTTGCACATTTTTACCTCTAATTTTTTTAAAATACATTTTAGCACCCTATACATGGAATATCTTCAACTTTTTACTTCTTAAATTTCCTGAATAGTCTCTTAGATTTCGAAAATTGTCCTCTAGGATCATGAAAGTTTAAAAATTTCAATTCTACTCCCTCAAATAATTCAATTTGGAACGTATGATTTGGTTCCATTTGAACCCATGCGATGAATAGATGTACATTGGTTGCATCAGTGTCCATCTATATCTATGTTCAAACCGTTATCAGCCATTTAGCCATACTGTCACCTCAAGATTGTCTTAGAAAGACATTTAATTGCACGACAAAGCTAATTGCAAGAACTGTTTAATTCTGTAATTCTTCCATTTTCTCCTAGCAAAAATATTAAATATCTTTCTTAAAAAATATAAAGTAAGAAAAGTTGCTGGTTTGTTTATATTGGACTTTTGCTTCTTTTGGGATTTTAATTCCACCATTTTGGTTAGCGGAGCTTGTTCTGTGTTGTCTATGCATTGTTGTAGGCATGTTTGTATTGGATGTTTACCTCTTTTAGGATTTTCAGATCCGCATGTTTTATTGCCTATGCTTTATTGTATGGATTCCAGGAAAAGATTTCCAAAAACTACGGTAAACCTCTTAGGTAGTTATACAGGTAAGACTGTAAATTTTGATTTTAATGCTTCAAGATAAAAGAATAGAATTCAAGGAGTTGGGGCTAATGGTCGATGAAACCATTGTACTTTTAAAAGTAATGGAACTAATAGAGGCAAGTTGCTACATTTACAACCCCCTCCCCCCTCAAGGTAGAAGTGTCTTGAGTATGTATTTAGAATGCTTTAACAATTTTGCACTTCATCTAGGTACTTGGAGCACGGGCTCAAGGATATGTGATGCAGGCTGTGGTCCTAAACAAGGGTCCAATTTCACTTGCCCTAATCTTTTGCAATAACTTTGGGTAGGATTTTATTACAGAAGTAACATGGGCTTCGTATGATCTCAGAGGGATGGTAAACACCAACGTATATGCTCATAAAAGTTTTATTTTGGATTTGTCTGCATTGATTTTTCCCTTACTGGAATACTGATTAAACCTCTTTTTTTCAAGCTTGAGTCTTAGCAGACTTTCCTTTTCTACTTTAAGCTCGTTGTGTTTACTTGTAATCCTTGTAGTGAAACTGGCAATTCTTTATGTTATGCTGCATGGAAGCAGTTATCTATTCATAGATTGAGATCCTTAAGAACATTGTCCTGTCTTAAAAACAATATTTTGAGCAATAGCTGGAAGCTAGAATTCTATACCTAATTAATAAACAAAGAATAATGTTTAAATATTTTAAGTTTGTCTTCATTTAAGGTAAAAAAATCCAGTTGAATGCATGATTTATAATGTTTTAAGAGTCAGAATAAGCTTAATGGGTCAAAAGGTATTCCCTTCTTATCTTTCGAGTAACAGATTTCCATTTTTGCTGGATTGTATAATTCATCCGTGTATCAGTTTTCGGTTCATTGGCTTGAGAGCAAGATAAAAATTAGTGCATTATCAGTTTGCTATAACTTTTGGCCTTGTGTTGAAATACTTTGTTGTTTCTGCTTCCACAATCCAACTCAAAATTTGGGATGAGCCAAACCAATATATCATTCCTTTTTTCATATAAGTATATGGGGGCATAGAAGACCATGATAGATTGAGAATTTGGAGCCTTTTGGAAATTAAAAATGTTGCAATCCAGCTTGAAGTTAGCTTTGCTTGTACCTTGTATGCATTGGTGCCTATGGAAGTGATAAATTCATTCTTACTGTTTGCTGCATTTATGAGTGCCATTAGCGTCAGATAAGCTTTATATTCTGTCAAATGAGCGTATTTGTTGATTTGTGATTTGTCATACTCTATGTTCTGTAAATAAGCATGTAAGCATTTGAAATAAATAGGATTGCTTTTTCTATCTGTATGGGTGGAGAATTACATGTCCATTTTCTATTTCACTGAATTGATATGTTTCTCATAAAAATAAGAAGGTGCTCATGTATAATGTATTTGGCAGGAACTTTTGTAATTTTGGTGGTGAAGTGCAGTGAGGATGCCAAACTTCAGATCTCGATGTTAGGCTCCTTCTCAATGTTTCGAGTCCCCATTTGTTGATGGTTTGTATTAAATGAGAGATTATGTCCCTAATCAAGCTTCCGGTTGTGAAATTACTTTTGACATATATGACCCTGACCTAGATGTTTTGGCAAAATTATTCTCCTCAACCTGTTATAACTTGCAGTATACATCTGCTCTGATTATGAGTACATATGTTTCTTACCGATATTTATATATCCTTCACCTTCTCCTATGATGCTTGTCTTTTGCGTATCTGAAATGAGGAAAGCTCCAAGCTGCTTGTTTGATGCTATCATTGTCTTCTTGTTGTTGGCTTTTCCTCTATTATTCATTATATTTGAAGAATGAAGCTGAGTGGAAAGATTATACTGCTGCTAAGCTAAGTTCACAATGCATGGAACATTTTTTCTGTTCTTTATTTTTGTAATGCAAACAATATGGAAAATCATCTATTATGAATCCCAGACATTATTCGGCCCCCCCGCCCCCCTCTCCCTCTCCTCCTCCTCCTCCTCCTCCTCCTCTCTCCATCCGGGGTTAATTTCTATTGTCAAGCAGGTTTGACATGTTCCTCCCTGCATTTAATGGATAAAGATAACCATCAGGAAGGAAAAACCTTCTTTGCGTTTCTTTTTCTGTTTGGGGTTATGAATTTTGTGCTGAAGAAATTTCTGTGGTAGGACTGTTTCTGAGCCCTTGGAATCATAAGGAGGTGGGCAAACATATGCTGTTGACCAGTTTTGTGCACTTAGTTGAAAGATTTTGAGCAAAGGACGCTCAACTGACGAAGGATGCAAACGAGAAAATGTTATTGGGGGACAACTTTCATTAAAGCATTTTTCAAGATTAATGGTCTTGTTTGTCCGCTAGAATTATTTTTCATGTAAAGGATGGACCTCAGCAAGTGTTGCTGGTCCGAGAAGATTCGGGTGAAAACATTACCTTTGAAACTTCGGTGCAGTCTATATCTCCATCTTTGACTTAATCAATCACCAATCAGTTCGATACTTCTCTAATTTGCTTTGAATACGTATGGATTCGGACCCCATTATAAATCATGCTTCAATGTAGAAGTGTACAAGTAAGAGATGGCTTACCCGGGCGACCAGCCTAGTGTTGCACATCGCTCAATCAAAAGGGGGGCAGAGGTAAATGAGAATTCTTTTGAGAAACAAGATATTTCATTCAAGATACTTTGACCATTTCAATAATATATGAATGTGCAATTTCAGTCTGTCATTCAAGAATATGCAAGTTCTATAATTTTGAGAATTATGATTTTTGTTTCAAAATATTAATTTTACGAGAATTTCCCAAACGTCCCTTTGCATCCGTGTGTTTGTAAACAAATATATATCACGAAATGCTTGTATTATGATCCTTGCTCTTTGATCCACTATATCTTAATTTGGTGACAAGGTAATAGCTTAGTGGATGAATTACTCCTTAAGAAAGCAAAAGGTCATGGGTTTAATTGTTGGAGTCTTCGAAGTTATTTTTACTATGTTTCTCCTGTTGGCACCGCAAGAAATCTTTCTGAGATTGCTTACACGCTGATCATCATCAACTGCATACTCTGAACTTGCTACGTTATCGTTTCTTTCCGAAAAATGATCATTTGCTGATTTTCTACAAAAATGCACCCAATGAAAAAAAGAGGAAGATTTTATTAATTTTGATTATGGTTGGTTGTAACAGTTATGTCATTGTTGCTCCGTGGCCGAATAATGAAGCTATTTTGTGGTATCGCCCCTGCAGGTCTTCCCAATTTTTGAGGAGGATGAGGGTGGTAGTTCTGCTTAGCCGTAGCTAGTTTTGCTTAACAAGAGTCTTATTATTCTGAAAATGAAAACGGTAGGCTCTTTTTTTTTTTTTTGGTACAGAAAATTGAACTAAAAAACTACTATCTATGCAACATTCGCTTGGAGAAACAAGCGATCCACTTCTCCATCCGCTATTTTAAACTATTTTAACTTGCCTTGAATCACGTGGCACTTTGTTTTTGAGAAATAAACTGTCCAAATACAGTCTTATTGTTTAAAAATAGCTTTTTCTTTCTTAAATTCATTTTATCTCATTTTGAAACCCTTATAGATGCGTTGAATTTGAAATTAATCTAAATTTCTTTTCATATAATCAAATTTTGGTCCACTGGTTGATCTTTAAAGTTTTATTCAACTCAAGATTATCAGCAAGAATCCTAACTCTCATATTTGCCTCTTGCAGCTCTTCTCCACTTCTTGTTTGAGCCTTTTCTTTACTAGCACCATCTATTCCACTATTATTTATACTTTTTAATTATTATAGTCATTTCTAGTTTTAAAGAACATTAAAGTGCCTTCTCTTAATCTTTTCTTTCATCAGAAATAAATTAAAGATTATATTAAATATTTTAATATGATAGAGATCCTTTTTATTGGCTATTTTGTTAAAATTCATTAAGCCTCATATATTTCATAGAACTTATATTTTTGGGGTTGGAAATATTGGATTTCCAGAGGGTCATTTGGTGGTTTTTCTAATCAAAATTATTAGGTTCTTAAAAGCCTCCTTGTTAACTCTTCTTATTAATGACTTATCCAAAAAGGGGGGGAAAAAAAACTCTTCTCGGTAAAAACGTGATATAACTTCTGATTTTGTTCATTCTCTTGTGCATTCTTTATTTAATTGATTGAAGCAAATAAAATCAAATCACCTATGTTCAGTCATATTCCTCTTCTCAATACCTCTGCACACAGATAGATATCCGACAGATCAAATCAGAATTAAGCTTCCATCCCCAGTTTCCTCCTTAACCGTCCCAAAGCTATAGCCTCCTCATCTTCTTTTTCTTCTTTTTCTAGCCAAGGTGATCCAATGTTGCCGGCTTTATTCACTACCTACTTTTAAATTTTGTTTAGAATCATTGCCGGGCCGAAATGGTGGGAGCAATAAGATATCAAGGTACAGTCCACCAATGACGCACTTGATGTTTGCTGATGATCTGCAGGGCTAATACTAAAAGGAGGTTGAGAAGATTATGAGATGCCTCAAGCTATACCATGAATGGTCAGGACAGACAATCAATTTGGACAAGTCAGTTGTCCATTTCAGCAGAAATACCAAGCCTGCTACAAAGCTGTCCATGCAAGAAATACTTGGAACGGGGTCAATCACAAAGGAAGCTATCTAGGAAATCCTTTCTGTAAAGGAAAAACAAAATCACAAGCTTTTCAGTACATAATTGAAAAAGTCAGTAAAACTACCAGCACGGAAAATGAAATCTCTCCCAAGCAGGTAGAAGTATCTTACTGACATCTGTGCTCCAAGCTCTGCCCCTCCGTGCAATGCAAACTATCGTTCTACCAGTGTCCATCTGTAACAAGTTAAGACAAACTTGGCGGAAACTTTTGGTTGGGATTCAAAGAGGAGGGGGGAGAAACACATATTCATGAGAGCTTGGGATAAAATCTGTTCAACAAAGCAAGCTGGTGGCTAAGGCTTTGGGATGCCCTTGGAGAATAACAGAGCTTTTGTGGCAAAATTGTGCTGGCAAGTTATGAGTGGACCAGCTAGGATATCGGTGAAGGACATTGTTCAAAATACCAGAGGGTGGATATGGGCAAGTATCTGGGCTTGCTGTGATGTCATAAAAAAAGGGGCTTGCATACAAATTTGCTCAAGAACTCAAGCACATGGGGGGATCAGTGCATCCCAACATTGGGGGAATATAAAGTTCCAGAAAAACTTGAGGCATTCAATTGAGCTGCAACATGTCCAAGAACTCAAAGGTGAAGATACCAAAACCAGGAAATGAGCTTTATTAGACAGAAATTCCCAAGCGAAGTTGCAAATGCCATACTAAGAACTAATATTCCTGCCCACTAGGAACATGACTCGATGATTTGGATTCCTTCTAAGTTGGCCAAATCAGCTACAGATTAGAAAACCTGGAAAAGTGCACCACAAACTCTTCAGTCAGCCATAAGTGTGGGCGGACTTATGGAAGTTAACCTTACATGGAAGGCATAAACATTTCTTATGGAAGGTGTAACAAATTCCCTACCAACAAGAATGAGAGTTAAAAGGGCAATCCAGGTAGATGATACCTGCCGCATCAATTGTGGAGGAGAAGAGACAGCAAAGCACATATTCTTGAGGTGTCCCCTAGTGGCTGCAATTTGGATTAACTCACAATGGCAGCTTAACATGAATGCTTTCAAGGAATGGGGAATCACAAGATGGATTCAGGAAATCATAACTCTAAATAACGAATTCCCCTCCTCAAAGAGAAAGAAAGACAGTTTCAACACTTTCCAATGACTTGTATGGAGAATATTTGGAAATACACTGTTGCATGGAGAACCTTTAAAAAACTGGGAGCAAATCTTGGAATGGATAAGGAAATCAGCTAAAGAATACTGGGATTAGGAGGAATCTGAATTGGAAACTAAAGCCACAGCAACTGAAATGGACGCACTCCTTGCCTTGCATTGGATCAAAGCAAATTATGATGCAGCATTAACGAAAGAAGAACCCTACAGGGCCTGCCTTATCCGAAGTGACAAAGGTGAGATGGATTGGAGCTTGGATTAACAGAAGCCGGCTATTTGATGCCTATGCAGCTGAGGCAGGAGCAGCTCTTTTGACTTTCAAAAGTAGTAGAACTGAAAAGGGATAAAGCAGTTGTGGAAGGTGATGCACGAACATTGCAAGAAGCCTGAAAGGACACTCACAAGCAGAAGAATGGTCAGGTGAACAATTGATCGAGGAAAGAAGAAAATACTTGGCAAAGTATCCCAACTGAAAAACTGAGTTTTCCAAGGCATTGTCATATTAGTGCTCATATAATCTTGCAAGCCGGGCAAAATCAAATTCCTTTGTATGTTACTTACCTCTTCTTCCCCCAGCAGTGCTTTGCAATAGGGGTGGAACAAAAGATGTATTCTCCCGTTCTTTTGATGATGAATTAAATGGCTAAGAAAGGATCCAGCAAAAAAGAATGTAAGTTTTTCACGAATTAATTAAATACCTTGTTAGTTGCCCACCTGCACATTGCACATTTTCTGCACCTATTGTTTTCGAGCTATTAATTAAACAAATAATTAATATTTCTCCATATTCCTCAACCATTATACTTCAAGGAGGAGCAACCAGACTTGGGGGATTGAAAGCAGCAAGAAATGATTAAAGAATAACCACAAAGAAAGGGGCAAATGGCGTACCAGAATAACATTACTATATTTCATCTTCCCTCAAAGATGCTATACATAATAGTTGCACTAAAATATAACATGAATTCAGGACTAATTTCATGCCTACAAAATTTTTTAGGACACTGGTCAAAAGTCTATCACTTTAGCTGGATACAGATTCCTATAAAACTCCACACATAGGCCATACCGCCTATCAATCATGATCACTTACAGGATGATCAGAGACAGTTCCTTCTGATGATACTTCATCTACATCAGGCAGCTGAGCTCGAGCGGGATCAGAATGAGTTTTGCTGGAGTCCCCACTTTCAGACTGCACTTGTTTCTCCCCCTGAGGAGGACTCCACGGACCAAAGCTCTGATTTGTCTTGTCCTCAGCAACTACATTCTGAAGGTCCAAGCCTTTATCTTGTTCTTGTTCAACAGACTTGGGTGGAGGAAGCACGGTTTCAGGGTAGCTTGAATTTAAATTTCCAAGTGGACTGGGTGCAGCACATGAAGCAACCAATTGCAGCACTTCAGGTGAAGGTAACAATCTGGCAGCAGTTTTCTCCTGTGTTGCACAATTTGCTGATGAAGATGATGGATTCATCTCATTCAAATTCAGAGTTGGAGTATTGAGGACGGGCTCAACCAAAGGAAGTGCAGAGCTTCTAGATGTAGATTTAGGAACCAGAGGGAATGGCAAGTCTCTCAGAACAGAGGAAGAAGCAACATTCTCATCATGGATGCTGGTCTGTAGTTCATTGCTTGGTCCCGAAGAATCTTGCACCGACTGCCTTGCTTTATGTGTTCTCTGTTTCTTCATTTTCTTCAAGCTTCTTCTTGGATCCTTCGGTTGAGAGGGAGGTGGACCTGGAACTACAAATGGAGGAATTTTGGAGTTTCCTTCCCCGTACAACAAGCGAACAGAATGCGCTATTGCAGATACAGCTGGCGGTAGGTCAAGAGTAGGGGGCTTTACAGGAGCATTTACAGCTTCTCGAAGCCAGTGCGGCAGATTATCTTTTGGAGAAGTACATCTAACAACTTCTTTCCCCTTCAAATTCGAAGTATTCTGAACCTTATTAAAATCGGATAGCAATGCTGAACCACTTGATTCATCCCCTGGGTTGTTCTGGAGATCCGGCAAAGAATTTAACGGTCTATCAAGAAAGCTTGGAAATTTCCCGAACATATTAGCACTTTGATCACTCTCTTTTCCCCGTAAACTAAAACTGCTTGAGCTATTCAAACCGAGTGAACCCAAGGTACTTGTTCCAAATGAATTCAGCAGAAATGGTGAACCCATACGGAAACCTGAGGATGATGCAAGTCCATCAGAGGGTCCTGCTGCAAGGTCTCTGGAAAAGTTTACCCCAGATTTATCAGAAGTCCAAGGCGGAAGGGGAGGGACATGATCACTGTGAAGACCAAGGCGACTGGGAGGTTCTACAGGAGGCAAGCTAGATGGTAGATCACCAAAGCCCAATTTCATATCGGTAAGATGACTGTGAAATTTGAGTGGTCCATTTAACTTGCTTCCGTGCAGGGCTCGTGTCATCATCCCATCAGAGATACCTGAAAGCAAGGAAGACTTGGCAGACTTTGTAGGCTTCAATGGCTTTGGCAATGGAAATGCTGGCCCATCCAATATTTTCAGCTGCTCCTCTTCCCATCTCGCACACAAGTCTTCAGGAGTTTTAAACTTTGAAAACTTTAACCTCGGATCTTGCAGCATGGCATCCCAATTACCTCGACCATGCCTTCTAACACCAATCCACAGGTAATCTAGCTCATCCTCAGACCAGATATCCAATTTAGATTTCTTTTTCAGGAGGTTGCCTGATCCAGATCCCGTTCTCAACATGATGTTCTCCAGTACCTTCCTGTGATTATCAGGAAACGATGAAAATGGAGGCATCTGACCCAAGCCCAAAGAAGGAGGCCTATCTTGCTCATGTAGATTATACTTGGATATTTCCTGTGGTAGGAATTTGAGATTTGGTAACAATGGCATGGGTGGGAAATCATGAGAAGGATTGTTTCCATCAATGGCTCTTGATCCTAGTGATAAACTAGGGAACAAATTATGAGGTGCAGGAGGCAGGTTTTTAGCTGGAAATGGATATCTTGGAAGCAAATTGTCATCAAGAGATAATTTTGGCAAGACCAGCTTTTCTCGAAATCCAGAAAAAGAAGCACCAGGATTTTCCAAAGGATCAATTCGACCTTTTCCTTTCAAATCAGCTAAAGGATGCTGCAAACAATAATATTATTAAAATGCATAAGTTAGTGCCAATTGTGCAAGAAATGTGTAAAAATGCATATTTAGTGCTAAGCTGTCCAAGGAATGTGTGTAAAATGCATAAATTAGTTCTAATTTGTGCAACAAACGTTTGTGTAACTGCATATATTATTTCTAATTTATGAAACTGTGTATTTGTGTTATAGAGAGAGAGAGAGAGAGAGAGAGAGAGAGAGAACTTACTGTATTAGAAGCAAGATAACTATCAGGGATAGTGTTGCTTGGTTGCTGTTGCATAGCATCAGATGAAAGATCAGGTAATCTATGTCTGCTGGTGAACATCGCACGCCCTTTAACAGCCATTTCATTCAAGGCGCCAGAGCAAGGTGCAATAGGAAATGGAAAATCAGGTCCTGACTCATGCCTGTGCTGTCTGTAAGATGATTTTCCATAATTTCTCTGTGATGCCTCCATTTGATTAGCATTAGGAGCACATAGTCCCAAAACTGGTGAGAGACTGTTGCTCGACATCAAGTTCATAAAGCTACTGCCTGGTACGTGGTGATTCCATGGGCCAATATTAGGGAAATGCTGGCCAGTAGGTTTGTCAGAAACATCTGCATGGACATCTAAACTTTGCTTTGATATCTTTCCCAGCTTTAATGGAGAATCATTCTTCCCCACTGGCCCCTCTTCCAGGTCAGCTGTCAAAGCCTTCCCTTCAGTGGGCGGAACTGATATGGCTGCTAGATTTCCACCTTGGGCATGAGATTGAGTGAGTTGAGGAAGTGCATATGGTGCAGACAATCCTTCAATAAGACAATGTGCTTCATTTGCAATTCTCCGAGTCAATCGTTCTTTTTGTCTAGCACGAAGCTTTGCACTGCCAAATTATTCATGTGACTATGAGCATAACATGATTCAAATTTATATTACAAATTTGGAAAATCATATTATAGTTCAGAGAGAGCATATACCTTGATGTTTGATTGATATTTACATTTAAAATTTGAGGTCCATAAAATATATTACATACTCCAAATAATAAAGATTACCAAAACAGGAAAAATTTTCTGAAGAATAAACTTACTATTTTGCTTTCAGAGCACGTCCTGCCAGAGTATACTCCCGCTCTGGTTCGGGTTCAGGCTCAGGCTCCTCCGCACCATTCTGTTGACACATGAAAAAATAAGCCCTGGCCTTATGCTGGAAGCAACACAGCCACTTAATCTATAACATTCAAACTAGCAAAGTAAACTTATTTGGATCACACATCATGTTCACAACAATGGGTGGAAAGTTTTGGTCCATTCACTAAATTGTCATTTTGATGATGTCAACAGAGACTGCACACACAGACAAAGCTGCATCATTCTCTTAACCTTGGGCATAAGTTTTAGGGGTGATACTTAGATGGTAGCAGTTCCAGATGACAATGAACAACATCGTTTATGTTAATAGTGGCCTCTATGTGCAAGAATAGTGTAAATAATGGCCTCAATGCTAATAGTAGCAATTCTAAGGATACATGGATTATAAGAATTCCTAACTTTTAACACTCACCCTGCACAGACATCATTTATGTTCTGATGAAACAAAATCAAAGTATGTCGAGATGCTTAGATGCTTTTAAGGTCTGCTAAAGTGGCAGGCTTCATATTCTGTAGTGTAGAAAATGGTTGAACACCACATGACAGAGATTGCGCCAAGCGAGGGAGAGGGTGGAATATTATCAGACAATCAATATTAATTCAATACCAATCCAAATTGAGATTGAACTATAACCACATTAACCAATAGTATTTAAGTTCAAAAGTCACGATTTTTTTGGTTAACATGTTGCCAAAATATAAAA
This sequence comes from Rauvolfia tetraphylla, assembly GCA_030512225.1. Lineage (NCBI taxonomy): Eukaryota > Viridiplantae > Streptophyta > Magnoliopsida > Gentianales > Apocynaceae > Rauvolfia > Rauvolfia tetraphylla. The sequence goes on along the minus strand of JAJQKT010000055.1, from coordinate 4,522,679 downwards.
TTCAAAGCCTACCAGCTACATATGTGATATTACGTCATATGAAAATGAAATTCACAATATGACTTCAAGATTAGGAACTGCAAATTTCCATGCCAAAAAGTCCAACCCTGAACAGGTAGGGTCCCAAGTTTTTTCTTTTTCCCTCAAAGTAGTAACATAAAATGTGTCCTCTCAAGCACCGGAACAGAAAAAGAGAAGCTTAAAGAAAAGGAAATGAGAGTGGTACCTCGCTCAGCCCTTCACTAGGGTGGGAAGCATATGCTTCTCTGTAAGAGACTGCTTTCCTTTGCCGTTTCCCTCGACCAAGAGCTGCTTCCTCCTCACTTTGGTATTTCTCCCATCTTACATCAAAGCATCAAATGAAAGTGAATCAAGAGGAGTCGCAATAAATCAAAGCTACGATAAAGGTCCCATAGAAAAGATTATATGAAATTTATGCTTTTATACAATAACTTGTAATCACCAAAAGTAGAATGCACGGATCAAAGAAGTCATGTGGACTCAAAATAGAGACTTCCAACACTCTTGCTGAATATAGTTCTGCTTTTCTAAAAACATAAATTGAAATAAAATTCACTCTATTATACCAAGATCAAGATTTATCTCTTCAACTGCCACTTCACTGAATAGTTTAAACTATTTACACAGGAGTAGCTTACTTTACTCAACAAAGCTTCTCATGTGCAGAATGGTATTTAATAATTTGCAGGCACCCAAAGCAAAATTTACTATGGATGTGAGTCATGTGACGTTATCCAAGACTAGCTTTGCTATGATACAACAACACAAAGTCATCTCATTTAAAAGCTTGGAACAGTTTGACTACTACCCATCGAAACAAGTATTCTTTATTCTCGAAATCTTGGATGTCTGCCTTCTGGAATCTCATATAGATTCTCTCACAGTCAATGACATCATTTGAATGCAGTCAACAGGTTGATTGGAGATAGATTACTCATATCCAGGAAAAAACACATGAAGCAACTTTAATAAGGCAGGAACTGAAAACAAGCATGACAAGCAGTAAATCCATAAGAAACAAATCCAATAGCGCATAAAATACTTTTACTTAAGTAGTTCTTTTAGAAGAAAACACTACCATGCACAATATTTGCTAAGTGTTTACCTTGTTTGAGGAACTGGATAAAAAGATGTAACCTTCAAATAAGAACTATTTTGGTACTTGTCTAACGGAACTTAGCTCTAATGAGATTATGATGTTATGATTTTTGCTTTTCGAATTTGTTAATCTTATAATAAAAAAAAAAAACTCATTACTTGATATTTAATCCCTCTGTTCTGCTTATCTATTCAGATCTATGATGAGGTTTGATGAACTTCAGAAAGTCATGGGAAACCATCATGCACTACAAAGTTTAGTAGGGGCACCTCATGCAGATAATGGAAACACCTGTAACTCTGCATGCACTACAAATACGATCTCAACTTTCACCAATATAATGCTCAGGGCATGCTTAGAATCATTTTTCTGTTTCACAATATCAGCAGTCAAGAGAGCAACGAAAGGATTGAAGATATACAACAGTGAGACTTTTCTGAGTCTCTCTACCACTCATAGGAAGAAAGAAGTACGAAAGATCTACTATCACAATGTGCAGTTGAAATGTTACCCACAGGGCATGGTAAGTTTTTGAAGTCCATCTTCATTATTTTGGAATTTTGAAGAGCTCCTAATAGGCATGGATGAAAGGTAAAATTGGTGCGTAAAGTTGAAAAGTAAAGTTTAAGATGAGCATGAAACAATAGAAACCTTATTCTCATTGTATGAAAGTATATTTTGGTACATCTTGCATCTTGCAAAAGCTTTCCACTAATCTATCCAAGGCAATCCCTGTTAGCTTGCATTTGATTCCAGGAAAAAAGGACTTGCAGTTGGCCACTGCAACACAAGAGAACCACATCTAGACCTTTGATTTAGAGGGTTCTCTTTTTTTTTTCTTTTTTTTTTTACACCAGCCAAACTGCTGGCAAATTAAGAACATAATATTAGGCATTGATAGTTTGCAGCAAGAAAATTATCCGTTCTTAAAAGCCACAAGACAATAGAAAGTGAAAATACAGCGCAGGAACCAGGGTCATTAGTTCTAAAAATTCCTGCAGATATATTCTTTCGTTAGCTTTGCATTAAGGCCTATATATTACCCACTTTGGCCTCCTCTATAATCTAATCCAAGTTTGCACCTTTGAGTTACATTTACACACTTAAACAAAACTTCAGGCCTCTCATGCTTACAAACTTGGGAAGTCAAATTGCTGCAAGTGTGCTCCTTCAGTGATATGCAGCCACAGATTCACAAGCTGATCATTTAGTGCTTATTCCCCTTAAAGAGGTACCATGAGACTTTCAGAACCTATATAGCTTCATATGGGACTCACGTTTTTGGTTGGATCATATGTATATTTGCTTGATATTAATTGTATTATTAGTTTGCGCCTTTGAAGTTGCAGTTGAAGAGTATCCTACATGTCTTATCAGGATAAGAGTTGAAGCTCTATTTATCATTTCTCCTTAGTCCTCGTTGCATGACATCCTATCATACGAACTTCTTGAAGTAAAAGTGTAACAGAAGTGCAGCATGTAACACATTTAACTACAAAGGCAATGCATGATGTGAAATACACAAGATAGCTTAGCTCCTCACCTCAGACGAAGAAGCCTGTCCCATTCATTTTCTTCAGCAGCACCTACTAAATTATCTTCTTTCTTTTCAGAATTTTGGGCACAAGGGTCATCTGTTAGCACAGGAGGTGATCCTGTTCCAGATTGTTCTTCTGCTGGTTCATCATTCCACTCCATGGACTGATTAAACAAATGATAAGACAAAATTTATTGTTAACAATCAACTAGATATTTGGACTAATTTGAGAATTATTCAAATGTACACAGCTAGCAGCCAAATAATAGGTAAAGAAACAAATACCAAAATGCAGCGCCATTAGCCAAACTAAATCACATTGGAATTTAAAGTCAAATTTCTTTACAAAGCTATCAAGAAAGGTTCATGAGGAGGAAAAATAAAATGGGCAAATGGTGAGATGGAAAAGATCATCAAATTAAAGTCCAAGTTCCACTAACCTTGAAAGGTCAAAAAAATTGAGAAGATATCAGTTCAATTCATTACGAGCATACTTCAGACCAAAAGGACTCCCCCAAAAAAAAAAATAATAAATAAAATCTACAACAATGATACACAGGAAAGGAGGCAAGACTTTGTCTTGAACAAATATCCACAACCTAGATAATTCAATTGCCAGTAAATGCAAGCTAGTGCCATCGTAAGCAAAAGTAAATTGGGGAAGGTAAAAGTACGAGCATCACCTTCTGCAAAAAAAAAAACTACTATTCTTCTTTATTGGAATTAGTTCCAAAAAGCTCTAATTAATTGTTAAAGCAAAGAACAATTCTCACATGAATTAGGATGCACACACACAGTAAAGTTCTGAGACAAGCAATATTTGTACCTTTACTGAACCAAGCATATCATTTTCTGCTTCTACTTCGGCATTATCAGGAGAACCTGACTGGATATTTGAACGATCAAGCAATTTTAGGATTGCATTTTCATCCCACACAATTTTGTTGCTGCCATCCGTACATCTATCTTTGTATACATCCCCAAGGCTCCCAGTTTTCCTTCTATGCTTATGCTCTATTTCTGGAATTGACTCATCTTTGTTGCCATTGTTTTCACCTCCATCTTTCCCAGTTACACTTGAAGAATCTCTAAAAAGTTCTTCAGTTCCCCATCGCAGAATATCTTCCACCTCCTTCTGGGACCCAGACTTATTCACGAAAAGTTGATCAAGCATCAATTTCTTCTTTGCAAGCTGCAAGATGCGCTCTTCAACACTGGCACGTACAACAAGCCGGTAAACCAAAAGTCTTTTCGACTGGCCAATTCGATGTGCCCGATTCATTGCTTGGATGTCTGCATGCGGGTTAAAGTCAGAATCATAGATAATGACAGTATCAGCAGTTGCCAAATTGATTCCCAGGCCACAAGAGCGGGTTGATAAGAGGAACACAAAGCGACTTTTGTCTTGGTTAAAACGTGCAATTGCTGCTTGACGATCAGCTACGGATACAGATCCATCAACTCTCTCAAATGTCTTGGGTCCAAATTCAATGGTCAAATAATCCTCTAGGATATCAAGAAGCTTGGTCATTTGAGAGAATATGAGGACCCTGTGGCCTTGTTTATGTAAAATCTTGAGCATAGAATGCAGCAAAGTCAACTTTGCAGAGGCCTTTATTCGCATTTCATGAAGGAATTCTACTGATCCAGATTCAGGCTCAGTGCCTGGGATAAGATAGGGGTGATTGCAAACCTTTCTTAACTGCATCACAATATTCAGCATTGACTGCTGGGCAGCCCCCTTTCCAATGTTGCGTAGAATCTGATAGTTCTTCGTTAACATTGCTCGGTAGTACTCTGCTTGGATGGATGACAACTCAACAGGAACCATTCTTTCAGTCTTTGGGGGAATGTTCTGCATGGCATCTTTTTTAAGCCTCCGAAGCATATGAGGAGCAACAAGTTTCTTTAATTCGTCCACTTTTTCTGCAGTCGTAAGATCATTAAACTTCTCTTCAAATGATGATAGAGAAGGAAATGAAGCTGGTTGCAAGAAATTTAGCAGGTTATACATCTCTCCTATGTTGTTCTGAAGAGGAGTGCCAGTAAGCAGTACTCGATGTTGGAAAGAAAATGTATTGAGCAAGCTAAAAAGTTTACTGCTAGAATTTTTCAAGCGGTGTCCTTCATCAACCACAAGAACTTCCCAAGGAACACCACGAAGATGAGAAGAATCTGCAAGAACCATTTCATACGTAGTTAGAAGGACATTGAATTTGAAAGAAACTGTTTTCCTATTCCGTAGGCTAGGATCAGTGGCATGCCATTCGTATTGCCGAATGATGGTTCTTGCTTTGGCAGAACCATGGTATTCAACAACATTAAGGTTGGGAGCCCAAAGAGAAAATTCAGACATCCAGTTAAGCATTGTCGAAAGAGGAACCAAAACCAAACAAGGCAGTGTAGCTTTGAACTCAAAGTACAATGAGGAAATAAAAGCACAGGCTGATACTGTTTTCCCCAGACCCATCTCATCAGCAAGAATCACATTCTTGGACTTATGCCAGCATTTACGCAGCCAATTCAATGCTTCCAATTGATGAGGGAATAGTGAACCTCCTTGCAGCTCTTTTGGCTGCTCGGTCAGAGTAACTATCTCACGTTGTTGCAATTCACTCTTTTTCCTCTGCACCTCATCCTTAGAGGCATCTTTTTCCAATGCTTCACGTTCAAACTGGTTATAAAGATCAATCAGGTGGGGCAAGTTAGAAATTACTGGTTCATCTATTCTTTCCCATGTGCATTCATCGTATGAAAGGCCACTCCATTTTACAAAGACTTCATCTGAACCATCACTAGATGACCGAACAGAAATTATCCTCTGCGGCTTTTTCCACCTTTCCTCACAAAGATTTATTGTTGCCATCCCATACTTTCCCCTGTAGTTATCCAGTTTCCTTTTCGCCAACACTTTCAGCTCAGATTCAGGGACCCATTTGTTATGGATATGAGATTTTCCTACCCACTTCACCAGAAATTCATATGAGACTGTTCCTTGATTGGAGGATGCACACACCATTGACTCCTTCAACAGACTGCTATCTGCAGCAATATCTTGTCCTGCCTCCTTTGAGCCTCCAACTTCATTAGAGAGAAGCATCCCATCGCTTTTTAGAACACCACCACTTTCATCACCTTCTAGACTAGAATTGTTATTCTCTGCTGAAACTCCTTTCCCTGAAATCATTGGGTCTCCTGTATTTTCTGGTTGGTCTTCTAGATTCCTATTATTAACCATTTTGGGATCAGAAGACTCAACTTCTACCCTAACTGAATCCAAACCATTTCCTTCTTTAGTTTCCTTGGTCACTGATCTCCTGTACACCAATAAGTTTTCCTTTCTGGAATCAAATTCTCCTTTTTTCCTTTCATCAGAAGAGTTCTCAATATCCTGAAATCCCTCTGAACACTCTTCCTCACCTACCACAGCCATGGGCATCTCGGAAGTATTTTCTTCAGACTGCTTACTTAAATCTTGAGGCACTAGTAAATCTTCTGGAGGTGGGTCAGTTGAAACAATTATGGGGATGCTGTCAGAAGAAGTTGTCTTATCTCCCTGTGCTCGACAACCCAGAATCCGATCAACCTTCATGCCAAATATACTTGTGAGAAAAAATTAACAGTAAAAACAGGCAAATTAGGTCCTTTTTACTTTTTTTTTTTATTTTCGCAAATGGAAGGAAGAGAAGTATAAGGTAGAGCATACAAGCTTACTCTCTAGACTAGTAAATCTAAAAGTCAATATATTAAAGTTCATACCTGCTGAACTTCAGGGACATTCTCTTCATTCGTCAAAGGCTCAACAGCAATTTTCCCTGATCCATGCAATTCACCTAACTGTTGGATTGATTCTCCAGTGACCACCTGCATCAAGCAATAAACAATAAGATTACAGTGACAAGAACAAGTAAAATATCAAAGATGTAACACATTATAAGGAAAAGTTCATCAAATATAGCAGAGAAGAGAAAGGAAATCTCAAAGTGGTGATAACATTTTCAGAACACTAGAATAATAATTTAATCTTGTTCGTTGACAGATGAATTCTCCTCTACTACTATCAAACAGGTTATTGCATTTCCAGAAGGAACAAATAAAAGAAACAGCAAACTGAAATACCCATATAGTTTTTCACACAGCGTTACATCATAAATGCTTCTCAACAACTAAGAGGGAGACATAATACCTTGGTGCTCAAATAATGTAAACGCAAAGCACCACTTCAACAAGGATTTTCTTTTCAAATTTCGTGGTGAATAGCTTGCTGTGTATTCTTTCATATTTGCAGAAGTCAAATGTCAGTAAAATGTACCCCCAAAAGAAAAGTTTTGCGCAGTAAGGAAAGATGATTCGCTTCAGGATGAGTTAAGAAGCACTAGGAAAATGTTACAGAAAGTTAACAGTGCTAGTAAAGGTTGAGGATAGGGCTCCCTTGTTTTGTTTATATTGTTCAATCCATTTGATCCTTTTTTTACGTGAAATCTTTTAGATTCTTCTCCAGTAGCCTTCAGGTGAAAGAAACCGATTAACATAATATATCCCCCCCAACCAGAAACAAGAGTACAAGGAAAGAAAACCAAAGCAGTTAAGAGGTTAGTAAGATCGCAAGTTATTCTATAATCAGTTGTAATAGGAGTTAGTTCACTTCAGACATATTATTTTTTCAGTTCTTAAAAAACTTTCCAAGTTATTCTATACCATTGATGTTACCGAACTATCAAGACTAGCAGCATCCGATTCATAAACAAATAAAAGGGGGAGCATTTGGGTAACACAAAATTCCTCAATATCTAGTATCCACCAATTACAATACCCCACACTATAGCGACATTGTTTGTTTGGGATGAAATTCATCAAACTGTCCAAGCATCTTGGGCTAATCATAGCAAAATCTAGGTATAGAGAACATATCATTAAATGTGAAGCAGGAGGTTTTTAATTCTGAATCATTTCTTAACTAATAAAATCATCTTGCTTTTGCTTTTACAAAATAAGGTAATTCCCAATAGAAAAGGGATGTGGATAATGACAGGTTTATCTTGGTCATGAAATGCGAAGCAATAAATATGTCATGGACCCTAATGAAGCCACCCACACAAGGAATATCCTATCTTAAAAATCTGTTTCCATTTCTAAACTGCTTGACCAAAGCCATAAGAATATTTTTTCCATCTTTGCCTAAAAATCATTATAATATGGGGGAAAATGTACTCATCTATCTAAAAGGCCCTATTTACTTCATTCAAAACCATCAATTCACCAGTTCTTTTCATGCTTGTGCTGGAAGCCATGTACCACATTCCTGCCAACCAAACACAAGCCAAGCATTAAGAAAATTCATAGTGATGCCTAACTTCCACAATATACTCCCACCAGAGATAATCTTTCTCCTGTCTAGCAAACATAGGTTGCAGCATGGGTTTGACTATGAAAGTAATCAATGAATCCCGATTATCAAACATTAATATATGCATATATTCCATACAAATTATCTTTGAATTTGGACAAGTTAAGCTTTTGTAATAAACAATTTACACTGAGTCAGAAAAACTAAGTACCCCCATTGCAGTTCAGGTAATTGAAGCTTATTAACTAAATAGTTTAACGTCTTTCAGTGATAGATATATTTGCACTTAAAGAAATTCAGATCAGGTTAGGTATGCAAATAAGAATATCCAGAGTTAAAACTGCATCGTTCTATCTATGTTTCACTTAGAGGTCAAGATAAAAGCAAGACGTATGCATTCTTTCCTCTACAGTTGTAAAGTTAAGAACAGTTAGGGTTGTTTAACATCCAAGACGTCATATCCTTCTTTTAACTTCTCGTCCAGTCAACAAATGTTGCTGTGCACGGCACCTTTTTTCTTCCAATTCCTCATCTGGTTTGCTGAGCGTAAATCTCAGCTACATCAACATCTTAACTCTCAAGGAACATTCAAATAACAATTTATGAGGAAAAACTGCAGAATTTTACATTTTTTAAAGGAAGAAATTGCTAATAACCCTTCCCCATCACCAAACACACATGCACAGATACAAACTGCCTCATCAATTACTGAAAAAGCTGAAATTAGAAAAGAAACTATATATGAGAACACTGAGGCATCTTAGCCATAATTCAGATGATACAATGTTAAAAGGACCTAACTATCAGTCAGGCATCCAGTTCAGACTTCTATGTCATTAATCATTTATCGCATCAGATATCTAAAGAACTTTCCTAATTGGACAATAACAGAAGTCATAAACCATCTAAGTAACAAGAAGAAACATCTTTTCTCCCTTTTAGGTTATAAGGAAAGGCAGTAGGAGTAACAAGAAGGCAATCAGACATATAAAATAACCCCAGATTTAGTGTCAAATAATGATCTCTCCTGTAAAGTGCTTTGTTCTAATAGCTTGGCGAAAACCATACTTGGAAACAACAAATTCTTTAGGAACTCAAGAATATCATGAAAGTATATGAACAAAAGCCAATCAAAGCTCCCAAACATCTAAAAGATTTCCCAAGATGAAGGATTTGATACCACTGCAGAAGCATTAGATGGGAACATGCAATAATATGAATGAAGACAAAAAGCAGGGATTTACCTCATCTTTGAGCTGCACATCAACAATATCTTCTCTGACACCCTGATTGGATGGACTAGCAGAAGCTTCATGACCAATCATTTTACGTTTGCCTTGTAATTTACTAGTTCCTGGACATGCAGCAGTTGCTTTAGATCCATGTTTCTTAGAGGTATCTGAAGCACATCTATCCTTTTCAGTTCTACGCTTCTTTTTAGTATTAGAAATGTTTTGCTTATTCTCTCTTTTTCTGGCTTTTGTGCCATCAGCCTCCAACGCAATGATAGGCCCAGGTCTGATTCCAACTGATCTCTTATTACCAGACAAGTCCAGCTTTCTTTCCAAAGTTCCTTCTCTCTTTGGGCCAATAATCTTCAATGAAGTCAGGACTTCCTTAGCAGGAGAAATAGGCATCTTATCCACAGGCACATCTGTAAGAGAAATCTCAGCTTTTTTCCCGTCATCAACACTTGCATATGATGAGCTACACTCTACAGAACCATCCCTGGATGCATGATTTGGTTTGGGGCTGCAAGATACATCAACAGAGGAGTCCAACTTCCTGTCAATGTGGTCCTGAGGTGATGCCGAAGACTTTTCTCTGTTTGATGACCTTTTCTTACCAATAACAACACTTCCAAACAACTGTGATACCTTGCTATTCTCAGATGATTTGATTGCAGATTTGGATTTTCCAATTATTATTTTTGTTCTTGCTCGTTTTGAGATGGGATCCAGAAGGGTTTTGGGCGCAGCCAGATCACCTTCTGTGCAGCATTTTGGACATTCCCACTTCCCAGTTGGAATACGCTTAAGATTTTAAAAAAGAAAATAGAAAGAAATAATTGTTAAAGAAGATTCGCAATAAAAACAATAGAACAAAAAGATTCACAAAGAGATTTTATCCTCAATACACTAGATATACCTTAAGAGGAGGATCTAGACACTCAATATGATAGGTCCTTGGACAGCTATCACAACAGAGCAAATCTCCACCAATATCACAGACTTCACATTCATAATAGTACTGGATGACAAGGAAAAGGAAAGTTACATCATTGTTCACATAACACGAAGTTTCAAGCATGCACTCTTTGATGCTTAAGTAAGCGAGAGGCAATATTATATTTCCTTGGGTGCAGAAAGAATTAAGTAAAAGGTGGAAATAGCATCCATTCCTCATGAGTACAAAGTAGAGATTCTGTGAGTGCACAGCTCATGCTAGAATCATATGATAACCCAGCAAACTACTTTTTTGGGCAAAGAAAGAAGCGGAGCAATCAAAGTGTAGGGTGTCATTAACCATATGTAGTTGTTTGCATGTTCACATCTTTAATGCTCAGATATTCACAATTCTTTTCTTCATCATTCTCCCATCTAGATATCTTTTCCTCTCATGCCTCATTTCTTATCAATGACGTTTGGATTCAAAAAGGAAAAAGTAGAAAGTTAGCGAAAAGAAAGAAACTAACCCCATCATCGCCTTTTCTCTTGCAAGATGGATGATCAGAAGTCTTTTCATGTTTCAGTCGACGTATTGATGAAGTATTTGACAGCAATTCCAAGGGCTTGGAATTGTTCTGTTTTCCAGTAGATGTATCTATACCATATGGAATCTTTCTTCTTTTGCGCTTCATGAGCCAGTTTCTGTTAAGCACCTTCCCAGCCATTGAACCATTTTCCTTCATTTTTCACTCAATGGGAGTAATAAGAGGAACCTCATCAGTCAACACACTTCGTCATCAAATTGTCCACATTCTTCTACTGCAGAAAAAGTTCCTTAAACTGTAAGATAAAGGAACAACATTCCAAAACAAAAACCTCACAAGATAGACAATTTATCAACCAAATATCTTTAGATAGATGGATAGAGAGAGATAGAGAGAGAGGGAGAAGAAAGAAGTGGCAGAAAAAACATCCTAAATATGTCAACATTACCACAAAGTAGATCCATTGGTCAAAACAGTAAGAAGTTATTGTAAACAGCATATGAAAAATATCAAATTTCCAGAGGCATAGAAAATGTCAACTGTAGACAATTTTGCCATTAAGAGAGAGAGTATAGCAATTCTTAAAACGAAGCTTTAGGAGCACATTTGCTGTAGAAGGCAAGCAGAAAATTGAAGCATATCAGAAGAACTAAAGAACAAGAGAGAATGTAATGTAAAACAGCAGCAAACAAAATCTAAGCAATCATCAATTTCCTAAAGTTTTCCATTTTTTTCCTTCATTCACCTGTAAAGTGGTGAACATTGTATATGCTTCAAAATATCATGAACAAGGCCATCTGTGCTGTAATAAGCAAAGTGAGATGGGTTTTCAAGATTTCAAAAACGAAGCCTTATAAACTTCTCCTAAATACTTGGGCACATTCAATCATTCCTATTTCACTTGGAGTTCCAGCAAGTGAATGAATTATACATTCAGTGTCATATAAGTTTACATAAGCGTCAAAAGAACTTTAAAAGGGCAATCAATATAGCCACAAAACGCAAATATTAATACTAATGGGTTTTCTTGTTAATAAGAGATAGTATATGTCATGCCCCATGCATGGATATGTTATTTTGGGGTAGGAAACATATACGAGCTTCTTACTACTAAAGATCACTAAAAGCTTGTGGTGCAAGAAACGAACAAGTAAAAAATCAAACTTGTATGTAACTCCAGCTTACTTGCTTTTCTAGTATCACCTAGCAAGAAAATATCTAGAAATAATCAATCAAATGTTTCTGCATGAAGAACAGAAGGACAAAAATAGAAAAGAAATAAATATCAAAGAATGATGTTTCAAAGTCTACAATAAAAGAATGCTCAAGTTTATACAATTGTCAAAAAACAGGGAAAAAAGTATGAACTTACTTCCACCGTTCAAGCTAATAATATCTAGGGGATGCTTTATATTTGCTTTCGCAGATTTTGGAAAGAGCTGCCAGATCAAGTTCTAGTTATGGTAAAGATTGACTGAACTAACAATCTGCAACTACTCAATCCTCCATAAGAATTTGGTCCGGTGAAACTATTATCTCTAATGTTTCAAAAATTAATAATAAACAATAGTCATGTTTAGAATTGTCCAAGCACAATAACTCCCAAGCTTGAACAACTGGTTTAATTTGGAAACTGTAAGAATAACAGCAATACATAGAACCCAAAAGGATCAAATCCGCAGATGAGGCAATTCACCATGAAACAGGAGAAAGTCAATTCTTGATAAGATGACCTCAACTATCAGATTTCTAAAGCGAATGGCTTCTGGAGCACAGGCCCTAGGGGTTCCATGAAACAAACAAGGAAGAAATGAAGTTGCATTTGACTTGCAAATATGACATATCATGAAAATGAGGAATCACAGTGATTGGTCCCATGTATGGCAAAATGGCAGCAGACTTACCATCATAACCACGTGTGCCCAAAATCAGCACCTTTCCACGTCTCCATACAGGATGACCTGATTCAGAAAGGGTTTCTGCAATGCACTTCAACAACAGAACCAGAAACCTAGGTGCGCCATAAAACAAATGAGTAGCATAAGTTGAAACTTGCATTGCCTCAATCCACGTCAATATTTAAGGAACAAGTAACACGTTCAAAAACATCAATCAGGGACCAATTCAACAATTCAAAAAGTTGAGCCAAATATGAGATTTACCAAAAAAAAAACAATCAACTGCCAATCTATTTACCAAGCAGGAAAGAATATCAAGGACACAGGAATTAATTAATTCCAAAGTAAAGAAGCCATCAGTAAAGCCATGCAGAAGTCAAAAACCGAGTTACCACCTTAAGACCATTTATATATACAAACAAAAAGGAAAAAAATTGATCCAGCTCTAGAATCAAATGTATTAAAGATCATGCACATGCACAAGTTGATTACATCACACACATTACAACTTCGGTAACTAATACATTCAGAACCCAAAACCCCTCATTTCACTTGTAAACTCAAAGCAACAAAAAGATCAAAACTTTACAACAAAATCAAAAGCTAAAACCCAAGGCCTCCAGAGCAATCAACGAGAACCCACATGAAAATGAACACTAAATGCATAAAAATCAGCTCGAATTTAATGACTCCACAATCAAAGCAGCAATTCACTCAAAAACAAAAGCGACCCAGATAGAAATTTCCACATACCAATCTTCCAAATGGATCAAAAAGCCTCAAAATTGTTAACAGAATTCAATCTTGCTAATGCTAATTTACAGAAACACCCAAAGATAGAGTGAAGAGGCAGAAGGGGGGTAAGGGGTTAGGGTATGTAAATGAGAAATACGAGAACGATGAGAGAGAAAGAAGAGGCAGACAAAGAAGAGTAATAAATAGAGAGAGAAAGAGAAAGTGAGGTTTAGAGAGATGGTGAAAGAAAAGTGTTGTAATACTACAAATACGGATTCGACGGAGGGGTCATAGGTCTTCCTCTCTCACACACACACAAACACACACTGACATGGGTTGTTGTGGAGGGAAGAGCCAGTAATTGAAACCAATGGTATCCCTCCACGTGGAGCACCGGACGCCTGTCTACATCTTCCCCCGCCCTTTTTTCATGCTTTTCTCATCTTATTTCTATTGTCTTCATTCTTCTCAGCCCTCTCAATCTCTCCAGTTCAGAGAAGTTGAACCATAGGAAGCCATTTTGATGTTCAGAAGCTTGTTCAATTGATACGTATAGATAGATATATAAATCTCTCTCTAGATTGAGCGATAAACTGAGAGGGATGTTCTTGAAATGGCTTCTTTCTTTCTCTTCACGTACAGTCATGTTTAGTTCAACTATCATTATAGCCGCCATCGATTGCTGGGTATGGCTTTGTGGGGCTTTTTCTGCTACACCTGCATAATCTAGCAGTCGCTTTTGTTTCCTTTTTCGTTTTCCCTTTAATTCATTTACACAAACAAATAATAGAAGCCACAAAAGAAAGGAATTTTCTCAATCAACCCAAAAAAAGAACTTGATTTGGAGATGTATCATCAGATAGATTTTTATCCAGTTCTTTTGCAGTAAAATTGCTTTGCAAGTCTATGGGAGGATTTACTGGTAGACAGTGGGCACTTCTTGGGGTAAAAAAACTGGGGTAACAAAGATTCTATGATTTGAAATGGGTCTCTGGTCTTTGGTAAGAAGGTTGGGCGATGGATAGGAAACTGGAAAGGTTGAAAATGACTTGTGAGATACTGTTTTTAAGACGAAATTGAGGAATGATATCACTGTCCCATTGTTCCGAGTATTAAAAAGTTGTTCTTTTCTTTTGTTCCACAGAGAATGAAATTTATACAACCAAGAAGGGAATTTGCATTTTTGGGTTGGGGGAAGGGGACTTTGAAGGGGGGGAGTTGATGCAGAGGTGGAAAGAAGGAATTGATGAGTGAAATACAGAGAAAATTTGGTAGTTCCATCACTTCCAAGATCAAACAGCATGAAATGAGGTTTATCTTTGCCATGAAAAAATGTTAATAGCTGCATATAGAAAATTATTTAATGTTAATAGTAACTCGATCCGTTGAAATCAGTGATTCAAAAGAACCTGGCCTATCAATTTTCTTGAAGGTTGCTAGGGATAGAGAAGGAAAACTAATGAGGAGGCAGCAAATAAGTGATATAAGAGTCTATCATTTGATCATTTTCTCATTGATCATTCTTTTGTTCTAGGTAAAGAGAAGATGAAAGGAATATATGCTTCTGGAGAGTTAGGAATTGTCAATCTAAAGCCTGAGTCTATGATTCAAGGTAAGTTTCTATGATTCAAGGTAAGTTTGTATTGTTGTACCATTAGAATCCTTCTTTTTACTTTTGAATGAAGTTATTCCTTATGTTTAAAGAGGTATTAGTGACTAAATTTGGAGCTGTTGTTATGTGGAATCCTGGGAATTTTTATTCGAAGAGGAGATTTTGATATTTTAGGCATGAGTATTATTCGTGGTTCCAACAAGAATTAGGGAGAAGTTGTGGGTTGAGATTAGGGGTGTTCATTATTTGGTGAAATTTGAAAATTTGAATTGAAATACACTTTTCAATTTGATTTATAAAAATTTTATATAATTCAGTTCAGTTTTTGATTTTTATACTCAGACCGAAAATAGAATTAAAAATTTAAAATTCTGAAAAAATTATATATAAATACATTTTGGTAATGCATGATTGACTAAAACGTATTATAAAAAATGTGTTTTATTTTATGAAAACTGAATTTTTAAAACAAATTGCTATTTAACGCATTATTGAAATATGTTGTCAATTTAAGAACGCATTATCAAAATGCATTCTTATTCTGTTTTTTTCAATTTTAATTTTCAACCGAACCTATTTATTTCAGTTCAGTTCATTTTTTTAATTTTTTTAAAACCAAAAATCAAAATTTCCAACCAAAAATCGAACCAAAATCTAAATGAGCACCCTATTGAGATAAACCCTCCTACTTTTTGAATGGGATCTTTTAAATAGCTAAATTTTGGTTGTCTTTATCTAGTTGAATACTTATGTTGATATTAAAATGGAATAAGCATCGAGCAGGTTATGTACTTTACCTATACGCTATTAGAATGAATTGAAACCGAAATGTTTGATGAAATGCTTAAAATTGTGCTCACGTAATAATGGGATAGTAGAACATGTCATAGACTGGTCAATTAGGAGGATATACTTAATGCTCATTAGTTTGGCCTTCTCCTAACTGGTAAATAAGTTAGGAGCTATTATATAATTTGTCATTATGTATTTTTACTGGATGACTTTATTACTAGTTTGATATTTTGTGGTGGAATGTTCTGGACTTCAATTGTCATTAAATTAGCTGGTTGTTCTAGATTTGGTGTATTTCTCTTATAGGTAGATATCTGGTTTGTTTAAAATGATATCTTATAAATATTTTATTGAAAATTCAAGTTTTTGATTAATACACTTTAAAAAGATGTGGTTCTTTGCGCAAACTAGTGTTGGAACAACTTTTGCAAATTGAATCAATGCTAGTTGCAACTTTTGGAGAAACTGGCATAAATTTGGTGTATTTTTCTTATAGGGAGATATCTGGTTTGTTTAAAATGATATTTTACAGATATTTTAATTAAAATTTTAAGTTTTTAATTAATACACTTTAAAAAGATGTAGTTCTTTGCGCAAACTAGTATTGGGACAACTTTTGCAAATTGATTCAATGCTAGTTGCAACTTTTGGAGAAATTGGCATCGGTTGCAGGCCTTGAATACCACTACTTTTTTTGAAAAAAAAGTTCTTTCTTCCTTAAGTTGTTACTAGCCAAAAAACCCATGCTATACACAATGATATATATATATTTTAAATATAATTCTTGTAGTAATGTATCTAGTAAAATCAAAAATCAATTCTAAAGAAGCTTCAAACTTCTTTTTAATTAATAAATTAAATCATCAAATTGCTAAATTATTACAACCAATCTAATAATTAATTAATTAATTAAATTTTGATATCCAGAATGAAAGTTTTAATAAATGCTATTGGCAATTTTGTTAATCGAGAAAAATAAAAAAATAAATACTATGATAAGTAATATATAGTAGAGAGGCATAAATGTATTATTCAAAGATAATTTTATAAATAGATATGTTTTATTGTGATTCTCTTTTACAGATAAGAACATTCTTCAAATCGACATATAAAATAAATATTATCTGTGGTGAATTTATGTAATTTTGACATCATACAGTACTCGAACCATGAATGTAAACGTACGATCTTTGCATGAATTAATTTGCTTGTGAAAATTTTCTAATCCATTCTCCTAATACAAAAATATTATAGTTTAGAGTTGAATCTATAAAATTAAAAATATCTAAATAATCACATAATTTTTTGATGTGCTGAAAAATTGTTAGAAGTATGAATATACCAATACCTGTTTTTGCATTTCATTTAGGTGATCAGTTGAACACCTTAGTACAAATTCTGCATGTCTATCTTTGAGAGTAATATTTATTTATGTACTATAATCTTTTATAATCATATTGACAATCTAAATACTGTTTAATCTCATCAACAATTCAATATCCTTGTTGGTCATTGTTTGATGTATTAACATTTACTTCAAGAAGAACATGTGCTCTATCAACTTCTTTCGTAATGTACTTGTAAATATTTGACGATACTCTTAAATTTTACTTTCTCAACATTTATGCGAGCATCCATCAATACCAATAAATCTCTCAGATAGGAATAACCCACATATTATTAAAAGTAAAATTATTTATTGTAACTCTTTTACTTGAATCATTTCGGCGTCTGTATTCTACATACCCATCATTTTCTATTGTTGTAGCATCACAGAATTTTTTTTGGATAGTGCTTTAAACATTTACCATTTACATATATAAAGCATTTGAAAAATTGGATCAATTTTCTTGTCTGGTATTTCAACTGATATAATTTCATATACTCGATTTGGTGTATTTGGCTTATCTCTTTGTGCCAAAGTTAAAAGTTAAATGTATATGTAGAAGACCTTGTTTTTTAAATTACATTACTGAGATATCTGTATAAATAAAAATAAATTTGAGAAATAAAGAAAATTTAAGGATATAGATTTATTATTTATAGAGGTAGAAAAACAATACCTGCAAGTACTCTACCGAAAAAATTATTCTTCTTAAAATAATCCATAAGATTTTTTTACTTTATACGAAAGACTCATGCAACAATATTTGGTTTGTCTTCAACATGCTAATGTGGTATTCTCATTAACTTCTCTTCTATTTCTAGCCATTAGGAATTACAGGTAAACATAATGAAAAGGTCTAGACCAAAATACCTACATATTGCCATCGCATCTTGATAGTGTTGAATCATATTTCATGGTCCTCCTGTAAATGATAAAGGTAACACAAATCTTCTACCTACAATCAAAGCATTAACATCTCCAACAACTATTACATATTCTAAACCTTGGTATAGATCTGCACGCAAATCTAATTAGTGGGATCCTTATATAATTCAATCTATTATGCTCAATTCACGCATAAAAATCTATAAAAAAAATTATTGAAACAGTCGGCTCCCTCATAAAAGTACATGTCCTTCAGATTCACGACTTTGCATTCTAAATGCATAGAATTCCCTCATGAATATAAATCTTCGATGCTACATTTTAATAATTGGAGAAAATTTTATCTCAATGCACTACTCATCTATACCATACGAAAAAGATAATGGATATTGAAGTGGCATATAAGACAAATGTATCTCATTGATACATTTTAAGTTTCCATCTCTTGCAAATACCACTATATCTCAATGATAACTCTTAAATATTTTGACACTAATCCAATGTTGATGTTGATCTGTTCAAATTTTTGAATATCAGTAGCATGATCGCTTTTTTTTGAAGGAGTATGTGCTTCCTTCTCAATAGTCTTATTAGCTTAGAATTAAAATTTTCCTAAGTATGGTCCAACATACTCAAACTCATACTATAAAGAAAAGTTTTAAAAAATGAATCTTCTCTAATAAAGTAAAGAATGATTACAAAAAATGTAAAAAATTAATTAACCATTCATAAAGATAGTAATAATGCATATGCTTGACCATAATTATATTTTTATAAATACTTTAGAATACATTATAAACATGTAATAATGTGATAATTTAAATAGGTAAATAGGGAGAAAAAGATTGGAGAATAAAAAATAAAAAATATTACAAAAAAATTGAAAGAATTATTATCTTTTATCAAAATTATAATAATTGAAATTGCAATAATTGAAGTTTCTAGAACAATTGCAAGTGGTAAAAGTTAAGAAAAATTAAAAACATTCCAAAACAAAAGAAACATCACAGAAAAATAATTAAAGAACAAAAAATAAAAAATTATAGAAATAATTGATGGATTTATTACCTTTTACCAAAATTGCAACAACTGCAAGTTACGGCAATTAAAGAACAAAAAATAAAAAATAATTATTGATGAAATTATTACTTTTTACTATAATTGTAACAATTACAAGTTGAAGCAATTTAAAAAATTAAAAATATTATAGAACAAAAAAAAATTACAGCAAAATAATTAAAGAACAAAAAACTAAAAAATATACAAAAAACTAAAAAATATACAAAAAAGAATTTTATCTTTTTTCCTCATTTTTTGTGAGTAGGCGACAGAAATGTTCAACTTATGATGTCTCTTGGGCTATTAACAGTATGTCTGTTTTTTTTTCTTTAGTTTTTGGTTTCAACCTAATTAAAATGTTGAACATTATAATTTTTGTTTCTTGCTGATGATTTCTCTTGTATACACTAACTGAAGAGTTTGCAATGATTGATCGAATGAGAAAGGTATGACATGTTAATGTGTGTTTCTTCATTAGATTAATTGTGTTTGTCTGTCATATCCAGTGACACACAAACAGAAACATTACAAAAAAATAATTAAAGAACAAAAAATTTAAAAAATTATAGAAAATAGTTGAATGAATTATTACATTTTACTAGAATTGTAACAATTGCAAGTGGCAGCAATTAAAGAATAAAAAATTTAAAACATTATAAAAAAATTACATAAAATAATTGAAGGAATTATTACCTTTTTTCGAAATTGTAATAATTGCAAGTGACGTCAATTAAAGAACAAAAAATAAAAAATATCAGAGAAAAAATAATTAAAGAACAAAAATAAAAAAATTACAGAAAGGACTTGAAGGAATTATTACTTTTTACCAAAATTGTAACAATTGCAAGGTTCTGGAATGATTGTAGGTGGCGGCAATTAAAAATAAAAAATTAAAACATATTACATAAAAAAATTGAAGGAGTTTAGGTGACAATTGTAAGTTTGTGAAACAAAAGAATTGAATGATAGATTTTCACAAAAAATTGAGTATGATAGATTTCAGTATTAAATAATAAATAAAATTTGTAAAAATAATTAAGAATGATTTATATTGAATTGGGAGATTTATTAGATAGAAATAATTCAATGAGTTTTATTAAGTATGGATTTCTACTCTATAATAAATAAGATTTATCACTACAAGAAAACAAGCGATTAGCGACGGCCAACGTCCGCAACGAATTAGCAACGACGATTAGCGACGGCCAGAGTCCGTTGCTAATTAGCGACGGATTAGCGATGAAAAAATAATTTTAATATTAAAAATAATATTTTAAAATTTTCAAATTGTTCCGTTGCTACTCCGTTGCAAATTAGCGACAGATTAGCAACGGAAAAATAAATTAAATATTAAAAATAATTTTTTTAAATTCTCAATTTGTTCCGTAGCTAATCCGTCGCTAGCTAATCCGTCGCTAATTAGCGACGGATTAGCGACAGAAAAATAATTTAAATATTAAAAATATTTTTTTAATTCTCAAATTGTTCGATAGTTAATTCGTTGCTAATTAGCAACGGATTAGCGACAAAAAAATAATTTAAATATTAAAAATAATTTTTTAAAATTCTCAAATTGTTCTGTCGCTAATCCGTTGTTAATTAGCGACGGATTAGCAACGAAAAAATAATGTAAATATTAAAAATAATTTTTCAAAATTCTTAAATTGTTCCGTTGCTAATTAGCGATAGAAAAATAATTTAAATATTAAAAATAATTTTTTTAAATTATTAATTTTTTTCGTTGCTAATTCATTGCTAATTAGCGATAGATTAGCGACGGAAAAATAATTTAAATATTACAAATAATTTTTTAAAATTTTCAATTTTTTCTGTTGCTAATCCTTGGCAACGGATTAGCAACGAAAAAATAATTTCAATATTAAAAATAATTTTTTGAAATTCTTAATTTTTTTCGTTGCTAATCCGTTGTTAATTAGTGACGGATTAGTAACTGAAAAATAAATTAAATATTAAAAATAAATTTTTAAAATTCTCAATTTGTTTCGTAGTTAATCCGTTGCGGATTAGCGACGGAATATTATTTTCTATTTTAAGATATTTTTTATTTTTATTTAGTTTAATAATATTATTTTTCTACTTGACATAAGAATATGAATAGAAGTAATATAAATTATATTAAATAATATATAATAATTACTAAGTAGGATTATTCTTATGTAGTACACATGTAACAAACCATTCATTTTTAGTAGTATAATCTATTAATAACACATATATATAAGATAATATTTATAAGTATAACATAAGTATAATTTAACATACATATGTAGCATATATATGCAGAAATAAACACAGATGTACATCAAAAGAAGAAATGATAATTAATATATATTTAGATACTTTAGACTATAAGTAATATCAATTCAAAAAAAGTAATACTTAATAAATTAAGGTTTAAAATAAGTGAAGTCAGACTAAATTAGTATTTATGAAGACTTTTTCTATTTTTACTAAGAAAGCCGTTGCTATTTTTTTTTATTTTTAGCGAGAGATTAAAAATTTTTATTTTTAATATTTAAAAACACTATTCCGTCGCTAATTAGCGATGGAAAATGATGCCGTCGTAATTAGTGACTCTTTATTTAGCGAGGGAAGTTTCCGTCGCTAGTTCGTTCCGTCGCTAATTAACAATGGAAAAAATTAAGAATTTCAAAAAATTATTTTTAATATTAAAATTATTTTTCCGTCGCTAATCCATCGCTAATTAGCAATGGATTAGTAACAAAAAAAATTTAAAATTAAAAAAATTATTTTTAATATTTAAATTATTTTTTCGTCACTAATTTGTTGCTAATTAGTAACTAATCTGTCGCTAATTAATAATGAAAAAAATTAATAATTTAAATAAATTATTTTTAATATTTAAATTATTTTTCATCACTAATTAGTAACGGATTAGCGACGAAATAATTTGAGAATTTTAAAAAATTATTATTTATTTTTAAATTATTTTTCCATCGCTAATTAGCGACGGATTATCGACGGAACAATTTGAGAATTTTGAAAAATTATTTTTAATATTTAAATTATTTTTCCGTTGCTAATCCGTCGCTAATTAGTAACGGATTAGCGACGGAAAAATTTGAGAATTTTAAAAAAATATTTTTAATATTTAAATTATTTTTCCGTCGCTAATTAGCAACGGATTAGCTATGGAACAAATTGAAAATTTAAAAAAATTATTTTTAATATTTAATTTATTTTTCCATCGCTAATTAGCAACGAATTAGCGACGGAACAATTTAAAAATTTTAAAACTTTATTTTAATATTTAAATTATTTTTCCGTTGCTAATTGGCAACGGACCCTGGCCATCGCTAATCGTCGTGGCTAATTAGCAACGGACGTTGGCCGTCGCTAATCGCTTTTTTTCTTGTAGTGAATAGCCTACCCAGCACCATTTAATCTAACTAATAAAGAGATGTATATTGTCTCGCATCAAGAATGAAAACAATCTTGCTCCTTGAGGCTTCTTAGAGGTGCTGATTGTGCAACTTGATCCTTCAGTTCTTGCTGGTGTTTTGAAAACATTTATCAGGAATTTTTATTATTTTTTCTATTGTACATTGAGCTTTTTAATGAAGTTTTTTTGTTTATTGTTTCTTCCTAAAACCATTCAGCTTCCCCACAAATAAAATAGTCACTATATATTCTCAACTAGAGAATTGTATGGAGTGAGTTTTTTACGCACCTTTGATGATACCTGCCACGGAAAGAAAAGAAAGAAATGGGACATAGCCAATAAGCATGGCGTGATAATCGAGAATTGGAGAATTCATTTCCAGAGGAATGTCGATGGAGTTTATGTGAGTGCGGATTGGAAGGCAATAGAATATGTAGCTATTGCGACAAGAGCTTCAATTGTGTAACCAAAAGACTCTTTTGTGTGATCTTACCCATTGTATATAATAAAATGTGACATTTATCTTTTTGTTTATTTGAAATTGAAATTGCGTTCGTATGCTAGAGCACAATCTCACAATTCATTACATTGTTGGCCACGAAAGAATATAGACAACAAATTCATGCAGAATGGCACACAGAAGAAACCAATTTCTAAATAGCAAGTACGCAGGATGGATACCTATAAGCACAATTTACTGGGGAAAAATTTTCTTTCATTAAACGATCCTTGTGTGCTAAAACATGCACGAGATGACAGAAATTTGCCAAGGAAGTACTGCAAAAAAAAAAATAATAACAGAGAAAAACTAGAAAAAGTAGCAAAATCAAATCTGGTCAATGTCTTCATCTCCGAATTCAATATAGTTATCTGTGCCATCTTCATCATCATCCAATTCTCCAGCAATCCCTTCATTGAGCCTAACGGTGTCAGGCAGCTCTCCATAGGCTTTCAAAAGCCTGGCCTCGTCAGGCATGTACTTAAGGATAACATCAGCTTTATCGTCCTGGTAATCCCGGAGACCGACGAGGATGATGTCACCAGTGGTGATCCATACCTTCTTGTGCATCTTCCCTCGAATGTGGCAAAGCCTCTTGGTTTGATCAATGCACATGGCCTCGCAACGGCCATTGCCTAACATGCGTGCCACCTGAGCATATTCTTGGCCGTCTTCCTTGAACATCAGCTCCCGTTTCTCGTCGTCGGCCTCATTCTTTCCTCGCTTTCTGTTCTTCCCACCTTTCCCCTTGTTCTTCGGCATGATTGAAGCTAAACCCTCTGAGCACTGTTGTTCTTGTGTTTGAGATGGGAGTTTCGATGAAAAGGTCAATAGGAGTTTGTGGTGGGAGTGTTTAATGGAAATATGAGATGTTTGCCGACGCCTTTGCTTATATATATAGCTTTTGGGCAACCGACTTCTATGGCGGTTCTGGATTATTTGCATGGTATGAGGAAAACCAACTGTAAACTGAAATTACCATTATTGCCGGTTCGAGGTTTACATAATCCAAGTAAATACATATAGATCTCTTCCTTTTGTGTTAATTGACACTTGTATTTATTTTTATTATTATTTTCATCTAAAATTAGATGGCATCTAATAGACTAGGAATACTATTACAAACAATACATAACTATTAATTTTTAATTTCTTATTTAAAAAAACTTTAATTTCTTCAATTTTTATAGATTAAATGCTCCATTGACTCTTAGATTAAAACCCATAGTTAAGATTGGAGTATGATTGTAATTAAGAAAATAAATGAATAAATAATTAACTGTAAGATCTCTAAAAATTATCAAGAAAATCCCTAAAATAGATCTCATGTAAAGAAAAAGGAAAAAGAAAATTAAGACACAGAATCAAGGTAGCTTATAGTCATCATTTTCAAAAGATTTTAAATCCAGTATATTTAAATTGGCATACTGAAACCAATAGGGTTACTTCTTCTGTTAACCCTCCTTTAGAAAATATAATTTTACCACATAGAGGTTCTCATATTAAAGCTTCTCCCTTCAAAGCCTCCGGCGAAGCTGATCGGACTGCAACCTCAAAAGATATTGACAAAGTAATACAACAAAATAACTATACCAACAATTTGCTACATCTTGTGGCAGAAAGACAATTAACTCTAACTAGTAGCCATCCAAAGCCTATATAGCAACTTCCTCTCAATCCCCTTTATTCAAACTTCCTTCTATGCCTACAGGAGTTCAATTTGGTAGATCTGAAGAACTTCTAAATGAAATAACAAAAAGATTAAAACATCTTGATCTTCAAACCAAAGATAAACAAATTCAATCTTCTATAAATGTTGTTTGGGAAGATGAAATCAAAAGTGATGAAATTAGGAATGAATAAGCAGATTATCCCCAAGAATTTAGAAATCAAATTAACAAGTTAAATATTAGAGTAAAAAGAAATCCAGTTAAAAATCGAGATGATTATACTTCAAAACCCTATTATAATAGAGCATTTTTTCTTGATATGCTCTTTGAAGAATCTTGGCAATTTATGCAATTCGATGGAAGTTCAATATATGAAAGGAACATCGATGAATTTTCTGAATTACAAATTATAAGAACTTGTGAAGCCATGGGTATGGCTAGTAATGCTTATAAGGCAAAAGGATATTCAGAGAAAAAATGTGCTGAGATTTTACAACTTGGTTTTACAGGGATGTTAAAAGCCTGGTGGGACAATTATGTCTCTGTAACTGATAAAACTCACATAATGGAAGCAAAAAAGATAGTGACAACTGGTGTTGTCGAGAGCACTGCATCTTCTCAGACAGTCTCTCTTCGAACTGATGAAGATGATGCTGTTGCTACCTTAATATATGCAATAATGAAACATTTTGTAGGAGACCCAATAAAATATCAAGAAAAAAGTTCTACACTTTTGGAAAGGCTAAGATGTAGAAAAATGCATGATTTTAAATGGTATAGAGACATGTTTTTTTTATCAAAGTAATGGGAAGACCAGATTGCAAAAATGGATATTGGAAAGAAAGATTTTTATCTGGTTTACCACCTTTATTTGCTGAGAAAATCAAATTAAAATTAAAAGAAGCTTTTAATGGAGATATTCCTTACCAATCCATTACTTATGGAGAACTAGCCAATTTCATAAATAGTATTGGTGTTGATCTTTGCACTGATATTCAATTAAAAGAACAAATTCAAAAGGAAAAGAGTACTCTTTCTAGAAAACTAGGTAATTTCTGTGAACAATTTGGTTTAAGTAAAAAAAAGGCAATTCCTCCTTCACAAAGAGCTAAAAAACGACAAGCTGCTTCTAGGCAAACCTTTAGAACCACATCTTATTCAAGACCTAAGTCAACTACCAGACCTGCTCCTAGTCAGACTTCAATTAAACCTCCAACTAGAACTACTTCATCTAAGAAAACTTCAAAATCCAAGACATCTGCAGCCTCTACTCCTTACGCTAATCTCAAATGTATAAAATGTGGAAATTTGGTCATATAGCAAGATATTGTAGGGTTAGATCACAAATTTCTGAGTTAGACATGGACAATGACATTAAAACACAAATTATGGAAATAATGGATTTACCCAATGATTCTGAGTCTGATAACAATACTTCGGAACATTCTGCCAATTCTAAACCTGAAATTAATCTAGCAAAACAATCTGAAGAATTTTCAACTTCTGATTCTAACCCAGACATATGTTTTTGTATTAACACTATTAGTTCAGAAAACAAGCAATTTTTCCTTGAACTGGCTGAGAAAATAATAGATCCAGAAATCAAAAGAGAACATTTACTCAAGTTAAAAGATATAATTACAAAAGAAGTTAATGAAACCCTTCCTAAGCCTTTTCAGATTAAAAAGGTAATTGATCAATTTAGAAAGACTCCATCAATTTCTGATATTTCTTTACAAGAATTACAACTTGAAGTAAATTAATTAAAAAATGAACTTAAGGATGTTCAATTTCAAGTTAGTCTTATTCAATTACAAAATACAGTAAGCACAGAAGAAACATCTTCAAAGGGCAAAGAAATTGCTAAAGAAAATTTTGTATCTCAAGTAGCTTCTGTTACTTATCAAAAATGGTATATACCTGTACAACTTAAAATAAATCAAGAACATGAAATAAACCATATTGCCTTATTAGATAGTGGTGCTGATCAAAACTGTATAAGAGAAGGTCTTGTACTTGTTCAATATTATACAAAAATAAAAGAAAGTCTTAGTGCTAGAAATGGAGAAAAATTAGATATAAAGTACAAATTAACAAATGTTGAGATTATTAGAGACAATATTGCTTACAAGACAGAATTTATTTTAGTAAAAAATCTTTCTCAAGCAGTGTTATTAGGAACTCCATTTTTGACTCAAATTTACCCATTTTCTATTAACTCTAATGGTGTACATACCCAAGCTTTAGGAAAACAAATTCTTTTCCCTTTTATACACTCTCCTAAACAAATAGATCTAAATATTGTAAAAAGGAATACCATAGGACATGTAAATAACATCGTTAAAATAATAGATTGTTATAAAAAAGAAATAAACTTTCAAAGAATAAATGAACAAATAAAAACTGGAAAATATGAAAATAAAATAAAAGAATTCTCAAATTTGTTAATCAAAGAAGTATGTTCTGATTTACCTAATACCTTCTGGAATAGAAAACAACATACAGTTAAACTCCCTTATAACAAAGAATTTTTGGAATTCAATATTCCAGCCAAAGCCAGACCAATTCAAATGGACATAGAATTATTAAATTATTGTAAAAAAGAAATCAATTCTTTACTAGAAAAGAAATTAATAAGACCCAGTAAATCCCCTTGGAACTGCTCAGCCTTTTATGTTAATAATGCAGCTAAAAGAGAAAGAGGAACTCCAAGATTAGTTATAAATTACAAACCTTTAAATAAAGCCTTACAATGGATTAGGTATCCTATCCCCAATAAAAGAGATTTATTAAAAAGGATAATTTTTGCAAACGTCTATTCTAAATTTGATATGAAATCAGGATTTTGGCAAATACAAATTGCAGAAGAAGATAAATACAAAACCGCATTCACAGTCCCATTTGGTCATTATGAATGGAATGTAATGTCCTTTGGACTAAAAAATGCTCTTTCAGAATTTCAAAACATTATAAATTCAATTTTCTCTCCATATTCTAAATTTTGCATTGTATATATAGACGATGTGTTAATCTTTTCAAAAATATTAGAATAGCATTTTAAGCATTTGCATACATTCTATAACATAGTCGAAAGAAATGGACTTAGACTCTTAGGACATGATTTTCATCAATGGACATATAAGCCAATTTGTAGAACTGTTGAATTTGCTGATAAGTTTTCGGATAAAATTACAGACAAAACCCAACTTCAAAGGTTTTTAGGATGTCTTAATTATATTTCTGACTTCATTCCAAAACTTAGACAAATCATAGAACCATATATCAAAGACTTAGGAAAAATCCTCCTCCTTGGTCTGATGAGCATAGCCAAGTTGTTAGAAAAGTCAAGAAGATTGTCAAAACTTTGCCTCTTCTTGGTCTACCACATCCTTCCTATTACATGATTGTTGAAACTGATGCCTCAAATTTAGAATATGGTGGTATTTTGAAACAAAGACCTCTAGTTGATTCCCCTAAAACCACAGAACAATTGGTAAGATATCATTCAGAAATCTGGAACAAAGCTCAAAAAAATTATCCTACTATTAAACAAGAAGTTTTGGCTATTGTTCTATGTATTGCCAAATTTCAAGATGATTTGATAACAAACCATTTTTAATCAGAATTGATTGCAGACCAGCAAAAGAAATTTTAGAAAAAGATGTTCAAAATTTAGTTTCAAAACAAATTTTTGCTAGATGGTAAGCTCTACTTTCTGCATTTGAATTTGATATTGAACACATCAAAGGATATTCGAATTCTCTCCCTGATTTCCTTTCTCGTGAGTTCTTACAGGGACAATGAGCGAGAAAAAGTCTTTAACCCCAACTTCTAATCGATATACCGTATTAGCCAATTCAAATTCATTTCCTCCTTTGACTACCAAATTTCGTCCCACTTTATCAACTCCTTCTTCAACCAAGTCTTACCAACAACTTTTGACACCTTCTCCATCCACACCATCTTCCAAATCCACACCAACTTCATCTTTCTCTTATGACTATGTCGTTAAGACGAAGAAATCTCCAATTTGTTTTATCGAACCCGAATGGGAGTCTATTCCCATTATCAATTTGTGCAAAATCTTATTTTACCCTAGTGAACATTTCTTAACCTATTCTCCCCAATATTCTAGACTCTTTTATGAATACATTTTAGTAGAATCGGGTTCCATAGAAGTTTCTGAATTTTATGGCTAATGAAAGGCAGTAGCCTATTCCAAGGTTAAAATTAAGAAAATTATTTTATCACAAGACTGGCCCAACAAAGACCTACTCACTCCTACCAAATTTACTCCCAATCCACAAACACCAACCTACACTTAACAAGATTATATTACCGCTTGGTACAATTTCTTACTATTTCGACCCGGAGATCACAGTTGGTTCATCCACTTCGACAAAAACATCTGAGACATCAACTTATTGTCAAATTGGTTCTTGACATGGTTCGAACTTTTCAGACCTGATGAACAAATCTTACCACCTCAAGCCAAAGCAATTTTTGACTCTTTTGAAATTCCCAAGATTAATAATCCTCACACAACAGTCAAATTGTATCATTTATTTTTTAGGAGAAAATTTCCTTGGATCCTTTCATGGTTCATTGATAGGGCCACTGGCCAACGTCTGAAAACCTCTCAGCTCTACGTTTTACACAGTTTGCAAAGAAAATACGCAAAGGAATAAATGGTTAATAAGTTGGGAGTAAAACACAACACTCAGCAGATATCATTCAGAACTTGGTACAATCATCTCATTCATGTTTAATATAGAAAATATTCGATGCAGATATCAAACTAAAACAGTTGCTAAAATGGTACGTGAAGGTCGAAAGCAAGTGATGAACTTTCCCTTCGTCTGCACAAGCAGTAAATCGCACTTTCTATATACCGTTAAAGCAGTTAAAATGCTAATTTGTTTAATAGGCGAGCAACAGATCTAATACTTGATGATAGATATTTAATATTATCATAAATGTCTTCTTTAGTAGACATATCATCTAAAACTTCATACATTTCTTCATATTTGGCTTTGTCTTGATAAAGATGCTTGACTTAAGAATGGCTTGGATGAAATCACACAAAAAAAAAAAAGAAAGAAAGAAAAAAAGAAAGAAAGAAAACGGCTAGAATGAATTTCATCAAGTCAATCGGACTTATGAAGTTTGGGCTATTTTGATCTAAAATGTAATGAGACGAATGTTAGGCAATGTCGATTTTGTTTTTCATTTATCTAATTTCAAGGAAGATAAATGGTTTCTGGTTATAGCCACCAGGGCTTTTCCAGCTTGGGCCATTTAAAAATATAAATACGTGGATATTTTTTGGTTGGAAGCAAGTTTAGTACATACTTATAATCACAAATAGATCCACTCTGAAGTTATACTTTAATAATACGAATGCAATATTGTTACTTAAGTGACTAGTAATTATTAATAATAATTGGCATTAATCTAATAGTTTAACTAATAAAATATAATAAAAATAATAATATTAATAGAAAATTTAAAATTAAAAAAAAAACAGTTAGGTAGACCCACTAGATGAGTCGGGTCTACCTAACTACCTTTGCCCGTGTTGGCGAAGGCGTGAAGAATACCGTAGGGGACCTAGTTTGGAGGCCTCTAACTCGTCCTCGGGTGGGTCGACTGAATATAGGGTCCTATTCTTGTAATCGAATGTCGCCCAAAATGATGAAAATTTGATTTTGTTTGAATTTTTTTGAAATCTTTGTAACAATTCTAGTAGAATACGCTCTTTGCAGAATAAAGAATACATAATACAAATTTCGATAAAGAGTAGATTAATTTTAAAAGGTAGAATAACTTACACATCTTTTATTTTGTAAATTCAAATAGAAGTTTATTGAAACAATATTGGATTTCAACGTCCAAAAGCAAAAACTTAAGAAGATAATGAAAGACAAATATGAACCTTTACTTAAATAGTCCCGATAAACTACTTCACTTAAAACTATTCAACATTAATTTGCAACATTCAATCTTCAATTATGTAAGAAGAAGCTAAACTTTACCATTAGATCTAAACACATCAAAATGCAAAAATACAAAATATTAGTTATCAATATCTGAACACATCAAATATATTTATTTTACTTATTTATATCTCGTTTTTTTTAATATATATATATATATATATATATATATATATATATATATAATATGCAGAATAAATTGAAATGATTTGAATATCCAAAATTTTAGATGTAAGAAGCAAAGGAATGAACCACAATTGGCATCCGTGGAACTTTGCGGATGCTGACTATAGAACAAACGCAACATTCGTGGAACTTTGAGAATGTTTCAATTGAACATTCATCGAGTTACGCAAATGCTGCTTACAATTTTCGGCGTCTATCTGGAAGTTGTACCAATCGGTCAAATTTTGGTTTTTTTTTTTTTTTGGTTAATTTCTATGAAATTTGAACGAAAAACAATAATTTTGAATAGATTCGAAGTAGAATTCTCTAAATCTGGTGATTTGGCCATGAAACTTTAGTGAGAGAATATAGAGAGAGAGAGAGTGTGTGTGAAGATTGAAATTGAAATGAAACTCTATTGCAATTGGCAAGTTAATATATCACAAATAGTAATGCCCTTGAAATAAATGTTAAATTACTTATTTATTTGGTATGATTAGTAGTAAATAACTAATATTCTATATTTGATTAGTAAAGATTGGTTCAATATCCTAAATTCTACATGTAAGATTTCTCTCCCACTGTTTGATAGTTCTTAATAATAAATTAGAGACTTGTATTTTAATATGTAAAGTAATTATGATTTTTTCAATTTAAAAGGTATTGGCACGATGAATAGGTTGAAATTAGGAAGCATCTCATTTATTCATCAGTATATTTACTATTTAAGGTAACATTAGTTTTACCTTTGACTACCTATTGTCGGAAGAACATTTCCGGCCATAAATGTCATGAAAAATCGATTATATAATCAAATGAGAGATGCTTGAATAAGTGATTATTTAGTTACTTAATTTGAGAAAAATATTTTTACATATATCGAAAATAAATTTATCATTCAATAATTTCAAACTGACTTAAAAATATAAGATCAAGTTGAGAGTAGTTACAAAAATGTAAATTTTTTCTAATTACAATAATTATATTGCGATTAACCTCACTATTCTTAAGATCCTAGCCTGATATTGTTTGCAAACTAAACTATTTCTTAGTGTAAACAGTATTTGATATAGGAATATATTTCTATTTTCAATATTATCATTTTCAAAATTTTCTTGAAGATTAAGAGAAATAATAATGCACTTGACATCTCCAAAACCTAATTGGTATGGTTCAAAGTATAATTTCTTCATACTACAATCTAAACAATGTCCTATTTAAAGTTAAAGAATCGTTTTTGCCTTTGTGAAGGAAAAGATAAGATTCAAACATGCAAAAAAAAGAAAAGAGAGAGAGAGAGAAAGACTAGATTTTATTTCCATTCTAAAAATAAAATCACTCTCACTATTTCTACATATATTCTTATAAAGAATTCACTTTATAAAAATAAAATAAAAAAAACGATTTCAAGCATTTTTTAAACGTAAACTAGTTCAAATATACCTTGAGCTAAGGTCGTCTTTTTCACCGCTGCCCACCATCGTTGTCTCTATCTCCCCTTCTAAAAGAAAAAATGAGGTATTTGGATTATAATTCAATTAGAGAAAACACAGTCCCACTTTTTTCTACCAAGGGCCTCCCTTTTATTATTACAAAAGTTGAAGGCAGGACCAACCAAACTTGAAAATTTTTGAAAAATTTCCAGTTGCAAGAAAAATAAGTCTCCTTCGTCCCTAAAGTCTTTTTTGATCTTTTTGGTCCATCACAAATATTTTTAATTTTTTATTCCTAAAAATTTTGACTACCTAAAATGCCTTTCATACTCTTCAACTGTCAAATTAAAATGATGTCTATCTAACGGTGAAAAAAATTGTCCGCACCTATTGAAAAAATATGTGTCAATATAGTAACCAGATCGACCGCCCCACCATTATTGTCCCTCTGTCTGTCTCCCCTTCCAAAGAAAAAATGAGATATTTGGATTATAATTCAATTAGAGAAAAAATAGTCCTACTTTTTTCTACTTTTTCTACCAAGGAAAGTTGAAGGCAAGCCTAACCAAACTTGAAATTTTTTTAAAATTTTCCAGTTGCAAGAAAAATAAGTCTCCTTCGTCCCTAAAGTCTTTTTTTTTTCTTTTTGGTCCATCACAAATATTTTTAACTTTTTTTATTCCTGAAAATTTTTTCTTGGACCAGTTTGGCCCTTCTCGAATATTTATACATTTTTAGTCCCTAAATTTTTTGCGTGGACTATTTTAGTACATGAAGTTTTTTTCCATAAGTGTTTCAACCCCCCTCAAAAAATGGATCTATGTCCATTTTAAACTCTCAATAAACTTTTATACAATATACCTTAAGGCCAAAAGGGTCAAATAAAAAACTTCAAGAAAAAAAAATAGTCAATTCAAGTGTTTTTAAAATTTTCTTTCATTTTCTCCTCTTATTTTTGCTCTATTTTCTTCTTTCTCAACAGAAGCCACCCCCCACTACATTGACCTTCGCCACCACCAACCTACAGGCATCGTTGAAGTTCAAAGCTTTCCTTAATAGGCATTAACTTCAATGTGTATATTCTCTATTCTATATCCTTCAAACAAAAAATCTCACATTTAAACTAAAGCCAAAACCATGAACTTCATTCCCAGCCCAACCTCAACCCTTCCACTACTTCAAAACTTCTCTTCAATAGTAGAACTACATTTTCAAGGCCATGGCTAAACTCTAACTCAAGGTTACATGCATGGATTCCAAAGTCATATCCCTTACTATCCATCCTTCAAAGGCACCCCGAATAGAATCCCTAGGCTAATAGCTGCGGATTCTATTGAATCTCAACCTCAAGTTCCTTTACATTTTCTCCCTGAAAGTATCCTTCGATCAGAAAAGTCCATATCAATGCAGCTTTTAGGCGGCGAACGTTGGTTGGTTAAGGTGGTGGGTAACTATTATTGAAGAAGCAATTAGAGGAATAAAAAAAAAAAAGAAAATGGTGGATCCATTTTGAATAAGTTAAATGTGATATTGGTTACCGTTCGTTTCGGATACTACCCTTAGGAAAGGAAATAGAGGAACAAGAACAGAAAATCAAAACTAATTAAAGTAAGATTTAGGTTGACAATTTTGCATTTAAAAAAGTGGAAGTAGGATGATTTTGACCGTTAGTAAATTCTTTAATCGTCTGATTGACAATAAGAGAAAGAAATATGCAAAAATTTAAATCTCATTAAAGTGAATTCACAAATTCTTATTTAAAGTAAATTATATTACTACATTTAGGTGGTTTAAAAAATTAGTATGGGAAAGTTGCTACATTTAATTTTTTTTAATTGTGTAAAATAAATAGATTATTATTTGTAAAAATATCTAAAGCATCTCCTAATATGAGTTATATTATTATACAATTTAGAAGTGTATATTTTTTGTGAAAAAGATATAGTTAGTAAAAAATTATTTTCTTTCATATTTCAATCTTTTTTATTTCAGTTTATCTTGATATTTATACCTTTGTTTTTTAGTGGAGGTTGCATTCAATCTTTTAAGAATATAAACATATATTTGTTATGAATCTAAGTGTTGGTAACGCAGAATTAAAACAAAAGCGTCACTCAATATGTTTGAAGAATAATAATATAAAACTAAGGATAGAGAAGATAGAATATAGAGAGAGAAAGTAGAACTTAAGAATCAAGACTAATATATATATATTATTAATGTTATCATATGACCCTATATATAAACTCATAATACAAGAGTTTATGAAAACCTAAAATCTAATAGGGAAAGAAAATCAAATCTGAATAGGAGTCATATTTTGGGAGTTTAGTTCTCTTCAGAAAACTGACTAATATGAGCATCCGTATATTATTTCATAACATTTCCCCTTGGATATTCATAACATAAAGAATATGCCTCGTTAAAACCTTACTAGATAAAAACCCAGTGGAAAAAACTTTAGTGAAGGAAAAAGAGTACATTATTCTTTATGTCATTATTACTCTCTCTGATAAGAAAATCTTTTGAAATTTCTTAACCGATACTTTCCAATCAAACGTTGCTATCGATAAGGTCTTATTGAATAGATTTGTAAAATAATCAAATCATCAAATTCATTGCACATCAATATCATATCTCTTCTAGAGCTCGTGATTAAAAATATAAATTATCGTATCTCCTTATATATATTCCAAACTTTATTATTATCCAATAGTACAGTTAGAATTTCTTCTTAGAAGATATAGATTTATCTCGAATACATTAATCATGATCACACATATTCTCAACCAACATCATGAATTTCTATTTCTTCAACATGAGTTGAAGATGTGACTATTATAATCAACACATGCCTATAAATGCATGATTTATGTGGATCATATAATTAACTTATACCTTACATATTCATCTCAATAGGAGTTGGATTTTCTTAATATTTGAGATAAACTATCTCAAAGAGATACCAAAAGGCAAGTTTAATGTCGTCTCAAAATTCATTGGGTAGAGAAGAACTAAAATAGATATCTACTTGCACGTAGACAAGTATATTCATGCACTCAATTGCAAAATTATGGTACTTTAAGACCAAAGAGTTCTTCAATATCCTTTAATAGATATAAAGGATATCACGTATAATAATCTAATGACCATTGATATGCTATGTCCATGCGAAACATCTTCAGAATGTTTAATCAAAATAAAATATTGATCACAATACTTGCTCCTCTAAATTCTTTAGGAAAAATATCTTGATCATCAAATCTTTTTCTCTTTTGAGGATTTTATTTTCAAAATCAAGAGATCAATAACACTTTAGGCATGCATCAAAATCATATGAGTATAGAATTCATATATTTGTCCTGTTGGGATATCTATCCAAATAAAAATATCAATAGCTAGAATATTGTATTAACTAACTCTACAGAAGTCGGTCAAATAATCAATTTGTAATTTTTGTAAATAAATAATATTTTAAACTTCTAATTCATTAATGCTTCTACAAAGATCAAGATAACAAATATTATAAATAATATTCTTTTTTCAATTCATATTATTCTCCCTCCCTAATGTGGAGAAGACTATGCCAATCAATACACTATACAATAAGGATATTTCTAATAAAGAAACATATATAGCAAATATAGCTACGTATGGACTTTCTTCATACATAGACATACTCGATTATTCTTTTAATAAGAATTCACTAAGACAATCTTATTATGTTCTACAGGAACAATTATATGCTTCAAACATATCAAGTCCATCAAAGAATTCAAATATATGTATCATTATCAAATGATAACAAAGATAAAACACATATTAAGTGTTATTATACACTATTATATAAACCACTAGAAATATATTTTTTTGCTATCAGTGCCAAGTCTTATGAAGAATCATACGTCATAACTCATGGCGAATATTCACTTTTGTAGTTTACATTTTATAAGTAAATATTAATTGCTATCTCTTTAGGATTACACTTCAGGTATATAATTCTTGCTGGGAATACATGTACACTTCAAGTGTACTTGCGACTAGTTTAAAATTTTCATATTTCTCATGCGAACTTTATCATTTTGAGTCTGCAGACCTCGATTTGGAAATCCTCATTCTGAATCAATATATTATGCGCATTAATATCTTTAACGTCATATACTTGTGTAGTTCAAGTATTTCCCAATCATGTTGAGATCTTATCATTGTCAAAGTTTTTCAGGTACTTGAATTGTGATACCTCCAACTCCTCCGTTAGGTTCCACTGTAGCTGAATAAGATACCAGCGTGCCCCTCAGCACTGATATGTGCAACTATGAATCGCGTTTAGAGAAAAAAGAAAGTAGAAAAATATACATATATTATAATACAATGCAATTATAGGAAATATCAGTGGAAAATACATAAATACATAAGTAGATCATGTATCTTATATTATCCAAATTTAATCTTCATTTATAGATAGTTGTAAAACAGACTTTTCTCTCTATCGACAAGAGGTAACAGAAAATGTACAAACTGATCAAGCACATATGTGAGCCCTCCATGAGCTAACTCTGAAGCGAATCAAAGAATCATTATTCTAATCCATGGTTTATGTCATTTAAAAATAAACTTTAAAAAAAACATGTGTGAGATTGAAAGCTCAGTGAGTTCACGTGTGTGATGGTGTGTTTCAACAATATGAAGTTTCCAGAATATGAGGGTAGATGGGTATGCACAATAGTTCAGAAGTATTTTATATTCAAATAAGTTTTATTGTTTCAAAATAATGCACAAATCTTATGATCAAGTTTTGGGCTTAAGTAGAAAGTTTAAGTGAATCAAAGACACATCAGCTCCCCAAACTAAAATTTCTCAGACATGACAAATATTCAACATAGTTCCCCAATAACGGGGTCATCATGAAATAAATCCCGACATTCCGTAGTCAATACTAGCCACATACCATGACGAACGTTTAATTTTACAGACTACCTTATGCCTCCCCAAGCAGAGACCAGGCTAAGGATTCTGGGATACCTACCAGTCCAACTCTGGTGATCAACCTCAACATTGAGCTCCTCCTGACTCACTGTTAGATGACCGCAGACAGATAAACGTATTACCAGTTGGGCCATGCCCTCCCTAACATAATACGTCCCTTTTTCAAGTTATCAAGTAGGTCTCCCTAAGATATCTTAGACATAAGTCTAAACCTAAATTTACAATTATAAAAACACTCAATTATTAAATATTCTATAAATATATATTCTTATAGATAGTCATATATATTTTAATGAAATTTCACAAAGACCACATTTTCTCAAATACTAAATATTAAATGTTTAAGATAGTGAAAATTTAGAATAAAAATATCGCTTTAGGATAATGAAAATATCACTTTAATTTAAATTTCAAATCTTAATATTTAGCCACTTTCAATATTTCAAGTTCTCAAATATAAAAGTTGCAACTAAAACAAAAAAAATTAACTCAAATTAAACTAAAACAAAAAATCAAAATATAATAATTTTAGTAAATAAACAATTTCTACCATAATTCTTAAGGAAACTATAAAATAAATTAAAGAAATCACAAACAAAAACTATATGAATCTTACCTTAATTAAAAAGGAAGAACTCAAGCCAAGGAGAAGAAAAAGAAAACAAACTAAAGAGAAGAAAATAGAGGAAGACCGAAGAGAAGAAAGAAAGAAGCAAAATAATCTGTGAAGCAAAAGAAAGCAAAAGAAATGAAAGAAAAGAAGGCAACCGAGAGAGAAAGAAAAGAAAGAAAATAAATGAAGAAAAAAATAAAAACAACCAAACTATTTATAGAAGTCAAGAGTCGGTGCTTGCCACCAACTTTGGTGGAAAATAACAGTGGTCACATGTCACTTGTCTATTAGATCTCTTTTTTTTTTTTTTTTGAAAAACATGATCACAAATAATTCTAAAAATAAATTAACCTAACTCATGAGAGTTTCTCAAATACTTTATATAAAAAAAATTATAAACCATACTTCAAAAAAAATGCCTAGATTGTCTCTAGAGTGGGATGTTATATGAATTTTTTCTGAAAATAATATATCAATCATATTTGGGGAAAACATTCTGCTGAAATTTAAATCTCCTTGACCTAACATATATAACCATCTTAAGTCTTTGTTCCAGTAAGGAGTTTGTATTTTTGAAACCGACTTATCTACCACATTTCAATTGTGTCTCAAATTTATTTGTAGTGGTAGATTATCTTTCAGGAATATTAAATATAATAGGAGCATTCTTTGTTGGATATTGGTCAATTAATATACTTGGCTATATAAATTATCCTTTGAATTTCTGGTTCAAGGTATTTTCTATGAGGATTAAAATAGAAGATTAAGATGAGACACGTACTAATATATTTATCTAGCCTCATGCTTTCTCCTCTTTATGTTGGGGCAACATATTCAAAATTAACAAAATACGAATCTTTCCCTTGAGATTCGCTCTCAACATATTTGATAATCTTTTTGAGAACCCATCTCATTACCTTTGTGGTGAAGCAACATACATAGTGCATCTCTAAATTTAGGATGGAAAATATTTAGTTTTTGACCACAAACTAACTACTATGAGAAGAATCAAAATGTGTTGGCAAAATACAAAATAAGTGCTAATATATCACATTCATGAATATTCTACAAGATGTTCAATATTTATCTCAATACAACCAGTATTATTAAGACAAATTATGTTCTTGGGAGAATGTTAAAATATGAGCTCATTATCAATGAATTGTGCAAACTATAGGTTGCAAAAGTAGCAATATATATACGACTATTTGTTGATACATCAACTAATAATTTTTTCATATTCATTCTAAAATAACACATTCAACCCTAAGTGATACATCAACTTATAATTTTTTCATATTCATTCTGAAATAACACATTCAACCCCAAGTAATACTAGTAACTTTTAAATAAAATAAGCAGCACATATAAATTCGTCATATTAGGAAACTTTCGGTTCCATAATAAATTCATAATCATTCTTCGTATTTTAATGATGCAGGATGGTCTAATTGGTCATGCCAACTAATAAATTATTTGTCAGTAAACTTCAAATTTACTCAATGTTGCATCTTAATTTTATAATTCTATGTAATATAAACCAAGAGAGATAAATAATAGTATCTATAATTGACATATATTTTATATCATAATGGTAATGCATATGCCTCAAAAGTTCATTCATCCAATGTCTCGATATACTGATAATATAATCAATGCTCAAAAGTTTTACGAGACTATATAGAGAATGATGTATTAAAACAATTGACATTAGGTGAAGATCTGGTAACTCTTTTGGAGCTTTTAATCAATTAACTTTTCTAGAGTTATGATCAATTAGTTCTTCAAGAACCTTGTACTACCATTTATACTTTGGATATATATTTTAAATTTTGTCCAAATAAATTACAAATATTATTTAGACAAATTGTATCTTTACCATTCATATCCAAAATAAACTAAAATAATAAATAAATATTAGAATATAAATTTAAAGTATTAACACTTTTTAATAATAATCACAAAATAATAAAATAGAAAATTTGCAATTCGATAATTTAAAATTTTGATTGACATTCAAAATGCTAAAAACTCTTTTTAGATATTTAAAAGAATTGACAACATTCACATGTGCCATATCAATCTTATCGAGATAAGCATCATTACTATCATTAGCATAATTTATTAAAGTAAAGAAATATCAATAATTAATAGAGATTTATAACATGCTTGACATACTACAGATACGTGAGAAACTTTCATATTACATCAATAACATATTAGAATTATTACTTTCCCTTTTTCCTTCTCATTATTTTCTCACTTCTGGTGAGTATCTATTCACTGTGAATTTAATGAGTCATTCTTATAGTATAAGAACAAAGTGTATTTCTATTAGCCACGACCAAAATCTCGTACATAAATATATTATAATTTCTAATGTCATCCACTTTAGGAAATGACATAAAAAAATTTGGTCGAGCATCAAAATATTTTATTCAGAATTCATTTAGTTTCAGAAGATATAAATTCAAAATATTTTTGAAAAACTTCTTCTCGATATTGCTGCTACAGGAGCATGTTAGAGATATGAGAAAGGAAAATTCTTTTATTCATCACATTACTAGTAATATTTCTCCTTATAACTTTAATTGAGGAGAAATTCTAAATGCAATAAAATTTTATATACTGATAGACATAAAATATTTTAGACATACTTATAACAAATCATCACTACTATTTATATAACAATCATCTTCTGGTGATTGTATGTTTTCTTTAGAATTTGCTAGTAATCAAGTGGTTTTGATGCTTTGTATTTTTTAAATGGTGTCTTCAGAACCCAAAATATCTATATGTATATATTCTGATCGCCATAATTATATGAATAATTTTTATCATAGCCACATCTATGTTCGCGGCTTCAACCACAACCACGACCTCTTTCAGGGCCATAACCATGAGGTTCTAATGCATTCATTTACAAATTTAAAGTAAACTGTGCTTTTGGTAGAATGACCATCTTCTGGGGGTCAAATATTTCTTTTAGGTCCTTTCACAAAATAAATGGATCTCTCACGGTAAGATATTCCGTCTTTAGATTCTCATGAAAATAATAGCAGAGAAAAATCATGGCTTTTATGATGTCTGCTAGACTCTTTGCATCTCAATAAATTTAAACATCTAGTGTCTATGACATATAGTTCTTTCTATAAATATCAAGAGTAAAAAAAAATAGTTTTGCAAGGTTTGCTATGGGAATTCAAAGATAGAAAAAATACCTATTTTCTGTCTTGAGTAAACTTTAAACTCCAGTAGCAGAGACTCCTGCTTTTTTGCCTTCCTATAAATTTTAAAGATGCAGTGGTAGAGTCTTGTGCTGATAACATGTTATGAATTTAAGTGTTGGTAATGTAGAATTAAAGTATAAACGTCACTCAATATGTTTGGAGAATAACAATATAAAACTAAGGAAAGAATAGATAGAATATATAGAGAGAGCAAGTAGAACTCAATAATCAAGACTAATATGTATATCTTATTAATGTCATCATATGGCCCTATATATAAACTCATAATACAAGAGTTATTGAAACCCAAAATCTAATAGGGAAAGGAAATCAAATCTGATTAGGAGTCATATTTTGGGAGTTTAGTTTTTTTCAGGAAACTGATTAATATGAACATCCACACATTATTTCATAACAATATTATATTTTTTTAACTCAATATTCCTCCAAAATGAATGTTCTTAGAAAAGAAAACGAAAATTGATAAACATATGATGATTTTACTCATACATAATAATTTTTGATAATTTTAATGTTTAAAAACTTTTATATTTAAAAAATTAGTGTGGCAGCAAGTGTATCCCTTTTATAGTTGATGCCCAAGCTACGCGCCATACTCTGCCCCCAACTTGGACGCAGACCTTTTGTGGGTGACACCTAGTAACAAGGTGCGCCCAAGTGGGGGTCCCCTAAAGGTGTGGCACCGACGGTCCAGTTAGGGTGCTGAAGGCCTTTTTTTCAGCATATATGGACAATTTTTTTACCGTTCGATTGACTACTATTTATTATCTTTGATCCAACGGTTATGAAGCATGAGGGGTATTTTGGGTAACCAAAATTAGGGAGAAAAAAGGAGAAAAGTTTGAAACGATTTGAAAATTTTAAAAAGTCATAATTATCTTCTGACACCCACTTTCTTTAACCACTTCTACCAAATTCTCTCTCTCTTTTTTTTTCTGTCTTTCCATCTTCTTTATGTCTTCTGTCTTCTCTCCGTTATTGCTCTAAAAGTCTTCAAATATTAAAGAACAAAATT
Source organism: Rauvolfia tetraphylla (assembly GCA_030512225.1). Classification (NCBI taxonomy): domain Eukaryota; kingdom Viridiplantae; phylum Streptophyta; class Magnoliopsida; order Gentianales; family Apocynaceae; genus Rauvolfia; species Rauvolfia tetraphylla. The sequence goes on along the minus strand of JAJQKT010000055.1, from coordinate 4,480,542 downwards.
GAAAGACCTAAGAGGGGGGTGAATTAGGTCTTTGGCTAATTATCGAAAATCTTTTCCTTTTTTTGCAAATCCTTTGCCTTAATAAAAGCTCTTCTTTAAATTCAAAAACTTCAAGTTTATATGTGATTTGATGGTTAAGACAAGATTATTAAACTATAAGACCACAACCAATCAATCAACAACTATAAACAATAATAATAACACAAGTATGTAAAACAAGCAAAGCTATAAAGAAATGAACACACGATTTATAGTGGTTCGATCTCTCCAAGATCTACATCCACTACCTTGAGTCCACACTCACGGATTTCAATCAATTCACTATATGCTTAATCCAAGTATTTACACAAGAGGCTTACCCTTCAATGGGTTTTACCACAACAATCTCCTTTGTAATCCTACAAACAAGGCTCACCCTTCCACAAGGATTTTATATCTAAAGACAACCTAAAGACCAATCTAATCCAAGGCTCACCCACACACGGGTTTTACACCACAACCTTGATTAATCTAGTCTATGGCTCACCCTTACCAAAAGGATTTTACGTCACAAGATAACCTTGTATCAATCACAACAATAGTGTAAAGATAGAGTTTAGATGTTACCAACACTTCTTGGTGGATGAATACAATTGCTAGCACCTCTTCACTTCTTGCCTTTGGAATCTTGAATTTTAATCTTTGAGCACAAGGCAATTTGAGAGCTTTTGATATAATTTTGATGTAAAACAAGTTAGAGCTTCAAGGATTTCTTTTGTGCAAAAGTTCTTACCAAAATCTAGAGTTTCTAGCCTTTATAGAATTTGAAAATCAGTTAAAACAGCTATAAAACGGCTAGTTAACGGCTATTTTCAGGAAATTCGGACGACCAAATTCTGCGTCCGAATTTTTCGGACGACCGAATTCTTCCTGCTGCGTCCGAATCTTCGTCCGAATTTCTCTGGAAAAATAGTGACCATGCTGAGGGCCAAAATTCGGACGACCGAATTTTTCTTCATGCGTCCGAATCTTCTTCCGAATTTCTCTGGAAGAACAGTAGCAAACTTTTGCTACAAAATTTGGACGACCGAATTTCTTGGAATCATATTCAAACTTTGTAAAATCATTTGAGATTTAACTTCCAAAGGTTTAAAAAACATTTGGTATATATAGAAAACTTATTTAGACATATATAAGTTTGAAAACCAAAATCAAATTCCTTTGATCATATAAAGTTTACTTAAAAAATTTTAGGACACAAAATCACATTCACAAAGAAATTTATTCAAAGCCTTTTAAGATTAAGAAACCTATTTTATGCTCTCTTATGCATTCAATAAAACCCAAGACATACAAGTGTAGAGTTTACATAGATATTACCTATTATCATACCTACTCTACACTTCAAGTCTTCAATGCCTTGAGTTCATCTTTGAATAAACCTCAAAAGACTTCATAGTTTATTGAGGTTGTTCTTGCACTTTGGCTTGAAGGCAATGAGACTCCAAACTTCTTAGTTCACAAATCCTATCACACAATATAAACATATTAGTTTTGTCATTAATCAAAACTACATGATTTGCCCTTAGGGCTAACAAAAATGATTCATTATCTTCAAGATCTTTATTTTGTGTTAAACGATTTCAACGAACCTTCAAGTTTTCTTTCGAGATCAAAACTCATTTTTTAAGATTTGCTAATAGCTAAAATGAAGTTAGATATTATGAGTTTTTGTTGGACTGTTTGGTGGCTTCTACGCTATAGAAATCTTCACTAAAAAAAGATTTATGATCTACTTGTGGAAGCAAAGAAAGCGATATGTTGATTTTCTTGGCTTGAAGAATGATTTTGGTAGTGGAATACTCTTATGATTTCAAAGTGGCTTCTACGCTATAGAAATCTTCACTAAAAAAAGATTTATGGTCTACTTGCGGTGGTAAAAAAAGCGATGTGTTAATTTTTTTGGCTTGAAGAATGATTTCGGCAGTAGAAACTCTTATGACTTCAAAGAATGATTTTAATGGTGAAGAATTTGAATATTGGATCTTTTTTTTTCTTTTGAATATTGGATCTTTTTTTTCTAACTTTAGAATGATCTGCTTTGATTTTTTTTGTAACAATTCTCGTCGTTTTTAATAATGACTCTAAAGATTAATTATTCAAAGAAAAATATGTATGGTGAATAATTATTCAAACTATTTTGCATAGATGTTTACATATAACAATCAGTTATTCATAATAACCGGAATTGATATTTACATGAAACTGAATACATCTGATTTGATTGGATGGTATCTTAAAAGTGAATAATTATTCACGTAAGAGTGAATAATTATTCTCCGTTAAGTGAATAATTATTTAATTAACATATCAAGTGAGTAGATCCACCATATCAAATAATTATTAATAAAAAATTGAATAGATGTTTACATATAATAATTAGTTATTCATAACAACCTAAATGGATATTTACATGAAGCTGAATACATCTAATTTGATCGGATAGTATGTTAAGAGTGAATAATTATTCACTTAAGAGTGACCATTAAGTGAATAATTATTCACTTAACACATCAAGTAAATTGATCTATTATATCAAATAATTATTCATAACAAATTGAATATATTTTTACATATCACAATCAGTTATTTATAACAATCTGAATTGATATTTACATGAAACCAAATACATCTGACCAAGTCAGATGATATGTTAAGAGTGAATAATTATTATCTGCTGAGTAAATAATTATTCACTTAACATATAAAGTGAATAGATTCACCATATCAAATAATTATTCATAACAATTTGAATAGATATTTTGTATATAACAATCAATTATCCATAACAATCTGAATGGATATTTACATGAAACTAAATACATCTGATTTGGTCAGATGGTATGTTAAGAGTGAATAATTATTCTCCGCTAAGTGAATAATTATTCACTTAAGAGTGAATAATTATTTTTCGCTGAGTGAATAATTATTCACTTAACATATTAAGTGAATAGATCTACCATATCAAATAATTATTCCTAACAATATGAATAGATATTTACATGAAACTAAATACATCTGATTTGGTCAGATGGTATGTTAAGAGTGAATAATTATTCACTTAACATATCAAGTGAATAGATCTACCATATCAAATAATTATTCATAACAATCTGAATAGATATTTATATGAAACTAAATACATCCGCTAAGTGAATAATTATTCACTTAACATGTCTCCCATTAATTTGCAATGTTCAGCGCAACCCCACTGTCAACAGCTTCGCTCCGTATTCAACAATCTCAGCCGTTCTCTACTGCCACATCTACTCTTGGATGCTTTATGAATAATTATTCATAATTATTCAAGACTGTATGAATAATTATTCACCACTGCATTAATGTGAATTTTTGCATTGAACAAACTCGAGCATAGTACAAATAAAAGAAATGATACATACTAGTTACATAAATTTACACTTGTTATTGTATAAAACTCTAATCTATATATAAAATTTTCAGCAAAAATAGGCATTTTACTATTGTTCTCTCCTCCTCATCAACATTATAAAGGCAACCATTACTTTTTAATTTTCTTCCCAACATAACACAACACTTACATTCAACACAAACTCCTATTACCATAATTATTTTTTACTGTCAAGAATACACCTTTAGAGATTAAATAGAAGAGACCAAAAAAAAATAATACTTAATATAACAATATTCATCTAACAACAATAGTAGATTTTTTGTCTTCACTCTTCAGATACAACAAATTACCACTCTTCTAGATGACTTGGTTTTTTGTCTTCACTCTTCAGATGAAACAAACTACCACTCTTCTCTATAACCCACTTTTCATATCAAGAACTCCATCCATAATGCCTGCAACTGTAATGGATGAATCTGTGAAGATTGACTAATGGATCTTTCACACAACATCCTTTACCTTCGTTGATGCTAACCTTGATTGCAAAAGAACAATAGCGAACAAAATAGAGAAGAGAGAGAGGGGGGAGAGAAAAATAGTCAGTCTGCTAAAGATTTAAGAGAGAAGAAATCTGATAAAAATTCAAGAGAGAAGATAGATGAGAAAGCAAGAGAGTCAATCTTCAAATGAGAGGATAGATGAGAGAGAGAGGAGTGATCGGAATGGAAAGGGAGAGAGAAATAGATGGAGAAAAAAGTAGATTGCTCTTTTCATGAATAGACAGATTTAGGCGGGAGTCTAAAAATAGTTTTTGCTCCAAAATACTCTTGGTCTCTCCCAACCATTAGATCAAAAGATGCTGATCCAATGGCTATGAAGGGCCTCCTGCACATGCTGAAAAAAATGGGGCTCAGCATATTAACCAAAGCGTGGCACCGAAACCAAGTGCCACCCCTCAAATCTTTTTTATTTTATTTTTTATTTGTTAATAAATATTATTTTATTATTTTTTTAGATTTGTAGTTGTTATTTTTAAATTTTATATTATGATTTAGAATTATAATTCGATTATAATCGTTGAAAATCAATTGAAGATTCGATTATAATTACTAAAATCAATTGATAATATCAATGGACTATCACCATTTGTCACCTACTCATATAAGCTTGTCTGATAGTAAATCAATGTGAAAATACTCTTGAAACTTTTATATAATATCTCATCCTTAAATACTCTATCATTCTAAAATACAAAATCAATATAAAAATTCTAATGCTAATACTAATCAAAGAGAATGATAATACTACTAAAAATAAAAATTTTTATTCAATAAAACTCTTAATATAATAACAAATAATAAAATAACCAAAGAATTCAACAATAAATAAATAAATAAATAAGATGAATTAATCTATCCGTTTTAAAATATTAAGTCTTTTGACTCTTTTTGAATAGATTAAAAAGGAAAAAAGGGGATATTTTTTCTTATTATATTACTAAATAATTTTATTAATATAATAAAGAATAAACAATTATATTTATGGTAGGGTTAAATTTTAAAAAATAATTTAAAAAATTTACAGAATACTAAATATTTTAAAAAGAGAAATAGAGTCAAAATGACTTATATTTTGAGATAGGAAGAGTAAGTAAAACAAATAAGTAAATACATAAATAATAAAAGGTTAAATAAATAAAATTGAAAAGTAAATTAATTAGAACAAATACATGTGTGAATTGAAAAAAATGCAAAAACCGTATCCAGTAAAATAAATAAAATTAATAATATAATATATGAATTAAAATATATAAATAAAAATTTTTAAAACTATAAAGGCTAGCGTCAAACATATATAAATTAAAAAGTATAAAAAATATGTTAAGTAAAATAAATAACATTTATAATATAATTTAAAACTTAAATTTGTAAAAATTAAAAATTAAAGAAAAAGAAAAATGACAGGGGTTGGTGGTTCCAAAAGCACCCAATTTGGGCGCCACCTTGACGTTTCTTGGCACTTAAGATGGCACCCAATGTGAACGTCACAATCTTTGGTGGCGTACCAAATTTTGTTGCCTTGTTACCTTAAGGCAAAAAATTAAATTTATGTTTGAAGGACAGAAGTGTCAGTATCATGTAAAAATCATTTTGCATCATTAAAATTGCCTTACATTTAATATTTATACAAAAAAAATTTATCTTCATGGAATGTTCAAATTCCAATATGGACAAAAGATAACATATTGGAATTATTTGTCAAGAATTTAATAATTTTACTATAGATAATGATAGTTATGAGTTGTATAATCATGACACAACATTAAAACTATAAGTTTCTAGTTAATTTAATTAAGATTTTTAAATTTTTTGGAAAAAATAAAAATTTTAGATTATAAAATTTTAATTAGAAAATAATTCGTTGGAAGAGGTGTGAGAAGAGAAAAGGATGATTGAGAAGGAAGATAAAAAAATAAAAATGAGAGAAGAAAAGTAGCAATGTGAGGAAATTTTCTAGTAAATTTTAATTTTTATCTTCATTTTAATTAGATTATTTGAGAAATAAATCACAATACTACCTCTCATTTTCCTAGCATTCTTCATTTATTTTTCCAATCATATTTCTTTCCCAAAATATAAATAACGAACCAAATACACGAATTTAAAAATTAGGAACATGAAGAAGAGAAAACTTATGAGATCTTAATATAGTCCATTCCTAACTTTAGGGACCAAATAAGCTATTTCTCAATGCTGGCTTAATTTGTATCTTCTATTTAGTTTTTATTTATCATATAAAATAAAAAAAATTGTATTTGCTCCTTTTGTTTGTTTTTATTTTTCATGAAGGAAGGATCAACTACTAGAAAGTGACAAAAGCACATGAAAATGAGTGGATTTGAAGCTACAACAGTTAGACTGATACACAATACAAGTACACTATATAATATATACAATAAACTTTACGATATATGTAATACATGAAACAGTGTACCTAATCTACTATTAGATTGGAAATAAAGAGGAGATATTCTCAGTTCATTTTTAACTTATTTTACTTCACTCTCACCTTTTTAATAAATAGAAATACTTTAATGTCCTTACTTAATTTTTTGAACAAATTTTGAAATTTTTTTAGGTATTAAAGTCTTTTTAATTATATTAAATAAAAAAGAGAGAAAAAAGAAACTAAAAACGAGTAAGAATATTACTTTTGTTATCAACATTAATAGTTGATACATATTATAGCGTTTACCTAGTAATCTGGCTGTTTGATCATAGAATGGATGACTGAAATTTCTCAATTGAACTGCTGAATAACAGTGTCAATTAGATTTCTAAACGCAATATAAAGATGCATTCAGCTTGAATCTGCAAACCAACTGTGCAACTGTACTTTCAAATTTGCTTTTGTCTTTTTTTGGAGTAAAATTGAACCATTGGATATATATATATATATATATATGAAGGGCTTGGATTTGATTTGACAATTGAAAAGGCAATTTTCTCTTGCTTTGAGACCATGATAAAATTAAAAATAAAACAATAAAAAAGATTTTATTTTTTAAAAAAGTATATATACAAATAAATTAAAGTAAAAAGTATAGCACATATTTGGAAATAAATATTATTATAACAACACAATTTACTATTTTATAGCCTATGTTAAGTATACAACTCAGTGCAAGAATTTTTTTTTGTGATAATTGTTTAGACTTTTCGTGCCATTAATTTTAAAATATATGATCTATTTTTTTACATGTGTCAACTTTTTAGTATATATTTTTAAAGGTATTTAATTTATATGTAACTCTACAATAGTTGTTGAAAATTTTTTCCAGGTATAACATATTGCAAGAATTGCATTGTTATAATTGTTTTGACTTTTCATGCTTGTCAAAATTTTACTATATATTTTAAAAATAATTCAATTTACATGTAATTATGCAATAGTTTTATGCATAAAATTAATCGCTATGAGCTATGCCATATTATGATTTTGATAAATTTTATGAAAAATTTATGTATGCATGTTGTATAAAAATAATAAGTTACTGTATCAAATTTAAATTTAAGATTAAATATTTGTGTTACTAATGGTTTTTTAAAAAATTGATGAATTTTAAAAATAAAATTGTTTCAATAGTAGACCAAGATAGAATTAAAAATAAAATAAGAAATAAAGATTTTGAAATGAAAAACATCACACATATTTTGAAATGAGTATTATTATAGAAATTCATTTAACTGTTTTCTAACATATGTTAAATATAGAACGTATTGTAAGAATTCTTTTGTGATAATTTTTTAACTTTTCATGCCCTTGATTTCAAGATATATAATCTATTTTTTACTTGTATGTCAACATTTTAGTATATATTTTAAAATATATTTAATTTATATTTAACTCTACAATAATTATTGAATATTTTTATATATATGACAATATTTTACTGTATATTTTAACAACAATTCAATTTACATGTAATTATACAATTGTTTTATTTATAAAATTAATTGCTATACGTATGATTTTAATAAATTTTATGAAAAATTTTTATTTATGTGTGTTGTGTAAAAATAATAGGTTACTGTGTTAAATTTAAATTGAATATTAAATATTTGTGTTACAAATAATTTGTTAAAAATTTGATGAATTTTTAAAAATAAAATAGTTTCAATAATTGCTTTGAGAACATGATAAAATTAAAATAAAATAATAAATAAATATTTTATGTTGAAAAATACATATATGTACAAATAAATTAAAATAAAAAGTATAACATATATTTTTAAATGAGTATTATTATAAAAATTCATTTAACTATTTTCTAACATATGCTAACTATATAATGTATTGTAAAAATTTTTTTGTGATAATTATTTTGACTTTTCGTGCCATTAATATTAGCATATATGATAAATTGTTTACCTAAGTGTTAATATTTTAGTATATATTTTAAATTTATTTAATTTATATATAATTCTGCAATAGTTGTTGAAGATTTTTATATGTGTGTTAATATTTTAAAAACAATTCAATGTATTGCAAGAATTTCATTGTTGTAATTATTTTGACTTTTTATACGTTTCACTTCAGAATATATGATCTATTTTTTCTATATGCGTGCCAATATTTTACTATATATTTTTAAAAAAATCAATTTACATGTAATTATGTAGTTGTTCTATTTATAAATTAATTACTATATATTATGCATATTATGATTTTGATAAATTTTATAAAAAATTTTATTTATATATGTTGCATAAAAATAATAGGTTATTGTATTAAATTTAAATTTAATATTAAATATTTATGTTAAAATAGTTGTTAAAAATTTGATGAATTTTAAAAAAATAAAATCATCCCAATAATAATTGCATTAAGACCATGATAAAATTAAAAATAAAATAAGAAATAAAGATTTTATTTTGAAAAAATTATATGTACGAATAAATTAGAATAAAAAGTATACATATTTGACTTTTTTTAACCTACGTTTAAGTATACAAGGAATTGTAAGAATTCTTGTGTGTCATTTTTTTTTGACTTTTCGTACCCTTAATTTCAAAATATGTGATCTATTTTTTACATGTGTGTCAACGTTGTAGTGTATATTTTAAATTTTATTTAATTTATATGTAATTCTATTATAGTTGTTGAAGATTTTTTCTTGATATAAGGCATTGCAAGAATTGCATTGTTATAATTGTTTTAACTTTTCATGTGTTTGATTTCAAAATATATGATATGTTTTTTTTATATGTGGTCAACATTTTACTATATATTTTTAAAAATTTTAACTTACATATAATTCTATAGAAGTTCTATGTATAAGAATCGTTGTTAAGTTCTATGCGTATTATGATTTTGAAAAATTTTATAAAAATTTTTTATTTATGTGTATTGTGTAAAAATAATAGATTATTGTATCAAATTTAAATTTAATATTAAATATTTGTGTTATAAATAGTTTGTTAAAAAATTTGATGACTTTTTAAAAATAAAATTATTTCAATAATAATTGCTTTGATACCATGATGAAATACGTATTTGTACAAATAAATATTTTATTTTTAAAAATACATTTATGTATAAATAAATTAGAATGAATAATATAACACATATTTTAAAATGAGTATTATTATAACATCATATTTGATTATTTTTTAGCCTATATTAAGTATACAACACATTGTAAGAATTTTTTTGTAACAATTGTTTTGACTTTTTGTTCCATTCATTTCAAAATATGTGATCTATTTTTTTTACTTGTGTGTCAAAGTTTTAGTATATATTTTAAAATCTATTTAATTTATATATAATTCTACAATAGTTGTTGAATAATAAAATAACTAATTCATTGCAAATGATCTCAAACTGACATATCCAACACAAATGAGGAATCATTACATACTACATTAATCTTGAAAATAAAAATCAGCAAAGTTGGAACATTCTCATTAAAAAAAAATGCAACAAGAACTCATATATTTTATGACTCAAAATGAAGTCAACATAGGAGACCTCACTTTTTTTGAGTATAAAGATTACGACACATACAAAGTAATAATGTTTAGAGTAGATTTTTATGGCAAGTCACTACCTATAAATCTTTGAGAAGAACTTGAAATGAAAAAATTAACAAAAAATACAAGAAATAATAAGTAAAATTATCAACAAAATAAGTAATATTTATACATTATTGTTATGTTTCTTTTATATTTCACCATCTCCACATTATCTTTTTGTATATTTTGTTAAATATAATTAACTATAAACATTACTCTATCTTTACGTTTTTTATATTATAATATTTACTCTTTCAAAAAATATAAAATAAATATAACATAAATTACTCAAAATATAAAACTTAGCAATAAAATTTTCCGCGCTTAGCAATCTAATAGGTTGATACTAAAATCATGTAAATGTTACATTGTACCAATAACACATGCAACTGTTGCGGCCCAAATCCAGATTAATCTCAAACTCGCCCCATAGAATCGACAACGCGCCCTCTGCTGGTTGCAGCTTCACTTCTTTCCACACTATTTACGTACATATTCCGTCACGCTCCACTCAAACACAAAAACCCGTGGTGATCACGCGACCTCTCCGTTTCTATTGGTTCGTGTTGTCACTGAAACTTAATGCGCTTGAGGTTCTCCAAATAATTTCCTAAAAAATTCTTAAAACTACCGACTGTTTGCTAATAACACGTTAAAATATCATCATTTAACGTCTCAAAAAGTCTCTATAACGAATCTAGCGTGAAACAAAAATACAGCAGTAACTCCAGGAAAATGGACAAAATGACCAACATACCCCAAATTTTTTTCCAATCTCTCGATAGTGCATAAGACTTGCTTTTGAAGGAAAGCGAGGCTAATTTTGTCATATCATGGGAGGAAAAATTTGAGGTATGCATCATATACTAGGAAGTAAAAAATATATATAGATGCCTATGTACATAGAGAGAAAACAGGAGGCAAGACCTCAGCTGTGAGGTGTGCGGGTGGTGAAAATTGGTAGACTTTTGAGTAAAGCATCCAGCAGGGCGGAGCTTAGAATTTCATCAAGAATTCAATTTTTTCTTTCTGGGGTACTGATTCGTTTTCTAGATTGGCGAATTTGAGCTGGGCATATAAGAAATTACATGTTTTTTGTCTTGATCTTTTTCCCCTTTTCCTTCTCCTTCTAATAGAAAGTTAAATTTAGTGCATCTTTGATGGTTATTGACTTCTTGTTTGGTATTTTGAGGTAATTCTTTTGAATTAGGTGCTAAAAAGTTTGAAACTTTATTGTTTTTCTTTGTGTTTGGAACAAGTTTCAGAGCTTGATCTACGAAAATGAACTGGAAATGGTCAATTATTCTTGCTTTATTTCCATTTTTTTTATGTATGTATGATTTCTTTTGTGCTCTTAAGGAATTGAAACATTGCTGCATGACGATTTCAAATTCCGGACTTGTGTTTTTGGGAGCATGACTTTTATGGAAAGTTTGTGTGCTGAAGTTCTATGTGAATTGAGCAGTCACTGGCAAGGGAATTCGGGAAAAGAATTTAGGAACTTTAGTTTCTTGGTTCTTAGTCAGTGCTAAAGTAGAAGGAATAAATTATTAGAAGCAGTTACAATTTTCTGCATTTAATCTTGTTGTCGGTACTGGAGAGCATGGAGTTGCATTCACTTAAAATTGGCTTGGCATTGAAGGCTTGGCCTATTTACAAAATAATCATAAGCAGGAAAACATAAAGGAAATTGTATGCCTAATTAGGTTCTAGTGTAAAATAATTGGCAAATGAAAATATGATTTAAAGAATTCAAAATTCCCAAAGAAGAAAAAATCAGCTGTAATTTTCTTCAATTACTCATTCTTGTCTGCTACTGGTATTTATGGTCCACAGAGAACCTTGCAGTTAAATGTTGTAGAATATATTTTACTGACATTGTTAATTAATGATCCTGTTTAGGTTCCATGATCGAAGGATATTTGTTCAAATTGTTCATGCCTTTTGGAGTTCTCAATCAGAGCATCCCTGTTAACAAGTAGGTGACTTTATCTTGTATCCAAGGGCTCTGATTGGGATCCTTTTGAAAGGCTATAAGCATGAGTTATTTGTATCCTTAATTGGATGTTCACCGTGCTGATGGTGGGAATCATCATAAATGGAGCGAAACACAGGGAAAGGTATGACGGGCCAACACATGAATTATGACCAAGTTAGATATAGTTCTGTGGAGACTAGAGCTGAAGCTCTTGGTTCTGCAAATCAAAGATTTTTCCAGGATCCATCCAGTTCAATTAATACTAATATAAGGCCACCTGATTTTGCTATGCCTGTTGGAGCTAGACCTGTGTTGAACTATTCCATTCAGACAGGGGAGGAGTTTGCTTTGGAATTTATGCGGGACAGGGTTAATCCTAGGCAGCAATTCATCCCAAGTACATCTGGTGCTGAGCATAATGTTGGTAATTCCTATATGGATCTAAAGGGCATTCTTGGAATATCCAGCACGGGTTCTGATAGTGGTTCAGAAATTGCGAGGATTGCCACAGGAGAAAAGAGTCAAGTACAAGGCCATGGAAAAAACAATTTGCCTACGGATGAAGGACAACTTTTCCACCAGCCAGTGCCGTCCGTGATCCATACAGCATCAAGAAATAATTATGCTCGTGTGCTTAGTACTTCGGGAACTTCAGATAGCTCACCAGAGAAATTGAAGTTCCTCTGCAGTTTCGGAGGTAAAGTTTTACCTCGTCCAAGTGACGGAAAGCTTAGATATGTGGGAGGTGAAACACGTATTATTCGCGTAAGCAAACATATTTCTTGGGTGGAGCTTCTGCAGAAAACAATGGCAATCTACAGTCAAACTCATGCCATCAAATATCAGCTTCCTGGTGAGGACCTTGATGCCTTGGTATCAGTCTCCTCTGATGAGGACCTACAGAATATGATGGAAGAATGTAGTGTGCTTGAAGCTGGATCACAGAAACTTAGGATGTTTCTATTTTCGAGTACTGACTTGGATGATTCTCAGGCTGCACTTGGGAGCATGGAAGCTGATTCTGAGGTTCAGTATGTTGTTGCTGTAAATGGAATGGATTTTGGGTCAAGAAGGAATTCTATTGCTTTGGCAAGCACATCAGGAAACAATCTAGATGAGTTACTTGGTCTAAGTGTTGAAAGGGAGTCCAGTAGAGTTGCAGCAGACTTAGGTGGTACTAATACTGCACAGGTTACAGATGGAATACACTCTACAGGCCAATCTTCTCAGATCATGGAGCAAAATGTATTGCACCCTTTTCAGTCTAACTCACAGAATTTCCAGGGTAAGTCAGTGCATGGAGAGGCTGACTGGCACCCATCAACAACTTTCCAGCAGGGAGAAAATGTTCCCAATATGGATGGAAAAGGCACTGTTCAGTCATCTGCAAAAATGCAGTATGATTATGGTTCCAGTTATCCTGCTGTTGTAGAAAACTCAGCTTTACATTCGGGCCAAGGGCGTATTGCTCGGCAAGGAGGCATAGTTGAGGAGCAGTACTATAGCAGCTTGCATGCACCTGATCCTGAAATATTAGCTACTGATGTTAAACTAAACAGAGATAGTTCAATCAAGAAGAAAAATGAGTTCACAAATGATCAATCTGCAGATAAGGATGTGCTTGCCAAGGAGATTAAGATGAGGAGGGAGAGTTCAAACCAGAAACTGAACGAACCTGATAAAGTGCAGCTTTCAGGAAGTAAGAACGTTGCTTCTTCAAGTCCATGTGACACTTATGCTTCGAAGTTAATGTCTAAAGATGAAACACCCGTCACCTCTGCTTCAGAGCATGTGGCACCTGGTGTTGCACCATCAATAGTTGGTGAAAGAAATCAGCAAACTGCTCAGAACTCTATGTCCTCTGAAATTGCCAAGGAAGAGAAACTGGATAACTTTGACCAAGATGGACACTTCTATGTATCCGATAAAATATCTGCTAATGGCTTTGGTCAATTGGACACGTATCCAATGGAATCCAGCTATGAACAACCAGTAATTCCGCAGCGTCCATTTCGCTCAGAACGACTACCTAGGGAGTTGGCTGGGCTCAATCGTTTGTCCAAGTCTGATGATTCCTCTGGTGCCCAGTTTCTGATGCACAGTCAGTCTGATATTTCACAGCAAATGAGTGAATCAGTTGATCAATCACATGAAAGGACTGAGAATGATAAAGAATCAGTTGATATGATGCGTGAAAGAAATGTCACTTCAAAGGCAGAAGAAGTTTCATCTTATGGAAAACCTCTGTACCATAATTTGCCTAAGGATAAACCAGAAGGATCACAGAAGGTTGTAGAAGCTGGTGATAATGTCCACGTTCTAAATTCCAGTAGCTTCAAGGAAGGTTTTGATTCAAAGGCTGCAGGTCCTGATAAAGAAAATTCTGGGTTGAGTCATCCTCCTACAAGCCAAGGGATTTCTGGCAAAATCCAGAATGAATCTGCTTCTAAAGTGGTTGAACTTCCTTCGGGTGATATAGCTCCCAAACGAATGGATGGAAGTAGCAAAAAGGTTCAAATACTATCTAAGGCAGGAATGGAGCATCTAGTAGCGGTTGTTCCAGAAGAGAAGTCCTCTGCCAGTGTTGCTGCCCCTGAGCGCCCTGACATTCTAATTGACATTAATGATCGATTTCCTCCTGATTTCTTATCTGATATATTTTCTCAGGCAAAAGTTACAGATGGCTCGTCTAGGATTGCTCCATTACCTCGTGATGGTAATGGTTTGAGTTTGAATATGGAGAATCATGAACCTAAGCATTGGTCATTCTTCCAAAAGTTAGCCCAAGATGATTTTGTAAGAAAAGATGTTTCTCTTATGGATCAGGATCATCTTGGTTTCTCAACACGTGCCAATGTTGAAGAAGTCACACCATTGGAGTATGGTTATGCAACTTCTAAAGAAGGTGGAGTTGGAATTAGTCACGTCCATTCTTGTGTCAGTTTTGATACTGATATTCAGCAGCAATCTCATGGCTACGCTGGACCTACAACTATGAATTTGCATTCAGATTACAATCCTTCACAGGCCAGTGGTACTCAAAGTATGCAGTTCGATGGGCCTACAAATTCAAGAATTCCTGAAGCAGATTATCAGGTACTATTGTTGCTGTACCTATTTAGATCTGTCTCTTCATTTCTCGTGTTTTTTTTTTTTCAAAAGAAAAAAAAACTACTTTTTTATTCCTCACCTCTAAAAATAACACTCGTTCTTTTGTGAATTTCTGTGTTCTAATCTTCATCACGTCAATCAAAGGAGGAGAAGTTAGAATCTCAGAATACAGGTTTCCCTCTTATAGACGTCTCTTTTGGAGATTTTGATCCTAATAGCTTGCAGGTATACTATCAGTCTATATCTTGTGAATAATCTGGACAGGAGATGATATTATATATATAGAAACTTTGAAATGTTGATGCTTTGGGCAAACTATTATTTCCAATATGCTGTCATTATTGGCATTCTATTATAAGTTGCAAGTTTGACAAAATCACCATTGTTGGGGCTTCATCCAATTGAGTACTAGGGAAGAACATGGGAAAAGGTCGAACTCCAACAAAAAGGGCATGCGAGTCAGTAGAAAAAAGAGTTCCTTTCGCGACAGTTGGTGGCAGGTTGCCTCAAAGAATTTTTTTTTTTTTTTTTTTTGTCTTTCTAGTTTAAGCACAACTATTAGCCTGTCCTTGCAAAGGAATTGTGAAAATACCACCATTTTCTGGAGATTTTCTCCATGACATGGGATTGTCATGACATCTCAGGTCTCTGATTGTGGAATGACATTTTACTTTATATTAGTTTCAATACTGGCACCTTTTTTATTTTATTTTATTTGTTTTAAAAATACACGAAACTAATACCAAGTAACTGAATAATAATTTGACTTGCTGTGATTTTTTAGGTTGAAAGTTAAAATACTTTTGGTCCTGTAAAAATTAGGTTGTAGATGATCAGTTCTGTTAATTAGTTAGTAAACATGACAACAAACGTATTGTACCGGCAAAGCAAAACAAGCTCTCAATAAATATTTTTAACATTAATGCACATGCCTATTGTCCATCTAAAATTTATTTGGAGAAAAGGAAGTTCAGACATTTCATCACATCCTGAACATTGGTCTGTGATATAACTTGGTAGGCGGGATAATTCTCTGAGTAGTATATATACAAGATTCAACTATTTGTTTTTTTGGAAAATGTGCTATTTGCTTTTGGTTAAACTATTGTACTTGTGCGGTTAATTGGTGCTGCTATCTCACTGCTACTTTTCCACTCTTAGCTGCTGCTAGTTAAGTATGCTTTATCGTTCGAGTCATTTCTGTAATGCTATTAGTAATGCATCTGTCTACAATTGTGAATAGTATTATTGCTCTTAGTAAGAGACGCTAAGTCTGTTTCCTTAGCACTATGAGATTGAAGGGCTCCTTATGCAGTTTTCCCCTTTCTCTTTCGATCTTTGACAAAGACATAATTACACTTGTAAATTTGCATTGCCAGTTCCTTTTCCTAATATTCTAGTGATCTATTGATACACTAATAGGAAGTCCAGAGTGGTTCCATGAAGGGAACTTAATAGGAAAAAGAACCATAATATCAAATTAATGTCGCGGTCATTTAATCTTCTGACCTGGGGGATTTGAACCTTAGTTAGGCATTAGCTCATATTAACATCTTTAGGAATAATGCTACAACTTCTCCTTTTGTTTCGTTTGTTTTGGGATTTTTGGAGGGAGCGCCTCTTTAATCTGTAAAGCATCACACTTCTTTTTTCTAAAAATAAATTTTTGAGCAGAAAAGGTTATAAACTAGATTTATATGCTTAAATGCTCTGAGAAGTGGTAAGTTGAGCAATGCTTGGCTCACAGATACTGAAAATTTTTGTGGTATGTGGAATTCTATAGATGCTTGCATCTTTCAGTTGCTCCAATGTAGTTTTTAAGTGAGGATTTCTGGCTTGCTTTGATTCTCTCATTAGTTATGCGGGCTCGTGAGCTGATGACTTCTCCTAGAATTATCTTATTGATGCTTACTTTGATGATCTTGTTATGTTGCTTAGAACCTATAGAATGGAATCCTTATTCCTTTTAGACACATTTATATCAGCTGTGCAGATTTTATTAAAATTTCACGATTTTACTTGTTTTTTTCATTCTGGGTCTGCAACTTTAGATCATTAAGAATGAAGATCTTGAAGAGCTAAAGGAACTGGGTTCTGGAACATTTGGAACTGTATACCATGGAAAATGGCGGGGAACAGATGTTGCCATCAAGAGAATTAAGAAAAGCTGTTTCACAGGTCGGTCATCAGAGCAGGAGAGATTGGTAAGTTCTCTTTTGACTTATCCTCTTTGTACCTTGCTTTTCCTCCTCGTTGAATTGACAAGAAAAGAATGATTTGATTAGGAACAGTATATATGTGGTAATAAGCATCACGTACCTCAATGACATAGTTAATTTGAAGGATGAGAACAAGACTATTACGGTCAAACGTCCATTTTTGACCTAGTTATGTAGGTTCTGGCGTTCCACATAAAAGCTTAGACAGTTACCTATCAGATCTTTGATGGATATTTTCTTGATTAGTAGCTTATGTTAATCTTTTAAACTTCTGTAGACTGCAGAGTTTTGGCGCGAAGCGGAAATCCTTTCAAAACTTCATCATCCCAATGTGGTAGCATTTTATGGTGTGGTGCAAGATGGACCAGGAGGGACACTTGCAACAGTAACAGAGTTCATGGTGAATGGTTCACTTAGACACGTATTACTTTCCAAGGAGAGGTGATTTTAAACTCGTGCTCCAAGACACTTAAGAAAAAATTGTGATGAAAGTTCTTTACAGCCTTCTTTTCTTGGTCTTAAACCTCTTCACTTGCATATGCCTCAGGCATCTTGATCGACGGAAGCGGCTCATAATTGCAATGGATGCAGCTTTTGGTATGGAATATTTGCATTCCAAGAATATTGTTCACTTTGATTTAAAGTGCGACAACTTGCTTGTCAACTTGAAGGATCCTTCTCGACCTATCTGCAAGGTGACTTTTTATTGGATGATTTAGTAGAGTCCATCAAGAGTGTCTCACACTTGCCTATTACTGCATTTTCATATAGTTATTGTTATGATTGGGTGAATCTGTTGTTGAATTGGATTATACCTTTAATCATTAATTTTGATCTTGTGGATCTGGTGAGCCTTAAAGTCTTCTTGGCACTTCCCAAAAAAATTTTAAAAAAAAAATTGAAATCATCTTGTGAGGAGGAAAAGTAAGCTAATTGATTCAGTTGAAGCATTGTATTACAAGTACATGCTGATAAATGTGCAGGTGGGTGATTTTGGGTTATCAAAAATTAAAAGAAATACCTTGGTTACTGGAGGTGTTAGGGGAACACTTCCGTGGATGGCTCCAGAGCTATTAAATGGTAGCAGTAGCAAGGTCTCAGAAAAGGTAAACATTGTTTTTCGCCCCAACTGCTTTTTATTTACAAGTTATCAAAAGAAAGAAGAGGGAATATTGCACTTGTATCCTTGATATTTGTCCAAACTATTTAATAAACTTTACAGTTTGGGAAAATACAAATTTACCCTTCAAATAGCGATCACATACAATATATTGTTTTAACCTTTATCATTGGTCAACTAACTGTTGACTGATGAATATCAAATAAAATTAACCTAAATGTTCAACACTGCCCTGCCCTTCTATCATTCATGCAAACTGATACATCTTTGATATTGTACCTTCATTTACTAAAATGATTCTTGTACTCTTTAAATTTTTCAATTTTATGACAGCATAATATGTAGGATGTCCTTCATTGAAGGCACAATATGGAGTATAAGGATACATTAGTAACTGAAGGCATAATGTGTACTATGAACTTTCATAAATTTTAGAAGGGTAATTTTGAACTTTTAGACTAGCTTTATAGGAGATTCACCTGTCAAACATTCATTGATTACTTGTAAGGGCTAAAACATTATACCATTCATGATTAGATAGGTATATATATTGCTTTCCAAAGAGCAAGGTTTATTGCGTAATTTGGAAAATCTCAAGGATACAAGTTTAAAGCTTAAAGTAGTTTCTGATTGTTACATGAAAAAATGAACTTGATGTGTTTTTTGCTGGTCATTCCGTATTTCTCTAACCAATCTTGTTCTATACATAACATTTGATGCTCCTTTGTCTACTATATAATTGTAACTGCTGGTATACTATTAGGAATTTTATGGGTAGAACCAACGAAGGAACCTTTTTGCCTTTTATTTTTTTTGCTTCAGATTTTCTTTTGGTTATGCTCTTCAGGATATCAATTATTTAGCTGTTAACTGACCAGAGGCAGAATCTGTAGCAGAAAAATGAATATGAAATTTCTTTTGCTTATGCTATTTGGAAAATCAATTATCCAGTTAACTAATATGAAACATAATTTGTAGAAGAGGAGGAAAGAATACAGCTCTACTTCACAGGAACCAAGACATTCATTTTCTTGTTTATTGATGATTTCTGGATTTTGCAGGTTGATGTCTTCTCTTTTGGAATTGTACTTTGGGAAATTCTTACTGGTGAGGAACCTTATGCCAACATGCATTACGGTGGAATCATAGGTTAGTTCGAACCCATTTGATAACTTACCTGCTTAACATAAGATATCCAATCTGATAGCTTAAATTTGCTTATGCTATGGGCTTGGTCATTGTTCTCTGTTTTCATTTCTTAGTTTGTTATAGAAGTTCTCAAGAAAACTTTTTTTTTCCTTTTTGGGATTATCAAGAACTTGTTCTTTTTTGTTGTTTTCTGTTTATATTTTGTTCGTGTTAATTGGATCTTTTCTACTGGGAGAATGGGTTTATACACTTTACGCTTTGATATAAGTAGAAGTCTTTTGGTGCCTGGTAACTAATTACTTGCATAAAGAAAAGACATAATTTCCCCTTCTCTCTGCGAAATCAGTTACCTGCTTTCTCCATGAGAAAGTAGAAAAAGGCCTTACTGCCTACCAGGAAAGGAGAGGCTCTGGGGGATTAGAGGACATAGAGAATTGCCGGGTGAACTCTGGTTACTTATCAAATAAGTCTATGCAATATCACACTATTGTATTATGAATCTTCAAATTTGCATCTTGTAAGTCGAAGCTTCCTTCGAATCTAGCTTTTGATGCTCTAACTAAAGGAGCCAAAAAAGAAAAGGGATAGTAAGAAACCTTTTTCTCTCAGGGAGAGTTCTTTCCTCTATCCACCAAAACTAGAGTCAGAATTTTATCTTTTTACTATATCCTTAAATACATCTAACTAGGTGTTAACGGTTTTATCTTGTGATGGCAACTCTTGGGAGAAAAAAGAGGTGATTCTTTAGTTGCACCCAGGGTAAGATTCTTTATAACAAGCATTTCTGTAACCCGCAGCGTGGTGACAATATGTTGTGGGATTGTCCTTTGCCAATTGACTGTTTGCGATACTTATGGTTCCTTTTTTTTTTTTTTTTTTTTTCCATTTCAGAATGTTTTCTGTGTCAACTCATTTTTAAACTAAAAAACTTGATTTCCTCATAGAATGGGTGAACTTGGCAAGAAGAGTATTGCTAAAAAGGAGAAACAAATAAAACTGTGTCGAGTGATCTAGATGGATTTAGTTGTCTTCTAAGTTTATTCTTTGAAATTTTGGAGGTTGATAACTCTTTATTTTGGTTTATCCTATATTCTGTCAACAGCTCTAGTGAAGGACATATAGTTGTAACATAGAAATCTTTCCGCAGAATCTGGGCAATAGATAGGTAGGTTGCCTAGAAACAGTATAGGGGTTCCATAATGAAGATTTGTCAACTTTCATTTTGAAATGTGGCTCTGCTTGGATTGGTTTTCTTTTACAATTTTGTTTTCTTTGGATGGAGTATGAGAGCAGATGTGGGGTATAGGGTTGACTTTTTGAGAAAAGTAGAAAATTATTCCAAAGGAAAACCAAGTAAAGCACAAATACAAGTTGGTACTAGTTTCTGGTAGAAAAGCATTGCTTGTGGTTGTTACTCTTGAGAATCCATGCTGCTGCGGGCTGATGGTTTTAGCTGAGTATAGGCTCGATTCAAGATCTTCAGCATCTAGTGTGGATTGATTAATTGCTGATAAATCTTCCTCATGCCAGATCCATGCCATGCATGCCGAGTCCAAGCAAAATTCTCGACTTTTGGGCTTTGTCGAATTAAATAGTTAAGAGTATCGGACCTTGGATGTTTTATTGTAAAAATGGTATCAATTTTGTCAAGATCATACAATTGGCAGTAACAAACACATGAAAGAACAGTTTGTTGATGAATCTTTTATGAGCTCGATTTTCCAAGTTCAGTCAAAAGATCGTTGAAAGTCAATCTAGTATGTGTGAAGTCTACTTCTTTCCCTTGGACATAACAAGTGGCTTCTAAGAGATTTGGTTAGGCTGTCTCTTCGAATTGTGGAAGAGAATTTCTGCTGTATATACAAGTGAATTGTGTGTTATCATATTAGAAGGTTCCAATATTAACTGGAGAGAAGTATGCTTTTCT
Source organism: Rauvolfia tetraphylla (assembly GCA_030512225.1). Taxonomy (NCBI): domain Eukaryota; kingdom Viridiplantae; phylum Streptophyta; class Magnoliopsida; order Gentianales; family Apocynaceae; genus Rauvolfia; species Rauvolfia tetraphylla. Next base: position 4,459,051 of record JAJQKT010000055.1, on the reverse strand, counting down.
TTTTATGGTTTTTATTATCATTATTATTCCTTTTTCTGCCTCCAAACTCGCTCCAGCCAGTAGTGCTTTGCTCCATTTGATAGTTCTCTGAAAGTTCAAAAGACTAAAGATCTTATTTGCATAAATTGGAATTTGATGCTGTATTTGTTGATAATGGATAAAAATCTTAGATCCAACGTTTATCTTTCAGGGGGTATAGTAAATAACACATTGAGGCCACCTGTGCCAAGCTCCTGTGACCCTGATTGGAGATTGCTCATGGAGCAGTGCTGGTCTCCAGATCCTGCCGCACGCCCATGCTTCGCCGAGATTGCTAGACGTTTACGTCTAATGTCCACAGCAGGTCCAACTAGACCACAAGGATATGCAAAACAGAACCTAATATCCAAGTGAGGAAATTGGTTGTGTTTCCATTTTAGCCTTTGAAATTTATTCAGAAGAGTTGCTTACTCGCATGTATTCTAAGCTTCTGTATCATATGAGTGGGAAGTTTGGGTTCCCACCTAAAGTGAGAAAATAACATAAGGTGTTTGAAGTACATAGAGTTCCTCAGTCGGACCTGGAAAACCATCATTATATGTTGTATAGCATTATTTGTATCTATGGGAAAAGAAAACGAGCTTTAGACAAAGTGCTTTGGCAATGCTTTCTAACTATGTTCTGCAGGACTGTTGACTGTTGAAACAAAGTGCTTGTTAATGGTTGCGTGTACATGACAAAAATTTTTATTTTTATTTTTATTTGTTTTTGTTTCTTCTCTCTTTTTGTGCGGCGGTCGAGTTCTACCGGTTTCTGCAGTGTGACAGCAGGTTTCTGTTTGCAAGATGTAGCATTTTTTTATTTTTATGTAGAAGAGGAAAGCTTATGTTGTCTCGAATGGTGGGATCAATGGGTTTCTAACGAACTTTGCACCTGTTTTGTCCAGCACATTCTTGCTGCGCTAGCGTACCGTTTAAAACTTTGGGTTTTTAGGCGTAACTTCTAGCTACTGACCAAAAAATAAAAAATAAAAGAAAAATAAAAGTACTAGCTAAGAAGGTCTAGTTCAAAATATAAAAAGAAGAAAATATGAATTTTAAAATTCGATGTAAATTTTATATTTTATTTTTTATTTTTTCTTTTACAATCATGTTACTTTTGTGAAGTAATAAAATTTTAAATTTAAATTTTATTTATTCTCATTTTATAAATTTAATTTTAAATGTATACACCATGTTATAAATCAAATAAATATAAAGAAAAAAAAGAGAAGGTTATATAAAATGATAGAACTTGATATCAAGAAGTAAGAATAACCAAAGCTTCAACAGATGAGCTTATGGAGGATGAATTTTCTCTCAATGGCACTCAACAGATGCAACGATTGTTAGTATTTTTTTTTCCCTTCTTTTCAATGAGAGGGTTGTTTTGGAGATTCAAGGAATTTTTTCCCCTTTTTGCCCCCCATCTCTTTTCACTTTAGTATAGTGTTATTCTTTCTTTTTTTTTTTTGGTGAATTAGGGTAATGCTACTCACATTTTCCTTCTCTCTATTTTTTTAATGAATAAAAATATTTAAATGCATATTGTTAATTTTTTAAAATAAGATGTGAGTTGAATTTTTTAATTTTTTTAATATTAAAGTTCTTTCAATTATTAAAAAAAGGAAAAAGAATAAAAAATCTAAAAGAAAAATAAGAATATCACTTCTTTTTTTCTTTTTTTAATTTTATGATTCCTCTCATCTGTCGTTTCCCATCCCCAATCCCAACGGCTCCCCGCCACTTCAACCACCACTGCCGTCGGTTGTTCCAGCAATGCAAAAACACCGACTCTCACCTCATTCGAAACAACCAAACCAACATGCCCGTTGGCGGTTTGACAGCTACTGCCCAACCATTAAAGAATACCTCAAGAACCATGCCTTGTTCTTGTTAGAATATCCAAATGCTCCTTCCGTTTCACAATAACTGTTTTAAATTCATTTTTTTGGATTTTTTCAAATTAACTGTTATATTTTTTGATAGAGAATATATTTATATTTCAAAAAAAAAAGAAGAGAGAGAGAATAAATTTATAATTTTTTTTTTCAGTTCTATCCCGACTTTAAACCATCTAATTAAATGTATTAACTTTTCAAAACTCATAACTAAACACTTGAACCAATATTAACCACACATTTTTTCATAAAAGAAAAGTTGACTTTGAATATAAAGAAATTGCATTGTTTTTTGTGGATATAGAGAGAAGAAGAAGGAAAGAAACAAAAGGGAAGGAAGAAGTGATGAAAGTATTTAATTCAATGTTAATTTCTCTATCATGTTTAATGAAGGTCATTTTTGACTGTTTATTTAATTTCTAAATAAAATTTATTAAAACTTACCCTTTGTTTAGATTGAGAGAAATGGAAGGAGAGAAGAGGAATTGGATAAAAAAATGAGAAGAGAAGAGAACACTAATTATTTTTAGGCTCTACTTGGATAGAGTTTGATTTTGAGATTTTTATCTTGTGTTTCGTAAAAGTTAAATTATTTGTGAGAGAAGATATAAGTCCCACACATAAAATTTTAGATTTGGTTTTGAAACCAAACCCTGTTCAAATAAAGCCTTAGTGTTTTATTGATTATGGAGGAAAGAGAAATAATGATTAACCAAATATCTGTAAATGATACTTTTGACACATCAATAAAAATTCATTAAAACAGGATTACTTTCTTTTTGTTTCCCTCATTTTTGGACGAAAAGGAAACGATATCAATCCATTCCCTTCTTTTTCCATTCCAAAAAAATAATTCAAACACTTAAAAACCTCAACCCTCCATCTCCTCCTCTCCTCTCCTATTGTTTCCCTCAATCCAAACAAAGGCTTAATATCAGTGATTGTGAAACGGAGAGAGTATTTGGTTGCCCAAATCGATGCCCAGTCTTTTGACTCTATGATCTACCAAAATGCAACAAATAATAATTTCATTAATTGAAAGGGGAAACATAAGGGGGATTTTAACGAGGATTTTTTCTCCAGCCATGCATAAGTGCTTCTCCTTCCAAACATGCAACTTTTCACCAACTCTCTCTTAGTGAAAAAACTGAAGATTTCAGCTTTTGATTTTTCAAGTAAGCGGGAAGGCCAAGCTAACGCTTTCTGTCTTCTCCCAAAGAGACACCAAGAGGGTTACAGTGTTCCTCACCCTTTTATTTTGAAGGCCTCAAGGGACGAGGTGAAAATTGAATCCAAATTCAAATTTTGAAGAGGTTCATTGAACTCTTCACTGATTAATGAAGATCATATATTAGCAGTTCTTTAACTCATAAAAGCTCGTCACTCCACCCTCTCCCCCACAAAAAAAAAAAAAACACTAATTTGCCACTACTGAATATTTTCAAGTCTCTAAACCTACTCAAAGATGGACCCTGCATTAGTTACCTCTCCTGAAACGTTCTTTGTCCCCAAAGACATACTGAAGTGTGGCAGGCATTCAAAACTTTTACCTATAAAATATATACACAATACAGATGCTAAATTATAGTAGTAGATGACATGAGAAGAAGCAAAATGACTTACATTTTCATTCATGATAGAATCAAAGAATTCATACATAGAATACCTGCCCAACGTTCAATAAGCTCTCATGAGGTACATGGAATATAGCACTATGTTCCCTGCATACCTTCCTAAGGAAAGCAAATATATAGTCTATAGCAATCCTCTTGTAAATTCTGGAATCCCTCCTTGCTCTAACTACTGTGTTCCCTAGGATGTGCACCACCCCAGCATCTCTACAACTATTCAGGAACTCCAGCTCGTCTACTTCTGTCTGGCTGCTCGTATGCCCAGATGACATAGTGGTGTTCCCATGCAGTGGAGATTTAACAGGTATAATAGAGTCACCCGATGAAATGGTGAGTTCAGCATTGGAAGCGGATGCATTCATTTCTTTTAAGAAGTATTCTCTTGACTGTTGAGTTTGCTGCCCATATAAGCTGTATTCATCTGAATCCGAACATCCTTCCATCATGGACTCGAGCCGAACAAACATGAAGAGATTGTCAAAAAGTTTCTTCTCAAACTCATCATCCTTCCTGTGAAGGTCTTTGTAACCATATCTTGCAACACAGCGGAACATGTGGAAGTTCTTCGGTCCTATCCGTTTCACAAGGAATCTTTCTTCTTCTGGGACTGTGTAGACTGGCAGGTACTTCACACAGACAAAGACAACAACTGAATGTATAGCCGGAAGGTTTGTAATGAAATGAGAAAATATATTTGGAACTCCACTAGCTAGTTCAGTGTAAACAAGTCCTACACCAGGTACACGGACCAGTCCTAGGCTGGGACCAAGGCCGAGAATCCACGCCATGGACACCTTGCTGTGCATCTCAAATTCATAGCGTTTCAAATTACCATAATGCCAGACATACATGATGAGAAGAAAGGCCCCAGCAATCACCAGTGGAACCCAACCACCTTGATCAACTTTGAAAAGTACAGCCGAGAAGTAGGTACATTCCACCACCAGAGATAAGATTGTGAAAATTAGGACAAGAATCCAATGGCAGTGCCACACTAGTAACATTATAAGTACCATGAGGAGCGTGGTAGCTAACATAACTATGACAACTGCCGTCCCTGATGTCACAAGAAATGGAAAGTTACTTCAGATTTCCTGAAAAGAGTTGTTTAATATACTCCCTCTGTCCCAAATTACTTGTCAAAAATCTACCAATTCTTTGTCCCAAAATACTTGTCAATTCATTAATTCAAGAAAGCATTGACTCACAGTTTTCCAACTTTGCCCTCAGATTTATTAATTCACCAAATACAATATTAATTATATTTCAAGTTTCAAGATGGTTTTTTGGGCATTTAACTCAACAAATCAAACTAAAGTAATATTTTCTTAATCCTTGTGAAACCCCCAAATTTGACAAGTAATTTGGGATGCAGGGAGTATAATTAATCATAAGAGAACTACACCCAATGTCTAAATTATTTCATTCCAACATTCCTTCACTGCTTGAGTGCAATCAGTAGCATTACCAAAATAAAATATCAAAGAATGAAAATTCATCACTTGCATCTGACAATATAAGGAATAGAGGCAAAATATCTTCTGAATGCTATAAAAAGAAAACAACAATACACAGATAAGACAACTATTGTCCCAGAAGTAAAAACTCTCTCTCTCTGTGACATGCAATTTGGAAATATTATAAAGATTATAGTTGGTTTCATGCAAAATATGTAGAAACTATATGACCATAGAGAAATTGGGAAAGTTACCCATTGCAGATGCTGCTTAAAATTTTTTGCTACTAAGAAAGAACAATGAGACTGTAAATGGTTGAGGGAGGCCAAGTAAGATTTGGAAAGGAGTGACTACCGGATGATATGGCTTTGCTAGATTTGGATGAGAGTATGGCCTTGGATAGGAAGAAATGGAGGGTGTATATTCATGTTGATGATCACAAGTAATCCTTTCTTTGGTTCATGTAGCCGACCCCAATTTGGGATTGAGGCTTGGTTGTTGTAAGAAAGAACAAAATGCCCCCAAAAAATCACACAGATTAGCGCATTAAAGGAATGCATGTTGCTTAATTAAAATTTTATTGTAAAATAACCATCGTCTCAAAATTATCCTATAGACATATCTAAGACTAAACCATATCAGTTGGTCAAAAATTGTTTTAAGTTTTACCGGTCAGCAGTTTTAGTTTTCCTTTATAGAGAAAAAGGTCAATACTACCCCTCCCCTCTTTCTTCCTCCCCTTCCCCTTCTTTGGTTCATGTAGCCGAACCCGGCTTGGTTGTTGTTGTAGTTGTAAAAGGAACAAAATGCCCCAAAAGAATCACACTGATTAGGGCATTTAAGGGATACATGGATACATGGATACATGTTGCTTAACTAAAATTTTATTGTAAAACAACCATCATCTCAAAATCATCCTATTAGACATATCTAAGACTAAATCATATCTGTTGGTCAAAAATTGTTAAGAGTTTCATAGGTTAGCAGTTTCAGTTTTCCTTTATAGAGAAAAAGGTAACCAACACCACCACCACCACCCCCCACCCCCCTGCAAAAAAAAAAAAAAAAAGGAACCGTAAGGTCTTGCTCTCCTTGCTCAAAGACCCCTCTTATTTTATTTTTTAATTAAGAAATCCAAAAAAATGACCATGACTAACGAGGTTTTCTCATTAAAAAGAATAAGAAAATAACAATGCGAATGAAAAGCCACACATATTCTACAGATGCCATTTTATAAGGATTTATGTTAGGAAGATACCGATGGAACCTAGACATAACCAATAGCAAAGCATAGAATTCACTTGACAAAACCAAATAACTTAGAGAACATACGAAGATATATTCCAGAAAACTTTTAATCTTTATAAGACGTGAGAAGATCACAACTGAAAAACAAACTACCTTCCCAGAATAAAGAGGAACTTTATTTTATCTTTTCTTGCGCTTGGGCCTGCTAACACTGGACATATAACTAGTGTGAAGAAGTGCATTATCCCTGTATATTTCCACATTGGACGCAGGAACATCTAATTGCCATAAGGATGGAAGAGAACATTGATTCCAGGAAGAATATACAATACATTGAAGCTCCGTTGTAGAGATGAATTTGACCTAGGAATTTCAATCCACTAAGGCTTTCAAGCTTATAAATCCTCTCCAGTTAAGGATTCATGGTTGCTGTTGATGCATATGCTGACATCCACTAAATTCAACTTACACGGTATCCATTATTGTCCATAAAGTAATCCTTTTTTTGAAAAAAAATAGTGCAAGCTCAAATTCCTTCGGCATACCTTTCTCCAACTAATTAGCTCTAAAAGCCCTTTTACGCTCCAGTTCCACCAATCCAATGCAGAACAAAATGGCTCTTGTCTACACAGTATTTGCTGTATAAACACCTTTGCTTTACATCCACACGACTAGTTTTTCAAAAGATAAGAAAGGGAAGATACTAACGCCTAAGTCAAGTAATTTCCCATGCCTAGACATACATGTATAGCAAACAGACCTCCAACATAAAAGAAGAAACGTCAAAGAACAGACGGTTTCCTAGAGGCCATCAACTAATGGAATTTCATTGTTTCAAGATGATTACTTTGCAAAAAATGGAAATAACTGAACAAGACTTACTGAATGTTGAATGTAACTCACCATAAGCATTGCCAATTTGGCTTTGGTTTTTGAATCCAGCAGTCACAGCAATGCAAAGAATCATAAGGATCCAATTCATGTCGGGTATATATATCTGCCCCATAAAATTCTTTGATGTATGAACAACCTTGACCCTCGGGAAACAGCCATGTGCAACAGCCTGCTTGATTATTGAGAAAGTGGCAGTTATGGTGGCTTGACTAGCGACAATTGCAGCTAGAGTTGCGACAATAAATGTAGGCCAGTAAATGCGTTCTGCGTAATTGGGTAAAACAAATTACTAGAGAGAGAGAGAATGTAGCAAAGAGAAATTTTATGGCTGATTTTTTTTCTCCCAAAATTCCTTCACTCTAATCAGTTTCATACCCTTAAAATTATATGAACAAAATGATACATTTGATGTTCCTTCAAATTACATACACAAGACGATACAGTTAATGTTCTTTTGGTTTCTCCCCACTTCAATCAGTTTCATCCTTCCAGTCACCTAGTCCATACATTTCTTATGCATTCAAGTATTGCATTCATCTGCAACAAAACAGTTTCCAAGTCTAGCCCTAGTATATAAAACAAACTGAAAAGTACTTAGTTTCCTAAATTCTAATAACTGCACTGATCTAGGACGTGATAGTTTCTCTCTGTACCAGTTTTGATAGATTTCAGAACTTTCCCACTACAGATGTTTAACTGGCAAGTTATGCACATTGTAGCAGGAAAACCATATCCTGGTGTGTAAGTCAATAGTACGTAAAGTGAAAAGCATCAGTAAAACATTCAGCCAAGAAAGAAAAAGGAAAAAAATGAAGAGCATCATCGACAGAGTCAGTCCAAAAATGAAGAGCATCATCAACGGGCACAAATCTTCTGTATCCCACTATCCATGAAGAGGAAAGTGCAACTCAAGGAGAAGGTTCACTGTCTCAAGAATAACACTTGCTTCTTAGCCAGTTTCTTACAACAGACTGATCATAATGGTTGTGAAATACAGAAAGCTCAGTATCTTAGAACTTCTGGAACATGTGCAGAAGATAAGAATGTTCTTGTTTCAAATATTTTAAAATTCAGTAAACCCAATGCAACCATAACTATTGTACCTCTCCATTACCTTATGGTATCAATATGCCGAAACATTAACTAATTCAGATACATAATCATGCAGAACTGTAAACAAGTCTACCCTATCTACAATAATGAGAGAAGTATTTCATGTTCTTATTATTAACAGAGAGTGAAAATGGAAATTACTGGTTAATGTTCCAAGGCAGCATAAGACACATCATCGGATGTGTGTAGCAAAATTTGGAATACATTAGGTTATCAAGTGTCCAGAGAAATTTCTATAACTCCATTCTAGCCAAAACACAAACATATACAATTTCCAATGCTTGAACAATTATTGATCAACTGCATTATAAGGCTCTAAGCTCATTTTACTTCAACAAAGAACTACATAAGAATGAAGTCATGACAATAACTAAGAAAGGGTCTGACGTACTATGCACGTGGGTATAAAAATTTAATGGATTCAGGTATTTTCCTAATAACCCGCTTATGGCATAGTTTTCCACTTTGTTTAACAAATAGGATTTGTTTTCTCTTCACTGGCAAAAGCAAAAAATTCTTCAATTTCTCATTCTCTAATAGTGAAATTGTTATACTACCATCTTATGAAAAAGCATAAGCTATTAGAAAGAATCTCAATTTATTCAATCAACACTCGAGCATATACTAGTACCCCCTCTTTCTATACTGGGAAACTTGAAGCAGACCATACTAAATGCTTTATCCAGCCAAATGATACTTAACTTGAAATACCATGTAGAGAGCACAAACCTGGAATAGAACGATAAAATGCATCGCTGACATGATCTCTATTTTGCATGAGGTAGGCTGCTTGTCCAGAGTAGGCTAAAAGAAGGCAAGGAAATACTACAACTGTGAAAGCAAGCTGTACAGCTGCAACTGGAAAATGGGCTAGATCAGCAAAAAGTGCCTCCGTTCCTGAAATAGGTGGTTAGCAGTTCTTAAGAGTCTACAGATGTCTTCCTCTTCAAAAATTGAAAACATTTCTAGGAAAATGTACTACAACTGGAAGGGAGTAAGGGATGAGATTGAGGGAGAACGAAAGGAACCTGTAATGCTGAGCATGATCCCTCCAAGAGATATCCAACCAGTTTTATGTAGCCTTCTAAAATACCGAAAAATATACACAGGAGAAAAAGCCTTCAGAACTGAGCTATCAAATTTCCATATGTTGTATATACCAATCCCTCCAATTAAGAGAAACCAAAGCAGCACAACTGGAGCAAATAGCCAGCCAACCTTATCAGTGCCATAGTGCTGCAAACTAAATAAGCCTACCAAGATTGCAACAGCAACAAGCACGACCACATCTGCAAGAACAAAGTGAAATGAATATGCTACCAAGATACCAAAAAGAATATTACTTCTAATATAAATAGAACACTGATTTCCCAGGGCATGGAAGATTACCATTTCCCATCTTTGGATGGTTCACCTTGATTCCACCTGACGCTGAAAGAACTGGGAAAAATAATCGGGTTAGCATTTCATGCGCCAATAACATTATAACAAATAAATAAAATCAAACTTAGCAAAATATATATAAATCTAATGCTGAACTTTTGATATAAACTAGTCATTAACAGTAAGTGGACTACTATGATCCGCACTTAGCTAGCACTTATCTAGAATAGCAAACAGGACAGCCAACAGAGGATGTGAATGCAACATGAAAGAGCAGGCAGAGCCACCAGAAATAGAAAGTTAAAAGAAGGAATTTTAAACAAAATCAGCAAAAACCTCTTCGAAATCTATATATGATTTCGTTAAGCATGTAAAAAGGCTATTTTCTTGCTAAACATCAATCAACCACAACAATGATTAATGCCTTCTTTACTTTTATGGCCAAAAGAACTAAAATTATGTCAAGAATTGCATGGAAATAAGTGGGAATAGAGCTACTACATCAAATACTGTGAACTATGGATCCATATACAAGCCTAGAAGACGTTTGCTAGTTGAGCAATTATCTTCTATATCTCTACTGGAAACAGCAGGAAGAAACCTAAAACATAAGAAAAGAGAGATGGGTGAGACAGTAAATCTTTTACCTGATATGGCTGGTGTAAGAATACCATCCCCAATAACCATGCAAGTACCAGCCAGGACAAGTAGAAGAAGCGCATTTTTCCTAAAAGTCCGTGCTTCCAACCATTTCTTTGTTCTGGCAGCAAAGGAGTTCTCCTGGACAGTACTGCGGCTATAAGTTGTCAGCTCCTCATCAGTCCGATGTTGATTAGGTATTGTTTTTACTTTTGCATGCCGACAGAGTAAAGAGTAAAGGGCAAAAGTCCCCCCTGAATGGTAGAAAAAAGTTATTCTGAATTTCAAGGCATTTCTTCAACTTATTGAGTTTAATTATGCAATTGAAATGTATACATCATAGATCTTCATATTTGCATTGGAAGGACACAGGAAATCTCTATAGTGGTGCTGTTGATGGGTTTGCCAGTCATAAATACTTCAGTTCAACTTTTCAAATATTCTTTCCCCTCATAAATATGTTTATTTATGAAAAGCATAAAAGTGTCAGAAGCAAATCATTTATTCAATTACCAGGAAAGTTAAAATCTTTAGATTTGAATCATTACAAACACCATGAGCAAATTATTTATGCTTTATGATTGAATTCATATTTTAATATTTCCTTAAACTAAATTGGAAGCTTCGTAGATGGCTTTTATATTTTTTAGCACATCACAAGCACAGACAAAAAGGCTTCTCTATTTCCCATAAAGGACATAAACTTCAAACAGTGAGAAGGTTTGCTTGAACCACTAGAGAACATCCCAATACAGCATACAGCTAAGCTTGATATTAGTACCTAGGAGAATATTAAAATTTCATAAGTGCTCAGCAATTTCACTACTACAGCACATTAACTGTTTTGCAAAGTCAGGGCACATGCATGATTAAATTGCCTCTACACTTAATAATAACAATGGAAATATTCTACAATGTTCTTGTAGCGAAGCCTTTAAGAAAATCTTACAATTAAGTTACATGCCTCCCTCCCTCTGACCCTCTCTCTGCCCTTTTTCTTTTTCCCATTTTAGCATGTAAGTTCGCATCAACTTATCTTCCTAATGGTGGTAGCCCTGTACAGTATAGTTTCCATTTTCCTTTTGTAGCTATTCAATTAACATGAATTAACTCAAAAGCCTTATGAAGAATCTGGGAAAATATCGATATGTAGAAATTAGTATTCAATCTTGCCCATTGCAAATTCAAAGATGGAATATTGATAGAATAAGTCCATTATTGAAATGATACCAAGAATAAAAAAACATCTCAAGTATTTCATTGCACAGATAAAAAGAACAAACTACATCCGAACTAAACTTGTTTCTTAAAAGAGAAAGGCCTGACACGATCTCGTAAATATCAAGTTCAATCAATTAAAATACAGGAACACAGTATTTCCCTCTCTCTCTCTCTCTCTATATATATATATATATATATATATAAACTCTTCGTCCATGCAACTATATTAGTTTGCTCATTCATTAGTTCCTTAAATTGCTAACACTCTTATCAACCCAAAAAAAAAAAAAAAAAAATCAATGCATGCAAAAGAGTTACATAAATAGTGAACTATAGGGAATGAATTAGCATCAATCACAAAGCCTGTATGACGGATATTTCTCAGCCATAAATCTTCATGACATGTATCATAGGCCAACACCAGACCTACAGAGCTAAAGCAATTTCTAGAAGGGTTACTGCGAGAGAATATAAAATGCCAGTTACTTTCCGTAAAACAACGTATGAGTTGCTCATACTTGATGATACCTATCTAGCCATGATTATCTAACAAACCACAAAAATGTCAAGATCCATCTCTTCCTCTAAAATAAATAAGCTTTGACTGCACAAGAAGCATTTCTTTCATAGTTTTGACTCCCTTATGGTCTCAAAAGAAAGTCCCTTTCTTATGTTCTTTCAAAATCATTACACATTTTATGACATGCTAAACATAGAGTACTAAACTCCTTTTGCTTCTTTTCTTTGCTTTTCTTTTACTAAATATAGTCAGAAAAGTGTAAAATGCATAATAATTGCAATGAACTGGTTAAGAAATAACTTTTGTTTTTTGGATTATACACTATATAATCTCTTAATGCAGCCATACAAGATTGACAATCGAAACCCTAGTGATACCATTAGAGGCTTAAAATCCTTAGCTTCTGTTCCCTTACAGCATTTGAGGGCTGAAGTTCAGATTAAAATTGCATATTCTTCCCATATGCACCTAACAAATAATGGGAAATAAACAATGGAAAAACAAATGTATATCAGCTTACCTTGGCCATTGTCGTTTGCTCTACACACTATGAAGACATATTTCAGAAGAGGGATGAGTGTCAGAGAGTATATGATCAAGGAAAGTGCACCAATAACATCCTCAGGATCTTGAATTCCACGGGGAAAAGTATTATAGAACACATACAAAGGAGATGTTCCCAAGTCCCCATATACAACTCCCAAACTCTGAAATGCCAGCCGCAATAACAATAAGGCCGAGAATTTCTGTGTAAATGAAAGCAAATCAGACACCGCAGCATAAGAAAACATGTCAAATTAAAGTAAACCAAAGAATCTGCTTATCATAAAAGTTGACTAACAAACCTTGAAAAGGCAAACATATACCGCTCAATGCAAAAGTTACTTTCCTAACATGTACATAATTAGGAAAGTATTTAAAAAGAAATTAAGACTTTACACCATTCCATTTGATTTGGATCTGCTATTTCAACTGCTTATCCGACAAATTTTTCAACAAACAAGCAGGTTCAGACAGACCTTTCCAGGTTTGTCATCCTTCAAAACTATCGCCCAATCAATTATAAGTCTCATACTACCAAAGATTTACATGGTCAAGAACTTCAGCTGTTTCTAGACTAATTTGATAGAAGAAAACTACAAGCTAACTTAGCAATAATTAACGTAACCTATTCAGCTTACCAAAGCATTAAAAATGGAAGCTATGCCATCAAAGCGAAACGAAAACCATTTAGAAACTTACATGAAGAACCATTCTCAAAATACATCCTACAAGTTCAAAGATTTACCGAGATTAACATAACCCCGCCCAAAAACGTACAACCATTTATGTACAGAGAGAGAGAGAGAGAGAGCAAATCACCTTTTCCCTATACATGTTTCTCAACTTTCCAGCCTCCTCATCCATAGGTTGATCAAGCTTCTGGTCAAGAACCCACATACTGCCTTTAGTTTCATTCTCCTCATCGATTTCCATAGCAGAAGGCATTTTTTACTTCTTTATTCTCAAGAAAGCTTATTCAACTCTACCAATCCTATCAGTAACATACAATCAAAACCGAACAAAATTCAATCCAACACCAAAGGACGAATGTTGAAAGGCTACAATTTAACAAGCTATAGCCCTCAAGCCACCAAGAAGCAAAATTTGGAACAAAACAGCATATCACAATGATTGATTTCTAATCACTTAACTCTCTCGTGGGGTCAGCTCTCAGCCCCCCAGTCAATAACAGCCACAGGAAAAAAACTACAATTCACTGGGAAATCAATAAACAAAGCTGAATCAATCTAAAAAATCCAATCCTCCTTTCTTCTTTAATTTCCCTTTTTCTCTTCCTCAAACGGGTTCAGCACAAAATCAAAAACCTTTTCTGGTCATCCCAAAATTGGTTCCAAAAACCGAGAAAAATAATTTGATAGAGAGTTTCGGAAAATTGAAGGAAGAGGAGTAAACACTTAAAAGGTTCTGCAAAAGAGCGTTTATTTCTGTTGGGGTTTGCACAAATATGCAGACTCCAGGACTTCTCTCTGTCCTCTTGTATGGATACTTTCTCTCTCTCATCTCAGAATAGAGACAAATTCTGTTTCTCTCTCTCCATCTTTGCTGCTGTTGTCGTCTCTCTCTACGATGATGATAGAGATGACGAGAGAGAAAGAGCGTCTCAGTTGTTCGTTTGGTAATAATTATTACCATGATACACGTTTGTTTTCTGAAGTATCTGAGTAGTACTAACTAGGAACAATATACGATTATAGTGTTTTTTATCTAGTTTTTACACCCAGCAAAAAAAAAAACAAAATCTAGTTTTTACTGTGTTTACTGTTTTGCCCCCGTTGTACTACTTCTTATGTATTTGACCAAAGATGTTTGATTAACTGTGGTAAATTTGAAACTCCTTCAAGATATACAGCGTTTTTGACTTTTTGCGTATTGATTAAGAGAGAGAGAGAGAGAGAGAGAGAGAGAGAGATGTATGTATGTATGTATGTATGTATGTATATATATAATAAAAAATTAATATTTGAAGGTAAAGATAATTTAGAAAGATTTTTTAAAATTAAATTAAACATTTTGAGTTAAAAAAAGAGATTAAAAGGCTTCATATTTAAAATTAAGCAGTGGTAATGATCCAATCCATGAAATATTGGGGAGAAGTTTAATTTGTTTGTGAATTTGGAGTGCAAAGTTCAAAAGAAAATATTCCTATAATGGAAAATTTTTTAAAAATGTTGGGGCAGCCGCCACCCCCTCCCTCCTTGGATACTATTTTTAACAACATTAACAGGCAAAAACAATTTTAAATAGTATCTTAAAGGCCAATTTTACCACAACAAGAACAACAACCCTTATTGAAAAAAAAAAGATGGAAACAATAAAAAGAAAACATTTCACTCAAAAAAATGAAAAAGAAAAATGAAATCTTGTTATTTAGGGTTTATCTCTTGCTACTAGTTTCTTTGGACAGTGTGTTCTTGAAAAAGGCTGTTTCTTTGTTCTCTCCAAAAATAAAATAGAAAATAGAAAAAAGGTTGTTTTAACAATAGTTCTATAAGAATACAATTTCAATCAACACTATAAGAAACACCTTCTTATAAAACAATAGAACAACGTTGAGCTTTAGGTACGTTGAAAGTAGTTTATTTTTAAAATTTTTGGCAGCTAAAATTTTCATGTCCCAATTTATATAAGCCATGTGCTAACTACTAGTTTTGATCCGAAATAATTGCCGTATTCTCTCTTATGGCTAAATTATTTAGTCACCGATTACAAAGGTATCTGTCTTCAAAAAAGGTGGTATCTATTCTTCTTTTTAAATTCTACCCTTTATTATTATCTTAAATTATATTTTCTTCGCACGAAATTAAATACTCTATTTTGGCTTGTACAAAAATTAAAGAGATTGATTTGATTATAAATTAATCGATTAAAAAGGTTAGTGATGGAACTTATGAGTTTGTGGAGTTTAAATTCCTTGAATTAAAGAAGTTTAAAAGATTAGTGATGGGATAATTTTGTTAATGGAGTTTAGTTTCCTTAAATTAAAGAGATTATTAATGAGTGTTTAAATAAAATATATTACTATTTTAAGAAAATAAACATTCAATTCTTAAAAAAATGTAGATATTTAATTTTGGATCGAGAGAGTATTAATTAATTTTTTAAATTTTTGAGAAGGTCAAAATCTCTGTCACATAATATTAGCATCATTTGTCTCATAATATTTGTTCCATTGGTAATACCAATAGACATTTAATAAGTACTATCTTAATTTTCAAAAAGATATCATTAATGTATTATATAGGTTAAAAAAAGAATATGAATCTTCTTATTTTAAATTGTATATATTTTAGTAATTTCTTCACTTATTTAAAAGTGTCAAATAGAGCTGATATTTTGGGATTGAGAAAGTATCGAATACCTGTGATCTATATGCAATAATCTTATGGAAGGAGCATTGACAGAGCAAAATTAAATTTAATAGGCGAATCATCATATCATGCATTTAATGATCAACGAGTAAGTTTTGTAATGGCACTAAGATAACATCATAGTAGAGAATGCACACGAAGGATAGCAAAAATATTTTCAGGAAAGGAAATATAAATCATATTGGAATATTATTGCTCGATAAGGTGATCTGAATTTTAAAAATGAGCTAGTAATCTCTAATTAACGAAATTAATTCAACTTATATTTATCCCGCAAAATTATTTCCAATGTAAATTTCGATTGTCATGGGCAATAAATATCAGTTTTCTAACATTAAAATTTTTACCTTTTTAATTAGTCTTCAAAAATTTAATTGGTTAGAATCATTTTTAATTTATCAAAATAACTTTGTTTAACCCAATCTCTTAATTTAAATTAAATTCATTAAAAATAAATTATTAACTTATACATGAATTTTAATTTTGAATTTTGTATATTAAGTTACTTTGTAAAAGTATTACACTTTAATTATTACTTTAACAAATTTATAAAACTAATTATATATTAATTTAAAATTTGAATTTCAAAATTTTTAATGAAATTAAATTCCGTATAATCAAATATTTTGTAAAATTAAAACTTTAATTATTTAATAGTTGTCAACAAACATGATTTAGTTATTTTTGGGTACTTTGATCACATGCTTCAAGGCTTAAAATTTTACATTAGGTTTCTTACTTCATTATTTTAACTATTATGTATTTTTCTTAATATTTTGGCCTTTAATTTTTTAATTATTCTTTAAAAATTTTGATGGGTTAGGATCATTTTTAATATATTAAAGTAACTTTAAACCACTTATCATTTTGGTTTAACCCAATCTTTTAATTTAAATTGAATTCATTAAAGCTACAACTCCTATCTTATACATTAATTGTAATTTAAAATTTCGTATATTAAATTATTTTTGTAAAATTATGAGACTTTAATTATTACTTTAAAAATTTTATAAAACTACTTATATATTAATTTAATTTTAAATTTCATATTTTTTATAAAATTTAATTTCATATATTTAATTACTTGATAAAAATAAAATTTTAATTATTCAATAGTTGTCAACAAATATGAATTTAGTTTTTCTTAGATACTTTGATAACAGCTTTCAAGGCTAAAGTTTTACATTATATTTTTATTATATTATTTTACCTATTCTGTTTTTTTTCTTAATATTTTATTTTTTTATTTGGTGATACCACAATGGAATGATTCATAATATCTATTTCTTGTATTCTTCTAATTTCTTTCGGTATTAGGATGAACAAAAGAGGTGTAAATCATATGTTAAGAGTTTAAGATGAAAAAGAAGATATATGATATTTTTAGACTAATAAAATTTTAATGTCCTGTATAATTTAATTTTTTCTACTAAACATATATATTTTTTGAGGTAAAAAAGATTCTCTTAGACTAGTGATTGATAAAGTAAAGTAATACCAAAATAATATTGCCGGACACGGTGAAAGAATCCCAAACATACAGGTGGCCGAGAATTATTCAAATGAAATAAAAGAATTTCGAATGCGTAAATGAATGTTAACAAATGTATACAACTCAAGGTAAGTTTTGTAGGTCATAGCAGCGAAGTATCACCTGCTCCTTACTTTTTACCTTCTTTTTTCCCTTTATTTACCGAATTAAGCATTTGTTAAATTTTAACAAGGAGCAGTTTGCCAGAAGAGGCCAAACAAATATGTGACTTTAACCCATTTATGTTTTGCTTCTGAAAATGTAATAGTTCGATTTATAGACGGAACTAAAATATTAATTTTGAAAAGATGAAAATTTATATTAAATTATATATTTAAAATTTTAAAAATATTGAGACGACAAGATAGAAAATAATATAACTGACGAGCTTAAAAAGTTTATATATATATATATATATATATTTATTTATATATATATATATATATTTATTTATTTATTTATTTATATAAAAGATAATTTAAAAAATATTGGGGTTGGATGCCGCTCCCTATCCCCTTGGCTCTGTCCCTGGTTCAACTAATTTTAAAATAGTTTTTACTTAAAAAATTAATTTAAAGTACTTATATTAAATTATAAATTTTATTTTTAAGAGAATGAAGAAAAAAGAGTTTAGAGATTGATCCCTTGTCTCCTTTTAATTAATTCTTGGACCTTTATTTTTTTTATAAGAATTAAAAGTATTAATAGTCTTTTGGATGTAGATCTATAAAGTACGCACGGAACCGTAGAATAATATCACTGCACGTAGTGGGGTTTATCGTGGATTGACCAAAGAAATCTTCTATTTTTATATTCAACCTAAGCATCATTGATTGCTTATTGGCTTTTTTGTCCCCAATAAAAAAGGTTATCCCCAAGGAAAGTTAGTTAAAGGGAGAATTGGACAATGCCTTGTACCTAAAAAATCAATAATTCAGGTGACTTCATTACGGCGACAAAATAGTAAACGAATTTCCTCCTATTTACGAATGTAGACAATCGAATAAAATGGTAAGTGTTTATTGGTATAAAAATTAAAGAATGGAATTTTAAAATTATGATCAATTATCCTACCTTCTGTTTTATATATCGGGAGATAAAATGTGATTTAAACTCAATATTTTCTGTATGATAAAGAGTATTTTTACTGTTAAATTATTGTCTTATCACGCAAATTAAAATAAAAATAATTAACATAATTTTTCTTGCAAAAAATATCAACATGTTTCTTCACATTTAAATCTGATTTTCATTTTTGCCCCGAAAAAGAATTTCATTATTATAGGGATAATAGACTCATTAGTAACTTATTATTAGTGTTTAGTAAAAGACCAAATCTTTTTCCACTTTTTTTTCCGGAAACCCCATCGGCTACAAAAGCAGTAGCTACATGATAGGGAAAAGAACGTTTCTGGATCAATTTTTGAGTTCATGAATAAATCTTTGTGTAAAAGAGATGCCAAAATTCACTTCATCGATTCAAAATTAAATTTCTTAGTTTAAAGATTTACGAGAGGGCAAATTGTCATCTTGCCTTTATTAAATAAAGAGTTAGTTAAATGACATGCATGAGACAAGATATTTATTCAATTAGTAAAACCTATTTTACCAGATTAAAAAGAATTTTTCTTTCTTGGCTGAATACCAGATTAAAAAGTCTTAGATTTTGATATTAGTCCAACGCAATGCAAATTCCTTCCAATTATCTCCGTTAAGAATAATACAATCTATGAAAAAAAAGATATGATCTACGTATTAAAGAAACTTATATCTTTTAATAAAATTAATTATGAAAAATTATACTCCTTTCGTCTCTTTTTTAATAATTTTATTATATTAGAATATCTTAAAATAATTACTAATCTTACTATATATATATATATATATATAATATAAATTATTTATTGATCTACATATTTTTTATTTTTTATTATATTACATTATTTTTATAATATAATATAATTTTTTAATAAAATTTTATATTCATTCAAATACTGTAAAAAAAAATAAAAACGGAGGGAGTATGAAATACTATGTTTATTCTTCTTTCCCTAAAAACAATAATTTTTTCTTTCTTTTTTAGCTGAGTGCTAATCAACAGCTTTCACGGGATGTAACCTGACTTATGTGATCAATCAAAATATAAGGAAGGACGAAGAATTATTAGTAGCGAAAGATTCAAGATTCACTGCTGCTGTACTTTCTTGTCAGATAAATAGACTTCTTCGTCCTCTTCTCAATCTCTTTATTTTGATTATTATTTCCATATATTTGGCATGGGTCTTCAACGCAATCTCGTGACATTATAGGTTGTCTTCCATTATGAGACAAGAGAGGGCCCACATTACGAGTTTTCATCACTTAGATTTAAAGAAAGTTTGATTTTATTATTTGAAGAAAATTTAATTTTTATTTTTTTAAAAATCAAGTTAAATTTATCTTCATATAAAAAATTTTTAATTTGAAATAATTTAATTTAGAAAAAATTAAATTATATAAAATAAAAAGTTTTAAAATTTTTAAATAACTTTGGTGATATCTAAATTAGTATAAATTATTAATCTTTAAATAAAGTTTGCAAAAATATATAAAACTAAACATTTAATCTTTAAATAGTATTTTTAAAAATATATAAAATTAAGTAATTTAAATTTTGAAGTAACCTTAATTGAGACATGACTTAACCTAATTTATTAACTTTTAATTATACTTAATTATTAGTTTAGGAAAAATATTTTTTTTATAAAATTGAATCAAATTTACTTTGGAGATGAAAAATTAAATTTCTTCAAACCAAATTAAATTTTGATTTGATTCAATTTTTTAGTTTTTTTCAAATAATGCACACGCCTACTAATATTCATTATAGTATATTCTTATAATGTATGATCAGATACGAAATTTTATATAAATATTTTAATTATATTATAAAAGAATTATAATATAATATAATATAATATAAAAATTTATAAAAAATAATAATAATAACAATAGGTAAGAAACTTATAAATCAACAGGTAATTTATGTTAAATTCAAATGTAAAAAAGTAATATATAAAAAAGGAATATATGATAAAAAATAATTTATTAGTAGTATAATATATAAAACTTTTTTATTTTATGAAAAATGTTAAATACTTTGGGATACCTCAATAAAATAAGAAGATTATTAAAAATAAGATAGAGAAAATATTGTCTTGCAGTATATCGGGATGATCCTACCGAAATGGACAACTCACTTCAAGCTATGATGAACATGATTAATTGCATTTAGATTGTATTTTAGTTTGAAAATTTTTATTTTTAAAATTATTTTAAAAATTATTTTTAATAAAAAAATAGAATTCAAAATAAAAATTTTTGTTTGTTACGATGAAATAGAATGAAAAATAAGATGTAAGGTTCCCGACCATACTAAAGAGAAGAAACCAAGACGACACCGAATGAGGTTGTGTAATTTCAAAATTGGATCAATGCTTTTCGCTAGTACTTATACTAATATTATTAAAGTTCGACAGAAAAGAAACCAAGGCAGTAGCGCAATAGGTAGAGACTAGTTATCATGCGTCATCGATCCAGCGCAATGCCTAACTCATTTTCTTGTTCTCTCCTGTAATAGTATAGAATTCCTAAAAAAACTTTAAAGTATACTTTTTATATTTTATACACCAATCAAAAATCAAAATTTTAATTGTTAGTTTAGTTCCAGATGAAACACACCGCTGAAAACGAGAACAAGTGCAGAAAGATTTTTAGTTTATTTCCTGCACGTACGGTTTGGTATAAGTGCAGAATTAAATTTAGTTCGTCGGATTAAATTTAAAATTTGATTCGATAAATTATATTTTTTACCTTTTATATATATATATATATATATATATATATATATTTTAAAAATTTTGATAAATTTTTGTAACTGTGCACGTTTTGTAAAAAATGACGTGCAACACAATAACTGTTCCCAAAACACACAATATTTCTTTTTTGAGTAAATGAGGCGCTCTATTATATTTCAAGAAAATTATAACCTGTTATTTAAAAATTGATAATTCCAGGTTGTTATCCATATTGGTATTATAGGTCCACAATACAGTTGACGAAGAACATGAAATCCAAATAGAATCAAGAAAAACAAACATTAAGCCATTTGTAATAATGGAACTGTCTGATTGAGTATCTATAATTCATGAAATTTAAGCTTCTGGTGTTTCATTCCTCATCCTCACTTGGATAAGGATCAAATTATATATTTCTGAACATACAATTTTGTGAAGCCATTTGTAAGTGTAACGTTGTCTTGGACATCAATAATTGGAATTGATCATCTTGAAGTCTCTAACGTTGTCTTAAAGTTAAAAAAAAAAAGAAAAAGAAAAAGCTAACGTTAAGAAGATGCTAAACTTGTAAGCAATGGAGCAAAGGCCTAACTGCGTGATTTTGTGCAAATATTTTTAGGAAAATGATTATTGGATCAGTGGGCGTGGGGAGAGGAAGAGGGCAAAATTGTTCAGTCAATAGAAGAGTACAATTACTCTCTATTTGTCAGCAGTCTTTTCGTGCGAAATTACTCTTTTACCCTCGATTGATTCAAAAAATAATTAGCTCAATTAAGTCGTGCAACTGTCCATGGTTTTATAGGTCACAACTGAAAACGATTATATAATATCTTTGCCAGCTATCCTTCTGACAAAAGGGTTTATCTATTTAATCACCAACATGTGCATGCATTTGTTGGATGAAACAACCAAAATCCTAGTTAATCTATTTGATTATGTGCAGAGAGAAACCTTGGAAATCATTGGTTTATGATGATTCAGCTTATATTATATTTAATGATTGAGTCCATATCTAAACATTTTTTTTCTAACCTCAAGTTGAAACTTTTAGGAAGTGAAAAAACATATTAGCTTGAAACTTTGTGGATCCTATGATCTTTTCGCCTTTTGCATAAAATGATGATAGAATAGTGATAATGTTCAACTTGAGTTTTTATCAATAAACTACCCTAAGCTTTGAATATATTTTTACTCTAATATCTTAATATTTTTATCTCATTAAAGCACCTTACTTTTCTAATGTCATGAGAAAGTGATATTTGATATTTATTTATTGTTAGTTGTTGATATCTAATAGTCATTTTTTTAAAATTTAATTTTTATATTTCTTTTGCAATTCTTTATATTTATTTTTATAAAATCTTGATTTTTCTTTTTACTTTTATCTAATTAGGAAAAAAGAATCATCACATTTTTTTCCTTTTCTCATAATTTCAAATTCAATTCATATGAAGAATCTGTATTTTTTCTCATTCTAAAGTCGAGGGAACGATGAATAGTTTAAATAATAATATTTAGTAGACTGTAAGAAGTATTAGCAAAATAAAAATAGTTGTTACGAATTACAAATAACTTCCAGGAGTTGTAAATTGTAGTTGAAAAATTAAAAGAATCCTCACATTTTTTGCTGTTGAAAAATCTCCATTTCTCTTTTTCCTTTTTCTAATTAGGATAAAAGAATCCTCACATTTTTTTCCTTGCAAATTTTAAATTCAATTCACGTGAAAAATCTGCAATTTTTCTCATTCTAAAGTCAATAGAACAATTAATATTTTAAACTTTAATATTCAGTAGATTGTAAGACGTGTTAGCAAAATGAGAATAATTGTTGCAAACTACAAGTGACTTCTAAAAGTTACAAATTGCTATTGAAAATTTAAAAGAGCAGCTGTTCGTTTATATTTATCAAGAATAGACATTTTCGTTGATAAATTGTGACAATCATTCACAAACAAGAATTACATTTTTTTAAAAAATTTATAACGGCAAAGACACTTTTTCATAACATCAGTAAAAGGACACTTTAATGATAAAAAGAAAGTTATGGTACTAGAGTGAAAAAGTAAAAAGGGTAGAGTATTTTACCGATAAAAACCTTTTAACTTTTAAGCTTGTAATAGTACTACTTATGAGTTGGATAAACTTCCATACAGGGGTAGATCCACGGGAGCAAAATCTATTGTGAACTAATTTAGACTACAAAATTTATGAGAGTGAGGCAAACTTTTTTTTTTTTTTTTTTACACTTGGAATGGGATATACACACGTGTGTGTATATTGAAAGAGCAAAAATATAAGGCTAATTAGGAAATTACTAACTCTTAAAATTTAGAAAGAATTTACTAACTCTTTAAATTTTTTATTTTATATAAGGCTAATTAGGAAATAAGCAAAAGATTTCGGGGGGAGGGGGCAAAATCTACTTTTAAACGGGCAAAATATTTAGTTTAGTATAAAAAACTAAAATTTTCAAAAAATTTTTGGGGTGACCGCAGTCCCCACTTCTCCCTCCACCAACCCCTACTGCCCACCTAGATAGAAAAGGAAAAGAGAAGAATTTTTTCCTATGCATGTGAGAAATGTTTGCAAATATGTAGGATTATAGTTGTTGCTCTGTAAGTCTGGACCAGTGGTTGATGAACTTGACCATATACAAAACTTGGACCACTAGCAATCCACCCCAAAGGCCAGAGATTGATCAGAGAGCCACATGGTAAAGAGACTTCTCAGATCTCAATTTCCACCTCCACAACCAGGGAATTTCCTCATTCACGTGCATGGCCATCCAGAAAAATCTGATACTTGTTTGCCTTTTTCATGGTAAGAATTATTACCTTCTATTTCTAGTAAGATAATAAGTATTGTATTATATTATATTAATATGCGTATGCTTATACGTAGGGCTGTCAATCGGGTTGAGTGAGCTGGGCTTTACTAAGCTCGAGCTCGACCCAATTGACATCGAGTTGGGAAAATGTGAGTCCGAGCTTGGTCCTTTGGGGCGGAGCTCGGGCTCGAACTGGCCCGAACCAGATTTTTAAAAATTTTTTATATAATAATAATATTTTTGATAATATATTATTATTATTATTATAAAAATATATATATATATATATATATATATATATATATATATATATATATATTTATGTATACATATTTTTACGGACCGGGCTGAAAATCAGGCTGAAAAGATCAGCCCGAGTCCGCAATTAAGCGGGACGAACGAGCCAAACTAGAGTCAGCCTGACCCAATTGACAATCCTACTTATACGTGCGTATAGTTTCTTTTCATTTCTAAGGAGAAATCAATATATGTGAATTTTTGGAGGTTTCTTTTTGTTAATTACTTATTCAAAAAGAGAAGTGGTTTTATTTTGTTACGTGGGTATTTTCATGATAAGTTTGTCTAATTTATTGATAGGTAGTAATATTCAATATGTTCCAGGCAAAAATATAAATAAGTCGAACACTTTAAATTTGAGATGTCTTCTTTTTTATAGGAAAGTATGAATTGGAATTGAGGTCTCCATGGTTTTGAATTACTCCTATGCGGTACCGTTTATTTTGCTATGAGAATTTTTGTCTTGATTTTTATTAAAGTAAGTTACTTGTGATACGAGAAGTCAGATTTATAGTGAAAATTCTGGGTTTGAAAGCTGGCCAAATACACCAAGAAGTTCCTTTCCTTGTGGGATTTAAGAATTCTTTTGAAAATTTTTGTAGTTTTATCCTAATAGCTTTGTAACTTATGTTCATCATATAAGTTATACAACTATCAATAAAGATAACAAATGTGAATAAAAACAATCATCTCATTAAGAAAAATAATAAGTACCTGTAAAGTAGTGAATTAATATTTTTTATCTATGTAAGTTGTTCCTGTTGATAAGTGTCTAATTTATACGATAAATATAAGTTATAAAACTATTATAGTAAAACTATCTAGAAAATCTCGAGATTTGTGCAAATTTCATATATTTTTTTCTCTTTTAATGCAGATATGATATTTAGCATCTCAAACTTCTTCACCTCATCTCTATAACTTTCCTAGGTTTTATCTAAATTAGAAAAAAATGTGTACGTACATATAAATTACAAGAATTTTCAAATCTCGGTCTTTATGATCAAACTTCTTTTTCCTATTAGGTATTGCTAGAGGATAAGGTAGATGGTTGGATAGAATTAAAATGATAAATCATTTTTATGATTTAGGATATGTATTTAAAGTGAACATATGTAAATCAAAGTACTGATTTATTATCCGAATTTAGCTAGGGGTAAAAGCGGAAACTTTTACGGTCACATATATGATTTTTAATATGAGAGCCAAAGGTAAAACTTTGAGAGACTAATTTGAAAAGTTTAAAAAATTGGTGAGCCAAAAATGCATATTTTCTAAAAGCATGTGGAAACGTCTTTAATGCCAATCTTTCTCATATATGAAATTGAGTTTTGTACGACGGCTGGACATGCAAGTGGGAATAAACCTACGACCTTAACAAACCTTGTTTTTAGTTAACATGAAGCCTAGCAATGAGCCGAGTTCAATTCTTGTTTAGTGCAAAATTTGTCTTATTTTTTCATAGGACTAATTTTTTCTTTTAATAAAATTTATAATTTTATGTTATACTTTTGTACTTAAAAAACGCAATAATGCACAAAATTACAGCCACAAACGGTGTGGCAAGTGGTTCAATTCCTTGGCAGAATTTAGTTGACGCGGACCATTCGGCGGCTTTGGCTATGCTTGAGGGGATACGGTTGGCTGCTGATCTTCGCGTGCGGGATACGGTTGGCATACTTTAGTAAAGGCAGTTAACTCGCATGACGATAATTTGTCAAGCTTGGGAGTGATTATTGGTCAAATTCAACTGGCTTTCTTTTTTGGTTTGAAGCGGTACCAAATGCTGTGATTGCAGCCGTTGCTGTAGATATTGCTTAGTAATGCAATTTTACTTCTACATATTTTTTTTTTTAAAAAAATATGTTTACAGAACGGTGAATATTTTTAATTTTAAATTTTATGAATACAAAGACTTCCTTAGTTTTGATACAAAGTCATATACTTATATTTTGGAATAACACTAGTATAGATTTTACTGAGACGAGTGTATTTGAATTGATTTCTAAACTGATTTTTTTTTTATTTTTTTAAAAAGTAAATTTTGAACTTTTTATATTAATTCTCGATTTAAGTAATTAGGACACTTTTTTTTTGTGTGGGGGACGGTGTGGGGGAGTGGGGAGTGGGGGGTGAAAGACTACAATCATGTAGTTGTTATAGTAAGCGAAAATGGGGTAAGCATTAATGTCTGACTGCTATTTTTCTTATGTCCCAAATTGTAAATGAGCATGTCGTTTAACGATTATATTTGTGTCCTTATCAGCACTTGAAATATCTCAAAGCCGCCAAACTTTGTACTATAAACCTTTTTGGTTGATTCGATGAATTTGGACACAAAGCAATCCTTAGTCATTTCATTAAATAATAAATAAAAGAATTACTTTAGAAGAAATCACTGCTCTAATTCTTACTGTATTTACATTTATAGAATATAATCTTTTTTTGGGTTCTTTGGGCTAATTTTTTAAAGAAAGAGAATAAATAAATTATGTATGTACAGAAGAGATTTAGAAAAATAACATTTAAAATTGATTAAAAAATTAAATATTTTTAAAAGAAGAAAAAAAACTAAAAGATAGACAAAGTATCATTTTTCACTTCCATTTTGTTCCATCAAATATCACAAAAATATAAAATTGAAAGCGGGAAAAAGGATAAAGAGTGTGCTAATTGCCTCTAGAATTTGATTTGCTTATCCCCATAAGCTAATTGATAGGAACGGGGCATTAGTAGCCACAGTCAAGTAATGTGATCCCTTCATGCCTATAGAGTTGGGATATCCAACCAAGAGATTCGTATCTACGGTCTAAGTCTTAATCAGGGACAACTTACATAAATACTAAAAAGACAAGATGATTTTATTAATATATGATAGTTTTTATATAAAATTATATTTTTATTTTTTAAATATTTTATAAATTAATTATACGATACTTATTTTATTTATTTTAAAAATAATAATTAAAAATTATAATTAATTTAAAATAATTGTAAGTGAAATCTTAATATAAAATTTTAAGAATTTTAAAAGATAAAAAAATAATAACTACAAATTTTTTTTAAAAATAAAATAATATAAATTATTATTAAAATAAAAAAGTGGTGGGCGCCACTCTCTGAAGCTTGCACCCAAGGTACGCAGCGCATTTTGAAGAGTGGTGTCCAAGCTTGTTGTCACTCACCCTTTTTTTATTTCTTTTTTTTTGGTATTAATAAAATAGTATTATATTTAGTAATCTCAAACACCGATCACCTCTATCTAAGTAGATTCTTTCAATATATACATTATTGTTACTTTTAAATACTTAAAGGACTTTGTTGAAGTATTCTTTTCATGTGTAGATCTGTGTATCTAAGAACGCATTGTTGTATTTAATAAGTTGACTGTGACGGAAATAGTATTTAAAAAAGAAAAAGATTAGCAGAATTAAATTTGTTTTGTCCGAGGCAGGCTACATCTAATTATGGAATATTCTGGAACATATCCGATTTTAAACGTGTTTGTTTTTGGGTCTCTCTGGCTCTACTAAGGTCAAGGTCAAAGACTTCGAATTGGGTTTGTATTTTGCTTCAGTACGTGCAAAAAGAAGGTTTGACCCGAGTCAACCAAAAGCAACCGCGGACTGTAAAATGAAGCAGCCGTTTTGGATTGACTTTGAGGGTGAATTAGGATGGTTAATTTATTGATATTTATTTATTAATAAAAAAATGTATAGATAAAATTATTTTATTATATATTAAGTTAGACATATGTATTTTTTATTATAAATAAATATTTTAAAATACTAATAAATTACTATCATACTAAAATATAATTACTCCTAAATTATAGAATTTAATTTTTACTTTTACTTTTATTTTTATTTCGAGGGGGCCAATTTTTTCCTTTTATGAATTAGAAATTTAACAGTTAAATCATTACCCAAATGGTATTCAATTTTTAATGAATGTTGATGTAGAAATGACCTTCTGACATTTGAGCATTTATGAGTCTTAAATTTTTTTTTTTTTAATTTTGAAATTTGGTTCACTCTCTCTAAATGTCCAAACCAGCAAAAGAATCTGTGTTATGAATAACACTTAAAGAT
The DNA here is from genome assembly GCA_030512225.1 of Rauvolfia tetraphylla. NCBI lineage: Eukaryota > Viridiplantae > Streptophyta > Magnoliopsida > Gentianales > Apocynaceae > Rauvolfia > Rauvolfia tetraphylla. The sequence continues at coordinate 4,430,513 of JAJQKT010000055.1, read as the reverse complement.
ATAGCCGTTGCAGTGACATTTATCAAATTCTTTCGGTTTTCAATCAATAATTATGCGGGCTTTTTTATAAAAAAAAAAAAAGAAAGAAAGATTGTATTTAATAGAGAAAATGTGGTAATGCATACTTAATTCTTTAAATTTTAATCCATACATTTATCCAAATCCTTTCAAATACAGACACATCTCCCATTCCATTTCAATGAAATCGTTCATAAAGTTTCAAATCTAACCATTCAAAAATGCAAATATATTTCAAATTCCTCTATGGAAAAAAAACACTGTTAGAAAAGTAAAAAGAATCCGTCACAACCCTAAAAGACCCTTCAAGTTCTCCCTGAACTTTAAACCAGGAACGGCAGTATCGACAGGGACTATAAACCTAAGGTGTTGCACAATGTCCCCATTTGTGGCCCAAACCCCCTCATGTGCAGATGGAGAAGGTCTCAATCTCCAACCTAATAGGGAAAAGGATATTCCATTCCTGGCCCAACCCAAAGAATAGGATTGGGGTAAAAATCCAGTTGACCAAGAGGGGAATTAAGGACAAAATCCCCACAGCGCCCAAAGCAGTTAATCCGCAGAAAAATCCCGTTGCTGTATTCTCAATCTCCAACCTAATAGGGAAAAGGATATTCCATTCCTGGCCCAACCCGAAGAATAGGATTGGGGTAAAAATCCAGTTGACCAAGAGGGGAATTAAGGACAAAATCCCCACAGCGCCCAAAGCAGTTAATCCGCAGAAAAATCCCGTTGCTGTATAGTATTTGAGAAACAGAAAACGCACACAAAAAATTTTGAGCAGACACTTGTAGGGGTGTTCATTATTTAGTGCAATCTAAAAAATTGAATTCAACGAAAATAGGTTCGGTTCGGTTTTTTGGATTATAATAAAATTCGGTTCGGTTTTTATTCTCAAACAGAAAACCGAATCAAAAAACTGAATTAAAAAAAAAAAATTATATATGAACACATTTTGGTAATGCATTCTTTAATAAAAATTATTTTTTAAAAATAAAATTACTTCAAGAACGCATTACCGAAATATGTTCTTTTCTCTTTTTTTAATTTTGGTTTTTAACCGAACCAAACGGTTCGATTTTTTGAAAAATTCGGTTCGATTCGATTTTGTAAAATTTTAAAAAAAAACCAAACCGAAAATCGAATTATCCCACCGAAACCGAACAAAAAAACTGAATGAACACCCCTACGCACTTGTATAATATGTCCAAGTTCAGGAGTATGATAACAAACACTTTTGTTTTTTTTAAGATAAATGATCACAAACACTTAGTATCAATATAAATTCAACACACAAAATCAATTTTCACAATAAATTCTCAAGTAAATAAAATAAAACTTAGCTTTTAAAGCACAAAGAAAATATAAATAACTAAACATCCTCAAGAATATTATATGAAATCTTTATCACTCAAAGCTTCTTCCTCAAACCTAATCTCAAACTCATTTGCAAAATATAAAAGGCTGTGAGCTACGCTAGCCCAATAAAATATATAAACCAAGTTGAGAATGAGCATAATTAAATTTTAATAAGAACCTTGCTCAAAGTTGATATTTTACCAAATAATTTTAAAAAAATATATTTTACTGAACTTTCTCGGTTCACACATATTTTTAATATTTATTTCTGATGGATTATATTTGGAGACTGAGCAGTGAATTTCTTGTTTGCTGTAACTTTAGTTTAGAAAAGATTTTTTGTTATGTGTATAGCAAAAGAAAATAAAAGATATAGTAAGGATCTATTTTTGTATGTAAAGACTTCCACTGTTGTTTCTGTTTATTATATTATTTTATATATGTTTAGTTTTTATTTCTCCTTCGAACACGTTAATACTTGTACATATCAGTGTCAAAAGGCACATTGGTACCTTGAACCTAGCGGAGGAGTTGAGGTATCACACAACGTCCTCGTTCTCTTTACTTCCTCCTTGTAGGCCTTCAATTTGTCTAATGCTTCTAATTGTTCCTTCATAAAATCTACCTAAATATAACAAGAATAGTCATCGATAAATGTTATCATATATCGATAACTAGTACTTCTTAATGGTTGCTTCATTGATTCAACGACATCTGAGGGTACCAATTCAAGGATGTTACGTTATTTCGAAATTCTAATTATAGAACCCCTTTAACCATCACTTTTTCCTTCAATATAGTATAGCTGACCTACCTAGCTATGCATGCCACAAGTTTGGTTTTTTGTTCTTCCTTGTCTTATATGTATACGTCGTTGACTTGTGTCTATATCATTCCATAATTGGTGGTCCCATTGGCTTCAATTGGTGACAAATCTGCACGTTTTTCAAGCAAATACCACAATTCCTAGTTGATGTTAAATGTTACTAAGATAAGATTCCTTTTCATTTTGGGCACATATTGCATATTTTTAATTTAGCATCAGTTGAATTGAAGCATGGCTTTCCTTATATGCATGATTCCCATCCTTGAGTTGTTTGCAATTGCCACAACTTGTTTTCCCTCATATTTTGAAATTTTATGTATACACTTCTGAAATTGATTAGACTGAAAGTAGTGGTGCAGATGATCTTTTACTAATTCAAATGATGCCTAAAAAGTCCCACTCATCATCATTGATATTTGTCTTTCTAAAAATAGTAGTATTCCAGTTGGCTTGTTTGTGCGAAAAAATCCTGGGTATTGTGTTATTTCTTTTCAAAATTATAGCAGGCATGTCCTATTGTGATTTTTTGGATTACTAATACCTTGTTGAGAGCTTCTCCTAGGGTGTTCTTGCCTCAGGTTGTCTTCCTTGAGCCTTTTCTTCTTCATGAGCTTCCTTTCCTTTAGATCTTCGCCTTTTTGGCGAAGAGGGTATTTTTCTTAATCTTTTTCTAAAGATTAAAACTTTTATATTTAGAAATTTTTTCATCTGCCAATATATTTTTCAACTCATTAAGAGTGGTTGTCTAGATTGCCCACGTGTTGCAGCTATGGTAGGATTTAACACTTAATGAAGCTTAAGTACTATTAAGAGTTTTCGTGTTTTCAATTTTATTGAAAAATCATTTCTATACTACTGTTAAGGCTAACATAGCAAACCCTTAATAGCATTGGCATCCAATTTCTTGTATTCTATAGTATTTTTTTTTGGAGGTTGTGTTATCTAGTTGACATCGATCATCTCCCATACACATTATCTTCTCAAGTAAATCTGGAGATAAATACTTTAGCTATTGTAGTTATTGTTATTGAGTTTCTCAATACTGTTGATACAAACGAACTCCGCTATAGCTTAGAATCATTTGCTTTAGAAAAACATTCTGTCAATACGTACTAGGCTTCCTAAGAGTTTTCGTGCCTTTAATTTTATCCAAAAATCATTTCTATACTACTATTAAGGCTAAGATAGAAAACGCTTACTAGCATTGGCATCCAATTTCTTGTATTCCATGGGATCTTTTTTTGGAGGTTGCATTGTCATGCCAATTTCTTGTATTCTATGGTATATTTTTTGGAGGTAGCGTTGTCTAGTTGACATCGATCATTTCAAGTAAAACTAAAGATTATAAATACTTCAGCCATTGTAGTTGTTGTAATTGAGTTTTTCAATACTATTGATACTAACAAATTCCGCCATTATGTCTTGGTGATGCCTAGCAAGACCTAGTCCCAACCAAGTTACTTCTCATTTCCAGATTGCACATAAACAAAGTTTCCTCGCACCATGATCACTGATCGACCCATGTCAAACATGATTTTTGATCATTTATTTGGATAAGATGTCCTCATAGTTGATCATTGACTAACAAACTCGAATATAGTCCCTACCTTATTTAACATGATCTCTAAAAATTCAAAATAATTTAACTCTAATACCACAAGTGAAGAATTTCATGTAGCTAGTCAAAAATAAATGTAAGTTATACTATGTATCATAGAAGTTGAAACACACTTGAGAAATTCTTTCTTCACTCTTTCCTCACGCCACTCACACTTTGCTCATATGCTAATATTCCTACAATCAACATGCTATTGCTGTGGGACACTATGCTCTCTCTTTTTCTGCTCACATCACTCTTGTCCTGCTCTTTTTTATAGTATTAGTTTTTCCATCAACACGTGATGTTGGTTAACAATGCAGGAGGTTTGTTTGACACAAGTAGGAGATAAAAGTCAAATTTCAAGTCCAAAAATCTTCAAGAAGCAGTACAGAATAAACTTTACGAAGGGAGATTAGAAACAATAGCAACTACAGCTAGCAGAACAGCAGGGATCTGACCATTCAAAGACAAACAAGAATAGGAAAATGGGAAACAAAAAGATAATATAAAGAGAAGGCTGAAATTAAATGAAGGCCATTGTTGTTAACGGTTAGAAGAAATGCTGAGATTTCAAGCCATAGAAATCAGTTCTTTGGTAACTACTACTTTGATTGCAAATTGAAGGAAGAGAGATTCCATGGAAGAATAGTCATGATAGAAGTTTTAGATAATTCACTCTCTACACAATTCCTAATCTTTCCCCCTAACCTCAAACTAACACAGTTAACACGAGTATAACGCCCAGTTTCTCTATACATGAGAAACATAGAATCCAACTTCTACTTTACCAAACAACATTCAATGATAGGGAATGACAGCATTCAAGCAGCAAGCTAAACCAAAAAAGTGCAGTAACTGCAATAACTAATGCATTCCGGAGTCATATCAGTGATCTAAAACGCAGATAACAGAAAAAGATAATAAAATAAAACCATTCCTCACACTTGAGCAAAACCCAATAAATCATTGAAATTCCACCCATCAAGAGCTTCCATAAGAAAACAAGATTGGGAGGAATAAATTACCACAATAATGGACAACTTTTTTAGCTCACTTCACTATCACCTTGGGATAAAGCCTTCCTCAGTTGATGCTCTAGAATATATTTTAGTTAGTCATCAGAGAAAAACTTCTGGCACATGCAGGATTGAAAAATACTAAGTTTATTGCAACACCATCATTTTAAGTTCAAAAGAACTTACATCAGGCACACTTAAATAAGAGCCACTATAGTCATCCACTCATCTGGATAAAACTATCAAGCCATAAGGCCAAATCTAAGTCACCAAAATTCAATAGAAGAGAAGATGACAATGTCTTTGGTGAAAGATTAGGAAAAGTAATTCTCTGTTCTGCTCGGAAACATATTAATTATCCCCTAGTGCCTACTGATCACCTTGTTTTTGCTTTATAATAAAAAAGTCCAAGATCCATCCAATCTTTCTGATTGAGTGCAGATTCAAAATAAAAATAGATAAATAACAAAATTTACAGATCTAGTTGAAGCATACAAAAGATTAGGAACAATCAATTAGCAAGTGCAGAAGAGAAAGAAATGCAAGGAAACCTGCATTCTGCTCTGACCAGGAAGTTTCTGATTCTACGCTTCTTGACACATGTCCCCGAAAATAATACTTCCTGAATGCCTTAAAATTGCGCTTTCAGAAGCAAAGAGTAATCTTCAATTCGTCTTGGTGTTGATTGATGTTTTCATCCTTCTTGATCATTTGATGTTCGTCTTTCATCTTGTTAGATGAAGAAGAAATGGTTTCTGCAGCATTTTCCATTTCTAATTTGAAAATATCATTTCCTCTAATAGGGGTGCTAAATCACCCTTAAGTTGTTTAATATCAAGCTGTTTGGAGCAAAGTTTCTCCTTGTGCTTCGATTGCAACATATCCTTCATTTTCTGGTTGCTTAAATTGCAAGGTCAAATAAGGGGTGTCCTTGATTGCTGTTTCTCCTCCCTTCCCCATTTCGGCCAATCAGATAATGCTTCTGAATCTGCTGTTTTGCCAGTCAGGGTGGCAAGAAAGAAAGTAAAGGTCCCAAAGGGTTGTGGGGGACGAAACTCGGGTAACGCTTATAAAGAGTTTTTGGGATAATCACACCCACACCCCCCCGAAGGGTCATCATCGTATGCTCCAGTTTTGTAGACCTTTCATGCCATCCCGTTGAATTTTCATGCAATACAGTGGACACTATCAATAAACTCTTCCTTAAATTTTCTATTCCTTGGTCAAGACCATGGAGCTTCACTTCACATTCAACAACTAAATGGCTGGCAAAAACATTCAGTTCAACACTTATCACAGTCTTGCAATCTGGCAGGCATTTGTTTTCATGTAGTCCATTATCTTACTCCGCGCTTTTTGCTGCTAATTGCAGCTTACTGTCTCCTATGTGGTGTATACACCAACTCAGGGTTCTTCGTGAGCATTCTTCAATGTCTTCACTTGTTCTTTTGTACTCTGATTGTACTCCTTGAAACAGCTACTTCTTTGGATTTTGAAGCATTTTCCATGAGTTTACATACGTCAATCTGATTCTTTTGGTTTCCAGAACTAACAGGTGGCAATGCACTTAACAGCACATTACATCTGAATTCGATGTACATTTTTTTATTTTTGTAAGTTACTTTGTTGTTTGCAATAATTTAAAGCCAGAGCGAACATATTCCCCACAAACTCTAAATGGAATACCAATTCTAAGAGCCTTTTCTTCAGAACAATAATCTTTAAGGAACTGGGACTAGAAGTGTAATAACAGGACACAAGAAAGACAATTGTGTTGCTGCAAAAGGCCAGAGTGAGACTAAAAGAGTTTCAAAGAGAGGAGAATAAATTTAGAAAGCAAATCGAAGAGGTTTGGTATAAAAGATTACTCAAAATTAGAACAAAAAAGTTCATAGTGATTAGAATTCAAGATATGATGAAGATATAGCAAGAAGCAGCAATCTGAAGTAAGAAAAGAGTAAGATTACAAAGTTTTAATAGTGATAGGGATACAATTTAAGAGAATATTATAGAATATGAAGATGAAAAGGCAACAGTTTAAAGATCAACTGAAGAACTTCAAGAAATTGTATGATTACAGGATGGCAAAAGAAAGAAAAGAAACAGAAAAAAGGTTGCTCCAAGGAGAGGAGATGAATTCTACAGATATCACTTTTAAAAATGAATTAGAACATGGCCAACAAATTCTTAGAGGGATAAGCTGAATTTTAGTGCAAGAAGAGGGTGAAGAAAGGCAAAGATGGCAAGCTCGAACGATTATAACGACAAGAAATATTCTAAGAAAGGACATATATAGAAAGGTACAATTAACTAATTCAAGGGAATATATGAGGAGAATAGACATTCAAAATTCTTTGATGGCTTGGTTGATAACAGGAGAATGTAAGAGCAAAGAAGACTGCAGAATCAAGAATAAGAAAAGAAATGCAAGTAAGAATTCAGGCAAAGAAGTAAAAGAGAAGGAAAGGAAGACAGAATCAACAGAAAAAAGAAAAATAAAAGAACAAGAATAAGGCCAGAGTAGGAGAGTTTCAAAGAAAGGGAACTGATTTTGGAAAATCAAATCAAGAGGTCAGGTGTAAAACATTGTCAACATTAAAGCACAGGTTTCACAGTGACTAGAATATTCAAGATATGACGATGATATCACAAGAAGCAGAAAGCTGAATTAAGATGAGTAAGATTAAAGAGTTGTAATAGTGATGCGGATATAATGTAAGAGAATGTTATGGAAAATCAAGATGAAAAGGGAAGAGTTTCGGGATCAACAGCAGAACTTCAAGAATTTTTATGATCATAGAATGGAGAAAGGAAGAGGAAATGAAACAGTAGTTCGGAAGGAAATGAATTTGCAGAGATATCAAGTTAAAACTGAATTAGGACAAGGCCAAAGAATTTATAGAGGAATTAGTAGAATTTCAATGCTAGAACAGGGTGAAGAAAGGCGGAGATGCAAATTCAAAAGATTGGAAAGAGAAAACAATTCAATGAAAAACATATCTATGAAAGAAGAATAACTAATTCAAGAGAATAAATGAGGGGAAGAGACTCTCAACATTCTCTTGTGACTTGGTTGACTACAAGAGAAAGTAAGGGCAAGGAAGAGAAAAGAATCAAGAATAAGGAAAGCAATGCAAGTAGAATTTCAAGCCAAGAAAGAGGACAGAAGAAAAGTAAAAGAAAAAATAAGCAGGAAAAATGAACAAAGAATAAGGCCTCGACAGTGAGAGTTTCAAAGATTACTCAGAATTAGAAAGCAATAAAGAGGTCTGCTGTAAAAGATTACTCAGAATTAGAACATAAAGGGGAAGAGAACATTATGGAATATGAAGATGAAATGGAACAATTTCAAGATCAATTTAAAAAGACAAGAATTTGTATGATTACAGGATGGAGAAGGAAAGGAAGGAAGCAAAGAAGGTGACTCAGAAGAGAGGAAATGAATTTTACAGATATCACGTTTAAAATGAATTAGAGCAAGGCCTAAGAATTCACAGAGGGCATGAGCAGAATTTTAATGCAGGAATAGGGTGAAGAAAGGCAAAGACTGCAATTTCATCAGATTAGAAAGACCAAAGAAAATTCTAAGAAAACATATACATACATACATATGTATATACGTGTATGCGTATATATATATATATATATATATATATATATATATTTGTGAGGAAAATAGACACTGAATGTTCTTTTATGATTTGGTTGACTGTAGCAGAAAGTAAGAGCAAAGAAGAGCGCAAAATCAAGAATAAGGAAGGAATGAAATAGAAATTGAAGCAAGGTGAGATAAAAAAGAGGTAAGAGAGAATCAGCAGGGAAGAAAAGTAAAAGAACAAAGAATAAGGCCAGAGAATAAGAGAGTTTCTAAAAAAGGGAAATGATTCCAGACAGAGAAATAAAGAGATCAGATGTAAAGATTAGTCAAAATTAGAGCACAAGTTTTGCATTGACTAGAATTCAAGATATGACAATGATATAGCAAGAAGAAACTGAAGTCAAAGATGAGGAAGATTACGAAGTTGTAATAGTGATGGGAACACAATTTAAGAGAATTTCATGGAAATATGAAGATTAAAATGGAATAATTTTAAGACCAGTTGAACAGCTTCAAGAATTTCTATGATTATAGGATGGAGAATGTGAGAAAGGAAACAAAGAAGCTGTCATTCAAAAGAGAGGAAATAAATCTTACAGATATCAAGTTAAAAATATATTTGGATACAGCCAAAAAATTGAAAGAAGGATGAGTAGAATGTCAAATGCATGAAAAGGGCGAAGCAAGCAAAGATGCAAATTTGAAAGATTAGAAAGAGAAAAACAATTATAAGAAAAATATATATCAAAAGGTAGAATAGCTTATTCAAGAAAATAAAATGAGAAGAATAGACTCTGAACATTCTTTTATGACTTGGGTTGACTACAGGAGAAAGTAAGAGCAAAGAAGTAGAATAAAGAATAAGGAAAGGAATGCAAGTAGAAATTCAAGCGATGAAATAGAAGAGAAGGAAAGTAAGAAAGAATCAGCAGGAAGAAAAAAATAAAAGAACAAAGATTAAGGCCCGAGAGTATGAGAGTCACAAAGAACAGGAAAAAGGATTTTAGAAAGTGTAATAAAGAGGTCAGAAAGATTAGTGAACATTACAACACTAGTTTCATAGTGACTAAAATTCAAGATATGACGATATAATATAGAAAGAGGCAAAAAGCTGAAGTAAAAGATGAGTGAGACTACTAAGTTGTAATGGTGAAGAGGAGAGAATTTAAGAGATTATTATGGAATACAAAGATGAAAAGATAACAGTTTCAAGATCAACAGGAGAACTTCCAGAAGGAGTAGAATTTAAGAGAATATTATGGACTACAAAGCTGAAAAGATAAAAGTTTCAAGATCAACAGAAGAACTTCAAGAAGGGATAGAACTTAACAGAATATTATGGAATACAAAAGACTAAAAGATAACAGTTTCAAGACCAAAAGTAGAACATCAAGAATTTGTTTGACTACAGGATGGAGAAAGAAGGAAAGGACAGAGAGAAACAGTAGCTCCAAAAGGAGGGAATAAACTTTACAGCTATCATGTTAAAAATGAATCAGAACAGGCCAAAGAATTCATAAAGGGATGAGCAGAATTTCAATGCAAGTACAGGAGGGAAAGCCAAAGATACAAATTTGTAAAATTAGTAAGAAAAAAACAATTCCAAGAAACATATATGTATAAAGGTGGAATAACTAATTCAAAGGAATAAATGAGGAGAACATATGACAAAAATCCAAGAAATGACGATGATAAAGCAAGAAGCTAAAAGCTGAAGTAAAAGATGAGTGAGACTACAAAGCTGTAATATTAAATGGGAATGAATTTAAGAGAATATTATGGAATACGAAGATGGAAAGATAACAGCTTCAAGATCAACTGAAGAACTTCAAGAAACAGGACGAAAAAAGAAAGAAAGGCCACAAAGAAACAGTTGCTTCAACCAAAAATAAATTAGAACAGGGCCAAAAAGTTCATAAAGGGATGCACAGAATTTCTGTTAGAGAACAAGGTGGGCAAGCAAAGTTGCAAAATGTAAAATTAGAAAGGGAAAAACAATTCTAAGTAAAAATATCTATGAAGATAGAATAACTAATTCAAGGGAATAGATGAGTAGAACAGGCCGATATTCTTTTCTGACTTGATTTACAGGAGAAAGTATGAGCAAAGAAGAGAGCAGAATCAAGAATAAGGAAATGAATGCAAATAGAAATTCAAGTGAAGGAATAAAAGAGAAGGAAAGTAAAAGAGAAAATGCAAGAAAAAAAGAACAAAGAAGGAAAGTAAAATGCAGGAAAAAAGGAACAACGAATAAGACCCCGAAAGTAAGAGAGTTTGGAAGGACAGGAAAATGAAAGAAAGAAAGAAAGGATAAAATGAAGCAGTCGCTCCAAAGAGAGGAGATGATTTTACAACTAGCATGATAAAAAATGAATTAGAAAAGGGAGAAAGAATTCAGGAGGGGATGAGCAGAATTTCAATGGAAGATCAGGGTGAAGAAAATCAAAGATGCAAATTCATAAGATAAGAAAGAGAAAAACAATAACAACATACAAATAAAGGGAGACTAAATAATTCAAGAGAATAAATGAAGAGAACAGACTCTCAATATTCTTTTATGAATTGGTTGAGTACAGGAGAAAGTAAGAGCCAAGAATAGAGCATAATCAGGAATAAGGAACGAATGCAAATAGAAATCTCAGCAAAGAATTGAAGGAGAAGAAAAATAAAAGAGCAAATCAGCAGGAAAGAAAGAACAAAGAATAGAGCCCTGAAAGTGAGAGAGTTTAAAAGAATGCAGACTTGAATTTAGACATGAAATAAAGAGGACCGTCAGTCAGAATTAGAGAAAAAATTTCTCAGTGACTAAAATTCAAGACATGATGATAGTATAGCAAGAAGAAAAATACTGAAGTAAAAGATGAGTAAGATTACAAAGTTTGTAATAGTGAAGGGGGTAGGACGTAAGAGAATAGAACATGAAGATGAAAAGATCACAGTTTCAAGATCAACTGAAGAAATGAATCAGAACAGGGCCAAATAGTTTGTGGAGGGATGAGCAGAATTTCAATGCAAGAAAAAGATGAAGAAAGGCCAAGATGTAAATTTGTCAGATTAGAAAGAGAAAAAAAATTCTAAGAACAACCTAAATATAAAGGTAGAATAACTGATTCAGGGGAATATATGAGGAGAACAAATTCTCAATATTCTTTTATGGCTTGGTTGACCACAGGATAATGTAAGAGCAAAGAAGAGAGCAGCATCAAGAATAATGAAATGACTGCAAATAAAGATCTCAGCAAAGAATTAAAGGAAAAGGGAAAGTTAGAGAATTAGCAGTAGCAAGGACAAAGAATTAGAGCTTTAGTTATCCGAAAATGTGGTCCTTTGATTCTTAAATACCTCAGTTTCTATGGAACAGAATACTAGATTATTCTGAACTAAGAAACGGACTTAAGAAAGGAGAGGGGAAATCAAGCCAAATGAATTCGGAAGATGTTTAAAAAGAAAACTAAATTTCAAACACGATCCTGATCAGGGTCAACTAGTTCAGAGAGTGACGAGATAGTTTCAATGTAAGAACAGGACAAAGAAAAGCACAATGAAACCGTGAAAATAGAATGAATTTCGCAGATGTCAAATAGGAACATTTGCTAGCAAATATGATTCAGCTCAAATTAAAAAAATTCAGAAGGGATGAGCAGACTTTAGCTCTATATGCAAAATGTAAGAAGCAAAAGATAACACAAAAATTTGAGTTATGAAAGTTTGAAAATTAGAAGTAGAAGACACGAGAGATTTTTATTAGAATAGAGGAGGAAGAAAGAAAGTATGACAAAGACAGAATTTCAGGATCAAGAGATTCTACTTCAAGAAACAGGGCCAGCAATCTTATGAAGGATAAGAAACAACAACAACTAATAAGAAATGATACCACAAGGAATCTAACAATTGACAAACATATCAGAACTAAGAAATGGAATACAAAAGAGCAAAGAGTTCGAGGGAAGAAAGAAATGAGAGTGGAGGATATAAAACTAATGGTCAACAAAGAATGCATGTAAATATCAAGCCTAAAAAGTCAGAAAATATAGTGGAATGTTAATGTGCTTTAGGTAGATTATTGAAGTGACGAAGGAAAAGGGATGAAGGACAAGCCAAAAGAGAAGTTCCAAAAGAATACCTTACACTCAGCCCTCCCCATTACTCTCGAAACAATAAAAAGGAAAGGAAAAAACACATGATACGCTTGATCAATTTTCAGATATTCTTAACCTTCAACCTGAGAACAATACACATGTTCCGCACACTTCCAGAGAGCAAATATACAGCAATTTGGCGATTTCTAGCGAAACCAAAATGCAAGCAACAGGCCAAGCTCTTGTTCTATACTTGAAAAACCCCACCATGCTCTCAGAGAAAGTTACTTTAATGGAATGCTTAAATTGAACTCGTAGGAACAGAAACTCATGGAGAATGAACATGGGAAAGCATAAAAGGAGATTCATATCAATATACGAAGAACAAAAATAATCTTGAATCAAAACCGAATACATCAGGAAATTTAAACAAGCAGGAAAACGAAATGGGGTAAAAGAAAGGAAGAAAAAAAAAACTAACCTTCAAAATGTCACTCCGATGAAGAACTTTCCCAGAGTCTGCATTGGCCATGTAAAATACACAAGTAGAAGAAATCGTATCGACCGCTTCCAACTGAAATGGGGTGATATCAACGGCGGTGAAGGCGATTGAACCCATCAATTTGAACAGAGAACAAGCAGACGAAATGAAATTAGATAAGAGAAACGAAGAAAAAACTTCGAATGGACTCCATTGAAGAATTTTTTGAATTCTGTGCGTTGGCCATGCCTGAAAGGCTGAAAGGAAACAAGGAGGACTGGACGCTCTCCAATTGCATTGGGCGCTATTTACAGGCAACGGTTTGCTAACGGTAACATTCCGTGTAATTCGTCTAACGGAGTTGAAATAATAAGTCCTTTTATAAATTCGTCTTTTTTTTTTTTTGAAATCTTATAAATTCGTTTTTTGAAGGACTTCCTTTTATAAATCCCTTTTTTTTTCATTTCTGAAGGGAAGTCCTTTTAAAAATTCTATATTTTTTTTTGTAAATTCTAATTGGTTAAAAGTTGGTGTTAATTTTAGATATAAAAGTAGGATATTATAGAAAAATATTATAAAAAATAAATAGAAAAGATGTATATTTATCTTTCAATTTTTCTCTTTCTACTAAAAAGATCTTCTTTTTCTTCAAAAAGAAAATATTCCCTCCCTTTCTTTTTTCTTTTCCATTGTTTCTAGTTAATTAAAAGAAAAAGGTATTGTTCGATTGATCATATATTTACTCTTGAACAAAAACAAAAGTTTCTATTTTTGTTTGAATATTTCTTACTTTCAAAAAAAAACTTGAATAATTTAATTTTCATACTCTCTTCATTCCATTTTTTTAGTTTATTCGTTCTCATTTAAATATACACGTTTACATCAAATATAAAGATTTAAGGAGATTATTTAATTATATATGAATCACTATTTTACCCTTTAATAATTACAAAAGTTATGTGTGATGTTGGTGTTGTGAATAATAGTCATATTTTCTTCCTTCTAATTAAACATCCCTTAATAGTTAAGAAGTACTTGTGTGTTTTGGAATCTTAATATTTACCTTACTACAACTACAAGATAGTAAAAAAAATTTAGATGGAAAACATATTTTATTTAGAAAAATATTATTCTTTTGTGAAACGACATAAAATACAAATACATAAACTCCAATTACACAGTGAAATTATATATAACAAGACGGCAATCAATAATACAAAGTCAATAAAAAATAAAAGTATATAAAATCAACTAAATGATAAAATAATAAAAGTATAAATAAAAATATCTTTTTTTTAATTTAAATCTTCTAATACCTTTTTTAATACATTATCTAGTATACCAATTAAATTATAAGAATTGCTTTTTGATGGAGACCATTTTGAACAAAATGGCTAAAGAGAAAGCATTTGCCAAGGATATAAGCCCTGATGAAGCATTGATATTCTACTTTTGCTGTGGTTAAATAATCTTAAAAGAGTCATTGTTCGTTGGTGAAATTGAATAAACGAATAAAAGAAGTAATCTTTTCCGTAATACTACAGTTTTTTTTTTTTTTTTTTGGGAAGGGGGAGAGGGAGGGAATAAGAATTATTACAGATCTCAATATTCAACAATTGTAGTTATCGAATTTTTAAAGTTTTTACTTTTAACCATAGATAGAAATTAGGTTTAGACAATTCTTCCGCAGTTCAAGAAAAATTAACTTCTTGTATGAAATTTAAGTAACGTGTATAATTTATTGGGGCATAAGTATTTGCTGTTATTGTATTACATAATAATAAAAAATAGAATTCATAAGTGCTTTTGTTTTTTCATTTAACCAAATTATCAATTCTATTTTTTTTTCATTGTTCAATTTCTTGACTACTGAGAAGTGAGAAGACAAGCACTCCGCCGTTAGACATACCAATCCTATCTGCAAACTACTATAGAAGGTTCATACCAACCATACACTACGCAGTAATACAGCTTTAAAACCAGTTATCAGTAAGACAAATAAAGTACTAACAATTTTATCCTACTGCTTATTCAACTCAAACAAAAATATATATTTATTTAATTCTAGAATATCTAATTTTAGATTCCATAAATGTTCAGAAACTCACTGAAGCCTATTCCACATGACAGAATCATAATGATCTCAAATATCCAGAAAGCATTCTCTTAATGATAATATGTATAGGTCCTAAGGAAATTCAATATCTGAGTCCAACATCCTGCCATGGGAAGGGATGCATTCAAGACCAGCAGAAACTCATAAAACTAAATAGTGCAGAAACTTTACTCCCTCAATTGGAACTGCAAAAACAGTGTGTGCATTGCAAATTTCAGATATCAAAGTCACATTACTCATCAGCCAAAACGTCATCTGAGAACCACCCTTTCTGCAAACTACCATTTATAATCTCCCCAAAACCATTATCCACATATTGCAAGGACCCATATGTACATCCACCTTGTCCAGATCTGAGTACAGTTAACAGCTTAATATGCTTTAAACGTCAAACTTTACATTGAGAATTATTCTGTCAGGCAAATGTGAACAGAGAAGCACATAGGTGCACTTCAACAAATTGTGCACTCAACTGTCTCAGAGTAAAGAACAGGAAGAAAGGGGACTACTTTTAGAAAACATCAATATGATAAACACTTGCAAGAGTGCAAGAAAGAAGAGGAAAAAGGGTAAATTATGGAAGACTTGGTAGACTTGGAAAACTAGATATAAAACTGTGCTCCTTCAATTGACACCCAAATCACCAAGATACGTGCAATTTTCCATATGCATAAATGAGAACCTCCAGCGCAGTGGAGAATAGGCTTTTCATTGTTAGGATAAGTAGCTTATACAACCTATCTAGTCTTTTGCTTCCTAATCAGCTAGGATGTACCAAAGAGAGCAAATATTGCAATCTATAGCCTACATCGCAAAGAAATAAGAATATAAAAAGCTCTCTTCATAAAATTCAGCAATCCTGTTACTAGGGACAAATCATTCCCCTACTTACCACTCAGACAAACTAGCTAAAGTGGATGGGAGTAGTCGCACTTAGATTTAAGAAAGTTTTACATTATCCTACTTATCACACAAAAAACACACAAAAAATTGTTTTAAAAAATAATTTTCCTTAAGCAACCAAAACAATTATATTTGACGATCAGCTGACCATATTGGAGCGTGTGTATCATGACATTGAGGCCAAAAATGAACAGAAGCAAAAAGTTTCAAGACAAAAAAAATAAAAAAGAAAAAGAAAAAGACAAGAATTATACTTTGACAATCAGCATGCAAACATATGCATACTCTTTTATTCTGTATCAGATTGCAATTCGACAGTATAACAGCTTTTCATATATATAAAGTGCAAGTGAAGTACACCAGCAAACTGCACTGCAAATAGACACATATATCCACAACCGTCTTAAGAAATCAGAGGGGTGTCTATTATAAGGCCGGTGAAAGACTACAACGTTTAATTTATTTACGACAATGGAGGCGCCAAAAGGAAACCATACTGTTTCAACTTCTTTTTTATGCAAGAAGCAGAACTCAAAATAATCTCAGATTTGCAATTTCATGATTGCTATTTGTAACATTCACATGTAAATAATAATCTTATGGTTTCGAAGACACATAAAGATAAGCATAGTTTTAGTCTCTAATGAGATTGCATACTGCAACCAATGGCTGAAGAATAGAGAATAGCACAATGACAGAAGCCTAACTTAAGAGTTTATATTTACTATTGAGGAAAATTCTTCCTCTCACTTGCATTTACATTGATAGTGAAGTTGACATTTATCTCACCACTTACTAAAATTGAATTAAAAGTTCAATACAGTAGCAAGTAAACAAGTTGCATGGTTCCTAGTCCTCATTGTGATATGAATAATGACTATAACATATTAATTTGACTACACATGACATGAAAATATCCTACATATAACTAATTAATAGCATGACTGTAGTCACAATAAGTACAATATGAACTGCTATTCTCAAAGAATTGAAAAACATATAGAGCATTCACCAAGTAAAAGCATAGGGTACATGGAGCAAATCACAGTATAGAAGAATAAGAACTATCTATGTTTATTACGGAAACAAACAAATAGAATTGTCCCAACACAAATACCCCTCTGGAAATTGTTGTCTTTACATATTAGGTTCAATTTTATGCAGAAAATCCAGGAAAAGCAGGGCATCCAATAACGTTATGGTCAGGCATCCAAGTTCTCCAGCTGAATGCTACTTTTGAGAGGCACATACTCCCCAAGATATCCACCCAAATGATCGTAGAGAGCAGTCTTATCAATCCCTTGGCGATGGTAGCTTTTGCATACATAGTAAAATACACTTTGAACCAACAGCCCCACAAGATTCACAATCACCAGCACCCCAACCAAAAAGCCACCAACAATAATCCTCGTTAGCACACTGCTACCGCGCCCACCATGAACCACAATTGATCCAAATAACCCATTAATCACTCCACAAATTGCCAAATACGCGAAAACAAGTCCGAAAGCCATCTGGCTGCGGCCCTTCAACAACTCATAGCTCTTCTTCATAGCTGCAAAGCCGTACACAGGCTCAAGAACAGACACAACACTAGCCAAATGCCATAATGCACTTATATACACATGAACCACCAAAAACAACACAAACACAACCACCAAGGAAAACAGAAACAAAAGCACATTCTGGGTATCCACAGCTATGATCAGAAGCACAAGGAAACCAATAAAGATCAGATTATATATCACCATGGTGAGGGAAACCCATAAGAAAGTGATGAAGAGCCTCTTGAACACAGAAGGGATAGCTGATATCGTGGAAGCAAAAGAGACAGGCTTGGAGGTGTAGAGCGAGGCCACAGTAAAAACAACAGCAGCAGTGCAAAGAAGTGAGAAGGCAAATAGGAAAATTAGATAGCAGAACTGGAAAGTCAGCAGCTTTGACCACTGGGAGGCATGTGGCCCTCCTGGATTAGCTTGGAGCTGGCTGATGATGGGGTGTGTGAAGAGTGAGTGAGCCAAGATTGCAAATGAAAGTGGGAATATGAAGGTGAGAGTTATGAGGTAAAAAGTCTTTGGGGACTGCTTTGGTATGGAGATTGATTCTTTAAGGATGTGGGGTATTGTCAAGAACTGCAGCTCTTCCGGTGGCAGATCCATGCTAATTGAGGATTCTTGACTACAAATTGTTACCAATATGTGCAAATTTTCTGCCTTTCTTGCGATGAAGTGGCTTTCAGATCTTCGACTTCAGCAAGAAGAACAGGTGGGCTAGGCGGAGGGGGGTGGGTGGGCAACGGAAGAAAGGCTGGCTTATGGTTTCTGAGAAGCGTGAAAGAGGAAAGGTAGAAGAAATTCTGCTGGGTAGAGCAAAATTTCAGCTTTACTTGCCACCGCCATTTGCGAGTAAAAATAAGATTTGTCTCTTTCTGAAGTCACGTTTACCGTATTCTTCTTATTTTTTAAAAAACTTATTTACTCAGTCTACAATTAAATTATTTATATTTTTATATAATATTTATTATTTATAAAAGTAAAATATTTATTTTTAAAAAATAATTATATATTTTATTTAAATTTTTGTTACTAATTTTTTAAATTTTAAAAAAAAAACTCTACTAATATATATGTACTTATTACTAATTATTTTATATCTATTTATTTAAAAGAATTAATCTTTATTAATATGATTTTGTTATGAATTTGATGATGCGCAGTCGTCGTCGGCACAACAAAATCGTAATACTAATATAGAGAACTTAATAAAGAAATTATACTTGTATGGAATAGAAGAAAATATAGTAGAGAAAAATAGAGAGAAAGAACAAGAGATCTTTATTGATCAATGAATGAGTCAATACTAACACCTCAACCTGTAAAGCTCTCATTTATAGGGTTCGGAAAGACATCCCAATCGGAAGAGGTATAGGGTAATCGTAAGACAAATCCTATCACTAATCAAAGGTATGATAGAACTCTACCATCTATCTTCCGGATAGTTGGAGTATCTCTATAACTCTAATAATGGGACATCCATAATAATATTAATTTCATAACACTCCCTCTGGATGTCCATTTGCATAAGAAGTATCGCTCGTTAAAACCTTACTAGATAAAAAAACCCCGTGGGAAAAACTCTAGTAAAGGAAAAAAGAGTACACTACTCTTTATGCCATATTTACTCCCTCCCGATGAGATAATCCTTTAAGGTTTCTTAACCGTCGCATTCCAATTTTGTTCACCAATTTCTCAAATGTTGCGGTTGGCAATGCCTTAGTGAATAAATCGCTGATGATTGTCACGTGATCGAATTTGTTGCATGACATCAATGTCACCACTCTTCGGGGAGCTCATGAGTAAAGAAAAAAATTTTGGTGAAATATGCTTTGTCCTATCTCCTTTAATATATCCTCCCTTTAATTGAAAGTTATACAAGTTTGCATTATCCTCATATAGAAGAGTTGGAATTCTATTTCCGGAGGATAATCCACAATTCTCTTGAATATAATAGATCATGGATCTTAACCATACACATTCTCGACTAGCTTTCATGAAGGGACTATAATTTCGAAATGGTTAGATGAAGTGGCTACTATGGATTGTTTTGTAGAACGCCATGAAATAGCGAGTACTACTATGGGTAAATACATAACTAGATCCGAGAACGTGCTCTATGTGGATCGGATAAATATCCAAAGATCCGCATAACCAATCAACTTCGAGGTTGGTTTTATTTGAATAAAATAATCCGAGATCTATAGTACTTTGGAGATATCTAAAGACATGTTTAACCCCATTCCAATGTCGTCTTGTGGGAGAAGAACTAAACCTTGCTAATAAATTTACTGCAAATGATATATCAGGTCTTGTATTATTAGCAAGATACATCAGTGCACCAATTGCACTAAGATAAAGGTACTTCAGGGATCAAAGTAGTTTCTTCACTATCATCCCGGGAGTCGAAAAGGATCTTTATTCACATCTAGTGATCTAACGACCATTGGAGTACTTAATGGATGTGCCTTGTCCATGTAGAATCTTTTTAGGACTTTCGTTGTATATGTTGATTGGTGAATAAAACATCCATCTTCCAGAAGGTCAATTTGTAAACCAAGGCAAAACTTAGTTCTTCCAAAATCTTTTATCTCAAACTCTTGTTTCAAATAATTCACCGCATCTTGAAGCTCTTCTGGAGTTCCAATAAGATTGATATCATCAACATATATAGCAAGTATCACAAATCCCGAAATATACTTTTAATGAAGACACATGGACATATTGGATCATTTTTGTATCCTCGCTTTTAATAAGCTTTCACTAAGACGGTTATACCACATGCGTCCAGACTGCTTTAAGCCATACAATGACTTTTGTAACTTAATAGAGTAATCTCCACGACAACCAGATTTACATGCTGCAGGCATGCTGAATCCTTCTGGAATTTTCATATGGATATCATTATCCAGATTTCCATATAAATAAGCAGTCACTACATCCATCAGACGCATATTAACCTTTTCATTTATCGCGGGACTCACAAGGTATCGAAATGTAATTGCATCCACTACAGGTGAATACGCCTCATCATAATCAATACCTTGTCTTTGTGAAAAGCCTCGTGCAACAAGTCGTGCTTTATATCTCACAACTTCATTATTCTCATTTCGCTTTCATGACAAATACCCATTTATAACCAATGGGCTTTACACCTTCAGTGTTCGGACTACGAGTCCAAAAACTTCACGCTTTTGAAAGCGAGTTCAATCTCGATTGAATCGCATCTTTCCATTTTGACCAATCATTTCTATGTCGACATTCTTCAACTGATATTGGTTCAAGATCCTCATTATCTTTCAAAACATCAAGTGCTACATTGTAAGCAAATGAGTTATCTATAGTCATTTCCATTCGATTCCAACTTCTGCCGGAAGTCGTATAATTGATGGAAATTTCAGTATTATTTTCGGAATCTTGAACATTTTCATCAATTATCTCTTGGTCCTTTTTTCTCGGATTCTTCAATATGATCACTTTGATCATTTGTTCCTCTTTTCTTACGAGGATTTCTATCTTTTGAACCAATAGGTCGACCACGCTTCGAGCGTGCTTTTGATTCAACGACTACAGGGTGTTGAATTTTGCTCTTTTGGGGACTTCAACCCGAATAGGGGCATCTATAGCTTTGGTAGATGCGATTTTGTTACTCTTGTAGAGTCAAACGAAATGCATCCGGCATTTGATTTGCTATCTTTTGTAAATGAATTATCTTTTGAACTTCAAGTTCACTCACGCTTGTGCGCGGATCTAGACAATTCAAAGATGTTGTCCAAACAAGCTCTTTTCCTTTTGGTTTATTGTCTCCCCCTAACTTGGGAAACATAGACTCATCAAAATGACGATCAGTGAACCTTGCCGTAAATACATCTCCCAGTCATCTGGGTTCAAGATACCTTATTATAGAGGGAGAGTCATATCCAACATATATCCCCAATCTCCTTTGAGGACCCATTTTAGTTCACTGATTAGGTGTTATAGGCACATACACCGCACATCCAAAAAATTCTCAAATGAGAAATATTTGGTTCAAAGCCAAAGGCTAATTGTAAAGGAGAAAATTCATGATAACTTGATGGCCTAATACGCACAAGTGTTGCTTTGCATGCAAAATTGCATGTCCCCAAGCTAATACTGAGAAAGATTTGTTCTCATTAAAAGTGGTCTAGCAATTAATTGTAATCTTTTGATAAATGATTCCGCTAAACCATTTTGAGTGTGAACATGTGCTACTGAGATGTTCAACAATAATGCCAATTGACATGCAGTAAGCATCAAAGGCTTGAGAACAATATTCAGCGACGATTATCTAGACGGATTCTTTTAATCGGGTGATCCGGGAACCGTGCCCTTAGACGAATTATTTGGGCAAGTAATCTGCAAACGCCAGAGTTGCGAGTAGATAATAAACAAACATGTGACCATCTGGTCGATGCATCAATTAACACCATAAAATATCTAAATTGCCCACATGGTGGGTGAATAGGCCCACATATATCACCATGAATCCGTTCTAAAAATGTAGGAGACTCAACTCCCACTTTTGCTTGGGATGGTCTAATAACTAATTTTCCTTGAGAACAAGCAGCACATGGAAATTTATTCAATACCCTTTGATCTTTCAATGGGTGTCCATGCGTATTCTCAATTATTTTTCGCATCATAATTGATCCTGGGTGACCCAAACGGTCATGCCAAATGCTAAATGTAGCAAGATTAGTAAACTTCTGGTTTACTAAATGATGCGCTTCAACACTATTTAATTTTGCGTAATATAGGCCGGAAGAAAGAGATGAAAATCTCTCTAAGATAGATTTCTTTCCGGAGACAGTTTGAGTAATGCAAAGATACTCAAATTTATTTTCCTCCATTGTTTCAACATGATATCCATTTCGGCGAATATCTTTAAAACTCAATAAGTTTCTTCTAGATTTTGAGGAAAACAAAGCCTTATTGATGGTAATTATTGTGCCTCCAGGCAATAAAATACTAGCTCTTCCGGAGCCTTCAATCAGTTTCGCACTACCATTTATAGTGTAAATATTTGTTTCTCCCATATTCAAACAAGAGAAATATCTCTTACTTTTAAGTATAGTGTGCGTAGTACCACTATCAATGAGACAAATATCTTCAGTGATACTTTGAGAGTCATAATAAGGAATAAGAGCCATCTGAACATATAAAAATATAAAGTTCTATTACAAAGGAAATTTGTAGTAGATCACTAAGGATTATTACAAAAGAAATATAACTAAACATGAACTAAACTAAAAATTTAGAAAAACATTGAATAGAACTCTCATTTCTTTTGGACACTTCCATCACCAATCAAATGGTCAATTCTTCCTTCTGGGTGCTCAAAAAAATCAGCCACATCTAGATGAGTTACATCAACAATGGCATCATTAAGATTCTTGTTATCACCATCATCGGGAATGGAATTTTGAGAAGTAAAGTTTGCTTCAAGACTTTTACCCTTCTTCTTAATTGATGCTTGATAAAGCTCAACAAGGTGCTTTGCCGTCATGGCAGTGCGGGACCAATGGCCTTGCATACCACAGCGATAACATTTATCTTCACGATCTTTTGGATCCACTTCCTTCTCTTTTCTTTTCTCATTGTTTCTGACCAACTTCTGGTGGATTTTGTTATTTTTCGCGCCTGATGCTCTATTTTGTTCGCCATGATTATATGGATGCTTTCTACCACGGTCGCGCCCGTATCCTCGGTTTCGACCATGACCATGACCTCTTCCAGGGCCATATCCTCGGGTTCTAACTGCATTCACTTCAGGGAGTGGAGTAGAACCTGTTGGTCGAGCTTCATGATTTTTCATTAATAGCTCATTGTTTTGCTCATAACAAGAAGACAAGAAATTAATTCAGACATATTTCTTAAAGCCTTTCTCTCGATATTGTTGCTTTGCAGGACAATATTCGAGGCATGAAAAAGTAGAGAATGTTTTCTCTAACATATCAGCATCGGTAATATTTTCTCCACATAATTTTAATTGAGAAGTAATTCTAAACATTGCGGAGTTATATTCACTTACAGATTTAAAATCTTGTAGCCGTAAGTGCATCCAATCATACCGTGCTTTTGGTAGAATGACCATCTTCTGGTGGTCAAATCTTTCTTTCAGATCCTTCCACAAAACAAGTGGATCTCTTACGGTAAGATATTCCGCCTTCAAATTCTCATGGAGATGGTGGCGGAGAAAGATCATGGCTTTTGCACGATTTTGAGATGATGATACATTATTCTCTACAATGGTGTCTCCTAGACCCATTGCATCTAGATGAATTTGAGCATCTAGTATCCATGATAAATAGTTCTTTCCAGAAATGTCAAGAGCAAAAAAAATTGAGTTTGGCAAGGTTTGCCATGAGAATTCAAAAGTAGAAAAAATACCTCTTTTTATCTTGATTGATCTCTAAACTCCAGGTGGGCGAGACTCGTCGCGATAACGTGTTATGAATTTGATGATGCGCGATCGTCGTCAGGCACAACAAAATCGTAATACTAATATAGAGAACTTAATAAAGAAATTATACTGTATGGAATAGAAGAAAATATAGAGAGAAAATAGAGAGAAAGAACAAGAGATCTTTATTGATCAATGAATGAGTCAATACAACACCTCAACCTAGAGCCCTATTTATAGGGTTCAGAAGACATCCCAATCAGAAGAGGTATAGGGTAATCAGAAGACAAATCCTATCACTAATCAAAGGTATGATAGAACTCTACCATCTATCTTCTGGATAGTTGGAGTATCTCTATAACTCTAATAATGGACATCCATAATAATATTAATTTCATAACAGATTTTAATTATTAACTTTTTAGTTAATAAAAAATTATTCTTAATCTTTATATCATGATGAAACATTTAATTCATTTAGTTGTCAACGAAAGAGATACTGTTATGAGAAGCACAAATCATTAATCAAGCTTCGGAATCGGGCCAGGGGCGATTTTGGACAGGATTGAGTCATTTTTAACAAAATACGTTGAAGCCCAATTTTTTATGGGCTTTTATTTGTTTAGCCCAATGCTTCTAAATTTGGTTCATAGTCTACTCGGGCACTATTTTCATTACTAATAATTTAGTTTTATGAAATTATATATTTATATTGAATTTTAGTTTAAAATTTTTTATCTTAAAAATTGAATTATTTGTGAGCGAAGAAGTATAGCTCAAATTGAGAATTTTGGGTTTGAAAAGAAAAACAATACGCATTCACCAAATACAAAACCTTTTCTAGCTAAATAATTTTCAATTTGAATTAAAAACACATTATCTCCAAAATTATAAAGTTGAAAGCATTTAGGTAGGAGGATGCTATGGCTGAATAAAATTTTGTAAATAATGCATCTAAAATTTTTACAAAAACTATGTTAATATGCATTTTTTGCAACCTATTCAGTGTAACACTGAAAATTACTAATTACTAATGTGGTGTGTGGCTGCACTTCACTTTTGAACATTATGTTTTCTTTCTTTCTCTCTGTACCCATGTGATTTGTAAAGGTGACCATTGGATTACACTTATGAATTTCATGGCCGAAAATAAGGTTGTCCATAAATTTTTTGGGGCAAATTGATAGTTTTCGTGCAAAATCAATGGGAAAAACAAAAGGCCCTTGATGAATTTTCACGGGAAGAATTTTTTTTCTTTTTCTATTTGCTTTTGTTTCTCTTTAAAAAAAAATGCGTGGTGGTCAATGACCCAAACAAACCCAATGCCTATTATGGTGGTGGCTAGGACTGTCAATTGGACAAGACAGTCTTTGTCCGGTCTTGTTCGACCTGAAATTTAATAGCCAAATTTTTTTTAGGTTAGGGCCAAGATGGGCCTAAGTCTTATCTTTTAGCTTAATTTTTACTTCCAGCCAGCTTTTGGCCATGTTGGTTCAGCCAATTATAAGCTCGACTCGAGTGTATTTGTATAATAATAATAATAATAATAATTTATAATTATGTATTATAATTTATTAATATCATAGCAATAATTTATGTATAAATACTATATCAATATAACTTTATAGATTAAAATTTTTTATAAAATTAATATAACTTAATAGTTTTAATTCTTAATAGTTTTGGATAACCAATCTATATGCTATTCAATTACATGGTCTATCTGTAACTACTTACTAGTGGATCTTAATTAGGCACAAAAACAAAAAAGAGGAAGATATGCATACTACTTGTACACTTGGTTCTTAAAAAATAGTCTCTTTAAGAAAGAAAATTTTCTTCAAAATATTTGTCATTTCAAAAAAATCATGAAAGTATTTGTTGTCTTCTTTCTAAATTTAATCTTATTTACCTTTTTTTTTTGCTCTAAAAGGGATCTTATAATAGCACAACTGAAAATATTACGATGCTATGGACCTATGGTAAAGAGCAACCTAGCAATTTCATTGACTTTAACTCTTGGAAGGAAAACAATGTTGAGTAATTCAGAAAAATAGGAAAAAGAAAAAAAGCATTGTACAGTAATGCAATAGATGTGTAGAAATATTATTATTTTTACTAACACGATAAACAGAAATCACTTGAAAATTGTTTGAGAAGACCTTAGCATGGTCCACCAATAGGGAGATCATCATCTAATTACAAATTAAACAAACATGTGCTGTTTTGAAAATTAATTTCCACACTTGTAATTTGGAATATTTCAAAGTAAATGTTTGTTTCTATAAAATAACATATTCTATATATAAACTTTCATAATTAATATCTTTAATTAATTTCACAAAATATATTTTTTCACTTCCCAACTTAAATTTAAAAAAGAACAAATACTAAATTAATACTTATATCATATAAAAATGGTTTCATTTAATTATTTAATATATCCTCACACATATTCTACGGTTGAAGCATTAATTTATACCCGAGATTGGATTAGAAGTTCTCCAAAAGAAATAAATTACGAAGAAGAATTCAATGTTGCATTTTCTGGTTAGTTTTTATTCTTAAAACTCTATAATTTGTTTATTTGACTTTTTGATGTTCTTATTTTATGCTACTATTATACTATTACTTAAGGGAACATCTCTATCTTTTATTTTTGCATTGATACAACTACAAGTTTCTTATGTCTACTATATGAAACTCAAGTTCTCGGATTATTCATGTTTTTTCTTTTCAATAAAACAAAAGTTAGGAATACTGGAATTGCAAGCATGTGTTTCAAATTGTCCCATTGATAGACTTTTGAGGAGAATGAGATCATCATTCTTTTTTTGATGGATCGTTATTGGATAAAATAGATTTAGCATAATGCAATTTTAGCATGTGAACATGCATTTATTATCTAACTAGAGAATTCTAACTCTCCTTAAAACCAAATATATCCTATCTTTCAAATGGGGATTATTAATATATTTTTATCTTAGTGCTTTGCAGATTTAAGCTTAGGAAGAAGTTCAAAACCTTGAAAATAATTAGGCATGAAGTATATGAAGAAGTTGGCAAATTTTGATTTAAAATTGTTTTGAAAGCATAAGGATAAAACTTTTGGCAAATTATAGTATTAATACAACTATGTTGAATTGTTGGTCAACTTTTTGGTAATATGAGTAGTTCTTCTCATCAGTGATTATTATTCAGCTCAAAAAAAAAAAAAAAATTTGGACTCAACATTAGTTAGTCCGTTAGCCCGAGTTTGTATAGGCCCTGTTCACATAGTCCTATTGGTAGGCCTAGTGATGGCACCGTTCGAGCGAATTTGCAACTAATACTGCCTTTCATAAGCAATTGGTTCATTTTGGTCAATTTCAAAGTATTTTTCAAGTGAAAAAAAGTAAAATAACAAGTTGACATTCATAATCTAATATGTTTAGCACGATCGTATTAATTATAAAATATACAATTTTGTTGAACTTAGGCATAGCTTAGAGTGTTTTTTTGGGAAGAACATGAGAGAAAATGGAAGAGTTCAAAATAAAGTATAATTATATTGCATTAGTAATTTTTGTTAATGTGTTTACCCAATATGATGTATTAATTCTGCTTCATTTACATTCCATTTCCATTGATGGACAAAGCTATTTATAGATTTGGTGGATATTGTTTTGTATATCAAAGGCAAAAGAGCCCGTCAAGCCTTATCTTAGCAGTAAGTGGTGAGACTTTTTAATTGATGATTGAGAGTTTGATTTATATAGTGCAAAAGTTACCCTCTTTTTATGGGGCTCGTTTTCTTTTCTCTTTGATAAACTTTTTTTTAGGCTTGTAACTTGTGCTATAGTTGATGATCATGTAATTTTCATGTGGCACTTCTTATGCTACAAAAAAAAAAGACGAAAGAAATTACTATTTATTTTATCAAATATATATATATATATATATTAAAGTTGAGGTTGAATCATTAGGAAGTGACATGTGGAATTTTAGAAGCTTAGATTTACTCTAATGATGCCAAGTTGCATTTTAAATATTTATTACTTCATTGATTAATGTGCCACATGAACTAATATCCATAATTAATCACCTCAACTATGGTGAAATTCATTTTATGAACTAATACATTAATTGAATAGTCTCTGATTTATTTAGATTAAGGAGTTTTGTACATACAATGGATTCAACATATTAATTGTTATAATTACAAACTCTTCTACATACAATGAATTCAATAGTATTAATTCAACATACACTTTTTTAATTTTACATGAATCTACTAATTACTTTAATATTAATAATATGTAATTAATTGTACAATCAATGAATCTATAAACAATAGACTTTTAAACTTTTGAATACAACTAATGATCTTAAACTTATCTTAAATCTATTTATAAAAGAACTAAACAACATAAATTTTGATAAAATTAATAAGTTTATGAAATTCATGAATTTATATAAGTAAATAAATACATGAACTTAATAAAATCTCTTCAATTATTTATATTTAATGTTGAATAACATTAAGAAGATGCATAGTACATGTTCATCTTATTATTATTATCATTAATATTGAAAACTCACACATATATATAACTTAATAAAATATCTTCAATTACTTACATTTAATGATGTATAAAATTAAGAAGAAAAATGGTACATGTTTTCATCTCATTATTAGTAGCATTAATATATAATTCACATATTATATGTATATATATATATATATATATATATATATATATATATATATATATATATATATATATATATATATAAACAAAAGATAATAGGTATGCACCAAATGAAATTTAGATTAAATTGAAAGACTTGGAAGTAAAAAATGAATGGAAAAAAATAGGTAAATGAAAAGGCGGAGAAATTCGAAGCAACATTTCTAAATCTATACTTATCTAATTTTATTTGTTCAAAGCATCATTAAATTACAAAGGATAGTTGAGAAGTTTCTTCACAAAAAAGGATAATTGAAAGAGGATATGTATTTTATTCATATCTGAAGCCTAGAGTTACTCGGTACTCAATTCAAGGCCAGGGAGTGGAAATGAGGTGCAGCTTACGAGGCCACAAGAATTTCTGATATGGATGCATGCATATTTATATTCTGTCACAGTTTTCCTCATAAGCCATTGATGTGGAGGTTGGTCGACTGCGTTCATGGTTCATCTTCTCCAGCCCAAAAGGCAAAAGGTTGTCCCTGTCTCTCCACACTCCTCCATCAGCAATCAACGCGAACCTCCACAGCTAAAAGAAAAGCCACATCAATGGCGTCTGCTGTGAAAGATTGGATCAAACCCGACGAAACTTCGAAGGAAATGCTCACTCGCGTCTTCACGGTGCGGCCATTTTTGCCGCTTCCACCTCCGCTTCACAAGCTTCCTCTATGAGCCGGAAAAGTCAGAAGATGTCTTCCAATTTGCTGTGAAAGTTTTTTCATTTTTGAGCTAATTGCATCATGTTTTGTTGATGATCTAGGACTTCGTCTGATTCTTTTTGTTCTCCTTGAGGGTCATTTCAAGTTGGTGATTATAGTTTCGGATGGTTCGAGTGCTTCACCGCAACAAAAAATCAGAATATGAATAGTAACTCACTTGAGATTTCTGCTTCTGAAGGTTGTTCATTTCTTGATAAAAACTTCTCTTTCGGATTATTCTTTCTTAAAATTTATTTTTAGTGGTGATTCGTATAACTTTCTTCTTCTTTAATGAAAAGTAATTGATCGGACCTTTCGGCATTTCCTTGCTATGTTATGCCACGCACTTCAGGTGTTTGATATTTGTTTATTCATATATGTTTGCCTCCAGGAAGCATTGAGAAGAATTAGAAGAAGACGAAGAAACAGAAGGAGATGAAGAAAGAAGCCATCTTCTTCATGCATTGCAAACCATTTCTTTGGAACCATTTTGAATTTCAATGGATCCCCAATCCTTCATCTTTATTTTTTCTCTGACCAGCATTAAATTTGAGACTTATTTATAAAATAATTTTAACATATATTTTAGAATTATGTGTAAATTTTATACTGTAATTGATGATAAGTGATGATTTTAAACATAGATGATTGATGACCGGTTTTATGTTTCTGTACCTCAGAAGGAGAAATTTGAAGCCGACTTGAAGAAGGAAATTAAGAAGCTTCAAAGGTACAGAGACCAAATTAAGACTTGAAGTCAATCCAGTGAAATCAAGGATAAAAAGGTGAATACTACAGTGTCTTTCCGACTATTACAACAACATTTTGCCCTTTTAGCTACTTTTCATAAAAAAGGAAAAAGAAAAAAAAGGAATGTTCAGTTTTCGTTTAGTCTTCTCAAGCTTCTCAAGCCTTGGCTTGATTATTTGTATTAGATAGACAGAAACTTGAGAACCTATCTTCATGTTGTGCAGTGTTATGGAAAAGTGCAGGGGCCCATGAACTTCTCACAGATAATAATGTTTCTGTTATTCTTTTTGGGATTTGGAAAATTTGTAGTTTTATATTATGAATGGTGTGATGGGTTTTTGAGAAGTGATACTGGTTATTGAATAAACTCATGGTTGTTTATAGTAGTTGATGATGTGGTTGATGATATGAAACATTGGTTGGTTACTCACAGTTCCACTTTTTGATAGAATTAAGTGTCATCAAGTTTGTTCATTTAATTAATGTCTAATCTAGGAATTCAATCATATTTTGTTCTGGAAATCTTCTCAGTATGTGGATTAGCTGTTTATTTTGCAAGGTTTACCTGAACGAACTACTACTGCTGCCAGTAATGGAGTTGGAAGTTGGTCAAATTTCCCAGTTCAAGGAGGACTAGACCTACTTCAGGATAAGTTGGACATGCATCATGCACAAAATTATCAACCCCAGCCTGCATTTGGAATGCAACAACAAAGGCTTCAATCACAGAATTCACCTCCTTTACCAAAATGCCTGGTCAAGTGCTAGATAACTTTATGTTTCGCCAAATTTTTTAATTAACTTAAATTTTTGTGCTTTATCAATTTTTGCTTGGTGTTGGGGCTATATAAAAGTGTCGAGAAAGCTACCAAGAGAGAATAAGTCCTTTCTCAACTAAAGTAGGTATACTATTTCCTATTAAATTTATGTATATCGGAGGGCGCCTAGGGTTCTATAGTAGCTATTCACAGCTAAAATTTGTTTTGCTAACTTCCAAATGACAAAAAGGCAGTAGCAGTAGCAAGCACTATTTTTAATTTTTCTTCTAAAATTTCTTCTTGGAGCCAAATATAAATGGTTAACATCAAATTTTGATAATTAAAAAAAAGAATAAAAAATCTCTTAGAGTATGTTTTGGCTCCAAGATAAAAAAGCAGAGGAGGATATTTTGAAGTCAGCTAAATTGAAAATAGCTGGAAAAACCAAAAGAAAGCAGGACATAGCACAGTCTGATATAAAAGAAAATATCGTGAAGATAAATAAAGAGAGACATTTTACAAGAAAAAATATTTCTAATTTTTAAGTTTTTAATTTACTAAAGAGATGCTTAACATAATTTAAATTTTTTAATTTTATTCTTCGCCATGATACATGTTATATAGTACTATATTTAGAAATTATTAATAATATCAATTAAATTTACATATAAATTAAAAAAATAATTAAAGCAATCCCGCGCAGGGTGCGGGCTTATACACTAGTTTCATATATTTGAAAACATTGGACGTTTACTTAGCCAAAAAAAAAAAAAAAAAGAAAAACATTGGATGTTTAAGCCGTTTTGTTTTATTAATGACTTAAAAAACAATATCAATGACTCAATCATCCATATGGACTGTGCAAAAACTTCCCAAACAAACTCCTAATTAGTGTCACTAACAAATACTATGATTATGAAAAATTAAGCCATTCAAAATTAAAGTTACCCAAAAGGCCAAAGCTGTAAAAGATTTAGGGTGTTTTTAGATAGATTTTAAATTTAAAATTTTTTGTATTGAGTTTTATAAAAATGAATTATTTGTAAGAGAAAAAGTGAGACGCAAAGCAACATCTGTTAAACTATAACTTTGGAAAAATTGACCATAAATTGGAAATAAAAATATGAAAAGGAAACGTTGTTACAAGCAGAGGATTAATATAACTTTTCCAACTCATATGATCTTTGCTAGTTGACTTTCAAAGTAGATATTGTTATACAGTTGTGTTTTTATTCTTTCTTGTATACTTGAGGTAGATAGATGGGAATGAAATTAAACTCTTGTTAAGTAGTAAGAGGTCATCTCTCTTTCCAACTAATGGACTTATTGCAGGCTACGCTAGCTCTATTATTGTATGAAATCTCCGTAGATTGCTCATAAATTGATACGCGTCAATATTATTTTGACTGTGTACTTAATTCTTATTAGTTTTGAATCACAATTGCTTTTAAAACAGTTATTGTTACAATTGCAAAAAGATGAAGAAAAGAACAAACAAACCGTTTCACTTCATCAAAAACAAACGACAAAAACAAAAAGTTAAAACGTTTATGGCTCCTTGATGCATTGAATTCACAGGCATCATTTGTCAACAACAACATGAACTTTCAATCAAACAACAGAGGGGATCCATTGCTAAATTTCTTGATTTCAAACCAAATACATAACACTTGAAAACATAACCAGAACCACATTACTAAACTAACACAAACATTTTTGCAAACGAAACTAATAGCTTATATATGAACTCATCCCACAACTTGATCATCAACTCTATCAGAAGTTGCTTGCACCGGAGCAGCAACCGGAGGTTTACTGGTGGGAGGACTGGGGAATGGGAATGGCAATGGTGGAAGGAAAGGAATCGGCAATGCGGGAAGAGGTGGAAGTCCGGGAATCTGAGGTATACCACCAGGTGGGAAGGGGAACTTTGGGATTCCCGGGAATGGGAAGTGAGGCAAAGGAGGGAAAGCAATAGGTGGGAAAGGGATATTATTTCCCCTTCCTTCCTTCAATTCTCTAATCCGGCGAGCTTCAATATTGCACGAAAAGTTCACGAACACGATCAAGGTAATGACGGAGATGAGATTGAAAATCTTTGGAGCAGAAGGTTGAGAAGCCATTTTGGAAGAAGAAAAGAGAGGAGGTGTTAATATGGTTTGGACATGCTAACAAAGGTGCGTTTATATAGCTGGAGAAGAGAAGGTATAATAATGGGGAAATTTGACTTTTTCAGTTTTCTCCATGATAGAAATAAATGTAGCTGAATTGATTTGTAATAAGGGAAATTAAATGAATTCTGGTATTTATTTTCCATGATTTTGCTAGGTGGTAATAAAGGTTTGTGAAAAAAGCCAAAAAAAAAGACAACAAAATCACTGGAAATTAGGAAATAATAATATTTCAAACACAAGCCTTAATAAAGAAGAAAATGAGTCATACAAAAAGGAGAATAAATCTTGCATTATGCAGACGTCAAACCCCCCAAATTTTAATTGGAAAATCTCTGTATTTATCGCTAAGATAAGGTCTCACAGGCCATTGTTTTAGCTTTTTAATTATGGGAAATTTTTGCTTCGGAAGGGGTGGAGGGTTTCGAAATTTACTATGGAAACTTTTTTAGTCCTTGAGATTTTAAACCATAGCAGTTACAAAGGTGAAGTAACTATCAACGACAATGAACATTGTCAAATACAAAATAAGGATTTCACCGGCCATTTGGGGTTTACCATAACGGATTCCATTTAATTTTATTTAATTTTTCAATAATTTTAAGTAAATTCCGCTGTTTGTGGTTGAATGTGAAGTGTAAATTGAGAGAATGTTCCCATTTCAAAGGGATAGGAATAAATTTGGGGACTTTATTATTCATTATTTCACGCAAATAATAGCTATCAATGCGATCAAAATATAGCATTCAAGAAGAATATGATATCATTATATTTGCTCCAACGAGAAATGACCAAACAACAACATAGATATCCTGCCATTTCAAGCCTTGTACCATTTTGGTTTTCTTGAAAATGGTAGGGAAAAATTCGTAAACACTACACTTCTTTACCTTTTTTCCCTTTTTTTTTTTTTGTAAATAGATTCGTTAGTAGAACATTTTTGCTATAATGTATGAGTTATGTATTAATAAAATACATATAAATTTTCTGCCTCAAAATTTCAGTTAAAGAATTTTGAACTCTATGGACGAAAAGAATCGTACACGAGTCCTATGCGTTCCAAGTTGCTTTGCCTTTCTTTTTTGGTTTAAGCCTAAAACATTATTGAAGTTGGAAAGGTTTGCTGTTTTTGATAAAATCCCCATCGTTAATAGAAACGATGTTGAGAAAATGATGTAGAAAATATGTAGACTTATGTATAGACTTAAAAAGAGTATTTGTTGAATATATTTTTGAATTTTTTAAAGTTAAATTTTAAAAATATTACCCAAGTATATTTTGAAAAGACATACTATCTTTCCCCAAATCTCATTCAATCTCTTCACTTTCACTCTCATTTCCATTTCCATTTCCATTTCTTTTTCATTTTCTTCTCTCTATACTTCCAATTCATACCACAAATCTTTAAAGAATAAAATATTTATATCATCATTTTTTATCTTTTCCTATCATCTATCTCTATCTTTCTCTTCTACTTTCTCTCTATCATGCCTTTCAGTTTACTCTATTTCTAGCCTCATTTCAAATGTTTTTTCATCATTAGACAATAACTATTCTTGTATACAGTGCTCTTACAAAACAATAGAGAGCCCCAAATAAAATACTTTAGTCACCAAAAAACTCATGTCCTCAATTGCAAACTTCCTCAAATTTAGGGAGCTTTTTGTTAAAAAAAAGGTTCGTATCCTTCATAGATAAACTCCCAAGCTTCTGAGGGTTTTTTTTGGACTTAACCATTCTTTTTTGATAGGTATGAGATCTTTATCAATTCAACTAGGAAGCAAGAGTAACTGTAGAACAGCCAATAAAAATGCTCCTATTTACCAAAAAAAAAAAGAAAATAATAGAAATGATACTGAATCAAATAGCATTTCTCTTCACATTACATTTCTCATCACAGTTTCTCTCCGTGCACAACACCTTATTATTCACGTTTATTATATACAGTGAAAAAAATATTATTTTTCTTATCCTCTCTCTCTATCTGTAAACTCAAAATTTAAGGAACAATGCATCAAATTAGTGAATGAAATGCAATGAGTAGTAAATTTACACCGAACTCACTGGATTTTAAGGTAAAAACCTTAAAAAATCATTAACATATGATTTTTTTCCATTGTTTTCATTTCTTCACGAAGTTCCGCTATGTCATTTTGCCTGACATGGTGGAACTCATGATAGGATGAAATCCTACATGAGTTCTACCAGATTCTGACCTTCTTTCGCTCGAATTTGAAATAATTTTTCATATATCTAAGTTTTAATGTTTATAAAGTTTGAGAGAATTTGAAGAAGCTAAAAAACAAATAGTGAAAAATATATATATATTTTTAACTTTATGTAGTCAAATTAATAGTAGGTCCTTATTATTTCCCCAAAACCGGACGGTTGCAACCCCTTCCCAGAAAACATAGTTCCATTCATTATCATCGCTTAGTCTCATTTTCCTCCCTATATTCCATTTCATTACTATTTATTTTCAATTTATATCCCACCTTTTTTCTTTATTCACTACTATATAAAAATAAATCTTGAACGCATACTTTGTGTTTAAAGGATATACATATTATAGGAGTTTGGATCTTTCATCTCACTCTCTGTCCAATCCTTTGTCCTGTTATTATTTAACTACAACTAATAGTATTTTATGAATGAGACAGAAAATGAAAACATAAGATAAGATAGAAGATCCTAAACCATAAAATTATGCAATCTTAAACGAATTGGCTAATATTAGTTTCAAGTGTCGCATAATTCGTTCACATAGTTCGACAAGATATTAACCAATCGTGTAATGCGTAGAAGTTGATTGACTATTAAAAATCTGTCATCAATGGTTTAAAATAATTTGCTTTCAACTCTTTTAAGCTAAAAACAATTACTTTTTTCTATTTTTTTTGCTTTTTATTTTAATTTAAAAACTTATAAAACTTTTAAACCACAATTTTTTTTTTTAAAAAAACCTTATTTTGCTCCGATTTAAAAAAGCCTTATTCTTCAAGACTATTCTAAAGCACAAGAAGAAATTATAAGACAAAGAAGTCTTCCAGAGTTCCTGTTAAGTTTGACAGAGAACGTTCTGCTATTCCACCGGAGTTTCCATTGGCAATTTTTTTTTAAAAAAAAAAAATTAAAGACTCTTTTTAGCATTGACCATCAAGAGAACAAGTTGGTGATTTTTTTTAAAAAAAAAAATTAAAGACTTTTTAGCATTGACCATCAAGAGAACAAGTACGCTTTTTCAATCATCACAAGTTTGAAAATCGGTTCACTTTGTAACAAATCACTTCAAGTCAACTCTTAGCCTCAAACCAAAAACCACAACCCATAAACCCACCGTCCAAAAGCAAGGGTCCATAAGTTACCTAACATTTAACATCTAATTATGTCTTTTTTTCTTTCTTTTACTTTTCCAAATTATTTTCCGCTAGTTCTTACTGAGGCTTGACCACGTAAAAAGGTACAGAAAAAAGATGAAATCGTTCCCATCCAGAAACAGATCATGTGATTCCTTTAAATGAGGGAAGAAGAGCTATTTTTCAAATTTCTTTCCTATGCAAAATGAAATGTAAGCGCTTGTGCAAATGTTCCTCCGTGCTATGCCATGAGAGGATTGAGAAGGACTTGTTTCCACTAATGTGCTGAGTGCATTACAGTCAGGTGCACGGGATTTTTGACGGCAGTCTCCTTTTTCTTGAAAAGAGCAGTAAATTAGTAAAGAGTAAAAGATCCCTTCAATTAAACACAATGCACGAGTAAACATCCAGGTAACAAGTTCAGCAAATAAATATGCCCGCCTCCTCTACACCTGTGCTTGTATGGTGAATTAGCAATTAGAAGATGCATGTTTTTCTTTCTAATTCCTTTAATAAACAGCTCTCATGAATTACACAAGTTTTGATTCCACGACAACAAAGTGGGGACATTCATTATCTGAAACAGAAATGAACTAATAATGACACTGAGTACTAGAGAGCATAATCCGGGAGATGAAAGGACAAAAAATTCAATTGTTCCTAATTGACAACACAATTTCACTTATACTATCAGTACAAGAATATAATTTACGCTAATGCAACTAGGGAATCCAAGAATATAATTTACGCTAAGTAGCAAGAGAGAGGAAGATGCAAAAGTATCACCCTATTTCAGATAACTGTTCATTGTGGATGACCAGAGATTCGCCTATAAACTGCTTGATATGTCTGACCACCATTTCGAGCCACTTTCTGACCTTCTTCAGTTGCAGCACTCAAGAGCTTTACAACTGGGTCATTTTGAAGTTCTTCTTCAGAAAGAGCTTCAAACAACGGGTGCCTCTCCAAACAAGATTTCATCCACTCCCCCAATTCCTCCACATCTGTGATTGTATATATAATGCCCCCAACTGCAAGAACATAGGCATACTCATCTAGCAAGTGTATGCTAATGACACGACGACGATGATTTTTCTCTTTAAAGTGAGGGTCTGGGAAGAGAAAGAACATCTTCTTAAGCTGTCCTTTCTGGAAGTAATTTGGGATGTACTTCATAGAATTAGTCCGAACGACTGAAATATTCTGGTATTGACCAGGGTTAGTTGTTCTAAGTGCTAAAATTCTTTCCTTCACATACTCTGTGACCTTGTCCCTCAGTTCCATTCCAATCATAAGGGTTTCAGGAAATAGTGTTGAAAGGCTAATTAAGAGTCCTCCAAAACCACAGCCTATGTCAGCAAATTCTATCCTTCTCGAATCATGACCTTCACTAGATGCCGGAAAAATTTGGGGATAGTGAAGGGTATAGTCTACTTCAGATGGAGCAATTGGAATAGGGAAATGAGAATCACTTAGCGGATTGCTATGAGCCCTAGCACGATAAAACCTCTTACGTGGTAGGCCAGTACACTTGCTAATTGTAGGATTCGCATTGGCATTACACTCATGCTCCAACATTTTTCCCTACTGAATCAAATAGCAAGGGTTAAGAATGCAAACGACTCAAAATCTAAAGCTAACATACTACAAGAAGCAAGAAGTCATTAACATCTATCACATTGCAGTTTGCTAAATTTTAAAATAAATCCTGCTAGCAGACCATACATATTCCACTCGAAAGCAAGTGAAGAAGGTTGTGAAGAAGGAGAAGTCAAAAGACATACCTTAAAATTATCTAAATTTCACTTGAAACTTCAAAAATGGGCAATCAGCTATCCCTGAAAGGAATGCCAAAGCAAAGATTGAAAAAAATATTTTAACCAGAAAGGGAAATGCTTAAACTTGTAACCAGATAAAGGTAAGCATAAGAAAATAGCATCATTTTTCCATTAAAAAAAGCAAATTTAAACTGAAAAAGCATTGCAGCATAACATCTTCAGCAAACACATTATAAAACTGTCAGTCACTAACCAGAACTAGAGTAATAATAGTAGAATGAAGTAAGATGCCCAATACATAATGAGAAAGCAGAAAGCCAATTCAAAGACTGGATGCAAGACAAACCAACTGCCAGCCACCACTGAGCAAATTACATCTGTTCAGCTTCAAAGTGCATTGTGATTCACAGAGAGAGAGAGAGAGAGAGAGAGAGAGAACTATAATACTATATTAACAAGGTGGAGTTTATACCGTAATTATCACTGACATGAAAGAGGGGTAAGTAAAAGTAGGATAGTCTTTCGAATGTGACCTAGCCAACAGATAAGGAAAATTGCTTTATACCAGAAAACAAGGAGATTTTCTCAAATAAAGACAAAATTATGACCACAAAAGTTGATAAACTGCCACTTGTATTTCAAGTTCTTGGTGGGAGTAGAGTAGTATATCGTCTATAAAAGGGAATCAACTTCTAAATTATTTGTAGAGATATGATTTAGGAATCTACCTCCAGCTATTTATGACATGAAGAGTACAGCACCAGAAACATGTTTCAACAAGATACAGAAATTCAAACTATCTCAAAAATATAAATTTTATATTCAGGCAGTACCAGTACCAAAAATGCTTCTTTTTTGACTATATCCTTCGCTTTCATTTGTGCTAGACAAAATCAACTACCTTCTTACAAAGAGACTTAGAAACCTGTCAATGATCAGCCTGTTCACTTGAGTGGGCTTCTTTGATTATATAAATAATTTTCATGTGCGATTGTGCTACGCATTGTCAGCTAAATTCTACAAAGAGACTTAGAAATAACATCGAAATTCAGTTTCTTTACCTCTGTGGGAAGTCATCTGATAATGGCCTGTAAAGACATTTAACTTCTAGGTGAAACAATCTAATGGCAAAGGTAGGAAAGCATTAGAGATATTGGTTATCTGTTTTCTCTATGTTTACCCTTTCAATGGTAAAATTAATCTCTCATGTTGTTATCCACTTAGGAATTTTAAGCACCACATTTTTTAAACAAATTTGATGTTTTATACCCTCAAAACAGATCCGTGATGTGAACTTTAAGTGTGTCAGTTTCAAACTCCCAAAAAAAAAAAGGGTAGAGCTTCTCTTGCCCCTGATAGTCAATGCAATGAACCTAAATATACTAATTTTGTACTAAAAAAAAAATTAATTTTTACCTCACAAGTCTCATATGCCAATACATCAACTTCATAATTCATCCATACATAGTTCACGTTTAACTCTCTAAAATGGGTAGTCTTCAAGGTCATCTTTGAACTCAGTGTTTATCTAAACAAACAAAAATATAACTTTGAGCACTATCTGAATTAGTCTCAATTCTAATTTTTTACAAGTAAAAAACGAAATCTTTACCACCGATTACCCAAGCAGTTCTTTTCATCCAGGAGACACACATGTCAAATGGGTAGTAACTTCTATCCATGAGATATATAACTCAGCTGTTAATCTAAACAGGGAAAGCTGCAGCGCAAGATTACGCTTCCCACCCACCAACAGAATTGAAACGTAAGAAAACATACAAAATTAAAATTTGAGACCTTGTTATATCCACACACGCACAATTAAAACTAAACAATCGAATGAGAGCTAAAACAAGGATCTTGTAGCCTTCCGGAAAAGGGGAAAAAATTAAAGAAAATGTGCGGAAAATCAAATGAAACCCTAATGACATCTCCAAGTACCTGACTTCAAACACCAGTGCAATCTGTGGTCAACTCAAGATCGGCGCCAAAGATGCTTCGAATAAACTCAGAGAATATATGAATAAGCTCGAAGTTTACCTGATTGGATCAGAGAAAAATTGCTTACCAACGGAAGAGCACTAGTTGTGTTCAAATCTTAGAGCAGCGATGGGCTGAGAGAAGGGATAAGAAGCAAGAACAAGAGGAGAAACACGAGAGCAATTGCGCTGAGGGGAGAGTAGAGAGGAGGCGGAGGCAAGTCGAGAGAGCGGGAGGAGGTAGAATTGAACCCTCATAATAATAGGAAAGGTGAAACGGAAAAACACAAGGTTAATTCCAAAACAGGCACCTAAGTTTGGGGCAATTGTCAACTAAGGCACCATTGTTTTTTTCAACTTTTAATTGGGGGCAATTTGAAGTAAATGTACAATTTTATAAAATTTATAATTTGCTTTCTATCCCAAACTCACCCCTTTTATCTAAATATTTTTGAAATTCCCCAACTGGTTTCATCCTTCACTTTCTCATCTTTCTTCACTGAATTTTACACTCCTCAACCCACATTCTTTCCTTCTCCTTCCTTTTCCATGCAATTATCATTGTTGTAAATCCATTGCTTGACAATCATTCTTTGACTTTTCATCCACTATTTTTTTTGCCTCTATGTTTTTTTTCCATCACCATCGTCTACTAATTGTTATCCCAATCTTGCACTATTGCTTCTCTTTTCTCTCGTGCCCTCTCCTCTCTCTACTTAGATTTGAAGATAAGAGGAGATAGATGGAGAGGGAAGAGAAAGAGAAAAAACTTTTGATATATAAAATAGTCAAGAGGCGACAAGACAAGAAGGAGGCGGCAATGATGATGAAGAAAGAGAAGGGATAGTGGAGGAAAGGAGAAGAATGAGATGATGGGTCTTGGTTTTTTTTTCTTTTTTATGTTCTGCGTTAAATTTGGAATAACATACTTAGAAATCTTAGAAAAATTCAATTTTAGTCAAAATTATTTTAAAGAATTGAACATTTATAAAGAAAATTAAATATTTCTACAAAAAAGATGAAAACATGGGAAAGTGAAATAGGTTTGGGATTAGAAAAAAAATTAGATAAATGCAGGATGAGTTTGATTGGAAAGCAAATTATAAGTTTTAAAAAATTATACATTTGCCCCAATTTGACCATCATTTGATTGAAAAATAATGATCCCTTGATTGACAATTGCTCCAAACTTAGGTTCCTTTTTTTGGAATTAATCATATTTTATTTTTAAAACTTCTTCCTCCTAGCAAATCTTACAATTTTTAGATTCATATGGATAAAATTAGGGATGTGTTATGAAATTAATATTATTATGGATGTCCATTATTAGAGTTATAGAGATACTCCAACTATCCAGAAGATAGGTGGTAGAGTTCTATCATATCTTTGATTAGTGATAGGATTAGTCTTATGATTACCAGATATCTCTTCTGATTGGGATGTACCCCTGAACCCTATAAATAGGGCTCTAGACTGAGGTGTTGGATTCACTCATTCATTGATTGATTTATTCTTAGAGAATTAATAAAGATCTCTTGTTCTTTCTCTCTATTTTCTCTCTATAGTTTTTCCTATTCTCTACATTATAATTTCTTTATTAAGCTCTCTCCATTAGTATTATTATTTTGTTGTGCCGACAACGACTGCGCGTCAACAAATTCATAACACGTTATCAGCACGAGTCTCTGCCGCTGAAGTTTAGAGATCAATCAAGATAAAAGAGGTATTTTTCTACCTTCGAATTCTCATGGCAAACCTTGCCAAACTCGATTTTTTTGCTCTTGATATTTCTGGAAAGAACTATTTATCATGGATACTAGATGCTCAAATTCATCTAGATGCAATGGGTCTGGGAGACACCATTGTAGAAAATAATGTGTCATCATCTCAAAATCGTGCAAAAGCCATAATCTTTCTCCGCCACCATCTCCATGAGAATTTGAAGGCCGAATATCTTATCGTAAGAGATCCACTTATTTTGTGGAAGGATCTGAAAGAAAGATTTGACCACCAGAAGATGGTCATTCTACCAAAAGCACGGTATGATTGGATGCACTTACGGCTACAAGATTTTAAATCTGTAAGTGAATATAACTCCGCGATGTTTAGAATTACTTCTCAATTGAAATTATGTGGAGAAAATATCACTGATGCTGATATGTTAGAGAAAACATTCTCTACTTTTCATGCCTCGAATATTGTCCTGCAGCAACAATATCGAGAGAAGGGCTTTAAGAAATATGCTGAATTAATTTCTTGCCTTCTTGTTGCGGAGCAAAACAATGAGCTGTTAATGAAAAATCATGAAGCTCGACCAACAGATTCTACTTCACTCCCTGAAGTGAATGCAGTTAGAACCCGAGGATATGGCCCTGGAAGAGGTCATGGTCATAGTCGAAACCGAGGACACGGACGCGACCGTGGTAGAAAGCATCCGTATAATCATGGCGAACAAAATAGAGCATCAGGCGCGAAAAATAACAAAATCCACCAGAAGTGGGTCAAAAACAATGAGAAAAGAAAAGAGAAGAAAGTGGATCCAGAAGATCGTGAAGATAAATGTTATTAGTGTGGTATGCAAGGCCATTGGTCCCATACCTGTGGTACGGCAAAGCACCTTGTTGAGCTTTATCAAGCATCAATTAAGAAGAAGGGTAAAAGTCCTGAAGCAAACTTTACTTCTCAAAATTCCATTCCCGATGATGGTGATAACAAGAATCTTAATGATGCCATTGTCGATGTAACTCATCTAGATGTGGCTGATTTTTTTGAGCACCCAGAAGGAAAAATTGACCATTTGATTGGTGATGGAAGTGTCCAAAAGAAATGAGAGTTATATTCAATGTTTTTCTAAATTTTTAGTTTAGTTCATGTTTAGTTATATTTCTTTTGTAATAACCCTTAGTGATCTACTACAAATTTCCTTTGTAATAGAACTTTATATTTTTATATATTCAGATGGCTCTTATTCCTTATTATGACTCTCAAAGTATCACTGAAGATATTTGACTCATTGATAGTGGTACTACGCACACTATACTTAAAAGCAAGAGATATTTCTCTTGTTTGAATATGGGAGAAACAAATATTTACACTATAAATGGTAGTGCAAAACTGATTGAAGGCTCCGGAAGAGCTAGTATTTTATTGCCTGGAGGCACAATAATTGCCATCAATAAGGCTTTGTTTTCCTCAAAATCTAGAAGAAACTTATTGAGTTTTAAAGATATTCGCCGAAATGGATATCATGTTGAAACAATTGAGGAAAATAAATTTGAGTATCTTTGCATTACTCAAACTGTCTCCGGAAAGAAATCTATCTTAGAGAGATTTTCATCTCTTTCTTCCGGCCTATATTACGCAAAATTAAATAGTGTTGAAGCGCATCATTTAGTAAACCAGAAGTTTACTAATCTTGCTACATTTAGCATTTGGCATGACCGTTTGGGTCACCCAGGATCAATTATGATGCGAAAAATAATTGAGAATACGTATGGACACCCATTGAAAGATCAAAGGGTATTGAATAAATTTCCATGTGCTGCTTGTTCTCAAGAAAAATTGGTTATCAGACCATCCCAAGCAAAAGTGGGAGTTGAGTCTCCTACATTTTTAGAACGGATTCATGGTGATATATGTGGGCCTATTCACCCACCATGTGGGCAATTTAGATATTTTATGGTGTTAATTGATGTATCAACCCGATGGTCACATGTTTGTTTATTATCTACTCGCAACCTGGCGTTTGCGAGATTACTTGCCCAAATAATTCGTCTAAGGGCACAGTTCCCAGATCACCCTATTAAAAGAATCCGTCTAGATAATGCTGCTGAATATTGTTCTCAAGCCTTTGATACTTACTGCATGTCAATTGGCATTATTGTTGAACATCCTGTAGCACATGTTCACACTCAAAATGGTTTAGCGGAATCATTTATCAAAAGATTACAATTAATTGCTAGACCACTTTTAATGAGAACAAATCTTCCTGTATTAGCTTAGGGACATGCAATTTTGTATGCTGCAACACTTGTGCGTATTAGGCCATCAAGTTATCATGAATTTTCTCCTTTACAATTAGCCTTTGGCTTTGAACCAAATATTTCTCATTTGAGAATTTTTGGATGTGCGGTGTATGTGCCTATAACACCTAATCAGCGAACTAAAATGGGTCCTCAAAGGAGATTGGGGATATATGTTGGATATGACTCTCCCTCTATAATAAGGTATCTTGAACCGATGACAGGAGATGTATTTACGGCAAGGTTCGCTGATTGTCATTTTGATGAGTCTATGTTTCCCAAGTTAGGGGGAGACAATAAATCAAAAGGAAAAGAGCTTGTTTGGACAACATCTTTGAATTATCTAGATCCTCGCACAAGCGTGAGTGAACTTGAAGTTCAAAAGATAGCAAATCAATTGCCAGATGCATTTGCCGACTCTATAAGAGTAACAAAATCGCATCTACCAGCTATAGATGCCCCTATTCGGGTTGAAGTCCCAAAAGAGCAAAATTCAACACCTGTAGCTGTTGAATCAAAAGCACGCCTGAAGCGTGGTCGACCTATTGGTTCAAAAGATAGAAATCCTCGTAAGAAAAGAGGAACAAATGATCAAAGTGACA
Organism: Rauvolfia tetraphylla; assembly: GCA_030512225.1. Classification (NCBI taxonomy): domain Eukaryota; kingdom Viridiplantae; phylum Streptophyta; class Magnoliopsida; order Gentianales; family Apocynaceae; genus Rauvolfia; species Rauvolfia tetraphylla. Next base: position 4,385,696 of record JAJQKT010000055.1, on the reverse strand, counting down.
TATTGAAGAATCTGAGAAAAAGAACCAAGAGATAATTGATGAAATATTCAAGATTCTAAAAACAATACAGAGATTTCCATCAATTATACGACTTCCGGCAGAAGTTGGAATAGAATGGAAATGAATATAGATAACTCATTTGCTTACAATGTAGCACTTGATGTTTTGAAGGATAATGAGGATCTTGAATCAATATCAGTTGAAGAATGTCGACATAGAAATGATTGGTCAAAATGGAAAGATGCGATTCAATCAGAATTGAACTCGCTTTCAAAACGTGAAGTTTTTGAACCTGTAGTCCGAACACCTGAAGGTGTAAAGCCCATTGGTTATAAATGGGTATTTGTACGAAAGCGAAATGAGAATAATGAAGTTGTGAGATATAAAGCACGACTTGTTGCACAAGGCATTTCACAAAGACAAGGTATTGATTATGATGAGACGTATTTACCTGTAGTGGATGCAATTACATTTCGATACCTTGTGAGTCTGGCAGTAAATGAAAAGGTTAATATGCGTCTGATGGATGTAGTGACTGCTTATTTATATGGAAATCTAGATAATGATATTTATATGAAAATTCCAGAAGGATTCAACATGCTTGCAGCATGTAAATCTGGTTGTCGTGGAGATTACTCTATTAAGTTACAAAAGTCATTGTATGGCTTAAAGCAGTCTGGACGCATATGGTATAACCGTCTTAGTGAAAGCTTATTAAAAGCAGGATACAAAAATGATCCAATATGTCCATGTGTCTTCATTAAGAAGTATATTTCAGGATTTGTGATACTTGCTATATATGTTGACGATATCAATCTTATTGGAACTCCAGAAGAGCTTCAAGATGCGGTGAATTATTTGGAACAAGAGTTTGAGATAAAAGATTTTGGAAGAACTAAGTTTTGCCTTGGTTTACAAATTGACCATCTGGAAGATGGATGTTTTATTCACCAATCAACATATACAACGAAAGTCCTAAAAAGATTTTACATGGACAAGGCACATCCATTGAGTACTCCAATGGTCGTTAGATCACTAGACGTGAATAAAGATCCTTTTCGACCTCGTGATGATAGTGAAGAACTACTTGGTCTTGAAGTACCTTATCTTAGTGCAATTGGTGCACTGATGTATCTTGCTAATAATACAAGACCTGATATATCATTTGCAGTAAATTTATTAGCAAGGTTTAGTTCTTCTCCCACAAGACGACATTGGAATGGTGTTAAGCATGTCTTTAGATATCTCCAAGGTACTATAGATCTCGGATTATTTTATTCAAATAAAACCAACCCGAAGTTGATTGGTTATGCGGATGCTGGATATTTATCCGATCCACATAGAGCACATTCTCAGACTGGTTATGTATTTACCTATAGTGGTACTGCTATTTCATGGCGTTCTGAAAAATAATCCATGGTAGCTACTTCATCTAACCATTCTGAAATTATAGCCCTTTATGATGCTAGTCGAGAATGTGTATGGTTAAGATCCATGATCTATTATATTCAAGAAAATTCTGGATTGTCCTCTGGAAATAAAATTCCAACTCCTCTATATGAGGATAATGCAACTTGTATAGCTCAATTAAAAGGAGGATATATTAAAGGAGATAGGACAAAGCATATTTCACCAAAATGTTTCTTTACTTATGAGCTCCTGAAGAGTGGTGACATTGATGTGTAACAAATTCGATCATGTGACAATCTGGCAGATTTATTCACTAAGGCATTACCAACCGCAACATTTGAGAAATTGGTGAACAAAATTGGAATGCGGCGGTTAAGAAACCTTAAAGGATTATCTCATCAGGGGGAGTAAATATGGCATAAAGAGTAGTGTACTCTTTTTCCTTCACTAAAGTTTTTCCCACTGGGTTTTTTATCTAGTAAGGTTTTAACGAGGCATACTCTTATGCAATGGACATCCAAGGGGGAGTGTTATGAAATTAATATTATTATGGATATCCATTATTAGAGTTATAGAGATACTCCAACTATCCAGAAGATAGGTGGTAGAGTTCTATCGTATCTTTGATTAGTGATAGGATTACTCTTATGATTACCCTATACCTCTTCTGATTGGGATGTACCCCTGAACCCTATAAATAGGGCTCTAGACTGAGGTGTTGGATTCACTCATTCATTGATTGATTTACTCTTAGAGAATTAATAAAGATCTCTTGTTCTTTCTCTCTATTTTCTCTCTATAGTTTTTCCTATTCTCTACATTATAATTTCTTTATTAAGCTCTCTCCATTAGTATTATTATTTTGTTGTGCCGACAACGACTGCTGTTGTGTTTTATTTCTATGCCTTTATACTCAATTTTATTACAATCTCTAACAATTTGCACACAAACACTAGGCAAGTGCACCTATCGTTATTAGTAGTACAATGGCAAGTAAATTCAAATGTCGTATCCACGGGGGTGGTTAAATACCATTACTCACTTTATACTCTATTATTTAGCCTAACAATTTTTGTTTGTGAAAATGTTTTGAATAACTACTAGGAAAAAGAATCTAACTTAACTAGTTAAACCAACTTAAATCTTGCTTGTAAGAGAGAATTCAATAGAGAAAACAATACTTGGATGGTTAATCCCCCTAGAATTACCTATGTGATAGAAATATCCCTTGGTTGATAAATTTCACTTCTTATGTTTGATGAAATTCCAATGATAGAACTCACTCTATCTCTAGATGAAAGTTCTCTACTCTTAGATTAATTAGTTGAAATCTCTTTCTAACCAATTCAACCCAAGAATGCATTAAGAATATTGAATTTCCAATTAGATTTCTCTAATTATCAAGAAGATGTTTAGGTTTCTATCTCTAGTCACCTAAATCATCCCCATTGTTTGTGTATGGTCTATTTTACCCTTCCTTTCTCAATTCCAAGTGAAAATTTCAAGATTATGAATCAATATTATATATCACCCTTCCTTTCTCAATTCCAAGTGAACAAAAATTCCAGATTATGCATCAATAATCCACTCAATCAATTCAACCATTCAAACCCACAAACAATCCACAAGAAATTCGAATTAAATCAACCAAGGAAACAATTCATTCACATAGGCAAAATCTAGGGTTCATACCCATCCAAGTATTCAAAATTTTAGTTCATCAACATATTACAAATCAAAGAACATAAAACAATAAAGAAAGAGGAAGAATTGCTCATTTTCATGGTTGAAATCTCCTCTCTTCTTCAAGGTTGAAGTTCTTCACGATTTTGTTGAGAAAGTTGCAGCTTTTTCCATGGATCTTCAAGGTGGATGTTCTCCTTCTTCAAGGATTCAATCTTCTCTCTTGATTTCTCTTGCAAGATTGATGGATTGGAAGAAGAATTTGGTGTGATTTCTTGGTGTTTTTGCTGTTTTCTGTCCACTCCAATCGGTTGTCTTGTTTCTGCCCTAAAGGGGTATGAAAATCTGCCCCAAAAGAGAGAGAAATGAAGCTTAAAAGCAGCTTCAGATCGGCACAAACGGCGCCGCTTATATCACACCAAACGGCGCCGGTTGCCCCCAGTTTTGGTGCAAGTTTCTGCTGCCCGACTGTGACACTTTTTTGACTTCTAGGTGAATTAATACCACCAAATCGGCTGATATTGGTCTTGATGTCTTCATGAAAGTTATAGATTAGGATCTTATCTTTCCATAGAGATTTGAATCATATAAATTAGGCATATATAACTCAAGATATGATCATTATACCAAACTGTGTCAAAAATGGAACCCAATGCAAAACATGTGACTTTGCAGCATAACTAGGGTAGGCAAATGAACTCCTATTGACACAAATTTTACCATTCTGAAAACTTCAGAATGTCCTCTATAATTGTATAGAATACCACTTTTGCATTTGAAATCTTCATAGAGGTCAAAATCCAACTTGAAATATGTCTACTAGTCTATTTTTCCTCTGCATTTCTCTATTGTTCTTCATTGTGTAAATTTCCCTTATTTGCTTCATTTAGTTCCAAATCTTCAATAATATCACCTAAAGCAAATAAGAGATAAAGGAAGTATAAATGGTGATTAAAACACCAAAATTTAACATAAAATCAGGCTCAAAATGATAATTATATGAAGCACAAATATAGAATATCAAACTCCCCCACACTTAGACATTGCTTGTCCCCAAGCAATATTACAAAATAATTAAGAAATTTGAACAATAATCCACAAGAAATAAAGAATTGTTTGAAGTATTACAAAGGAGTGCAAAACAGAGAAAGCACTGCTTCTTGAGAAATCTTGAGCAATCTACACAATCAATCTAAAAGTCATCCTAATTATCCATCACAAAGATTAAACAATCACCCCCTTGTCTTATAATGTAAGCAAGAATCCGTGTGTGTTGTGTTTCCAGCTAATGCAAATGCTCAAAAATTATAAGAGTGAATTTCGTGTTATTGGCCAAGGAATTCTCATCAAGAAAGCATAATACCCCATAAGCCCGGCATTCACAAAACCTCTCCACTAATACGGTAACCAAAATTTAACCTCGATTAGGTAGGACTTTTATGTTTGTAACTTTAGGCTCAGGGAAAGTTTAGGGTGCCAAACGAAAGGTAAGGAATACAAAATCAAAGAAATGAGAGCTAAAGAGAAAGGAATGAGAGATAAAATAAAAGTAATAACCTTATTAGCCACAAGGAATATCACCATTCCCCTACATTCAACCACAAACTTCCATTATCTACCAAATCCCTTCACTTTGGATTCAACCACTTGCACATATTAAGCTTAAACCCACAATCTTTCCATCATCACCATCTTTGTCAACTCATAAATTTAACCTCAATCATGACAAAATTTACAATAATAATAATGAAAACATATATACATCTTGAAGGCATCAAAAAATGTAAAAAGCCTTCTCAATAATAGACAAATATATAACAATTTTTTTTTCTTTACTCATTTTTTTTCTCTCTTTTTTTTTTGACTGAGGTATAATCCAATTCCCAATCATATAAAGTCATCTCACCACTCTTTTTTTTTCTTTTTTTTATTCCACCATTTTGTTCTAATTTCCACAATACTCTTTGCTAATCTTAAGGGTAAAAATGCATTTAGCTCTCGCAAAGAAGGGTTAATTATAAAGAGTGGAGTTTAAAATTTGGAAAAAAAGAAAAATCTAGAATATAGATTGGAAAATTTATGCACAAAGGCTTCAAGAAATGGTACTACGGATAAAATAAAGAGCGGTGGCTAGAAAGGCTCAATCGGGACAAAGAAGGCCTATTACCATCATTTCGAGATCAAACTAAGGTTACTTATTCATTTCGCCTCAAGGCAAGTGAATGCGGGTTCTAGGGTAAAAGTTATGTTGAATTCTAAGGCCAATAACACAAGATTCAACTCCATAATCATCACAACAAAAGCAAAGTGGAATGTGCTTAAAAGATGAATTCCATACAAGCAAAGAATACAAGGGGTGCTTACTTAATCCAAGTTTAAGGTACTAGTCATAACCTTTAGAATGTTTGTATAACTACTCTTTGATAAAAGATAAAACATGCAAATCTTGAAACATCTTGAAGATTCCAAAAATAAAAACAAGAGAATTCAACAAAAATCTTGAAAGTAACTTCTATTTCTAATTTCTAAAGCCAACTCCCCTACACTTAAGACAACATTGTCCGCAATGTTGGGGAGAGAGATAAATAAAAGACTGCATAAACAGAAATATAGTTAACTGAATCCAAAAAAATGAAAGCTTCGTAATAATTAATTAAAAAAATGACTGCAAACAACACAAATTGCATCAGAACAACACACCAAACAACCAAACATACAAACGGTGAAAAATATGGTTGTTTCGTACGTGAAGGCTAGGCAAAACCATATGAGCAGCAAGCTGCACCTTCTATATACTTCACAGTAGAAGGAAATAAAAGAAAGCTAGAAACAATGACATAATGAAAGTGGAACCATAAAAACATAGCAATAAAATAAATAAATAAATAAAAGGACAAAATAGAAAAGAAAGAACTGCCCTTTTTTCATATATTGCCGGTACCATCACTCGACCCGGGGCCAGCTCCTGGAAAAAGTTGTTGCCAAAGCCCGGTGAGATACGCTTCCTGTCGTTGCATTGTGTGCATAAGTTGCTCTTGATTCTGAAGGAGCGTTGCTTGTGATTCAGCGAGGCCGGCGTACTGTTGGCCCAAAAGTTGCTATTGTTCGAGGATTTGTTGTTGGCCTCGATGGAGTTCGGCGAGCTGTTCTTGGCGAGTATGGTCTGCTATAGAAAGGCGGCCCAATTGAATCTGGATTTCAGCAAATGTTGTGCGCATTTCGGCTTGAAAATTTGCGGTGGAGGATGAGGCGATGTTAGGACGAGGTCGGCGGACACTTTCTGGATCTACATGCAGGCCGGCCGTAGGATGGATGCCTTGCCGAAGTTCAGCGTCAAATCTCGTGATCCATTCATTTCTCTCATCATCATATTGGTAGCCGCAGTTTTGTAGTGTTCTTGTGGTGAGCACCTCACCAGCCGATATGGAAAGGGCAACCTCTCCGTGAAAATCCACGTTAAAGCGTCGGAGAATCTGTGTGATAAGAAGAGAAAAAACAAACGCTTTCGTGGTAAAACTGGAAGCAACCACCTCATTCATTTGTGTTAGTAAAATGGAAGCTAATGGAATGGGTGATCGAGTAAGCAGTTTGTGGGTAATATAAATGTCCGAGTATCGAACCTCATTTAACCCACTTGCCCTAGGCAGAACATTAAAAGCAAGTAAATAGACCGCTAAACGAAGCTTAGGGGAAAGGGTATTGGCATTAAAACCATAACTTGTACCCATTCTGCTATATGTTAAATGTAATGCTCGCCAAGCTGTCTTAAAATCCCACTCCCGGTCCGAGAGGACCTCTTTCTTTTTATTGTCTATCCGAACCCAATTCCCTTCATCAGGAATGTGAAGAAGTTCAGCGAGAAGGGGACCGGTGACGACAATTGATTGACCCTTAACCTGAGTATGAAGGACCTTGCCAAATTTGTCAAATGTATCCCTAATATTGGCATAAAATTCTTTGACAAGGACAGGATAGTAAGTACCGGAGAGGTTAAGGATAGGCCTCCATCCTATGGCGTGGAATAAACCAGAAATAGTAAACAGCTCATTCACCTTAGCGGAAATGGTACGCTCAATGATCATAGAGTTTTGTTGACGTGAAGTGTACCATTCCCGATGTTGATCATCGGTGAAACGAGTAGGATGGAGGTAGGAAATATTGGAGGGAGGTACTTGGGATAATGGTGAGGAAGGGCCGGCGCTCGAAGAGGAGGCCACATCCCTTGTGCGTTTAGGCTTTTTGGGTTGGGCGGTGGTTTTTCTCGGCATGCTTTCTTTTCCAAAATGAAAATGCAAATGCCACAAATAACTTTACAAGGAATACACATAAAAATGGAAATTACAAATTAGCTAAACAAGAAAAGAAAGGAAAGAGAAAAATGTTAGACAAAGGTGAAATAACTAGTAACTATATTACGTAATAAAATTAAATAAACTAACTATAAAATTAATAAAAAGAAGTCTATATTACTAATGGAATGCAAAGTAGTAAAGAATATCACAAATTTAAACATTAAGTTTCATTGTGGCATTTCATCAAACACATGGTAGGCATAAAGGAAAACAAGAGATAACCAACAACATTAGAGAAGAATTGCAAGCCAACAACAAACAAATGCACCACAATCATAAATTACCAAAGCATTTAATCCAAAGAAAGAAGGAAAAAAATAAATAAATAAAATAAATATTGCAAGAGGAAAGGTTAAAGCGACAAACTAATGGAGTGCTTGAAAGTTCTTGTGCCTCAAAGTTGAAGTGGGAGGATGAAGTGAGGTGTAAGAAAAATGTGAGAAGGATGGAATTTCTTGAACAAAGAAAATGGAAAGAGAGAACCGAGAGAAGGGGGAAGGAAGAAGAGAGAAAAGAGAGGAAGAAGAGTAGGTTTCGGTTGTGGTTTTGTGTGTGTGTTTTTTTTTTAGGGCAAAACGGCACCGTTTGATTAAGTCCAAACAGCGCCGTTTGGCAGAACGCGGCTTGCGTCTCTTTTTTTTTTTTTTGTTTTTGGTGAACAGTGTAACGGCGCCGCCTGGAACGCACCATGCGGCGCCGTTTTACTCCAGTTCGGCAGAACTGGATCAGAACGATTTTTTTTTTTTTTTGTGATGGTGAACAGTGTAACGGCGCCGCCTGGAATGCACCAAGCGGCGCCGTTTTACTCCAGTTCGGCAGAACTGGATGCGTCCACAGTGACCCGGCGCCGTTTGATTCAGTCCAAACTGCGCCGTTTTGGAATTTTTTTTTTTTTACATATTCAGCCACAACATTTAACAAAAAATAATTAACTACAAACTAAAATATAACACACCAAATAGCATATTATGAAGCTCTTCACAATTAAGGAGAATTAAAATTTTCAAACTCAAAATCACATTAAGTAAAATTATGTACAATTAACTAAATAAACATAAAAGATCACTTATCTCTTAGATCTTGGAGGATTAGAGAGACTTTTTCAAGTTCTCTGGGGTCTCCTCCGTTATAGTGTTTGAGACGATGGCCGTTAACCTTGAAAACTCTCTTATCCGGATGTGCAACTTCTACTACCCCATAAGGGTAAACTTTGTGGACTACGAATGGTCCGGACCATCGTGACTTGAGCTTTCCAGGAAAAAGCTTCAACCGAGAGTTAAATAATAGCACTTGATCTCCCTCCTTAAATTCCCGATTCGACAATATGTGCTTGTCATGCCATTGCTTCACTTTTTCCTTGTAGATTCGTGAGTTCTCATAGGCATCTCTCCTCCACTCATCAAGTTCATTAATTTGGAGTAGTCTGGTTTTCCCTGCAAGATCATGATCAAAATTAATCAATTTAATTGCCCAATATGCCTTATGCTCAACCTCAACCGGTAAATGACAAGACTTCCCATAGACTAATCTATATGGAGTAAACCCGATAGGGGTCTTGTATGTAGTCCTATATGCCCACAAAGCATCATCAAGCTTAATACTCCAATCTTTCCTAGTATGTTCAACAATCTTTTCCAAAATTCTTTTGATTTCTCTATTAACCACTTCCACTTGGCCACTAGTTTGAGGGTGATAAGGGGTTGCCATCTTGTGTGTAACACCCAATCGAAGCAAGACCTTCTCAAGTTGTTGGTTACAAAAATGAGTTCCCCGATCACTAATTATGGCTCTAGGAATGCCAAAGCGAGTAAACAATTTTTTTAAAAATTTAACAACCACTCTAGCATCATTTGTTGGCAAAGCTTAGGCTTCCACCCATCTAGAGACATAATCAACTGCAACCAAGATGTATACATTGCCAAAAGAGTTTGGAAAAGGACCCATGAAATCAAAACCCCAACAATCAAAGACCTCACATACTTGAAATGTAGAGAGGGGCATTTCATGCCTTTTTGAGATATTACCTGTCCGTTGGCAATTGTCACATTGTTCTACATACCTTTGAGCATCTCTAAACAAAGTCGGCCAATAAAATCCCGACTCAAGTACCTTTCTTGCTGTCCCATTGGCGTGATAATGACCACCAGCCGGACCTTTGTGGCAATGCTCTAATATGCTCATGTTCTCAGGGTAGGCTACACATCTCCTTATGATTTGATCTGCACAAATTCGGAACAAAAACGGATCTTCCCAAAGATAGTACTTTAATTCCGAAAAGAATTTCTTCTTTTGTTGAGGGGTTAAATTCTTTGGTAAGATCCGACCCACAATATAATTAGCATAATCTGCAAACCAAGGGGTGTGATCATCATTACCCATAACCAAGTATAACCTCTCATCAGGGAATATGTCATTGATGTCTTCCTCGTTCAATTGCTCCAAATGTGGATTCTCCAACCTTGATAGATGATCAGCGGCAAGATTCTCCGCTCCCTTCTTATCTCTTATCTCCAAATCAAATTCCTGCAATAAAAGTACCCACCTAATTAGTCTAGGCTTTGCATCATTTTTGTTGAAAAGATATTTGAGTGCTGAATGATCAGTATAAACAATGACTTTAGACAAAACAAGATAGGAGCGGAATTTATCAAAAGCAAAAACTATGGCAAGAAGCTCCTTCTCGGTTGTGGTGTAGTTTTCTTGTGCTTCCGTCAAGGTCTTGCTTGCATAGTATATCGGTTGAAAATGCCTTTCTTTCCTTTGTCCAAGCACTGCCCCTACTGCAAACTCACTTGCATCACACATTAGTTCAAAGGGACTGGACCAATCGGGGGCAACCAATATGGGGGAGTCAATCAATTTTTGCTTCAATATAGTGAAAGCAATTAAGCATGTATCATCAAAAACAAAGGGTGCATCTTTTTCAAGCAAATTTGTAAGAGGTTTAGCAATTTTAGAAAAATCTTTTATAAACCTTCTATAGAATCCTGCATGACCAAGAAAACTTCTAATTGCCTTTACCGAAGTTGGTGGTGACAATTTTTCTATGGTCTCTACCTTGGCTCTATCAACTTCTATGCCCTTGCTAGAGATCTTATGCCCCAATACAATGCCTTCTTTAACCACAAAATGACATTTCTCCCAATTCAAAACCAAATTAGTTTCTTCACATCTTTGCAAAACTTTTTCAAGATTTTTCAAACAAAACTCAAAAGAATCACCAAAAACAGAGAAATCATCCATAAAAACCTCCATAATATCCTCCACAAAACCCTCAAAAATAGCTAACATGCACCTTTGAAAAGTTGCAGGAGCATTACACAAACCAAAAGGCATGCGACGGTAAGCAAAAGTACCATAGGGACAGGTAAATGTAGTTTTCTCTTGATCTTCCGGGGCTATTGGAATTTGAAAGTACCCCGAAAAACCATCAAGAAAACAGTAATACCTATGACCGGCAAGTCTCTCAAGCATTTGATCAATGAAAGGCAGTGGAAAGTGATCCTTCTGAGTGGCATCATTGAGCTTCCGATAATCTATACACACTCTCCAGCCGGTTACGGTCCTCATGGGAATCAACTCATTTTTCTCATTAGGCACGACGATTATCCCTCCTTTCTTGGGAACTACTTGGACGGGACTCACCCACGGACTATCCGAGATAGGATATATGAGACCGGCATCAAGAAGTTTGATTACCTCTGCTTTGACCACTTCCTTCATGTTTGGGTTTAGCCTTCTTTGGGGTTGTACCACCGGTTTGAAGTCTTCTTCCATCAATATTTTGTGGGTGCAAAATGAAGGGCTAATACCATTGATGTTGGATATCTTCCATGCCATTGCCTTTGTATGCTTCTTTAACACCTTTATGAGCTCTTCTTTCTGTTCTTGCAAATCGGTTGCAATGATCACCGGGAGTTTAGAATTATCTACAAGAAAAACATATTCCAAATGATCCGACAGTTTTTTCAACTCTAGCTCCGGGGGTTCTTCAATGGAGGACTTCATTCTACCCCATTTTTCCTTCTCAATTCTTTCGAACTCCATCCCTTCGGTTGTGATTGGAGATGACTCCATATGTGCTATGACTTCACCATTCTCATGACACTCCTTCTTTGCTTCTTCATCTTGCAACAAGGATATCTCTAAATGATCATCATTCAATAATCCCTGAACATGGTTGGAGACAATGTCATCAATAATATCTATCCTAAAACAAGAATCATCATGATCAAGAGAATATTTCATAGTCTCAGGAACTTTAAAAATACTTTCTCTTCCCCTACCGTAAGGGTTAACTTCCCTTCACATACATCTATATTGGCCTTATCGGTAGCTAGAAAAGGTCTTCCTAAAATCAAAGGCACCTCCACATCCTCACTCATATCAAGTATCACAAAATCAACAGGGAATATGAATTTATCAACTTTCACAAGTACATCCTCAATAATTCCCCTAGGATACTTCACCGATCTATCGGCCAATTGAATGCTCATTCTAGTTGGTTTAGGTTCACCCAATCCTAACTTTTTAAACATCTCATATGGCAACAAATTAATGCTAGCACCCAAATCTGCTAATGCCCTACCAATTGACAAACTACCAATAGTACAAGGGATAGTAAAACTCCCTGGATCCTTTAGCTTTTGCGGTAGCTTGTCCTTGTTTTGAAGAATGGCTGAACACTCCTCATTCAATGTCACCATTGAGAACTCCTCCAGCTTTCTTTTCTTGGATTGTCAATATTTACTTTTTTATGACTCTTAAAAGTAAAATTTCAATGTTAGATTTTGAGTTTATCTTCTTTTTTCTGTGAATAATATATTAAATAAAAATAGGAATGTGATTACAAAAAAAAAATGCAAAAAAAGAATTCAAATATTACAAAACGCATACCGACAAGTTTAGATTGAGGGATACTTAATTAGCAGTGGTTGTTTGTGCAGTCAGTACCACAATGGTCCATCTTGGTACCCAAAGCTTGGACCATATATAACCCTTTCGAAGTCTGTCTCGTGACATTTTGGATATTTTGGTTCGTCAAATCTACGAGCTCAAACTCTTGTGCAGCCTCTTTTCTGGGGATGCTTATCAAGAGTGGCAAGCTGATGTACAATGTCCTTAATTTTCATGTTCTTTCTGAGTTCCCTGCTCTTACAACTACATTTGATGTTGAACCGCTGATATTTTGCAGCTTTTTCAATTCTTTCCCTCGTCCAATTTGCCAAATCTTGTTAAAAGGATTTTGCAGATATTTTCACTCTTCCTTAGGCGCATGAAACAAGATTTGTTTTTTGGTAGAAATTAGATTTGAATCTCTTCAAGAAAGAAGAGTGATGAATGCCGTCTACGAGAGACCTTTCTCGTACTGTAAGAAGTATGCCATTTTAATACATGTACTACCAAATTTGTCCAGTAGGCTGCATATAACCTAACCACATGTTAATTCCAATAGCTTAGAGGAATCGGTCCATTGTTATTGTTACGATAAAAGTACTATTAAGCTATTTTGAACTCATGAACTATGTTCATTAATTACTTCAGATGCAATAAATAGAAAATATTACTAATATATTGATCTTGTTATGAATTTGTTGGCGCACAATTATTGTTGGCATAACGAAATCTAATATTAATATAGAGAATTGAATAAGGAAACTATAATGAAGAGAATATAGAGAAAATATAGAAAGAAAATAGAGGGAGAACATAAAAACTTTTATTCATTTTTTGAGAGTAAATAAATCAAATGAGTGTATACAATACATCACTCTAAATCTTTATTTATAGAGTTCAGGGGTACATATCAATAAGAAGAGATAATAATCACTCATTTGAATAGAGGAAGCGATTTACTAACTTTGTGTTAATATTTGTCTAAGAAACCCTTCAAATTTGTTTTTAATTTGACATTTTGCATAAAACAATTGAGAGAGAATATGATGAGAGAGAAAGGTTATGTTTGCATAAAAGGGCAAAAAGCAAAACATGTGCATATAAAAAATGTATTCCTTTTTTATTTTTAATGGCCTTGTTACTATATTGAGATATTTCAAAATATTTGACACTTTTCATAAAAGATAACTATTAGATACAAAGTTTTCAAAATTAAAGATAACTATTCTATTGGCTCAACACTGTAAGGTTTAGCAGTGGGTAAAAATTTGTTATCCTAAAGATAATAATGGAAATAGATCTCAACACCAGAGAAAAAGGAATAGATGAAAAAGCAATAAAACTAATTAAGTGCTAAGCCTATTCATTTCCCCCAATAAACAACTTGTGACCATTTTCCATTCTCACTCACACGCTGAACGCCCACTAGGGTATTAGCGACGGCAAATGACAAGTTGTTTATAAGGGAAAATAATAGATTTGGTACTCGAAATACATAGTTTCCAGTTATTTATATAAGTGATCAAAATTTTAGTAGCTCTATCTGCAAAAATAGAGTTGCTGAGTTAAGTCAAGGGCGGCTATGAGAGAGGTATGGCTCCTTTTTTTTTTTTTTTTTCCCTTAAGGAGTTGAAGCTGATTATCTAATACACACAACAAGAAAATAGTAATTTTTGTTGATTTTTGTTATGTAGTGGATTTGAAACGTACTGTCTTTTGGTGAAATCTGTCTATTTTGTCAAATTAATTAATGAATCTCAACAAAATTGTCAGTACTTTTTTAAAAACTATTTTTATTGTTTCTTCTCCAAATTAGCTACTCTTAAATACAAAACAATTTCCTTCAAGCACACCTTTGAACTAGGAGAGCTTATTGGACTACATACATACATAAGTACACATAAGAGAGAGCGTAGACATTTCTTTCATCTCGTTTTTAATAGTCTTCTTAATATATTGAAATGTTTTAAAATATTTGAATATATTATATATTACTATCGATTAATTATGATTTTTATTATATATATTATTTTTATATATTTAAATTTAACATAAAGTATTTATTATTCTATATATTTTTTATGTTATATTATATTATTTTTATAATGTACTTCCAGTTGGCTAACTCTGACTAAACATATTTACAAAATATCACAAAGAGAGTAACAAAGATCACCAAAGATACAAATCAATTATTGATCTCAACAGAGTAGCTGCCATTATACTGTATTAAACAACAAGGGGTGATCATCGGGAATAGAGCTGCTTCCGGTGGTCCATATGGAACTGGCATCAGAAATTGTTTCTGTTTCTTCCTCAATCCGTCCAAGACTCCCAAAATTTTCTTCAATTCTCTGATTCGGTTTTGAGACTCTAATTCTTTCCAGGTCAATGGCTATTTCTCTCATTGTCGGCCTTTTCTTCCCGTTCAAGTTTAGGCATTTTTCTGCGAGCTTAGCGACAGCAACGATCTCCTCCTTGTTCTTGTCATCTAGAATTTGAGCATCAAGAATTGTGGAGAGACAATTCTGTTCCATGGATACCAAAAATCGTGTTGCTAGACTCAAATCACTGTCTTCTACACTTGACCCCTGGGAAATGGGCTTCTGTCTTGTTAAGAGCTCGACAAGAACAACGCCAAAGCTGTAAACGTCGCTTTTTTCAGTAAATTTGCTCGACTGGAAATATTCAGGATCCAAATAGCCAAAAGTCCCTTTAATCAGAGTAGTTATGTGAGTTTTGTCATCCCCAAAGGACTTGGAAGTTCCAAAATCTGAAACTTTAGCAGTATATTTTTCATCCAAAAGAATATTGCTTGACTTGACGTCTCTGTGGTAGATGGGAACTGATACTGCTGAATGCAGATAGGCTAAAGCTCCTGCGACCTCCGTTGCTATTCTTAGTCGAATATTCCATGTTAAGAACTCGTCGCTCTCCTTGTGGATAAGGTCGTAAAGAGTTCCGTTCAGGATGAACTCGTAAACAAGTAAAGGAACTTCTGTCTCTAGGCAACAACCTAATAGTTTCACCACATTCTTATGAACAACTTGTGAAAGAACCACAATCTCATTGATGAAATGTTGGAGCTGCCTTTCATCAACGTGTTTCGATCTTTTTATTGCTGTAATTCTTCCATCAGTTAACATTCCTTTATAGACAGTACCTTGGCCTCCTCGTCCGAGTATCCTATTTTCATTAAAGTTGTCTGTCGCCTTCTCCAACTCTGCTGCTGTAAAAATTATAGTTTTCGGGATCTCACTGTCATTAGCATGAAGTTGTTTCTGTAACAAAAGACCACCATTTCGCTTGAAAAATTTCTCTTTCTCCATTTTTTCCCTTCTTCTAATTAGAAATTTGTATGACATGAAACTAGCAGCTACCAGAAGTAAGATGCCAATACTTGTGGTAACTCCTGCATAAAGAGAATATAATGCGGCTGTTACCACTTCAACATCTAAACAAAAGAAAATTACATAATTCATGTCTTCGTGTATATATATAGCAGGAACGAGGATATTAATCAAATCAAAACCTACCACTTCGTATAAAGTGTTAATTCAAACCAAATGAATACTACCTTGTCACTCGTGCACAACACATTAAGTGTCGAAATTCGGAGCAAAACGAGGGAAGACATGATACGTGTACGCAGTAGTATATAGGTTAGCTAGCATCTTAATTTACCAAGCATGATGCATGCTATGTTCTTTCGTGGCTTAGAAGGTTATGGAGTTGGAATGTTGCCTTTAAACGTGTAATCGTGCAACTTGCAAGGGTGTAACTCTTCATAAGAGATAATCATGTTAAGAGACAAAATTCTATCCCAAGTATCAACCTTAAAAATGATAATGATAGAATAGTAACTTAATTGGTAAAAGTATATTTTATAAATTCTAGAGAAAAAAATTACTTTTTTTTATTTATCAACAAAGAAGAGAAAAAAATGAAAAACTATCAACTCTAGACTGTTAAAACAAAACGTATAAAATCATAAAAGATTCGTATTTGGGTTAGAAATAAAAACTCTTACAGATGAGGATTATTTAAATTTTTAAATTTTCTCTTTGTTGAATGAGTCTTCCTCATTCATTCCCAGAAATAGGAGAGAAAAATAAGAAGAAAAAAAACGTAATCGATTGTGTATCTAAAAGGCATCTTCCTCTCATTCAATCGATTGAGTGTTCCTCATTCACCTGGATTGGTTGCCTTGTTTAAGTGCAACATTATTTACCTCTAGGAGATTTAAGTGTTTATATCTAAAACACAATGGGATAAAGTGTAAAATTCTAGAATAGTTAGGGGCACAAATGTCATTTCATGAGCATTATGGCATTTAAGATAGTTGACTAATGATCAACTGGAGTAAGTTATTTGTCTCTGATCAACATGATATACTAAAGTACTTAATAAACTTAATAGGCATAAACTGCAATAATGTGGGAATCATCAATCTAAAACGAGAACGGAAAATCATACCAATGATGACATACGGCCCCGTGCCTTTATTCTTGAGACAACCTATACCATCTTTTCTTCCATCGCCTTCGTACCCGTTTGGGCAAGAACACGTATAATTTCCCGGCAGATTTATGCATACTCCATTACAAGAATTCAAAATTTCACATTCATTAATATCTGAAAATGAAGGTATTAAGTCATACAAACAGAAAAACAGAAAAAACAAAAGAAAGAAATTAGATTATACGGCACTATATTGGAAACTTATGAAGTCGGTTCTCAATACCTTTGCAGCCATCTTTTAGGTATGGATTCCCTTCAAAACCCTCTCTACAGTCGCAGTTATAGCCTCTTCGACTCAAGGAATCTTTGCATTCGCTATGAACCGATTGACATGCATAAGTCGATTTATTTTCCAGTGCTTGTTGGCAAGTCAGATTTTGAACTGACCAGTCAAGGACGAGAGGAAGAGTGGTCCCTGTTTCCTCCGTTAAATCCCGGAGATCTGCAGAAGAAAAATTGTAATAGCCCGCTTCTGCTACGAACGCATGCCCGCATGGATTGAATTCGTAGACATTCGTGTAATTCCCGTAGCTGCCAACTTCCAGTTCAAATTCAGTTGTTCCAAAAGGAATCGATATAGCACAACAGCCGATTCCGTTGCATGATCCATTTTGTACCCCTTCTAAGGTGGCGCAGGTTGATGCGCAGCCACTCCTGTATCCACCGCTGCCAGTAAAAACTGCAATAGTATCACAACCTATACCGGTGAGCTGGTTGCGCGTATTGGATATGACAAAGTTTTCCAAACTGAACCGCAATTCAGATCGGTTCCTCTCTCCAGAACCATTGTAACAACCGGTAACCGTGAATGATGGAACTCTTAGGTAGCCATCGACAGATATATTGAACACTTCACGACGCTGCAGAAATGGTCTTGGAGGGTTGTATGTGTAGTTGCAGGTGATATTGAAAGAATCGTCAAGAGAGCAGTTGCGGCCGATACCGAATGGAAAAGGGATGTCAACATTTCCGCATCTACTGGGACAGCCGGGTTGAGATTGAGCTGCTACTGCTGGTATCTTTGCTACCACAGCAAAAACAAAAACTACTTGCAAATACAGCAGCGAAGAACGCATGTTTCTATTGTAAAGAAATATCAATAATCGAAAATCGTAACATATAGTCTATCGAACATATGAATATCATTGCTTTATCTTCAGAATCGGAAGGAGAACGCAAAGCCTGCTTGCGGAATATAGAGAATAAAAAGACGTACGGTTTACGTTGACGAAGACCTATAAAGGCTTGACATTTCTTTAAAAAATAAATATCTTTGTTGCGATAGTAAATTGCGTGAACAATTATAAAAAGATCTCGTTGGACTGTGACCGTAATTCAAATGTGGTACCGGTTAACGTTGGCAGACTGTTTCACGCATCGGGCGTTATTCCAACGACCAGGTATTCTAAGAAATTTTCATTGATGGACTGCGTCTAAATATGAAGCTAAGGTTCCCAGTATAAAAGGTTGTTGACTAAATGTCGTCATCTTTTTCTGACTTTTATGAAAAATACCATCCAAAATAATGACTTTTTGGGAGCTCAAGTTGATTTGTGTTTCTTTTCCCTTCTTTCTTTTATGAATATATATTAATTGTGTCAAATAATAAAATGTTTCTCTTTCCAGATTCGGTTTGCTTAGTTACGGTTTGAAGCATCCCCAAGATTTTTTTATCCTCATTCAGTACCCGTATCCGTTTTAGTATCCCAAAGCGTTTAATTTCTCCAGTTTCCGAAGAATTTCACTTCATTTAATGGGAACAGATTCTTTACATGTGCAGAAGTTGTTCGAGTTGATTAGGGTGGAGACAATATTTTTTTTAGTACATGCAGATTAAATCTCAACCGTCAAATTTTGATCTAACGGTTGAAAATTCACATGTTGAGAATAATTATTCAGGTAGAATAATTATTTTCTATAGAGGGAATAATTATTCTAACAGGAATAATTATTCTCAACGTGTGAATTTTTAACCGTTAGATCAAAATCTGACAGTCGAAAATCTATTTTGTACATACTGAAAAAAGTACTGTATGTACCATAGTCAAGTTAGAAGTCGTTTCCTAAACAGGAAAAGTCTGCTTTTCTAGTTTTTCCAGCCTTCCAAACTTTTCCCGTAGTTTCAATCACGGCTGGGGACTTCTACAAGAAAGCTCCTCCTTTCACACTATGGGATTAATTATGACATTAATTCGTTTGGAGGCAATGTTTTCTTGAATCTGTTTATCGACTGATCAGTAATTACACTAAACCTTTGAAGTTATTCTTATACTTTCTGTTTCAATTACTATGTCAATTCAAGATCCGGTACCTCCACGGCCTCCTACTCCTCCGGAACTGGACGGGAAAACGAACTTGACCGGGATCATTGTTGGTAAGTCGTCGTTCTCATATATTTTGGGAAAAAGAGACAAAACGTCATCCTATTGGATACTGTACATAAGAGTAATTAGTAACTATTTAACCAGAACAAAGTGAATTTCTTTCAGACTATTCTAATCAGATCACTCTGTTTAGGTTTTTCCTGCTCAATAGACATTTCTCTTTGGGCATTTCTATATTAGTTAAGTTTAAATGCTAATCTTGAGCTTATACAGGTGTTAGTTTTGTCGGTGGAGGTATTATAGCGTACAAATGGCTAAAAACAAGATGGATTAAGAAGACCAGAGAGAGATTTTTCAAACAAAATGAGGGTCTTTTGTTACAGAAACAGTCATGTGATCATGATAGCATAATGGAAACTATAAGGCTTGTCACATCAATGGATTTGGAGAAGGCCATAGACAATTTCAATGAAAATTGAAACACTTGGTAGAGGGGGCCAAGTTATAGTTTCTAAAGGGATGTTAACTGACACTACAAGAATTTTTCATTTTTGCGACGGACTATTCCGTCGCAAATCCGTAGCAAATTATAGATTGCGACGGATTTGCGACGAAATAGTTCGTCGCAAAAATAGAAGTCGCAAATTTGCGACGGATACCATTTCCGTCACAAATTTGCGACGGATAACATTTCCGTCGCAAATTTGCGACGGAATATTTGCCGTCGCTGAATTGCGACGGAATATATCCGTCGCAAGTCTGCGACGGATTTGCGACGGATAGATTCCGTCGCAACTCAATTTTAAAATTTTTAAGTGATAATTTTTAAATAATTATTCTTAAAAAATAAGCATAATCAATTTAGCGAGGGATTAGCAACGGAATCTCAGAATTTTTTTATTTCAATTTAAATTTTTCGTCGCTAATTCGTTGCTAATTAATGACGAAATTTCAAAATTTTTTTATTCTAATATAAACTTCCGTCGCTAATCCGTTGCTAATTAGCGACGGATTAGCAACCGAATTTCAAATTTTTTTTTTATTTCAATTTAAATTTTTCGTCCCTAATCCGTTGCTAATTAGCAACGGATTAGCGACAGAATTTTAAAATTTTTTTATTTCAATTTAAAAATTTCCGTCGCTAATCCGTTGCTAATTAGTAACGGATTAGCGACGAAATTTTAATATTTTTTAAATTTAAATTTAAATTTTTCATCGTTAATTCATTATTAATTAGCGACAGATATTGAATTTCTAAAATATTTAAAATTTAATATTTTGTCCTTGTTTTTAAAAAATTTTTAAAAATTATAAAGATTGAATATACTTTTAAATAATATTAAAATAACCACATAACATTATTGAGATACAAAATTATTCTTATTATAAAAATAAAAATAAAAAAAAATGTCTGATCAAAAGGTTCAAAATATTTGATTACATTTTACAAGACAAAAAAAAAAGAATTGAGGCCCACTTGAATTGGATATGAGTGCCTTCCACCAAACGGTAGCTACTTCTTTGGGATGTCTCAGTTTAGTCATCGTTGTCAGATTCTAAATATTGCTTTTCATTTAAACCTCCTTCAGACGCCTGGACTTGGCCAATAGAGGCAGCCTTTTTGGCCTTCTCTGTATCCTTTTTCTTGCAGAACTCCTCTAGCTGTAAGAGAACAGACAATAATAAACTTAGAAAATGAAACACGGTTGCATTCAATTTGTGAAAAAAGCACTCAGATTTATTATCAATCATCAAGGAATCTAAGGCGCAAAACAAGATTGCTTTATCTACTTGGTTATACTATCTTTTGTTTTTATTCTCTCTTTGCATTCAGCCATGGTGCAGATCAAGGAAACTTCTAAACACAAATAGACCTATCCTTCCAGAAATATAATAAAAAAAGGCATTAAACCTTAGTAAAATTAAATGGGTCCTAAAAGGCAATCTTGGAGCCTTTCACCTTTCTTCAACAAAGGCCACTTCCTTACCAGTTTCATTACCATCTCTAAGTGCAGTAAGAGAGTTTCAGAGATTATCCAGGTTCCGGATTAACCAACCAAGCATAAGAAACTGTCCTAGAATTCGAAACTCATTAAAGGCAGTTAGTTTAGGAGATTTGAAGCTTTGTTCTAATTTCCTTTTTCATTACATCAGTAACAGAAATTACTCACATACAAAACATAATCTTTAACTAAATCAAGATATTGGGACTACAGTAATATAAGTGAGGAACATCTGAGAAAGAGAAAAATATCTTATACCTGAATAATAACAAAAAAAAACTGAATGCATTTTCAAGCAGTAAGGATCAAACAGCCATGAAGTTCAAACATCCAGATGAACGCATTTTCAAGCAGTAATATTATAAGGGAACTCTGGCATAGTGCTTACCGTTTCTTTGCACCATCTTGACCTAGCTTCTTCTCCTGCAGCGACTTCTCAAATGCAAGGCACCCATCACGTTTCCAACAAATCTGAAAAAGTCAGCAAGACAAGACAAATGGTGGAAACAAGTGACTTAGAAATAAAAAAAGAGAAAAAAATAAAAAAAGAGAAGAAAGGTTAGCCAGTAAAACTCCCGTTTGGTGGAGTCAATTCAAGAAGCTTTTTGACCCGTTCTTCATAGTTGAGTATTTCATCCTTCTATAATCAGTTCAAAAGGCAGCTATCTCCTATTCAATTTCAGCAAAATATCAGGCTAGACAAACTAGAAATCAAAGCCTCCTTTCATTCTTTTGCTAAAAAAGAACAAACACGGCCAGATAAAGAATGAAGAAACATTGTTTCCATGAGTTGACATTCTATTTATGTATTTTGCATTGAACTGACAACACAGAGAATCATAGTGCTAGGAATACTACCCGACAACAAAGAAGTGATGGACATCAATGTGCCAAGACTCTGCAGAATCTTCAGAATTCTCAAACACAATCTCAGCATAACCTCGATAATTCGCAGCCATGACAGAAGTCTGGATATAAGCACCAGCACCAGCGGGGCTATATGGGATGCTACCAAGAGAGAAGACCCCTTGAATCTTGAAATAATCGGCTAGTTTGAGTGGTGTATCAGCTGGGGCGAAGGAAACGCTATTAACAGCATATCTCTGTTTCCCATTGATGATTGGAGCAGAGTTTCCTTTTAAATAGTCTTTTCTCTTTCATCATGAATTTGCATTAGCAATTTACTGATTCTGCTAAATTCTTATGTTACGACATCAACATTCTCCTTAAAATACAGGTAAACAAGTCCAATTTTAATGGTTGTACCTCAATTTTAATGGTTGTACCTCCGTGAGCACTTGTGATGTGAATCTTGTTGAGGCAACTACATAGTAATCTTGTGGAGGTTGATCAGCTGTGACCAGCACAGAGTAAGACTGTCCAAGATGGATATCAAGAGAATCATAAGTATTCTGCAATGTATGAGTGCCTTCTATCTCAACTAGCAACATTTTGTGCCCCTGGATTCTGAAATTTATGGCAGTTGTAAGTCCAACATTTGATATCCTGAACCTATAGGTCTTGCCTGGGCGGTAAGGTTTTAAAAGTGAGAATCCAGAAATAACCAGTTAACAGAAATGAGATGATTCGAGTTCATGTCTGATAATTCAACTACTTACCGTGATCAACTGTGAACATGTAACCATTTGATCCCCGCCCATTGATGAGAAGCCCAACATTTGATATCTGATCTTTGACTTGTAGAACATAAGTGAAGTTCTTTCCTGGTGGAATGGGGCAATTAGTACACCAGACTCCATCCTGCCACGAATTTCTTCTCTGCTGCAAACCATTCCTAAATTACAGGCACTCAAAGTTAGTGGTTGAATTCTTTTCCAATATTGAGTAACAACTTAGTAATTGACTGGTTCATCCGAATGTGGAAGATAGTGATAAATGACAAATCTCGAATTTGTTTTAAAGTTACCAAGGAACACTTAGAAGAAAGCTGATTCCATCCAAATAATGTTTGCCATAAGTGATGAATAGATGTTACTGTTTCCATTTCCCAGTTAATTCCTTAGCTCAAGTTAAGTTTTTAATTGATTTCCAAATAGTTTGCTAGGACCAACTAAACAAGAACATGTTAAAAGCTCTGTACCATAGCCTTGCAGTAAACTTAAGCTGGAAATGTGAATAAAGAACTATAAAGAAGCATTTAAAGCCAGCTTTTGAAATAGAAAACTCATGCCCAGTTGGGCAGGTACTAACCATTTAAATGACAGAAAGATAGCTTCCTTAAGACCTGTGCCGACGCCATTCAACTTGAGAACTTCAACCCAAAAAAATTCTCCTTCCTCTTTACCCCTCCCCCCTTACTATATCCCTATCAAAAATCCCTAAATTACAGAAGATCCCTAATTCCCAAAAACAACTCGGATCAAATTAAACTGAAAAAAACAAACATGTTTACATTTGAAGAAAAGAATTAACCCAAGAAAAACCTCTTGTTCCAATCATCGACGGTCGAGTTCCTTTCAGTGCAACATTTGAAATTTCAACTGAATTTGAGAGGGGAAAAAGAAAAAGGGTTGAAAGGGGGACGGGCGGGAGAGCGGAGGGGAAGAGAGAGAGATGGGTCTTCATATGCTTTTGGAACTGAGATGGGGAAAGAGACAGGGAGGACTCAATTTTATCAAATATATGAGCGGGAAGAAGTGGAGGGAAAATTATATTTTGGGAGAGCTTAACTAAAAATATAAGAGAAAAATTTCTATTTAAATTTTACTACCTTTTATTATGTGAATTTTACCATTAACTTTTTAATCAATAAAAATATCATAAGAACCCCGTTAATAATATAAATAATTTATATTATTAATTGAAAAATATAGAAACTAATTTCTTAATATATTAAAACTAACAAAATTTAATTTAAAATCAATTAGAAACCAATCGTAAAATTCATAAAAAAAATATTAGATTTAAAAATCGATTTGAAACCTATATATGTTGCATTACACAGATGAATCATATAATTCATCAAAAAAATTATAATATGTTACATTACACTAATATATCCTATACACATTACAACATATTTTTTTCAGACATATGAATGATATATGCTATACAGACATGTTAATTTTATGAATTGCAAACATACAAGATTAATAACATATTGTATATAAAATCAGAATAACTATTTATGATACATGAATATAATATAATGAATAAGTAGTGATCATTCACAGATTTAAAACACTTACGGATTTGCGACTAAATTTATTTTCTAATGTGTTTCTTTTCTTTCTCTTCCACTCCTCCAATAAGTTTATGGTTAAAATTTTCTTAATAATTAATATTTATGATATATATTCATTTTAATTATCATATATCGTGTGCTAATATATTTATTAACCTCACCAACATTATATATTGTAGAACATTATTACATATTATAAATTAGTCATACATAAAGCTTTAACTATTAGTATTATACAGATATGTAATATACCTTTATATGTTTTGTATCATGTGTCATTATAGTCAATAGATATGTTACATCAAAATAAATTACAAAATACATATTCGTATGTGTCTTTATATAAATATTATTAAATATAGAATGCCAATATTTCATAATACATACTACAAGCATACTATATTTATAAATACTAAATTAAATACTTCATTTATGACCACCGTAAGATATGACGCACAAAAAACACACGAGGATGGAAGAATAGGGAGAAAAAAATTAATACGCCGCAAATCTGTCGCAAACTGTCAGTAAAAAAAAATTCCTCGCAAACTCAGTCGCTAATTTGCGACGGATTTACGACGGTAATTATTTTTTTATTTATTTTTAAAATTTCTTCGCAAAGCCGTCGCAAATCTGCGACGACATTTTATTTAAAATATTTTTTTATTTCTATTTGAAAATTTCATCGCAAATCCTTTGCAAATCCGTCGCAGATCGGTGACGAATTTGCGACTGCATTTATGTAAATATTTTTTTAATTTCTATTTTTTAAATTAGTCGCAAAATCCCGTCATTGATCGGCTGACTTGATTTGCTACTGAATTTATGTAAATATTTTTTTATTCCTATTTTAAAATTCCGTCAGAAATCAGTCGCAGATCCGCGACTGATTTGCATGACTAAATTTATGTAAATATTTTGTTATTCTCATTTTTTAAACTTGTCCGTAAATCGTCGCGGATCCGCGACTTGATTTGCTACTGAATTTATGTAAATATTTTTTTATTCCCATTTTTTAGAATCCGCCGCAAACCGTAGTTGATCGACGACTGATTTGCTACTGAAATTTATGTAAATATTTTTTAATTCTTATTTTTAAATTCCAGTAGCAAATCCGTCGCCGATCAGTGACGGATTTGTGATTTTGATTCTAAAAATGGGAATAAAAAATATTTACATAAATTCCCAGTAGCAAATCCGTCGCCGATCACCCTACTTGATTTGCGACTAAATTTATCTAAATATTTTTTTATTCCCATTTTTTAGAATCTGTCGCAAACCCGTCAGTCGATCGGCTGACTGATTTGCTACGAAATTTATGTAAATATTTTTAAATTCCCATTTTTAAATTCCGTCGCAAATCCGTCGCAGTTCGGCGACGGATTTGCTACGGAAATTATTTGGTCGCAATTTTATCCACCTGTAGCAAATTCGTCGCAGATTTGCGACGAAATTTGCCCTCGCAAAATTGCGTCGCAAAATCTATTTTTCCTTGTAGTGTGATGGAAGAGTTCTAGCAGTTAAAAGATCGAAGTTGGTTGATGAAAGTCAGCTCGAAGAATTCATCAACGAGGTTTGTGGTTCTTTCGCAAGTAGTTCACAAGAACGTTGTTAAATTGCTTGACTGTTGCTTGGAGGCAGAAGTTTCGTTACTCGCATACGAGTTTATCCCAAATGGAACTCTCTTCGAACTTATTCATAGTGACAATGAGTTCTTTACATGGGAGATTCGGCTAAGGAATTTTAGGAGCTGAAATATGGTCACCCGAGTTAATGCACTGTACTGGCGATGGAGATCTATCTTCAGTAGAGTGAGTGCTATTGTCCTCTGTGGGTTCTAAAGTGTTCATTGCCTCAAAACCATTCATTTCGAACAAACTATAGAAGCTTATCATCCCAGATGTTCCAAAATGTTGTCGGTGGATAAAATATCCCAACCAACAGTCAAGAAAGAATAAGCTGGCTGCGGGCATTGAGTAGTGTTGTAAAACTGGCCGGCCCACTCCTTAAACCGGACCAAATGGGTCTAATTTATGTTTTTCGGGTTGAGAAACTTTCGATTCCATATCATCATATAAATCTATAATTAGTACGGATAGGATTTTTGGTCAATTACTAATTTTTTCAAAATAGCAAATGAACATTACTTTTATATATATATCATTTTTATTTTAAAAAATTTATAAGGAAGATATTTAAAGTAATATAATAGCACAAGGATAGAGGAATTAGTTTCATGAAACTAAACCAATCAACCCTAATGGTGGGCATGCTTTTATTTTTTTGTAATGTTTCTAATGCGTAAGAAAAACTATTCAACATCTCTGCGCTACGCGCGAGAATTTGGCTAGTGGTCCTTCTAATAATTAAAAAATAATACAACTTCAATTATCAATAAAGTATTTATTAATAATTTTTAAGATTTTATAATAAATGTATAATTAGTTTCTTCTGAATTTAGACAGAAATTAATATTCTAATAGTTAAAATGTACAAATACTAAATATTGTATTGCTTAAAACGAACTCTTAGTTAGTATAATTTGTTACTAAATATTAGAACATATAATTTAAATTAAATAGCAGAGTACCACGTTAAATATTTTAAACAACATATCTTTAATACAACATAAGTACAACACATCATAAGTAAGAGAACTTACCAATAGATGATACCATATTACAGTATGGAAAATCATTAGTAAAAGATGCTCCAAGTATCGTATAGGAGGCAAAATATTTGTACAAAAATCTATCAGCTACAACTGGTAAGTCTTTAGTCAGCAAAATCTAAAGACAATAACAGTTGTTGTTACTTAGCTGAACATGTTCTAAAGATCATAGAGCAAGTAAAATATTTGGACAAAATATAATGAGCTGGCAATGCTGAAACGTTTAGCCAGGAAGGCTAACAATGTTTGTCTTTAACTTTAGTTTTGGTTTCTGCATGTTCTTTGAAGACTTTATGAATTATTGTCAATGCTGCAAGTTTTTCTTTCTTGTTGACATAAACATCTGAATACCTTGATGCCAAATCAAATGGGTGGCAATGGTGCTAAAGAAAGCAATTCAGTCATTTGCGCACGGAAATTTTTGATCAGTAACTACTCAAAATTGATTAGGAAGGAAAAAGAGGCTCGGGTGGATTTTTTTAAGGAAAAAAAGCTCAATGATTTAGGAGAAATTAAGCCAAATATCATATGATTTTATTTTTAAAAAATCAAAAAATGCAAAACTTTCAGCTATCCTATTCCATTTCCATATTAGTGTGGCAGACCTAATTAAACTCAGATAGAGAATTGATCTAGACAATATCGGGCTAATTTTAACCTCCTATATGTTTAGATCTCGTACAACACAATCACTATATTAAGCTTCCATGAGTGCATTTTTTAATTTTCATCTTCAGTCATCAACAAGCATATAAAGTCCAAAGAAATTGTAGGCAATATTGCAATTGTCTAATAGTTAACAAAGAGAAAACATCATCAAATTGGCAAAAAACAGTTGATTTTTCAACATCAAGTAAATTTAAACAAAGAGAAAACCTCATGCAATTGGTAAAAATTCAACTAAAATAAAAATTCAACTAAATCTAACATTCAGGGTTGGTTAGAACTTATTGTAGCAACAAAGTATTGAATTTATAAATAATGACATTATGAGTACCTGCATACTAAAGAAATTATTTGTGAACTATATAAATTTAATAATAAGACAATTATAATAATTTTCTCTTTACATAAGATAAGCTCTCCATTTCCTTAATCTTCCTAATTATCAATGCCATAAAAATGGTGTGACATTCATTCAACTAAATTGAGAGTTTAATGCTAATGAGTGACACCAAAGGAAATGCCTTAGACAGGCAATTAGAAGAAAAAAAGACAAGAAATGTTTTGGTGATGGCACAGAGCATATAGCCAAGTATCACAAGAGAAAGAGAAAAAACAAATATTGAATAACAAATGTAATGTCTTTCACAATTTACTACACCTTTCAGGAAAACAAAAATAAGTGCAGAATTCAAAACCATCCAGAGTAAAATATCAAATCTCATAGTTAATTAGTATTCAAGGATCTTATTTTCTGATTCTTCGTCACTTTTTTCATCATTTGAAGATTGCAGCTTAGTAAACTTGTTTACTCTCCCTCTAAATGAAGCACCAAGAGTTGCAGAGTTGAATCGAATTGTGAATTAAGAAAAGAAATCTTTGAAGCATGCAATAAATAGACTGGAATTCTAACTCTCATAATACAAGTTCAAAGCACATTCAAGTGCATCACAGCAAACATACCGAAAAACATTCAAATATGCTCTCACCTAATGAGATTAATAGAATTATGAAAAGTTTGACCAAAACAAAATAGAAATAAGAAAAACGATTTTTCAAGAAACATGTGGATAGAAAATTCAATTCCCACCATAAAACTCCATAGTATATTATGGTGTATTTGAAATAAAATATAATATAGACATGAACCAAAATATGTCTCGCAGTGGAAAATTAACTAAAATGCGTACCTTAGCCAATATTATTCAAGTAATTGCGTAAAGATAATACCTTGATTTGTACAGTCTCGATTCCTCCATCTCTGTGTAGTTTTGTATGGGAGTCTTATAGCCTATGCCTATCAATGTTAAAAAAAACCCTGGAACTGATGGTGTTACATAGGCTTTATATAGGTTAGGCTAGGGACCCTCATATGATGGATACCAAATAGAGTTTCCTTCCATCAAGGAAACATCCAGAATATATTCTAAAATCATAACCAATCATATCTTTATTAATATTTACCTAATTTACTTAGATAGGAAAAAATATGGTAACTACTTATAATATGTGGGCCACATTAATGTCTTTTTATCAAGACCAAATTCTTACATTCTCCCACTTGGCCCACATGTTATAATTAGGTAAATGCCTTTATTAGTGATTGAAAAAACTCAAAGTATGGCCAAAAAACTTTACAATCACTCTATTGCATTATGGTTATGTGACGGTTAATTAATCAGAAAATGTAATACAAGAATCATAGCGGTTATGTTCTTCTATTGAACACTCCCTTCCATGTATTACAATGTAAAACATCTCCTAATCAAACCCCTAAACTTTATAAATGAACTTAATATAAGTCATTCACGGTCCAACTTTATGGATCCAATATGGATAACAACTTGATACATTAACTTTATGTGCACAATCATGTGAGTAAAATTACTCAAATGTCTAGACAATTAATGTTAGTATGGCAATACTTTTCTGTGTTAATTGAGTAACCAGAGTTGAATAATAAATCAGCCAGCAACTTAAAATTTCAACTCTATAACTTTATTCTCAATAGCCACTTGCTGCAAACTGACAAAGAAACTGTATGTCGAGTTGCTTATTCAATATATCAAAACACCTTGTTCAAAATGAACAATATAGTTGAATAATATAAATTTGGCTAATAAAATCGACGAACAATATGCCAAATTATATGCCTGTGATACTATCATAGCATCCTTGGATTTCTCATTCTTTCAATGTATTGTAACAAATAGATAATTATCTTAAATGTGACAAGCTTAAGTAATAAGCAACATTTTATATATCTTAATAAGAATATCATAATTTCGGTCACAAGAACATTGATAAAATGTTCTTTACAATCCTTCATTAATCTCTATGCAAATAATATAAGAGATTATAATTAAGACCCCTTTATATTGATATTCAAAATATAAAATTACTCAAAAGTCACAAATATCCTTTTGCCAAATTCTGCAAAATAAATATCAACATATGAGAGTAATAAACTTTATTTACTCCCACTGACCTTGAGGTATATAAATAAACAATGATGCACTTCAAAACAAAACGAAGAAACAACATCATAACTTTAGATATACCATTGGAAGAAAACAATTTCAGACATTTAGAGAGTTTCATTATCTTGCAAAATGAATTATCAAAATATATGAAAACATTTATACATGCACATGTATACCTCTCCATTATATATGATGCATATCAAATCATATTTTCATATCAATTAAAAGTAACTCTATATCAAAATGAGTTACAATGTCATGAATACTCCAATAGAATCCTTCATTAAAACTTAAAGTAAGTTTTCATGATAATGGATGCCCTTTAAATGAAATTTTGAGAAATAAGTCTAACTTTACTACTCAACATTACTAGATAAAACATAATGACCTATATTAGTATGCACTAATAGAGGTTAACTCTAGTAATTTGAACAAGATTTAGACTTAACTCTAATCTCAGATAGAACACTGCTTTATGGCATCAAACGAAGATATGGAGTCTAAATTATTCATGACTTATGAAAATATAATTGAATCATTTTTATTCTAACAAAAAGGTTAGAATATCAAAGGTATACAATCAATAGAAGTGATTAAAACTCTAAATTCATAAAGAACCTATAACTCCAATTGTTTTTGAAATCTTTCACCAATGGAAAATAAAAAAGAGTGCTCTTTATGTAGTTCTTCAAAGAAATCCTCATTTTTTAGTTTGAAAAACTAGGTGGATAATATAAAAGAACAATAAATTTAAAATTTGGAGTTAAAAATAATATCAAATAAACAACCACTTATTATCTTTATCCAATTTCATCGGTTAAGGGTTTTAAATTCCTTACCTCAGTTGGAAACTTTCATATGTGTAGTCATTAGAGATGCGGTTTCCAAACATTCTTGTAAAGAAAACTAAAAAGAAACCTCATCTTATACACAAAAGTGGTTCTAAAACTTTTCCAAAGGTACATGTAACTTAAATTACAAATACGTTTGTTCTCACAATATTAATTATAGTTCCATTTTCTAATCTCACAGCATACTTTATGGTGAAAATTAGCAGAATATCACGGAATATTCCTTTCCATCTTTTATTTCTTCCTTTCTCCTTATTTTCAAAACTTCTGAAGTATCAAGTACTTTAATTTTATCAAACAAGGATAAGAAAATACCTTATTGTGAATAATTTTCAATAAATGAGATAAGATATCTCTCACTATTCACACAAGAAATAAAAGCATTCAAAAACACTTATGATCTCATGGAATTCAGAACTCGTTTGACATTTTCTATAATCTTGATGGGTTTGCCTTACCTTATGCAATCCCAATAATTACTAAAAAGATCGAAGAAATCTTAAACTTTAAGGATTTCTTTCCTCATTTAGTAATCTTTATGGAGATGTTTTACAACCTCCTATATAAATATGTCAAAAGCAGATGAGCTCTAAATGGAAACATAATACTTTATGCCAATTACATTATTATGCAGGATTAAAACTAATGTATGAGTGAGTTTGACTTAAATATTTGAAAAATATTTTCAAATTTCCAAATTGAAATCAGATTTAAGCAATTTAACTTTGAAATAAAATTTTAAAAAATAGTAGGTTATGGAATATATTTTTCAAAAATTAATGTTTTAACATTGATTCTAAACTCCCACTCATCCAAATACATCATAAATGGATGCTTTTAATAAAAATAAATTTTATTTTCTTAAAACTCCTGCACAAAATTGGCGAATGAATTACAAACTGACTTTTTTTTTTATGTTATCAAATTCCATAAACTGGACTACAAAATGAGACCATTTCCTTATGAGTCATTCAACAAATGAAGGTAAGTTTATTTATAGCACTTCAAAATTATTCGTATGAAATACCATTAAACCACATTGGTATTTTCTTAATTGGAACACTTTACCCATTTATAAATATTTTCTTTTATCATAAGACACGATTAATACTTTATGTGTCTTATATTGTCTCTTTTCTCTTAACACACATGGTCAAAGATTTTATAATTGACCATTCATCTTTATGTGTGTACAAGCATGTATGCAATTATCAGCATACAAGAAAAAAGACCAAAAAAAAAATATCAATATATGACTCAAAACATAAAATCAAATGGAACATATAATCTAACATTGTCCTTTACTTTTGCAAACTTCTACTATATTGTGCATGGCCAAAATTTTTATTGCAAAGGATGTCACAAAATAACATTGAAATTATAAAATAAGAATTTTTCAAAGTCATAATCAAGGAAAAAATATAATAACCAACGATAAAGACATATTAATGCTATGAATTTCAAACTATCAGCTAATGAATCAACTAACGGCAATTCAAAAGTAAATTCTCGCATTTGATGGTCAAAACCACCAACCATAACACAATTTACTAAAATACTTTATAATAAGACAAATCAACTAAACTGGTAAGACAAATCATCCATACCTGCGGGCATAGGATAATTTTCTAAATGTCTAGTTTATAGTCTTATTTCAATTAATCTCATCAAAATAATAATCTCCCTGTGGGGCTGAGTTATTATTTCAATGAATTAATTTTTATTATTCTAAATGTCATCATTCAACCTCTTAACTTTATGAGGTTGAATTTATGTTTATGTACCAAATGCTTAAAATGCTGTGACTATTCTTAAGCACATGATATAAAATAAAATAAACTTGCACGATGACATTCAAGAATATTCTTAAATTTGTCAACTTATATTAATGTTGACAAAACTAAAATAGTGTACATATATACAATAAATTAGGTGTATAATAAATATTTATTTTGATAATTACTAATCACGAAACTTAATGTAATTAATAATCCTTATTATTTTAAAATACTTAGGATGCTGTGGCTACTCCCAAATACATAACGTAATTGTATTTCTGATAAACACCTCCAAAATATCAATTATCATTATGTTGATAAGATTTTTGTATGTACACATAATGTAATAAATATGCCTCTAAAATTATTTGTTACCTTATAGATGTCATTATTTAGTCACAAAAACTTTATGTGACTAAAATTCTTATGTGTCAAGTATTTAAGATGCTTTGGCTACTCTTAAACAATTGACACAAATATAAATATTTTTTATGACATCACAAATAATTATTTGAAAAATCAACTTAACTGTATGTTGATTTACACAAAATACATAGGGACATGAGATTTAATCATCATACCATATTTAATTCCATGACATTTTGTTTAAATATAGTCCAAAAAAATAATAAAAAATGTCATTGAATTAAAATAAAATAAATCAAAGTCCCAAGTTCAAAGAGACTTTATAGAGGCACTATTAAAAAAATATCTTGATACCCTAAAAGTTTAAGGCTTTAATAGAAGGAATAAAATATTCTTACCCTAAATTTATAATAAAATTTCTGGCATAAACTCGTAATCAGAAATTAAATTTTACAATAAAGAGTAGCCATTATATCGACAAAGATCATATAAGACAATTCCTAAGAGGAAAAAAAAAATCAAGGAAACCTTCTGCAAAGTAATTGCCTTTATTGAAGTCTAGAACCAAATAGAAAAAGGAAAAAGCTAGCCCTTTTTTTTTTTTGTGAAATTCATATAAGACAAAAATCAAAAGAAACATTCAGCCAAACGCATGGTTCGATGAAGGCTTAATTCACCACTAGTGCATGCAGTGGCTGAGACGACCAAGTAAGTAGGCCAATCAGTCCAGCGCAGACTGCCTTGAGGAGCGTGAAATTTAGCGTTGCTGAGGCACGTGACGAATTTTACAAGAGAGCTCAACGCTCAAGTGCGTGCACACGTTGTCTAATTCCTACCACTCCTCATTACCAAACAATAAGGCTAAAGAAGGTTCTGAAATCACATAAAAGAAAATATAATATAGACATGAACCAAAATATGTCTTGCAGTGAAAAATTAACTAAAATGCGTACCTTTAGCCAATATTATTTAAGTAATTGCATAAAAATAATACCTTGATTTGTACAGTATCGATTCCTCCATCTCTGTGTAGTTTTGTATGGGAGTCTTCTAACTTATGTCTATCAATATTAAAAAAACCCTGAAACTGATGGTGTTACACAAGCTTTATATAGGTTAGGCTAGGGACCCTCATATGATGGATATCAAATAGAGTTTCCTTCCATCAAGGAAACATCCAGAATATATTCTTAAATCATAACCAATCATATCTTTATTAATATTTACCTAACTTACTTAGATAGGAAAAAATATAGTAACTACTTATAATATGTGGGCCACATTAAGGTCTTTTTATCAAGATCAAATTCTTACAGTATTCTTATGGAACAAATCCAGAAAATATTAATCCGCTAAAGTAAGAGTAAAACTTACCATAGAATAACTAGTATAATTATCTAAGATCAAAATTACTGTACTATCTTTGGTTATAATCTGTGTCTTATTCAGGATTGTACGAGATCGACGACGATTATCAAATGGCTAATGTGTCTTGGAGTCAACATGTTTATCTAGCTTATGTTCAAATTCGATTAATTGTCTCATTCCAGCGTTGAATAATTATGTTGCTACCTTAGTATGTGTAACGAATGAAAAAAAATAAACTAATGTCATAATTCCTAGTGTGAAAGAAGTACCTTTCTAGTAGAAGTCCCCAAACGTGATTAAGACGGGAAAAACTAGAAAGCAGACTTTTCATGGTTCTGAACTCTGTTCCCAGCAAATGAAGCGAAATTCTTGGTATACGGATAATATTCTGTTGGAAGCTTTCCTCGAAGTGGTACCATTGTAAAGCGGACTAAAATGGTTATAGACCCGTGAAGGAGCGGATCTAGGACTTTGACCACCGGTGAAATCTATTTTTAACCAGTTTATATTATAAAATACATAAAAGTGATATATATATATATATATATATATATATATATATATATATGTGTGTGTGTGTACGCGTGTGTGTATGTACATGTATAAAAGAGATAAAATATATAATATTTACACTTTACAAAATATAAATTATAAACGAATCATCTACTTTATCTCAAATTTATATAACTAACACATTATTATCATTTGTATAAAAATATTTAATTTGTTTCTTCTCTTCCACATTATATAGATAGCTTGTTTAAAAATATACCTTCTTTGATGAATATTTTCTCTCCAAGATTTCTTCATATTTGACAAAAAAAAAAAAAAAATCTTTGGTATGCTTTGACTCGACTACGTGCAACGACCTGCTACCTCGAGAGCACATTGAGTCAATACAATCAGGAAGGAAAACCGGTTTGTAAAATGCTTTCTCAATCACTTCAGCCGATGTGTCCCATTAAGATCCACAACATTATTTGCGTTTTCTCAATTTCCTCTGGTAGCTGATATGATCCATTCAACTTATGGATCTGGGATTTTTTCAAGGGAAAGTGAAAAATGCTTCATAGAGATTGAGTAGGGAAAGTTGAGATTATTTTATGTATAGAAAGCTTGTAGGAAAAAGAAATCCATCATATTAATTCCACACCTAATTTCTCTGCTATAACTTCATTTTGGTCGTTTTTATTTTCTCAAAATTTAATGCATCGGTACTTCATTATATGTGTTATGTTGAATACTTCCAAAACCATTTTCAATGTGCATGCAGGCTTTGAATTTTTTGTCTATAATTAGCATAATTATTCACCTAATTAAGTATCAAATTCATAATTTAAAAGATTGGTGTGTGACAATTTTGAGGATAAAAAAAAAAGTAAAAGCCAAGAGGCATACCTCTTTTGATTAACGTGTACGCTAGAACTACTTTAGCTTATGATTTTCATAATAGAAGGAGAGCTAACTTTGAATTATTATTACACATTGATGCAGAATTTCAAAACAAAAATAAACTAAACTTGAAATGTCGTCAAAGGAAATCTAAACCATTTGTTAGAGGTTGTGATGACGTGTGAGACTAAAAACCGACTCGGCTAGGGTGCAGAACCCTTTTATTTCTGCACGTACAGAATTAAATCTGGACCGTCCGATCGGTCCAGATTTGATCCAACGGTTGAGGTCTTCCAAGGGTAATATGGGTATGGAGGGGTTAAAATTTTCAAATTTTGAACGATTTTCATGGGCATCCTGTCACTCAACCATCATTTCAATCACTTCTCATTCAAATAAAAATATAAAGAGAAAGCCTCTCACTCTCTGCTTCTCATTTCTCATCCCTCTCTCTCCTCCTTCTTCTCTCATTCTTCCTTCCCGAATACCTCTTCCATTTCTTGTCACTCCTCGCCGGAAATCACCACCATTATGCCGGAAGTATTCGAAACCATGCACCAGGTAGTACATTCAAAACCAGTTTCATAATTGCTTCATGTTGTATTTGTTTTGAAGAGATGATTTTCAGGTTTGCCTCTCTTTTTTTTCTCCCCAAGTTACACAGCCACATGGGTTGGACAATTGAGATACCTTCTAACGAGTATTTCTTATATTGAAAGTTGTATTCGAAAATGCAGAAGCACAATGCATCTATCCTCAACTTTCTGTGTGCATGAATCTTGATAACTGCCATAATGAGAATGGTAAATCTCTTTGTAAGTGATAAGTATGAGAATAATTGTTTCATAAGTACATAATAATTATTAACAAAGAACCGGTTTGCTAATGCAATACCTCACTGCAGGAGAGTATTTTATTCGTAAAGACTATAATTGTGATACATAGAAGGAACAATTATTATTAATATTATTAATAATTATTATGTACTGCCGCAGCAAGCATCATACACATTGACACTGGGCAAGTGATCCTACAATGCATCTATCGTTTGTTCAAAATTCTTAGAATCTTTTGCAGGCATGTCCTCAAGATTATGATGTTCTTGGCCATGCTTGGTCTTCAACATGGTTGATGTGAAGGTTAATGCTCTGTTCATGTGCGCTTAGAGCATGCTCGTCATTCCTTGCAATGACGTTGATGGCTGCCAGCTTGCTCATGTAACACGCAGTATTTGTAAGCATTATGCTCATTCTCTTGAGTATCATAATTATTCTATCGCTAGGGAATAATTATTCTGTGGCTATTTTGACAGCGACTGAACCAAGCCTAACTCCAACTCCATCGGATGCGCGCAAAGTTGGCAGTACGATTAAATCTCGTCACAATCCTAACCGCTCAAGAAAGAGACTTAGGAGCTTCCTAGAACATACTCGGCAAAAGAAAAAAGCGGCAATCAAAAGGAAGATGAACAAATCTAGTGTAGAAGAAGCAAACACTAGAAATAGACGATTCAGAGTTTAATCGATTGAATCTAACGTTGTGAATATCCTATTAGCATTTGTACCCGTTGAAAGATTGTTCCTACAATGCTTGTTAACGTACCCTAACAATTGTTATTGATGTGGAGAATAATTATTATTCATGACTAAATGATGACAAGCTGTCATGTATCAAAAACAATTGTTATTGATGAGGTGACCAATTGTTATAGAAAATTTTACACTTGTGCAAACAACAAGGACTCAAATGAGTGCGCGTTCACAATTGTTATTGAGGATTGAATAATTGTTATAGAACATGTTAGACTTAGGCAAACATCAAAAGGGGCCCCTGTAATCCTTACTTTAACAATTATTATTGATGTGGAGAATAATTATTAACCACGACTAAATGATTGCAAGCTGTCATGTATCATATACACTCACTGAGAACAATTGTTACAAAAGCCTGTAAAAGATTCCAAGCGTTTTGAACAAACAACAGGTGCATTATAGGATCATTTGCCCAGTGTCAATGCGTACAAACAATTGGGGTGAGGAAGAAGGTGAAAAAACGGGATTGTTAAAGTCTTAACTTGTTTTGTAACAATTGTTCTCAGTGAGTGTATATGATACATGACAGCTTGCAATCATTTAGTCGTGGTTAATAATTATTCTCCACATCAATAATAATTGTTAAAGTAAGGATTACAGGGGCCCCTTTTGATGTTTGCCTAAGTCTAACATGTTCTATAACAATTATTCAATCCTCAATAACAATTGTGAACGCGCACTCATTTGAGTCCTTGTTGTTTGCACAAGTGTAAAATTTTCTATAACAATTGGTCACCTCATCAATAACAATTGTTTTTGATACATGACAGCTTGTCATCATTTAGTCATGAATAATAATTATTCTCCACATCAATAACAATTGTTAGGGTGCGTTAACAAGCATTGTAGGAACAATCTTTCAACGGGTACAAATGCTAATAGGATATTCACAACGTTAGATTCAATCGATTAAACTCTGAATCGTCTATTTCTAGTGTTTGCTTCTTCTACACTAGATTTGTTCATCTTCCTTTTGATTGCCGCTTTTTTCTTTTGCCGAGTATGTTCTAGGAAGCTCCTAAGTCTCTTTCTTGAGCGGTTAGGATTGTGACGAGATTTAATCGTACTGCCAACTTTGCGCGCATCCGATGGAGTTGGAGTTAGGCTTGGTTCAGTCGCTGTCAAAATAGCCACAGAATAATTATTCCCTAGCGATAGAATAATTATGATACTCAAGAGAATGAGCATAATGCTTACAAATACTGCGTGTTACATGAGCAAGCTGGCAGCCATCAACGTCATTGCAAGGAATGACGAGCATGCTCTAAGCGCACATGAATAGAGCATTAACCTTCACATCAACCATGTTGAAGACCAAGCATGGCCAAGAACATCATAATCTTGAGGACATGCCTGCAAAAGATTCTAAGAATTTTGAACAAACGATAGATGCATTGTAGGATCACTTGCCCAGTGTCAATGTGTATGATGCTTGCTGCGGCAGTACGTAATAATTATTAATAATATTAATAATAATTGTTCCTTCTATGTATCACAATTATAGTCTTTACGAATAAAATACTCTCCTGCAGTGAGGTATTGCATTAGCAAACCGGTTCTTTGTTAATAATTATTATGTACTTATGAAACAATTATTCTCATACTTATCACTTACAAAGAGATTTACAATTCTCATTATGGCAGTTATCAAGATTCATGCACACAGAAAGTTGAGGATGGATGCATTGTGCTTCTGCATTTTCGAATACAACTTTCAATATAAGAAATACTCGTTAGAAGGTATCTCAATTGTCCAACCCATGTGGCTGTGTAACTTGGGGAGAAAAAAAAGAGAGGCAAACCTGAAAATCATCTCTTCAAAACAAATACAACATGAAGCAATTATGAAACTGGTTTTGAATGTACTACCTGGTGCATGGTTTCGAATACTTCTGGCATAATGGTGGTGATTTCCGGCGAGGAGTGACAAGAAATGGAAGAGGTATTCGGGAAGGAAGAATGAGAGAAGGAGGAGAGAGAGGGATGAGAAATGAGAAGCAGAGAGTGAGAGGCTTTCTCTTTATGTTTTTATTTGAATGAGAAGTGATTGAAATGATGGTTGAGTGACAGGATGCCCATGAAAATCGTTCAAAATTTGAAAATTTTAACCCCTCCATACCCATATTACCCTTGGAAGACCTCAACCGTTGGATCAAATCTGGACCGATCGGACGGTCCAGATTTGATTCTGTACGTGCAGAAATAAAAGGGTTCTGCACCCTAGCCGAGTCGACTAAAAACGCAGAAGAATCTTCCAATATTCTCATAGTAGTGACGAGGCATGCCCCTTTATTTCTGTCTTAGTTAATCCCATTTCCTATCAGAAATGTATGGATTTATCACAAATAACTGCAAAAATTTAACATTTTGGAACAATTAGAAAGTGGATAGTTAATTCTTGCAAGGTTATGAGTTCAACCTTGCTTGTAGTGCAATGTTTAAAGAGTTTTGGATTGCACTTTTTCTTGAGTAAGAGTTAAATCTCGTGAGCAAAAACTAAACTAAATTCGAATTAGACTTACCAATTGGTGAAGATACCGAATGCTTTAGACAAAAAATAAAAAATAATAAAATAACTGCATACATATGTTTTCAGATACCGCAAATTTTTGTTTCCATCCACAAATCATTTTTTTCCGTAGCAATGACTTGTTTCAGTAAGAATCTTCGTTAGACTAAGGTAAACATTTAACTCCTTTGGATGAAAGGAGTATAACTTTTATGTGGTAAAACGAGATGAGCGAAGTGGAAGAAAAGTGGATATTATATCCTAATACAGGGTTGTACTGAAAAACAAAGCGATTAAGTATCTGTCATTTGAACTCCATTACTGGATATTATTCGAACTTAAACTTTCGTGTTCATATGTAGATTTGTTTGTACCATTTGAAATCTGTTTGTATTCGACTTGATTATGTTACGACTTGGTGGAGTTGGGCTTGGAAGCAAAGCCCAGCTTGCTGGTAGTACATTAAAGGGTAAGGCGCAAGGACAGTAAGAAAATCCATTCCTGCTTGAAATAGGAATTATGAAAAGGTGCTTTCTAAGTAGGATTTATTTTATTATTCTCAAAGGTTTGATTTCTATAAATACTCACTATTACCTCTCCTTTTGATTATTCTTTCTGCAATCTATACGGACTTAAGTATCTGAGAATTTTTGGGGATAGATCCCCACCAATTAATCATCTTTCACCAAAGATCCATGCAAGAGAAGCATTGTTCGAGAGTCTACCATCCAATAATTGGCGTCCAACATGGTTGAACCACAACCTCTCTTATGGATCCTTCTGTGCCTAACTTCTCTCACGATGATACTCTTAATTTCCCTAAACATCTTTGCATTTATCATTGTCGATCATAGGGAGGGGCAAGGCGTCCCTCTTTCCACAACCACTGATCGACCTTTACAAGAGCTCTTAGTGCTTGTCCTATCCCATATATGTAGAAAATTTCATTAGCCAAAAAAAGGCTAAATTAGGTACCCACAAAACAAAATACGAACCAGTCTATAAGTACTGTATCAGATAAATTGATTAAAGGCAAAAGGCTGGTCTAATAAGCAGTCCAATAGATTACAGAAAAGACTGGCCCACAAATCAAAGCGCAATAGAAATAGATTAGGCCATGACAAGGCCTAATAGAAGAATAAAAAGTCTAGCTTTTCAAAACTAGCTAACAAATCTAACCTAAATGGGAAATTAATTCGTTTCATTTACAGGAGCAGAGGTAGAGGCAAATCCAACAGAAGCAGAATGGGACCAAGGGTAAACTAGTTTGAGCACACCAGAAGAATACAACGACCGCTTGTCCTCTGGTATTTCAAAGTCAAGGTACTTCTCTCTTACCTTGTTTAGAACCTGGGTAGTAGCAATTTGAGCAAGAGGGGTTGCCTACTCACAGAAGAGATCCTTCATCTTTTAAATTTTCACAAAAGATCTTTGGACCCTTTCCACAATATGTGCTCATAAAGTTCCATTAGGATCCACGAACTGATCCAAAACACCTTGCAATTCTTGCGCAATGCTCTCTGATGTCTCTAGCTCCTCCTAAGTTACTCTTGCCAATTTACCTTTGCAAGCTTCTAACTCCGAGCAAAGCTCATCTCCTTTACAGTCTGCTAGTCTTTTAGCAACCCGAACCTCATCAAATTTCTCCTTTAATTCATTATTCTCTAGGGTCAGTTTATTCAGATGCATTTGCAGCACCTCCCCAGCCGTTTGTAGTCGCTTCCATAACTTCTAACCAAAAGTAGTGGCTTGAATTGTAGACACATAGTAATTCTCGAATGCTTCTAAATTATTACAAAGGCTAGTCATCTCACAATCTCACTGAGAAATCATCCCATCAACTACTTCCCGCACTTATTAAGATATCACATCTTCTAGTTCACATTAAATCCCCAGGACGGACAGAAGTGAGATGCAGCATATTTCACTTCACCCCCAACAAGCGGCATTGGGTACATTGTTTATTTTTTATATACCAAGTAGCTAGATCCATCGGGTACTGATCCTTCCACCACTTGCTGCTCATTTTCACCCGAGTGAGTAGCCACGCGTTTGCTTGACAAGCAAGTCGAGGGTAAAGCCATTGGACTTCTTAAGGGAGCTTTCCTCTTTTGGGAGCAGCGAGCTATAAGAGGCATGTCATCCTCTTCATCATCCTAGCTCATCTCCAGAAGCAAAGACCACATCACAACTAAAGGAGCAAAAATGCATATGTTAGGGCAACAATAACAATAAAGTACAGCACAGGCACCCAATATGACAGGGAAAGCCTCGAGAACTCACCTAAAGGACAGTCCTCTTCATCATATGCAATGTCTAGCCACTCAAACAAGGCACTTTTCCACACCCCTGCAACAAGATATCAATGTTTTTAAAAATGCTAGTCCCTGCAAATTTGACATGTAACAAACACGCTTAATCCATGAATGGGAATAGCATCAGCACAGATAGCACAAGAGTAACAAAAGCAAGGAATAATAAGACAACGTAGTCTCTATAAGTTAAATTGGTCCAAGGCCATGCCTATTACTTTCAGAATATCTATCACCCCGCCTTCGCCAACCCTTAGCTCATAGGCATACTTGTTTAATACCTCTATGGGCGAGTAAATAATTGTAGGTAGGTAGCTTCTCTTGGTAGTTCTATATTATAAGTCGCCTAGGTGAAGACAAACGAACAAAGAGGAAAAAGTCTTTCCACCCTATATTGAATAAGGGATTTTGAAAATTAATTTTAGAGAAATTTTTTTTGGTCAAACATGAAATACCCCAGACCGCGTTATACTGTACCTGTGGTGTAGAACTTCTAGAATAATTCTAGATTAGTAGGGATAACTAAAGATCGACACAATAGGATAAATCATATCACTAGTCTTATAGCATTTGGTGCTAGTTGAGTAGGTGATAAAGACCAAAATCGCAGAATATCTGACAATAATTCTAGAAATGAAAGACTTATACCTCATTTTAGGTAGTTTAAATACAAGCTAAATCAATTGGGAGGGAGAGAACGTGCCCTATTTGAGTCAAAAGGTTTTATCAGTTTAAAATTTTTTGTCGAATATTGAAGTATGCTAAAGCTATTTGTCTATCCAATGTCATCAAATGTCACTGGATGAATATTCGTAGCTAGTATGATTACAGAATCACTTTACTGAGGCTCAAAATGCGCAAATCTCATCGCTGGAGGAAGATGAGTCGAAATAAAGTCTCTAGAAATAAGAGAAAATATATCAACTCCCTTAAAGAAAAGTTCAAATCTCCATTTTCAATAGAAGCAACAATTATAGGAAGTGCAGAAGAAGAGTTACATGCCTTAGATGGTTTAGCCAAGAGCAAACACATGAAAAGAAAATGGTCCTTCGTCAGCCGCTCCGCCTAACCTTCTTACAGGATAGTTAAAGCAGTGAAAAGATAGAATTGAGATAGTGCTCCTCGATTGTGTATAACAAGAGCCTTCTCATGATCTCTTCAAAAAAGTGTGTTTACAGCAGAGTGCCGGGTATTGATATCATCTGAAGAGATGTGTCGATTCACCTACTCGGCTCATAAGGGGGGCAGATCATATAGTTAGGCATAGAAGCAAAGCATAGCTTCCTCAGTTGTACATTAAAGGGTAAGGCCTAGTAAGAAAATCCATTCCTACTTGGAATGGGAGTTTTGAAAAGGTACTTTGTAAACAAGATTTTCTTCTTTATTGTCACATATTTGATTTGTATAAATACTCATTATTAGCTCTTCTTTTGATTATTCTTTCTTCAGTCTATACTAACTTAAGCATTGAAGAGTTTTTTTGGGATAGATCCCCACCAGTTAATCATCTTTCACATGAGATCCATGCAAGGGAAGCATTGTTCGAGAGTCCACCATCCAACATGAGTCATTCTAATTGCTTAAGTTTAAATTGTTAAAATAAATATTAATAAAATATAAATTTGAATATGAATAAATATAAATATAAATATAATTGTGATCAATGGTTGAATTTGTTTAGAAATTCAATGTACAAAATAAAATTTGCTTCCCAACTTCACTTAATTATTACATGAATTAACATTGTTCAAATACACGTAAACTTGAAGCAGCTTTTATTCCTTAATGCTCGCGTAATCAAATGTTAGTTCTATCAAAATTCTAAAACTCTATGTAAATTTTTTATTTTGAGCCTCACATTCTTTTTCAAATAGAATTTATTTTTACAAATTTTAAATTAAAAAATTTCAAATATAAATCCTATCCAAATCCACCAGAAATGTCTTGCGTAACTTTGACTACCTAGATTTATTTGTATTAAGAATTTAGTTAGATTTAGACTCCAATTCTCACAACAAGAAAATCAATTTTTTTGCGACAAACTATTCCGTCACCAATCCATCGAAAAAAATCATTTGCGATCGATTTGCAACAAAAATAACCGTCGTAAATTTTCAAATTGCAAATTTGGGATGGATTAATAATCCATCGCAAATATGCAACAGAATACATTTTGTGATGAATTTTTGACAAAATCAGTTTGGCCAAATTAGTCAACTACTTGCGACAAATTTATGATGAAAAAATATTAAAAAATTGTCGCAATTTTTTGATGGATTTGTGATGGATTTTTATTTTTTAAAATGAAAATATAAAGGTGTTGCAAAATCGTTGCAATTTTGCGATGATTTTGCAATGGATATTTTATTTATTTTTTTAAAAATATATTTTCGTCTCAAATTTTTTTTTAAAATTTTTTTTTGGT
Organism: Rauvolfia tetraphylla; assembly: GCA_030512225.1. Taxonomy (NCBI): domain Eukaryota; kingdom Viridiplantae; phylum Streptophyta; class Magnoliopsida; order Gentianales; family Apocynaceae; genus Rauvolfia; species Rauvolfia tetraphylla. The sequence continues at coordinate 4,340,892 of JAJQKT010000055.1, read as the reverse complement.
ATTTAGTTGCAATTGCGCGATGATTTAGCAATAGAATTATTTAATTTAAAAATATTAAAAATTCATCTTTATTTTTTTATAACTAATATATTAATCCGTCGTAAAATCGTTGCAAATTTGTGACTAATCTATCGCAAATTGGTGATAATTTTGATACGAAATCTGGTCCACATATTATTAATTAATATAATTATTGTCGAGAATTCGTCGCACATTTTTTATTATAAATACAATTTAATTTGAAATTTTAATTTTTAATTAAATATTTTTAAAATTTTTAAATAATAATTTAAAATTTTTAATTATTTTAGAAATAAGCATAATTATATAATAATGAAAAAATAAAAAATATTAATTAAAATAAATATAATTCAGTCATTAAATGTTAATATTTTTATGCGTACAACATTGAAAAATATTATACAAAATCTATGTCACTATACTATAGACGATGGAGAGGACGGAGGTAGATCCGGAGGGCTAGTCATTGGAGGATGGTCGTCAGGCGTATCGATTGTGTAATCCTTATCAGCCCATCCACCGGGTCATCAGAACCTGGTATCAAAAAAGGAGGTGGAGGTGGAGAAAGCGGCTGAGGCAGATGCAACGTTTCGGACATTACTTGCAAATACTGGTACAGTCTAGTAAATCACTGTTAGAAATAAACGCGCATCGATCTCCCTCTCTACAACTGACTATGCAGAGATACGTATTCTGGATGCGAGGTGATCGAGCAAGTTATCAGAATAGAGGTCGACGTGGATTGACGTAACCTCCATTGCACGTGAGCTGCCTCGGAACCCAACCCGAAAATTCAATTCTTCTAAACACCGCCAGCAACTTTCACAAATAGGAACTTCTTATTTTTTGACTGTTGAGAAGTCACGGAATCTTGAGACTCCAACTGTGAATAGCGCTCCTTTAAAGTATTGATGCTATCCTGTAAATTATATACATCATAAATTTGCGACACTGTACAATAATGAAACAATTGGTATAAAATATTTTTTATATAATCTCTAAACTTACTAGCGTATGTTGTAATTTTTCACTGACAAACGTGCCTTTTTTTGGGGCCATTGTTAAATGTGTCGCCTCGTACATATCGGTGAAGTGGAAGTCATCTCACTACAATTATATTAATATAAATATTAAGTAATTATATTATATTTAAATAACAATTATAAAAATAATGATTACCATCCGACGCTCGTACTCGCTGAAGGAGATAAATCCTCCTGTGTGAGTCAGTCCTGGAGCGGTTGCTCTGTTCCACTTAACAGCACCTGAAACACGCTTGAATTGCTCCGTGCTCCAGTGATCACGCCAAAGTTGGATCCAAATTTCAAGAGATATCTATGGTGGACATTTCTCCTTGTACCGATCTTTTAATAGCTGATCCAATAGGCGACGAGTGCATTTGAAACCACATATAACATCTCTGCATGCTTTGGGAGCCACCGATAAGTTTTACTTACACTCCACATTTGAAACCACATATTCCGAAACTCTAATGAGACCGCCTCAAAATTAGAACGTATCCGATATTGAATGCACCGTCCCCTCTAATGGGTAGGAACTGTTCCATTATAAATATTTTTAATAGTAAATAGAAACTTACTCGTCGCCACTCGAGGCTATCAAAATGCGGGTATCCTCTATCTGAACCCCATCCGTAAAAGCAACCGTAGAGGGTACCGTAGAAGCTGTGGTTAAAGGCGTATACTCTGACTCCGCTGCTCATGTGTCATCCTCACTCAGTAAAAGCATCGGTTCGGGTAAGGAAGGAGAAAGAGCATGATCACCCATCCCAAGCGACGGTATTGAACGTGATCTATGTGGAGGTATCTGAAAAGTAATAAAATATTCATTAGCTATGTACTCATTAATTATTTGTAAAAATTAACTTTAAATAAATTTAAACATTGAAAAACTGACATAGCAAATGTATACGTTGACATAGAAGTTATTCACTTTTGTCGTCATATAATAAAATATCAACTTCATCCTTGCTCGAGTCATCTTCTGATTCCTATTCACTTTCAACTTCAGTATCGGTGTCAGTAATGTCATCATATCCCGTACTTCCTGGTTTATTATCATCCAAAATCTCTCTTTCACCTGATTCGTGCACAAGTTCGCCAATTATATCATTTTCACCGCGTATACTAAATGTCACCGATTCATCAACATCTCTCTTAATATGGTCTCTCAACAACGGGTCCATCAATCACGTGACGTGCCTTCGATTTGCATACTCCGATCCAATCAAACTTATTCCTTCTACTTCCAGGATAGGTGGCATAGTATTCTTGATGAGGTTGCACAGCTAATACAAATAGATCATATTTTGGGTAACTTCTCCTGCAATTAACACCCATAATTTTGTAATGTGGGTGAACCTTGACACCTCTATTAAGCACGAGATCATACCAATCACACTTAAATAAAACAACATCTTGACATGGAATTCCAAAAAACTGTACTTCAATAATCTCCTTTAGAATTCCATAATAGTCCCTCCTACTTCCAATATCTTCCTCTCTGCCCTTAACCCAAACTCCACTATTTATAGTCTTCTTTCCGATTCCATGATCGTGTGTATGAAAGCTGAAGCTATTCACTACATAACCCTTATAAGATTTCACCCGTCTTGAGGGTCCCCACGACAAACTTTTAATATTTGCACTGTTTACGTTATTTTGAGGATCTTGTGCTTGCGATGTAGAATGAATTCAGTAACTATTTAATAGAATACTTCTTAACCATTGTTGAGAAATTACTCGACTAAGGCAAACTTACATAAACCCTAAACCACATGAGAAACTCATTCTCAAATCTCCTATCAATTTTCTCCTCTGTTATACTGGGGTCAACGTATCGCAAATCGGCTCTGAATTTTCTATTTTATAGGCACTATATAAGTTGAGTGTTTACAAACACAAAGAATTAGTAAGTCAGTGAAAATGCGAGAAAAAAATGTACGTGACTAATGGTTGCACCTCATCACAGTTGAGATATATGTAATTAAAAGCCGCCTTAAATTCCTCCGATGACAATTATCTGATAATTGTGTTCCCTATCACTTTTCCCGACATATTACATATAAACAAACTACATGTTTCAGAAACGTCTTCGTCATTTCGAGCCATTTTTGTATGTCTTATCTGGACATGTGGCTCAAAATTTACAATAACTGCTATTTTGAATATTTTTTTTCGTTCCCGTCTCAAATCCGTAACTATTTTACAACGGATTTGCGATAGCTAATTTTTTTAATTTTATGTTTTTTCCCTTATGTCGCAAATTCATAGTTATTTTGCGATGTATTTGTAACAGAATATATTAATATTTTCTTTTTCTCTTCCGTCGCAATTCCATAACTATAAGGCGGCGGATTTGAAATGGAGTATAATTTTTTTTTAATATTTTCTTTTTCTTTTCTGTCGTAATTCTGTTCCTGGGCAATTCTATAGCTATAAGGCAACCGATTTACAATGGAATATAAAAATATTTTTCAAATATTTTTTTTCTCTTCTATCGTAACATAGCGACAGATTTGAGACTAATTTTTTACCATTGCTATTTTAGTCAACTTATTAAATGGTAGCATTTCTTTCAAAAATTCGTCGTTCACAAAAATAGTTTTTGCTTGTAGTGTATCCATCAAAACAAAATAAATTGACATGTTGAAATATCACAGTCCGTGTAACAAATGAGGAAAAACAAATTAATGTCATAATCCCATGGTGTGAAAGAAGAGCTTTCCAGTAGAAGTCCCCAGCCGTGATTAAGACGCGGAAAAAGTTTGGAAGACTGGAAAAACTTTAAAAGCAGACTTTTCATGATTATGAAACAACTTCACCATATGCAAAGAATATGTTCCCATCAAATGAAGTGAAATTCTTCGGTATACAGATCGAGATACCGCATGTGGGGAAAATAAATATTTAAAAAAAAAAAAAAAACTTCGGTGTGCTTTGACTTGATTCCGTGCATGGACCTGGTACCTCGAGAGCAAATTGAGTCAATGCAGTCAGGAAGGAAAATCAGTTTGTAAAACGGTTTCTCAATCACTTTAGCCGATGTATCCCCTTAAAATCGATCCGCCTGCCACTTCTTGGTCACTTTTGCTGCATAGCTAATTAATAGTTATGACAGAGCTAAAGTTCATCTGTTTGCAATTTCTGATTCTGTGGCTTCAGATGCAATCATCAACAGTAGCACAACCAGCACGGACTGCACGTTGCCCCAGAAGTTGTGGTGGTCTTTCCATGTTTTATCCATTTGGAATTGGTTCTGGTTGTTCTTTGAATGAGTGGTACTCCATAGATTGTAGGCAGTCCTCAGGTTCTTACAAGCCGTACCTAAGCAAACTGAATCTGGAAGTGCTTGGCATTTTAATAAGATACCAAACCGTGACCATTAATGCTTCGGTGAATTATTTCTGCGGTCGGGGTTCTTTCAATCGGAATAGCATCAACCTCACGGGGAGCCCGTTCTTCTTTTCTAAGGCACACAACAAACTTATGGTTTTCGGATGTGGAAAGGCAGTGCTGCTCCGGGAACAGAACGATGCGTTCTCCGGCTGTGTGTCAAAGTGTTACGAATCCAAGAAAAAGATAACTGGTTGCTATGGTATCAATTGCTGTGAAACAAGTATTCCCTTTTATCTCAGTGAATTCTCATTGAATTTCACTAGCCCAGAATCCAGTGGCTCGGGATCCTGCAGTTCTGCCTTCTTGGTAGACCGAATCTGGCATCCAGACAACTACACTGATTCACTTGTTGGAGCATCACCCAGATCTTTACCTGTGACGCTGGTCTGGACCATTGAATTAGCCCATCAATATGCCCTTTCAGATCATTGCACTCCGTTCAATGCCTCCCTGACACTGGAGCCAGGAAAAACCATTGACACTGCTACCTGCATATGTTCTGAGCTCTCTGATAGCCAATGCTATAGTAAGTTCGAAGGCAACGAAATCTTGATTCTATTCATCAACGAATAATTAGATTAATGCTTTGAAATTACTCTTAATACTTCTTGTTTCGATTACTATGTGAATTCCAGGATCACCACCTCCTCCTCCACCTCCTTCTCCTCCTCCTCCTCCGGAACTAGACAGGAAAAAGAACTTGACCGCCATCATCGTTGGTAACTCATCGTTCTCATTTATTATGGGAAAAACAAATAAAATATCTTCCTAATGATAATGTATAAACAAACTATTTAACCCAGAAAAAGTGAGTTTCTTTCAAACTATTGCTCAATTGACTTAGTTAAGTGCTCATGCTAATCTTGAGGTTCTTTTATACTACACAGGTATTGCAACGAGCGTAGGTGTATTTTGTTCAGTTTGTGCAGGTGTTATAGCATACAAATTGCTAAAAACAAGGAGAATCAAGAAGACCAAAGAGACATTTTTCAAACGAAATGGGGGTCTTTTGTTACAGAAACAGTTATATGATCATGATACAATGGAAACTATAAGGCTTTTCACATCAATAGATTTGGAGAAGGCCACAGATAATTTCAATGAAAATCGAATACTTGGTAAAGGTGGCCAAGGTATAGTTTATAAAGGGATGTTAACTGACGGAAGAGTTCTAGCAGTTAAAAGATCGAAGTTGGTTGACGAAAATCAGCTCGAACAATTCATCAACGAGGTTGCGGTTCTCTCGCAAGTAGTTCATAAGAATGTTGTGAAATTGCTTGGCTGTTGCTTGGAGACAGAAGTTCCGTTACTTGTCTACGAGTTTATCCCAAATGGAACTCTCTTCAAACTTATTCATAGTGGCAATGAGGAGTTCTTTACATGGAAGATTCGCCTAAGGATAGCGACAGAAGTGGCTGCTGCTTTGTCATATCTGCATTCAGCAGTAGCAATTCCCATCTACCACAGAGATATCAAGTCGAGCAATATTCTTTTGGATGAAAAGTACACAGCCAAAGTGTCAGATTTTGGAACCTCCAAGTCCATTGCTGTTGATAAAACTCACATAACTACCTTGGTAAAAGGAACTTTTGGCTATCTGGATCCTGAGTACTTCCGATCAAGCCAATTCACTGAGAAAAGCGACGTTTATAGCTTCGGCGTTGTTCTTGTTGAACTTTTGACAAAGCAAAAGCCAGTTTCTTTGGGGCCAGGTGGAGAAGATAGCAACCTGAGTTTAGTAGCGCGTTTTCTTGAGTCCATGGAACAAAATTGTCTCCAGCATATTCTTGATGCACAACTTAAAGACCACAGCGACCAAGAAGAGATCATAGCCGTTGCTTTACTTGCTGAACAATGCCTAAACTTGAATGGAAAGGAGAGGCCAACCATGAGAGAAGTGGGCATTGAGTTGGAAAGGATTAGGGGTTCAAAAGTGCAGCAATGTCCAACTATTCAAACAAGTCTTCAAAATCTTAGGTGCTCTGAAGAACCAGAAGCATCTTTTAATGGTAATTCGTCTTGGACAATTGGAAGTAGGAGCTTCAACACAGTTTCATATGGGCAAATTTCAATTTCCCACACTGTTCAGAATACCAACTGAAACCTCAGGCAAAATCTCAGAAGCCTTGATGCGTGGCTGCTCTAATATAGCTGCTTCAGCGGCTATCTCTTGCATTTTTGTAACGTCGATTCCTTCTGTACTTTAAAGTAAAATTTTAGCTTCCATTTGTACGGAATTTTAGCTTCAGTTGTGTATTTATTTTTCTATTAGAAGTACTGCTCAAATATGAAGAAAGTTTCTCTCTTTCTCCACAAAATTATCGTATAATGATTCACAAAAAGGCTCTATATATGTAAAATTCATGAAAGCCTCATTGGCTTTCATATCAGCCCCAGAATCAGCGATATATGACTACTTTGCAGTAGGATTAATTTGCAGCTAAATACTTACAAACAATATCTAAAATGTACAACATATTATGTTAATGCATTGAGTACATCTATCAATTCAATATGAAAGGTAATCACATGTACATATTTAAGAAATAATAATTATTACCAAATCTTCATTGCAAACTTATTCGAGGATCAAGAGAAAAAATAAAAATATAAAAGAAAAAATATTTGTAACTTTGTGACGACAAAGCGTTTTTTCAACAATGCGAGCCATAACTTAAAATTCAAATTGCGTCACAAATTTGTTACAGCATTGCTAAAGAAATGCAATTTCCTGTAACGGCAACTTGAAATTCAAATCCATCGCAAAGCCATAGCAAATGTGCAATGGATCTGCGATAGACTTTTGACCGTTTTATTTTAAATAATTTGTCGTTGTAAATATATTAATCAAGAAATGTCAAGTTTTTTGTTCTGGAGCAATTCCATCGCTATGTTGCGACCAGTTTACGATAGATTATTTTACCCTTGAAAATTTTTTTAAAAAATAAATAAAATACCTAAGAGAGTGGTGAATTAGATCTTTGACTAGTTTTTGAGAACTTTTTCTTTTTGAAAAGATAGCTTGGAAGAGTTTTGAAACCAAATACACAATAAGATATGCAAGATAGCATAAAGAGCTTTCAAATCAAAAGAGAGCGGAGAGAAGATCACACAATCTATTATAGTGGTTCGATCACAAAAAATCTACATCTACTACCTTGAGCCCTAACTCTAGAATTTTAACCAAATTCAATTGTAGCAAAAGTTGTTCAAGATACAAGAGAGGCTAATCCAACAAGGATTTTACTTTATAACCTCTTTTTACTTACAATAATTAAGGTTCACCCTTTCAAAAAGGTTTTATATCCTTAAGACAACCTTGAATAAAACAAATAGATAAAGAGAGAAGGATGTTACCAATAACTTGATAGATGATGACAAATTTAGCTCACCTTCATTTTTTCGTCTAACAAAATCTTGTAATTCAACTTTTTAGCATAAGACAAAAAAGAGTTTTTTGATAAAGAATGATTGGGAAGAGTAAAGATTCTTAAAGGCTCAAGAACTATCCAAAAAATCTAAAGTCCGTGTCTTTTATAGGGTTTAAAAATCAGTTGCAACGTTCAAATAACGACTGGTAACAATAAAATTCGATTGACCAAACTTAGACTCATGCATCTGAATGATCGTTCGAATTTTTTTGGTTTTAGGCTACCAAGATAAATTTAGTCGAACGAATTTGGACATAAGCATTCAAATGGTTGTCTAAATTTCTTTGAAAATTCAGCAACCAAGATTTTCAGTTCGGATGTTCGAATTGGAGTACGAACTACTCAAAATTTGTCAAAATGATTAGAAATCAAACACACAGTAAGTTTGAAATAATTTTAAACTATAAAATAGATCTTTTAATGAACTTTTAATCCAAAAGCCGTTGTCAAGAAATTCGCAACACATTTGTAAAAAAAAAAATCTTTTAAGATTGAAAACCAAGTCTCTCTTAAAAATTCTTTAAATTCCATAGACAATCAAGTATAGGGTTTACAAGGATATACCTATTAAACAATTATAAGCCTACACTAAGGTCTTCAAAGCCTTCAATCCTTAAGACATGCTCTATACACTTTTAATATTTGAGCACATTTGAGTTATCCTTAGCATATTTTCTTCAAGGCAATGATACTTCATAACTTCCACAATCCAATAATCCTATCACACAACAAATACTTAAGTTAGCTCATATTAATGTTTGTCATAAAAAAATATAAGATTTTCTCTTAGGGCTTACAATCTCCCATTTTTTTATGATGACAAACTTTGATGCAAAATGTGATGGATTTAAACAATACAATTCAATGAAGCATTAATGTTATAGATAAATGATGAACAATTTGGCACAATGACATAGCATGGCTCATGAATGAGCCTATGTGCCAAACAACCTTCATAATCCTCCTTCCTTCCATCAAGATAGAAAATAAAGCATGAAGCTTTAAGAATACACTCTAAGAGAGGTTTTAGAGGTTAAAATCAATATTCAAGGCTCCCCCTTAGATAGTGCTCATTTTTGGGCTTGAGGTGTATAAATTAAGGTTTTGAAAAATCAAGTCCTAGATGCCCAAATATTCAACATAATGAATCTATTTTCTAAGAATAAACATTCCCAAGGCTTCTCAATCATTTTAGGGAAGATCAAGATAGTTTTAAGAAAAAATTTAAATCATCATTTTTGACAGAAATTTAAGACGTCCTAACTTTTGGTCTGAACTTCAAGTTCGAATTTTTAGTAAAATCATCAAAAGGTAATTTTGCAACATAAGTGCTTAAAACTAATCACTCAATTATCAAGGCAAGATGATCATATATAACAATCATACATAATCATTCTAATCAACCAATGCTCCACTTAAGATCATATCTACTCAAAATCAACTCAAGGATATAAACCACTTCAAGACCAATCATTCTCAAAACAATAATGCCAACGAGAACAATGAACCACAATGTCATATTCAACTATAAGGATTCAACTCAAATAAACCACAATGTCAGTCATTCATCATCATGCTTAGCAATATCAAGGTACATTTTGTAACACTTCTTCTTCCTCTTTTGTCATCAATCAAATGTGGGATGATGAAAGTGAAGCAAAAGTGAAAACAAAAGCTCTCAATACTAGTATATCATCATTGAGCTTCAAAAGATCACATAGACTAGAAAGGCACATGGAAAGACAAAGCATGGAATACATGGACTATGCTAGATACATGAACTAAGCATGGCATATAAAAGTTGTAAAGTACATAAGTTAAACAAAATACATAAGTAAGATAAGATAAAGTTAAGGAGTTCTTAGTCTTGAATTCTCTTCATTGTCTTCACTCCATATTTGTTTACTGTGATAGTCATATCTCCTTTTAGCTCAATTTGTAGTGGCCCTTCACTTGTTTGTACCTTGCTAGTATAGTTTGGCTTTGGGTTTGTAGCCAATTGAGAGGATCTCCTAGTTCCCTTCTTCTTGACCACATGCTTAACTCTCTCTTAACAAAATATCATGGTGGATGGTGAGTTGATCTTGGCCCTTTTATCAAGCTTTCTCTTGGCTTCCACCTTCTTGTGGCTTCTCTTGATCTTCATCATTTTGGGGTGAGTGTTCAACTTTTTCTTCATTCTTCTTGCTCTCCCTAGCCAAAAGCTCGAAGTTGCCTCCATGATTATCATTATCATTCCCATCGTCATCGTTGTCATCATCCTCATCCTCTTTTTTCTTCTTTTCTTCCTCATCTCCTTCATCATCATTTTCATCCCTACCTTGAGGTCTAGAGGGTCTTTCACCATTTTAGATATTCTTCATTAATAATTCTTTAATGTTCTTCACCCTAGTGTTGAAGCCAACCAACTTACTTAGAACCAAGGGAGCAAATGATTCAAAGAGTTTATACATCTTCTCCATCTTCTTTATATGGTTGTTCGAGGCTTCTTAGAACACTTTGGTTACTATGGTGCCTCATCTAGTAACTCCTTACTCACTAGGCATTTCACCAATATTTTTATGATATTGAGGAGTTGGCTCTTCCTCAAACAATCTCCTTTTTGTGTGAGGTTGCTTCCCCTCACTTGATACATCATGCCTCTTCTTTGTCTTCCTTTCCCTTGCTAAGGCATCCTCTTTCATCTTCCTCTTCCTCTTAATTTTCTCCGCCTCTTCATCATCTCCTCTAGTCTCTATTCTTTCACTCCTTTGAGAAGTTTCTCTCCTTGTTCCCCAAACACCATCCTCATCAAGAGATAATTGCATCCTCTTGAGGGATTCAATGGTGTATATTTCTCCACAATTCATAGGATTTCCTCTTCCTGGGAGTTGAACATGAAAATGCTTGAAAACCTAGGTTAGTAATCTACCATAAGGTAGTGCTTTATTGGTCGTTCTCCTTGCACTAATCATATGTTTCAAAGCTATAAACCCAAAATTTAATCTTCTATGTTTATGCAAGGCAAACATAATCACCACATGCATGTTTCCAAGCAAAGATTTATGTCCGAAATTGGGAATGATCATAGTTGTTATCATATGATGCATCACACGTCCTCTAACATCAAAAGGTTTAATTTTCCTTTTCCTAATGGACCTAAATCTCCTACCATTAGTAAAAGCTTCTTCAAACCGTTCATTTGTGAATAACCCATGAATATAGCAATGTTGCCCCAATGAATAATATCTTGCACCAACATCATCAACATCACAAATACTATTAACTAGAGCATCATTAAACACAAAATCAACGTGGGACACTCTAGATAAATATAATTGATTGATTCTATCCCCAACATGCTCAATACTTTCTTCCTTAAGATTTGCATAGAATTCATAAACAACAGTAGGATAATTGTCTTCATTCATACTAGCAAACTACCCCAACCAATTTTACCAACAAATGATAGCACATTATACCACTACCCTTTTTGAGATGAACTAGTCTACTCCAAGAGTGTTTTGAGGAATCCGAACCCGCCTTGTTTTATTGATGATAAGCCCTTCATCTCCCATTTTTTCTTTCCCCTTTCCTTTTGCCACATTTGCCTTCTTAGTGCGAACCGTGGTGTTTTCATTTCAAGAAAAGTGAATTTCAAGGATAATAGAGGGTTTAGAACACGAAAATCAAACAATTTTCAAGAGAAAATGGTGAAATATAAGATGGATTTGAGTTTGGATGTGAGTGGGTAGAGGGAGTTTTGAGAGAAGAGAGAATTCGGATGGTTTAAAATGAGAGATATAGTCAGTTGAGCTATTTTAAAAATACTGAAATTATAAAGTTCAAACAACCTAACTTTCTGGTCCACGTCCGAACTTGCGTCCAAATTTCTTTGTTTCTTAGTTCAGTAAATTCGAACGATCGAATTTTGGATCATGAGTTCGAACTTGCGTTAGAATATTTCTGTCTGAAATTTCATAAGGAGAGTTTGGACATCCGAATTTCACACCATGCATCCGAACCATATGTTCAAATTTTCTCTATTTATGACACACTTCAATACACGTATTAGCAATTTAATTTTAAAATTCCTAAGCTTCTTCTAAGGTAACAAAACATTTCCTCAGCCAAAGGCTTGGTGAAAATGTCAGCAATTTGTTCATTTATGGACACATAATCTAAGCAATTATCACCTTAGCAACATGATCACGAATGAAATGATGTTTAATCTCTATATGCTTAGTCTTAAAGTGTTGAATAGGATTTGTGCTCAAATTAATAGCACTAGTACTGGCACACATTTGAAATCTAATCCATAATCAAGTAGAGTGTGCTTCATCCACAACACTTGAGCACAACAACTACCGGCGGCAATATATTCGGCCTCGACGGTAGACAATGACACTAGTACTTTTACATTTGATTTTGCATCTGGCATAGTCGGCATCCTAATAGACAATAAGATCAGAAGAATATGATTTTGCTAACCAAAGACCATAATCATGTGTATCAATTAAATAACGAAGAATATGTTTAATGACAATTAAATGAGACACTATTGGATAACATTAAAATCTAGCACATAAATATACGGCAAACATAATGTCCAGCCTACTTGCAGTAAAATAAAATAAACTACCAATCATACCTCTATATACATTTTCATTAATATTTTTACCTTTCTAATCTTTGTCAAGTTTGGTTGATGAACTCATATGAGTGCTTAAAGACATAAGAGAGGGGTGAATTAGGTCTTTGACTAATTTTAAAAACTTTTTCTTTACTACAAATTTGGCTTGGAATATGGTATATAATCAATCTCTCTATAAGTTAAGAAAGTATGCACAATAAATTTCCAAATTAACAGAGTGGTAAGTAATGGCAATACAAAGAATTAATCAACAATTAATAACAAGTAATGATTAGGAAAATATGTATGCAAATAAAGCTGTAAAGAATTAAAACACACGATTTATAGTTGTTCGATTACTCCAAAATCTACATCCTTTATCTTGAACACACAATTTATAGTGGTTCTTTTTCTTTGAGTTTGTTTTCTCTTTCTTTCTCCAATGCTTTAGGACAATCGGCTATTAGGTGTTCGGTGCTTTTGCACTCATAATAATGAGGCTTGAATAAAGAATATGATTGTCCTCCTTTCTTGGATGGCTTCTTTCCTTTCTTGAGAACCTTTTTATAGAAGTTCTTGAACTTTTTAACCACCATAACCATCTCATCATCACTAGACGATTCTTCTTGCTCACTTGAATAGTTGAAAGCTTCAAGTACCACACTTTTTTTTCCCTTTTTCTTCATCTTCAAGATCATTTAATCTCTTTACTTTCATTTTATGAGTGAGCAAAGAATCGATAAGTTCCTCAAGAGGAAGAACCTTCAAATCTTTTGATTCTTCAATGGAAATAGTTTTTTGTGCCAAGACTTGAGTAGAGCATCCAAAATCTTTCTATTTTGCTCACCAAGAGAATAAATAATTTCCATAAGCCTTCAAACTATTGAAGATATTTATAAACCTTGTGAACATATCACTAATGCTTTCTTCTTGCTTCATGGTTAATAACTTATAATCCCTTACTAGTATAGCAAGCTTTGACTTCTTCACTTGATTTGTACCTTCATGAGTTACTTGAAGAAGTTTTCACATGTCATGAGCCGAGTCACACCCATTTACTCGATTTTATTCATTTATATCCAAAGCATAACTCAAGATATTCATTGCTTGATAGTTCAAGGTCATCTTTCTTGAATAATTTTCATCATATTCATACGAGGGCTTTGGTTCCATAGTAATTCCATCAGCTCTCATTCTCATTGGAGTGTAAGGTCCTTTCTCAATGATATTCGACAAATCAAAGTTAATAGAACAAATATATATCTTAATTCTAAATTTTTAAAAAGTATAGTTAGTTCCATTAAATAAACGCGGTATATTCATGGAAGGCTCTTCCAAATAAGGTAAGTTTGAAACATTAGCTATACGATCTCTACTTCTAGGTTATAAAACCTTTGCAAAGAAATCCTAACTCTGATAACAATTGAAAGACCTAAGAGATGGGAGTGAATTTGGTCTTTGGATAATTTTTGCAAACATTTTCCTTCAACACAAATTTGGTTTGGAGAATGGTATATAATCAATCTCTTTACAAGTTAAACAGGTATGCACAATACATTTCAAAATTAAGAGAGTGGTAAGTAATGGCATTTATAGTAGTTTGATCTCTCCAAGATCTACATCCACTACTTTGAGTCTTCACTCACGAATTTCAACCAATTCACTAAATGCTTAACTTATGCAATTACACAAGAGGCTCACCCTTCAATGGGTTTTACCACAACAACCTCTTTTCAATCAAGCAAACAAGGCTCACCCTTTATCATAAAGGATTTTTTTTCACTAAACAACCTAGACCAATCTAATCCAAAGATCACCCTTACCAAAGGGTTTTACACAGAAACCTTGATTGATCTAGTCAATGGCTCACCCTTCATAAGGGTTTTATGTCTCTTGACAATCTTGTATCAATCACAACAAGAACATAAAGAAAGAGTTATGAATGTTACCAACACTTTTTGGTGAATAAATACAATTCCTAGCCCCACTTCACCTCTTGCCTTTGAAATCTTGAATTTCAACCTTTGAGCACGAGGTAATTTAAACCTCGTGCCCCACTTCACCTCTTGCCTTTGAAATCTTGAATTTCAACCTTTGAGCACGAGGTAATTTAAGAGATTTTGAAATAAAGTTGATGTAAAACAACAGCTTATTAGATTTCAAAGGATTGAACAACGACCTAAAAATCTAAAATTTGGGGTTTTTTATATAGTTTAAAAATGAGTTCCAACGTTTGAAAAACAGCTAGAAATAGCTAGTAATAGTAACATTTGGCCGACCGAATTTAGACTCCTGCGTCTGAATTGTTGTTCGAATTCCTCTGGAATTTTTGTTGAAGAACAAATTCGGTCGACCGAATTTGGATACCATCGTCCGACTGTCATCTGAATTTCTCTGAAAATTCAGCTATCATGAAGTAAAATTCGGACGTCCGAATTGTAGCCTGAATTTTTCAAACTTAGTTTAGGATGACTAGAAATTAAGAATAATAAGTTTGAAAATATTGTATCATTAAAGATAAGTCAATAAAAACCTTTTCCGAATTGTAGCCTGAATTTTTCAAACTTAGTTTAGGATGACTAGAAATTAAGAATAATAAGTTTGAAAATATTGTTTCATTAAAGATAAGTCAATAAAAACCTTTTAGGTGCAAAAGCCATTAATGAAAACTTGATAATTCAAGTAAGTTCAAAAACTAATGAAAGTTTTTCAAATCAAGTTTTGTGCTCTCAAATGTTACTCATAGATTCCAAGGCTTAAGAGTGTAGGATTTACAAAGTTCACCTATTAAGCAATCTTCAAAGCCTTCAATCATCTTGAACAAACTCTTCAATCTTTAATGACTTTGACATATTTGAGTTGTTCTTGCATTTTAGTTTCAAGACAATGACACTTGTATTCTTCTCAATCCAAAAATCCTACCACACGATAATCAATCACATTAGTCCATATCCAAGTAATCAACATTATTCTCTTAGGACTATGCAATGATCAATGTTTGTCATTTCTCAAAACTATATGATGCCCTTAAGGCTAACAATCTCTCCCTTTTTAATGACGACAAATAATAATGCAGAACGTGATGAATTTAGATAATTTAAGCCCATAGCAGAATTTATGTCATGTACTAATTGAAGATGATACCAATTGAAAAATACCAATTGAAAATCAATTTTAAGCATAATGTAGCATAATAACATAAACATGGCTCAAAATGAGCTTATGGCCCAACCAACCTCCATAAACCTCCTTCCTTCCAAAAATCTAAAAGTTACAGCATTTAAGCAAATATAAAAATACTTCAAAGAGAGGTTTTGTAGGTTAGAAACAATTAATAAGGCTCCCCCTTAGATTGCCCTCATTTTTCTGAAAAATCTTGGATTATGGTCTATGAGTCCAAGCTTAAATATATTCAACATGGTGATTTTTTTAAAACTAAAATAAACCTTCCCTAACGTTGTTCTAACATATTAGAAGAGATTGAAATAGATTTGAATCAATTTGAACAACAAAAGAGCACTTTGTGAAAACAAAATATGAATGCATCCAAATTTCAAGTCTGAGTTTTTTGTAAAATCATCAAGTAGAAGATTTTGCAATTTAAGTATTTACTAACAATCACGCAAACATTAAAGCAAGATGATCAACTATAGAACACATTTATTAACATCCTAATCAATCAATGCATAGATCATCTCAACCTTAAAATACCAAATGACCATATCATCATTCATCTTAAAATATCAAATGACATTCAACTAGGAATAGACCATATCATCATTCATTCAAAACAACCATGCCAATTTTGCATTCACTATTTCTCTCTCTTTTGTCATCATTCAAATGTAGGGTGATGAAAGTGATGCATATATAAAAGCTCTCAATACTAGGGTATCATCATTGAGCTTCAAAACATTATACTAGGATATCGAGAAAGTTACATTATACTAAAAGATAACTCAACTATTCTAGATACAGAAACTATGTCATAAAACTAAATAGACTAGACAAAATACATAAGTAAATAGATTGAGTTTAGAAAGCTTAGTCTTTGTTTTTAGTCTTCTTGCTCCTTGCTTGAAGTGATAGTCAATTGAGAGGATTACCACATGTTTGACTCTTTCATGCCCAAATGAAGCTGTGGATGGTGAAGTAAACTCAGCTAGCTCAATTAGGCTTCCTTCTTGGCTTCCTTCTTCTTGTGACTCTTCTTGTGCATCTTATTTTCTTTCACCTTCACTAGCCACAAACTCGAAGTTGCTCCTTGATCATCATTCCCATCATCATCCTCATCATCATCATTGTCATTATCTTTTCTCTCTTGCTTACCCTCTTTATCTTCTTCATCTTCTTTATTATCCTCAGCTTGAAGCTTAAAGGTTCCTTCACCACTTTGTGTGTTTTTCAACAATAATTCTTCTATAATTCTCACCCCTAGTGTCCAAGCCATCCAATATACTTAATACCATAAGGGCAAAGGACTCAAAGA
Organism: Rauvolfia tetraphylla; assembly: GCA_030512225.1. Lineage (NCBI taxonomy): Eukaryota > Viridiplantae > Streptophyta > Magnoliopsida > Gentianales > Apocynaceae > Rauvolfia > Rauvolfia tetraphylla. The sequence continues at coordinate 4,323,921 of JAJQKT010000055.1, read as the reverse complement.
ACTTGTACATCTTTTCCATCTTCCTAATACGGTTGTTTAAGGCCTCTTGGAACACCTTGGCTACAATGGTGTTATCTCTGATGACTCCTTTCTCACTAGACATGTCTCCAACATTTTGGTGAATTTGAGAAGTGAGCTTTTCTTCAAATAATCTTCTTTTTGGTTGAGGTTTCTCCCCCTCACTAGATACTTCATGCCTCTTTTTAGTCTTCCTTTCTCTTACAAGCATCTCCTCTGCATCCTCTTCTTCCTCTTCACTATCTTCCTTTTCTTCTTATCACTTTCTTCCCTCTCATCTTCATCAGTTTCTTCCTCCTTTCGTTCATCATTACTAGCAACTCTCCTCTCACCCCTTAGAGGAGTTTCTCTCCTAGTTCTCCATACACCATCCTCATCAAGTATTAGTTGCATTCTCTTGAGGGATTCGTTGTTGTAGATCTCTCCACTTTACATAAGTTTCCTCTTTCGGGAAGTTGACCATTGAAGCATTTGAATACCCTTGTCAATAATTTTTCATAGGGCAAGACTTTGTTAGCAATTTTTCTAGCACTAAATATGTGGTTATATGCCATGAACCCAAAATTAAGCCTTATATGCTCATGTAAGGCAAGCATAACTACCATATGCATATTACCAACAGATAATTTGTGTCCAAAATTAGGTATAATCATGGTAGTGATCATATGATGCATGACATGACCTCTAGCATCAAGAGCCTTAATTTCTCTTTCCATAGAGGATCTAAACCTCCTACCATTTGTAAAAGCCCCTTCTTATCTTTCATTAGTGAACAATTCATGAAGGTAATATTGTCCCAAAGAGTGATATCTAACACCAATGTTATCAACTCCACATATACGATTCATCAAAGCATCATTAATCTCAAAATCAACTTGGGAGACTCTAGATGAATACCATTGTATCATGTTACCCTCAACATGCTCAACCTTTTCTTCTTTAAGGTTAGCATAAAATTCATAAACAAGAGATGAATAATAATCTTCATTCACCCTAAGTAAACTATCTTAATCTATCTCACCAAAGAAAGAGATCACACTACCCGTGTTGGAGAGTTTGTCTATATCCACTCTATAGCTTGGGATGATTTTTTGGTCTTCATGCTCCATTCTTCAAATTCAATGGTAATTTTTGTAGATATGAATCATTCCACTCCAATGCTTGATTGTGCAAGTTGAACCTACCTTGGTTTGTTGAGGATATGTCCTTCATCTCCCACCTTGGCTATTCCTTTTCCCTTCTCCACATTAGGCTTCTTTGTTCAAACCATGATGATTTCTAATGGAGAAAGATTATTTCAAAGGTAACAAAGGGTGTAGAACACGAAAATCAAGTTCCTTTTGAAGAAGAATGGAGAAATTTTGGTTGAAATTGAGTTTGGACGAGAGTGTTGTGTGGGTTTTGAAAACAAAGAGAATTCTGATGGTTAAAATGAGAAATTTGATCGGTTTGCACAGTTTAATAACTGCTGAAATCGTCAAATTAGGACAACTAAACTTTCAATTTGCGTCGAAACTTGCGTCGAATTTTTCTATTTGGGATTTTCTAAAGAAAGTTTTGAACGTCTGAATTTTATACAATGCATCCAATTATGCGTATGAATTTTCCTGCTTTTGTCACATTTCAATACACACATTAGTAATTGAATTTTGAAATTCCCAAGCTTCTTCTAAGGTAACAAAACCTTTCCTCAGCCAAAGACTTGGTAAATATGTCAACAATTTGTTCATTTGTGTTTACATAATCCAAGCATATATCACCTTTAGCTACATGATCACGAATGAAATAATGTTTAATTTCTATATGCTTAGTCCTAGAGTCTTGAATGGGATTAATAATTAAATTGATTGTAATAGTACTATCACATAAAATAATCACATATTTGAAATTTAAGTCATAATCAAGTAAAGTGTGCTTCATCCATATTACTTGAGCACAACAACTACCAGCAGCGATATATTCGGCCTCAGCAATAGATAGTGACACACATGCTTGTATCTTGTCATACCAAGATATAAGACAATACCAAGAAATTGACAATGGCCACTAGTGCTTTTACTCTCGACTATGCATCTGGCATAGTCAGTATCTAAATAAGCAACAAAATCAAAAGAAGAAGATTTTGAAAATCAAATATCATAATTATGTGTATCAATCAAACATCTAAAAATTCTTTTTACGGCAATTAAATGAGACTCTTTATGACAAGATTGGAATCTAGCATATAAGCATATTGCAAAGATAATATCCAGTCTACTTGCGATTGATATCTCATATTTGTTCTTCATATAATAATCATTTTGAGATTAAATTTTTCTTGAATTTTGGTGTTGAATTTTAGAAAACAGAAAAATGTAGAACAAAATAGCATGATAGAGAAATTTCAAGTGAGATTTTGACCTCCATAGAGATTTCAAATACAAAAGTGATCTTCTATACAAATATAGAGGACATTCTGAAGTTTTTCAGAATGACAAAATTTATATAAATCGAAGGTCGTTTGACCACCCTGCTTATGCTATAAATTCACATGTCCTGGATTTTGTCCCAGTTTTTACACATTTAGGTAGAATGTTCTTATCCTGAGTTCTAGATGTCCAATTGAGATGGTTCCAATCCTCATGGAAAGATACGATCATGGTCTACAACTTTCATGAATATATCAAGACCTAAACCAGTCTATTTCATACTCTAAATTCACCAAGAAATCAAAATAGCTGTCATAGTCGACTTGTAGCAAAAATGGGTGTAGGCAGCGCCATTTGCACCAGAGTTACTGTAGCAAAAAGGGGGACGGCTGGGGTTGGAAAGGAGGTGAAATGCATTGAGAAAAACTCACAAAATCCTCCTTCAATTCATCAATCTTGCAAGAGAAATCAAGAGAGAAGATCAAATTCTTGAAGAATGAGCAATCAATCTTGAAGATTCCAGCTCAAGAACACAACTTTTCACAACCAAGTTGGAGAACATCAAGCCTTGAAGAAGGGAAGATTTGAACGATGAAAATGAGCAATTATTCCTCTTTCTTTGTTGCTTTATGTTCTTTGAATTCTAATATGTTGATGAGCTAAATTCTTGAATACTGGGATGGTTATGAACCTTAGATATTATCTATGTGAATGATTGGTTCTCTTGGTTTATTGAATTCTGATTTCTTATGGATTGTTTGTGGATTTGACTGCTTGAATTGATTTGATTGATAATTGATTCATAATCTGAATTTTTTACTCTGAATTAAGAAAGGAAGGGTGAAATAGACTATGACACAAATAATGAGAGTGATTTAGGTGACTAGAGATAGAAATTTCAACACTTTCTTGATGATTAGAGAAATCTAAGAGTAGAGGACTTTCATCTAGAGATAGAGTGAGTTCTAATTGAGGAATTTCATCAAACATAAGAAGGGCAATACCAAGGGACTTTTCTATCACATAGGTAATTCTAGGGAGATTTTCCATTCAAGTATTACTTTCTCAATTGAAATTTTCTCTTGCAAATTAAATTTTAGCTAAACTGAATTTCATTGGTTAAGTTGGATTTTTATTCTTAGTAATTATTTCTATTATCTCACAAGCAAATTTCATAGGCTAATCATAACGATAGGTGCGCTTGCCTAGTGTTTGTGTGCAAATTGTTAGATATTGTGATAAAATTAAGTATAAGGGCACGAAAAATACACAACAGCAGTGAAATAAAGTAAACTAGTAATCATAACCTTATATACCTTTTCATCAATATTTTTACTTTTCTCATCATTATCAAGTTTGATTGTTGAACTCATCGGTGCACTTATACCTTTTGCTTGATCCATTCTGAATCTCTTTAATAACTCCTTGGTTTGCTTAATTTGAAGCCCTAGAAAGAAATTGAGTTCTTCCACCAAATGTCAAAAGCATTCTTATAGATTAAAGTCTAGCTACCGAAACAAAAGTTTCATTCTTGTCAATACCCTCTTCTTGATTGAATCCTTGGGCAACAAGTCTTGCTTTATTCCTAACAGCTTCTCCGAATTTATTTAGTTTATTTCTAAAAACCCACTTTGTTTCAATAATAGGGTGCTCAAGTGGTCTAGGAACAAGAATCCAAACATTATTTTTTTCAATTGATTTAATTCCTCTTGCATGGCAACAATCAAAAAATCATCACATAAAGCATCATCAATGCTTTTAAGCTCAATGTGAGATAAAAGTGCAAAGTTGTCAATAAAATACTATCTGTTCTAATACCTTGAGATACATCACCAATGATTTACTCCTTAGGGTGGCCTCTCGGATATCTTAGATTCTTTGGCAGCTCTTGGTCACCATTAGGTTGACTAGCTTGTTCTTATTTAATCATTTCTTCTTCATTGGCATGATCTTCTAAAGTTGGAGCTTGAAGATGAGCTTGAATATTATTCATGGAGATGCCTTCATTATCATCATCTCTTCTATCCAAGTAGATGTTGTACTCATCAAAACTCACATGTATGGTTTCTTCAACACATAAAGTTCTTTTATTGTAAATTCTATAAGCTTTCTTGTTAGAGGAATAACCAAGGAATATGCCTTCATCCGATTTTCTATCAAATTTTCCCAAGTCATCATGCACATTCAGTATAAAACACTTACAACCAAACACTTTGAAACAGGCAATAGATGGTGTTCTATCAAATAGAAGTTGAGAAGGTTTTTTTCTCAAAAATTGCCTCAAAATAACTATATTCATACATAGCAAGCAGTGTTTATGGTATTGGTCCAAAAATATTTTAGCAAGAATTTTCACAAAGCATAGACCTAGCCTATTGAATCTATCGATCATAAAGTAGAGACTAAAACACCTATTGAAACTGGGGTTTTCTCTGATAGTATGTCTATTAATAAAGTTATTCATGATGAGTTTAGTCCCACTGAGCCATGTAATCAAGAACAAATTGAAAGGTAAAATGAAGAATAATCTAATCCCCTTACAAATCATGAACTATCGATGTAGTCCAATTAGACATGATACATACACATACAAGATTGTTGATGTTAAGGTGAGATTAGAAAGCTTGACACAAAAAAGGTGAAAGAAAGGTTAGGGAACCTACCGGAGAAGAACTAAGAAGTAGAGTAAAAAGAGAGAAAGTTGATAGCGAAAAGATTTAGGCTAGAGATGCCTCTAATGTATTATTTTTCAACTATGACAGTAGACTACAACATTGTAGTATTTCACTAAGATCTATTCTGGCAGAAAGACTAATTGATGAAGAAAAATTTAAGCACATAGGGTTGGTTAATTTGTTGAAGAGGATTAAGTTGTTTGACCCTGCACCACTTTTGTTGAATCCTACAACCTTAATATTGTGCACAAATTCTATGCCAACCTTGAAAGAGATGTTGATGATCCAAAATGCTCATTTTATTATGTTGTTTATGTTAAAGGTGTAGTTGTTTCTTTTTTCCCTAAATTGTTGGTTGGTTACCTGGGGCAAATCGCCATCTCAAATTTGAAGAAGTAATCTAGATGATGCCATTGACATGCCAGCAATTTATAAAGAAAGGACAGTAAATGCAATTCAATAGTGGCCAAGGATAATCAATTGGAGTCCTCCTATTTGACAGTTAAATATTTTGCTCGATACAAACTATCTTGCACCAATTGGATGCCTTCTGCTAACATTTCTATTATGTTGAAATATAGAGTAGTGTTGTTATACATAATTAGAACTGAGCAAAAGTTTAACATTGGCTCTATCGTGTTTCCCTCTATTATTAAACTAGTTAGAATCAACACTGTGAGTACATCAAGTCTTTCTTTCTCCTATCTTCTTACTAATTATATCTCTTCCGGCCGAGATGTTCAAGTTTTTAGTAAATATATCATTATTAATGATATCAAGACTTTCACATTGCCTTTGAGCAAGCCAAAGTGTAAAACTTCTCTACCTGATTTACCAAGTCCAACAAGTGTAATTCCCAGACGCAAGTCAACAAGGATTGTTGCTAGCTCTTCTTGTATCAAAGTCACTACTACACTTACTGCTGACAATACTCAAGCTCTTCAAGAACAAGTAGCCGAATGTATTCAACGGTGTCGGACTTTAACAACCTATGTCTCTGAACTTCAGCAGCAACTTCTGACAGTCTCCACTTCTGAAGTGTGCCTCTAAGAAACACTTGATTAGCTTTTGAGGCAAAGACAATGAGTTGGCCTTGTCTGCTACAAAAAAAGGGGAGAAAATGCACATAAGATGCACATGTATAAAAAGGGAAGAGTTTGGTGCAATGAGTTGGCCATGTATGATTCAAGAGGAATTCTGTCAAAGTAAAATGGAGGTATGAGCAGAAGAAGCATGAAGCAAATAAGGTTTTGCAATGCTGTCAATGTCAGTTCTGTCATAGGGAGAGAATACTTCTACTAAAACTGAATTTATGGATTTTTATTAAGTTCACTTGTGTTGAATATTTGGATATTATTGTTGCTTTGCTATTTACCTTACCTAACAATCTTATTTTGTGGCTATGTTCGAATGACTTTTAAACAACTAGGTATCTACACTATGTCCTTTGTATAATTCTAGTTTTATCATTCTTGTTGAACTTATGATGCACAATTCTAATTCAACATAATGGTCTGATACAGTTATGTGTGTGTTGTCAAACTACTTCTATTGAACACATCTCTCTGAACCACACAGTTATGGAACTTTTAAAGATTATCGAAGTTTTGCACCAAATAATGCCAAAAGGTGAGATTATTCTGGCATTTTCTTGGCAAGAAAGATTTTGATGTGATATCATTAGCCAAAAAGAATTTTATGCCATTAAGGATTCAATGTAGAAGAGAGACTTATTTAAATAATTCATGATATAGAAACTTTATCTTGAGAGAGTTCTTTAACACACTTTATGTTTTAGTTATGGTGCTCATGTGTTCAAGTGTGTTGTTTCGATTCAAATGCTACTGATTCTTCAACAAATACTTGAGGCACTTGACACATCCGTATTCCATTTATCTCATGGAGAAAAGGGTGTTGTGGCTGATAGAGTTCAATCATAATACAATAGGATAAGTGTGATCTTATCATGTCATGTCGAAAGGCATTCAACACATTCTGTTGAGACGAGTTTAACAGAAGTAAGCTGTGGTTAGATAATAGTTTGACAATCGTGGAGGTAGTGACTGCGGTTGGATGATAGTTCGACAATCATGGAGGCAGGAGTTATGATTGGTGTGGTTCCAGTCGTTAATTTGATTGTTAGATTTTCTATCATTGAAGCACTACTATAGTTATAGAATTTTCAACTGCTGAGGTGACTTTGGCAAAAGATGTTTGTCAAGTCTACTAGAAGAATTATTAAAGGAGATAAAGAACGTATTTCAATACTTTTGTAGACAAAAAGTTTAGTAGATTAGTGTGTCTGGCCCCACAGACATAGACTAAGCCAAATTGCGTTACCAATTTTCTTATATCAAACTTTATTACTCTGTTTGAGCATACTACGTTAAACTATACAGAACGACTTTAATGCACTAAGTTTAACAAAGTCGTAAAAACTGTACAAACCTAACCTTAAAATTGAAATGCCAACCACTTCCAGATTCAGTTTGCTTAGGTACGGTTTGTGAGAACCTGAGGAATTCCTACAACTACGGAGGCGACGTGCAGGCCGTGCTGGTTGTGCTGTTGTTGATGATAGCATCTCAAGCCAAAGCAACAGAAATTGCGAACAGATAATCTTTAGCTTACTCATAGCTATTAATTAACTATGCAGCACAAGTGACCAAGAATAGCAGGTACGGATTTTAAGGGGACACATCGGCTAAAATGACAAACCATTTTGTAAACTGATATTCCTTCCTGCTGCTTTGAGTCAAAGTGCTCTAGAGGTAGCAGGTCCATGCACGTATTCGAGTCAGTGAAGCATTCCCAAGATTTTTCCCCCTCATTCGGTATCCGTATTCGTTTTATTATCTATGACCAATCTTATCCGTTCCCGAAGAATTGCCTCCGGATTCCGAAGAATTTCATTCATTGCATATGCAGAAGTTCTTTCATAATCATGAAAAGTCTGCGTTTCTAGTTTTTCCAGTCTTCCAAACTTTTTCCATAGTCTTAATCACGACTGGGGACTTCTACAACAAAGCTCTTCTTTCACACGCTGGGATTAATTATGACATTAATTTGTTTTTTCATTATTCCGTGGACTGTGATATTCCCGGGGGGGGTGGGGGGTGGGGGGTGGTTTGGGAAGGCTACAGTTTGCAAAATGGTTTATCACTTTAGCCGATGTGTCACCTTAAAGTCCATACCTGCTATTCTTTGTCACTTGTGCTGCATGGTTAATTAATAGTTATGAGTAACCTAAAGTTCATCTGTTTGCAATTTCTGTTTCTTTGGCTTGAGATGCGATCATCAACAATAGCACAACCAGCATGGCCTGCACGTTGCCCTGGTAGTTGTGGTCATGTGGCCATGTACTATCCATTTGGAATTGGTTCCGGTTGTTCTTTGAATGACTGGTACACCATAGATTGTAGGGAGTCCTCAGGTTCTTACAAACCATACCTAAGCAAACTCCACCTGGAAGTGGTAGGGATTTTTATAAACAACCAAACCGTGACCATTAAAACTTCGGCGAATTCTTTCTGCGGTCGTGGTTCTGTCACATGGAATAGCATCAACCTCACTGGGAGCCCCTTCTTATTTTGTAAGGAATACAACAGACTTGGGGTTTTTGGCTGTGGAAATGCTATGCTGCTCCGGAAACAGAACGATGCCTTCTCCGGCTGCGAGTCAACATGTTACGAATCCAAGAAAAAGATAACCGGTTGCCATGGAATCAATTGCTGTGAAACAAGTATTCCCTTTTATTTCACAGAATTCTCTCTCAATTTCACTAGCTCAGAATCCAGTGGCTTGGGATCCTGCAATTCTGCCTTCTTGGTAGACCAAATCTGGCATCCAGGCAACTACGCTGATTCACTTGTTGGAGCATCACCACCCAGATATTTACCTGTGACACTGCTCTGGACCATTGAATTGTCCCATCAATATGCTCTTTCAGATTATTGCACTGCCTACAATGCCTCCCTGGAACTCGAGCCAGGAAAAACCCTTGACACTCTGACCTGCGCATGTGGTGCGCTCTCTGGTATGCAATGCCATGGTAAGTTTGGAGGCAATGTCTTCTTGATTCTATTTATCTCGAATAATTACATTAAACCTTTGAAGTCGTTCTTATACTTTCTGTTTCAATTACGATACCAATTCAAGATCCGGTACCTCCTCGGCCTCCAAGTCCTCCGGAACGGGATAGGAAAAAGAACTTGACAGGGATCATCGTTGGTAAGTCATCGTTCTCAAATATTTTGGGAAAAACAAACTAAATGTCATCCTATTGGACACTGTATAAGAGTAATTAGCAATAATTTAACCAGAACAAAGTGAATATCTTTCAGACTATTCCAATCGGAGCATTTCTACATTGGTTAAGTTTAAATGCTAATCTTGAGGTTATATTATACTTACACAGGTGTTGCAACAAGCACCGGTGTATTTTGTTTAGTTGCTGCAGGTATTATCGCGTACAAATGGCTAAGAACGAGGTGGATTAAGAAGACCAGAGAGAGATTTTTCAAACTAAATGGGGGTCTTTTGTTACAGAAACAGTTATGTGATCATGATAGTATAATGGAAACTATAAGGCTTTTCACATCAATAGATTTGGAGAAGGCCACAGACAATTTCAATGAAAATCGAATACTTGGCAGAGGTGGCCAAGGTATAGTTTATAAAGGGATGTTAACTGATGGAAGAGTTCTAGCAGTTAAAAGATCGAAGTTGGTTGATGAAAGTCAGCTTGAACAATTCATCAACGAGGTTGTGGTTCTCTCGCAAGTGGTTCATAAGAACGTTGTTAAATTGCTTGGTTGTTGCTTGGAGACAGAAGTTCCGTTACTCGTATACGAGTTTATTCCGAATGGAACTCTCTTCGAACTAATTCATAGTGGCAATGAGGAGTTCTTTACATGGAAGATTCGGCTAAGGATAGCGACAGAAGTGGCGGCTGCTTTGTCATATCTGCATTCAGCATTAGCAATTCCCATCTACCACAGAGATATCAAGTCGAGCAATATTCTTTTGGATGAAAAGTACACAGCCAAAGTGTCAGATTTTGGAACCTCCAAGTCCATTGCTGTTGATAAAACTCACATAACTACCTTGGTAAAAGGAACTTTTGGCTATCTGGATCCTGAGTAGTTAAATAAGTTTCTCACTATTTTTCTCTCTATCTCATTCCAATTACTCTCGTATTCTAGCATTCTCTTCTCTCTTCTTTTTCTCTTGTTCTTGCTAGTGTAAATCACTCGTAAAAAGGTCTGATATTTATAGACTAGAAACACAAACACCATTCGCAAAAAATTGCAGCCGAAGCATTGCCTCCCATTTGTTTCAAATGAAGCTTTCAACTTTCAAATGCAGACTGAATCTTACAAAAGAATAATAAATCAGAATAGTTAAATAAGTTTCTCACTATTTTTCTCTCTATCTCATTCCAATTACTCTCGTCTTACAAAAGAATAATAAATCAGAATAGTTAAATAAGTTTCTCACTATTTTTCTCTCTATCTCATTCCAATTACTCTCGTATTCTAGCATTCTCTTCTCTCTTCTTTTTCTCTTGTTCTTGCTAGTGTAAATCACTCGTAAAAAGGTCTGATATTTATAGACTAGAAACACAAACACCATTCGCAAAAAATTGCAGCCGAAGCATTGCCTCCCATTTGTTTCAAATGAAGCTTTCAACTTTCAAATGCAGACTGAATCTTACAAAAGAATAATAAATCAGAATAGTTAAATAAGTTTCTCACTATTTTTCTCTCTATCTCATTCCAATTACTCTCGTATTCTAGCATTCTCTTCTCTCTTCTTTTTCTCTTGTTCTTGCTAGTGTAAATCACTCGTAAAAAGGTCTGATATTTATAGACTAGAAACACAAACACCATTCGCAAAAAATTGCAGCCGAAGCATTGCCTCCCATTTGTTTCAAATGAAGCTTTCAACTTTCAAATGCAGACTGTTGCTCTGCAGGAAGGCTTTGGATTGTTGCTTCCTTGCATTTAGGGCTGTCAATGGGTCGGGTCTTACTCGGACCCGATAATACATCTTTTAAACGGGTACGAGTACGGTATACAAAGTTTCGAACCCGATTACCTGATTAAATTTTGAATAATAAATATTTTATATACTTAAATTTCTTAAAACCGTTAGATGTGTTTGATCCAACGGTTGATTATCTATAAATTTATATCAAAATATCTTATCGGATCTACCCAGACCCGATCCGAGACCCTATAGGGTAGGGTATAGGTCCACTCTATTTGGACTCGTCGGGTAATAAGGTCGGGTCTGATACCAATAGTGGTTAATCGGGTCCGGGTCCGAAACAGGGTGTCTCGGACCCGTTGACACCCCTACTTGCATTTAATATATGTGGAACCAATGAAATAAAAAATGATTGCATGAGTTGAACCTGGGGCAAAAGTGGCAAAGCAACGGTTCGCCTATAGTGCATAATGTGCTTTTCTCAATACATGCATAAGCTCTTTTTTTATCTCGATTGTTCAATCAGCTCCTTTTTTATCTGATAGTTAGAAAAGTTTAAAGGCATCTTGGGGGTAAAAAATATTTTAATATCCCTTCCAAACTTAAAGATAGTTCAAAATCAAAATTTAGATTCAACTATCTATATCAAGAATGATTCTCTTTTTCTACCAATCAAATTTGAATCTCTCTCTCTCTCATTTTTTCTCTCTTTGCCATTTCTCTAAATCCACGTTATAGAAATGTTGGACAAATGACTCATATTGGATAGACAATAGCGAGGTTAAAATTGAAGTTTAAGAATGATCTCAAAATTTGACAGCGACTTCCAAGATATAAATTTTATATTTTTAAAATAAGATATGTCTGTAATTTTCATTTGGTGTTGATATTATTTTTAAATTGGTAAATATAGTTTTCACCATTTTGATCAAGCAAATAATTATTGAAGACAACATAAACTGAAAGCATTGATGGTGGATTACTTTGTGTCAATTCCCATGACTTAAAGAAATGATTTTGTGGATGGAGGATTTCAGTGGTGGTTCTTTTTTTTTTTCTATTTTAGAACAACTCATGTCTACTTTGACTTCTCCTGTAATTGTTCTTACTGTTTTGAGAAATAATTTTTACTATTTTAGATATTAATTATTTAAGAGAGAAAGTTGTGTTGTAAATAAATATTATGTGTAGTGAATAATTATTTGAATCTCTATAAATAATTATTCAAGATTGCTTGTCATGAACTTATAAATCAAGAAAGTTGAACACAACATCTTCTCTTGGCTGGATTTTGGTGCTGTATGGACTAAATATTTGGATTGATTTCAAAATTGAGTAAAATGAATTTTCATATTGCTTAAATATTTTTATACATCCTTAATCGTTCCTTTTGAAGTGCTGTTTTGGAGGGCGAATGATTTCAAGTGCCAGGAATTGCATCCATCTTGGATTTACTATAGATGAGACTTAGTAGCTGAATGAGAGGATCCATTAGAGGGGAGAGTTGCATGCTGGAAGACACTGGTTGAAGGATAATTTATCCGTTACATAATTTATTTGTGCAATATTTTGAATTTTACTTCTACATCATTTTGTTTATGTTTTTTGCGTTGTACATATACTTTATTTGAAAATGTAGAAATTTAGTGTCATTTGTTGTTAAAACGAGATTGTGCTAAGAAAACAACATCAACAATTTAAAAGGGTATAGTTTAAATATAGGTAGGGTAAATGACTATAAATGACATCTAATTATTTTCGAACCTTTAGAAATAGCACCATCTTTTATTTTACTTTTTTGTATCCGTTACATATTTTCATTCATTTTATTATACCCCTTCGCCACCTTGAACGGTTCTTTCCGGCTGCAGAGTCCACGTGTAATGCACATAACTCTTTTCTTAAGGTTAAAAGAGTCACTTGACTTTTTAATATATTATTAATAAGAAAATTTTCTTCCTTTTCTTTCAAATTGACAGTATTTCTTTTTTTCCCCTCTTTCCTTCAACCCCCTCCCACGACCATCATAGTTGCTTCTCCGTCTTCAGCGCCATGCAGTAAGGCCTCCCTCTTCCTCACCCCTACTCCACCAATGGTTCTACCTTCTCTAACCTTGCTTTAACTTTCCCCAACCTTCTACCTTTTCTCCTCTTTCCCTTTTTTCTACTACATCATTGTTGATAAAAAGAAGGAAGACGGCTAGGGCACAGTCTCGTTGAAGAAGCGGTAAGGTACTTAAGGTCAAGACACCGAAGAGTACCTTTGCAATTAGAAGGAGAAGAAAAGGAGGAGGCATTTGTAGCCAACAATGGTGTTTGAATAGGCCACCTAATTAAAATGGTAGATTGATAAAAATTCCTCTCTAATTATCCCAATAAAACTTTTGGGGATGTTTAGAGAAAACTTAGAGAAAAGAATTCCTGATCCAATTTGGATTTTATTACTAATTTTGTTGATTTGGTGTTTGGATTCTATTTGTTGAATTAAGAAGTTTGATTCTTGGTAAAGTTGAAGGCTGCAGCAACAAATTCTTTGGCAAATTTATGGTGATGAGAATATGAGTGGAAGGAAAGTTTTGGTGGTAAGATGTGAGCCAAGATGGGACCGTGTTTGTGGTGTAAAAGGAAAGCAACCATTGCAGAGTGAAGAGGGTAATGGGAGGCAAAAGGTGAGGAAAGGGGAAGAGGGAAATGTAACAAGAAGATGGAAGTTGTAGCAATAGTGAGGGACAGGTAACCCTTTTCGGTAGGGGAGTGAGGCTGCTATTGGAAGGGAGAGTAGAGAGGGGTGAGTGAGGATGAACCACTACTCGCTACTGAGAGAATGAGAGGAGAGGGCAATCTAAGGAAGATGAGGAAACGGGAAGAAGAAAGAAAAATAAAGAAATAATTTTTTTTAAAATGAAATTTATAGGGAAACAAGTGAAATGACTCTTTGAACCTTAAGAAAAGAGTCATGTGCATTACATGTGGATTCTCCAGTTGGAAAGCACCGTTCAAGGCAGCGGAGGGGTATAATAAAATGAATGAAAATATGTTACGGGTACAACAAAGTAAAATAAAATATGGTGATTATTTCTAAAGGTTCAAAAATAGTTAAATGTCATTTACAGTTATTTACCCTTAAATATATAATTAATCACTGTCAGATATATTTAACAAATGAAGCACAGAGTTCCGTAGTATATTTTAAAATATACCATACAATGCTAAACACAACGTCGCTGCATTGACGGGCCCTCACCCACCTCTATAAGAAACCTCCTTCGTTCACAGGAGATATCACGTACATCTAGTATGAAAGTGCACATCTGCTCTGATGTCATTCGCTCTAGGTCATCTTGAATATGTAGCAAACAGTGTACCATCTCTCGTCTTTGTAGCAAAAAAAATTAAGATTAGTGCAACTTATGTTTGCTTTAGAACAAGCCCCATTTACGGATGAATTATATGTACAACAGACTTCGTGATCAAAAACAGGTATGATCAAGACATGTCTTTCGGGAGAAAATCTGGATTATGAATCCTTGGGTGTGCGCGCTACAAGTACCTAATAAAGGGTTGAACCCCTAGCTTCACCCCAAAAGCGCGCTCAAAGGGGAAGGTTTGAACCCAGCCATATATGCCAGCCCAGGGTGCTCTTTGCAGGTGATGTGGGACCGATGTCTTATAAGGTTAGGCAGAACGCCAACTGAGGTAGTCGAGTCTTATGGGGGTGGGGATGATGCTTCCCACATCGCTTGCAAAAAACACCCTGGGCTGGCATGTATAGTTGGGTTCAAACCTCTCCCTTCAAGCGTGCTTTTGGGACGAAGTTAGGGATTGAACCCCCTATCAGTACCAATCCATGTAATTTGAAGCACAGGTTGCAGGTGATACTATAACAGAGCCCAGCTAAAGTGCCCTGAGTGAGTTGAGTTGGATCCATTACTCATCTGGAATTACATACTCCATGACATAGCTGAAGGGCGTGTGGAATGTATTTTCGTCTAGTTTCTATCTCTCAACAAATGCAAAAATTAACAAAGTATTTACAAGATCGAACATAAACTCCCGTAAGCCGAAGTTCTTGACAAACTCCTCCACATATGGATTGAGTGGAGCCCACCAAGCAAGAACATGTGCTATTTCTTATGGGTACTTCTATATGTAGTTTTTTTTTTGGACTATATGTAGTGCGAAAAATATTCATTATTTCATTTTCATTTCGAAGAGTTCTTAAAATTCTCTAAGACATTCGGACAAAAAAATTCAAATCTACAAAAAATGACGAAGAATTTTTGTAAAAAAATGATAATTTATCAAACTATTCATAATTTTACATCGATTTACACAGCAAAAACTAAAAAATCGACCTTAAAATGATTGATTTTGAAGTCGATTAATTAATTCCACAAATTTCGCCAATTGAGTGGCAAAATTTGAGGAGGAATTCCACCAATTTTTGGCGAAATTCACGGAGGAATTTCGCCGCAAATTGGCGGAATTTGAGACACAAATTCCGCCACAATTCTCAAATTTCGCCAATTTGTGGCGAAATTTACGGAGGAATTTCGCCGCAAATTGGCTGAATTCCTTCTCAAATTTCGCCACTCAGTTGGCAAAATTTGTAGAATTAATTAATCGATTTCAAAATCAATCATTTTAAGGCTAATTTTTAAGTTTTTGCTGTGTAAATCGATGTAAAATTATGAGTAGTTTGATAAATTATCATTTTTTAATAAAAATTCTTCGTCGTAATGTCTTAGAGAATTTTAAGAACTCTTCGAAATAAAAATGAAATAATGAATATTTTTCGCACTACATATAGTCCAAAAAAAATTACATATAGAAATGATGTTTCTTATACACTCCTAAAAAAATAGGATTCAAGATGCGATTAATGTTCAATATTGTACTGAAAGATAAGTAATACGTCTCCTCTCCAAAGGCCTATACCACGTGACCCAGAAATGAGAGAATGAGATACAGGTCCCCGAGGACCACCTAGAGCTAGTTCGGTAAGTTATTAGTCTTCCTGTGTGTCTCATCTCCCAGTCCTCATGCGCTATGCACCAGCCATAGGCGCGCTGACCTGGGTTGCCTTGGAATGATAATCGATATGTATCGGACTCGGACTAAAAATGAGAATCAGATGGAATCTATGCGGAGGACACGCCTATAAGAACATTGGTTTTGCCAAACTCAATAACATCATATCTCGGTAGAGTCGCAATAGTCCAGGGCTGAGCCCACTCTCTAACATCGCGTGGGGGAGGATCCAAAGAAAATAAAAATCGCATGGTCAAGTTACTATGGCATTAAATACACGTAATTAGAAAATAAACGATTGGAACAACTAATTAGTTGCCTGCATAAATTAGTTTAGATTACATACAAAGAAAATAACAAGTAAACTAAGTAATTCAGCAATAAATTTGCAAATTCATGAATAATAAAAATGATTTAAGTAAACAAATTATGTACTTAACTAATAATTATTTAAGAAAAAATGAATTAGATTAAAAAATTGTAAACGAATTATGATTTAATCCATTTTCTATTAACATTTATTCCAATAGGTTCATTAGCATTTTATTCTATTTAATCTATTAAATTTATATATTGAACTTTTAATTTATTTAACAGTGATTTATTAAGTTACAAAATTACATAAACTCTCAAAATATTTGGGCATTAAATACACTTAATTAAACAATAAACATATTCAATAAATTTGTAATTCGGATGCCTAACTAGTTTAGATTACATACGAACAGCATAACAAGCAAAACTAAGTAATTTATTAAAAAAATTTAAAGTAAAGAATTATAAAATTGATTTAAGTAAAAAAAATAATACAATTAACTACTAATTATCACGTAAAAATTAATTTAAAAAACTTGGACGGCAAGCGAAACCAGTCCGGTTCCAGTCCTGAACGTGCTTTTTGCAGCACGTGCAAGACCAATTTCCAATCGTTGGATCATATTCGAAATCTGATCCATCAGCTGTCGAAATTTTAAAAATTTTTTTTAAAATAAATACAGTGAGCTAACAAAATTTGATCCGTTGGATCAGATTCGACGGATCAGATCTGGTCCTACACGTGCTGCAAAAAGCACGTCCAGGACCGGAACCAAATTAAAGCGAAACCTAATTGTCAGTTCTGCCACCGTCGCTAGAACCAAAAGTACACTTCCGTGGGCTCATCTGGTAACTTCTGCCTAATAATGTCAATAAGGGTCAAAACCCGCGGACTGGCCCGTATAGGCGGGCTTGAGCTAGTATGCCCAAGCCTATTTAAATGCAAGCTTTTTGGGCACGCTTCATTTAGCTCGCGGGCTAGCATATTTTTCTTTTTTATTTTTTTTAAAATAATTTTTTCTAATATGACGTCGTTTTGCTTTTTTTTTTTAAAACGATGTCGTTTTGCAAAGTTTGCGAATTGGCCCGTTTAGCCCGCGGGCTTACTGTACCAGGCCGCGAACTAGAGTTTTCCAGCCTGCGAAAAAAACAGACCAGCTCGCTCCGCCCTATTTCAAAGGCCCGTCGCGGGCTAGCCTGTTTAATACTACTACTTCTACCCTTGACAATGGAAGTTACCAATTTCTAACTAAATTTTCAAGATTTAATTTTCAGCCATTTCAATATTAATTTTCATGAATATTATATGTATAAACGTGAAAAAAATAAATATAATTTGATGAACTAATATTTTTTCGTACAAATTTAAAATAGTTTCTTCTAGATCTGAATTTTAAGATTTATTAAATTTGAAAAAATTTGAAAGAAGCTAAAGAATAAATAATAAAAAATAAAAATTTTTATTGTATATAATTAAATTAAAAAACTATATATGGTAACCCAATCTTCCCTGTGATATTACTTGACTCACCTACCCCCCCTCCCTCGCTCATCATTTCCCTCTAAAAAAATGAAAAAAAAAATCTAACAATCCTTATCATTTTATTATCTTGACTTTCATGAGAGCAAGCATGGAGGACATTTCCTTTTCTTTGTACTATATCAATACGTGGAAAATGTTTTCATGGACAAATCTCCTTCACATTCAAACAAGAAATTTCTCTGCATTATGAGAGTTGACTTGTGGACTTCACTTGCATTATTTATTTGTCTCTCTTCAACTTCCAGTCTCTCAGTTCAATATCTTTCACACAAAACCCACCTCCCATCTCAAACGTCCTCATCACTAGGCTCATCCTAGGTGGATTCTGGGTTCCAAATACGCGTCACGGGAACTGGTGACTGATAGGTCTGCATAAGCATGATGCCCCAGTTAGGTCTGCATAAGCACCCTCAACTTCAGGCACCAGAGCTGCAAGATATAGATAATAATTTTGAGGCACTAGTGGAGTGGATGCACTCATAGGCTAGGGATATAACGAATATACGGGATATGGCGGTAAATACTTAAGAGGCCATGGCATGATAAGCCTCAACCGCAGTGAAGATATCGCATGCCAAGGAGGTATTGGTGTCTCTGTGTGCAACGTAGATGTGTCTCAAACTAAAATATCGCTCGTATTATGTCAGGTTGAAATTGTCGCCCGAGATGTTCATTATCTAATTGAGGTGGTAATTAGGTGATAATGTGTAATCGACTACTATAATTCGTATAGATCATGGTCAATATTTCTATATCTCTTAAAAGGCTCAGCCAAATGTAATTAAATTTAATTTATTAAAAAGTAATTATACATTTACACTAGTAAACTTGTAACAATGCTCTCACAATATATTATGGCATTAAATATACATAATTAAAAATAAACATTTGGAACAGCCAATTAGTTGTATGCGTAAACTAATTCAGATTACCTACGAAGAAAATAACAATTAAAACTAAGAAATTCAACAACAAATTTGCAAATTAAGGAATAATAAAAAAATGATTTAAGTAAACAAATTAAGCTATTAGCTAATAATTATTTAACAAAATTACAAACTAATTATGATTTAATCCGTATTCTATTAACATTTATGCATTGGATTCGTTAGCATTTTATTCTGTTTAATCTATTAAATTTATATATTTAACTTGTAATTTGTTTAATAATACGTAAACTCTCAAAATATTAGGGCATTAAATACACAAAATTAAACAATAAACGTATTGAACAAATTTGTAATTTGCATACCTAAACTAGTTTAGATTACCTACGAATAACATAACAAGCAAAACTAAGAAATTTACAAATTAAAAAATAATATAAAATAATTTAAGTAAAATAATAATATAATTAACCACTAATTATCGCGTAAAAATTAATTTTAAAAAACATTGGAAGGCAAGCAGAACCTAACCTGTCGGTTCTATAGGTTCCGCTGCCACCTGCAGAACCAAAAGTACACTTCCATGGCCGCATCTGGTGACTTCTGCCCTTGACGAAGGAAGTAACCAACTTCCAGCTAAATTTTCAAGATTTAATTTTTGGCTATTTTAAGATCGTTTTTGATCAACATTATATGTACAAATCTGAAAATAATAGATGTAGTTTAAAAACTGACCTTCTTTCATATAAATTTGTAGTTTCTCATATATTTAAGTTTTAAAGTTTGTAAAATTTGAGAGAATTTAAAGAAAGTTAAAAAATAAATAATAAAAAATAATTTTTTTACTATATATATTTAAACTAAATATATAGTACCTCCTATCTTACCTATGAAATTTGCAGTATTCCCCTACTACTACCCCTCGCCAGCCCTCTCTCGGTCTTCATTTCCCTCTAAAAGAATGAAAAACAAAAACAAAATCTAGCAACCCTTATGATTTTCTTATCTTGAAAGTGACTTTCCTGAGAGCAAGCTTGCACGACATTTCCTTTTTTTTGTACTATATGTGGAAATATTTTCATCTTTCCGCGTAAACTCAACAATAACAATTTCTGGGAAACAAGAATCCAATTTCTGGAAGTCCCAAAATTTCTTCTCTATTCTTCACATCCAAACAAGAATTTTCTGTGCATTATAAGAGTTGACTTGTGCATTTCATTTGCATTATTGATTTGTCTTCCTTCAGAAAAAAAGAAAGGAAAAGAAAAACTCTGCTGTAATTTCAGCTTCTTGGTACACTATGCAAAGCTTGAGGAAGCTGGAATGGGAAAGAACACTTTCAATTCAATCATGCTTCCCCGAGAGGCATTCTGATCCCAACTCCGGAGCTTCTACCGCAGATGAAGAACTGAATTACATTGCAAGAAATTGCATTCCGCATCAAGCTGTTTCAATTCAGGTTCCTTGCAGCACAAATGTGACTCAACCAGAACAATCTAATATGAAACCCAACGATTTGGAATATAGTCCTGATGCAGCAGCACATATATTGATACCGATTGCGCCATTGTTGGGAGACAGTGAGTACAACCTTTTCCCAATACCATTCATCTCGATTTCTTGATAAACAAACTCAAATCTTGAATTTATATCTCTGTTTCTGCAGCAAAATTGTACTAAACGTAGGTATAGCTATGAAGTTTTGTCCCCTCTGGTGCTTTTGAATTGTTGGTCTTGCTTTGCATTTCATTTCTAACAAGCAGGATTTCTCTTTTTGATATACTATCAGTCTATTTTACTTAAAACTCTGGTTTTGTTTTGGTGGAATGAAATTGTTATCATGTAATGAACATTCCTGTTTGGCCTTTTTGATGAACTGTCAAAGCTAAGCTTAGCATCATTCTATAACTGTTTAAGAAATTCAATGGAATTATGATTTATATTTCTTCATGAAGTTGCTTGATTGTATAGAAAATGAGATGGAAAATATTTCTTTTCGTTTTGCTTGATTTCTTCAACGTGGTTTTCCATTTTCTGGGCTAAACCTATTTGCTTTCTGTGCCATATATTTTGCTTTCTGATTGTCTTTTGTTTATATATGGAAGGTCCTAAATCAGTGACCAATCTCACCCTTTATGTGCCGTTGTACAAAGCTGCACTTAAGGGTGACTGGGAAAAGGCTAAAGAATTCATCGGGCAGCATCCAGAGGCGATAACTGCCAGAATCACAAAAGGCTGGGAAAGAGCGCTTCATATTGCAGCCGGGGCAAAACATGTCAAGTTCGTCGAAGAGTTGATCAAATTGATGGAACCAAAGGATTTGGCAGTGCCAAATAAGTATGGGAACACTGCACTTTGCTTTGCTGCTGCATCCGGAATTACAAAACTCGCAGAACTAATGGTGGCAAAGAACAATTACATGCCTATGGTCAGGGGAAGCAAGGGAGTTACCCCCCTTCACATGGCTGCTTTACTTGGCTATAGGGACATGGCTTGGTATCTTTATGAGGTGACTGATGATAAATATCTAACCAAAGAGGACTATGTTGGTTTGCTTATTGCAACTATAAGTTCTGATTTATATGGTGAGAAAATTAGATTGTGTATGTGAGCCTCTTAGCACTCGACGTGGTAGAACTTGATGAACCAGAGGCTAATTAATAGTTCTGCTACTGTAAACAGATATTGCTTTGCACATAATTCAGAAAAAACCCGAGCTAGCAATCGAGCGAGATCCAAAAGGAGAGACTGCAATTCATGTTTTGGCAAGAAAACCATCTGCTTTCTCTTGCAGACAGAGGCTAGGAATGTGGGAGAGATGCATTTATCCTTGTAAGTCAGTTCAATTTTACTTTCAAAAGCATACTCACTGGGAAGGTTATTCTGCCACTATAAGTCACTCTGCTTGGCTAAATCATGATTAGTAATACACCGTAAGAATGTCTGCAGGGATTAGCGTGCATCCATGGGACAAACCTAGCCACATCCCTTACATCTCTGTGCACCGAAACAACAATTGTACCAAAGGTATGCAAATTATTCAATCCAAAAAGAACATTACAAGCCTTGAATGTTACCTACAAATTGTCAAGATCTGAAAAAGTTGACAGGAAAATGCTACTGTTGTATCCTGAAATTATCTGATGCTTATTATCTGATCAGAAATGTTTCTCATTGAACTGCAGTTTACCAATTAATGATTAGGGTTCTGCAAAATGTAGCAGCAAAATTAAGTAAGGTTTATTTCGGATATCTCAGTTTTTTTGTGTGTTATTCAGAACTGGTTCTGATCAATTACTTTTGTTTAAAACAACAGGGGTCCAAGAAGTAGCTGAGAAGAAATTGATGCACTTGAAGGCACTTGAATTGCTAAAATGCTTGTGGAGACGAGTTCTGCTGTTGGATGACTCAGAAATTGGGAAGTTAATCAGAAGTCCATCTCGGCCACTTTTTGTTGCTGCAGAGTATGGAAACTATGAGTTTATAGTAGACCTGCTACAATCCTATCCCGATCTCATCTGGAAAGTTGATGAGCAAAGCCAGAGCTTTTTTCATATTGCAGTCATTCACAGGCAAGAAAAGGTCTTCAAACTCATCTACCATATCGGAGCTCTTAAAGATCTGATCACATCCTACAAAAGCACAAAGAACAGTAACATGTTACACCTAGCAGCGAAATTAGCTCCTTCAAACAGACTAAACATCGTCTCTGGAGCCGCCCTGCAAATGCAGCGAGAACTGTTATGGTTTAAGGTAATTGCTTTTCGTTCTCCAAGATTTCGTTTGCATTAGTCTTCTAAAGTTTAAGCGTCACAAATTTCCTACACGAGCATGCTTTGTTTGTTGCTACAACTTTAGAGGATTCTTTAACACACTCACTAGTCACTAGGCATAGAAGTTGAACCCTTTCCATTTTCCAAATGGAGTTTCTCTCTGTGTCTTGTATTCTCTGATTTCTTCTGATCTACAACAGGAGGTTGAAAAGAATGTACAACCTCAATACAAAGAAATGAGAGACTCAGAAGGGCGAACACCGAGAATGTTATTCACCCATGAACACAAGTCCTTACTCAAAGCAGGAGAAAAATGGATGAAGGACACTGCATCTTCATGCATGCTTGTTGCTACCCTGATAACAACAGTAATGTTTGCTGCAATTTTTACTGTTCCAGGAGGCAACAACAATAGCACGGGCATGCCAATATTTGTGGAAAGCAAGTCATTCGTAATATTTTCGATTTGTGATGCACTTGCCCTCTTCTCATCGGTGACTTCAATCTTGATGTTCTTGTCCATTCTCACATCACGATATGCAGAAGAAGATTTCCTGGAAACATTGCCTAAAAGGTTGATCATCGGCCTAACGATGCTATTTTTCTCCATAGCATCAATGCTTATTGCATTTAGTGCAAGCTTTTCTATTGTTCTTGGCCATCATAGGGTTTGGATTATCATTCCAGTGGCATTTGCAGCCTGTATTCCCACAACATTATTTGCGTTTTCTCAATTTCCTCTGGTAGCTGATATGATCCATTCAACTTATGGATCTGGGATCTTTTCAAGGGAAAGTGAAAAATGCTTCATAGAGATTGAGTAGGGAAAGTTGAAATTATTTTATGTACAAAAGGCTTGTAGGAAAAAGAAATTCATCATATTAATTCCACACCTAATTTCTCTGCTATAACTTCATTTTGGTCGTTTTTACTTTCTCAAAACTTAATGCATCGGTACTGCATTTTATATGTTATGCTGAACACCTACAAAAGCATTTTCAATGTGCATTCAGGCTTTGAATTTTTTGTTGATAATTAGCATAATTATTGGGGGCCTAATTATTTCCAAAGCTGTCACTACAAGAAGAATGCCTTTGAATCAAAATTTTTAACTAGGAAACAAATTTGTTCACTATAGATACTCTGTTGTGACAGAATATGTTGTCACTGCTGGGCAGCAAATAGAATCTCTAATATAATTCACTAAATTCTCATTCAAACCTCTAAAATTTATTCGTTTTTACCTAAAATTTACCTATCAACTATTTTCATATATTATTTTCTGGCCTTCCTATCCTCATTTCTTCTCTCTCCCTTCTCCCCTTTATCTCCTTCCTCTTTGGTTGCTCCATCAATGCCGCCCAACATCACCGTACCAAGGGCAGAAAAAAGGAAACGATTCGACAAGCACGGGCAGCATATCGTCGAACTCCGCCATGCCGCGGTGGTTGGAACCCACTATGAAGAACGAAAATATTTTAATAAAAGTCGAAATTATATAGTTGGAGGACTATTTTATATAGCGGGATTAACTATTTCCGCTTTTGTACTCAATAACTTTTATTTTATTTTTCTATGTGTACAAATTATTTTTATGTTTGCAAATCCAATAACTAGCGAAATGTGCAATAGATCAGTAGTTTCAGGAGTACTTTTGTTAGAAACTAGCACCATCTAGTCTACGTGCTTTTGCAAATGATAAAATTTTGTAAAATAAATTCTTCTAATTTATGTTTTTTAGATTAAAAATATTTTTAAATTACAATAACTCTTCAATTAACTACTTGTTTCGCTATCATACTTCATATAATCTTTATTATCCTCTATATAACTCTCAAATAACTTTCACTAAGTTAGACATACTAAAGACATTCAAAGTAACGTAAATTCTAATCTCTCTTACATCTAATCTACTATCACCACAACTATTTTATTGTAATATAGTATTTTATTTTTTTCAAATACTTTTCTTGAAATTTTTTAACTTTTTTTATTAATTTTTGTAAATTTGTAAACACATAATCAATTTGTGATTTGAGAGGTATATATACATAATTAATAATTACACTTAGAAAAAAAATTGATAATTGTTCCTGACAATAAGGTCTTTCTTTTTAATACAATTTTTAGTAATTTATTTCTTTATTTAATTCTTTAAATTATCTATGTTGAATTTGTCTTGCAATTAAAACCTCCAAACTAATTGTTTGTATGTAATTCCCCGAATTATTGTCATAGAGAACTGCCTCCATTGCGCTGAAGAATTATTGTTCTTCTGTTTTTTTATATTTGAAGGACAAATGGTATATTTGAATTATATACAATGAGAAAATTTTTATTATTCACTATTCAAGTTTAAGATTTATAAAGTTTTCTCAAACCTTCAAAGCACCAAATGGAATGAGGGAATATTAATAAATGAGGGTAACTTTAGACAAATAATTCTTAAATTTTATAAAAGACTAAATATTTTGAGAAAAGAAAAAATGACTAAAAGACTTTATATTTTAAAACAAATTGAGTATTTAATTAAATTATTGGTCCACTCACTAACCTCTTAATTTCTTTAATTTCAGAAATTTAAACTCTACTAATATATGAATCTTACCACTAATCTCTTTAAAAATATCATTGTAATTTTTTTGTAGTCAAATTACTTGCCTTAATTTCATATCTAATCAAAATGAAACATTTAATCCGGGAGGAGTATTAGGCCATGCATAAAAATGCTAACTTTTTTTTTACAAGGTGTATTTGAATTCTCTTTCAAATGGGGAGTGTATTAGTTAAAGAAAACCAAAAGATTGAACCTAAATTTAATTCAATTTTTTATTCCAATTTTTTTAGTTTTTTATCTGGAGAAATTCAATTTTTTATCACCAAGTTAAAACTCGATTTGGTTTGGACCAAGTCAAACAGAAAAAATTGAATTTTCTCCATAATAATAACTAAATTTAATTGAAGATTTACAATAAGTTAGATCTTAATTAAAGTTATTTTAAAATTTTAAAATACTTAATTTTATATTTTTCACAAATATTATTTGAAGATTAATAACTCAAACTAAGTTAGATTTTAATGTTATTTTAAAATTTTAAAAATATTTAATTTTATATATTTTCACACACTTTATTGAAAGATTAACAATTTAAATTGAGTAAGGATATATTCTAAAATTGAAGTACTAAGTTAAGATATAATAAAAGGTTATTTTGAAATTGAAAATATTTAATTTTATATATTTTGATTTTATCAAAATCAAAATTATTCAATTTGAAAGTAAACTAAGTTTAACTAAATTTTTAAAAAATGTGAAAATTTTAATTTTCTACAAATCTCGTACAAATACACATTTTACTTTCAAACTTGAAGGCGATTTGGATTAGAACTCAACTTAAACAAAATCTCATCATTTTCACTTTGGGATTCATTGTTCCTCTCACAAACAATTCAATCATGCATTCAAATACAACTTAATTTAAAAAATCATTTCAATATATATATTTTTACTATATATAGTAAAAAAATAAATACTTTTCTTAAAATTTTATCTCTCCCTATCTCTCTCTCTCTTACCCAAGAGTTTTGCTGGGTGTTAGTATAACTTGAAGTGAGTTATGTCAACAATTGATAGAAGTGTGTTGGGAGAACTCTACATGGAGTTCCACCAACACCTGGTCCCCCAGATATTACTAGAACTCACTTGAAAATTTTTTATTTTTAATTATTATTTATTAAATATTATTAATAAAATAACTTGTATAATTTGACGAGTTTAGTTCATGATTATTAAAAAATATAATTATCTATATTTATATATATTAATAAAATATTTTTACTCTCTCTCCTATCATAAAAGCTTTAGAATATCCATTCTTACTTTTTAAAATTTTTAATTTTTTTACTAGATAGAAAAGTTATTATTAGTTAGAATTTAAACTTTTAAATTTAAAAATCCTAATGCTTAGCCCTCACTTCCCTCACTAAATTCTCTAATTTGTGTTATTCATATTTTCTCTTTCTACATCTTTCATATATTTTTTTTTTGTTTTAATTGAATTATATATACTAATGTATATTTTCAATCATTTTAATAGAAAGTTAGTAAGTTTTTATTTTCTTTGGCAGATTTTGAAGATTTATATTTTCCAACAACTTTGTTTTGACTATAAATTTTTTTTCTTTGAAGGAATGATTTAGAAATATTTATCTATTTAGCCCTTGGTATCTATTACTCTAATTTGATCCTTAATATGTTAAAATTTAAGGACAAAAGTGTCAAATTATCTATTTAAACATTCTCATCAGAACATGCATGACTTTGTAATACATTAGACATAAAATATAATTGTCGATGATTTTTAATTTGTTTTCTTTTTTTAAATCTTTTCATCAAGTGGATTAAAATAAAAAAATAATTTTTATAAAGTATAATAAGTATAATAATACTATGATTTCTTTATAATTAATCAAGAACACTATTCATTTGGAAAAAATTTGAGCAATGATCTGAGCATTTTGTAATTGTAAAAAAACCTTTCTTTGATGTTTTTAATATAAAATACTAATATTTTTTATTTTATAATTTATTTATTTTTAAGAGTAGAGAGAGACAAGAAAGAAAGAGAAATTTTAATATTCATAATGATTTTATTACAAATATATTATATTATTTTTTAATAGATACTTTCTTTAAGAATCAAGAATATCACAATTAAAATAAGCTTACTTTAAAGTTTTCATATTAATATTTTTTAAATTTTAAATTTTTTTCTTTGAGGGAATGAGTTTGAAAAACATAAAAGAGTTTGATAAAAATAAAGTTGAGAGTTTATTATTATTTTTAAATATATATAATAATGGACATGTATAGTTATTTTTATAATTTCTTTCTAATATTATTTATAATTACTTCTAACTGAATATTTTTTTTATTAAACACATAAATTTACTTCATAGTTATATTTTTTAAAAAATACATTTCAGTAATTATTATTATAATTAAAAAATTTAATACCTATTTATAGCTTGGGTATTTACGCTAATATTTTTAATAGTGAATAAGTTCTACCAAAAAATAACATAAGCCTATATAGAAAAGAGAGAAGAGAAAATAATTTTTAAAAAATAATTAATTTTTTACTATCTATAATAAAAAAACTATATACATTTCATGCCGAAAAAATCCAACCCAATTCAAAATTAAAATTTTATTTTTCAAACTCACCTCTCCTGTCGTCTTGCAAATCTACTGTATCATTTCCGAGACAAAACTTGTCAGTCTCACACATTTAGGGTGTGATTGGATAGAGTTTAGTTTTGAGATTTTTTATCTTGGATTAGAAGAGAAAAATTTTTATGAGAAAAAAAATAAAATATAACATGAGAAATTTATATTGGGTTCCGCGTGGAACCAAATCCAAGTAATGCCTTAGCTCAGTGGATACTACGAAATGCCTTATGTTACCCTCATATAGAAAAGGGAAAAACGCCTTATTTACGTAATTAATTCCATTGCCTCTGTTCCTTACTCTTCAGGCCCACCTCTCTCTCCTCCGCCGCTGCCACCGTTGCAACCGCCGGAATTTGCCCGGCTCTCTAATTTGTTCTCTGACTTGTAAAAGTAACCACTTCTTCATTCTCGGCAGCAATAGAAACAAAACTACAAACACAGAAAACAATGATACATCACCCATGAATCCAAGAACCAAAGTCAGATCACCCTCAAATCCTTCTCCTCCAATTCTATCATCACGGGATGTGATCAACGCCAAACTCATCCCCAAAATGCCTCGCAAAGCAATGTTAAAGCCAACCCTGACCCTTGCCCTCCTCCTCTCCGTCTCCTTATTTGCTTTTTACTACACCTTCCTCAGCCCCTTCACCCCTAATTTGAATAGCAGCACGAAATCGGTCTTCAGTTCCAGAGAGAATGTTCAGAATTCTCAGAGTAAAGTTAAGATTTTTATGTATGATCTACCCAGGAAGTTTACTTATGGAGTTATAGAGAAGTATGAGGAGGCACGCGGGACTAAGGACAAGAAGGAGGATGATGCTTTGTTCAAGTACCCGGGACACCAGCATTCGGCTGAGTGGCACTTGTTTCGGGACCTGAATCGGCCGAGTCATGAGAGAGTTGACTCGGTCGTGACTCGGGCTGATGACCCGGAGGAGGCCGACCTATTTTATGTGCCCTTCTTCTCTTCGTTGAGTCTTGTAGTTAAAATAAATCGCCCGGGCAGCTTGGAGGTGTCAACGTATAGCGATGAAGAAGTGCAGGTTAGTTCTTGGTATACAATTCAGTTAATCAGTTATGGATATTTCCGCAGAATTTGTGTTATTTTGGCGTTTGTCTTGTGACAATTCATGTTTTTGGAGTGCGATAGCTGTTCTTGAAAAGCTAGATTTCCGTTCATGTGAAATTCATTTGCAAATTGCATCCTTCTTGCTCTCTCAGGTCATCAGGTTCCCCAAATGGGGCATTTACTCAGTAACCTTTTGTTTCAATGCCATGTTTAAGATACTAAACGCGTCTTCTGAATCAATTTTCAGTTGCTTTCCTTTTGTGAAAATATTGGAAAGGGCGGGACTTATGGACTAAATAAGAAAGATTGGATCATATTAAGAAAAATATACAGGAAACTCTGCATTACAAAAAGAGAATTTTTTTGCCATCTAAGACTTTCCTAATATCTACTAGTATTCTACGTCTACTCTTCTCGGCGTACTGGTATGTGCTGTATTCTGTTATATCGGCATTGTATGGCTTTATTATGCCTTTGCTTTGCTTTGGTTAGAATTCTGGTTAATTCTTGATACTGGTTAGACAGTAAGGAGTTTTTTTTAAAAAAAATGTATAATATAATTGTTGATTGCAGTTTATTTATATTTGCATTTACAGAATTTCAGTTTGTAAATTTCCTTCATACTGAACATATTTGCGTGATATGTTCTAAACTGATGTCCAACTAATTGATGGTGCAGGATTCTCTAATGGAGTGGTTAGAGGAGCAGGTGTACTGGAAGAGGAACAATGGCAGGGATCATGTATTTATATGTCAAGACCCTAATGCATTGTATAAGGTGGTTGATCGGCTGAAGAATGGGGTTTTATTGGTTTCTGATTTTGGGAGGTTGACTCATGATCAGGGATCACTGGTCAAAGATGTGATCTTACCATATTCACATCGGATTAACCCATATATGGGTGATATTGGAGTCAAGAATCGTAAAAAACTACTATTCTTTATGGGAAACCGATATCGAAAAGAGGTAATGTCTTGATCATGTTTCACGCTGATGTCATTTATTTATCCAGTTTATGACTGATTAGTAACAGAAGAGAAACAAAGGCTTTTGAATCCTATTAATACATGTTGGACTTTGGTTGTTTGTTATATTGATGCTATTTTAAATACCTTTGGCTAGTGCAACATTTAAGCATCTATTCCCAGAATTTAATTTCTAAATGAATTAGCATGCTGAAAGGCTCAGAGTACTCCTCTGCTGTGGTCTCATACTTTTTGTTCTTGCTAATACCATTCTATCCCAAGTGACATGTGTTATCACCCACCATCAGTTATTGAGGGCGGAAGAATTGGCTTTAAATGCTGTCTATTAACTTTTGATTGAAAAAGTATTTCTTATCCTTATGGTCTTCAGATTAACAATAAGGACTTACATTGTTAATACCTTAAGATAAAGAAAATGAGATCGCTTCTCCTTTTACGTGTGCAACTCTGTGCTACTTGACGATGATGAAGGGAAGTAAGGGAAAGGTCTGCAATCCGTATGAGTTATTTTATCAACTAGTGGATATATGCTATGCATCTTGTCCTTGCCCTATTAGCATTTTGAGACCAAAAAGTTGAATTGCTAGCACTTTGTGATTTCTTGTGTGATGTTTCCATGGATTAAATAAATCAGCACAGCGTTCTTCTGGAGATGCCACCTGAGAATATAGACCACAACCATGGTAAAGCAATGACCCTTCCATGATTTTTGAAACACGTTTGCCATCAATAGAAGTTGCTGGTTACAAATTTTTCCAAGTAGGTATTGAAATCAAATTACCTATTCTCTAGGCATAGTTGTTTAAGTTTTTGATAGGGATTTTAGTACTTGTATATTCTTTAGGTTATGTAAAACATCATGCCCAAACTTATTCAGTTATAAGGTAGTAACTTGGTGAAGAAGAGTCTTATTTCCTTTGGGATTTAGCAATACGTATTAATAGCTTAGTTCTTTCTATGTCAGTTAGACTTGATACTAATTTACATCTGAGGTATTTTAGTAGTATTTGGATCTTGCAAGATGAAATTGCCTGTTTTGACATGCTAGCTGTCCTTGCATATGAGACAATTCTGATTCTATTTTCTTATCTAACATACTTCACAAGAAAGAATGGTTAAAGTTGTTGTCCAGCTAAAGAAAACTGTCTTGTTAATATAAAAAGATCTTCTTTAGCAGTCAAACCATAACTTCTTGTGCATTGCATGGCTTTCTTGTATGTTCATTTTTGTTATCAACATTATCAATTTCTTAGAGCTTTTCTTGCTTAATTTTAGGGGGGTAAAGTCCGTGACATGCTTTTTCAAGTGCTTGAGAATGAGGAAGATGTGGTTATAAAACATGGTGCACAATCCAGGGAGAGTCGTCGTGAGGCAACAAAGGGGATGCATAGTTCCAAGTTCTGTTTGCATCCCGCTGGTGATACTCCTTCTGCTTGTCGACTATTTGATGCTATTGTGAGTTCATGTATCCCAATTATTGTTAGCGATTATATTGAGTTGCCTTTTGAAGACATCATAGACTACAGGAAGATTGCAATATTTGTGGACACAAACTCAGCTATAAAGCCAGGATACTTGGTCAAATTGCTTAGGAGAGTAAGTGTAGAGCGGATTTTCGACTTTCAGCAGGAGCTGAAA
Organism: Rauvolfia tetraphylla; assembly: GCA_030512225.1. NCBI lineage: Eukaryota > Viridiplantae > Streptophyta > Magnoliopsida > Gentianales > Apocynaceae > Rauvolfia > Rauvolfia tetraphylla. The sequence continues at coordinate 4,292,351 of JAJQKT010000055.1, read as the reverse complement.
AAGGTATCGATCAATATGGAATCTCTGTCTCTCTGCTTGTGTTTGGAAAGGGAAGCTATGTAGGAGTTCGATACCAATATGCTAAACTTTCATTTTCCTTCAAGCTTCATATATTATATGCTTTAATTTTGCTTTATATATTCTTATTCGTGTAGCCATCACTGTCATTATTGATGTTATTGTCTGGTAAAGCATTAGAGGTTAGTTTTGCTTTCTAGGATGATTGAAGGCTATCAAATATGTTTTACTCCGTAGTTCATATATTGCTTTGTTGGTTGCAAGTAGTGGTGGAAGAAAGGTGCAAAGTATTAAGGATTGCTGCTTGTCTTAAGTGGTTTTCTAATATTACTGCTTGGTCAAATTCCTGAGTAGGTATATTAGGAATTTTAAAGAGTGAAATGTAGGAAATATAGATTAATCTCATCATTATATGGCTTGGAGATATCCCCCACCCTCTCTTCCGTAGGCCCAAAGAAATGTTATGGTACATTACATTAATACTTTTGGAAACTGAAGATCTGGAAATCTAGAAGGACCAAAGAAGCTAGAGGGCTCAAGAGGATAAATAATATGAAAATGCATTAGATTTAGGTATTCTTTATAGTAAGCTGCTGAGTAACCATATCTAGACTAAACCAAGCTTTTGCACAAAAGGGTTTATTATAATGCTAAGCCTACATGAAGGAGCTCAGGATTGTTTTACTCTTGAACTTTGTATATAGCATTGAGTTGGAAGTTTTGGTACTTCTACTGTGTGAAATTAGATGAACTTGATGATTTGTATTTCTTGTTTCTGATGAAGACTGTTTGTGTCTGCTTGAGATCAACTGAGTACTTTTTTGGAAAAGAAAAGAGAGATAAATTGTAGACATGCTTGTCTTCCTTGGGAAAAGGTAGCCTTGAGGAGTATTATAGTAGTTGACTCCCAATATTATTTGGTCTTCCAGGTAAAACATTACTTCGAATATGAGGATCCAAATGGCACAGTCAAAGAAATCTGGCGCCAAGTCTCTCAAAAGCTACCCCTTGTTAAACTGATGATAAATCGGGATAAACGACTCGTGAAAAGGGAACTAATGGAACCAGACTGCTCTTGTCTATGCTCAAACCAGACAGGAGTTCACACGACTCTCTGACATTGCGTTTTGAAGATGTAACAGATGATTGATATAGTGACTACTGTACATTAGCCAAGACAAGCCGATTCTTACAGGTATCAGGTTATTAATCTGCTAGCAAAATATGTAGCGATACATTCATTCATTTATTTTCTGCCCCTTATTGAGTTCATGATACAACAGAACGGCCTTTCTGAGACATGCCGCTCATACAGTTCCATAGTGTCTGGAGTTCTTTTATGTACTGATATCTCAATTGTTGTAGAAGCTAAATTCACATCTTATTTGTAACAATTGAGTTGTACATCCTGTCGCATCTTAGTGTAACGATTGAGTTGGCAAAATAATCTTTGTTAATGTAGTTTTTTCTTTTCCTCATGTTCAGGAAATAGAGGAAGGACTGTTTTGTTGTACTTTGCCTCCATCTAGCTACTTTCACCATTTCAAAATCGGTATCAACTACTGTTAAGCATTAAGCAAGAATCTGTTGGAATTAGCAGCTTGATCTGCAGAAAGAATTACTTTTGGCCTGTATTTGTTATACCTTTTCTGGGCCAAGAATGTTTCTGAAAATATTTATGAGCAGGTTTTAAGAAAATTTTCTCAAATAAAAAAAGATGAAAAGTTTGAAGGAAGCTAAATGCTGGGATTAGCATTTGCCAAAATGTTCCGTCCTTCAATAAGCTCACATATAATGTTGAAGTTCTTCTCTTGGAATTTAACCCTCAAAAACCACTGATTTTTACATGTTCTTAGCACCACGATTCTTTAGGTGGAATCAATTCAATTGGATTCGAGTTGCATTAGCTGCAGTCGTTATGAGAAGATAATTACAGCATTATGCAGCTACAGAATAAATGAAATGAGACCTTCCCAGTGTTTCCCAGTGTTTCAAAGCATTTTTCTACCCATTCAAGGGATAAAACTGGGAAGTTCTAGCTAGCAGTAGAAGAGATTTTTATCGTTTGCAGATGGCATGCTCTTCCAGGCAATTGGTATTAGAGCTATAGTTCGAATTATGCAGAGGTACCGAGTTCAAAACCAAATAAATGCAAAATTATTTCTCTATTACTTCATCAAAACTCTTCATTCTTTTTCTAAAAACACTTGAATTTATATTTAAATTCAACAAATTTAAATGTTGTTCAATGTATATACTCCAAAACATGTTCGATAATCAATCTTAACTTATCATTTTACTGTTTTAACTTGAAAAATACTTTGAAATTGGCCAAAATAGGCCATTTTTACAAGAAAAGGCGGTGCTGGCTGTAACATCGCCAAGGTGCCACCGCAGCTTGCCCCGTCATAACGGAATTGTCTGGGTTCACCTGGGCGTGGGTTAGGTCGATTTTTCGATTCAATTCAGTTTAAGTATTCAATTCTTTTTTTAATTTTTGTAAAAATCAAATTGAACTAAACGTTCAGTTTGATTTAAATTTAAACTAAATTTTTTAAAAAATGCATTCATGTAATGTTTTTTTATAATTTTTTTTAAAAAATAATACAAGACCATACATGAATGCTATCATATATATTTTTAATTTTAATTTTTAATTTGATCAAAAAAATTAAAAATTGAATCAAAATATTGATAAATTTTAAAAAATAAATTAAACCCAATTAAAATATTAAAAAATCAAATAAAAATAAAAATTTCGATTCGGTTTAATTTGATGCTTGCACACCCTTACGCGGTGGGTCGGACGACGTCTTTTTTATTTTCATAGAAAAAGGAAAAATGCCTTCCCTGAAAAACCAAGGCAGGCCATATTTTCTTCTATGATTTCGCACAGGAATCATCAATTCGCCCTTGAGAAAATTATGAGCTTACCTTACTTTTACCTGTGAAAGTCACAAGATGATCCACTGGTCACCTTTGCAAACCACATGGACAGAGAGAGAGAGAGAAAATGTTGAAAAATGAAGTTTAATTTCGTTGTGTTAATAATTCTTGTAGGTGCATTTAATGCACCCCAATTATTTTGAAGTACCAAGTTCATAACCACACAAATGCTGTGAGTGTGGAGGATGGCGAGAAGGGTATGAAAGAGGAAATTTTACGGCTCTTGTCCAGAGTTTCTGTGCATATATAGTAAACTGCTTTGGAAGTAAAAATCGGGATATGCAAAATTATACAGTGCCAGACTTTTGAGACTGCAGATTAACAAGATTATCACAGGCAACCAAATGGAATTGTCCAGAAAATGCAATAGCAGACTCGGTTTACATAGACAATAACAATGCCAGAATCACATCAGTCTTTCTGTTGCTTTTTTGACAGGAAAATTCTAGTTTAAAGAAGATCAAGACAAGAGAAAAAGGATAAGAAGGGGGGGGAAAAAAAGGAAGAAATTACAAAGGAACTTGATCTTAACCTGGTGGCCATTTCATCTGTCTTCCACCGAGTACATGCAAGTGCAGATGGTAAACAGATTGACCTGCATAACAAGTGAGAAACTGAAATTCAGCAATTTGGCAATGAGAGAAGTAATCAAGTTCTTTGCTTCTAGTATAAAATCAGAAAAGGTATATCTTATAACTTGGTGAAACTGAAGAGCAGTGTTTAATATTGTATTTCTTGCTTTTGAGGTAGACACGAATTTTTCTCTCAAACACGCCTTCACACATACGTTGCCAGACATAGCTGAACAATTATGGAGGGACAAATATGGAGATAGTAGACTTACATGCAGTTGGTCCACTGTTGATAACAACACGAAAACCATCAAGAACACCTTCTTTCTCCGCAACAATTTTGGACACATAAAGCAGATGACCCAATATCTCCCCATGTATTTGTTCAGCCTGCCAAGCATTGGCGGTACATCACAAAAGTATAAGCAAACTATTTGTATTAAACTTGAAAGCATCTTTGGCATTCTTATTTACATGTAAGTTTTTCTCGCAGTAAATCAAATCACACACATGATTGTACAAGTTTAATTAGTTTGCTATTTCAGGTAAGAGTTCTAGGTTACAGGCTATTCTTCAGTATTTGCATTGCATTTCTAAACATAGAGTCTGAAACCTTAGAAAAAGTTGTCGGTCAAACTATAGTTTTAAAAATGGAGTCAACTTCTTGATTTCTCATGTGTAATGTTACCTATATAAATATTTCCACAAATATTATGACTGTTGTCGACAGAATGACCTTAGATTTTCATGCTCAAAAAATAGTTATACATAGAAGAATGATTAATACCTCAGTTCTCCAAATATTTACTTGGCATGAAGTTCCTTTGGCTAGACAAACAGTCATCTTTTCTTTCGATGTCAGCTCTTGGACATTTTATTCAATTCCAAATTCACTCAATCATGCACTTCATGTTAACTAGGTTTTAGGAATTTAGTCGAAGCAAGCAAGAATTTGATGCATCAATATGCAATATTTTGATTGAGAGGAAGAAGGAGAATTCAAGACTAGTTTATGTCAGCAGATTTCACGCTCTTTATTTCTTTTCCACAGTAGCTTAAATCAATTCACCTTATTGATAAGACCCTATCCCCTTTTCTTCATCACATTCAAGCAAACCATTTTGTCAAAAGTTATAACAGAAGCAGTGCCAAGTTGGAAGAAGTCCTATTCCAGCAAATATCTATCATATAAAATTAATATACTAGTTCAAATGCAAAATTTATATTTTGGTGAAATGAAGAACTATGAAGTTTCAGTAAAAGAAGAGTAAAATTGTCCAAAAATATGAAGTATAATAAAGAGGAATGTCAATCACGAAAAGTGGAGTGCTAATATTGCCCACTATCCCATGTTATGTCCTCACCATAACTTATCTTTTGTTCAAGCAAAGGTGACCAGGAGAAATAATCATCACCTGATAGTCCCATTTCGGTCTTAATATCACTGCCTTCCTTTTCTTTCTTTCATTATGATAGTAGTAGCATTTCTGTGTCCTTCAGTGCTTTACTACATAATAATATTGATGGACATTTAAAAATACTAAAGAACTAATCATACTTCATAAACAGAATAAACAGGAGGAACAAGCTACCTTGCCAAGCTCTGTTAAACCATCCCTTGACTTCGGAATGATTAAAACATGAACAGGAGCTTGTGGGTTGATATCTCTAAATGCAAGAACCTTTTCATCTTCATATACTATGGACGAAGGAATTTCCTTTGCAATAATTTTGTCAAATCTGAGCAGGAAGCAGAAAGAAGTAACAACAATAAGTGACTGATAATAGCAATAACTTGGAACTTTTAAAAGTTCAAGCTGAAGAAATTACCTCAGCAAGGAAAGCTTACATATTTCAATCTTTACAACGTCCCAATAAAAATGCAAGACAAAAATCACACAGACATTACTCTGCCTATGGTAGCACGGCATGAAATAGGAGGGTGTAATGTAGCCCCTATATAGTTGAGATCAATCAAGAAACCGGTCTAGGTTAATATTGGTCATGTTGCTGAACCTTTTCCCTGTTTTTCAAAATCTCTGGAATTAAATTTTAGAAGTAGCAAATTAAATTTTCTTTTTTGAAAAAAAAATATAATGAAGAGAAATTGCATTAGGAAAAGTTCTCACTAGATATAACCACTTAAAAAGATCCTGCTAAATGAATAAGTTTTATTGTATTAGTCCAATCCTATTTCCCTTAATTTATCACTTGAAGAGGAAAAAGGACCATAATAAGATAAATCAAAAGCTTTCAATCATCCAAATTACTCTTTTGACTTCACTCTACAGTCTCCTATTCCTCTCTCTACCACAAGCGATCCACATCAAACAAAGAAACATAACCAAAAGCTTTAGGCCTAGTTTGGTTCTCAAGGGAGAGGGGGAGGGGAAAGGGGAGGGGAAGCAAACCAGAAGCCTTATGTGGGGTATAATCCTATGCTGGAATTTGGAATGTTTTCTAAGGGCATAATGGTCTTTACAGACCAAAAACATCCCAATCCATCCACTCTTGGACGGATTGATTTTGCTGATGTGGAGGGGGAGAGCTCCCCTTCCACATTTACTTCCCCCCTTCTCCCCCTCCAACCAAACGAAGTAAAATACCTATTTACTTCCTCTTTTACTTCCCCTCCCCTTTTCCTCTCTCTTTTCCTCCCAACCAAACTAGGCCTTAGCCAGTTTGTGAATAAACCTCAAGTTTCCAGCTCCCTAAAATCCCTCTTCCTTTAACAGCATGCATGCTCAGCAATATCTCAGTATCTCTACTTCATGATGAGAATTGTTGTTATTCCAAATTTCCAAAAAACTCAAAAGTCTTTTTCTTCTCCACCCTGTCTAAACTTTCTTTTCTTTTTCCTTTTATTTTTCTCCTCCTATCCATCCCATTAATCAGCACCTGATCCAGTAACCTTAACTTTTTAGAACTTGGAAAATTGATCATATTCCACTACAAGCAGTTCTGATAGAGCTTTCAATCTTGTGACAGAAATGGAGCCAGTTGGTGAAACCAAAGAGCTGATTTCATAGTAGGCATTCCATTGAATGCTATCAAGTATTCTTCTAACAGCTTTTTAAGCAAGTAAAATTTATTCCAATCATCCAATTTTGACCGAGAGCCAACCGCCTTTGGAAATCCTTTCTACCGTTGATGATATCATCCATGTTCAGCATGGGTAAGCCACCTATCTGACACTCATATTTGAGAGCTACACACTAGTGGCAAAACTGCAATGGCAAGAATCCAACCACAAGTGGAAGCAAAAATTAAAAAATCTAAGAAGGTTTCCATGAAAACTCATCTGACCATGCATAATCCATTAACTCCCTTGATTTGTTTTATTTTATTCTCAGATACATATGAATGCATTTGGTGACTTGACCTGCTTTTTCTGCCTTCAATGTTGGCTGGTGTAAACATGTAAGACTCAAGAAGACTCAGGAAGTTGGTTTTCCTTTACTATTTTCGTCTTTTCCCTCTCTTTTAACCTCAAAAAGGAAACAATCTAGTGAGGTCCTAAAAGATCAAGGCCAATAAAACAGTTCTAAATCAAACATGTTAGCAGCATTGTATTTATCATCATCAAAGAAAAAGGAAACGAGATTATGCAAAGAACCTTGTGTTGGATATATGCGCAGTAGGTGAGTACAGAACTATCCACATATAACAAGTGACAAGCAAAACCGAACTTGACAAGGACCATACATGGTTGGTGCTCCAGTATCAGCAGTTGCAGCAGCTGCTCTAGCGAAAGCCTCTTCATCATTTACGGCCCTCACAGATGACACTGTTCTGTGAAATGGAAGAAAGGGAAAAAAAAAAGTGTGAGGGCAAGGTTCGAGGAAATAAGAATGTTCCTCAAGATAAAAAACAATGAAGCAGGAACAATCAGTGATCACACAGATAAAGCAGAAAGCAGAGAAACAGAATTGTCCCAGTCACATGAAAGTTGAATACCATTCTTTTCTTCAAGTCACATCTGTGCCGGATCTCCATTTCCAATTACATCTAGAAGTTAACAATGTCACGCATCACGGCATATGAAGTCTCCAATTTAACCACTAAGCTTTACAATATATTTAGGGAAATTGGCTCCTCATGCCAACTAAAATAAGGTGCTTTTTTGGTTCATGCCACTAATGTCAATTTTTAACTTTTCTTGCTACTGAACAAAATTCAAGTCTCAATCAATGCCACTTCAGTACCACCCATGATGGAGTTCGGCCAAAAAAAGGCACGAGCTCCTCATATAGATGCAAAAATGTTCAAACACCTCCTTCTATAGCCAACCTGACCTGTCCTCCTTCTATTTCAATTGCATTAACTTCTGTCCTTCGGGGCCGAAAATGGAGGAATCTAGTGAGTTTGGTTGCGTAGCTACAAATGGAGGTGTCCAGACATTTTTACCTTGAAAGGCATGCGAGAAGCTAATGCCTTTTTTAGCTAACTTCTGCCGTAGTAGGTGCCGGAGTTGCATCAACCGCGACTTGAAGACAAAAAAAGTTAAAAATTGATATTAGTGACAAGAACCAAAAAATCATCTTACTTTGGTGACACAAGTAGCCATTTTCCCGTATATTTAATACAAGATAACAAGAGCTGAATCTTCCAATGTACAAATTTTGTAATGACAATCTTTTTTCACAAGTCAAATGCAGTTTTTTGTCCTTTTCCCTTCGTTTTCTTTTCGGAAAGAATTCTCTGAAACTATCAGCACTTTCCGATGAGTTAAAAGACTCCAAACACTTCAAGAGTTATCATTCTCAACGAAGATTCATTGCGATCAAATAAGTGAATTGCAATAAATCCTATTATCAATAACAAGAGTAAATACAATATGCAAGAAACAAGCAAATTTCATGTAGATTCATTGTGATCAAATAAGTGAATTGCAATAAATCCTGTCAATAACAAGAGCAAATACAATATGCAAGAAACAAGCAAATTTCATGAAATTTGCCAAAAGAACAGAAAGGGGACTCATTCCCACTAGCCGCTATACAAGCAACCTGCCTAACGTATGACTCTATTAGTAAAGAATGCGTTAGTACCTGCCGAAGTTAATAGGGAGATGAAAGAGAGGGAGGCTTCTGGCTTTCGGGGCGAAATTTGATGCCCTGATGAAGCCCAAAGCCCTCACAGTAAGAGGGCCACTGAAGAAATCAAATTAAATTCAAGAAAGCATAGAAGGGTCAGTATTGTTACTTAAGCAATAGAGGAACTTAATTGAATTTCCAAAGAAAAATGAAACTTGCCATAATAGGGTGAGAGAGTTCATGGCAGCAGCCATTCTTGATGCTTAGGTACTTGAAATGAACTATAGCTGCAGAATCCCAGTAAAAGAAACATGTCTATTTTGTGAATTACCATTGCTGTACTTTGCTTCTTACTGTGCAAGGGGTTAAGCTTGAGGATATAATTGACATTTTCAGTGCAATGATGTGCTGACAATTTGCTCTCCAAGTATTGTGGCTAAGAATAGTCAGAAAAACGCAGAGAAAAATCAGTTCTTTGTGTCTTGAGGCGGGAAGAGAGAAAGAAATGGCAAATTTTCTTCTGCAAGTCCCTAACAACATCAGAATATTTGCTTGTTCTGCTTCTAATGGCATGTCCTACCCCTCTTCTCTAGATTGTGGGCTTGTATTTGCTTGTGAAAATACATATTTTTCTACGTGTATTTGGGTAGTGATTATCCAAGAAGCTTATTAGATTAGTAATTTCGTAGCATCGGAATTTCCCGGAGAATTATTGCTGTTTTTTTAGCATGTGGTGCTTCTGTGGTTTCAGGTTCACCACCTGGGGTGCCTCGATCAGCAGGACCAGTGATTATGGAGATACCCCTTGATAAAATTAGAAGGCCCCTCATGCGCACAAGGGCGAATGACCCACAGAAGGTGAAAGACCTCATGGACAGTATCAAAGAAATCGGCCTTCAAGTCCCTGTAAGAGTGATTCTGTATTTTCTTGTATATGTGCAGGAACGGAGCATAAAGTTTTGGATTGTCAGTTTAACACTTGCTGCATTGTTTGTGCAAATGGATAGTTTGCAGTAGGAATCAACTAGGCCACAAGGTATTGCTACCAATAAGAGGTGGAACTGCTGAAATTGGTGATTGTGATTAGCTTTAGCCTTTGAGTACTATAGTTTGGGAAATTTTAAATAGTGAATTAGCAATGTAATACTACTCGAAACATCTCTTGATGCTATTTGTTTAATTTATCGTGAGCTTCGTTGAGGCATGAATAACTAATTTAGTATGTTCTCCAATAGACCTTGGTTCTGTTTTTCCAGAAGATTTGAAGAAAGAATTACAGCATGGAATGTAGAAGTAGCTAACTGTAGTTTTCTGGAACCTGCCACTGCTACACACACACACACACACACACACACATACAGAATTATACGCTCTCATGTTGAGGCTTTTAACTTTCTATTTCAGGGTTATTTTATAACTCGTTGAAATACTACTTTTCTTAGATGCATGATAGGATCTTTGATGATTTTGGACCTAATCACTGAAGAAACTCTGCAAAAAAGTAAGATGATATAGTTGGAAGTTTCGAGTAAAAGACACAAATCTGTTATTGATAAATGATGTCCTACACGGTAAAGCTTCCATAAAAATCAGTATATGTTTACACAGGAATTTTGTTTATAGGCGTCTGAATTTTTTTGGTATTATGTCCAGTTTCGATTCAAAATTTCTACCACTATCCTATCCTTGATGAAAAATATAAGCATGTAACTCTTCTTACATGAGGGAGAGGTCGAAAGTACTAACTAGTTCCTAGGCTATTTCATGAGAATGAGCCACAAATTTACTTCCTGCTGGTTCCTAAGCTTTGTTCAATATTAGTATGTTTTTTCAATGTTGAATGGTGTCGTTTGGACTTACTATCTAAAGATCATTCAATTACCTTGCAGATTGATGTACTTGAGGTTGATGGGGTCTATTATGGTAAGGCATACTTGAGCTTCTTAGATATGCTTACATTTGAATAAAAGGATGTCTTTAGCATGCAACTCTTCTACAGTTCTATGGAAGTATATGTAATTGCGTGACCTTTTTTCAAATAAATATCTGACTGTTGTCTCGAACCCTCTGCTATAGACGCACAACTAAGCTTCATGGTTACCTTCTATATCTTGATAGGTTTCTCTGGTTGTCACCGTTATGAGGCTCATCAGCGCCTGGGGCTTCCAAATATCAGATGCAAAGTCCGTCGCGGAACAAAAGAAACCTTGAGGTTCCTTCCTGTTTTCCCATTGCTTGCTCTCATTTCATTTCATTCATCAATATACTTTCTGAAACATAAGAACATAATCCGCTTCTCCATCTCCTTATCTTCCTCACAGGGATCACCTGCGATGATGAGTGCCAGTGAATTAATATCAATCCAGTGAAATCAGTCGACATTTGATGGAGGCTTAGTTATAGTAAGTCCGTAATGACTTCTGTATCACCTAATGAACTTCTTGTCCCATAGGAATTATGTATGTATTTGTGTAAAAGGAAACTTGGTCGGACGCAGCCTTTTGCTTATGGTCATGCACTACTTAATGATATATGTGACTACTGAAAAGAATAAAATCTTTTGCCTTCGCTTCAAGACTATCTACGATGTTAAATTATTTATTTATTTATTGCACCACCTTTTATATTCGAATAAAATTAATTTTAAGAGAAATTTCAATTTTAATTCAATTCGGTTTGATACATCCCCTGATTCCCATACCGAATTATGCTTTTGAAATTTTTTTAGTAAAATCCAAACCAAATTTTAAAACTAAATTCTATTCTTGTAAATTATTTCCAAATAATGCACAACTACAGCCATTGCGATTTTGGAAGGAAGGGCAAGAAAAAAGATCGGTAAAAAGAAATATGGATATAAATATTGCCAAAATTGGATTAATTTATAGCAGCAATTATAATTGTAAGTAAAATAATGATTCATCATTGGGAGGAAGAGCAATATACATAACTTTCTCCGCTCTCTTATCTCCAAGATTCTATTTGTATGATATGGGACCAGATCTTGACACTGCGAACCTTGGCAATGGACTAGGACCTGTGCTTGCTGATGACGAACCTTCAGCGTATTTCACTTTCCGGCTAGAACTGCAATCCAATGGGCCTGATCGTCGGACATTCCGATGCCTGCTGTCAATATTTCTTATGCTTCCAGTCCCTGCATCATATAGTTGTTCTCGGGTAGGGGTGGTTGATGCCTTGAAGTACCCTGAATCATTCACAATGGACTGAGGAGTTGAGTCGCCTCGTGGTCTCATTGCAGGAGATGCATGTGCTAGCGATACAGCAGGAGAATGGCGTGGCGATATGCTTTGCAATGCTAGTGGTGTAGAAGGAGAATTTGCATAATACTGGCTGTATATCGAACGAAGTATGGCATAAGGAATATGAGTCTCCAGGGTGCTCCTTGGTACGTATGGTGATATCTCACAAAACTGGTCAAGGAAGATCAGCTTTGCAACTAGATCAGACCTACACACAGAAAAAGTTCAAACAAGAATATTCAGAATCTTAGAAGTCAGATGCTTGCAGTAAAATCACGTAGACTAACGGTGCTTGAAGTGATTCCCCAATTCCCACGTTATCCTTGATCAGGACAACTCATAGAATAGTATTTCCAATTTCAGACCTTTATTATATTTTCGATGGGAGAATTTTAAACAAGAAATTTCGCATTTAGAACCCTATAACTAAATACATAATTTGCTTATTGTTAACTTCATCGAAATTGCTGCAGTTTCTTCTAATCCCTACCACAGCCACTTTTGTTGCTGAGTGCTGGATGATCTAGACACTGAGAGACTGGCAAATCAATGAATTCATTGGTTGGTAATTACCAAAAGATGCTGGAAAGATACTTCGATGAGCTTAGTGATACGGATGATCCGGACAGGACAAAACCTTCCTATTGGCTGTTGCCTAAATTAACTATAGCCATCTAGGCAAGCTCAGATTTCATCAACACTATTCCAGGCATTAATTTGGCGGTCCCCAAAAATTTCAGATCGCAACACTTCAGTACAATAATGAGATAGTTTTAAGGTTTTTTTAAGGTTTTTTTTTAATATAGCAGGATAAGAAATTAAATTACCTGTTGCTTTCGGTCCAAGAATCCAGAATAATTCCAGCAGAAAATTTGATAAAGAGCTGCAATGTAGCTTTTATGTTTGCCTCCGCTGAAACTTGATTTTGTATTTCAGAACTCAATGTCTGATCAACATGACCGTTAGAAAAGGACTGTTTCTGATGATGCTCTCTTTCAAGTCTAACGAATTCACTCCCTGCAATCACTGCACATATACACCTGCCAAAAGAATATATATTTTCTAAGCCTAGTATGTCAACGCAATCAGAAATGAACTAATGTTTCAATACTTTCCTTTCGCTCTGTATGGAATTGTGTGCACAGGACATTACAGTAATTTAACAAATTATTAAATAAAAGGTCCTCTAAGCACATATAATGTCATAGAATCGAATACATAGTTTTCAAGATCTTATTTAAAGAAACTCTAGAAATGCAGTGAAGCTCAAGAACATTCATTGGTTCAGCAGTACTAGATAAAGCAAATATTCCATACACACCTTGATTAAACTTACTCTGCATCCAAAATAAATGTCTGATCAATAAATTCTCTTTAAGTGTGTGAATTCACTTGGTTAAAATGTTACTAAAAAAATATTGAGAAATATGTGTAACCTACTTCATGTGAAAAAGGGGGAAAAAAGTCAAATGCATTTTCAGAGGAGTTGCTACAAAGTCATCGTGGAAATTTTGCAACTCATAGTCCAACCATGACAGACAAAATGGGATTGGGACTGAGATTTTCATGCATGTTTCAACATTGACTAAATGATCAAGCAACAGTTGTCCACTTCCGTAATTTTGGCAAATATGTTGTATTCTCAGATTAAGACAGACAAAGAGGATACTGGAAAACCTGGCCAAGCAATGGATGTTGTTGTTGAACCCTCCAGTGTCAACATTGAAAGCTGTTGTGTTCCATAAATTAGATGTCATAAACGTAGCAAACAAATATGGCAATAAGGTCCATGAACCATCACTTGCACCCCCAACCTCTTCTAAAATTGACCTGATCCACTCAGAGTCATGAGCATCTAATACATTAATGGTGTTAGCTACCCTTTTCATCCTCCTAATCTCCTTCTTCTCGGGTATTTCTTCAGGCAAATGCTTGGCAATCCCAGTGAGTAATGAATGTATTAAAGGTGCACCTTCTTCAAGCACCACACCAGCAGCTTCTGCTAGAAGGCAATCAAAAGCAATTGCTTGTCCTGCTTGAATACAGAAACCAATTATTGTGTCCATGTCAATGATCTGCTTAATGTTTACTTCTCTCTCCATGCGATCACCAGAATGCATACTTCCAGCAACAGCCTCCAGATTCTCACGGTTTGCACGCAATGAGGTGTCAATACAATTTAGAAGTGCCGCCGTATGCTCTTTCATCATTTTGTCCAATCGATCAACTCCATAGCCACCAAATATACGTGTGAAGGCCTTCAATTCCCTAAGATCTGTCACTGACTCGGCAAAATATCCCCCAACAGGCCTTGAGCTTTTAAAGCATCTATGTAAAGGTGCAAAGAGGATACCGGCACCAGATATATCCTTCACAATGTTCTCAACATACCAGTTACAAACAGCTTCAGCAGCAGATCCTGTATGCTGTTCTGCAGGCTTCTCAAACAAGTGTAAAGAGGAAACTGGACCAGAAAATGTTTCAGAAAGTAAAATTTCTCGGATACCCAGTGTGAGGTCCATGCTGATGTGTTGCTCAGCCAAATGGACTATTGCAGTATGCCTACGAATTAGTGATTCTAGAACAGATGGCCTCTGAAGATCATTTTCAGTTTTCAGCACAGCAAGCAGTCTCCTTTTGAAATTCCCCAGGATACATTCTCTCATATACTGCAAATAGCATCACAGGATTTTTAGTGAAAAACAGATTGCAGAAAGGCATAATACTAACAGACCAAGAAAAACATACTATGATTCACAACTTCAGGACTTTTAGTGAAAAACAGATTGCAGAAAGGCATGCCTACTAACAGACCAAAAAAAACAAAATATGATACAGATCTTCATCTAGCACTGCATCCTTAGCCCATAACCAAACCACAATCAAACAAATTGAATCTTGCAATTACCTGTTTTTAATAGATGTAGATTTCCCAGTGTAGGATCCTACTAAATGTATAAAATTTAAATATGGAATTCCGTAATTGAGACAATGTTGAATTTACTTTGAAGCAGAAATAAGTTGCAGTTTTCTGAAGTTCCCTTGGCTCCAAGATGTATGCTCATAGAGTGAAAGAGAGGTATGGGGGTAAGCAATGGTTGTACCTATGTAACTACTAGCTTGAAAAATGAAAACTTATATCAAGCAACAACATAAAATAACATATAGATAGACTTTCTCAGCCCATAGCGAGAATTATTTTGTGGACATGGTAAGAAAACCATCAGTAAGTTTCAGTTTGTTGGTCTTTCATTATCTTTTCTCACTCCCTGCCACCTTTGCCCTGTCCCCCTAGCTATCTCTCTCACTGCACATGGTACCCATCATACTTTCATAACAAAAAATTGACTACGCACTCGCATTTGTTTGACTAATTGCTAATACAAGTAAATTGATTAAAGACTAAAGAACGAGACCCAAAAAACTAAGGAAATTAACCAAAGAAAGAAACCAAATTCGTTTCAATGTACTCCCATGATCTATTAATCTTCCTTGCACTTAATATTCATTCATTTCCAGAGTCAACTACTTTCCTATCCTCTGATTCCTCTTCTTCTTCTTCTTCTTCTTCTTCTTCTTCTTCTTTTTTCTCCCTTGTGTTCTGTTTTATACATTAGAATCTTTCTATGATCATATATTTACATCTTCATTCTGATCTTAATTTCTTTGAGCCACAACAACTTTATGATTTATTTTTTATCAATGTCTTTCAAAGAGTTTTGAAAAAGATTGCAGTTGCATCAGATGTTTTTGGAGACATTTGCATGAAATATTTGTAAAGAGATACTAGTATCTGCATTCATAGTGTTTAGTTTACTTTCTTGCAGATGCTTCATCCTTTTCTTGTTCTTCTTTTCACTAATAAATCTCTTCTTTTATGTAAAAAGTAATATCTTCCAAATTCATGATGTCAATTCTAACCCTTCAGCATATATTGTCTGGTCAGCACTAATTTATATTTACGGCTTTCTTTTTTTGCTCCATAACTTTTCTATATGATTTCTGATCTTGTTTCTTTTTCATTTTTTCTCTGACCAGGGATTGCTGATCTTGTTAAGTTCGTCAATTCCTTTCTTCCCTCTCTTATTTTCTCTTTTTCCTTTTTTTCCCTTTTTTTTTTTTTTTGGCGGGGGCGGGGGGCACAGCAGACAGGTGGTCCGGGAAGGGGCCACGATTGAGGAGAAGGGTGTGTCGGATAAATAGAACCAATGAAATGATATATGACTGACGAGCAGAAAACTAGAAAAGGATGAGATATTTTTGTAAGCCAACCAGGAGGACAAAAAGAAAGGAAAGAGGGAATTATCTTCTGCTTCTTTTCCTTTAAAAGGTTTGGGCGTTCTCTTTTGTCTTTTATTTGTTTATTCAATTGGTTTCGGAGACTGTGAGTAGGTAGATGCAATAAAACTAAGAGGCATAACAAATTTAATGAAAACATTGCACAACTGTAGATTCAGAGAAAACTATATCAGCAACTTCAGACAAACAATATCAAAGTCATACCTCCCTCAGAACAAAGACATGGTTTAGAACACAAATAGGCTCCATGTCGTTCAAAACAGAGCAAAGATTTGTTAGCCTCTGCATTGCTGCTTCTAACCTGTCATCAACACAAAGCTAATGAAGCTAATACTTTGCACAATTAAGGAATGAAAGAGTCTTAAAATTATATGAGCGGAATCAAATTTGACTATTATAATGCCTTACATTTTGATAGATTCAGTGTTAGCAGGATAGCTCTCAAAACCAGGAAAAAGAAATCCAGATACAGGTTTTGGTGATTTTGCTGAAGGAGCTGTAAGTCTGGATGTCAAATTCATGAGATTTGCTGCCTGCTCAGGAAGAAGCTGAAATTTGCAACAAAGTAAGTATGTGTCATCAAAGGATGTTGGTAATTTATCTAGTAGAATATTCACCAGAAAATACAATATCATGAGAGAGTAATAACCTGCATTTCAAGAGAACCAAACCCTCCTTCTGAATCAAGAATATTGATCAATCCTTCTAATCCTCCCATGATGGATTCAATAAGCGACTCAACATAAAGAACTGCATCACGACCAATTTTTGTTACCTGTATGAAATAAATTTATAAATCACTTTTGGTATTTAAATATTGTTGACTGCAAAACAGGTTGCAAAGAAGCACGAGCTACAGACTAAATGAATTGTTTAGGCAGAGACAATTCAATTAGTAGACAAAACTAATGACAAATTTTTTAAAGCCTACCCTGGATGTCATGATAGAAGCACTGATGATGATGAATAACTGCTTTTGTATCTTAGCAAGGGTTAAATAAAGGAGTTTATTGGAAAATGCAATCCCTATCACAAAACATTAAGTGCATCAGAGCGAGATGGGAATTTTGTTACTCCCTCAGTCTCAAGATATTAGTTCCATTTGCACTTTCCACAAAGGATCCCTCAAAATCTATAAAATACAAAATAAAAAGACTCATATGTCCTTTTTTACTCATTGAACACATTAAAGGCATCTGTTTGGAAATTGGGTTAAATTTAGTTAAAGAAGGGCAAGACTGGAAAAAACCTATTAAATCTTCATTGGTATGACAAATGGAGCAAATATTATGGGACAAATAAAAAGTGCAAATGGAGGTAATATTATGGGACGGAGGGAATAAAGTCTTATACTCAGTGAGACAAGAAAGAGAAGAGAACGAAGTGCCAATGTAAAGATGCCCTAGGCATGCCACAAATATAAGATTCATCTAGACACCTAAATAGACTGTCACTGAAGTGTTCTTGAATCTCAACCAAAATAGGATATGCCTAGTCTTTTGCCAGAGTTCTTTCTAATCGCTTACTATTGCATGCAGTTGAATTTGGTTAAGAAGCTCTCAATGTGGTAATACGAGTTCCATTCAGGGGAAGGTAACTATTCAACCAAAATATCTTCAAACTGAACTTTCATTTTATGATGTTGTCAACAGGGAAACTCTTGCATCTAAATAGAAGAACTTTGGTCAGTAACATGGCATGCCATGATATGACTAGAGAAATACAGGAGTAAAGAGTTGTTTAGAATATAACTTCACATGTTCTATCAGTATTCAAGTTAAAACATCTCTTCATAGAAAAAGTAGAGCTGCAAACTTGAAAACCGCAAATGTTAGCTGTCATGAGCATAGGTTAACTAAAATGCTAGATCCAGATAAAATAGCTGACATTATATTCAATCTACTAAACTACCTTAACTGATCCAAACATTAGATCATGAAAAAAGTATCACCAAATTACATTTTCTACCTCTTCAAAATTTGCAACACTCCTAACTGATAATATCTTGAATGAGCACAAAACAAAAAACAAGAACCAACATGAGAGTTGACCATTGTTGAGTGGCTATTTATACCTCCTCAGGAAGAATTGCAGAAGCACATTCTGGAAAACTGCTGGCAACACCAAGCCATGCACAGCAATGTTGTGGACGACCTTCAGGCCCAAACATAGTGTTCCTGAAAACCTGCATTGCCCTTTCAATTGAGAATTTAAAATGGCTTTATAGATTAAACCAAATTTCTCAGCAGCCAGCATGCACAAGCACACACAAGAGAGAGAAAGGATATTGATGGAAGCATATGCGGACAGCATGCCAAGCAAACCATAACTTACGGTAGTAAGATGCTGGTGATAAAAGTATAGCTTCTTCAAACTTCCATGTTTTGACAACTGAGATTCAAGTTCATCAACACATCTGCCTTGACACAGAAATTTCCAATTAAATACATATTTAAGAGAAATTAAAAGTGAAAGAGAAGATGCATCTTTTTCATGATTACTACAATTTCATTATTAAAACCAGATAAAGTTGAAATATGACAATGGCATTAGCTTGTCAGATTTAACTGTTGAACAACACATAAGGACCAGGTTGAGGCCAGCTTAAACATGATCTTGTTAAGTAGTGCATTTGCGGCGACTTCTCCAGCAGCGCAAAAACTTTGGAATAATTTACTGTCCATTAGCAAATTAAGTGGGCTAAAAATGAAGCAAATGGAACTAGACCTCAAACTTACTAAGAATACACCAGACAAAGAGAAGTTATATAAAGAATTTTTTCTTTAACCAAATCAAAATCTCAACATTTCACTCATCAAAAAGCAAAGTCCAGTTTCATTATATTCATTATGATGAAAACTTGTCACTGAAGAACTAAATAATCAACCATATCTACTGAAAGAAAATAAGAACATAGAGAGGTGATGAGCAAGTAGTCGCAAAAAAAAGAACAGTAGTGAACTTCTTGTTCTTGGTCATTCCAACATCAATTACCTAGACCAATTGTAAGCGGCATTCCCTTCTGATAACAAGCCTTCCTTTCCTGTGGACACTGTAGCTTTTTCCAGATGTCTAATGTTTATAGATGACCGAGCGGAAGTAACCATCATCAATATCGACAACCAATCCTTCCGTAACTCCTGAAACACCAAATGCCCTTATTAACTGAAAAGGATAAATAATGTGACACCACTGACAATCTTACCAATGACATCAAGGAAAAGGGGAAGAAAAAAACAAATGAAAAATAAATTACTGCTGGAAAGCCTGTACTCTAAAAGCCAATTTCTGTCACCAAATACGTTGCCCTAAGAAAATTATTGACTGAAAATGACATCCAAATGGATAGGATGCTTACAGAATCAACAGATGCTAAGAGCAACGAAGCATAGCATAGCCAATTAATCCAAAGTTTAGACATGGAGCATATATTATGCTCCATCTGTTTGAAGAAGATTATCTTCATTTCTATTCTGGGTTGTTCCAAATTAATGTCCAATTTTTAAAACTGAGAATTCTGATTATTTCACTTCATTATGAACTTCATTTGCAGTTAGTGGAATATAAGTCCCAGCAAAGCCCAGAGAAATGCCACTCATTTTCAATTTAATTAATGTTTTTGCCACTGGTAATCCATGCGAGTGCCACTTGTGTTCCCAAATTATCAATTTTGCAATCTGCGCTCCCCCACAGACACAAGTGTATTCTCAAATTCTCTCCTAAGTATGCGCCAATTAAACTGAACTCATCCATTTTACAAAACACCAGGTTAGTCAATCAGGAGTACTAAACTATGCTGCTTTCAAAAATGCACACAAAGACACAGCTATACAAAACAACTGGCTGAAAGTTAAAAGCACCCTTTTGGCTGTAGACTGGGAATATAGAGCGGGTTAAGCTGTTGAATCTACAACTTAGAAAGGAAAAATGCCGATTCACAGTTCCTACTTTTAAAGCAACACCTCAATACATAACATATGACATTAGCTGTTTGGAAATTTTAAATATCAAAATACTTCGGTCATTATCATATATATTTCCATTTCATATAGATTTGCATTCTACATATTTCTACTGCATGAAATAGTAAACATATAAAATATTCACTTGAAGTACAAGTCGGCTTTTAAGTTGCTCACAGATAAATCACATGTGATGGCAGATATATTTTCTCCCTGAGGCTTTGGTATGTTTTCGAGGTGCTGAACCATCTTCTGGAAAAGCCCTTTCAGTGTTGCATCCAGGTCAAGAGCCAACATCCCAGGTGTGCCCAGGAGAAAGCGGATTCTACCAGCACAGGATGAGAGGTATGATAAGGCATAGCCTCTAATAGCTGAAGAAAACAAATCAGATTTTCTAGCTTCAGTTTTTAACAAACAAAAAAAGAAGTCAAGCATATAGCAAGAGACGATTCTTTCAAGTAAAATGTGCAACTGAATGGAAAACTTCTAAACTAGTTAAAGCACTAATCTTTAACTGCTCATATTAGTCAAGGCCACATAAGGAGTTCTAGAATCCCCTCTGAAATGCAAAATGACTAAGCACTGAGCAAAGAAAATCTTAATTGAGATGGAGTTTCCAAAACCAATGGTTAAAGTTAACTACATTTTCCTGTGGTATCTCACTGTTTTGGCTCCTATATATTCATCTAACTGTCGAAGGGACAAAAAAAAAAGAAACAAAAAAGGACCGTTGAAGGGACAATAGGTCACTGATTCAACTTTCCATGAATAGTTTAACTAATAGTTAAATTGGTGAAAAACCTGACTGATGGCAAAAGACTGAGATTCTATCATCAAGTTCCCACGTGTTAGTACAATTATGATTTTCTCAGGATCATAATAACAAATACAATAGACTTTTCAACTGATTTCATTTCCCATGTACAATGTGATCATGATTGTCAGAAATCTTCTCAACTTTTCTGGTTGGCCAGGTGACCAACACTGATGATAAAAAGCCTAAGATTGTTAGTTTCATATATTACTGTTAACTTCACAGCACATCAGCTGAAAGTAGGATGTCAAGACAACAGCTGCACATCAAGACATGGTTGCAAAAGAGAGTCTAGCTAACCTGCAATATACTTGCGCACTAGACAACAAAGGTGATCCATTCCATCCAACAAGAACCCAATAGTTGGATCATTTGGATCCTACAAAACAAAAGACGCACAAGGGAATTGCATTCAACATTTTTTCTGTCTCGTTATAAGTAGTATAAAAGAGATGCAATTAGAGAAGTATTCTGCTAACAACAAATATACTGCAGAAACAAGATTTCTTACGATATCTACAGCCACCATCCGACCAGCTTTTGATTTTGATGATGCTACTCCCACATGTTGAAAGTACCAGAGTACCTCACTTTGAGCAAAGGCCAGTGCAGAGAAGACCATCTACAGATACCAACGGATGTTAGAAAGCAATATGATGATTAAATGATACTAATGAAAATAAAACAAGAATGCAATTGCCACTGGAACTTCTTGATTCTAGCATAAGCTAATTGCATAAGATATATTTGGTTGCATTTCTCTTTGCATGGCAAAGCTTATATAATATAAAAGGCTATTTGAGGCGTCTTAACAATTTCTAGAGGTTCAACTATGCAAAAGTTGCCTGTAGCCCACATGGTTCCTATTCTATCATAAACATCCATAGGGTACTAGCGTGTTTATGTACATTAACAAGTAAAATAAGCTCGCCCGCAGACATAGACACCATATCAGAGAGTTAAAGGATGCAGAATCAAGTATACATCTAATGACCCAGAGCTAGAGGCGCAAAGGTTAAAAACGTAGCAGCAGAGCTCTCTCAGCCAATCATTATAAAATATATAGTACAGTAGGTTAACTCCATTAAGCATCCAGTAGATAGAAAATTCTATCTTAATAGATGCAGGAAAAGTATAAAAGTTTTAGAGATCAAACAAAATCAAAAACATAAAAATATGTAAATCATTCCAGCCAAAAGCAACTTTCTACTTTAGTTTTGACTAGAGAATCATGATTTCCAGTTCTCATCCAAAACTCCAGGTTGCAAAAGAAATTTTTGTTCGTAAATAGTAAATTCTACATACTACTATCAACTTTAGCATTTTGAAGGGCTAATTTTTCACAGAACACAGGAACAGGCCAGCAGCAATATGCAAACACTGAATACCTGAATATTTGGAGCTAATAGACTTGGTTGATCTGTGAAGAAAAGAACCATTCTTCTGATCTCTTGCTTTAAGAATATCCTTCTATCGCGGTGAATGGCATCACAGAAAGATATTGCTTGCTCATGCACTTCACTGTGGTTATGAAGCAAGTCAGATCTGAATTTTAACCGCTATGGTACCATAACCATGAAAACAACTAATGTAATTTTGTCCCAACTACTTATTGGGATTTGCAATATGCCTTGAATTCCCATTTGGAAAATAAAATATTAATATCAATAATAAGCAAGCTATGGTAAATGATTAGAGCGAGAGCACAAATGCAGCAGTTTTGGATCTTTCCGTATCATTTTTGATAATATTTTCTATTTTCTTTTAGATTTATTGGCTCTTAACCTATGCTAGTGCTTCGGTCTTGTTATTAATTTACCAGTTACATTTTTCTTGGACTTTATATGCCCATGAAGAGATGGCTTTTGGGAACAAACTGAATTGGAAATCAGGGAGGCTGCATTATTGAAGCTCACGCCTTACTGAATGGTGAGAATCAGTTTCTTTTCAAAAATAATGACTTCACAACAACTTTTTCTTTAGCATTTTTTCCCCTATTGGTCATGCATGTTGATGTGACATGGGAGCTATGTGCTGTAACCACCAAAAATTCTCCGATGCTGAGCAAAATATCAGCAGAAAATCATTCTTGATATGCCAAATCAGGTAGCCTTCGCCTTTAAACTATTACATGACATGCTAGAAATCAGGGCACTGATCTTTATAAGCCATTTGATGCACAACTAATTATGGAATACTTGCAAGAAACCACAACCAGAAAATGCTTCAACCTCAAGAAATGGGAGGTTAGTTCATCAGATTCCCTCCAGGTCCAACAGAGACCAATTTTTCCAGGAAAACTTGATGACTAGCACTCTGCATCCAGAGCTTCTTACACCCAGAGATGCATTTATGTACTAAAAGATCTTTTTAGGATCTTAGACGAATCATCTTTTTACCACATTCTACAGCACATGAGTTAAAAAAGAAGAGGGAAAAAAAAGGAGTTACACTTTTCGTGCTTTTACCTTAACATTCTCTCAACCTGCTTTGCAACACTGTACTCCAGGTCTGCCTCTTTTTGTTTTGTCCGTCCAGACTTAGCCATCTTCTTTGATTCCAGTATCCGTGGTAGAACGTACAACTGATAGTCCTCATGCAACAATATATACTGGAAGTATGACAATAAACAAGAATTACCATATAAAACGTATGATTTCAATTATCTAAGTAATCGATGTACTGAACTAGCATATAAAAAGTATGATTTCAACTGTTTAAGTATTCATGTACTGAACTGACCTCATCCCTATACAACGTAAGAACCAAATTTTCCTTCAGTACAACCTGGAAGGCACCATAAAACATACAATATCACTGATAAAGAAAATCACTGTTCTCAGCATGCACAATGACACTGTATAAATGGCAAAAAGTTGGAAGCAGCAAATTTAATGTTTTCAATGTAATCATATATGTATCATTTACTCAATATTTGAAACAGACATCTGATTACATATGTGATTTTTTCATGTCTAAACAGTTTAAAAAAAAAATCAGATTGTGAAATGCTCCCTTCAGTTTCTGAAAGTCGAATCAGCATTTGGAGTAGAACACCCATAACCATAAGGAAAAGGGTGAAGGTAAGCCACAAAAATTTGCCAAGATTGTATCCAATGAAACGTTTCCTAACCAGTACAAGACAGAAGCTCTAGGAAACCATAGTACATTTATTAGCTCTAGAAATCTATCATTCCCCTTTACTTGTCTTTGGATTTGTAATCTATAGAAGCAAAACAAGATTTAACTACCATAATAACTCATTTGTCAGCCTAACAAAACAATCCTAGCTTTTTTGTATTCCCTTGTTACTACAGTTCATGAGTCATCCCAGAATTCTCACAAATCTATTTTGCTTCTTTTTCTCGTTAAATGTATTAGTAGATCAGGATTATTGCTAAAGGTCAAGGGGAAGGAGAAGTACTAAGTAAAAGAACAATGATTATAAAGTTCTATGTCATTTTCATTGCTAGAATATTTTTTCTGTTACAATGAGTTTTAGGCACAGAAAATGATTTCTTAAGCTCCTCTACAGAGCATAATTTTGATGCTAAGGATCACATCGGTCAAACTATTATATAGAAGGACTTTATACTGTTCATCTAAACAATTTCACCCTAAAGCATCCTAAAGCAGTGGACCATGAAGAGAAAAGCTGTTAGTCAATTTCATCATTTCTATATAACAGAATAACCTAATTTCATTTGCGTTGGATATGCCCAGCGCATTGTCATGAGCATTTTCCTTGAGAATAAATGAGATTCATTATTACACACCTTAAAGCTCTTCTCCAACTCCTTTAATCTTTTTGTCAACTTCTATCCAAGTTTTGACAATTCTCTTTCCTTACTTTCTAATACGATTATAGCAGAATCTTGCATTTTGATGTAGGAACTTCCTCTGGCATAGAACACAAGGCAAGTATTGAAAATTGGACCTGGGTGTAACTACACCTCCAAAAGGTACCTTAAAGGGAGACTGTCCAGATCTTATACGGAGCAATTCGGCACAGAATCTAGCAAATTTGGGGTTTAATAAACTCATCCTCACATCCAGGGCTGGAGATCTAGATTTCGAAGTTTACAAGACTGGACATTTGCAGGTGGCTCAGAATCGAACTAGGTGTCTCTAAAACAATGTTGAAAAATCAGACTTGGGCCTAACACCATCCCCCCTGTCTTATAGGGAGCAACTTTTGACAAAGCTTAGCCAATGTGGGATTTAATGAATTCAACAAGATTAAGAGAATTTGGCAGATTGAATATGAGATAGGAGTTAAGCATTTTTCGGTTGCTTTGATGATGATTATTTATTGTTGGTAATAGTAGCATGTTTATGTGTCCCCAAGATTTTAGTTTCTCGGTTATTTTGGAAATTCAAAGCTGAACTTAGTAATCATCACACTACGTTAATTTTAGGCTAGATTCAACCAAACCACATCTTCTTTTGGTCCAAATGTTGCAGCTTGCAAGTTTCTTATAATTTAAGGTTTCCTTTTGCTTAATCCTGGCTTCAAATTTTTGTATGCTATATATACGGCTGATATAGTTTTCATTGAGGAGATTGCAGAACTTAAGAATGAAACTAAATGTTGTGTTCTTTAATAATTATTGTCTTATACTATTTTCCTAAAATTTATGCAACTTTACTCTTGGTGATAAATCCTAAAGAATTGTAGCTCTCTTTCTCTCTCTACACTCTAAAATTGGAAGCCTTTTTGTGTCTCAAATCCTTCGATTCTTCCCTATTTAAAGCAACAGAATATCAGCCGCAACCTAAGCTGAATTGGTGCTGCATCATCCTCGTATCTTAGTAAATGAAGTGTGATTAGATATGTTAACATCCACAAGTTTGAACATATTTTTTAGTACACAAAGATCAATTCAAATTTTATGCATATGCATATATCAGAAATTAATATGGCAAAGCACAATGTGCACAGCAGTATTCCTGTCAATTAAACATACCTTATGTACCAACTACAAGGCATAAGTTGTATGAATCATGAATGGATGGATGACCACATATGAATCATGAAGAAAGCTTATAACTGATCATGGATTATCAATGAAAAGGAAAAGAGAAAATATATTGTACTGTACCAGAGCAATGTCAATGCTGGTGATTCTTAGAAGCTCGTCAGGACAAACAAGATAACCAAATAAAACCCACTCTCGATAAGCGGTAACATTTGCCAAGTCTTGAGCTCTCTGCGGAGAAGGAAAGTAGAATTAAACAACCAAAAGAGAATTGAGAAATAGCAAAAGGACAAGCAGAGACTAAGCAAAAGACCACTGTAAGTGTGTTGGAATAAGAGAGCTAGTAATTAGTAACTACCATGGGATGTGCAGAGTTGGTAAGTATGTCAGGATATCGAGGGTGAAACGGACTTAGAAAACCTTCATTTCGCAGCTTTCTTGTATCCGTAGATAAGAATATGATTGGACCTATAGCCTCTATAACCTACCAAAAAGAGAAATTTATAGTGTCAAAATTATCAGAGGAATTAGCAACAGTGAAGACTGATACAGAAATCAAATTATAGCAAAAGAGAGCAAGTTGGCTGAACATGAAAAGGAAATACACTATTTGATCAAAGCATACCAAATTTTAGAAACTTTTAATCATTTTTGAATTTGGTAAATTGCTGTCATAGTTCTGAAGCAGAAAAAAACTAGCACAAACATTTAGTTTCAGGAAGTTATGATAGAATGTCTGTAAGTTAAATGCAGGCTGGGGATGGGGGTGTATTTAGAGGCGCATTGGTCTAGTCGATAAGGCATGAGCTTAACTCATATGTTGGGAAGCAAAATTGTATTCTTTCCAACATCATTGAAACTGCATACCTACAGAATTTGCATGAACTTGACCAGGGAAAACCATGGAATAAAAGACAATCTGGTACAAAATTTTGTTTATAAAATAGCTGCAGAAATCGTGTTAGTAAGTCCAGACATATGAATATGACCTCTCCAATTCGAGGGCTGACAAAATTTAGGTCTTCATGTAACCCCTTCAATGGCGGATCATATGAATCTACAAATTGAATCAACCTGCCATTCAGTACAAACCACTATATCAGAAGTAAAAAATTTCTTCATGCACATTTGACCTAGTTTCTGCATTACTCTTTACAAGATTAATGTCCATAGCATAAAGAATAAAAATATGTAAAATCACATCCCATGCAATGTGCTCATGCTATTCTAATACAACCACATATTTTTCCTACAGAAAATTCAAAAGTTACTTATTTTGATGAATATTAAATTCTCCCAAACTACCAGTTCCTAAATTACATCATGCAATAGCCAGGCAGTGAAAAAAGCTAAGCAAGTTACTAAAGCCTGAAAAACGAGCCCAAAACATTTAGCCAAGGTTGTCATCATTTCTCACCCAAAAATTTCATGAATTAGTAAGGAGGTTCCTGAATATTTATGATGGGACAACCTCGGTAAGGCCCAAGAGTTTGCTGACACAAGCCATGAAAGTTGAAATGCAAGAGTATCCCACCCGTCATATTGAAATGGTTTGTCAGTAGAGATGTTCCCACAGGTGCCCCTTCTTCCAATGGTACTATAATTCCTATTCCTATCCCTTCATTCCCTCTTGGTTACTCATCTTGGATTGGATCAACAGCTTTGTGCTAATCTACGAACGACCATTCTGTTTCTTTTTTTTTTTCTACTTCTTCAAGTCTCAATTATACACTTGCTTGCAAAAGAAAAATTGCAAGATGTTGGCTATTCAAAACAATATGGAAATACCGGCACCAGAATGACAACTTGCAGCTTAGACTAATCCCAGATTATACATGGTATTCTTGTTTCCTAATCAAGCCTCAAGACATGAAGGAATCAAATGAATTTACTTCTAAGTAAAAACTTTTATTACATAGCAGATTTGTGTCATAATGCCAATTGTGCTACATTATATTTGCAATCTGCAATAAGTAATTCTTTAATCAACTAGAGATTGGAAAAGTACATATAGAATAAAGAAAGAAAAAAGGCATTAAGTTTAAGATTATCTATCCACCATCAGAAGAGAACTTTCAAATAAGTGACAAGAGACTATACAAATTAATTAGTTTATTCACGGTCCTACCGATGATAAAAATCACAATCTCGGTCATTCCTTGACATTGCATGTAGAAGGTTGTAGGTTTGAAGCATCATTTTCCTTGGAATCTGTGATTAAAAGATAGCACGCATGAGAAAGTGAATATCATCAAATTCATGTGTTATGCCCGAATTAGTAAAATACTAATCAGCACCTTGACTAGAAAGAATAATAACTTAAGCTGAAGAGTATTCTGCTGAAAGAAACAAATAATGAAGTTGAGAGTTGCAGGACTTGCCTTCTCGGATAAGAGATTAACACGTACAAAGGAACAAAACAGGTCCATAAACCCATGCAATATCACAGAGTTCTGATGGGGCTGCAACAGAAGTCACCAAATCAAGAAATAAAATTTCTTCTCTGCCACAATCACATTAAGTCATTTTCTTTCTTCAAATTTGAAGGTGGCAGTTTCCAGAGAGATGTGAAAATATATAGTAATAGCAAGTATCTGAAGTTAAGAAACAGAAAATAAGATTCAACTTGTCTAGTTTTCAGTTCAAATATAAAGGCCATTTTCAGTGATCTACATCACTTGATGACTAAACACTGAATAATGACTCACCAGCAAGGTGATCACTGTGCTACTTAGATCCAAGATGAGCCGCAAAGCTTGTTCTCGAAATACCATTAGGTCAAGAAGCAGCTGAGAAAAACAAGGGAGCTAATTTATATCATGAGCAACTTCAGTTGAGTAAGAGGAACTTCTTGCCTATACTATACCCCATATAAGAAGAAAATTTAAAAGAAAATTTGAATTTCCCCATCGCCATCATGCAATAAATAGAAAAATTAGATTAAACTTGGAAATAAGTTCATTTTCAGCAGTGAACTGAGTCAATTGAATAGATATCAGGAGGAATATCTAGCAAATGCATGATCAAATATTTTTTAACATAAGAAAAAAAAAATGGAAACGGAAACAGGAATTTCTCCTTTTCCAGTAAGGAAGCTAATTAATGTTGAGAGTATCTTCCATTGAACATGAATGAAAAGAACTATTTTGCAAACGCACAACCTAATTATCTAGAACATACTAGAATAAGATTAGAAGAAGAATGAAATTTCTCCACTTTTATCATGTAACAAAAGAATCTTGCAGACTGGACCTACAAAGCCCAAGTTACCTCAAACTTTGATTTGTATGAACTTTATAATGCAAGTCGTAGAAAGATCCTCCCCTCTCGAACTGGAATTTAAATTATTCCTATTATTTCAGTCAAGAATGCTAATTGTAATGTCACAGAGAAATTGACGGCCTTCTTACAACACTAGTCAGCTTCATTTTCTAATCCTGACATTCTGTTAGCATACCAGTAATAAACTATGTCAGTTCGCATTTAGGCGCACTTATTAGTCTACAGCATGCTAACCATTTAACTCATATCTCAAAGTTCATTTTCTCTAGACACTTTGTTAGCCACCTCCCTCAGATGCATTTATCTCTACTACTACCCAGTGGAGTTTTGACAAAAATTAATCTTTAACAATGCTTTCTGCTACGCTAGTTCAACTGAAATGAAATTTGTTGCCTCAACATTATTTTTCAATGAACGTATCTGGTTCAGCAGCAATTTGGAACTTCCTTTAGTCTAAGCAGCATAAAGCTATGTCATATTCTAGACGCAATCCTTGACCCAACCAATATCAGCCCTTTGAGTAACATTATCATTTATGTCTCCATATTCATCAATTATTGGACCTACATATTTAAATTGCGAACTTCTGAAAATATCTTCACATGCACCTACACCAACCAACAAAAAAAAAAAAAAAAAAAAAAAACGCAAAATGAAAATGCCATATTCATGTTCTTAAACAACTTTGTGACAAAGAAACAGAATAAGGACTTTTTTCTGGATTTACTGATATGTGTGCATGAGTTCATTGAACAGTGAAAGAGATGTTTTACAAGCTGAAACAAGTCGAGAAGAGAATCATTGACACTAACTCAAATTGAACTATGCAACAATATTCAAGGATGTCATAAATAAGTAAAAGAATGAAAATCAGGGAGCAACTAGATACCTGAATCCACGGTTCCAAGCTTTGTAAATAAACTTCAGCAGCATCATTCATAGCATCCAACGCAACCTTATCTACCTACATTGAGTCCTCCCATTAATAACAGAAATACTCCAACTTTTTCTTAATGAACCACAAAACCTAACTAGTTGAAGCTGAAAAGTATTCAAACTCTTACACGCTCGAGTTGCAGTCTGCTGTGGTGCTCAGGGAACTTCTTCGCAAGCAAGATACATATCTTTGGATGATGAGGAAACAGACCAGACTTCCAAAATGCTTCAGAGTATGCATGACCAATAACATCAGGGTAATCCATAATCTGATTCAACCTATACATCTTGGCCATCAGCCCTTCAGCTACTTGTGTGAGCTGATAAACCCACTGCATGTTCAACCCCTTGTGGGTTGTTGACCCACTTGAACCATCAGAGCCCCCATTATTCGAACCCCTGGAAGCAGTTTTCAAGCCTATATCGTCACCCAAGTATTCTTTCCACCTTGATGGACCATCCCATTCCCTTGACCTCATAGATGTGGGCGAGGATGACAAGACATCTTCCTCCTCAAAATGGTGTCTTGACTTTGCCATTTTAAGCAACTAAATGCAAGGTTTTAGAGGCAGTAAAACCTTTTTACTGCACAATGAAAATGGCTCTCTTAGTGCCATAAAAACATACCAGAAAATCTTGATTCCCTTTTCCATCAATGCTTTAAAATGAATACTTAAAGATTAACAATTGAACTAGAGAACTTCACAAATAGCCGTAAATTACAGAAGAAACTCCAAAGTCCAAGTCCCACGAAACACTTTCTTTTCCATCCCAGTTCAGTATCCTCAAATTATCACTTAAATACTAACACGAAAGAGACAAGACAGAAACATCAAACAAACAATCAATTCTTCTTTCCAGCTCCTCAAGTCACAAATTGGCTGCTTCTCAATTACCCAGAAACCCAAAACCACACACACTAGCACACCCCACAGAAAACTATAATGCTCAAGTGAATTCAGACTTCCAGCACAATTTCCAAACAGAACTCAAAGAGAAACAAGAAAAATAAGCACTTCAATTTAATTAAGACGAAAATTTGCCGCTAGACATGTACTTCCACCGATACAAACAACATGCATATACAAGAAGAGGGTGGGAAAACAGTACCGTTGAATGAGAAGTTCAAGTAGAAGACATTGAAACTTGAAATGGGTTCTTGATTCCACAAGTTCAAGCTTCAGATCTGAGCAATAAATTGGAGCTTACAGCAAGAAGAATTTCAATTGAGAGAGTACAGACTAGAGAGAGAGTTTCTTTATTTTAGGAAATTTTTAATTTTTCTTTCGCTTTCTTTGCACTTCCCCGTTGTCTGAGAGAGGAAAAACTAGCGAGCATGCACGATCTTTTATTAAAACTTAAAAATTAATTAATTATTATTACTAGTAGTTATTAGTCCACTGTATCGTCTTCGGTTAAGAAGAAAAAGAAAAAAGAATCCGTTATTGTCGTACTGTGTCTTTTTTTGCTTTTTAGTATAGTCGTCATTTTTGCGTCATGCTGCTTTTTATTATTTTTTAATTTTTATTTAGAATAATTCTTTTTAAAATTTTTTACACTCTATACTTTTTAAATAAATAAAAAATAAATATTTATGGCTAATTTTTTTCGAATAAGACTTAAGTTAAATTTTTAAAAACTTTTTTATTATAAAAAAAGAAACGGGAAGTAAAAATACTAAAATGAAGACAAAATACTTAGATAATCTAATATTCATGCGTTATTTGCTAAGGAATTTACACTTCATATATTGAATGTTATATTTTATAAAATGCTACAAATTCTTAAAGTGTAAGATTTATAGGATGAGAGTATTACTGAGAATTTTTAACTATTTTTTTTATTTTTTGGTCCAAAAGAGATTTTTATTAATATTTGTGACTTTTGAAGATTCTCTTTCTTTTATAGAATAAGTATGGATAGAATTTGAGATGTCTAACTTTTTTTTTAATTTGAAAATTGGACATTTTACTTAATAAGATATGTTTTTGTTAAATTTACCAAATTATGACCATAATTCTCCATTTTAAAAGTGAGAATTTTTGTCTTGCATTGTGAAAATTGAGATTGTTTTGGAGGGAGGATTTTTCTTTTTTTTTCAAAAAAAATTAGACAATTTAATCTCTTTTATTTTTATGTTTCGGCATTTAAAAACCTTTAGATTTTTTTTAACTTATTAAATCTTATAGTTTTTACTTTTGAATATTTTAGGACTTCTCAATTTTCTTCAACTTATTGAATTCTTGTTATTTTTACATTTGAATGCTTCAAAACGTTTCTTTTTTTTTTTTCAACGTCTTCAATCCTTTGTGAGATTTTACTTTAAAATCATTAATATTTCGTTTAAAATCTTTGTTATTTTGAATCTAGAAGTTCAAAATCTTTAAAATCTACTTTGATTTTGGAAAAAATAAAGTTTCAAAAGAATAAATTAAAATAGACTTATAAATAGCGATTTAGAAAATAGTAAATAATATGTCTAATAAAAGTAAGTTGAATGTAAAATGTTTGTCAAATAACCAGCACGTCTTGAATAAATGAATTATCACTTCACCATAAATGAATAATTTTTCCCACTTTGAGCATTTGCCTAAATTACTTGAAAAGTATTCTTTAAATTTTTAATAAATTATTTCACTTTTGAAAGAAAAACAAAAAAATTGCCAATCACTGCACCGTCAATCATCAAGAATAATAAGTATGAACCCCTTATCCACATAGGAACATTTCTATTTTAGATTGTAATTTTCATTCCCCACCCCAACCTCCATGTAGTTGTTATTAATTCCTTATTTTATAGAAATTGAAACGCATAATTGCTTTCTTAAAATAGCCTTATACATTTGGTCCTCCATCATCACCATAGGAGAGGTAAGAAATCACAAAATGATTCAAGAAAGTATATGTTCCTATCCACCTAAGGACTAGACTGCATTTTTTTTTCCTAGAGTAGAGTACTTTAATATTACGTTTGGTATACTAGAATTAAATAAAATAGAATTTTTTCCTACCTAAAATACCTTTCCACCTAGAATGAGCTCGCTTTTCATTCTATTGTTTGGAAAAATAAAAGTTAGAATGGAATAATGATTCAATTTCTATGTTTGATAATACTGGAATAGAACGAAATTTCACATAATTTAAATATCCTACTAGTATAATGTATCAATAAAGCCAAATTATATGCAGCAACAGAAGAATAAATTAAATATTTATTTAATAAAATCTTATTGAAGTAAAATTCAGTTAATTATGAACGTATATAATATTTTCTATTTTGTTCCATCCACAAAAGTTTAAACAATTTCAGATATAGACTAGCAAAATCATGAAAAATATACTTGCTTTCTTTTTTTTTTTTAGTGTAACAACTTGGCCAAATTGTAATGCTACAAAGGATTAAAAGAAAAAAATAAAGCTTTTTTTGTCTGGCTTGATATTTTTCCTTGCCTTTCTCCATGTTGAATGGTTTCAAGTGCAGTTTTGTAATATGGATTGCAAGTTTGCCTAATGGGAAATGGTTTGAAGATACAATTGATGTATTGTACCAAAGAAATGAAGTCATATAGTGCAGGGATACAACAAAATCTAATAGAATGAGAATACAAGTGATCATTATCATGTTGATAATCACTTTTTAAAGGTGGTTCTCTTTGCATAGTGAGATAATTATCTAATCAAATTATCAAATGATGTTAGTTGTAGTGTGGTATACTCTCAAATGGGTTTTTAGTTTCTTTTTTTTTTAATGAAGAGTTCTGAATATATCCTAATCACATATGTATTTAAAAGAATAAAAAGATAATGCATAATTCCCAAGAAGAAAGTACTAACCTATTATTTTTAATATGCATAATTCTACCTTTTACATGTCATTAATGGGAGCAAATATGAAAGAATGAACTCCTTAAAAAAAGGTAAGGTTAGTCTTTGAAATTGGAGTATTACCACTCCACTAAATAGTATTAGAGGAAAGGTGTTTTCAAACAGAATGTATCAAATAATTTGGAAAGATTAATAATCAAAGTATAGCATGTGTTACGGGACATAAAATTATAGATATTTTGAGACGTAATTGCTTCTATCAATTTATCTTGAAAATTTTGTTAGTAATAAAGCTTCCTATTTTTTTCTAATATTTGAGATTGAGGTTTGGTTGTTGTTATTATTAAAACTCTATTCTCTTTTAAGTACCAGTTCTTGGCTAATCCAATAAATTTGAACTTAGAAAGGTCCAACTGTCACAAGCTTAACTAGCTTGGTGCAAAAGGAAAGTGAAGAAGAAAAGGAAAGCAAAAAGGTGATTGTTGCTTAAAATAAGATGTTATAATTAGGGCTTAGAAGAGTACTATTGTCCTATGCAGCCCACAGTGGTGTGACAAAGCCAGCAGCAGAGTTTTGAGTTTTGTTGTGCGTATTGTGAAAGGCTTTGATCCACGTTGTGGAAGACATACTTACCTTTGACATTAAGCAATCATCATTAGTTCTATACTGTTTTTGCCACTCAAAAAACAAATAGCAAAGGATTTCTATACAAAGTGTAACAAATTTGAAGTGATTGAGGATATCCCATTCCTCAAAGGATCAGAAAATTTGATATGATCATGAATATGTAATTAGTCTTCTAAGGATTTTTGTTTTTAAACTCGTGTTCTCGAGGCACATGTTAATATAAATTAAATGTATTATATATAATATTTTAAGTTTATCATAAATAGTATAAAATTTTATTATTTTATAAAAAATGAGAGAATATAAAAAAATTTAAAATTTTAAATATTATATATATATTTAATCCATATTAATATATATTTTTGAAGTGCTATTTAAAAAAATATATCTTTTAAATATGATCAAAGTCTTTTTTTTTAAATTTACTTTTTCTTCTTCTCTCTAGATAAGAGTGTAACTACATTTTTCCTCCTTTCTTTTCTTGAATAAATTAACAAATAAAGAAAATCGTCTCTTAAAATTTTATTTATAAACTCTATCTCTTTACGAGATGCTATCGAATCAAGAAATTATTGATTCATAATAACTAATTTTGCTTAGCGAAATAACTAATACTCCTCCCATCTTTTCTTAAAAGAATTGACAAATTTTAAAAAAAAAACAAGTCTAGAAATAATATTTTAAATATTTGTTTGTAAGCTCTATCTCAATATAAGATGTTACGAGACTGAAAAGTCATTGACCCTGTTAGCAATTTTGCTTGGCGAGATAACATGAACTGACTTGTAATGATTATTTGAAAACACATCCTCGGTTAAGGTTGATTTTGCTTGAAAGTTCAAATTTGCAACAGGAAAAAGTTGTTCTCGATGAGAAATTATTTTCTTCATTTTTTCAGCTTCTACTTTTCTTTTCTTTTCTTTCCTTTTTTTTTGAATAAAAAAACTCAACATCATATATTTTATCTTTTTCCTTTCTTTTTGTCATTCTAATGTGACGGAAAATAACAAAAGATCACCAAAATCATAACCTCATATGACCATTCTTTCTATAGATCATAACGTCATATAGCATATTTCATTGCTCCTATGCCTAAAATGCCATAGATACAATCAACTCAAATCGCACTAAAAGCTAGATAGACTTCAAAAACTATATTTTAAGCAAAACAATCATTACAATAGACTTTTAGCAAACTGCATAGCCAAGACTTGCTAGCAAACACATTGGATTAATATTTTAAGCCCTAATTTAACACATCTTCTAAGTTATCTCTCTAAAACATAGATGTTGCATGAGGATTTAATTAATCCTAGTTTACACTATGTTTGTTTGGGGAGGAGGAAGTAAATTGGGAGAGAATTAGTTGGATGATAATAGGTAAAGGAAGTAAATGTAGATGGAGAAGGCTCCCTCTTCACATTAGCAAAATTACTCATTGTAAAAGTGGAGGAGTTAGGAAGTATTTTGTGAAAATTTCTTAGAATTATTAGTAAATCCTTAATAATAGATATATTAAATGAATAAAATGATAAAATTATCATAATTTTTTTTTATTTTTCACTTCAACTAAATAAAAAAATATTTATAATTTACTATTATTTCACAAACACCAAACAAAGTTAAAGTAAACGATATTACTCTCCTTTCCCTTGCCCTTACCCTTTCCCTTCCCCCTCCCCCTTCTCTGCACAAACCAAACAAAGCCTTAAGCAGCACTCCTTAAAGTCCTCAAAGCAATCATCTTAGTAAATTTTTTCCAAGCAAAGTCAATCTTAATTTTACAGAAAATGAAAAGTTGTACTAAAAGTACTTGCCGTACCTTACTAGAAATTATTATCAAATTCAAAATTCGGAACTTGTTTCCCTTCTTATTTATGAAATCAAAAAATAATAATATCATCTAATATTGATGCACGTTACCAAATAAGATTGCTTATGAACTTGTAAGGTTCTTTATTTATATACTAAACTATGTAAGAAGAGAATAAAGGCGTACGTAAAATTATTTTGAAGCGCCGATATTATGAAATTAAAAAAAATAATATCATTCATTATTAATTTATATTACAAAATAAAATTCCCATACTAAATCATGTATGAGGAGATAAAGAGGTAAGTGGAGTTGTTTTGGAGTGTCGATGTCTTACCGAGAAGCAAATATAATACAGATGCGAAGGTAAGCTCTAAATCCCTTTGCATATAGTTGCATCAAGAAGGAATAGAGCTCGACGTCTTCACAAACACATGATAGACATAAAATGATCACTTCAAGGAAGAATATGCAGAATCAATTGCACAAAATCTTGCAATATCAAGTTCATTTACTTTTAACCGTTCAAACGTGAATGTGACTGAGAATCCCAGAATACAAACTTCCCTATTCGATCGTCCACATAAAAAAAAAAAATGAAGAACAAAAACCTTCAGATCCTTTCAGGATGCAAGTTTCGACCAACTAAGCAGTACTGGAACATTAGCTATTTCCGAGTCAGATTAGTTAGAACTCTATGGCATGGTAGCCTGCGGTAATTCCATGCGTCTCCATGGCAAATTACGGGTAGTCTGAGGGTACCGATGTTCTCTTCTATCTCTAGTGTGTACCGCCTGTCAATAATCTGAAAATGAGAGTAAAGTCTAATTCTCCAATTAGTAGTAGCGAGCCCGAGCCGGGTTGCAGAACCATCAACAAGATTGAAGGGACATTTTATATTTAACACTAGCAGAGAGAATTCATCTTATCTTCCCATTCATTGGACTTAGACCTCGAGCATTTCCATATTATTTTGCCTCAAGGACATATACCAGGAATCTGGGGCACAAGTGGCTTGGGCTTCTTTGTTTTCTCAACCAGCATGGCTTGTGTACTCAGCACCAAACCAGCAACTGAGACAGCATTTTGAAGGGCATGTCTTGATACCTGACAAGGATCAACAACACCAGCTGCGAGAAGGTTTTCATACTTTCCAGTCAATGCATTATATCCCATTGGCCAGTCAGATTCTCTAACTTTATCAACTACTACAGTGCCATCAACACCCGCATTAGTAGCTATAGCTTTTGCCGGTGCAAGGAGTGCCTGAAATTCACAATGACATTTGTAAACCATATTGTAGTTCAAAAGAAATATGCTTCATCAGAGCATCCATAAATGGGAGTCTAATGAACAATAGGTCACAACTTCCAGAACAAAGAAGAGATGCTTGGTAAAATGAATTCTTGAAATAACTTCAGAAAATATTTTTTAAATGAATCTCTAAAGGAATTTACTCTGAATAGGAAGACAAAAATTAAGTTGGTAGCTCCCCAACTTTCTGGTTTTGTTCCAATGTATTCAGAAGTTACCTCCAAAGCAAGCTTTTAGGCAATTCCAGGTTTAAAGTCAGGCTCTTTCATTTGGTAATCCCAGTTTAGTGAGGAGGGCAAGAGAGGGTGGTTAAGTAATCATTTGTTCAACAACCTGAATTACACATCTTGTCGTCCTTCTCATTTACGAACGCTCATCAAGTTAAGTAATATCAACCAACCATATTCGGAACTTACATACAAGCATTCAAAAGGAGGTTAAGGGGATGACAGATCAGCGTTTCCCACATAACAAGCAAGTCCATTCATCTGTTATGCACTAATTATATGATATGATAATCAAAATACCATGAGCTGTACCTCATTTCATCAATGTAAAATTCACATTAGAAACTAAGCAAAATCAAATATTAGACAGAATATTCAATAAAATGGACAAGAAATTTGTCATACTGATTTAATAATGTCAGCACCAAGCTGCTCATCAGGATCTTGAAGAGAACATTTAATTGTGGGTACTTCTTCTGAGAGGTGTATAAGTGTGGCTCCACCACCAGGTACTATTCCTTCATTTATTGCAGCAAAAGTCGCACTTTTTGCATCCTCAATTCTCAGCTTGCGATCCTCAAGTTCTACCTCAGTGTGAGCTCCAACCTGAGGCCACAAAATTATTCAGTCAGTGAAAACCACTAATAAAATTTTCACCATGATAGCTGTTTTTTTCTGTTTTTGAGAAGAAGGGATATAAAAAATGAGGCACCAATGCAGGTGCAGACCACCTTACAAGAAAGTCCTATTACAACCATATACATTGTCCCATGAGTACACAAGAAAAAGATAGATACTGGAGTTTGTTTTAATTTTTTATCTTTTCTTGCGTACAAAGATCTAAAGCATCACTCAAGGCCAGCACAAGCCAGATGGTTAGCAGAAACACCCTTAATACCAAGCTTCAAACAACAATAATTGAAATATTTCACAAGCTGAGGATATTGGCACTAAGATGAACCTAAGCATGATGGACAAAATTGAAAGCTAGCTACTTCAGTGTTCAAATCTCTTCTGGGTTAAATGCTAAACAGAGAGAGCCTCGATCTTTAGCCAGAGGTAAATGTAAGAAACAGCTAGCAATATGTACTTTCAAATTTTAGTATATTTATATATTTAGATCACAATTTACAGGCCACATAATGTGACAAACCTACCCAGTTCAAGAAGAAACTACATTAAGCATTGTAAACCAAGCATGAGAACTGGTTCTTATAGCATGTACAGTAAGAACTTTCAAATTGTACAAACCTTAATTATAGCCACACCACCAGAGAGTTTTGCAATTCTTTCAGAGAGTTTTTTTGACAGATTTTTATTATCAGTCTCTGCTAGGTCCTTTTTTATCTGCATAATTCTTGCTTGTATTTCAGCCTTGGTGGATGGATCAGCAACTATGGTGGTCGAATTGCTTCTTATGGTCACTTTTCGAACAATTCCAAGCTGATCAGAGGTTGCACCTTCCAGAGCGAGACCCAATTCCCCAGAGAGAAAATCAGCACCTGAAGAAAAGGTTATAGGGTAATCCTTATGCAAGTTCAGGAAGTAGATAAATCAATGATAACTGAGGAACTGCACTCTCATAAGCGTATCGAACTTGTTATTATGTGAATGTAAAATCTTCACCATCAGCAATAGCTACTGAACAGGGACAATTGCGAAATCTAGACAGTAGGGTCAACTTTCATCCTAGCACTACAAGCTCTTGAAAAGGTGAGCCTCAGCCTGATGCTGATTTTTGTTTCGGGACAATGCCACTTCAAGCATTAGTTTGCTGATAAACTTTTGACTGTATGTTGCGGGTCTGCAAAAGCTGGTAATCAAATTTGCTAATTCAATTGCTCTTGAAACATGGACACAACATATTAGAATAACTAGATGGAGCTGGTATGGTATTTTTAGTTGTCACATGGAGAGTTAAATAGCATCTGTACATTCATCATAAGTTCACACAATCGGGTGATCTCTGAAATTTAAAAGATAATTCATGTGACAAATTTTCTCTTTCTCACAGGATCATAGATGAAGGCATGTTACTTTGAGAATTAGATACAGAAAATTCACCAGTCACGAGGGCAATATCTTGCAACAGTGCTTTCTTCCCTTCTCCAAACCCTGGGCATTTTACAACAGCAACATTAAAAATGCCTTGCATTTTATTCCTGACTAGCAATTCCAGCACCTGCTTCGAAATATCCTCGGCAATGATTAGCAGCGGGACACTCAACTGGGTGATCTTTTCCAGCATTGGCACAATCTCATTGACACTTGATATCTTTTGGTCTGTTACCATAATTCTCGCGTTTTCATACTCCACTATACTTTTATCCAGATTTGTAGTAAAGTGAGGAGACATATAACCCTTGTCAATCTGTAGGAAAATAATGCCTGAATAGACATCAAGAAAATCGTAAAAACAAAATGAATAAACAAAATCTACACTTAAATCAGGTATCTAGAGCAAAATAGCCCCAGAGCTATAAAGGGCCTAGTGCTGCATGCCATACTTGGATCTATCAACTGAAATATTGAGGTAGGGAGTGAAACAAATACACCCAACTGATCCAATCTGCTCTCCATTTTAAACTATAAGTAGAGTATAATATTTTTCACATTATAAAATGGAAACCATGTGAAACATTTGCAAGCAGGAGGTTTCTTTTGTGGACTTTGAAACATTCAAAGGTTCATTTCTTCAGGTCCTGGTCCCAAACAACTTCCTAGATGACTAAGATATTTCACTTGATAACCGGGCGTAACTTCCACTTTACATCAGAGATGTGGACTTTAACTTGGAAAGGAGGATTATAGAGTCTTTAGGTCGTAAGGTTGTTCGAAAGTGCAGTTAGCTTGGAGATAAACAATAAATTCTTCCAAATACAGTGATAAAACAAAAAGTGTGAACTTCCTGAGATTTATCATACTATATGTTGGATCCTATTTACAAGCATTAGAAAAAATAAAAATCTAAAAATATTTCCCCTCATGTCTCAGCCAAAGCCAATACATTGACAATTTGTCAGGAACTGAAATTCCTGGTCTTCTATCTATTAACATTTGACAAAACTTCAGGATATAGATTTCTTGTGAGATTCCTGATATCCTATCCATTAACATTTGGCAAAACTTCAGGATGTACATTACTTGAACTGCTTTATAGGATAATCAAACTAACATCTTCGTGATAATTGGATATTTCAAACTAACTAAAATAAAGTATAGTCCCTACTGAACTATAGTGACTATCAAATTAACATACAACTTATACTTCAAGTGATATCATTACCTTCATTCCTTCTTCAACTGTAACAGAGGTTTCAAATGTCGGGGAAGATTCAATAGAGATCAGCCCATCGGGACCTATCTTATCTATAGCTTCAGAAATAATGTTGCCAACATATTCATCATTTCCAGCAGATATTGAAGCTACAGCTAGAGGAACAAAAAGGGAACTATTATAAGGTGCTTTCTAAGATGAGTGACGACTCATTAATCTGGACAAAGTACCTTTGATGTCATCAATGCCTTTAATAGGATAAGTATTCCTTTTCAGAATTTTAACCAATTCTTTTACAGTCTTTTCCATCCCTTTCTTTAAAGACATAGGATTAGCCCCAAAAGAAGCAGCCGACAAGCCAGAGTTGATCATTTCTCGCGCTAAAATAATTGCTGTTGTTGTACCATCACCAGCTACATCATTCATCTTAGTTGCTACCTGCAGTGAAATTAATAAACATAAAATTGCTTGAGAGTTCCCATGAACTAAATTAAGAAGATGCATAGATGAAGTTATTATTAATACAATGCACCAAATGCCTGATATGCCTGTCAACTGGACGCTACCTCTTGTATCAACATTGCTCCAGCATTTTCAACTGCATCAGAAAGTTCTATAGAACGGGCGATGGTCACGCCATCATTTATTATTTTAATTGCATCAGCTTCAGCAACAACAACATTGCGTCCTGTTAATTAGTTAAACATTTTACACAATCTGAGCATTAAAGTCACAGACCAAAATAAATAAAAGTTACTAAATCTTTTAAACAGTACTGTGTACATAAAAGTTTAGCCGAATCAAGCATCTTGCAATTAGTTTTAGGAGAAGGAATGGTAATTCTAGTTCCCATAAGTCCTTTACAAACGGGATACTCATAGACCTGCGGAGCTACTTTTAGGACTCATTTCTAGTTAATATCATATTAATAACCAAGACATCAACTTTGAAAATGGAACTCATTCAGTTTCTTAAATAATATTAATGTACCAAATCAGGGAGCCTTCCTTCTCCAATTAGATCAAGAAATATGAAGAGATTCCAACTGTATAGGTAATCAAGATTTAATTCTGAAACAGTAAGAGGAAAGGAAAATATCCTTTATAAAATTTAAACATGGTTAGAAAATTCAAACATCAATTTTACTTTTTTTTTTTTTCATTTTCAAAGCACAGTAATTTGTATCATCAACAAGCTCCAAATGGCGAGTTTGAACAACATAAATATCTGCTAACATTTTATCTTCTATAACAACAAAGTAAGAATACGATCAAGAAATACGGTTCCAAATACCAAATTGCTCAACTTAAACAGCAGAAAAAAATTGCAAGAACAGGAAATAAAAACTTCGAACAGAGAGAAACGCGACAGACCCCATTATACCTCTGGGTCCTATCGTAACAGAAACAGCATCAGCAAGTTTATTGATTCCCTTCAATAAGCCCTCTTTGCACTCTCTGCCATAATATATTTTCTTTGGCCCTGCTCTAACTGACATCAGTCTATAGTTCTTCTTCATCTTCAAATCAATTCTCATTTTAGAATCATGGCCTTCATATCTTCTCCAAAACCCATATCCAATGTGCTTTTCTTTAACTCCCTAAAACAAAAACCCAGAACTCAAAACCACAAGAGAAAGGTGCTACAAAGAGGTTAAGAACAATTAGGCACTTTAATCTATGAAGAGAAAACAAAAAATTTGTAGTAAAGAAGACTTACAGAAAACGAAAGAATTGGAGAGAAAGAATCGAAGAGGGACATATTTCGTTTCTGAACAAGCGTGATGATGAACAGGGGTTGAGCCTCAGATTTTGTCCGTCTTTTTCCTTGCTTTTGGAATGGAGGTTTTGGAAGGGTTTAAAGGAATGTGGATTTGACGAGGTTTTCCTTTTTCCTTTTTTTTTAATTTGCGCAAACGAGTATGTGAATTTTCAATTCCGCAATAGAGTAGAAAGTATTTTAATACGCACTAACAGTTTTTAATTATCAAATTTTGATTTATTAGTACAGTTAAATAAAAATTTAATATTTAAGATGAAATTAAAAAATATTTTAATTTAATATTTTTTACTTTAATTTTATTAAAAATAATTATTTATGAAAGAATAAACGTAACTCAAGTAAAAATTTTACATTAAGTTCCGTAGCAGGTTATCCAAATAAGTATATTTAGATTATGTTTGATTTGGAGAGATTTTGTCTTGAGTTCCATAAAAATTAATTTTTTGTGAGTGAAGAAGTAAAATCTAATTGTATATTTGATTGAAAAAAATATAATCTAAATAAACCCTTAAGATTTCATAATGTGTTAAAAAAATACTTTTTACACTATAATCAAATATGTAAATGTTGACAATTTAAGCAGGCAAATCACAGCGAACCTACTCTATTGTTTTGTTCTTTTTTCTCTTTTATTTTTGGGTCATGCATCCATAGAAAGAATCGAATTGTTTTTAGATTCTATTCTAAAACGAAATTTAAAATTTCGATATGAAATATATTTTTTTAATAAATAATTCAACTTTTACGAAATGAAAGATAAAAATCTTAAAACTGTTATGAATTTGTTGACGCGCAGTCGTTGTCGGCAATGCAAAATAGTAATACTAATGTAGAGAACTTAATAAAAAAATTATAATGTAGAGAATATGAGAAAATTATAGAGAGAAAATAGAGAGAAAGAACAAGAGAGCTTTTATTGATTCTCTGAGAGTAAATCAATCAATGAATGAGTGTATACAACACATCAGTCTATAGTCCTATTTATAGGGTTCAGGGGTACATCCAAGTCAGAATATGTATAGGGTAATCAGAAGACAAATCCTATCACTAATCAAAGATATGATAGAACTCTACCATCTATCTTCTGGATAGTTGGAGTA
This sequence comes from Rauvolfia tetraphylla, assembly GCA_030512225.1. NCBI lineage: Eukaryota > Viridiplantae > Streptophyta > Magnoliopsida > Gentianales > Apocynaceae > Rauvolfia > Rauvolfia tetraphylla. The sequence goes on along the minus strand of JAJQKT010000055.1, from coordinate 4,248,279 downwards.
TCTTTATAACTCTGATAATGGACATCCATAATAATATTAATTTCATAACACTCCCCCTTGGATGTCCATTGCATAAGAGTATGCCTCGTTAAAACCTTACTAGATAAAAAAACCCAGTGGAAAAAACTCTAGTGAAGGAAAAAGAGTACACTACTCTTTATGCCATATTTACTCCCCCTGATGAGATAATCCTTTAAGGTTTCTTAACCGCCACATTCCAATTTTGTTCACCAATTTATCAAATGATGCGGCTGGTAATGCCTTAGTGAATAAATCTGTCAGATTGTCACATGATTGAATTTGTTGCACATCAATGTCACCACTTTTCAGGAGCTCATGAGTAAAGAAAAATTTTATCATATCTCCTTAGATATATTCCAAACTTTATTATCATCCAACAATATAGTTGGAATTCCTCCTTAGAGGATATAGATTTATCTTGAATACATTAATCATGATCAAATATATTCTCAACCAACATCTTGAATTTCTATTACTTCAACATGAGTTTAAGATGCGGTTGTTATAATCAACACATGCTTATAAATGCATGGTTTATGTGGATTATATAGGTAATGCATACCTTGCATATTCATCTCAACAGGAGTTGAATTTTCTCAATATTCGAGATAAACTATCTCAAGGAGATTCAAAAGCAAGCTTAATGCAGTCTCAAAATTTATTGGGTAGAGAAGAACTATAATAGATATCTACTTACACGTGGACAAGTGTATTCATGCTCTAAATTGCAGAGTTATGGTACTTCAGGACCAAAGAGTTCTTCAATATTCTTTAATAGATATAAAGGATCTCGCATATAATAACCCAATAACAATTGATGTGCTATGTCCATATAAAACATTTTCAGGATGTTCAATCAAAATAAAATATTGGCTTTTCAAAATGTTGATCACAATACTTGCTCCTCTAAATTCTTTAAGAAAAATATCTTGATTATCAAATCATTTTCTCTTTTTAAAATCAAGAGATCAATCACGCTTCAGGCGTTATCAAAATCATATAGTTATAGAATATATATATTTGTCCTGCTAGGACATTTATCCAAATAGGAATTTCTATAAGTATAATGTTATATTGACTAACTCTACAGGAGTGAGACAAACAATCAATATGCAATATTATGCAAATAAACAATATTTTAAACTTTTAGTTCATTAATACTTGTGCTTAAATCAAGATAAAGTCATAGATAATATCCTCTTTTAATTGATGATTTTCTCCTCCTAATGTGGGGAACACTATGCAAATCAATAGATTGTACAATGAGGATATCTTCTGATAAAGAAATACATATAGCAAGTATAGTTACGTATAGAATTTCTTCATATATGGACATACTCAATCATTCTTTCAATAAAAATTCACTAAGACAATCTCATTATGTTCTACATGAACAATTATATGCTTCAAGCATATCGAGTCCATCAGGGACTTCAAATATAAATACTATTATCAAATGATAATAAATATAAACACATATTAAGTGTTATCATGAACTATTATATCCACCACTATAAATATATTTCTTCGTTATCAGTGCCAGGTTTTACGAAGAATCATACGCCGTAACTCATGGCAATATTCACTTTTGTGGTTCACATTTTATAAGCAAATATTAATTGCTATCTCATTGGATTACACTTCAAGTGTATAATTCCTGCTGGGAATACATGTACACTTCAAGTGTACTTGTGAATAGTTTAAACTTTTCATATTTCTCATGCGAACTTTATCATTTCGAGTCTGCAGACCTCGATTTGAAAATCCTCAACATATTATGCGCATTAATATCTTTAAAGTCATATATTTGTGCGATTCCAATAGTTCCCAATCATGTTGAGATATCATCATTTATCATAGTTTTCAGGTACTTGAATTTCTTTTGAAAATAATATATCAATGATGTTTGGAGAAAAATTCTGCTGGAATTTAAATCTCCTCAACTTAACATATATGACCATCTTAAGTCTTTGCTCCAGTGAGGAGTTTGTATCTTTGGAATCGACTTATCTACCACATTTCAGTTGTGTCTCAAATTTATTTGTAGTGGTAGATTATCCTTCAGGGATATCAAATAGGAGCATTCTTTGCTGGATATTGGTCAATTAATATACCTAGCTATATAAATTATCCTTTGAACTTCTGGTTCAAGGTATCTTCTATGAGGATCAAAATAGAAGATCAAGATGAGACACATACTAATATCTTTATTCAGACTCATAATTTTTCCTCTTTATGTTGGGGCAACATATTAAAAAATTAACAAAATAAGAATCTCTCCATTGAGATTTGCTCCCAACATATTTAATAATCTCTTTGAGAACCCATCTCATTACCTTTGTGGTGGAGCAACATACATAGTGCATCTCTAAATTTAAGATGAGAAATATTTGGTTTCTGACCACAAACCAACTACTCTCAGGAGAATTACAATGTGTTGACAAAATACGAAATAAGTGCTAATATATCACAGTCATAAATATTCTGCAGGATGTTCAATATCTATCTCAATACAACCAGTATTATTAGGACAAATTATGTTTTTGGGAGAATGTTAAAACATGAGCTCATTATCAATAAATTGTGCAAACTACAGGTTTCAAAACAACAATATGCATAAGACTATTTGTTGATTCATCAACTAATAATTTATCCATATTCATCCCAAACTAACATATTCAACCCCAAGTAATACTAGCAACTTTTAAATAAAACAAATAGCACATATAAATTCGTCATAATATGAAACTTTTAGTTTCATAATAAATTCATAATCATTCTTTATATTTAATGATCCGGGATGGTCAAATCGGTCATGCCAACTAATAAATTATTTATCAGTAAACTTCAAGTTTACTCAATATTGCATCTCAATTTCATAATTCTATGCAATATAAATCAGGAGAGATGAATGATGGTATCTATAATTGACATATATTTCATATCATAATGGTAATGCATATGCCTCAAAAGTTTATTCATCTAATGTCTCGATATATTGATAATATAATCAAGATACAAAATTTTTTACGAGACTACACATAAAATGATATATTACAACAATTGACCATTATGTGAAGATTTAGTAGCTCTTCTAGAGCTTTTAAGTAATTAACTCTTCTAGAGTTATTTGATCAATTAGTTCTTTAGGAACCTTACACTACCATTTATACTTTGAACATATATTTTAAATTTTGTCCAAAAAATAACAAATATTGTTTAGACAAATTTTATCTTCACCATTCTTGATCCAAAATAAACTAAAATAACATAGGAAAGTAGCAATTCGATAATTTAAAATTTTAATTGACATTAAAAATACTAAAAACTCTTTTTGGATTTTCAAAAGAATTGGATACGTTCACATATGCCATGTTAATATTTTCGACATAAGCATCATTACTATCAGTAGCATGATTTAGGGAAGTAAAGCAATATCAATAATTAATAGATATTCATAACATGCTTGACGTACTACAGGTACGTGACAAACTTTCATATTGCATCAATAACATATTAGAATTATTACTTTCCCTTTTTCCTTCTCATTATTTTCTCACTTCTTGTGAGTATATATTCACTGGGGATTTAATGAGTCATTCTTATAGTATAAGAATAAAGTATATTTCTACTAGCTGCGACCAAAATCTCGTATATAAATATATTATAATTTCTAATGTCATTCACTTCAGGGAATGATATAAAAATATTTTGGTCGAACGTCAAAATATTTTATCAAGGACTCATTTAGTCTCAGAAGATATAAATTTAAAATTCTTCTAAAATAATTCTTTTCGATATTGCTACTATAAGAGCATGTTAGAGATATGAGAAAGGAAAAATCTTTTATACTGATAGACATAAAATCTTTTAGGCACACTTATAACAAATCATAACTATCATTTATATAATAATCATCTTCTGGTGATTGTATATTTCATTCACAATTTGATAGTAATCAAGTGGCTTTGATGCTTTGTATTTCTTTAAATGGTGTTTTAGGACCCACAATATCCAGATGCATATATTCTAATTGCCATGATTATATGGATTATTTTTACATATCCGCGTCTATGTTGACGGCTTCAACCATGATTACGATCTCTTCCAGGGCCATAACCATTGGTTCTAATACATTCACTCACAGATGTAAAATAAACTGTGCTTTGGGTAGAATGACCATCTTCTGGTGGTCAAACCTTTCTTTTAGATCTTTCCACAAAATAAGTGGATCTTTCACGATAATATATTCCGCCTTTAGATCCTCATGAAAATTATGGAGGAGAAAAATCATGGCTTTTATGCGATTTTGAGATGATGATGCATTATTTCTAACAATGGTGTCTGCCAGACCCATTACATCTCAATAAATTTAAGCATCTAGTTTCTATGACATATAATTCTTTCTATAAATATCAAGAGTAAAAAAAATGAGTTTTGAAAAATTTGTCATGAGAATTCAAAGATAGAAAAAATACCTCTTTTTCTCTTGATTAAACTCTCAACTTCGGTGGCAGAAACTCGTGCTGATAACGTGTTATAAATTTGTTGACGCGCAGTCGTTGTCGGCACAACAAAATAGTAATACTAATGTAGAGAACTTAATAAAGAAATTATAATGTAGAGAATATGAGAAAATTATAGAGAGAAAATAGAGAGAAAGAACAAGAGAGCTATTCTCTGAGAGTAAATCAATCAATGAATGAGTGTATACAACACATCAGTCTAGAGCCCTATTTATAGGGTTTAGGGGTACATCCAAGTCAGAATAGGTATAGAGTAATCAGAAGACAAATCCTATCACTAATCAAAGATATGATAGAACTCTACCATCTATCTTCTGGATAGTTGGAGTATCTTTATAACTCTGATAATGGACATCCATAATAATATTAATTTCATAACAAAAACTAAATTTTGTCTAATATTCGACAGTTGCTTTTTTTTAACCATTGAAATTGAGTTCGAATACAAAGAAAATTCAAACACTAATTAAATAAACGTCAACTTTCAAAATATAAAATAAAAAATAAAAAATATTATATAAAATATATTTTTATTTATTTTATATTTATTTATCTTTAATTCTTTCCATTAGTTATTTTTCTAATATAACTTTTGGGGTAAAAATTTAAAAAATAAACTTGAATTCGAGAATGAGTATGAGTTAATTGAAATAGAGTTCAAATGCTAATTAAGTTTCTGGAACTAGATTTGCAAAATTAAACGAATCAAACTCAAATGATTTTTAAATATTTCAAACAATTAAATCTACAATTTCAAATGTAAATTTCGAGTTTCAAATGAGTTGAGGTTAAAACTTCAAATTTTTAGTTCCCGAAACTCGGTTATGATATTTGCCTTCTTTCTTTTTTCTTCAATAAAAAAAAAGAACCAGCTATACTATTGTATTTTAATGATAAGCAACCGGTAATTTTTTTTCTCTTTTTGGTTTATATCCATTAATATCAGAGGCATATATGTTGTAGCTTTTTTTTCTCTTTTGTTTGTAGTAATATATGATATGTCTAGAACTTTCAATTAGGTTCAATGAATCAGGTTCTGCAATACTTGAGTTCGGCTTGCACGGGTTTGGATAGGGCATGCCTCTATTTTTTGGGCATAAAATTTTTACATTCTATATTTGGTAATTATTTTTTCACATAAAAATAATTTTCTTGATTTTTTAAAAGAATAGTTGATTTTATACATCTAAGACTTTTTTAACTAATATTTATTAATTAAAAATAAAAATTATGCTATTATATATATATATATAATATAATATAATAAAATTATAATATGCATAAAAATATTTAATTATATATGGATCACATTTAAAATAGGTCAAACTCAACTAAGCTCTAGTTCAGCCCAAACTTCATTTTGAAGTCTAAAGGTGAGATGGGATTGAGTTTTTTTTTTAGTTAAATTATATTAAAATTTGTAAAAATAAATTATTTGTGAGAGAATAAGTAATGTCTAAAATAAAAAAGTAAAAAAATTTAATTTTTTATATAAGTGATACACTGAATTTTGATTGTTATTCAATGCGTTACAATTATGCATTCATATTTGTTATTCTAAAAGACGCATTATAGTTACCCGTTTATGTTTTGAAATAAGAAATTTCTAAATAACTCCCTAGTTTTTTTTCCTTCCCTATCACTATCCCTTCCCTCTATGTCTACTCCACCAATCTCCTTTCCCTCCCTTTCCTCTCTTTATCTAGGGATGCAGAGAAGTTTTTGAATTCTCTCCTTTTTTGTTTGTGTTGTCCGTCTTTCTGGAAAAAAAACTCTTCCCTTTCCCTTACTTCTCATCACCGATTCTTTGTCTCTTTCTTTCCATTCCAAAATCGTGAACCTTTTGCTCCTCCTCCTTTGGTTGCTTTTTTCTCAATTTTTTTTCCTCTTCATTCTCTTCATCAGTGACCTTTGGTTGAATCATTGTATTCTTTTTTGGCAGAAGAAACAAGGTAAAGGATGGGAGGTCCTCTTCTCTACTCTAAGAGAAAAGGCGAGTTTAAATCTTCGATGGATTATGGCTATCTAGATTTTTATTCTTTTCCTTTTGGAATTATATTTGAAAGGTAACGATTTTACAAACTTCTCACTATTCTTATTTTTACCAAAAGCCCATATTTTCGTTGTCTGTAATAGAATATCCACTTGCCTTGTTTGAACTTATGGTGTGAATGAGTGTGGCAGATAGTGATTCATGTGTACTTTTGAAGAATTCTCTACTTTTACTAGATTTTACTCAATTGAATTATAGGTGCGAATCATCTATTTGCCAAATAATATAAACATATATCAACTTTAATGCAATAGCTAAGCCATAATTCAAAATTTTTTTTGACTTTGCAAGTATAAGAATGCATTCTTATAATGCGTTATATATTCTTTTCTTGTGTCGTGAATGTTTTAAACCTTTGAATGAAGTGTGCATAATCATAATATACGGTCAACTTTTTGACTTTTGAAGTATAATAATGCATTACTATAATGTGTTATATAGTTACATCGCATTCTTTTATTGTGTCATGAATGTTTAAACGTCTGAATTAAGTGCACATAATTATATAGCATTCATGATAATTATAATCATCATGTGTTATGTTTCTTACATGATATGAGTTTTGATCGTCATTAACGTATTCTTGTAATGTACAGTCAGTTTTTTGACTTGGAAGTGTAAGAACGCATGATAATAATGCGTTATACATTCACATTGCATTCTTCTTTTGTGTCGTGAATGTTTTGAACCTCTGAACTAAGTTCATATTACTATAATGTATTCTGTTCGTTACCTCGCATTAGTGTCACACATTCTTTGTCTTACATCGCATTCTTCTTTCGGGCCGCGAACGCCTTGAGTCTCTGAAATAAGTGTTCATTATTATAATACATTTTTTTAGCCCTAAGGATACATTAGTATTATGCGTGAATTTCTTACACCGCATTGTCAAAACTTATTTATTAATTATTAAAATGAAATAGAATAGAAATATAATTTCTATTCTATTTTGTCTTTAGCTAATTAGAAATTATTTAAATTGAATTGTTATTTTATTTATTTTTATTAAAAATACTTGCTACCATTTTTTAAAATTTTTTTAATCAATGTATAATTAAATCAATAATTCAAAACTTCAATATCTAAGAGAAGAATGCGATGTACACATATGAACGCATTAATATAAGACATTCTTATTGTCAGAACTCATTATGATAACAAGGACTTAACTTCAAGATCCAATAAAAGAATGCGATGCACATTTATTAACGCATTATGATAATACGTTCTCATCCTTTACAATGCATTATAATGGGAATGGTTACTGTGATGCACGTCATTTTTTGCAGGACGTGCAGCACTCAATCTTAGCCGTTGGATCAGATCTCGACTACAAAAATTTATCAAAATTTTGAAAAAAATATATATAGAGGGCAAAAAATCTGGTATCCTACACGTATGGACGTGCAGAACAGTAACTTCAGCGCATTATAATAACATGCACTTACATCTAGTTGTTAAAAAAATTCAATTCCAACAGGGGAATAGGATACATATTTACAAACGCATTATTATAATACCTTCTTGTACATCAGTATATTAAAAACGTATTTCCAACATGCCCCCTTGCTGCTATCACTTAAAAAATTAAAATCTAATATTCTAAACCATTGTTACATATCACCTCAATATTTAAATCTAAACAACACATTATATTAAATTTAGAATATATTAAATTTTACTACTAAATTTATAATTTCAATCTATTTTCATTAATATATTATTTTTAATTTTATTTTAATTCATAACTTACAATATACATATAAAATTGTATCAAAGTCACTACATCTACGGGATTACTAATTGAATCAACTATCACTCCCTGCAGATGTAAACTAGTTTAAACACTAATCCCGGGGCTGAACCTGATTTAACACAGATAAATGAGTCGGGTTCAGACTGCCCGAATCAATTGACAGTCTTAACTTGCTTTTGAGGTTACTTTAGAACAAAGAATGGGCCAAGTACAAAGGTCCAAATTCCGATGAATGGGCCAAATCCCAAATGCCCAAATCTTTGTCCAGATAATCACGTGTACATCCTTCTAAACCCTAATATCCCTTCGTATCTCTCCTCCCGCTCACACCGTAGCCTGGTCTCTTCATCCCATCTCTGTTTGGACGTCGCAGGTTCGCCACCGCAAGCTCCGCCGACGCCATGGCCTCCACTGGAAAAAAGATCGTAAGCTCGGGGCTCCTTTAGCTGCCCACCTTTATTCCCCTTTACATGTATATCTTGTTACGCAAATGCTGATTTTTTAGTTTCGTTGTTAATGGATGAGGAAATTGGAAATTGCAGAAGAAGACCCATGAGAGCATCAACAATAGGTTGGCTTTGGTGATGAAGAGTGGAAAGTACACACTGGGTTACAAGACCGTGCTCAAGACCCTGAGGAATTCTAAAGGTATCTGTTATTCATTTTTGCGCTCTTTGTCCTGCTTTTATTTGAAAATAGTTGCATATTTGTAGAAAAGTTAGGGAAATTTTGATGGGTTTTGTATACATATTGAACCGGGGAATTGCAGGGAAGTTGATTTTGATTTCAAACAACTGCCCACCATTGAGAAAGTCTGAGATTGAATACTATGCTATGCTTGCGAAGGTTGGAGTCCACCACTATAACGGAAGTAAGTTCCAGTTCCTTTTTACCTCAATTAATTGACATTTTTATCTTAACCTGACATAATTTATTAGCAATTACCAAGCGATGTCATGAAACATGTACAAGCATGCTGTTTTGTGGACGAATACGAGGATGACCTATTCTGAGTTTGTGCTATAAAATTTAATTTATATCATGCCTGAATTTTCCAGTTAACTGAGATAAGTAGTTTGAATTATTTCCTGTTGAATTACTCAGCATGGATGTTAATTCATATATCCCTTTGCGACTCTGTGTGTAGGCATGACTTGGACTTGCTCTTGCATTCTATTAAAATAGATCCTTAGGTTTTGTGTGCTATTAACAAACTTAGTAAAGGTTGAAGAATAAGTCATTTAATTACCACAAATTTAGTGAAGTGTGAAGAATAAATCAAACCGGTCTTGTTTGTTCAACATTATATCTAACCATTTAGAATTCTGGGTTGGTTTGGTTGGAGGGTAATGTGCTTGGATTATGTTCTCTCATAGTTTCAGCTCCTGCCCTGTGCTGGCTAATAACTAGGTCTGTGTGTATATTGTTCCCGGAGGCTAATGATTTACTGTGCCCTAGACTGGCTTGATTTTTGGTTTTGCTTTTATTGTTTCTTGATATGATTCGGCTGTGTACTTATAACTTACCTTACTGCAAGTACAAACAGAATTTGGGAAATCACAATTATCTGTAATGAACACTACTTGATATTTGATAATCTGTTGCTGCAAATTAATGACCTTTATGTTTTATCACTTCCATGTACCAGTCAAGTACTAACTCTGTTTTTGCTTGCACATGTTCATGGGAAAGATTTTTGATAATGGTCATTGATGAGTCTGAATATTTCCTTGCATCTAATTAATGGTGTTTTGTTGTCTTTCTGTACAACTGTAGACAATGTGGATCTAGGAACAGCCTGTGGAAAGTATTTCCGGGTATCCTGCCTTAGCATAGTTGACCCTGGTACTATTCCTCTCCAACTCCAGATCACCCTATAATTATCAGTCTTATCTGCTTACAAGTGGTTTGAGGCCTGACTGACCGTGGTTTGATTTCTTGCTGCAGGTGATTCTGATATAATCAAATCTTTGCCTGGAGATCAGTGAGTGATGATATCATCAAATGCTGCTCAATTTTTTAGGCTATGGACTTGTGAAATCTTTGGTGTTTATTGGGAGGGTTTAGTCGTAGTTATCTGCTTTTGACCAGAAATGTTGATTTTATATTCCCACAAGTAAAAGATCCATATATTTCAGTTTTGTGTTTCATTGTTGCTTGGACATAGAGTTTGGATAACAGAACTATGCCGCTTCTGCTTTTACCATGAAAATATTTGGTTGCTGTCTTATTTGGACTTTTGCTTGAGCTCATTCACACTGATGTTTAGTACATATAAAGACTCAAGGTTAGATTGCACTTGGACCAAGTGGCAATACCCTTTATACGGCGCTCTACTCATTTTCTTTTGACAGAATTTTTTATTTCTTTGAAGGCCTCAGGGCTGCTCTGTCCTCTGGTGTCTTCAACCTTTCCTGACACTGTTCTTCGTCATGTGAAAGCTCCCAATCTTCGATAGCTTTGGGACATTAAGCAGGTTCTTTTAACATTTTGAGTGTGTTTGCGCTAAAATTCTGGCTCTTAAGACGCCAATAGGTGGTTTCAAAGGAGCCAACAAAGGAGTTTTATGGATCTTGCTTGGCAGCTTGGTGCGGATTCCACGGAAATGTTACAAGCAACATTTTCTTTATTCCTTTCAGATTTTCTGCCTATTTCAACCTTAATGAAATCTACATTATAAGGCTATGGTGCATTTTGGTAATAGTTCAACCAGAATATAAATATCAGATCTTCAACGTTTAGCGCTAAATTTTTAGAAGTGACGATTTTAAAGAGAAATCTAGGAAATTATAGAAATGGACTTTTGAGAACACCATGTGGGTTTTGTAAGTATTAATTCCTAATTTCATATTTTATCTGACCATAAGATCAATTTTTGTTCAAACTGATGATAAAAATTAAAACTGTAGAGACTATGCAAGTGCTACCGCGAAGAGATGGACAAAACCTACATAACTAAATTTAAAACACTACTGCTCATAATAGACTAAAATCTATTGATAAGAACCTAATTCATTATAGCCTCTTCAAGTCCCTACAGAATATGTTCCTGGATATACCAGAAAACTGAAATGAGGAGATCAATTGATTCAATATATTAACTAAGCTTACTGAAAGTACATTAGCTCCCAAAAAATTTAACCTATATCAAAACCTATTCTGGAAATATATATTTGGATTAGGTTTCATTTTTATTCTCAAAACAAAATTTTCATAAATAATTAATTTTTACAAAAAGAAAAAAAGACAAATTTTCAAACAGAAATCTAATCTAAATACAGTTGTGTGTTTGAAATTTCCATTTCTCTTCAAAGAAGACTAGTGGCAGTAGAGAATCTACAGATAACACCTGGTTTCTGAAAAAGTTATCAGAGCTTTTTAGACATCAATTTGACTGCCATGGAAATAACCAAATGCCAACTAAATGCAAAATGTAATGGGAGAAAACTATTATTCATGACCTAGGTTAATAATCAACATCAAAGAACTGAATGTTTAAGCATAAAGAACCAAAAGATTGTAATGTATTGATTTATGTAAAATATCAAGAGAAACACAAGAAATTGCCTTTGGATCTTTTATGGCACTTTATAGCATTGATTCAGTGCTTTTCTTCTTCACAAAACTTCGAGTATTGATCAGCGCCTAGTAATGAGTTGAGTTCATCCTTTTTGCTTATCTCTACCTTCATGATCCACCCATTTTCATAGGGGCTAGCATTGATCTGAATGCAGATGATATTTCATTGAACACCAAATTATCAGAAAGATAGAAATTTAGGGGAGTGAATCAAATATGCTAGTAACGAGATGAACCTATGAAAACAATAATATTATATTGATAAATGCAGAATGAAGAAGTAATAAGTTCGAGGTCTCAAACTTTGTAAAGAGAAAACAGAGCAGGAGCCCTATGCTAGTGGACTTGGGATCTTCTTAGTTACTAGTTTGTAACAATTCCAATGCTATATGCTAGATTATCCCCACCCAAGATACAATTTGGACACAACACATTTACTAAGTATACTACAATTTTCTACTTTCCTTCAAACAATTTACTAAATATTACTCATTGTGATTATAAATTTTTTAAGCCAATGTTTGGAAGTGGAATTATGAACTAGACAACGCACAAATGCAGCATGGACCAATGTATAAAATGGTTGTTGAAAACAAAGATGAAAGAAGAGTTTCATCAAATTGAACAAGTAACATTCGCAAACAAAGTAAAACAAATAATTCAGAATAAAACCTCAGGAGATAAAGCTTCAGGCTAGTTACCAGGCCAGGTGATGAATCAAGCTCTTTATTAACATCAACCACTTTCCCGGAAACCGGAGAATAGATATCACTAGTAGCTTTGACACTTTCAACAGCACCAAAACTCTCCCCCTGTTTTACAGAGGCCCCCACTTCAGGTAATTCAACATACACCACATCACCCAAATGATCTTGCGCATGGTCTGTAATGCCTACTGTAGCAGAGTTACCATCAACTTTCACCCATTCATGTGATTCAGCATACTTCAGATCCTTGATAACTGAAGAAAGGTTTAAAAGGAGAAATATGTTATCAAGGACAAATTATCTGCTACTTCAACCAATGCAAACTTTAGCTGGAGTATAAGAACGTGATGCTCTCACAGAGTCACAATGTTAACATATAAAAGAGGACCACATCCGGAATCAAGATGAAGAGGTATAAAATGGGAAAAATATGATGAACCATTAATCAGGAACAATTGAGAGAACTTAGGACACACACAGATGAAACTCAAGTTGCAAAATGATCTAAAGTTAGCATAAATAAAAATATAAACCTAGTATTCAAAATTAAAATTAATTCAATGTTCTTTCTCGATCATACTCCTGAAAATTACTAGATCAAAGTGCAAACTCAATAAGCATATATGACTAGAAGAAATAAAAGGATAAGCATGCTGCAATGCTGGCAACTATTATTACAAATGGATCTCCTTCTACCAATTTTATCACATGCTCATACCTTATTTCCTTCCCTCTTTCCTTCTATTTCAGAGCTGAATTAGCATGAAAAGTGAAGGTAGTGCCAAACATTAAGTACTGAGGAGGATGAAACTGGAACTGATTATAAAAGAGTCCATTATGGCTAAAACTTTCATTCACTTGTTATTGGTGTAACTTTGGAATTTATATGATTCTACCTTGCTACCTAGATTGATGTCATATTTCCACGTAACACAAAGTTCACTATGTCCATGGACATTGTTCCAGAACATAAAAACAAGATATTTGGAGGCTGAAATTATCTGCAGCTGTATAAACAAACTTAATACTGATTCAGGTTTACAAATTCATGTCCTCATCTTAAACTTTGCATGGTTTTGTGTTGACCATCTACCTAAAGGGACAGAGAGCTATCCAAGTGTACATATGAGCTGAAAGAAATGAGATGAATAAAACTTACCTTCCACAAAGTAATGTGATGTAATAGTGGTAAAATTTCTAACCCCAATTATCAAGAATGACAAATATGTAAGTCAGCATATTTTATATCAATTCATGCATGTAAATATAGAAACAGGATGCAAGAGAGTTTTGCTTCTTTTGCACAAGAAAAAATATTAGATGATTACAAGAATTGTCAATACAAACATTTTGCAACCACAATCACAACAATTATGTCCAAAACCAGCCATTAGAATATCTGCCTATCCGCCAAATAAAACGTATGTTATAGCTGCGAGAGTTATTGAAGGATGGTTTGGTGGTTGAACAATATAGAAGGAAAGAAGCTGAATAGAAGCAAAGCTTGAAGGGAGTTATTGAAGGATGGTTTAGTGGTTGAACAATATAGAAGGAAAGAAGCTGAATAGATGGAAATCCTAAGACCTGTGATATTCACAAGCCATGAATGGATGATTCAAATCCTATGAGCTGTAATAATCTACCAAATATTATCAGCCAAACTTGGGTAGAACAATCAACATTAACAAGGACATCAAATGAGAAAACTGAACGCTGGCCATATGCATAAAAGATTAACTAAAATTAGGTTGATCCTCTGATTCACTTAATAGTACACTTCACAGACTGGCACCATTCTGCTTTACCAAGCATTTAAACAAGCCCAAAAGATCATTGTACACAGAAAAAAGAGAAAAAAAAAGGACAACATATCACAAGATTCTAGAGAAATACGAAAAGAATACACAATGACAAACAGAACCAAATACATGTAGATGTTGAACTACAAGAAAGCCATGAAGAACCTAATACTTAAAACCCAAGAATCTTTTTTCTACCGATCTAAATACAAGAAATGAGCCAGACCTGATTAAAAATCAGATCTTTATCAAAACAATCGCAGATCAAGCCCCATATCAATAACCAATGAGATACATATTTTTCAATAGAAAGCGCAAAAAAAAATCTTGTAAAGGTATGTTAGGTGGCGATATAATACCTGTGGCAAAGCCTCTGTGAAACGCTGAGATCCTAAGGTATGAAGCAGCCCTTGATGCCCACAACAACTTTGAAGCCATGTTTAATCACCAAAACCAAGACAAGACAAGCCCAGCCGCCGCAACCACCACCCCACCGTCACTGCTCTCTTCAGTGCCGAGGCACTCTGTTTTCTAGCTTATTATGGAGTCCAATGCTCGTTTTATAACTTTTTTTTTTCTTTGTGCGTTTGATGGAAAGATTTTCAAAACAGGTAAATTACATGGACCCCCTAAATGTTTTATAATAACACATGAACCCTCTATTCATGGCTAGCTTCATAAAAAATCATTTGGGCAAGATTCTCTAACGAGTGATGGTATCTTTTTTAATTTTTTGATTGTGGTGATTTAATATTTAAATTTATATGTGTAAAATATATTTCAATAAAATAATTGAGTTGAAATAATTTTTACATTTATCTATTAAAATTTAAATTTAATTTCATTTAAGTATTTGCTTTTTTTTAAAAAAAACGATTGAAATATTAAGGATTGAAATATTAATTTAATAATTAAATAAATTACAAATAATTTAAAATATTTTATGATATTAATAATTAACAAAAATTAAAATTTTCTACCATCATGATGAGAAAATGTAAAAGATATAATAACGGTGGCTATTTTTTATAAGACAAAGTATTATTGTCGATATTTCATAAAATATTAAGGGCATATGCATAATTTGGCATTAGAATGATAAAATAAAGAATTATGTATAATATTTTTTGGGTGAATAAAATAAAAAAATTTTAAAATATTATACTTTGAAGCCATTACCATAAAATAAAAGGTGAGTTGGTGGGTTGATGTGTCAACAACTCCCATAAGCAGAGGTTGGTGGGTTGGCGAGTGTTTGGTACTGTCACTGTCGGGTTTACGGATGTTTCATGTTTCTCTGTAATTTTCATATGGAAATGTAACGCCTAGGAGATTTTTCAGTTGCAAATTCTTATTTTTAAAATCACTCCATTTGGATTGTAACGTAAACTGAATTTTTTAAATTTTTTAAAAGTTTTATTAGAGTCTACACTCGATTTTTGTGAGAGACACGCAACGCATAATAAAAAATAAAATTAAAAAAAAAACAAAATTGAGTAGTTTTTAGATTGTGTGCACTTTACTGACTATTTGGAGTATTGATTGTTCTTTTTTCCTGTAATATTTTTGTAATTTGATCCGAATTTCCTCAATTAAAAGTTAGGTATTTGATTGTTACTTTAATAATAATGACTATTCAATTTGTGCAAGAAAAAGAAATTTAGAAAATCTTAGATATAAGATCAGTGTTTTTTTTTTTGAAGAAAATTAGTTCATTTTTTATGGGAAATACTTACCGCGCACAGTAGTTTTATTAATATAAAATAACTAGCCAAAAAATCCGTGCTATGCACGGAGAAATAATTTGTAATAAAAATTTATCACACAAATTATTTTAATAATAAATAATAAAATAAAAAATAAATAATTAGAATGTCGAATATTCATAAAATATATACATATAATCAAGTAAGTTAAACTTGATAAAATGTTGAAGTACTTGTTCAATAACTCGTAAATAACTCGCATGTTTGTCTTTTAGAAAGGTATGCATACTTCCAGTAAAATCTTTCAATTGAACGAAAAATCAATATCTTCAAATTTTTTAAAAGGAGCACAATCAGTAAAATGTAACAAAATAACTTATCTATATAGTAGTAATTAGTTACCTTGATATTGTTTCAATTGTATCATTACAGTCAGTACACACTTGCTCTCCATAAACATACTCTGTTACATTATTACAATTATTGCAGGACTCATACCACAAATTTTTAATATCTATGTTATTTATATAAGCAACTATGCGAAAGTATATTTCCTGGAAAAAAAAAGAACAACATTTAAAAGTCATATTTAATTATCTTGTTCATTTGCAACAGTTTATTACATGTGATAGTGCTTGATAATCTGATATCCGTATTCTTTTAGCGTTCGAGATCAATAACAATTGTGTAGTAGAAAAATAAGCTCTCTTCATATCAAGTTGTAAGTGTCTTTGCTCAACAATTTTTATCATACCTAAATGCAAAAAAACATACGTAAAAAGAAAAAGTAAAGCATAATGAGTGAATCTATACATATATATAACTTATCATCGTCTAATGATGTTAGCAAATTCCAAATTTGGATTGATATATAACATGCTTGATCTATTTGTGCAAAGTGATGACCCTGTATGCAACAATTTGTATAACATGAATAATTTTTTTTAAGATAATAATCAAATTAAATTAAGTAATATACCTTTATAATTTTTTACTATGATCTCATATGCCAATACAATTGTATTTTCATTTACTACAATTGATAGTTGTTCCCCCTCATTACAGGTAAATTCTCCCCATAAAGTCAATCTAACAACTGTCATGCTATTTTAACATGTAAATGAATTTTAATAAATTTATATATATTAAAATACATTAATAAAAATTTACATTAATAAAAATACTCTTACTCTCTCTCCTCCTCCAAAATATTTTTGCATAGGATATACGCTACTTTTTAAAAAAATAAATATATAATGAGAATAAATTTTTAAAAAGAAAAATTTGTTCTAAATATCGGTAAAAAAATACATTTAATAGCACGACTATGAGTAATTTTTACTCGCTCTCCTCCTCCAAAACACTTTTGCACTGGATATACATTACTTCTTAAAAAATAAGTGTATAATGATAATAGATTTTTAAAAAAGAGATATTTATTAAAAATATCACTAAAAAATATATTTAATAGCACGACTATGAGTATACCTTTTTTTTAGTGACAGAGTCAATTTTCCTTTTAAAAAAAGTATCATAAAGAAAAATTAACACGTATTATTATATAAATAATTATTAAAAATATTACAAAAAATATGAAGCAAATTTATGTATTTAATTAAAAAACTATGTACTAAATCATAAGTAATTAAGATAAAAAGAAAGAAATGAAAAAATATATTGTAAGTTATATTTTTTTCTATATATTTAAAGTAAATTAACTTTATGACATGGCCTTTCAATTATTCTGTCATATTCACCTCCTACTCCCGTTATGTGTAAGAGAAAAAGAGAATTATTTATCATTTAATTATTTATTTTGACTCTTTTAAAAAATAAATATATTTGTAATAAAATCATTGTAAAAATTAAAATTCTTCTCCCCTTACTTGTCTCCCTCCATTCCAAAAAATAAATAACATAAAAAATAAAAATATTAATATTTTATAATTAAAAATCTCAAAAAACGATTTTCAAGATGAAAATATTCTCAGTCATTGTTTAACTTTTTTTTTCAAAGGAATCGTGTTCTTGATCCATTACAAAAAAAAAACTATAGTATTAATATACTTTACAAATTTATTTCTTTCTTTTATATTCACTTGGTAAAAAGATAAAAATAAAAAAATAAAACCTATCAATTATTACATTTCATGTCTAATGTACTACAAAGTTATACATATTATAGTGCGAAATGTTTTAATAGTAAATTAGATACTTTTATCTTTAAAACTTAGCAAATGAATGATCAAATTAGATAGTAATAGATATTTGTCAAATTGGTGTAGTATATAATAAGAACTAAACAACTAAATATTCCAAAATTTTTTCTTTCAAACAAACAAAAAAAACTTGAATCTTCAAAATCTATTAAATAAAATAAAAACTCAATAAATTTCTATTAAAATAACTAAAAATATAAAATATATTCTATCATTCAATCAAAACAAAAAAAGAAAATGCATGAAAGATGTAAAAGAAGAAAGCATTAATGATGCTAAAAATAAAACTAAAAAGTAGAAGAAGCAAACAAAAAATGAGCAAATGAATAACTACGTATGAAAGTCATGTACAACTTGAAGACTTTGAAGACTTGTTGATAATAAAAAAATTTAAAAAATTTCAATATATATATATATTATTCCTAAAAGGAATTATACGAACTCATATTGAAGAAGAAAAAGTAAATTAAAAAAATAAAAAGTTGCATACCTTTTGCTTTATAGGATTTTACTAAATAAGTCTCTAAAAATAATAAAACTAAAATACTTATTTGAATAAAAAATTAAAATATCCTAAATGTGCCTTATACTTATAACGTGTATAACACTAATACATTTTTTCTATTTTAAAGGAAGAAGTATGGGATAGTCTTTCCATTTTGGCCTCTATCCCAAAAGGTTCTCAACAAAAAAAAAAAAAACATTTTCTCTAAAAATAAATAAATTCATAAACATCTCACTTGTACACAAAGAAGTTCTAAATAAATTAAAGAAAATAAAATATTTTTTAAAAAATTAATTAATAAATTTTTTGAACAATAAGAGATACATTGAGCATTGATAAGCTTCTCAAGAAAATAAATTATTTCTTCAAGAACAGAAATAGAAAATCAAATTTATAATACTGTTTATTAAATTTAGAGGTCAAATATTTAAAGTGAAAGAGAAAAATGAAGATAATAAAACAACGTGTATCAAAAATAAAATTTAAAATATTATTTTTTAATTTGAAAAAATAAGACTTTAATCAGAGAAAATTAAGAAGATCGATAATAAAAACTTTATGAGGAAAAGTTTCTGAAGAAAGAAAAAATTTGTGGAGAAAGTGACAGTAGATGAAGTTATGTGGAGATATTGAAAAGTTATTAAGTATTTGATTTAAATTAAAAAATATATTTCAAATTATAATAGTAGTAGAAGAATTTGTATAGTATTAGAGTTGGAAGTGGACTTTGGTTTTTTTTAGTAGTAGATGAGTTTGTATAGTATTAGAGTTTGAATTAGAGTTAAAAGGTGGGGAAGTTATTTTAATTAAAAATTGAAAAACTCTAGAAAATAAAATCAAGGTCTTGGGAGATTTAGAGGAGGAGAGAGAGTAAAAGTGTTTTGGTAATATATATA
Organism: Rauvolfia tetraphylla; assembly: GCA_030512225.1. Lineage (NCBI taxonomy): Eukaryota > Viridiplantae > Streptophyta > Magnoliopsida > Gentianales > Apocynaceae > Rauvolfia > Rauvolfia tetraphylla. The sequence goes on along the minus strand of JAJQKT010000055.1, from coordinate 4,228,512 downwards.
TATATATATATATATATATATATAGATTATTTACAATTTAACCTTTTATTATTTTTTATTTTTATTTTTTTTTAAAATTCCAATAATTTGACGTGCTGCCAATGATGAACACGTCCAAGCGGAGCGCCACTCGCAAACCACCCCCGTCCCTTTTTCTACCGTTCTATTTTTTGTTTCTTTTTTTCTATTTTAATTTTTCAAAAACTATAAGTCAATAATTAATAGTTCTTATTTTAAATTTTTTTAGTTTTTTAAATTTTATAGTTGTATTTAAAATCATAATCTAATTACTATCAATTAAAATTTAAAAAATGAATAAAATAAATATCCTGTATAAAATTTAGAGATCTTATAAAACGTTTGAAGGATAAGTACATTAATATTATATAAAATCATTATATATCATGAAAAACCATAATATGTTTAGTATTTATATTTTTTAATTTAGAGTTAAAATAAGAGTGATTAGGGATATGTGGAACTCTAGGAGATTATTCTTAAAGGCTATTGTTATATACAATTTTGAGTTTAACTATATACAGTAAATAAACTAACAATTTTTAACTATTCTCTCTCTACCTAATATCTTTTCTCTTATTCTCTTTAAAATTTTACTAAAATTAATGAACAACACATTAAATCATATTATACAATGCAATTAGATAAATAATTACATCACACTTTCTCGATTTTGAAATAAAAAATTTAAAAAACTTGAAAATATTTAAAAATTATCAATTCTGAGTGAGTTCCGCCCTTTTTGGTAGTGGAGAGAGAGAATAAGAGTGAAGATGTGGGATAGAGAGAGAAAAAAGTGAAAAAATATTTGATTTTTGAACTATATATAATAAAAAAGTTGTAAACAGTAATGATGTTTTTAAATCATATAGTTTTCTTTGATTTTTATGTTTTGCTTGAGTACCCAACATTCTCATTATTTGGTAAGGTTAATTCAAATTTAACTTGGGTTTCACCCATAAAGTTTAATTCTTATTTGGAGGAGTGAACACTTGGTCTCAAAATTTTTTAACATGTCGTCACAAGTATGAGTCGAAATTGTTACTTTGTAGTTTGTTTATAAGTTGCCCCATTAATGAATAGAATAAAAGAAAAGTAAAGTAAGATACATAAGGATGATTATTATTTTAACTATTCAGATTTTTAACCAAATCTAATGGCTGTTGTATTTATTAGACTAAAGAGAAAATTGGATTCCTGAAAAACAAAATTGGATCTAATAAAATTAAAAATTTGTTATAAAATTTGACTTGGGAATATTTAAATAAGCTTAAATTGAGATCTGGAATGATAAAAAATATAAATCAAAAGTTAATTTCTACCCAAGTTTGTCTCACTCAAGATAAAACTCTATTGAAATAGTTTCTTTCTTTTTAAATTTTTTTAACCAAAGCAGTATGTATAATTAAGAGTTGGCTATGGCATAGATGACCTTTTCATTCGCACGTGCAGAAAGCCACAATGGCTATTTAATCGGTCAAAAATTAATCCAATGGCTCGGAGCACTCCAAGACAGTCTGGGAACAAAAAATTAAAACTGTAAAATCTAAAAAAATGAAAAAACTTCAAATTTGTAAGGTGTAATGATGATCTACCGTCAACCGTCGAATCGGAAAACAAAGAAACTGCAATGACAGCTCAAAATGATCAAAATAATTATGCAGCGCCAGTTTCATTTCCATTTCCATCTTCATCTTCTCTCTCTCTCTCTCTCTCTCTTGCTCTCTCTACAACTCAACTTCTCTACAACTCAAAAAAGCAGTAGCTTTAGCAAGCTTTTTGCCTTAAAAATTAGTGAGACATGTCTGATATGAGGTTCCAGTTCCATTGCAGAACCACCGACATCGTCAACACGAATCAGGGTCTCCATAAGCACCTAAAGCACAAGCAGAGATTGGCAGCATCGACGAAGGCTAGCTTTGATTGTCTGACAAAGCTCTGACTGGAGACAATAAATAATTTGGTCGTGCATATGCTTTTGATGTAGTTCGACGGGAAAAATAAATTCATTGTGATTGGTAGCGAGCGGAGGGTGAAGATAACGGAGGAGGATGCTGGGAGAGTATATGGGTTCCCGACGGGACCAAACGAAATGATCTTTGAAGACAAAGTAAAGCTAGTGTCTAAGCATGGCCTTTATTTTGGACTCGATCTCAGGTTAGACCCTTCAGCTAAGAACTACATGTCTATTGATATCATAGAGGATCGGCTGTCAAATTTTTGGAGTGATGTTCATACCTTCACCAATTTGTACATACTGCTGGCAATAAGCACATTGCTTGTACCAAAAAACTCCTAGAAGATTAGCCTCACAAACTATGCAAGGTATTTGAAGGATATAGAAACAATCTGCACGTACAACTGGGCAAGACAAATCCCCAAGTTTTTGAATGTAGGGGCATAATTTTTTGTAAAGAAAACCAGGAAAAAGCCTTTCTCTTGGCCAGAAGGCAACATGCACCTTTTGTTAGTACGAACACTTATTCAGTAAGTATAGAATAATTATTCATTTATTGGCAGATGCATTGGTTTAGGGTTTGAGTATTGATTCTGGGAGACTGAATAATTATTCTTGTGTTTGAATAATAATTATTCATTGATATAATGATTGTGGATTGAATGATGATTGTGGATACTGTGCATAATTATTCTTGTGTTTGAATAATAATTATTCATTGATATAATGATTGTGGATTGAATGATGATTCTAGAAGACTGAATAATTATTCTTGTGTTTGAATAATAATTATTCATTGATATAATGATTGTGGATTGAATGATGATTCTAGAAGACTGAATAATTATTCTTGTGTTTGAATAATAATTATTCATTCATATAATTATTGTGGATGCTGTACATAATCATTCCTGTGTTTGAATAATAATTATTCATTGATGATTGTGGATTGAATGATGATTGTGAATGCTGTGTATAATTATTCTTGTGTTCTAATAATAATTATTCATTGATGCATGTGCGGTGTGCTGAGATTGTGCAAGGAAGACCAGATGGTGAGTTCATTGAGTTGCCCTGCTCTTGGTGGAATGAGAGTAGGATTCTTGAGGCTTGCGCCTTGCTGCTCCTTGCTGGGGTAGGAAGCCTAGAAATTAATGAAGAATAAAGAATTGACTCACAAAAGGCCTCAAAGAAAGTGTTTTTGATCGCCAAACGGTAGACATATGTGAGGAAGTTGAGAAGGATTGATCAGAAGCTAGATGAGCTTGAAGCTGAAGAGTAGCTTATTATGGTGGCCTTTGCTGTAAAGCATAAAATGCTTGCAAGAAGGCCAAGGGCCAACACAGATGAAGCGGTAATCCCTTTGCCGCAAGAGGAAAATATTGGACTGGAGATAGAGCAGGAGGAATCAAGGGCGAGCCAGGCTTTTGATGACAAATTTCAAATGATGGATATCACCAGGGCATACACTCAAGGTTTGTGAACAATTTTTGATAAAATGAACAATTATTCTTATGGATGTGAATAATTATTTAAATGAAAGTGAATAATTATGCACATGACAATTACTGTGCTAACAAGCCCTACTGCTTAATAATTACAGGCGATGAAGAGGCCGAACCTCCTATACAAATTCTAGATAATCAGGAAGAGGCGACCATTCCTGTTTGTGCTCTAATTGAAGAAGGGTATCATTTGAGTTCAGAGCCATATTGGTAGGTTAATACTTGTTCATAAACTCCTTCGATAACAATTATTCAAATATACTTTTAGAAAGAAATGTATTATATGCTGCTGAATATTCTATCTGTCTTGTAGTTGCTGATGAACAAAGTGAGGTGCTTGATCAAACAGTACCTGGCAAGCCTGTTTCTATCATTGAATTGATTGTTTAGGGCTCTGCGAGTAGGTGCTGCAGGGGAGAATGAGCTAGAGGCCGAAGGAATACAAAGGCCTGTTAAGAGCCGCAGGCTCATCAAGGCCAGTTCAAAGATTGGTTCACCCTATGTGATCGCAAAGGGAGACCCAAATTCTTTGACCAGCGATGAGCAGGCCCTTGTGGACCTTTCTTTGTCGGAAAACCCCCCTGATGGATTAGAGTAAGTTGATTAATATGTTTTGAATAATATGTTTGAACAATTATTTTAAGGCAAATAACAATTCTTCAAATTGCCAATTGATCGCCAATGGAGCTCTTTGCTAGTCCTTGATGATGAAATCCAATCTCTAACTGAAATAGAGATGGAAAGCAACAGGCATAATCAGTACATGTATCACTCGATAATTGACGCTTTTGGCAATCTCATTAACTGGGAACAAGTCACCAGCGGAACCGTGCAGAGGTTTTTCTTTGCTTATAGTATAGGGGTTTGTTTTGATCTATTGTTTGCACTTCATTTGGGTGTTGCCTTCATTAGTTTCCATTTCCAGCAACTATCCTAGGTTGAGTTCCACTCACTATGTATTGTGCAGGCTACTACTGTTAGCGAAGCTGCAACATGTGTGGCCAAAAGTCCTGAAGACATGGCGAAGGCGATTGTTGCCCTTATCAATGGACTTCTATATTTCCCTCTAGATAAACCATTTTTCACCACTGAATGCACCCTGGTAATTATTGCTAAATGCTTTATTGTGTATAATAATTATTCATGTCCATAATCATAATTATTCACAACACACTGTCTGCTAAATGCTTTCTTGCGTATGATAATTATTCATGTTTGGGATCATAATTACGTACCACACACTTTCTGCAAAATTCTTTCTTGCATATATAATTATTCATATCTAGGATCATAATTATGCACAACACACTTTCTACAAAAAATAACTATTCGGATTGTGCCTCTGCAGTATTTCTTTCCCATTCTTCGAGCTGAGCACTTTTCCTGTTTTCTGTTGACATACGTGCAAAAAGGTTCATATGTTTAAATAGCAAGCCTTACGCCGAAATGTTTGATAACATGAATTGGCCAATTGGAGAAGTCATAACAAGGTACTTTCACGATGGAGAGTTTGGGAGGGGGGACCAATGTAGATTTTGGAACCTTTGTCTGGGATGTACCGAGGGTGCCTTTGTAGCCAGACGATGATTGCTGTGGGTTGTTTGTGTGCTTGATGATGGAGCACTGGGTGGGACACATCTCATATGATTGTTACGTGCTGTGGTTGAAACAAGTCTTTCTAAATGAAGCTAGACACAAGATTGTTGTGAGACCCTGGCTGCTACCCTACAGTGGAAGGGAGATGGACAAGTTGCAGACCGTGCAAATGAAGCTGTCTTTGTCCCCCAAGTGAAGGGAAAGAAAGTGAAAAGGACATAATTGTTAACTCAGTCGCTTCCCTGTTTGGTCAAGTTTTTGTATTATGATGTTTTTGAATTATGAATTGTTTTTAAGTGATAGATTGTGAATACTTATTCAAGTAGCATTTAACAATTATTCATTTTATGGATTGTGCATAATTATTCATGCAGCATATAACAATTATTAAGTTTCAAGACCAAAGCACTAGTCTAAGAAAATCGAAAATAAGAACCAAACTAAAATTTGTTGTTTGAAGAATGTAAGGGCTAAAGGAACAACATTTGACATAATTCACACCGATAAATTCAAAGTGTAAGGGCTAATGGAATGACATCTGAATCCGGTCGATCAAGTATTTGTTATGCATTTATGCATGATTCTAATGCATTTTGGCTTAAAAGTTACCTTTTGATCGCTGCTTTTTTCTTCTGTCGGGCCTTTCCCTTCAAGCTCCGTAGCCTCTTCCTTGAACGATTTGCATTCGGTCAAGCCTTAATTGTCATTGTAGGTTGATGACCTTCATCAGGAGATTGTGCTTGGTCAATTGCTACATGATATTTGAATAATTATTCATACATTCAATAATAATTATTCTTTACTTTATATATGAATAATTATTCATATATTCAATAATAACTATTCTTACATAATTGAACCAATACTGAAGTTGCCCATCAATAATATTAACTTACAGTTGTTGACAATAACATATCGTTGGGTTCCATCATACCCAAGATTGTTGCCAAGCATCTATAGAGCCCACTTGCACATTTCATCTAATTTGTTGTCAATCATATTATAAGTGCGATTGTCTAGGCACACATTTGTAGCCAACATAACCATTTTATGTGTGAGCGTCTAGTAGCGCTCACCGTATTCAGCCAGTTGCTTACCATTAACCAAAGATTTGGAAATTGGAATGCACACTTCACATTCTTAGTCCACTTTTGTAAAACACAGTGGGGTGGCTATGTCATCATGTTGCAGTTACCAAGAGACACTACAAGAAAAATTAAATTTTGCGACGGTAAATTGCGACGGAAATTTGCGTCGCAAATATGCGACGGATTTGCGACAAAACAGCTACGGGAAAAATAAGTGGCTTAATTTGCGACGGAATAAATTCCGTCGCAAATCCGTCGCAGATTTGCTACGGATTTGCGACGGATATTATTTTTTAATTTAATTTCTAATTTCCGTCGCAAATCCGTCGCAGATCTGCGACGGATTTGCGACGGAATTTATGCATGCATTTTTTAATTCCTATATTTTAAGGCCGTCGCAAATCCGCCGCCGATCGGCGACGGATTTGCGACGGATATTATTTATCTATTTTTTTATTCGTTTATTTAAATTCCGTCACAAATCCGTCGCAAATTCGCGACGGATTTGCGACGAACTTAATGCACATATTTTTTTTATTTCTATATTTAAATTCCGTCGCAAATCCGTCGCAAATTGGCGACGGATTTGCAACCGTTTTTTTTTTACCGTTTAAAAAAATAATAATAAATTAATCTAACATATTTTTTACCGGTGTAAAAAAAATTAAAATTTCCCGTCGCAAATCAGTCGCAAAATTACGACGGATTTTACGACAATCACCGCAAAAAACTTCTCCTTCTTCATTTTATCAACACTCAAAAATCGGCAAAGATTTCCCATTTCCCACTCAAAATTTGGCAAACATTTCCCATTTCCCACCACGATTGCCGCCCTCTGCCAATCCATGCCGCTCCTCGCCTGTCGCCCGCCCGGCCGTTGCCGCCTCTCGCCGCGTCAACCTCAACCAGTCGCCGTTCCCGCACGCCAGCCGCCTGCCCTGCACCCGCCGCACAAGCGCCAGCAGCGTGTCTGCAGCAGCTTAGCCTGGCTGTCGCCAGCTGTCGCCGGCGTCACGCCACTGCCTCGGCAGCTGCCGCCCTAGCGTCGCCAGCGTCGCCCAGCTGCCGCCAGCCTACTCGCCGTTGCCGGACAGCGTCGCCGCAGCCCCTGCCCGGCCTCGCCCGTTGCCGCCAGCGTCCCACCGCTGCCGCCCAGCGTCTGCCTGAGCCCCACGCGCGCGCTTCAGCCTCGCCCGGTCCCGCCCTGAGCAAATCGCCCTGGTCCCGCCCAGCAGCTCGCCGCCGCCGCGTCTGCCCGAGCTCGACCGAGGTAAGCCATTCTTTTTTTTTAATACTTTTTTTTAATTATTGATGAAGTATTCTTGCAATTGGTATAAATTTTTTCCTTTTTTTGGCAAATTATCACCGGTTTTTCCTTTTTTGTTTTAATTTAGAAGTTTTCTTATTTTATTGTTTTTTTTGTTCTCTTATATGATGTATTTGTTTATACTTTTTTATACATTTATTATTTTTCTTGTAATTTTTGCATCTGTTCTTTCAACTTTGGTATTCTTTGGCTGATTTTTTAATTCTTTTAATTGAGCATGGCTTTAATGTTTTTAAATTTTATGAATATATTTATACTATTTTTGAGGCGGCGGCGTTGTGGATTTTTGGATATATTTAGTTGGAATTAATTGTTGGGAGAACTAAATTTGGCTTTGGGGATTGATTGTGGTGGCCTTGTGCCGGAAAACGTCCCATTTTACGGTGGAGATCTTTGCTGAATTTTTTTTTCCTTCCTTAACACTTGTCTAAGTTTTCGACTCTATTTTAATAAGACATGCCGAATTCCTAAATTTTTTTCGTCGAATTTGGAAAAATTTAATAGGCAAAAAATTTTAAATGTCACATTATTCTTGCAATGGGGTATAAACTTTTCCCTTTTTTGGGCAAATTATCACCGATTTTTCCTTTTTTGTTTTAATTTAGAAGTTTTCTTATTTTATTGTTTTTTTTGTTCTCTTATATTATGTATTTGTTTGTACTTTTTTATACATTTATTATTTTTCTTGTAATTTTTGCATCTGTTCTTTCAACTTTGGTATTCTTTGGCTGATTTTTTAATTCTTTTAATTGAGCATGGCTTTAATGTTTTTAAATTTTATGAATATATTTATACTATTTTTGAGGCGGCGGCGTTGTGGATTTTTGGATATATTTAGTTGGAATTAATTGTTGGGAGAACTAAATTTGGCTTTGGGGATTGATTGTGGTGGCCTTGTGCCTGGAAAACGTCCATTTTACAGTGGAGATCTTTGCTTTGAATTTTTTTTTCCTTCCTTAACACTTGTCTAAGTTTTCGACTCTATTTTAATAAGACATGCCGAATTCCTAAATTTTTTTTCAGTTGAATTTGAAAAAAATTTAATAGGCAAAAAATTTTAAATGTCACATTATTCTTGCAATGGGGTATAAACTTTTCCCTTTTTTGGGCAAATTATCACCGATTTTTCCTTTTTTGTTTTAATTTAGAAGTTTTCTTATTTTATTGTTTTTTTTGTTCTCTTATATTATGTATTTGTTTGTACTTTTTTATACATTTATTATTTTTCTTGTAATTTTTTCATCTGTTCTTTCAACTTTGGTATTCTTTGGCTGATTTTTTAATTCTTTTAATTGAGCATGGCTTTAATGTTTTTAAATTTTATGAATATATTTATACTATTTTTGAGGCGGCGGCGTTGTGGATTTTTGGATATATTTAGTTGGAATTAATTGTTGGGAGAACTAAATTTGGCTTTGGGGATTGATTGTGGTGGCCTTGTGCCTGAAAAACGTCCATTTTACAGTGGAGATGCTGCCGAATTTTTTTTCCTTCCTTAACACTTGTCTAAGTTTTCGACTCTATTTTAATAAGACATGCCGAATTTCTAAATTTTTTTCGTCGAATTTGGAAAAATTTAATAGGCAAAAAATTTTAATGTAGATGGATGAGCGTAGTTGGATGTACAAGAGGCATATGCAAGGGATTAAGGGAATTACAAATGAATATAAAGATGGGGTTAAGGGTTTTATAGCGTACTGTTTGTCGAACGGGCACACTTCGTGGTTGAGATGTCCTTGCGCGAAGTGTAAGAATAAGGTGCACCTTTCTCCGGATGAAGTGCAGGTGCACTTGTATAGATTTGGATTTGTCGCCGATTATCACCGTTGGACCAGTCACGGTGAGAGTCTCACTCCGTTGCATCCAGGGATGATTCCAACCACCTCTCAATCCCAATCTACTCCTATTAATCCGTTTGCTGAGATGGTAATGGAGGGTGTTGGATTGGACCCTCAATTAGACCCGGCAGCGGGTATCGACGATGAAGAACCGCCAAATGCAGAAGCCAAGAAATTTTATGATATGTTAAAAGCTACGGATACTCCTTTGTGGGTTGGATGCACAAACCACTCGCAGTTATCTTTTGTTGCACGGATGCTGAATATTAAATCTGAGAATAATATTTCAGAAAGATGTTTTAATCAGGTATTGCAGCTGATTAAGGAGGTTCTACCAAATGATAATCTGCTTCCGGAAGACTTGTACCATACTAAGAAGATGGTTTTTCGGACTCGGTTTGCTCGTGGAGAAAATAGATTGTTGCCCAAACAGTTGCATGCTTTATTGGAAGGCAGACGGTAGTTTGCGGGAATGTAAGTTTTGTGGGAGTCCTCGGTACATGCAGAGGAGGAAATTTCGAAAGAATAGACAGCAAAAAGAAGTCCCTTTTAAGAAAATGTACTACTTTCCCTTGACTCTGAGATTGCGAGAGGTTGTATGCATCAAAAAGCGATCTGCAGAACACATGAGGTGGCACGCCGAATCTGTGCAGAATGAGGGATTGATGAGTCACCCACGGGACGGTGAAGCATGGCACCATTTTGATTGTGTGCATGCGGAATTTGCGAAAGAGGTTCGCAACGTGCGTTTAGCGCTATGTACTGATGGGTTCTCACCATTTGGAATGTCGGGAAAGCAATATTCGAGTTGGCCTGTCATTATTACTCCGTACAACTTACCACCATGGATGTGTATGAAGGATCTTTGTGATGTTTTTGACGATAATTATTCCAGGGGCGAGAAACCCGAAGCATAAGATCGATGTCTATCTTCAGCCGTTGGTGGAAGAGTTACAAAACTTGTGGAGAGTTGGAGTGCCGACTTATGACGTCTCCAAAAAACAGAATTTTCAAATGCGGGCTGCCCTCCTATGGACCATTAATGATTTTCCCGACTTATGGTATGTTGAGCGGTTGGAGCACTGCCGGAAGACTGGCTTGTCCCTATTGTATGGAGCAAACAAAGTCATTTCATCTGCAACATGGCTCAAAGCAATCTTGGTTTGACTGTCACCGCCGATTCTTGCCGTTAGATCATCAATACAGAAGAGACGGAAAATCATTTCGAAAGGATCGCGGTCGTGAGACATCTCAACCTATTAAGCGATCGTGCGGGGATGAGATGTGGCATAGAGTCAGCAGTTTGCCGAGAATTATCGATACTGCGGCGGAAGTTGGCAAGGATGATGGTAGAGGGGTTTACCACAACTGGGCTAAGCGTAGCATCTTCTGGGACTTACCGTATTGGAAATCAAATTTACTTTGCCACAATGTTGACGTCATGCACAATGAAAAGAATGTGTTCGAGAACGTGTTTAATACTGTAATGGATGTGAAGGGCAAATCAAAGGATAATATAAAGGCTCGGCGAGACTTGGAGGTGTATTGTAATAGGCCGGAGTTACATATTTCAAGTGTTGGAAATGGTAAAGTTTCTATGCCGAAATCTAAGTACTCTCTAACGAATCAACAAAAAAGGGTTGTATTGGAGTGGGTTAGGGATTTGAGGTTGCCCGATGGATATGCGTCTAACTTAGGTCGGTGTGTTGATTTGAATGGGTTAAAGATGTCGGGCATGAAGACGCATGACTGTCACGTATTTATGGAAAGATTGCTTCCTATTGCATTTAGAGAGTTCCTCCCCACCGCTATTTGGAATGTGCTAACGGAATTAAGTTTTTTCTATCGGGATTTATGTGCTCCAAAACTGTCAACATCTCGTATGCGAGAGTGGGAGAAGAACATAGTAATCCTACTGTGCAAGTTGGAAAGGATATTTCCTCCTGCTTTTTTTGATGTGATGGAGCATTTAATGATTCACTTACCTTACGAAGCAAGGATTGCTGGTCCGGTTCAATATAGATGGATGTACCCGTTTGAGAGGTTATGCCTTCTGACATGAGTATTTAAACTGTTTGTTTTAACTACTCGATGTAGAATTTCTAACACCGTTAAAATGACAAAGTGCAGGTTCTTATATCGCCTGAAGTTGAAAGTAAAAAATAAGGCAAGGGTCGAGGGATCAATTTGCAATGCATATTTGATTGAAGAGGCGTCTACGTTTTTTTCTTACTACTTCGAGCCGCATGTCCAGACTAGACATACAAATCTGGCTCGAAATGACGAAGGTGTTTCAGAAAGATGTGGGTTGTCCATATGTAATGCAGCAGGCAAGGTGATCGGGAATACAATTACCAGATACCTTTCTCCCGAGGAATTTAAGGCAGCTGTTAATTACATATATCTCAATTGTGAAGAGATACAACCGTTGGTAACGTACGTCTTTTTATCATATTTTCGCTGTTTTACTGATTCTTCGTGGTTTACAGCACTCGACTTATACAATGACTATGAAACAGTAAATTCAGAGCTGAATTGCGGTCTGCCGACCCCTATACAACGGAGGAGGAAATTGATAGGAGATTTGAGGGCGAGTTTCTCATATGGTTCAGGGCTTATGTAAGTTTTTTTTGTCGAGTAGTAATGAACAAGGCTTAAGAAAAATTGTTCTAAATAGTCAATAACACCGTTTATATGTTGCAGGTGCAAGATCATCAAAATAACGTAACAGACGAAAATATTAAAAGTCTATCCTGGGGACCTTCAAGGCAGGTGAAATCTTGTAATGGATATATAATAAATGGTTTCAGATTTCATACGCAAGATCATGGAGTCGGAAAGAGGACTATTAATTGTGGCGTATGGGTTAAGGGCGAGGACGAAGATATTGGCAGCAGGAGCGACTATTATGGGATTTTGAAGGAGATCATTGAAGTGCAGTTTCCGGGGATTCCATCTAGGGATGTTATTTTATTTAAGTGTGACTGGTATGATCCTGTGCTTAACAGGGGCGTCAGGATTCATCCACATTACCAAACTGTAGATGTTCATTCCAGGAAAAGATACCCCAAATATGATCCATTTGTATTAGCTGTGCAAGCTCAGCAAGTATACTACGCCACTTATCCTGGAAGTAAAAGAAATAAGTCTGATTGGGTGGGAGTATGCAAATCGAAGGCTCGTCATGTCATCGATGCACCTATTGTTGAGAGACCGTACCAGGAAGATGTAGATGAATCGATCACATTCAGTGTACGTGGTGAAGATGACATAATCGGCGAACTTGTGCATGAAACAGGTGAAGGGGAGATTCTGGATGATAATGAACCAGAAAATACGGAATATGATGACCTGATTGATTCTGATACAGAAGTTGAAAGTGAATGGGAATCAGAAGATGATCCGAGTGAGGACGAAAATAGTGAATAATTTATTGTATGTATGCATTTCCTTACATATACTACGTCACTTATTTATTTTTAACAATTTATTGTATTTATATTTTACATGTTTCTAATGATTACATAGCTAACGAAAATTTTTTTCTTTTTCAGATGCCTCCACGTAGGTCACGTTCGATTGGGATGAGTGATCGTACTCCTTCTCCATCTTTACCCGGTCCGATGTCTTTACCGAGTGAGGATGACACACGTGGAGCGGAGTCCGAGCATACGCCTTTGACCCCAGCTTCTGTGGTACCCTCTACGGCTGCTTCTACAGGTGGGACTCAGACAGAGGAAGCGCGCATTCTGATAGCCCCGAGTGGCGACGAGTAAGTTTCTATTTACTTTTGCGGGAATGTATTCAAATTTTTGAAAGGATAACTAACTATTCATCTGTGTAATGGAACAGTTTTTTCCCAGCGGAGGGGACGATCCATTCGATATCGGATACGTTTCACCGGCATTTCACCGGACCGTTTCCTAATTTTGAGGCGGTCCCATTAGAGCTTCGGGACATGTGGTTCCAGATGTGGAGTGTAAGTAACAAATAATAAAATATATATCCACATTAATATATAAATCTATATATTCTCTATATATTTAATTTTTTTAAATAACTTCGCAGACACGTTATCGATGGCTTCCAGAGCATGCTGATCAGATACGACGAATTTGGGACGACAAATGCACTCGTCGTCTATCGGATCAGCTCTCAAAGGCTCGGTGTAAAGGGAAATGTCCACCGTGGATATCTCCTGACATTTGGAGCCAACTCTGGCGAGACCACTGGAGCACGGAACAATTCAGGCGTGTTTCAGCCGCTGCTAAGCGGAACAGAGCAGCCGCGCCTGGACCGACTCACACGGGAGGATGCATTTCCTTCAGCGAGCACGAGCGTCGGATGGTAATGATTATTTTTTCTTGTTATTTAATTATAGTATAATTACTAATTATTTATATTAATATATTTTTAGCGTAAGGAGCGCGGAGATGACTTCCACTTCACCGATATGTACGAGGCGACACACAAATATAAGAGTGGCCCAAAAAGGGGCACGTTTGTCAGTGAGAAATCACAACATACGTTGGTAGGTTTACATATTATATTACTCCGTATTTTATATTAATTGTTTTATTCTTAGAATCCGTTATAAATTTACGATGTATACAATTTGCAGGATAGCGTCAACGCTTTGAAGGAGCGCTATTCGCAGGTGGAGTCCCAGGATTCGGTGACTTCTCAGCAACCACCGGATGAGAAGTCCCTATTTATGGAGGTTGCTGGTGGTGCTTCGAAGAATCGGATTTTTGGATTGGGTTCCGAGGCAGTTCACATGCGACGGAGGTTATGTCAGTCCACGTCACCCACTGTTCCGACAGCTTGCTCGATTACATCGCATCCAGAGTACGCATCTCTTCACAGTCAGTTGCAGAGAGAGAGGTCGATGCGCGGTTATTTTCAGCAACGCTTTGCTAGTTTGGACCAGTACTTGCGAGTTATGTCTGAGGCATTACATCTGCCTCCGCCGCCTTCTCCGCCTCCACCTCCTTTTCCGATACCAGATTCTGAAGAGCAGACAGACGAGGCTGGTGAGGATTACACGATCGATCCGCCTGACGACCATCCTCCAACGACTGGCCCTCCAGATCCACCTCCGCCTCCTCCACCGTCTGCAGCACCGCCTTCTATACTTACATAGATTTTGTTTCATTTTTTTCATTGTTGTACACATACAATATTGACATTTAACGGATTCATTATATTTATTTTAATTGAATATTTTATTTTTAATTATTTTATTGATTATGCTTATTTTTTAAGAATAATTATTTAAAAATTATTAAAAATTATCGCTTAAAAATTTTAAAATATTTAATTTAAAATTAAATTAGAAATTAAATAATAAAATATTTAATTTAAAATTAAATAATAAATAATAAATTAAATAATAAATTTAAATAATTAAATCCGTCGCAGATTTGCGACGGATATATTCCGTCGCAGAAAATGTTCCGTCGCAAATTTGCGACGGAATATATCCGTCGCAGAATTGCGACGGATTATCCGTCGCAATTCAGCGACGGATAATATTCCGTCGCTGAATTGCGACGGAAAATGTTCCGTCGCTGAATTGCGACGGAAGATATCCGTCGCAAATTTGCGACGGAATATATCCGTCGCAAATCTGCGACGGAAATGTTATCCGTCGCAAATTTGCGACTTCTATTTTTGCGACGAACTATTTCGTCGCAAATCCGTCGCAATCTATAATTTGCTACGGATTTACGACGGAATAGTCCGTCGCAAAAATGAAAAATTCTTGTAGTGAGAGTCGAGTACTTCCATGACCTTAAGGACATGTCGGCAAAGGATCCCCAGTATTTCAAACAAACGGCCAGGGCATTCTAGAACCATCTTACCTGGATCAACGTGTAAGATTTGTTCGCCTAGCTTCGGTGGTGTAGCATCGTTTTTGCACTCATACATGCAGTACTTATGCATACTATTGCAGACATCACCTGTTTCACATACTTGAATGATGTACTCGAATGTTTGGTGATACTGTTCCTGGAACATATCAAACATGTTGGGGGTATACTGTTTTGCTGCACATCTTGCCAATAGGCTGCATAGGAAGCTATTGTTGGATAACCTGAATATTGTCAGAATAATTATTCAGGGTCATATGCATGACTGCTTTACTGATGATTATTAGGATCGAATCGATGAATTACATGACTGCTATGGAGGTCATGACATGGGAATTTTCAGTATGGAAGATAGAAGCATAGAAGTGATTTATCCTTTCGGAGTGGACAAGATCTCATCTCCCTTTTGGTTACTTACTAATGCAGTAGTTGAAGAACCTTGAAAAGCTGACTCTTCTTCATGGGGGCATTGAATCCAATCAAATTTCTTAAGAGTTTATTTGTAACCGAAGAATTCTATGATCTACAAAGAAAATGCAATCTAAAATTGAAGCAAAACATGATATTACTTCTTTAATTTGTTGTAGATGTAGAGTTCTTACATTAATTTTTTTAAATTTTTTTTAGGAGTTGAGATGTTTTTCTTGACGGCAACTTCGAAACAAGTAATCGTATATATAAAACAAATCTTTTGTAAGTTCATCTTGAAATTTTAAACAAATGTTTTGTTTTATGTTGAATGGTAAGTAGTAAAAAACAAGCGACGGTCTAAAATTGATCATCCCATTATATATCGCTCAAAAAACAAGCAAATGTTTTTCTTTATGAAAAATCTTTGTTACTACTTGCTTGTTACTGATGGAGTTCAAAATAGAGTTAGTGTAACGGTTACTTGTCTTAAGTGTTGCTTTCTTATAATAGTAATTTGCAAGTTTAATAGTGTTTTATTCAACATATTTTAGACCTATTGTCGAGTAAAATTTTAGCACAAGGACATTAAATTTTATTCAATAATATCTTTACTTCTTAATTCAAAATCACTCTATTGTTATATAGGATTGTATCATGAAGACGGCTTTTAATTAATAGAAAATATACCAAAAGCTTTTTGTAAATATCCTTCCCCCTCGCTGCCCCCCTCTCCCATCCCCCTTTTTGGAGTCAAATTATTTGCAAATACCTTACAGTCATTTTTCTGGTAGTGTTTATCTGAATTATGAGGGAAAAATACAAGAGACTCCTTCGTCGATTCATCTTAGAGAGCATGAGAACTTGAATTGGAAGTCAAATTAAAGTATTTATTCGTCCATCGCCATTACAATATACATTAATTTTAATATTTTATTTATCAAAATATAAGTTTCTTTTAGGAAAAAAACTTTAAATTTTTCATTGCATATTTGCAAAAATAGTAGAAGCTATTATAGATGGAGTTTTGTTAACCCATACATTAGATGGAAAGCTCGATTAAACTTAATGTGGACAAAATATGTCCTAACCTTATTTACCGAGTGCTTATTACAAATCAGATAATAACATTTGATCTAAGTAAAAAGTTTCGAATATGATATTGCTTTCATTTCACTTGCAATAACACCTACGCAATCACTCCCAACTTTAGAGCCACATTATGAATAGTTTTTTCCTTTCAAGATAATTTCTTAGACAAATTTCTGAGATCCATCTAATGGTGATATTTCGTTTTTTTTTTCAAAAATACAATATTTTCACTTGTCCTATTGCTGTTACAAAATTCTCCCAACCGGACGTCGAGCTAAGAATGGAGTCGGCTGTCAGTCTAATGGTTGGTTTGGTTGGCAAATTGGATGTTTCGCAGAACATATAAAATACTCTGTTTCATTTGATTTGACATTCTTATTATATTAGAATGTTTTAAAATAATTAACACTTTTTATAAAAAAATTTTTAATATATTTTATAGTAGTAATTAACTACTAATCACACTATATATTACTTTTATATATTTAAATTTGATATAAAGTATCTGTTGACCCATATATTTTTTACTTTTTATTATATTATATTATTTTTATAATGTAATTTAAATTTTTATAAAAAATTTCGTATCCAGTTAAACATTATCAAATAAAATGGAACAGATACATACTTCTTCAAGGGAATTGAACCCACAGGAACGAGGAAAAGTTGAAGCTCGTATTCTTAGGGATATTTCTAGAGGTTCCTAATAATTTTTTAACGATAAACGCCTCAAATTAATGGAAAGAGAAACTTCCAAACTTTAAAAGAGAATAGAATAACATGAATTTAGGAGGGAAAATGCAGAAAATTATATTAAAGATTATAAAAATAGCTAAAAATTATAACAAAAGTACTTAAAAGAAAGAAACTTAAAATAATAAAATGATTCTTGTTGCGTTGGAGTTGGTGTCCTTTCTTCACAATTTCCTTCTCCTATTTATATATAGTCGCTTTCAAGTACTCTTTCTTCCACCCTTTTTCCTGAATATTTGCCAATAATCTCCAGTTAATTGATCATGGTTAGTGGCATATGATCATAGTAACTCATTTATCTTTGACTAGGTGAACTCTTTTACATATAGGATTTAAGTTCAATCACTTCTTCCATTTTCTTGCTCATGATGGTGCTCCGTCATTACGTACGAGAAGTTGTCATTTCCAATTACCTTAGAGCATTTTTTTAAATGAAAAAGTTATCCATTGATATTAAAATAGCTGAATTCATTACAATCAAAGCAATTCTCATACCCTTTCTCTAAGAAAAAGAGTTAACGAATTGGGATAACCTAATACAAAAAGTTACACAATGGTTGCTAGTACTAATAAAGTAAACAAATACATAATAGACTTTTTAATAGTGCATTTATCATAGATCTTCAACCACAGCAGTAAGAAGAACTCAGCTCCAAAATCTTCCTTTAAAGGCAGCAACTGAAAAGACCATGGATGTATCAACGATTTTAAAAGTTGTCTTGAAGAGAAGTAGAAAGCTGAACAAGAGCTCAGATTAAGTCTGGGTTGAAAGATTTCTCTAAAAATATTAGAGAAAAAATCTCGATCTCAACAGATCAGAGAAAAATCTCGTTTATTAGTCTTGAATCTTGAGAAAATATACCTTGAAAGAAATCTATAATGATTTATGACAAAAAAAAAAAAAATGAGTGAGAAGACGTGAAAGAAGTAAAAAGCCGGCCAAGATTTGGCCAAAAGTTTGGCTTTTGGACAGATCTAACTGGCGATGCTAGCTGAAGAAGAGAGGACACGCAGGGGGTGAGTTTTAGAGAGAAGAAGGAGAAAATGGGTTTTAGAGAGAGAAACCACTTCAATATTTACCTTAGAGCAGTTACTTGCTTGCAAGTTTGGATACAATCGATTAATTCATTGTATCCGCAGAGAGTTAGATACCAAAACCAGTATTATGAAACGTGGCCTTATATTTGCATAGTTTATGCCACCGCACATGGGTAAGTCTAGAGAAAAGGGGGTAAGAGGCCTGACTTGGAGAAAGAACCTGATGAAGACCCTCGGGAAATCTATTTGCGTTTATAGGAATCCACTACATTAAGAACAACCAGAATGAAAATTATGTAGCAAGTAGAGTCTCTGGACATCTTGAAATTGTTGAAAAAAATGTTTACCCCTTTAGAGGAAAACCCAGAAGCGCTATTACTTATTCCACAAGAACTATGGTCATAAAACAAAACATTGAAATTACCTATAAAGGAAAATCGAAGAGGCAATCTAGATGGAATAGATCAAAGGTTTCTTTCCAGCATGTATAGATCGATAAGACAGAGGGTGGATTGACACGGGGACTACAGCGGAACAGAAACCCGAGATTTGTACTACTAATATGGTAGGGGAAATGCTACCACACAAGCGTCAAAGAATTGTTGATGATTGACCTTTGGTGATCTCCCTAGGGGCGACTGAATATACAGTATGGCAGATCCTGGTAGATGTCATAAACTCGGCTAATATTATGTTTAAAAGTACCTTTCATAAGATATGCTTGCTTGAGGGAAGGTTAACTCTTGGGGAGGTACCATTGTATGGGTTTACTGAGAAAAGTCTAAAGTCCATAGGCTCAATTTATTTGCCAATATGAATTGGGACTTTAGTAATGGTGGTAAAATTCTTGGCGATGTCAACTACGTCTGCCTGCAACATGTTGTTGGGATGCTTGGCGCTGAATAAATTTAGTGTATGAATCTCCTTGTAGATCTACTTCTAGAAGTTCCTATGGGATAGGGATATTATGTGCATAAGGGAGAAGAAAATGAGGCACCAGAGTATCATTTGGTTGAATTTCGGGAATTTGAAGCCAAGGACTATGACTCATTAGCCATGGAAGACGAACAGAGATTGTTAATGATAGAACTAGAGGGAAAATTTGAACAATATTGCATTGATCCTTCTAGACAAGAGCACCAAGTATGAGTTGGGAAGGAATTACCCAAGAACGTCAGCCGTGAAGTTAACACAATATTGACATTGTGCCTAGGCGTATTTTCTTGGGGGTAATGCTGATCTCAACATTGTGCCTCATACAGTTGTAGTGCATCAGTTAGGTATTAAGCTCGAGTCTCAAACCATATTTTAGAAGAAGCGAGTCTTTGCCAAGCTAATGTAGGAAGTCATACGTCAAGAGGTAAATAATTTATTAAAGGTTGGAATAATTAACCATGTGCATTTTTCCATATGGCTAGCAAACTCGATGGTAGCTCCAAAAAACAAAGGGGAGTGGTTCATTGATTTCACAAATGTAAATAAGGCATTTTGAAAAGTTTGTACCCCCTTTCAAGGATTGATCAATTAGTTGATGAAACAATAGAGCATGACATGTTATGTGTCTTGGACGCGTACAAGGGCTATCTTCAGATAGTAATGGCTAAAGAAGACATAGATAAGACATTCTTCGTAACAAATGATGGAAATTTTGTTACTTCTGAATGCCTTTGGGCTTAAAGAATGCATGGGGGATTTCCAAGAAATGGTTAACAAGGTCTTCACCAATCAATATGGGCAGGGTATGGAAGTTTATGTCAATGATATTATCATTAAGTCAATAGAAGTGCATGACCTTGCAATTGACTTTCGAGAAATGCTCATGACCTTGCAACTATGGGTATATAGCTAAATCCACAAAGTGCACATTCGACTTTTGACCAGGGAAGCTTTTAGGGTTCTTAGTATCCTACAGGGGAATCGAGACAAATCTGAAAAAGATACAAGCACTTATGAACATAGAGCCTCCTCGTACAATCAAAGATGTGCAATAATTGACTGGCAGAATGGCTGTAATCAGTAGTTTCATGGCCAAAGCTAGGGAAAATGAGGTTCTCTTCTACCAAATCTTAAGAAATGAAGGTAAATTTGAATAGGCTAAAAATTTTTAAAAGGTCTTTGACAAATTGAAACTTGGTGCCCCCGATATGGAGAGACATTGTATGTAATAAATTTTGAATTCTCCGAGAAGTCTGTCTCTCTCACTATCCTACTATAGCTATTGCCTGTTCTTTTAATAGGCAAGGATGATCCCATAATAGAGGGATTTGAAGTTATTTACACATAAATCAAGGAAAGGAACTGCACAAGACTAGCTACATATTTACATAATTAAATAAATATTCTCCTAGCAAAATATTTACTTCCTAATAGTATGTATACATGGCAATTTCTGATGTAGCAGTGAGTTTGATGTTTGTCATGAAACTAGTTTACTATGTCAACCATGTTCTACACTGGGTAGAAGAACTTTAGAAAAGTATATCCTAGGCATTGTCATGGCCACAAAGAAGCTACGACCATACTTTTAAAGCCTCTAAATTCAAGCGTTGACTAACATCCCGCGTAGGCACACAATGTATAAACCTGATATGTCGAGGAGAATTCTTAGATGGACTTTAGAGTTAAGGGAATACCACATTGATTATGCCCCTAGGAAAGCTATGCAAGTGCAGGCCTTAGCATATTTCATAATAGAGTGCATCATAAGGATGGATGATGAAAGGAATAAAATTAAGTCTATGGAGCTTAATTAGAATATTTGCTAGATATTATATATAGATGGGTATGTCTCTTCTTACACAGGTGAAGTAAGAATAATCTTAGAAAATTCTAAAGAAAAGGAATTTTTGTACGCCTTGAAATTCAATGTTGAGGTAAGCAACAATGGGGCAGAATCTTGCCACAAAACTAGAAGTCCAAACTGGCTGAAGAACCTATGGCAGGTACGTGGGTAGAATTGCTAAAAAAAGTATTGAAGAATAAGTCATGAGTATCAGACAAGATGACACCTGGATGAACCTGATTAAAAACTACATTACCTTTGGGATTCTGCTTGGGGATGAAGACAGGAAGACAAAGATTACAACCTCTGGGTACTTAGTGATGCAATGGGACATTATATAGAAGATCTTACTCATGACACATCACAAGATAGAAATTACCTTTGCCTGAAGTCCTTGAAGGGGATATGCGACGTCCATATCGGCATTTGGAGCTTGGTCTAAAAGATTAAGAGGTAAGGGTATTTTTGGCTCAATATAGAAGAAGATGGAAAAAACTTGGACCAACATTGTGAAGAAGGCTACCTGCATTCCAACATATATCATCTACTAGCTATAGAATGCCAATCTTTAGGAAATCAATTCCCTTTGCACAATAGGGGATGAACCTTTTGGGAACATTCCCGAAGGCACTGGGGGACGAATCTCTTAGTAGTAGCAATTGATTACTTTATTAAGTGGGTTAAAGTTCGAGCCTTGGCTAGTATCACAACTAAGAAGATAAAGGAGTTTTTCTAGGAAGAGATTATAACCCGATTCGAAATTTCACGAATCCTAATCATGGACAATGGAAATCAATTTGACTCAAAAGAACTTAGAGAATTCTGTAGTAAATTACACATAGCGCAAAGGTTTACCTCAATGGCATACCCACATGCAAACAAGTTAACAAAGGTAACCAATCAAAGCATTCTACAAGGGATAAAGAAGCACTTGGGTTGGGTTAAAGGAAGATGGTATGACGAATTACATAGCATGTTGTGGGTGTATTGGATGACCCTCGAAAAGCCACTTAGGAGTTAATATTCAACTTGTGCTTCGGGATGGAAGTAGTAATCCCATCAAAGTTAGGACTTCCTTTCGAGCGTTTAGAATTATTTAGCGAGGAAAACAACCACCGGCCATTGTCAAAAAACCTAGCTTTGGTCGAAGGAGCAAGGATGCAAGTTGTGCAAATAGAGGCACAATATAAGTTTCCAGTAGATAAATACTAAAATGCATAGGCAAACCCCAAATCATCCAGGAGGGAAATCTACTGTTATGTAAAAATGAGGTTAGCCGAATGGAACTCAATAGAAAGTTAGACGTGACTTGGAAGGCCTGTATGTGGTAACCAAGGCACTAGGAAGCGGGTGCTATAGGCTAAGAGATGTGAAAGGCAAGGAACTTGCACGACCATGGAACGCAACCAATTTGGAAAAATTTTATCTATAAGTCACGGATTTTACATTATGTCCTTTGCAAGTCTGTTTTTTATCATATTTCCAGAGCTTGTTATAAAGCATGGAGAAAATGATAGAATAACACATATTTTGTTAGTAAAATTATATTTTTATTCCTAGCTACTCACAAAAACATAACTAAAAGACATTAAATAGAATCATCAAAATTGCTAGAATCCTCACTAGTAGAGAAGTACATTGGTTCTCCTAGCATAAATTCTAGATACTTTGATCTAGCCTCTTGAACACGAGTAGCATAAGGGAAAAAGAGCTTAAAAACTCTTTGGACATTAGAATAAAAACATAACATAAAGGCGTCATAATGCCTATTCTTGCCGTCGACCTCTATGGTAAGATGGAATATGGAATCGGTATCGAACACGACGATAGGAGTGTGACCACATAGAGAAGCGTACATTTGAATAATCAGTAGGCATTTGTCAAGATTCTCCCACGAGATCCACAAGCAAGGTGGAGGGAATCCAATGTAACCTTCAAAATCTCACAGCCATCTCCAGTTCGTCGATAGATTGACTAGATAAACGGCTCCTTTGTGCCAAAAAAAGGGATAGACGGGGGCACAATGTGAGGGAAAACAAGAATAGAAGCCATGGAAAAGAATGGAAAAGGAAAAAACAATAAAACCAAAATCAATGCTACTAGAGGTTATAAATATGCCCTTAAATAAGGGATAGATGAGCATCGAGTACGAGGGGAACGACTGGAGATCAAAGAGTCACTAAGAAACTGAGAAGATAAAATTTTGAATATGCCTTCAAAAGAGAGGGATAGATGAGTCTCGTGAATGAGGATCAATGTGAAAATCTAAAAGCTTAAGACATCGATAGTTCGGTTACCAAATGCAAAAGGAAAGGAGAAAAAATCTTGCCTAAAATGTGTAAGAAATTGGTCATAAGTACTAAATATGAGCAATTGCACAAAAAATAAAAGTTTGACTAAATAAAAGGTTTAGCAACTAAGAAAGTCTGGGCCAGAGAAATATAGCTCTAAGAAGCATACTAGTAGAAGTACCAAAGCATAACCATGAAAGACATAATTAATACTATGAAACACGATCCACAACACTAGGATTTGGTATAGGAGTAGACTTAGCCAGGGCAGAAGAGCCACCTAAAATAGAAGCGGAGGTGTCCAAAGAAATCTTAGGATTGACACTTTAGGAATGTAAAGTGTCCTCATGTCCTTAGGAAGCTTGAAACACGGGTATTGTTTCTTTACTAAATTGATGACTCGAGTTGTAAAGATTTGAGTAAAGGGCCCAAACAAGTGGTTAAAGAGCTCATCCATATCCTTACCCTTCACAAAAGAACCCTAAGCCTTTTGGATCATATAGTCCCGAAGCCAGATACCCATGTCTAAGAATTAGTCAAGGGTACCTTTCAAACCTTTTTGCAATGTCGCAAGTTTCAATAATATTGCTTCTAGTAGACTCCAACTCTTCTTGGACCTTTACATTTTTATGCTTGGCTGTCCTCTTTGTAGCATGATTTTCTTTCCTCATATCCGTTTCCTCCCTCTTCATCTCCTCATTCTTCTAATGGATATCATTCAAATGTGCCTGAAGTGTTTCACCTAAATCCTCAACTATCTAGATATGCTTCCATATCTCTCGACAAAAATCAACGGCCTAAACAGTTGATACGTAGTAATTTTCATAAGCCTCTAGGTTACTACACCGAGATATTATCTTGCAATTTCACTGAGAAATCAAACCTTCAACAACCTAATGCGATTGGTTGAGGTAACACATTCAACTAGTTTATGTCCAAAGACAAACTACTTATTGAGTGGTCATCCTCGTTTGATGAAATTTCTAAGCTTTAAATAAAATCGTTTTTGTCCCTTCCTTGAAAGGAAAAAGCGATGTTTTGGAGAATAACAGTACCTGCATATCATAGACAGAAGAATAAATGCTTAACAACCACAACGAAGATAAGTAAGGTACGTCGAAATTTGAAATAAAAAAGAAAGAACTAATGTAACATTTCTAAGTTAAACTGATCAGGGGAAAATAGACTGTCAGCTTTGAGAATCCCTTCTACCCAACATTCATTGATTCTTCGTTTATATGCATATTTGTTTAAAACTTTTATTGCCGAACGATTTACTTGGGACACTTTCACCAGTGACTTAGAGGGCTTCTCTTGTTAGTTCCATACTATGTGACGTTGAGGGGTGACAAGTTGAACAAAGACAAAAATGTTTCCACCCGTGAAATAATGAAGGGATCTGTGAGATTAATTTGTGGGAGTTTTTTCTACAGTTAACCATAAAATACCCGGGGACTTATATGGACTGGGCTTGTAGTATAGTATTTTTGGAATAAGTCTAAACTTGTTGGGACACCCAATGACCAACATACTAAGACAAATTCTATCACTAGTCGAACAGCATTCGGTGCTAATTGCGTCGACGACAAGGACCGAAATTTCAGGATGTCTGATAGAAGCTCGGGAAAGGAAAGACTTAGCCCCATTTTTAACTAATTTTGGTAAAGGCAGAAACAACCAGGGGGAGGGGTATATGCCCTATCAGAACCAATGTGTTTAATCAACTTGGATTCTTCCTAGAAATATGGTATCTTGATTATGCCATAGCTATCTGACTATCCAAAGTTATTGGGTGAATTTATGAGGCTAACAAAGAAGCCAGCGGCGTTCTTTTTTCTGTTTTAATTTTTTAAAAGAAATAATAATTTATTTTGTTAATAAATATTATTTTATTAAATTTTAAATTTGTAGTTATTATTTTTTAATTGAGTAAATCTATCTATTTGAGAGATTTTTCTCCCAAAATCTATAACACGTGAGTCTAAAATTAAGTTTTTTTGGAGATCTTATAGAATATTTGAGAGACAAGAACATCAACAATATATAAAAATCATCATATATTAGTTATTTTTTAATTCAGAGTTAACATGAGAGTGGGGATTAGGGGTAGATGGAGCTCTAGGATTTTTTTTTTTAAAATGTCATTGTTATATTAAGTTTGAGTTTGACTATGTATAGTAAAAAAAATTAACCATTTTTAACTATTCTCTCTCTGCCTCATATATTCTTTCTCTAAAATTAATAAGTAATGCATTAAATCATGTTAGTCAATGCAATTAGATAAAGAATTGCATCGAACTCTCTTGATTTTGAGATAAAAACTTGAAAAGCTTGAAAATATTTAAAATTTTTTGAATTATGAGCAAGTTTTGTGCTACTGAGCTAAAATCACGGAAGAGTTACACTCTTCAGAGTAGAACTCATGATAGTAAAGAGATAATAAGATCGAAAATGTGAGATAGAGAGAGAAATAAGTTAAAAATATTTGATTTTTAAACTGTATACAGTTAAAAAAATTATATATAGTAATGGTATTCTTAAATCGTACTGGTTTCTTTGATTTTAACATTTTGCTTAGAGTATCAGATATTCTCATTATTTGATAAGATTAATTTGAATTTAAATCGGTTTTCACCCATAAATCTTAACTTTTATTTGGGGGTCGAATTGTGACATTGTAGTTTATAACTTATGTAATGCTTATAAGTTACTCATTGATTATAATAAAAATACTCGATAAAAAATATAAATCAAAAGTTAATTCCTACCTATCTTTGTCTCACTCAAGATCTCTCCATTAATTGTTTTTATCTCACGTCCTGAATAATTCATTCAAGAAAGGGGGCTAAATGTCAGCCATCTAAGCAAACAAGCCCAAAAAGAGAGAATTTTCAAAGAGACAAGTCATTTTTTTTAGAGTAAAAAGAATTGTATGAATTAGTAATACGAATATGAAGAGTTTCAAATACCAAGCATGATTCATGAAGTAAAGGCACAAAAGAAAGTGAATGTTCGATTAAAGTCATAGCCACATATATTTTAAGGGAAATGTTTGAAACAATAATTGAGAGGTTAGCTTTTCCTTTTTCCTTTTTATTCGCTCGGAGTACGAAGTTTGTTTTGCGTAAGGATTTTGTGATACTCTGCTGCACGTGTGTCTCTGTCTCCGGCTTTTATTTATTGATTACTCTGTACTTCATTTTGTTTGTAATCATATGGTTTTGGAGAAAGAATTTATTCTGTTAATTCTAATAGAGTGTATAAAAATTTTATTTTTTTTACTTCTCTTATAAATAATTTATTTTTATAATTTTTAATACAATTTATTTAATAACAAACCCAATTCAAGATGGGCCTAAGTTTTAATTTATGAAATTAGAGATAGAATTGTGGCGGTGAAAAAAAAGTCAATTCCAATAGTTTCTTTCTTTTAAAATTTTTTTAACCATAGCAGTATGTATAATTATGAACAAGTTGTTAATGATCATTTTTTTTTTCTTTTTACAAAAGTTTTTGACTCTTTTACGGAGTCAAAAATCTTTTATTTGATTCACGTCTATTTCACTAGTTTTATCTTGTCAAATATTTGACGTTTTATAAATTTTAAGGATTTTTTAAAAAATGACCTTCATATATAAATGTAATTTTCCAATTTTCTTTCATATTAGTAGATAACAAATTAAGTTAATTATGGATAAAATAAAAATTATACTCATTATTTTCTTTCTCCTTAATTATGCAAAAAGTGTTAAAATGTCTTATGTTTTAAAACATAAAAAATATATTAAAATAAAAGGCATGCTTTTGTATTTGTAATGGACATTTGATATAGAATGCTTAGTTTTAGGATAGGAAGGAAACTGAAAACGTGTGGGTATATGAACACATACCTATACATTGCAAAAAGGCACTTATATAAATCTTAAAGGCAACTATTTTGATAAAATTAGCAAGTTTCGGCAACTAATTAATAATAATAGTAAATTTTATAGATTTTATGACAGTTTTGTTTTTGCTCCTATGAGAGTGGATTTTGTAATAGTGAAAATATGATAAATTGCAGCAAGAAAATAAATTAGTTTGATAAAAGTGACCTCTTTTTTGGAGTCAAAATTACTCTCATGCACGCTGCAACGTTAATTTCTATATTCAAAGACCACAAATCCTAATCCAAAACGAACTAGGTGAGGATTCCTTAACACACGTAAATTTACTACCACATAAAACAATGGTTACTCCACAAACCCTATTCTAGCAAGAACAACTAACCTTAATTTCCAAAACCTCAGACCAACACACTTCGCTCTCTAACATCGTACGTTCCATTACTCACGCCTACACAATTCTCTCTATACTTCCAAGAGTTCTTGAAGATGGTTCGGATACATTCCACCTGCTTTAAGGTAAAAAGAGTTGCGGTTTATCCAGATTGGTCTAATCTTCACTATGATCTTTTGGCAAAGATCTTTGACGGCCTCCATGTCGCGGACAAGCTCCGCTTCAAATCCGTTTGTCGTTCTTGGCGCACTTTAGCGAAGGCAGAAATCAAACTTTTCTTGAAAGCTTCATTGCCCAAATTACCAGTTCTCTTCTTGCCTGGGGATCAAGATTATATGGAAACCGGTGACCGTATGTTTAGTATGGAGGATCAAGCATTCATGGAAGTGACGATGCCGCTTGAAAGCCGTATTCTGGGATCTTGTCGAGGGGGATGGCTTCTTTTAATGAAAAGGAAAAGGAATTTAGTCCTCTGGAATCCACTCTTTGACGTCCAAATTCATCTGCCTTCAGTTCTAACTTTTCCCCGCGTCAAGATTGATTCCGCAGTGCCCGAGGATTGGATTACAAAAGCAGCGTTATTCGGCTCTGATCCCATAAGCAGCAGCAACTATGGAGTTATAGTCATGTATGGAGGTGGGAAACTGGCTGTTGTCAGGAATGGAGACTCTCAATGGAGTGATCTTGGATCAGAAAATCAAGACTATTACCGGGACGTAACCTGCTACAAAACTTATACTATATTAACGTTATCAGGCAAAAACGAAGTTAAAGTTTGGGATTTGAGCACTTTTGTCCCGAGGAAAACCGTGGAGATTATGCTGCCCTTTCCTCAAGATATGCCAGAAAGTAAAGAGCCACTGAGGCATAAATACACGAATCAATTCTATATCCTAGAGTCTCAAGGTAGTGTATTGCTTGTCGGGAGATGGATCGGTAACTTTGTCGATCCGCGCGGTGTTCTTCGTACAGAAGACGAACTTATTGAAGAGGAAGACCTGATATGCCCCTATATGACACAGAAATTTTATGTGTACAAATTGGATTCAGATGCCAAAAGATGGGTTCGGGCAGAAAGCTTAGGCAATCAGGTGCTGTTTCTGGGCGGAAATCAATCAGTTTCAATCAACGCAGAGGATTTAAGTGCAAGATGCAAGAAGAATTCAATATACTTTACTGATGATTATTGGGATCGAATCGACGAACATGACTGGTATGGAGGTCACGACATGGGAATTTTCAGTATGGAAGATAGAAGCATAGAAGTGATTTATCCTTTCGGAGTGGACAACATTTCACCTCCTTTTTGGTTACTTACTCATGCAGTAGTTGATGAACCTTTAAAAGCTGTCTCTTCTTCGGGAGGGCATTGAATCCAATCAAATTTCTTGAGTTTATTTGTAACTGTAGAATTCATTTAAAAAAATACAACGTATATCAATCTAATAATTTTTTTAAAGAAATTTTAAAGTACGCATTCGATAAATTCTGTTTTACACAATAATTGACTAATTATACGAAAAGGTAAATTAAACTCGACAAGTATTATACCACCGATTTATATACAAGGAAATGTTTTAAACTCTAGAGGTATACGAGAGTTTGACTACCCACTTAGGTGTTATTTGAAGATAGTTTAAAAATAAAATATATATCAATATCAGTAACCAAAAAAATAAAGAAAAATCCAAAATGATTCTACTGCTAACCAATCAACTCTTACTTTTTCTTAAATGTATTAAAGGAACGAGATATTAATTGAATTCAAAATTATCAATGGATAAGAAATGTTTCTATTACTAATTTGTGACAACAGAAGGTTATCTATTGTTTATGTAAAAAAGGGCAGTCCAAAGCCAAACCCAAGCATAAATGTGCTTTTACTTTAGGTTGTGGCTGTTCTAAGGAACGCGAGGTTGACATTGACCACAACTAAGCTTTGGCTGTGCTGGACAGAGTCTGCAAGGAAGTTTTTGAATTAGTGCTTCTCAATTTATACGAATCATGATTGTTCCTTGGTAAAAGCCAAAGGCATAAATATCAACACTAAGCCAATATTCCAAGACCGAACAAAGATATAAACAAGTTCTAATAAGAGAAGATGACTATGGCAAAAGCACAGATCTCACATCTTTGTGCATTGTTCTAATTACAGTACTAACTTGCTCAATCTGATTATCGCTCGAACAAGAATTAAGCAGCACTTTGGCAGTTCCTCCATCTGGATGGCAACCACTATCAATCATCTCCTCAAAGATTTCTAGGCATCTTTTGTATAGTTTCTTTCTTGAGTAGGCACCAAGTCGGGAGGTCCAAGTTACGACATCTGGTTTCATATTTTTGGCAGGCAGTGAGAGGAAAATGTCTTCCATTTTCTTGACAAAACCAGCTCTTCCGTAGGCATTGATCAGGATATTGTAAGTGCTAATATCAGCTTCAAACAACCCATTTTCCATGGCTTCTAGGACTTGTTCCATTTTCTCAAATTGGCCTAACTGACCGTACAAATTAAGCATGCTATTTAGTACGAAAGTATCTGGTTCAGGTCCATATTCCTGCATTTCATGCACAATTTCTTCGCATTTTTGAACATTACCACTTCTTGCATAGGCTGATATGAGTAGCATGTAGGATTTCATAGTTGGTTTAATGCCAAACCGGATCATCTCTTCAAAGACGGCTTGTGCATCTAAAGCAGAAGCAAGCAGGAACCAATTAATTTTTTTACAAAAAAAAAAAAAAAAAAAAAAACAATCGTAAGAAGCCTGCTCACGAGCATTGGAATTTCAGAATAAGAAAGTTCCAAAATTCAAAAATAAAAGACTGGAATCATCCATCTGCCAGATATTTTATGCAAAAATCATCAAGTAGTGTAGAATGTCATAAAAAATCATTTAAATTCCATCTAGTAATCTAAGCAACACTGCAGCTGTAGCAAATAGTAGCAAAATAACTGCATGCTGTTGCTTGATGTAATATGAAGGAAGCACGAAAATCAGCAACAAGTATACCAAATTTCAGAAAACCAAGTAAGAATCCCAATATATTCGGCCATGTGATTATTTTACTGAGACAGTATTTATGGAGAATTATGTTAAAGGCTTGCCCATAAATTTATTTCTTTCTTTTTTATTTTTCTTCTTTCTCAATTTTGCATTTCAAATTTAGGACATCCAAGATTGCAGTCCTGTACATTTCATATTTTGCATTAAACCATATACAATACTACTGAAGTCTGTTATTTAATCTGCTCAGGCAGAAGGATAGCAGAACCATATTTATATACCTTCATGAAGGCCAGCTCTTCCATATGCATCCACCATAATATTGTATGAGGCTCTGTCTGGGTCACATCCCATATGATTCATAAGTGAAAATATCTCTGCAGCACCGTAAGGAAAACCTGCACGACTGTTGGAATAATAACCAGACAACTTTTGAGCATGATGATTTTGAAAGATCGTAATTTCATTAATAAGGAAGTTTTTCAATGACTAGGAAACGCTAAAGGATGGTAATGAATAATCAATGGGCTTCCACATGGAAGATCCAAGTTCTTCTCAAGCTTAAGTCAACAACTAAAGTGACCACGGGGACTGTAACTATGGTGAAAAAAGATTTTCAACTGTCAGCGCATCTCAATCTTACCGGTTCAGAAGATAAACACAGATATGAACTTCAACCTATACATTAATAAATAGTTGCAAAGTCACCAGAGATCCTGCATGTGAGAAATTCTTCTGGTTCCATAAAATAGCTTGCAATCCTTTTCTTTTTTCTCCCTCTTTTGCTACTTCAAATTTCATGATTGTTTTCTTGCTGCCTATTTTAACTAGGCCAACTGGGTGAGAATTAGAATAAAAAAGGATGAATTATTCGAAGATAAGAAACAAAATTAATTTAGAATATCTCAACATATACACAAAAAAATTAAGCAACTAATATTTGTTTGAAATTGAATTGACTTGTGGCAATGAAATGGGTTGTAAAATCGTTTCTGCCTGTTCTCAGCTGCTAGAGAAACAATTTCTTTAAGATAGGACCATGCTAATCATGATCAATTTGATATACATGTTACTTGGCGCGCGATAAATATACTCAAGACAGCAGTATCGATCAAGTCAAATCAATTTTTACCAACTTTAATATTAGGGTTAGAGTGATAAACAGCCTAAGAGACCACCAAAACGTTTCATCATTCAGAGTCAAACAACACTGAATTCTAACATATTTTTACTTTCCGTAGTTGCTAAATAATCATATAAAAGTGCAACAAAATTATTTTAATTGCACTACTTTCTGTAGTTGCTAAAGAATCATACAAAAGTGCAACAAAATCATTTTAATTGCACTAGCTTCCAACAGTTTCAAGAGTCTGTATTGACCTGTAAGCTTCCATGAGAGCATTATATGCATAGACATCAGGCTCATAACCAGCTTCCTGTAGCATTTCAAATATTTCTTCTGCTTTTTCACATAATCCATCCCTAGCAAAAGCATTTATCATTGCAGTGTATGTGCAAATATTTGGTTTGCACCTTTTACTCCTCATCTCATTGAACAACTTCAAAGCCATGTGGGATTTGTTTTCCTGGATACAGTTATGAACGTTTAAGAAGAGCAGAAGAGGTCCAAGAGACAAAGAACTGCAGAACTTTTATTCTCAACTTCAATAGATAAACCTTTTACACTACTCAAAATGGAAGTTCCAGTAATATAATTTAACATTTCCTAAACACATGATTCACTAAAATTGTAGTGGTTAGGAATGGTCTTTATTGTCTTTTAAAATTGAATTTAAGTGACATAGTGATAACTTATATTTCCCAATCGCTTTAAAGTTGTTGCAGTATATCCAATAACCGGAAAATTTTCATTGCAAGAACTTATTCAAGTAAACCAAAACAACCGCTAGTCTCATGCTATGGCAAGAGTAAAGGAAGGATATACCATATCAACTTTACCTTCCCATATAAGTTGATCAACATGGTATATGTATCAGTAGAGGGTTTGCATTTATCTCTTTCCATTCTTTGAAAGATCTCAAGAGCCTTTGATGCATTCCTTTGCTTTATTAATCCATCCAGATAAGCATTGTAGACTACAGTGGCTGCACAGGTTGAACAGAGCTCAAATCAGTTATGTAGAAGATGCGGATGACATTAATAACACAAAAGCCAGACTGTATATTCAAGGCCTATTAACATTTCCATTACAAGAAGGGGTAAAAGTTAAATGAGGAGACGATTTAGCTGTGAACCTGGCCAGAAATATAAAGTTGAAACAACTTCTATCATGACACTTTTCACTCTTCAGGATACATAAAACGGAACCACACAGGCTGAACAGATTCCATGTTTTTGGAGTATTTATAATGAAAAATTAACTATGAGACAGCAAGAGCTCTGACTGCATCATGAGGAATAGTTAAGGATTTCAAATTGTTATTATCTCGACAAAAGATGGACTTCTACAAAGTCTAGCTGAGCAATATAATTCAAACCAACCAAATGATAAAACACTAGGATTTATAATTTGTCAAATTAAAAGCTAAGAGTAAGAGTATATAGTCTGATCTGGAAAACTGTGGAAATTGAATTTCGAAAGCACAGAAAAGTGATAATATGTTTCATTAGCTCATTCTATATAAAATGAATAGAAAAATGGACATTCAATGTTATTATCCTGTTTTCTGAAGTTGCTTCCTCTCTCTCTCTCTCTCTCTCTGTGACACACACACACACACACACAAACACATCTCCACCTCATTATAAAACTCTAATTACAACACACTTAACATGTTGCTCCTATTCTTCAGTATTTATCCGTGTCTCAAATATAACAGGAAAGTAAAGAGAGACGAAAATTTAGAATCATGACTTCTGTGAGCCTAAATGTCTAGGCCATTTAGCTGGGTTCTCTTGGGTTGTTAGAAAGGTGCTCTTTCCCAAGCCAAGACAAAAGTAAGGTTTTACAAAAAACAGTAAGAAGCTAAATGAAGCACAAGTCTCAAGTGGTGGTCAATGTTAGCTTCAAATAGAAGAGATACCTTTATATAGTAAAGAAGAAACAGAAGGGCAATTCTAAACATCACTTTGCCTCTATAATTCCCTAAGAAAGAATAATTGATTTTTGGAAACATACTCGGGGGAAGGCCATGTTTCCGCATTTCAGCAAATACAAGTTCAACCTTCTGCAGCAGCCCACACATGCAGTAGGCTTTCGTGAGAAGTGCAAAAGTGTCTTCAGTAGGGATGCAATGAGTCTCATGAAGTTCAATATAGAGTGCTTCTGCTTTCTTTGGAAGTGACTTCTGCCCATAAGCATCTATAAGCAAATTGTAGCAAATGATATCTGGACGGTAGGAACTCCTGTACAATATCCATTCATTGATCTGAAAAGGTGATTATATATATCAATCAGGACTATGTAGACCAAGAAGCAACCAAACCACTGATATAACAGTATAACAAACAGGTTCCAGCAGGGTATTGGGGGATTTAATTCTGTATCAAACAATCAAGCTAGGCCTAAGATTCCAAATTCTAAAATTTCAAACCTTTGCCTTTACTGATTATTATGGAATAGACAAACATGTCATCAAATGAGTAAGATAGTGATGCCGAACATCTAAAGGTTCAAGGAAATAGTATGCCAAGTTAAAATACATGCAGAGGGAGGAAATAACATGCTAAGCAATCATTGAGCATGAGTAGATGGAGACAGAGGATAGCCATAAGCTTGTTCTTCCGCAAATAAGCATGTAATGATACTAAAATATTAATCAATCTATCATCATCAAAGAAATTTTAGAATAGAAGTCAAAGGAGTCAACTATCAATGCATCTGCAACTAGAGCAGAGCTCATCAGTCCTCTAAGAGAATTGGTGAAGCTTCATGTTCACCTGCTGAATGCTTTAGTAATTACCATATTCCAATTTTCCTTTTTGATAGTGGTTATCTTCTTTGCTGATTGTTCTAGGGATATTTCACTTCACTATCAGATTGCTCGAAATTTCAGTTTCAATGTCAAATGTGATTTCTTTAGTTTCCAACAAAGTGGTTGTAACCTCATTCAGCACCTCCTTCACCATATTTATAAGTGCTTCAGAGGAAAGCACTTAGAGCACCAGAAGTCAATAAACATGGCATACATCCTCCCCACTTTACCCTAAGACATATATATATTAAAAAGAAAAAGGAAGAGGGATAGGTCAGTACCTTTATGATTGGGTCCCATTGTTTATTAAGACGACATTGAACAGCTACGTTAATGAGGTCATCCCAAATAATATTAGTAGGAGGAAGAGTGTCTAAAGAACTCCACACTCTATCTATGTCCATTTCTTTCCGCACGAAGTTCAGAATCTGTTGAGCAGTGGGACTCAAAACTGGGAAAATCCCATCAACAAAGCCAGAACCATATTTCCATCCTCTGCCCCTTAGAGAACCACCTAGGAAAGAAAATGGACCGAGACATCAGTAGGCATGTAAACATGCTTACGTGCAAAACGAAACCAAAACCTGGGCATTTTATTACATTTTTTCCTAGAAACCTTTTTGTGATTGAAACTTCTTAGTTTGCCACGCTTGTCGATGAAATGGGCATCCTCTTTCCATTTCTCAACAGGTTCCTGACTGGAAGCTTTTGCAAACCATCTGATTTCACTTTTATAAGTAGTTGGCTCATTCAAGAAATAACTAACAGGCCATTTAACGAACAGCCTGCAAGCATATGTTGAAAGTCTTTAATACTTTTCAACTTACCAAAAAGGTAAGACCGCGTTTATTTAGTTTATCCACAAGTAAAAATCAAAACTTTGATACATTGAAGAACACCAGAAATGAAGCATCAAAATCCGAGAAATTAGGGAACTACTTTACTGGAGATTAAGGAATTTGATTCAAATATGAAGAAATTGACAAGAAATGTACTAAATTTCAAACAAATCAATTGGTGTGGAACCAAGAAACATATGTTGAAACGTTCACCATTTAGGCAAACCCATATGAGGAATCAAGAACCCAGAGGACTGCTCTATCATGAGCTAGTCTGCTAAAGGTAGCACTCATTTGCTTCTAAGAGGAAGAACACACCTTGCTAGAAAACTAAAGCACGAATCCGCTTTATTAGAGTAAAAGAACAGGAAAAGCAAATTAAGAGCACACTATGTCCCAAAGAAATTTATGACCAAGTTCAATAAGAAATTTTAAAAAAAAAATCCACGTAAATCATCACCGACTCTATAGCATAACAAAGAACTAGTACTGGGATCGCAATAAGAACAAGAAAGCACACAAATAGTTTCCCTTATTCTAAGTCAGAAGCTGGACCTTTTAGCCCAGTGACAAAAAACTGAATATTATTTTGAGTTTAAACTGTCAGAAGCCAATGCAGAAGAACACAGTGTATTTGAAGAAAACTATGAAAGAGGTAAAGAAAGAGAAACAAGAAATCAGAGAATTGATTTTAAGGGAATTCTTGAACGTCTTGAATGAATTCGAAAAAATGGAAGATGAAGATGAGCTTACATGGAGTCCGATAAAGGTGAAGCCAAATCCCAATCAGCAGAGTGGCTCCGGGTAAGGAGGAGTTGGCCATGAGATAATGAGAATGTTGTAAAAATATCTCGTACACATGCAGATGCAGACAGAGGGCACCCTTCCCCAACACAAAAGGTTGCGTTTTGGAGGAATTTTCTCTTTCAACTTATCGGTTTTTTTTTTTTTTAAAAAGAAAATCTGCGGATGTTTTTGTAGCCCTTTTCCATTTTATGCACATGTTTTCAAGGTCCAGTATTACAAGGAATATGTTTAATAATATAATAATTTAATTATTTAGAAGTGTTTTATTATCACAATAGACTAAAACTTTTAAGTTCAATTTATATCTTACATTTTTAAGGAATTAAAAAAAAAAAGAGTGACAAGAAAATTTTGTTTGATTTAAAAGTGAGGAAACGGAATCACAATAGAAGTGAAAACAAAATTTGGAGGTGATTAAATGCAAAAGAATGAAGAAGTTGCGGAGGTTTGAGTTCTTGGGGCTGTTAATAGAGTCCGGAAGCTTTAAACTCTATTTGTATTGTATTTTTTTTAATCAAATATATAATTGAATCTCACTTATCATCTCATAAAAAATTTACTTTCACAAAATTTAAAATAAAATCTTTTCTAATTAAACACAATTCAAATACGCTCTTAAAGTTTTAACCAATAGAGGACAAAAACACCTAATGGACAAAAGCAAAACGAAGAGTGACACAATTTTGGATGAAACTTTTTGTCGAAGGCTGTAAAAATACAACAGAAACTTATAAAAATGGCTAAAAACTGTAAAAGTAAAAAACAAGAAGACAAAATTTAAAAAATATGCCGATTCTTGATGTATTGAATTAATGGTTCCCTTTTTGATTGTTCTCCTCTTGTTTATGGCAGTGATAGCCAACAATAGATCTTCCACTGGCCTCCTTGAACTATTTATGAGCTAAGTGGCTTAGTGGGTTAAAATAATGAACCTTTATGTCTTCTTGTTACTTCATAATTTTAAAGGCTGTATTTTCAATCACTTCTTCCATCCCCTCATTTTTTAGCCATATATTCTTCCCTTTTATACTGAAATTAAAATTTTGATAAATATTTAAAATATCTTTATTTACAAATAATTGGTCAGTATACTAAATTTAAAATTAACATAAAGAATTAATATTTTAAGTGTTAGTTGAAAAATTAATAATTTTTAAAAATAAAAAATATTTAAATAACTAATTAAAAATAAAATAATAAATAAAATTTTTATGTAAAATAATAAAAATATATTTTAAAATAAATTTAAAACAATACGACACGAACAGAGTATTTTAATTTCTACCCTCTTAAAATAAAAGTTTATTAGCCAACGACTTAACTACATTTACAGAGAAACAGTTACTGTACTGTACGTCTTTTTTTGTAAGATGTGCAACACTCAATCTCAATTGTCGAATCAAATAATTTTAAAAATTTATCAAAATTTTTTAAAAAAATATATAAAGATAAAAACTTTGATCCGTCAAATCAAATTTAAAATCTCATCCGTATCAGATTTGATCGTACAACAAAACTTCAACGCCACATCTTAGTTGGCCTAGGCTGCTATTGTCCCCGGTTGACCGTCTGTCTAGTTGCAAATTTTTTAATATAAACACTTATAAATCAAAAAAATATATTAGTATTGTATAAAAGTCAAAATAAAAATCACTTCTCACAAGTTAAGGTTGTAAATTAAATTATGCCAAAACTAATTTTTACTTATAAATTAAATTATGCCAAAATTAATTTTCACCAATTGATCTACTATGATAATAATAATAAAATATTATATTATCTCAAAATACGAATTCTGTTTAACACTTTTATAGAGATTAATAAATCATTAAAATTTATAATATTTATAACAAAAAGTCTTAGGTACTATTTCACTTTAACTATGATTCATTAATTATATAATTTAGAGTTTGTGGTAGGTAGTTTAACACTTTTATAAAGATTAATAAATTATTAAAATCTATAATATTTACAACAAAAAGGCTTAGATACTATTTAACTTTAACTATGATTCATTAATTAGATGATTTAGATTTTGTGGTAGGTAGGAGTTAAAGAGGAGTAAAAATAAAAAAACTTAATAAATTTTTGTTGATTTTACTAATGGAACAAATATTACGAGATAAATAAAAAAGATAAATGAATCTAATATTTCATGAGGAAGTAACATAGTAATATTCATTAAAAAAAGGAGAAAAGAGAAGGGATTGTTGACTACAGTGTGGTTATCTTTATTTTTTAATTTTTTTAAATTTTAAAATTCTTTTAACCTTACCCTCAATGACCTTCTTAAAAATTTCTAATCTATCGATAAATAAAAAAATAGAAATAAAATATTTTTTTTTAAAAAAGAGAAATACAAGGGGAACGAGAAGTCCCCTAAAAAAAACGAATACAGGGGCTAGTTCCCCCAACAAATACAAAAATTGAAAAAAGAATCCAGGGGAACCTTCTTCGGGTTCCCCTAGAAAAGAAAAAAAAAAAAGGCAAGAAATGCAGCTCCAGCTATTCCTAATAGCGCCGGGCAAGACCATTGGGAAGCGCCCCGTCGGCATTGATGAGGTTGCTCTAAAAGTCCCCACCGGTACTGTTGGGGGCTACTGTTCCTGCAACTTTTTTTTTCCTGTTCTAGGGTAACCATAAGGAGGTCCTCCTTGATTTATTTTCCTTTCTCTTTTCTTGGGAACTAAAAGGGTTCCCTTTATATTTTTCTCATTTTTTCTTTTCTTTTTGTGAAACCTTTCGCTTCTCCTTGTACCCGAAATTCAATTTAAAAATGTGAATTTTTTGGGATTCTTTGAAGTAAAATCAAGTGATATAAGAGATTTTTTAAAATCAAGTGAAATCGAAGAGTAATGAGAGACTAGAATCGAATATTGTATCAGATAGTAAATATTATTTATTATTCAATGCAATAGATGTATTAAAGTATTTTAGAAAATTATGAATTTTTAAAGAGAGAAGATTGAGAGAGTTTTGAAATTTAGAGAGAAAGAGTTTGAATAAATAAAAAGAAGAAAATGAATATAATTAGGTATAACTTTTTTTGTTTTGCTATTTTGTCCAAAAACTTTTTTTTCATCTTTCTGTATACTTAAACTTTTTACAAGTAGTTGCAAGTGACAAATTCTTGTAGTCATGGTGGAATTTGGCATCCAAATGCATGCGACCTGCATGTGATACCATTATGAAAGTGTAATTTTGGGCATTTACTCATTTTTTCTCCCCTCTCAACAGTCCAACCCATCCCATAAAAGTCAAACATGACCCGTCCCAAGCCAGATGCTTAACCCTTAAATATAATTTTTCCCAAATTGCAAAGCAAAACTTCAATGGAAAAATATCTTAAAACCTAAACCAACCCATTCATCCCTTTCATTTGCAATCTGAAATACCTAAGGTAGAGGGGGGGGGGGGGTGAATTAAGTATTTGGCTAATTTTCTCAAAAACAAACCTTTTATGCGTTTAGACCAAGAACATATTATATGAGTAAAATAGAGACAATTTATAGCAGAGCAATGAAAGAAAGCAATAGCAAAGAACTCAAACAATTTATAGTGGTTCGATCCTCAAGATCTACGTCCACTACCTTAAACTCACACTTAAGGATTTCAAACAATCTACTATATGCTCAAGTTTACAAATTACAAGAGAGGCTCACCACACTACGGTTTTACACTCACAACCTCTTCTAATAACTTTTTACAATATAAGGCTCACCAAACACAATAGTTTTATATCTCAAACAACCTTGAATCACAACTTCAAGGATCACCCTTATCTGAAGGATTTTATGTTATCAAGATAACCTTACTAGAGCTAGTAGAACAACACAATTTAATAAATAAAGAAGAGTGTGTAGATGTTACCACTTGTTGGTAGATATTATACAAAGTTGCACCTTCATACTTTGATGTCTTTGGATTGATCAATTGAATGCACAAGACATAAGAGAGCTTAAGGAATGTTTGTAAAAGGCTTTAGAATGCTTAGAGTTTTCAAGAATTCAAAACTTACAAAAGATTTCAAGTTTATAACTTTTATAGAATTTGAAAATCAGTTTTAACAGCTATAAAACAGCTAGTTAACTGGTATTTTCAGGAAATTCGGACGACTGAATTCTGCGTCCGAATTTTTTGGACGACCGAATTTTTTTTCTGCGTTCGAATTTCTCTGGAAAAACAATGACCATGCTGAAGGCCAAAATTCGGACGACCGAATTTTTCTTCATGCGTCCGAATCTTCTTCCGAATTTCTCTGGAAGAATAGTAGTAAACTTTTGCTACTAAATTAGGATGACCGAATTTTTTTGGAAGCATATTCAAACTTTATAAAATCATTTGAGATTTAACTTCAATAAGTTTGAAAAACATTTGGTATGTATAGAAAACTTATTTAGACATATATAAGTTTGAAAACCAAAATCAAATTCCTTTGATCATATAAAGTTTACTTAAAAACTTTTAGGACACAAAACTACATTCATCAAGAAATTCATTCAAAGCATTTTAAGATTAAGAAACCTATTTTATACTCTCTTATGCATTCAATAGACTCTAAGACATACAAGTGTAGAGTTTACATAGAGATTTACCTATTATCATATCTACTCTACACTTCAAGTCTTCAATGCCTTAAGTTCATCTTTGAATAACCTTCAAAAGACTTCATAGTTTATTGAGGTTGTTCTTACACTTTGGCTTGAGGGCAATGAAACTTCATACTTCTTAGTTCACAAAACCTATCACATAACATACAAGCATATTAGTCCTCATCAATATTTGTCATTAATCAAAACTACATGATTTGTCCTTAGGGCTAACACAATCTAGGCTAAAGCTTCAAACGAAGGGACGAGGAGGATGAAGATTCGACCAAGAGACAGAGACAACGAGAAGCTTCAAACGAAGGGATGAGGAGGATGAAGATATGGTTAGTTATTCTCTAATTCTAAAGCAGAAACCCACATTGCCTTGTTTGTAAATTAGTTTCCTGGAACTATTGTTGTAGTCACTCTCTAATTCAAACCCAAAAACCCACACTGCCTTGTCTATAAATAAGTTTCTTGAAATTGTTGTTGCATGCTGAAATTCTTAATCGTGTGGGTGAAAGTAGGATCAAACTTCGTGGTCTTGTTTTCTTTAACTGCAATGCACCTAAATTGATGGTATTTGTATGCCAACTATTCATATAGTTGTTCCAATCTTTATATATAATATTGATAGTTGATCCCTTTGCCTATATTTTTTAAAGCTCTTCATGCCTCCAAATGAAGTGGTCCCAAATTGAATTGCTTTTCTAACTTGTCCCCTCTCTTATTTTCTGATATTAACAACCTTTGGTTCGGGACTATTCATGCTTAAAATATACCATGGTGCCAAAATCCTTGAAAATGAAAATAAAGATAAAGTATATAAAGGTGAGACACTTGATTATGTAGATTACTGTAATGTAGATAAGTTCACACTAGACGACTTGGGTCTATTATGTAAGATATTGGGACACGAGAGGGTTGATTGAATGTTGGTATTATGTTGAAGGAGGTGGTGGAAAGAAATACTTAATGATAATGTTGTCTAAAATTGATATGTCAATTATGTGTGAATGTGGGGCTGCAAAGGGGGAAACATAGGTGTTTGTTGTGGAGGAACTTGGTGCTACTAAGTTGCTGCCTAAGCAGGAAAACTTTAGAAAAAAAATAGTGGAACTAGTGGTGGGGTTAGAATAAGAGAGGATATGGGACATGCAAGTAGGGTAGGAGAGGCACATGTGAGGTTAGGAAAGGGCAAGTGTGTGACAAAAACAAAAGAAAATGGTGTATACATAGAATAAAGTGTTATGCAACAAGTTGTTCAAAGTTCTAGCTATGTTGGGGCCTTAAGAGGGACAAAAAAAAGTTGAAAAACAGTGAAATAGATGTGAAACACAAATGAAAATTTAAGTCATTTTGCTAGAGTCTCAAGGAAAGCTACTACAAAGCCAAAATTAGAATAAACTTGGAAGATATTAGTGAGGATCAAGAGCAACACAACAGTGCAGAACATACAAATTCTGCAGAAAATAGTTCATTCTGCAAATCAGATTTTGACAATAGTGATGATGATCATAAAATCTGGTGAAACTTAGAGAAAAGGGGGTCTGGACCATCTAGACCAGCTAGTCAAGCCACAACAGCTACTGTAGTGGGTGGAAATTCAAAGCAACAGAGAAGAAGTGAGCAAAACAGAGGAAAAAAAGGGCCAAAGACATGTACAACAATATGAAGAACCTTTGCAACTGTTTGATTAAGGCAACATAGACATTAGTGGTGATGGAGATGAGTATGATTTTGATGAACTCTTGAGTCAAAATTGAATAGAAAGTGAAGATATACAAACATGTGGATAGAAGGTTGTGCATGAAAGGTTTAAGCTTGAAATAGATGGTCATAATCCTAAGTTCAAGTTGGGCTAGATTTTCTGCAGCAATGAGCAAATAAAGAAGGTTGTCTAGAAGTTCAAAGTGAAGCTAGGAAAGTTCATACAAGCTGGAAAAAGTGAACATGACAGGATCCTTGTTTACTGCTCAGGAAA
Source organism: Rauvolfia tetraphylla (assembly GCA_030512225.1). Classification (NCBI taxonomy): domain Eukaryota; kingdom Viridiplantae; phylum Streptophyta; class Magnoliopsida; order Gentianales; family Apocynaceae; genus Rauvolfia; species Rauvolfia tetraphylla. Next base: position 4,185,509 of record JAJQKT010000055.1, on the reverse strand, counting down.
GAGGTGCAAGTGTTCATTCTATGCATTGAGGGCAAGGGATAGTATAGATTGGTAAATCAAAACCATTACTGAAAAGCATAGGTATACTAGATCATCTTATCTAAAGATCGTTAGCCCGAAATTCTGGGCTAGGAAATACATTGATGATTTTTATATCAACAAGGGAATAGAGCCAAGGGTATTTATTAAGAAGGTTCACAAGGATTTTAACTATAATATTTCAACGTATATGGTTTACAAAACAAGGAGAATTGCTATTGATATGATTGAGGGAAAGTACAAAGATCAATATAACAAGTTGTGGGATTATGTGATGGAGCTTAGCAGTGTTGTTCCCAATAACATTGTGGTATTAACAACAAAAATTGATAGCAAGAGGAACGAGAGATTTCATAGGTTTTACATGTGTCTAGATGCATTTAAAGAGGGGTTTTTTAGTGGGTGTAGAAATATCATTGGGTTAGATGGGTGTCACTTAAGAGGTCCTTATTCTGGAATATTGTTGACTGCTGTGGGATTGGATCCCTATAATTCATTGTATCCAGTTGCAATTGTTGCTGTGGAAGTTGAAAACAAAGATACCTAGAGTTGGTTCATTGAGTTACTAATATAGGATTTCAGAAGAAGAAATTTGGACTTTAATGTCAGATAGATAGAAGGTACTTTGTTTTATAATTGTTTACTTCAAAAAATGTAAGTCACCTGTACTAGAGTTACTTATTTGACCTAGTTTTCTTGATTCTTTTGTAGGGTATAGTCCCAGCTATTTCTGAGTTATTGCCTATTGTGGAACACTGGTATTGTGTCAGACATCTACACCGGTATTGCTAGAAATGCCTTGAAAGAACAGTTGCAGAAGTGTGCCAGGTCTACAGATCCCTATTAATTCTTGGACTACATGGTTATACTTAAAGCATTAGATGAAGCTACATATGAATGGTTGGTTAGAAATTGTGACCCTAAACACTGGAGTAGAGCCTACTTTAGGATATTTACTTAACGTGACATGCTTCTGGACAACTTATGTGAGTCATTTAATGCAACCATAATGCATGCTGGTCTAAGCCAATCCTTAGGATGCTTGAGTGCATTAGGACTTATTTGATGACTAGACATGAGGTGGAGAGAGTGTGGATAAAAAAACAGGAGGGGATCATTTGTCCTAAGGTTCAAAAATACATTGAAAAGAAGAAAGATCAGTCAGCTGCGTTTATTCCTAGAGGGGTTGGAAGTAAAAAGTATTAGGTAGAAAGGATGTGGGGTGATATGTTTGCTGTGGATCTTGAAGCCAAGACATGTTCATGTAGAAAGTAAGAAATTTGCGGCATTCCTTGTGTTCATTCATTGAGTGCAATAACAATTAGAGGTGAGGAAGTGAAGGACTATGCGAGTGCAGTGTACCATACATTCGCGTTTGCTAAGGTCTATAAGCATGTTGTCAATCCAATTAGTGGACCCATGTTATGGCCCAAGATTGGAAGAACCAACGTGCTGCCCCTTAAGAGGCTATAGTTACCTAGTAGGTCCAAAAAATTGAGGAAAAGAGATCTAGTTGAGGATGTGACCTCAACTGCTGGGCAGAAGAAGCTTACAAGGGTTGGGAGAGTTGAGTCCAAGTGCAGAAAATGTTAAAGGAAAAGGCACAATGCAAGAAAATGCCTTGTAAGAAATACTAAAATTGTAGATGTTGTAAGTGATGGAAATATTGCAACTTTGAGCTAGTTTTTGAAGTCTCTAACATTAATAAGTGTGGATTGAGAATTTGTAGGATTGAGACACAAAATATTGATAGAAATAGTGTGATTCAAGAAGTTGTGGTAGAAAATGCTGCAAATGTTATTGAGAGTCCGCAACAGTCATAGATTTCATTAGTAACCATCAATATTTCTTAACACTGCACTTTAGTGGCTTTAGTACTCATTCGCATTTCTTGCTTCCACTAGGTTGATGTAGTAGGGAATGAATCACAAATTGTTGATATCAGCGACTATCAGTCATCTATGGATGAAGTGAGCATTCTACAAGTTTAATCTTTATACTTAGAAATTTATATACTACGCTGAAATTGTCTCAAGTTCCTACTGATATTTTGTAGGGAGATGAGGGAAGTAATATGGTCAATCAACAAGATATTCATGTTGATAGGCCAAATAATGGAGAAGGTGCCTCCGGTGTAATTTTCATGGTATTTTGAATTTCTGCTGTAAGTGTATGCTCTGCCTTAGATAAAGGTCTAACAATTTTTGTGATTCTATGCAGCCTTTACAGACAAACAAGAAGGTTAGGTTGTGCAAGGTTTGTAGCAAAGTTGGGCATAATGAGGCAAAATGTCCAACTAAGATGGGCCAGTGAATAAAGAACTTGTCATACTTCTGAGTGTTGGAAATCACATGAGGATGCTTACTATCTTTGGGATAAAATGTTGGATGTTGGCATTTGTTTCCTCTAGAAAAATTGTAATATTTTGGAAGCATGACATTTGGATGACTATCATGCCTCATTTTTAGTAGAACACTATCCTATTTGTGGCTTGTGAATTTTGTACAACATTGTCCTGTTCGTGGCTTTTGTTAACCTGAAATGATGACTATCATGTCTCTTTTTTTCCCCTAGTCTATGTTATTCAAGGAATGTGTTTCAGTTGAATCTAGCATTCAAATACCAAAGTTTTTGCAAAGAAAGCTTTTGTTACAATCATTCCATGCATTTAAGAGAAGATCAAGTTACAAGGAGTACTTGAGATCTACATTACAACCAATGCTACAGAAAGAAAAAAAAAACTAATAATGAGCTGCATAAAAAATCTAGCATCTTAGGAACATTCTGTACTTCACCGTCTGATACATTAACGATGCCACACACGTAAATGCAACAATGCTTGAAATTGCAGTTACGACAACACAATTTCTCATCCTCCCAGTCAGCCTTCTTTGCTCCTCTTCCTTCAGATCTAATCTACGCAGCAAGCCTGGTATAATTTGCTTCAATCGATTGCACATTGGAGTATTATACCATTGGAAAAAATTGTAGCCCCCCAACCTACCATTTCAAGCATCTATTAATAAAAATTGACCTTTGAAGACCAAAGAATCACTAACTTTGTAAACTACGAAGTAGTTCCTCAAATCATGTTAGCTTCTTACCCCATAATTCTCACACCCCATGAATTGTCTTCCTGAGTTTAAATTAGTCCATGAGGTGTATAATTTCGCCAGATTTCCACAGTCACAAATTGTAGATCTTTGTGAGTTGCAGGAGCCATTTGAACTCGAGGAATGTGACATCTTGATTTGCTTAAGTATGGAAAGATAATAAATGGTAGGAGATTTGTTGTTACTAGTTTTATGGTTTTGTAGAACAAAGGAGGGGGTACGAGATGAGAGTAAATGGAGGCAAGAGGCTAGGGATTTGAGGGAAAAAAATGATCTTTATGGGATGGGTTAGACTGTTGGGAGGGGGAGGGAAAAGGGATAAATTCTCGACATTATCCTTTCATAATGGAATCACGTATAGTTCGCGTGCATTTGGATCTCGAATTCTGTTGTGGCTGCACTTCATGGACTCATTTAAACTCAGGAAGACTAGTGAAATTTTACATCTCATAAACTAATTTAAACTTAGAAAGACTGATTTAAACTCTTAGTGAAATCCTGCCAAGAGTTTAGATAAAAGTATCAAAATGAAAAAAGTTTATACATAATTACAGTCATTTTTTCAAGTGCAAAGTAATCATAATACAGATATCAATTTAAGACCGTGAAATTAGAGCAATTGTTAAAAAGAAAAGGAAACGGATTCTAATCCTTGGAAGCAAATGACGGGCGGCGACAAATCCCAGCGCCACTTGGTCCAATCTTGCATCCTTAACAAGAAACTTCAACGACCTAGGCATCTCCCCCGAACCCACGCCACGCCTACTTCGAGAAACCACCCGTGTAGAGCGCGCGAACGTGCTCGCGCCGCGGAACACGACTTCTTAGATATTTTATCAGAATTTCTGTTTTAGGATAAGAAATTTTTAAACCGCGAGAAAAACCCAAGGGGAATAATCAAAAAGAAGGAAGGGAGCACCACGTCACTCAGTAACTATCGCCCACTGGCCACTATATAAGAAGGACTATTACCACAGCTGTTTAGACCCGGAAAATTTTCGTCATATTCAAAGTTTTTGATAATCGAAATCGAAGCAATCGCTGCCACTGTTCGGGTAAATCCCGTTTCTTTTTCTCCTTAGGATCTTCTTTTGTCGATGGATTTGTGGTTAGATTTCGGTTTTTTTTCCATGTATGATTTGGTCAGGAATTTTAATGATTCTTTTGATTGTCTGTTATTGGTTTGCCAATAATCGCAATTCGAGATCTGTTTTTGGTAAAAAGTTGGTGGTGGAAAGGGTTTTTGGTGTATTGTTTTTGGGGTGGGAAACAAAAGGTTCAGTCGGTTTTGCTTCTGCTGGAGTTTGTGTACTGGTCTGCTAATTGATTTGGGGGAGGATTTTTCTGGCAGGCAACTGTTTATGGTAAATGACTCAAACTCGAATTTTCCTTTTTATGTATTATTTTGGCTTCTATAATGTTGATTGATTGAACTTTTTGGGCCGTTTGAATATGAATTTTTTTCGGGGTGCAGTGTTTTGTTTCTTGTATTCTTTTGTCTGAGTTCAAGATTGTTTCAATCTGCTGGTTATAGTCTGTGGTTGGAGTCTTTTGGTTCTATCTTGTTTTAGTTCAAGTGATTAAATTCTCTAATTGGGTGAATTAGGCTGTTACTAAGTTGTTTAGCTTAAGACATTCTAGGGTTAGGAATTTCAGGGTGGTCAGTCCTTTCTTTCTTTTGGAGAACAACGTGAAGCAAATGTAGTCCAAATGCCTGAAAAGTTGTAATTTTCAGATGATGCTTTCATCATTAAGGGGAAAGTTGAGAGTTGATAGAAATGTTGGGTAAAATTTGAAGTCATGAAAGAGGACCAGAGGGTTGAGGGATTTTGAATCTTAAAAATGGGGTTTTAATTCAGAGGAGGTGGACTAGGCTGCCATTTGGCTTCATAATTGCTTTCATGGGGAGCAGGTAGTGAAATCCTTTCATTCATAGCTACGCTAAAGTTTGTTTGCCACATTCTTGGGTAAAAACATTGTTTCGCGTTTGGTCACTGATTTCTTATGGGTGCTGTTCTTGCTTTTCTGGAGATGAATTCTTTTACTTTTTATAGTATGTTTATGTGATTAAAAACAGACTTCTTAATGGAGTACGAGGAGGATGAAAATAATGTTCCTGGAAATTTCCCTGAATTTGGTGCAATCTTCATGTCAAATGCTGAAACAAAGAGGGAGTGCTTTAAGCAGAGAGTTTTTGCTCTTCCACAATCCAAGGCAGGGTTTGTTAAGAATGTTAAGACAGGAATGGTTTTATTCCTATTCGAATTTGAGAAGAGGCAACTTTTTGGAGTTTATGAGGCCACTTCTGACGGTGCATTGAATATTCTCCCGAATGTGTTTAGATCTGGAGGAAAGTATTTCCCTGCTCAGGTATGATGACTATACTATGGTTGCTGTTTTTTCCAATTATTGTTTGGGTGTTTGCTGGTTGTGCATAATAGATTGACAGGAACCAATGTGTATAGCTCTTTCCTTTCTTTTCCTCTTATTTTGCCATATCCAGGTCTGCTTTACCCCCATCTGGCTCTGTAGTCCGCTTTCTGAAAATGAATTTAAAAGTGCAATACATGAGAACTACTATACTCCAAGGAAATTCAAGTTCGGTCTGAGTGAAGATCAGGTCAGATGACTATATCTTAATTTAATAATTTTTTTCAGGAAAATAAAGTAGATACTTAGTTGCTTAATTTCATATGTAGGTGCGTCGGCTTCTGCGGTTATTCAGTACAAGGAAGCTGAAGGGCAGGCTACCAGCTCCACCGAGACAAGTCACTGGAGGAGTCAGCTGGTTTTCTAGTAAAGGTAGAAGACGAATTGATCATAGGGAGTTCGGCATAAGAGAAGGGCTAGAGATGCAACGGAGCAACAAAGACTTTAATCCGACTGTTATGGGTGAGTACATGGAGAACTTAGAAGATAGAGGCACTCAAGAAGATGATATGAGATTTTACATGGATGATAGGATACAAGATGGTGAAAATTTGTATTCATCTCGACAAGGCTTTTTGACTGGTCATGCTGATGCTTCTCTACATAAAAAGAGGAGAATTTCTGATGAAGGACTAGAAACTGACGAAGTTCATGCCTCTTCGCTTTCTTTTGGGACTGATAACGGAAAACTTCCCATGGACAAGGAAAGAATACCAGCTGCTTCTAGCAGTTTTTTAGGAGGTGAAAATATAGATGATGGTGGCAACAGCTTCAACAGTCTTTCTCCTGCCATTGCTACTAAATACTCAGAGCAGCCTTTTGATTTAACAAAAGCAGCAGATTATGAAAGGCCTTATTCTGATGGTAATAGACTTGCTACTATTGATGGCAGCTTCCTGTTGAGTGATACAATGGAAACTGAAGTTGGTTTGCATAATGCCCGTAGACCTATCATCACTAATGAGCATGACTCTTGCCTTTTCAAGAGAGCTGGAGAAGCAGCTGATGATCGTGAGTTTCTAAGGAATAGTAAATTAGGTCTTAAACATTACATAGGCAATGGTATTGCACGTGTTGTTCCATCTGAAAGCTTTGAGACATCTCTTCCTATGGCGAGAGGAACAGCTGGGCACAGAGAACTTTTGACGAATGAGAGAGTTATATATGGACATGATCCAGGTAGTGTTTTGGGGATAAGATTTTCATCTGCAAAAGTTTTGAATCCTTTGGACGCTCACCATAGAGAATTTGATGAACAAAGATTTCCTAGGGATAACTTAGCCAAAGCAGATTATGTGGAGGGGCTTACTGGCTCTGCCACCCCTAATTTTTCTTCTGGCTACGATGCAAGAATAGAAAGACAAATACCTAATGACTTTGTGTTCAGCAAGACCTGTTCAATAGATAATGTGCAACATTTTGGAACTTTTTCTAGGCCTGGCATGTCAACCAAGTCCAGAGCCTTTCATCAGCCTAGTCGGAGTTCAGTGGATGGCTTTGACAAGCCTTTTCCAGATACTCAGTTTCCTGGCTTAACCACTGAATCACAAAATTTCTTGGCTTCAAATTCCATCTTTCATGATGCTGTGGTTACCAGATCTGTTCCCAGTGTCTCCGAATTTCCTAGTATTCACCATGAACGGTCTATTTCTTTTGGAGCTCTTCAGAGTGCTAGTGTAGCAGAAGAATCCATTCCTCACCAGGCTGGTGGGAATTTCCTTCGTTCATCAAAGGGCAAATCTTTTGAAACAGATGGCTCAAATAGATATAAGACTTCTGATTTTGGTGATAAAGTTCCCTTTCCTAACGATCATAATTACTGCAGCTCCCCTACTGATGAAGTCGCCAGTGGCGTGAACTTGAAGTCCCCTTCTTTTAGTGACTGTAGAACTTACCAGTTTACTCCATCTACTCTAGCTTCTGTGCCCTTTTCCAAGTCTGACGACTTCAGTACCAGGAGAAGTCCTCTAGCATGTGATGGTCTTCCGTACGTAGCATCACAAGGTATGCAAAAGTACATTCCTGGACGAAGAAATGATGAGCAGAAGTGTATTCCTGGACATACAAATGATGAATTACATGCTGGCAATGAACTACTGTCCCCATATGCAAATTCAACAGAGCTTGACATACGCTATCAAGAAAAGGATCCAATAAATCGTCACTCTGAATTTTCTAGAGAATATAGAGCTGATTTAATCAATGATGACATCCTGTACTATGGATCTCCTGAAGGTCCATGTTCTGATACTAAGAAGCGCAAGAGTGTCTTTACTCGCTTGAAATCAACTCCGAAGCTATATGCTCTGGAAGATCAAGAAGAGGATGCTAATATTTATGGTGTATCGTCAGTGGATGAGGTCATGGAAATGTTGCACCAGAGTCAGAATGTTCGGATGAAAAGTTTGAAGAAATCCAACTTACCGTTTAAACATCATTATGAAGAGGAACAAATGGAAAGGAATAGCAAGAAGGTTTCCTTGGAGAATCATATAGAGCTTGGCCAATCAAAGATGATCTTGGTGAAGACAAATAAAGATGCTAATCCTGCAATTGAACAATGTGTTGATGACAAGCCAAAAGAGACAAGAATGGTGGAGTTTAAGCGTCGTAGAGAAATGAAGAAAAGTTTGGACGACGAGAGTCTGGAGACTAATGTTATTAGGAAACAGGATAGTGAATCTGGAGAGAGTAAAGAAAATAAGTTTCCATTGGATAAGCAGGGAAGACGCCGAAAGTTGGTAAGACCAGTCTTCGATCAGAATAACTTGGTTAATGGAACCAACAATAATTAAAATTTGCTTTCTATGCCTCAGGCCTAGACAAAGAGAATAAAGTAATTGGTAAGAGTTCAGCTGCTACTGCTTATGTCTGTATACATACTCTGGATGGAAATGTGAGCGGTGAGCCCATGCCTGAGCAGAAAGTGTTTTGTTCTCTCAATACTTTTGGAAGCCACTACAAATACCACATCCTAACATAAACCAACCGGGAGCCCCTTTTTTGCTGCGGCTGCTCTTCTTATAATTGCTGCAGTAATGGCAAGGCATCTTTGAGTAATTTTGGTTGTACACTGCGTAATTTCCCCTATGCAGACTCTCTTTGCAGATGCACTTGGTAAAGCAATCAAAACCTCTTTAATTTTGGTTATATTGAACAGTAAGTAGGGGTAAAGAAAAGATCACATTGGATAATGATTTCGAGAAGATTTAGACCCTACCAGTGTTCTTACTGAAGCTTGCAAAAGCAGGGATTAATGGCAAAAGTTGAAGTATAGAAAAACAAGTGCATTCTCCACATTTTGCTTCAAGCTGATATACTCATTTTAATTATTTGACTTTATTATGAATGACTAGAGCTGAAACAAGAACAGAATTTCTGCAGCGGGAAACATGAAAGGACCAGAAGGTATTGAAGAGCTGGTGATGGCTTATTGGCTATTAAATTTGGCAAAGTTGAAGTTGAATTTCTTGATAGTACTCAAATCAACATTTTGAAACTGTTAATATGATTGCAAGCATCTTTTAAGATTTTGCGGTTCATATGAGAATATGTATAGTCAGATTACATTTTCTTCTGATTGCAATCTAATTTTAGATTTCTGGAATCTTCTACCCTTGTCTATATATACTCCAGGTTTATTCCTTCTTGTCTATGATCAATATGGTATACTGAACTTCACGTCTTTCCATTTTTATTCTGATTGCTTGGACATGATCAAGTTGAACGGCTTCTCCATGATATTACGGGAGGGCTTAAAACTGATGACATTTCTAGGTTAGTGATAAATTCTGTTTTTAGTATGTATAGTTTGTGAGTATTTAATAACGTTTTAGGTATTGTAGGTGTAATGAATATTAGACAAGCTTGATTAGATAAAATTTGCGCAATTACATATTTATTAGACACAGTTTTTCATACACCGACTGAAGCATTCTTATGTAAAAATTCTTTCATACTGACTTCGCATGTTAGCTAATTTCTAATCTTTATAAGGTATTGAAGGATCTGATTCATAATCGATCTTGGACATTGTTGATTTTTCTGTCAATGAATCTTGAAAGCTGCATTACCCCTATTTTGGGATTTTTTTTTTTTTTTGGGTGGGTTGCGAGGGGCGCTTTGCTGTGCCATTGATCATTATACGGCTGATAGAAAGTGACAAAATAGTTCCATCAGTTCTGCAGCAGAGGTAATGGACACTTTGGTGTTCTATAGTTGCTTGAATAGCTGCGCTGGAGATTATGTGCAGGGGACTAGTGGTGTCCGAGTTTCCTTTCGTGTGGAGTTGATCGTCGATGCATCTGTTGCATCGGGTGATCAACTGCAGCAAGCTAGTAAAATTTATACTTCACCCCAATAATGCGCGTGCTTTTCCTCCATCTTGAGATTGTCGCCAACCTGTTCTTTTTCGTCTTGACAAGCTGATCGGATTCATTCCTACACGTCCTTAGAACGTACAGGGCTAAATTAAAGATGTAAAGAACTAAATTTAAATTATTAGATCATATTGTCTTGATGCTTTAATATAGGAAAATTTTTAGGTGAACTCGTTTCATAACTTCACATGTGAACCGTGAATCGAATTCATTAGTCTTATGTTACTTTATATTTATTTTTCTAAAAATTTCGGTATTTTTCTTTTTCTTTTTAACTTATTAACCATTTCTACTAACCCAACTTACCAGGGTAGTTTCAAGGGTGAAAAAATTAATATATGGGTGGTATTTTTGAAAAACTTAATGCATTTAATTGTTTAATTGGAAGTACAGGCATATCTGAAAAGAAAAATTATAAATACTTTCTTCATTTAGAGATAGGACAATTAATTAATTTGAAATAAATCAGAAAGAAAATCAAGATAATTATTGCGTAATCGAGGAATATTTCTTTTAATTAAAACCCAATACAAGAAACAACAATGGAAGAAAAACCTTTTTTTTTTTTTTGTTGTTGTTGGTGAAGGACAAAAGAAAGAGGTTATAAATGATTGTCTATGAAGAGAAACCAAAACTGCTGATATTGACGATTTAAACAATATTGTGAATAAGTTTTTGTCAACATTTGAAAGTGAAAACAAGAATTGCTCTGTTTATTAACCTGCAGAGCCTTCTTTCGGGTGATCATTATCGGGTCCGGTTCGTATCTCTATATTCTCGTACCTCAAAAGAAAAAGAAAAAGAAAAAGGAATTCTTTTACATGATAATCAAATCCAATATTAGTAGTTTAATTAGTTACGACATTAATGGCTTAAAAAAACTAATTGTAGAGTACATATTAAAGTTATCAAAAAATACTTATTGGATCAAAGAGGGTGATTATGTCATTATATTACAGAAGTCATATCAACTCTCTCTCTCCCTTTCTTCTTCCTCCTAAAAGACAAACTCTTGATCCACATTTTCTTGATCAAGTTGATCCTCCCACTACCAGTCTAAGCTTATTGGCTGAAACATCTTTATGTCACGACTGCTTGATACTTTTGAAATATATTTAACTTACTTTTATGCCCCTCAACTTTTTTTGCTTCGGAGGGGGAAAAAATGAAAGCCCTATATTGAAGCCACAAAAGATTACGTACTAAGCATATGTTAATTGAATTAAAATTTATGAATGGAAATAAGCTAATTATATATACAAAGGAACTACTCCATTTATTTAAACATATAAGACTTTTTTATATTTTTTTGTATAGATTAAGGAAAAAATAAAAAATATTTTTTATTATATTCTTAACTGATTTCACTAGTTGATATAATAGAGAATAAGAGAAGTATAATTATAATAAAGATAACTTTATAAAAATAAATTTTAAAATTCGCAAAAGGTCAAATATTTTAAGATAGAAAAAAAGACAAAATACCTTAATTTTTAAACTTGAGGGATTAATAGATAAAAAGAAAATCTGATTATAGCTTCCCATGCAATCATCAAACTTACCCTTTATATATATTTCAAGCATCCTCAGATGCAAATGCAGTCTCAAGGGCTTTGTCGACGAAGAAGAAGAGATCCGACATAAGAGATAAGAGTCCCTCAGACTAGCCAAGGAGGCTGACCAGAAACCACACAAACGGATTTGGTTTACAAAAGCAAATACAGCTCTCAGCACGTAAAAAGTGATCCGAGTAATTATTACATGCAACGGCTATGTACTTCAGGAAAATGAAATATATATGTATAGTGGCTTTCAAGTGTGGTTTGAAGCCCTTTTGGGAGGTTGCAGGCAAGTCATCCTTGGCTACCAAAGAAAAAAGACTCTTTATCTTCATGTAAGATCTCTCTTCTTTCCTTCTCAAACTATGAAGAAGTATGTGAAATACTTAAAAGTTTTGCATGCTTATGATGGAGGGTTTTGACACCTATATATATAGTTGAATGTGAGTCCTATAAAGAGAAATGGGATCAAGTTGTACCACTATCAATCCATGCAATATCAGGGGAACTTATTCCAAGTATTTTTCTTGCCTAAAAAAGTCAGCATTCCAGGATGTTCTTCTAGATGGTGGTGATCCATCAACCATAGAATGCAATCTCATCAAAATGAGAAGTTACCAGAAAAAGTTTGAATTGCCAAAAGGTTTTTCTTTGTTACATTGTCTAATGATGAATTTATACCAAAAATATTTCATTCTTAGAAAGACACTATATCCGGTGAATTCTCAAGACGATGATGGATGCACAACAAATGTAACCTCAAAATGAAAATCATAAATTCCCTTCAAAAAATGAAGATCACAAGTAATTTGGCAAAAAAGGTTTGAATATCTGATAATTTTTCCTTAGTCATGTCCTAAATTTTGAAATAATATTGATTTTTGAATCATAATTGAAATTTTCTAACTTGTATTCTAAAAGCGCATGTTAATACAAATTAGGTATAACATATATAGCAGCTTAATTTATTAATTTTTTAAAATTCTCTCAATGATAGATTTAAAATTACTGTACATAACATATTTAATTCAAATAAACATGTGTCAAATACAAGTTAGATAAACCTTAATACATGTTAAGTGGCAAGCTTACAAGCATTAAAGATGGCGATCTTTTTTCCCTTTCTACCAAGCGTATCTTTTAAGGGAAAAAAGTATCAAAATGTAGTTATCAAAATATTGCCATTTGGCTATATATCCCAGAAGGGTATTTCATCCTTTGTTCAGAAAGCGTTCAACGCATGTACGTGTCGTGCCCTAATCTCATAATTAAACTTTGAAGCATGGTCCTAATGGTACCAAATCAACATGAACTTTGACTTTCACTAAGAAAGGTTGAAGAATATGAAATCACTCAAGAATTTAATTCAAATGATTCGCGAAGGATTCGATTGTCTGTCATCTCTCCCATCCTTGCTTTTATCTTACTTTATTCTCATCACAATATTCCATTTCCAAGTGTCCATTTCAAAAATCCCAAGTGCGACTTGATTGGTTCCTCTCTTGCACTTTCGTCACTCAACAATTGGAAGGGAAGTGGCCAATTGGCTTTGACTTGTGTTTCTTTTTCAATGTTGAAGACAATATTACTCTTAAATAGAATTTCAACGCACACACAAACGCATTCTTTTCAAATCCTACCCACGCCCCCCCCTCCCCGCGCCAGCGGCACCCCCTTCCCCCAACAAGGGAATGGGGGAAAAAAAGGTAAGATTTCAATAGCATAAGAAGCAATGGCCGTCAATGTCATTTCGGATTCGGCAAGCACTTCTCATTTGGGATTTGGACTTCTCTTTGCAAGAGTTTTTTGTAGTATACATTTGGTGTCTCAAAAGAAAATCTTTGAATAGGCTTCAAATTTCCTGAGATGCTTGAACATACATGTTAAGAGTCCCCTTTAGGCCTCAGCCAACTCATCAATGCCCTTTTGAGTCAAAAAACAAAAAAACAAAAAAAAAAACAAAAAAAAAAAAGAAGAAAAGAAGAAACCAACTCCTCAATGCCCTAAGGGACACCAACCTTTTTGACCATCAAATTGAACTTCATTAGACAAGAAGAATCCTCATGGAATAAGTGCCTCCAATAAGATTTGTGGATGGATTTTTTGTAGTAACGGTGCCACGTCACATTGTTATATAGAATCTAATGATTCAAAAGGCATCCCTTAATTTGGCTATATATTGGAGTCCAAACTTTGCTAGCTATAGCATGCAAAGCAAAAGCATCCAATAGTTAGAACATAAAGAGTTTAGAGAGGAAGAGAGGTCTCACATGAGGATAAAGAGTCGTCTATGGTAGCCAAGGATGACTTGCCTGTAGCCTCCCAAAAGGGCTTCAAATGCTTTCTGCTGCGGCATGAAAAACATAGATGCACAACGAAAATTGCACGTAAAATGGCAGGTGCATTTGCATGATGATTTTGTACTTTTGTGTGGTTCTTATAGGCAGTCTCCTTGGCTAATCTGAGGGACTCATTTCTCTCATGTTGGACCTCTTCTTCCTTCTTGTAAATCGATATATATGCTTGAGCTTTGTTCGGAAAAATGATGAAAATACAGAGGTATGTGTCATTTACACGCATTTTTATAATTTCTCGTCTTTTCCCTCCATTTACATCCCAACCAAACTTAGAAAGTAAGCTGCATGGAATGTGCAATTTTAATTTGATCCCTTTGGAGTGTACTGAATTATGATTCATTGCTTGATTTTCTAGCTCATAATTACAATCACTTGGAATTGATAACAAGTAACTAGTCATCAACAATATATCGTTACTAAACTGGTTAGGTTTTGAAAGCAATGAGGCAGTGGATAACGAGATCTGTCTTTCATCTCGAATTTCACACACACACACACACTCACACAGATATCTAGAGATTAGTGTCATATATATATATATATATAGAGTTCAATTCATATTCTCAACCCCTTGACTAGTATGAGTAGAAGGCTTTCTTTGTAACCCGCGAAACTGCTTCAAATCTTTGTGTATTAATGAAACTGCTCCACATATAATAATATTATTGAACTATGTAAAATTAAGGAGTTTAAACTAATCATACTTCTTATATTACGATTAGATCTTTAAAGTTTGTTCAAGTCACATAATAAATTTTCTTATGTGGAAAAATATATATCTGTTGTTCAACCTGTTTTAAAATTATAGATTTACCTTTTAAATAAAAAATATAACTATTAATCCTTAGTGTTAATTAGCTAATGGTTGGGCGATGCTTCTCATAAAATTATCCTAAAAGTTTAAAGTTATCCTTCCGAAATATACATAAAAGTTATTTATCCTCCATCTTATGATTTTATCTTACAAAAATACATTCAAAATCTATATTGTGTCTGCGAAGACACAATACTGGCACAATATGGAGGCTGTAATAAATTTCCAAGTCTCGGGAGAATAATTTTGATCTTCTTGATTAATTTTATGAAAAATTCATCAGATAACTATTAATTTATTAAAGTAAGGATTAAAAATTTTTATAGTTTGTAATTTAAAGGGTAAATTTGTTATGCTTAAAATAGCTCTAAAGGCAAATTAGAAGAAGGTTACACCACAAAGCCGTGATATTTTGCTTGCAAGTACAATCTATATTTCTACCTGGTAAATACAATTTTCACTCTTCACTGTTGAGATCTATAAGAAGAAGACAAAAAAATGACTAGTAACAGTACTATTCGATTGATCTAATTAGGCTTGCTGCATCTGAATTGGTCATCCGATCTTTTTTGTTAACCAGGATGCCAGAAAAAATTCGATCGTTCAAATTGGTCATCTAAATTTCTCTTGAAATATAATAGCTAGAAACAATGCATTCAGACTCGAATTTGGATGTCTGAACTTTTCCAAAATTTGTAAATTTTTTTGAAACTTAACCACAAGAAGTTTGCAATAATTTTGAATCAGAAGATAGATCATTTCAAAACTTTTGATCAACAAGTTGTTATCAAATACTTTATTTTTCAAATAATTGTGAAAAAATTTTAAGCTCATCAATAAAATTTAGCTAGATAAAAAATGGTTTGTGCTTCAAAACGTAATGCATACGTTCTAAATGTAAGGAGTGTAGGGTTCACAAGATATACATATTAAGTAAAAACAAACCTACACAAAAGTGTCTTCAAAGCTTTTAACTTCTTGGACATATTCTTCATTCTTCAACCACTTGAGTTCATTTGAGTTGTCCTTAGTATTATAGATTCAAGGCAATGAGACCACTTAGCTTCTTAATCCAAAAGATTCTATCACACAATTACCATATGAATTAGACCTCATCAATGTTTGTCATTAATTAAAACTACAAGAATTGCCCTTAGGGCTTACAACTTTAAAGTATGCAATTGAAAGAGTTCTACCAAAGAGAAGTTCAAAAGGTGGTTTTCTTAGAAATTATCTTAAAAGAATTCTATTCATCACATAGCATGCAATATTTACGGTTTTAGCCCAAAAATATTTCACAAAGCATGAACCTAGCCATTTCTTGAAAGGTTTGAATTTTCTTTTCAACCACACCATTTTGCTAAGTGTTTTGGCAGCCAAAAAGTTATGTTAAATACCATTTTCATCACAAGGCTTTATAAAGTCTTGATTGTAAAATTCTCTCCCATTGTCACTCCTAATAGAAATCAATTTACAATCAATAAGGGTTTGAACATGTTGGGAGGTTGGGACAAATAAAACAACAAGTGAAAATAAATCCCAAAATAAATAACCCACACTATCAGGATTAAAATGACTCTCCCAAAACTCTAGTATTGATAAAGTGAGAATTTATCAATAATCACCTAACAAATATGATAAAAATATTAAAAATATTCTGACACCAAGATTTACGTGGAAAACCCCGAAACGGGTAAAAATCACGGGTCAAAATATTGACCAATACTTCCACTATAAAAATGGGGTAACAAATCTTCTTCTAGATGTACTAGAAGGTAACACAACTATCCTCACCAAAATAGGTGGAAATAAGAGATTATAAATAATCTCACAAGAAAATAAATCAGAATGGTTAAACAACTCTCACTATTTTTATCTCTAACTCACTCTGATTACTATCTCTCTCTGTCTGCCTATTCTCACTTCTTTTCTGCTTCTTGCTCGTATATCATTCTGCTTCAAATGCCTTCTATTTATAGGCGAAGGCTGCAGACAATTTCCTCAAAGGCGCCGCAATGTTCGATTTGCCAATCTTTAGCTAAATTTGACTGCAGCCATTTGTGCAGCATTTATTGACTTCTTGGGTTTGGCCATTTGCTTGGAATTGCAGGCGCCGCAATGTTTGAGTTGAATTCTACAATTCTCCCCCTTCAACTCATTAAAGGAGTTCCACCACACTGATTACGCTCGCAAAAAATCAAACTTTTCTTTTGACAATGTCTTGGTCATCATATCTGCACCATTCTCATTAGTGTGTATCTTTTCAAGTACTAATTCTTTTGACTCCAAGACATCCTGGATCCAATGATACCGAACATCGATGTGCTTTGATCGAGAATGAAAAGTTGAATTTTTACAAAGATGGATAGCACTTTGACTATCACAATAAAGTTCATACCTTTGTTGCTTAACTCCCAATTCTTCTAGGAATTTCTTTAACCACAGGATTTCCTTACTTGCTTCGATGAGTGGCTATATATTCACTTACGTAGTAGAAAGAGCAACACACTTTTGTAATGCTGCTTTGCCAAGAAACTGCTGCACCTCCAAACTTCATCAAGTATCTCGACGTGGATCTTCCATTATCAATGTCTCTGACCATGTCTCGCATCTGATATAGCATTCTAATACGAGTTTTTCATTTCCAAAACATAGACAATATTTTGTTGTACCTTTAAGATACCTGAGTATCCATTTGACAGCATTCCAATGCTCTCTACCAGGATTAGAGAGAAACCTGCTGACTACGCCAACTGCATGAGCTATATCTGGCCTGGTGCACACCATAGCATACATTAAACTACCAAATCAGCTGAAGAATAAGGAACCTTCTTCATATCTTCCTTATCTTGCTCACTTTTAGGACATTGCTTCGCATCTTGAGCTTGAAGTGACCTCGCTAGTGGAGTAGAAACCGTCTTGGCCTTGCTCATGTTGAAACGGTCAAGGACTTTCTCAACATACTTCTCTTGAGACAACCAAATTTTACCATATTGTCTGTCTCGAGTAATCCTCATTCCAAGAATTTGCTTAGCTGGCCCTAAGTCTTTCATTGCAAAAGACTTGCTTAACTCTTTCTTTAACTTTCGGCAATTTTTGGCGAGTATCATGTCCAACAATTAACATGTCATCAACATAAAGTAGGAGGATAATAAAATCACCATCAGAAAAACTCTTCACGAACACACAATGATCTGGTATAGTCCTACGATAACCATGTTCTGTCATGAAAGAATCAAATTTCTTGTACCATTGCCTTGGAGCTTGCTTCAACCCGTATAAGCTTTTCTTGAGTTGACAAACAAGGTGTTCCTTTCCTTTGACTTTGAACCCCTCCGGCTGCTCCATGTAGATTTCTTCTTCAAGATCTCCATGAAGAAAGGCTGTCTTCACGTCAAGTTGTTGAATCTCCAAGTTCAAGCTAGCTGCTAATCCAAGAACAACTCGAATAGAAGACATTTTAACTACAGGAGAAAATATTTCCTCAAAATCAATACCTTTCTTTTGATAGAAGCCTTTCACAACCAATCTGGCTTTGTATCTTGGTTTGGAAATATTTTCTTCTTCCTTCAGCTTGTAGACCCATTTGTTCTTCAACGCTCTTTTCCCTTTAGGAAGTTTCACCAAGTCATACGTATGATTGTCATGCAGGGATTTCATCTCTTCTTGCATAGCTTTCAACCACTCATTCTTACTTTCATGGTTTATAGCTTCTTCATAAGTCTCTGGTTCTCCCCCATCAGTGAGCAACACGTACTCTTGAGTACTATATCTGGTTGATGGTCTCCTTTCTCTGGTGGATCTCCTAAGTTCTGGCTGTGGTTGTGGAACTGGTGGTACTCCTGGTTCAGCGCCTGGGACATCATCATCATTGTCTTGTTCGGCTCAACTCCCCCGTGCTCGTCATGATTGATCTGTTGAGGTCTCTGGTTCTAGAGTCGATTTGGAATTTACGGATCCGCTCTAGGTTTATCACCTTTCTTGATGTCTTCAATGGTTTGATCCTCAAAGAAGACAACATCTCTACTTCTAATTAATTTCTTATCAACAGGATCCCAGAGTCTGTATCCAAACTCTTCATGTCCATATCCCAAGAAAATACATTGTTTGGCCTTACTATCAAGTTTAGACCTTTCGTCTTTGGGAATGTGAGCGAATGTCCTGCAGACCCAAAAACTCTCAAATACTTGTATGAGACTTTATTACCTGTCCAAACTCTTTGAGGTACATCACCACCCAAAGGAACTGAAGGAGAAAGATTGATCAAGTGGACTACTGTTCTCATTGCCTCACCCCAGAAAGGTTTTGACAGTTTGGCATGAGAAAGCATGCATCTGATGCGTTCTGTGATTGTCCTATTCATCCGTTCAGCTACACCATTATGTTGTGGAGTCTTTGGTACACTTTTTTCAAGTCTGATGCCATGACTCCTGCAATATGCTTCAAAAGGGCCTCTGTATTCACCACCATTGTCACTACCGACATACTTCAATTTTCTTCCTGTTTCTCTTTCCACCTTGACATGGAAGTCTTTGAAAACATCTATAACCTGGTCCTTTGTCTTCAAAGAAAAACACCATACCTTCCGAGAAAAATCATCAATGAAGGTCACAAAATATAATGCACCACCAAGTGTTCTTTCACCCATATGACATACATCAAGTATGAACCAACTCCAAAGGAAATAATTTTTCTAGATTGAGGCAATTTTCGAAATGCAACTCTATGTTGTTTTCCAATTAAACAATGAGTGCGAGATTTGAGACTTACACCTTTTACATCGAGGTGAAGTTGTTGTTTGACAAGTCTCGGAGCCCTTTCTCAATCATGTGGCCAAGTCTTTTGTGCCAAAGGTTTGAGGAGAATTCAAAGCTGTATTTACTTCTCAGTTGCTCGACTTTGCTTTCATCACGTAAAGTGAGCTTGCTTTTGTACCTTTAGCGATGATAAGATTTCCTTTTGTCGACTTCCACTTTCAGTCGCTGAATTGGTTTGCATAACCTTCATCATCAAGCTTGCGTGGAGATGAGGTTGAGACGAACATCTGGAACATGTCTCACGTTCTTTAAAATTAATTGACAACCGGTACTGGAATTAAGGTAAATGTCTCCAATACCGATTATTTTGCAAGAGCCATCATTTCCCATTTTTACATGACCAAGATCTCCTGAAGTGTAAGATGAGAAGAATTCCCGTGAGAAGTAACATGATAAGAAGCTCTCGAGTCAATAACCCTGATCATCGTTGTGACAGATTAGGTTAATCATCGAATCATCACGAGCAAGTTCAATTTCATCATCGGTTGTTGTGGCGTACTGCCTCGAATTTCCTTCCTTGGCTTCTCCTTTTGTGTTGGCTTGATCTTTCTTCCATTTCCGACATTCATTCTTGTAATGCCCCCTTTTTGTGACAAATGAGAAGCATTCAACATCTCTTTTAGACTTGGACTTACCTCTTGATTTGTCATATCTGTAGTGGGGACCTCTGGACTTACTTCTCCCTCTCCTGTGATTCTTTTCTGCAACCAGTGCTTGAGGCTCCGGATTTAATCCTTGATCCTTCCGCCTGGTTTCTTCATTGTACAAAGCTTCTTTGACCATCTCCAATGTAACAACGCCACCTGGAGCAGAATTTAAGACAGAAACAACAAGTATTTCCCAACTATCAGGGAGTGAAGTGAATAGTAAGAGTGCTTGCACCTCCTCATCCAGCTTTAGATTTACAGCATCGGTGCGATTTATTAATCCCTGAAAATCATTCAGGTGCTCGGACATATTTGCTCCTTCTTTGTACCGTAGCCGTGTAATCTGTTTCAGCAAAGAAACTTTGTTAAGGCCATATTTTCTTTCAAACATGGTCTCTAATTTTTTCCATAGCACATCTGCTCTCGTTTCGCCTGAAACATGATTAAACACACTTTGGTCAATCCAACTCCTAATATGACCAATAGTTTTTCTATGCATTTTTGCCCATGCAACATCAGATGTACCCTCTGGTTTTGCAACATCACCAAGAATAGGTTCATACATATCTTTACAATATAACAAGTCTTCCATTCTAGGCTTTCAAACAGCATAGTTACTAGAAGTCAATTTAATCATGCTACCAGAAGATGAAGAAGTTGACTCCTCCATTTTTAAAAAACTGACCAAAGCTCTGATACCACTTTGTTGGGAGGTTGGGACAAATAAAACAACAAGTGAAAATAAATCCCAAAATAAATAACCCACACTATCAGGATTAAAATGACTCTCCCAAAACTCTAGTATTGATAAAGTGAGAATTTATCAATAATCACCTAACAAATATGATAAAAATATTAAAAATATTCTGACACCAAGATTTACGTGGAAAACCCCGAAACGGGTAAAAACCACGGGTCAAAATATTGACCAATACTTCCACTATAAAAATGGGGTAACAAATCTTCTTCTAGATGTACTAGAAGGTAACACAACTATCCTCACCAAAATAGGTGGAAATAAGAGATTATAAATAATCTCACAAGAAAATAAATCAGAATGGTTAAACAACTCTCACTATTTTTATCTCTAACTCACTCTGATTACTATCTCTCTCTGTCTGCCTATTCTCACTTCTTTTCTGCTTCTTGCTCGTATATCATTCTGCTTCAAATGCCTTCTATTTATAGGCAAAGCTGCAGACAATTTCCTCAAAGGCGCCGCAATGTTCGGCTGCCAATCTTTGGCCAAATTTGACTGCAGCCATTTGTGCAGCATTTATTGACTTCTTGGGTTTGGCCATTTGCTTGGAATTGCAGGCGCCGCAATGTTTGAGTTGAATTCTACAGAACATTTTTGAAAAGTCTTATAAATTCGTGAAAGGCTTCATCTTTTCGAGAAATGAAGGGTACCCATGTAAATCTTGAAAAGTTGTTAACAATTACATAATCATACCTCTTACCACCAAAATTAATGGTCCTTATTGGTCTAAATAAATCCATTTGAACAAGCTCAAGAGGTTTTGAGGTAGAAACTATTTTCTTGGGTTTTAAGGAGGTTTTTGTTTATTTTCCATATTGACAAGCATCACAAAGATATTTTTTCTCAAAACGTACTTTTGGTAAACCTCTAACCAATTCTTGAGAAGAAAGTTTGTTTAACTAATTCATACTCGCATGACCTGGTCTTCTATATCATAAATAACTATCATTATCATAAATAAGAAGGCATTTAACATCACTAGTAACAAGCTCATTAAGATATAACACATATACATTTCCAACTCTATTGGCAACAACAATAGTTTTGCCACGTACACTATCAAGAATAGTATATATATCACATTTAAATTCAACTTTGCATCTATATTGTCACACAATTGGTTATACTAAGTAAGTTGTATTTCAAGTCACATCAATGAACAACACTTGTTTGATGAGAGGGCTAATACTAAGTACTTGTATTTCAAGTCACATCAATGAACAATACTTGTTTGATGAGAGGTGAAGAACCTTTAATAATGTTACCTACACAAATGATTTTTCCTTTCTTTTTATTACCAAATGTAACAAATCCTTCGTTTGTAGCTTGACGCTCACTACTAAGTGAGGCATTCCCCATCATATGCCTTGAACGTCCACTATCAAGAAACCACTTAGTGGCACTTGATCTTGGAGGAAAATGTACCTACACCAAATGAGAGGAAATGACTTTTAGTACCCACATTTTCTTGGGTTCAAGGGAGTTAGTGATGGTTCCCTTAATTCTCCAAGTAGTTTTTACATCATTCTTAACCTTTCTTTTAACATGGCATCTATTAGATTTATGACCATGTTTTTCACAATAAGTACAACATGTATGAGGCATTTAAGTGGAAGTAGCTCTAAAAAGGAAATTTGTGTATTTAGAAACATTGTTTACATGGTTATGACCAAGGCCATTTTTAACAAATGGGAATCTTTGAGATCCAAAAAGTTTGTCAAGATTGTCCCTTCCATTTGCAAAATTTTCAACACATAAAGTAAGATCATCAACCTTTTTCGTTAGAATCTCATGATCAACAATCATTTTTCCAAGATAAGAAATTTTTGCACAAAGAGCTTTATTCTCATGGGACATGTTTTCAAAAGAAACATTTAAAACTTCTTTTACAATATTCAAACATTCAATAGAATCGAGAAGTATTTTGTTTTCGCAAAATAATTTTGAATTATCATTCAATTATTCATCATTCTTTTATTTCATTTCTTTGTTTTTCTTGGAGAGTTTTCTTAGTTCACCATAAAAAAATAGAGGTAGAGGGAGTAGGTTATACCTTATCTTCCATTGCTATGAAACAAACATTAGCTCTTTCATCATTTTCTTCCTCAC
Source organism: Rauvolfia tetraphylla (assembly GCA_030512225.1). Classification (NCBI taxonomy): domain Eukaryota; kingdom Viridiplantae; phylum Streptophyta; class Magnoliopsida; order Gentianales; family Apocynaceae; genus Rauvolfia; species Rauvolfia tetraphylla. Next base: position 4,162,485 of record JAJQKT010000055.1, on the reverse strand, counting down.
TTTCTTCGTTAGCATTTTGATCCCAAGTGCCAACAAGTCCTTTCCCTTTCTTGAGAGACTTCTTTTTCTTTTGCTTAGCTTCCCTTTCCTTTTTCAAAAATTTTGGACAATCGGCAACAAGATGTTCAATGCTTTTGAATTCATAGCATTGTAGTTTAAATAGAGATGAGGATTGTCCAACTTTCTTGAATGGTCTTTTGCCCTTCTTGAGAAATTTGTAGAATTTCTTGAACTTCTTAACCATCATAGCCATTTTCATCATCTTCACCATCTTCTTTTTCATCACTTGATGATTCTTCTTGTTCACTAGGATGATCATTGGCTCTGAGAACAACTCCTTTTTTTCTCTTTTCTTCATCTTCTAGATCATTCAATTTCTTGATCTTCTTTTCACAAGTGACAAGTGATCCGATGAACTCTTCAAGGGGAAGCGTCTTCGAGACCTTTGATTCTTCAATAGCTAGTGTCTTTGGTTACCATGACTTTGGAAGAACATCCAATATCTTCCTATTTTGTTCACCAATAGAATAGTTTTTACCAAAGGATTTCAACCCATTTGAGATATTTGTAAATCTTGTGAACACATCATGAATGTTTTCTCCTTACTTCATTGTGGATAGTTCGTCATCTCTAACAAGCATTGGAAGCTTTGATTCCTTGACTTGATCTATCCCTTCATGAGTCACTTGAAGAAGCCTCCACATATCATGAGTGGTGTCACATTCACTCACCCAGTTGTATTAATTGATTTCCAATGTGCAACTAAGGATGTTCATTACTTGATAATCTAATGTCATCCTTTTTTGAATCACTTTCATCAAATTCTTCAGTTGTCATGGGTTTCCTTATAATTCTATTAGCTCTCAACTTCATTGGGACATAGGGACCTTTCTCAATAATATTCTCCAAATCAAAGTTAATAGAAAAATTATAAATCTTAATTCTAGATTTTCAAAAAGTGTAGTTTGTACCGCCAACAAAGAAGGTCTATTCGTGGAATATCCTTCTAAATAAGGAAGGTTTGAAATATTAGTAATAAGATATTTACTTCTAGGTTATTAAACCACAAAATTAAGTCATTACTCTGATACCAATTGAAAGACCTAAGAGGGAAAGGGAGTGAGTTAGGTCTTTGGCAAATTTTTGAAATCTTTTCCTTTTTGAAAAGTCTTTTAAGAATGAAAAGTCTTTTAAGTCTTTTCCTCCAAGTTTTTTTTGACACCTTAATAAAGAGTAGTTGAAAGGATGATAGCAATTAAGCTCAAAGTAATAAATGTCAACAACTCTCAAAAGAAAGAAAGTAAGATCAATAAAGGAGATGAAAGTAGAAAGCACAAATAACACAAATTTATAGTAATTCGATCTCTTCAAGATCTACATCCACTATCTTGAGCCCACACTCAGGGATTTCAACTAAATCTACTAATATCACAATTCACACAAGCACACAAGAGGTTCACCTTACAATTATTTTACACCACAACATCTTTTACAAATCAAGAACCAAGGTTCTCCCTCTCCAAAGGTGTTTTATGTCTTAAGACAGTCTTGAATAAACAAATAGATAAGAATATAAGGAAAGAGTTTACCAACAAATTTGGTGGATGATAACAAATGGTAGCACCACTTTACTTTTGCTTTTGGAATTTTGAATAATCAATTGTATCACAAGACAAATGAAAGCGTTTTGATGTTCTCAAGATACTGGGTTGAAACTTTGTTCAATGTATGTAAAATTTATAAAAAATCTAAAGTTTAAGCCTTTTATATGGTATGAAATTTAATCGCAATATTCAAATAACAGCTAATAACGGCTAGTAACAGTACAATTAGATCAACTGAATCGAGCTTACTATATTCGAATTGGTCGTCCAAACTTTATGTACACTAGGCGACCAAGGACAATTCGGTCGATCGAATTTAGACCTATGCATCTAAATTTCTCTAGAAATTCAGCAGCCAAGTTACAATTTAGACGTTTGAATTGGAGTCTGAACTTTTCCAAACTTTGTCAAATCATATGAAAACTTAATCACAACCAGCTTGAAAGTATTTGCAACTAAATGATAAGTCATTTAAAAGTTTTTGAGCACTTAGCCATTATTGATCACTTGGTATTTAAGAATGATCAAAATATTTTAAAGCTTAAAGCCAAGTTTAGAAAATGTTTTGTGCTACTAGATTCCAAAAGTAAGGAGTGTAGAGTTTACAAGGTTTTTCTTACAAATCAAAAGTATTACTACACTAATGTGTTTTCAAAGCCTTCATCCTCTTGTGCACAGTCTTTATTCTTCAATCACTTGAGCTCATTTGAGTTGTCTTTAGCACTATAGCTTTAAGGGAATAAGATCACTTAGCTTCTTTATCGAAAAATTCTATTACATAATTAATATTCAAGTTAGCAATCATCAATGCTTGTCATTAATTAAAACTACATGATTTTCCATTAGGGCTAACATATTTAAAAGCATACACAAACTCCTTTTCATGGTAGGGAATCTACAACAAAATTTGCCGAGGTATGTCCCTGGACAGTTTTCCTAGGGATGTAGTCTATCTAATATTCGCTTAGTTCTAAAGTCCACTAAAGCATTCTTTTTGACATGTCAAGTTTGTGCATGGCCTGCCTAATTCGGGCATTGGTTAATACTTGGATGGAATTGCTCTGAAAATATGGCCACAACTTCCTTGTTGTCATAACTATTGCTAAAATATATTTTTCTAAAGTCAAATACCTCTCTTTTGTTCCATATAAAACGTGGCTGACGTAATAGATTGGTTTCATTATTTCATCTCTCCTTGCACATGGACTAGGCGAACTGCCATATCCGAAATGGCCAGGTATATATGCAGTGTTTTCCATCTCGAGAGGCCACCAACTGAGGGGGCTGACCGAGATACTTCTTCAATTTGTTGAAGGCTAGTTAACAATTTTTAGTCCATTCAAACTTACCTTAATTCCTTAAAATCTAATAAAATAAGGACCTTTTTACTCCAACTCTGGCCAATAAATGACTCACAGCTGCTATCCATCCTGTCAATTTCTACATATCCTTGATCATGTAGGTTCACCTTGATTTTCCTGTGAGATACTAAAAATCTTGAAAATCTACTTGACCGAACCCCAAACATGCATTTCTTTGGATTCAACTTTATACATGTATTCTACAACCTCGTCAGCGTTTCTTGCATGTCGGCCGCCAAATTATTCATCGTCTTGTACTTGATAATGATGTCATCAACATAAGCTTCTATGTTTCATCCAATTTGATTGGCAAAAGCATTGTTGACCATCTTTAAGGTGAAAGGCATTCGAGTATAACAAAATATTCAATCATCTATAACAAAGGATGTTTTATCCATGTCCTCCTCACACACTGTATCTGATTATATCCTTTGTATGCATCTAGAAAGCATAATATATCGTGCTCAGCAATTGCATCGACTAACTAGTCAATCCTGTGAAGAAGATATGGCTTTTTAGGAATATTCTTGTTCAAATCTACAAAGTCAATTCACATTTGCTATCCTCTATTGGCCTTAGGGACTACCATGAGATATGCAAGCCATGTGTGAAAATGCACAGGCTTAATTATTCTGGTGCTCAACAAGTTAGTTACTTTTGGAAATATGATCTCTTGTCTTGCTTGGTGAAGAGCCATTCTTCTGGAATACTAGCAGAAACACAGGCTTGATACCTAGCTGATGTTTTGGAACTGTGACCATGTCAAGATCTGCATTACTCTATGTGAACATTTCTCTATAAAATGTTAACACTTTCTTCATTTTACAACGGATAGTCTTAGGTAGTTCCTTCCTAATCCGTACTTGACATTCATGTTTCTAAATATCATGCAATACTGCTCAAATTCCTCTTCTGGTTCTATCTTCGGTGATGGATCCCCAACTTTCATTACTTGGAGCTCATAAATTTATCCTAAGATTCCTGCAATTTAGTTAAGTAATGTTATTGCACCTCATTCTCCTCTCCTTTTAGTATATGATACCATACCCTATAAGAACCTCTACAGTTAAATCCGCAGTAGATATTTGTGTGTCAAATTTATTTAACGATGGGCATCCTAATGACAAGTTTTAAGTGAACGTAGTCAGAACTACCAAGAACTTTACTACAAAGATATATCCCCAACTTGCACTGGCTGATTGATTGAACCTATGAATGTGACACTTGTCCCGCCAAACTCGCATAGCAATACTTCTTCAAGGTTGGTCTTTCCTCCGACAGGCCCATCTTAGCAAATGTGTTTTTAAATAAGATATTAGTCTAGCTTCCGATTTCCATTCGCCTAGCTCCAAGAAGATTACCAGTGGTCCATCATCTAGAATTCATTGTCTCTTAGGTGGCAATACCTCAGCTTATATTGTGCATCACATATCAATTAATCCCTTATCCTGCTTGTCTATGCATATAACTATGAAATTCTTTATTTGTCCCTATTAGATTGCGTCTTCAATTTTCCTCTTCAAATCATGCAATGTTTTGTTTCATGACCATGATCCTTATGGAATAAGCAATAGCGCTTCTAGCTCCTTTTTTCAGCAGGAGTGAACATTTTCAATGACCGCTTCAAGATACCCAAGGATTCAATTTGTTGCAAAATTCTATCCTTGTTGCCCTTAACGCTATAGTTTCTTGCATGTGCAGGTGGATATCACATTGATTGCCTTTATAAGTTGTTGGGCTTGGGCATATGCTAGATCGTTATTTTGGCACTTTTTACAGTTCTCTTTTTTTGTCCAGTTCTTGCTCATCCAATTGTGATCAAGTTCCTTTTTATTTCTTACAATTTCGTCAAACCTAATGAAATGTTGAACTTGATCATGGATCTCGATAAACCCAATGTGAATTTGTGAACTAATTGTAGTGTCCACAAACCATAAATATTTGCTTTTAGATACATCTCATCCTAAAGATCCCTTACATCCAAAGCCTCTCGACTGAATTGAGCAGTGTATTTGTCAATAATTCTATAGTCTGTTATCGGAGATTCAACAAATCATCTACAGTTTTTGAAGGCATTATGTTAGCAGTAAAAAACATCAAAAAGTGCTCACCTAAGTAATGAAATGTAGATATACTCCTTGGCTTGAGAGAGGAAAACCACCACAAGGCCTACGCCTTTAAAGAACTCGAGAAAATCTTGCATAGAGCCATGTCAGATGTATCTCGTTGTAACATAAGGGACATGAATTTTTCTAGGTGCTCCCAGGGAATGCTAGAGTCATCGTATTTATCAAACTTTAAGTTGTAAAACCTAACGTCCAAGTTGCTTGTTGAAATTGTTCACATAGTGGATTATGCTGAATAAAATTCTAATCTCCAAAATTGCTGTGACGCTCTTTATTTATTAACTCTACAATAGTTGCCCAAGCTTCTCGTTCTCAATCCGTTGGATCATCTTGTGATGACACTAGCCGATTCTCTAACAGGTTTGCATCAAATTATTTTTCCTGGCCATGCCTTTTATCTCATTCCCCAAATTCTCCTACACATGTTGGAAGAAATTACTCATATACAAAGGTTGTGTTTTGATTCACCGAATGGTGCATCTATTTAAGCATCTGGACTCCTCGTGAGTACAATAAATTAACTATTTGTATCCACGCTTGCAATGTAGTTCATTGTTTCTCAGTAATCTGGAGCAGTGGTACCCCAACATGCTATTAAGTAAAAACGCTAAGTGCCTAGTACACCAAGAACCTTGCAGACGGCGTTGATAAACACAAAGGTCTTCGAAGGAGCCAGTGGAACCGGCGGTAGCTGTGGGAGGAAGGTTATTAGTAGGAAGGGTAATCATAAATAACTTGCAAGAAGTCGTATGAACAAAGTTCATCTATGGTGGGCGTCAATTGTTGGAAGATGAACCTTGCCTCCTAGATCCACCTAGCCAAAAGAAACCCTGCAAGACAACATATGAGCACTTGGCGAGAAACTTCCCCTCAAAGGCCCTGTGATGCTTAAGTCAATATTAATTTAAAGAGATTTGGAAGCAAAAATATAATAAAAGATCAAAATAAGTCTTAGAGTAAACGAGCATAGGTATATATAGTTGGCTTACCTATTTAGATTAGGTAACTACTTCTTAACGAGACATACCTTATTCTTACCTTATTCTGCATACCAAACCTTGGTAGGAATAGGTCTTCTTCTTGGGGTTTTATGCAGATAGATTAGTTGGGGTAGGCCGAGTAATATCATAGCACATCTAATTACTTACCAATGCGTTATTCCTAATTTAGTTATCTGACTAATTAACTATTTACTTGCTAACTAATATTTCATTAACTAATATAATTATTTTTCTAGTTAACTATTGAAATATTTAATTATTCAAGTAACTACTAGTATAGTTAACTCAAAACTAATTAACTTAATTAGCTATTTAAATAATTTATATAATTGTCTAACTAAATATTTCATTATTTAATATTCAATTAACTGCTAATGTGTTTAACTCAATACTAATTTCACAACTTAATTAACAAATAAAATTTAACTAACTAATAAGAATAAAAGAATTTATAGGGATAAAATAAAATAATTCATAAATTATAAATTTAAAAATAAAAAATAAAATGAAGAAAGAAAATCCAGCAGCCACCTGAGTTGATCAATCGGGTGGTGGCCAACAAATGCCCAAGAGTAACGCCCGATTGAAGGGAGTTCTTTTAATGACCCAATCGGATTTTTAAATGGTGGCAGGGGCTCATTTCTATCCTCGCCGCCCTGCTGCGGTGGTGGGGTTGGTGCTTTCACACACGGACACTGCTCAGACTTCCTTTTCTTATTTAAATTGTCCAATTTTATTTTTTGTAAACTTGCGAAATAACAAGTGTAGAGAAAGAATATTCCCTTCTTTTGTGCAAATTCAAAATCGAATCTCTAATATTTGAGTTGATTTTAGAGAGAGCAGTAAGTTATAGAAAGAGAGTTTGTTGGTTAAAATGAGCCAAGGAGGGTTACAAGTTGAGAATAGGGGACTTGCATATATTAATTGCATGTGAAAAACTCAATTTTGTTTGAGTTTTTTTTGGAAATTTTGCCAGCGAGAAATTTTAGTGGAATATCGTCCAAGCCTTCACTCACTGTGTTCTAGTGCCTCTAAAATTTGAAATTGATCTTCAAAAATCTCTTAAAAAGCTCTAATTTTTTAGAGAGAGATTGTGGGCTAGAAAGAGAAAGTGTTTTTTGAAAATAAGGTATTGGGGTTTACCATTTGAGATTCAGGGAGTTATGACTAACACCTCACAGAATGAATCATCAATAATAGTAATTGTACACAATAAAATTCAAATTTGTAAAAGAGACAAGAAAAATAGTGACAAAATATGCAGTATTTGTTAAATATTGAAAATCGATATAAAATCTCTGAAAAACTTCTTAATTCGCAAGAAAGTCCTCCGACTTTTCTTCTTCAGAAAAATGCTAATATGAGGTCTTAGCGGTTTGATCTTGGATTATATATTAAAGTAATTATATATTATTAATATTAAAGTAATTAGTAGATTCATGTATTTTAACATAAATTATATTTTACCAAAATTAAGATGATTAGTTATTTATATGAGTTCATATGGACACATTAATTAATAAAGTAATAAATTCTCAACATTCAACTTGGCATTATTAGAATTAACCTAAACTTAGACAATTGCATATGTCACTTCCTAATGATTCAACCTCAACATTAATATATATATAAATATAAGAGTTAAGATAAATTCAAGATAATTAGTTGTATCTAAAAGTTTAAAAGTCTATTATTTATTATTATTTAAAGATTCATTAATTGTACAATTAATTACATATTATCAACATTAAAGTAATTAATAGATTCATGTATTTTAACATAAATTAAATTTTACTAAAATTAAGGTGATTAGTTATATATATATATAATAGATTTAAGATAATTCAAGCTCATTAGTTGTATCCAAAAGTTTAAAAGTTTATTCTTTAATATTATTTAAATATTCATTTGTTGTACAATTAATTACATATTATCAATATTAAAATAATTAGTAGATTCATGTATTTTAACATAAATTGAATGTTACCAAAATTAAGGTGATTAATTATTTATATGAGTTCATATGGGTATATTAATCAACAAAGTAATAAATTCTCTAAATTCAACTTGGCATCATTAGAGTCAACCTAAGCTTAGAGAATTTCATATGTCACTTTCTAGTGATTCAATCTCAACTTTAATATATATATATATATATATATATATATATATATATATATATATATATATATATATAAGATTTATGTCTATAAGATAAAGACATTATAAATATTTTTTTATTTTAAAAAATTATATTATTATGCCATTTTATGTGAATATCCTTAACAAATTAGTCTAATCATCACAAATGATAAAATAGTTTCTAATTCTTTTAATCAAAACTTACCATAAATTCCTTTCTATGTCTTGTAGTATCATGTTATGATTTATGTGTATTTAAAATAATAATTATAACTTTATGTATTAATTATATAATAGATTCATATATTTATCTTATAACTAGAGGCATATATATAAAATACGTAAATTTACGATAAGTTAAAGATCATTAGTTGTATATATAAATTTAAAATTTTATTGTTTAATATTTTTTTAATTGGTTGTAAAATTAATTATATATCATCAAAATTAAGATAATTAGTAGATTCATGTATTATTTCTTGAATTTATCCAAATGTACTTAAAATGAAGAAAAACCTTTTTTTTCAAATTCTAATAATTAATTTTCTAAACACATACATTTAAGTAATTAATTCCAAATTAAAATAAGTACATGATTATATAATTATTGCATTAAATATATCAATTAAAATAATTTAAATATTCAAGAGTACAACTTCATTAATATCTTCTTATGGTCAAAATTATTTCATTGAAATATTGAAAAATAAATGTTACAAATATATATGTAGTTAAATGTGTTCAAAGTATGACTTTAAAATTAGTGACTTAAATTCAAAAATAAATGTTAGCAATATTTATGTAATTAAATATGTTGAATACATGAATCTATATATATATATATATATATATATATATATATATATATATATATATATATATATATGTGTGTGTGTGTGTGTGTGCACGTGACTATGTGTGTTTGTGTGTATAGCTATAAAGGTGCACCACCTTCTCTAACTGAACACGAAGAAATTCTGATTGACTTTGGGCTACTGAAGAACCCACCGATAGGAGGGAGTAAGTTGTAGCATGCTTTTTTACTTGAAGTGAGCAATTGTTCTTGCTAATTTGGTATGACTTCGAACAAGTGTTTTTAGCCCTAAACAGTTCTTGTCCCTGTGTAGTGTGCTGAACATGCTGGACGATTGGGTCCAAATGTTTACTTGGCTAGATCTAAGTGGAAGCCGACCCCATAGATACTTTTTGCATCCGTTGTTAATGTCTGTGCCCACCTGATGAATAGGGAACAGATTAAAAACGGAGGTTTTCAGCGATTTTGTTTCATCACAACCCTAGCTATGAGTGGATTATGCATGAACAATTTTTCAGCATCAAGTTAATTGTTATTAAAAATTGTTCGCCGTCATGCTTATGAACAATTGTTCAAGTGCATGTTCCTTTGTTTTGCTCATCAAATTTTGTTCTCGGTATAGGCGTGACCGCTGGTTGACTTGAACAAGAACATTGAGCATATTGCGGAGGAGATGGCGAACAAATTTCAACAGTTGCTCAATAGCTGTGATTATGTCAAGCCTGAGAATCTATTTAGCCCCCTCATGCCTGAAATTGTAAGCTGAACAGTTATGTTTTTTGCATTATGAACAATTGTTCATTTTGTGATTTTTTTAAAAACCTGGAACAATTTTTCCTAGCAACTCATCCTAATTTGTTACATTTTTTTGGGTCTGAGAAAGTTCTTTTTGTTAATATGCCATATGGAGCATTTCTTCCTATTTGCTATGGATTTGCATGCCAAGAAGTTTTATGCCTTAATAGCATGCCATGCGTGAAAGTCTTTGACAATGTTTATCGGATTGTTGGACTTTGGGGTACTTCATTGCCTAGTTCAATAAAAACAGTGGTTCACATGTGGACTTTGGGGAGTTTACTTGGGATGTCCCCAATGTTCCTATTCAACCAAATGCATGTAGCTATGGTATGTTCGTGATACGGACGAGGGAAACATGGATTGGGCATATACTGTAGGAGTGCTTCAACTGGACTACATTGACAACGGTAGACAGAAAGTCATTGCGCGACTTCTGTTTCAGATGGAGAATGCCATTTTGGATTACGTATTGTCTGAGGCCATAATTTGGAAATAGGAGGTAGTTAAGGGGAAAGGGGAAAAGAGGGCTCAATAAATAGTATTGCAGTTAAACAGTACTTGTATAAAATATTTATTTGATCATATTTATACCGATCAATAAAACATTCAAAGAGGGCATAGAAAAAGTGTTTAAGTTGTTTCTATAATAAATTCCCTTCTGAACACTTGTTCATGTCTGGATTGTTATAGTGTGAACAATTGTTTGTAAATCATGTTCTACAACAATTGTTCTACGGAAAATATTTACCACTACTTTACATAATGTTCATGTATACACTATGCATATAATATTTATTGAACAATTGTTCATGCACAACCATAGACAAGCTTAAATTCCTTACCAAGTATATACTAACAAAAGGGAACTGGAGTGAACACTTGTTCATGTGCAAGTGTTCTCCAAAATGGCTAACCACTCTTTTCTAAATTTGTCTCGACTATTCCTGCAACACTACTCCAAGAACTGGATGGACTGTTCCTCACAATATGAGTCGCAAGTCTACTTCGCAGTTGTCTTTCAAATTGTTCAGGGCTATGTCGTCACACTGCCTTCACAACTACGTCTTTTTTTGTTGTCTGACTTATTTCAAAAGGCTCTTCAACCGCTTCTGTGATCGATTGGGGTTCTCACTTAATTTAACAGTCTTGGCTAGAAATAATTGTCCTTCTGCCCCGCTTGGTGGAATAGCAACTGGGGATTGCAGCCAGAACAATTGTTACTAGTCATTTATGTTGGGGAGGACGTGAACAATTGTTCAGTAATAGCCAACCAAGAGAAAAAGTATATGTACTTCCTAGGGTGGAAATTGATTCCAGTAGACCGACAACATTTCTTCCCAGAGAGGAGAGCATTTGCGTCACACTTTCAAAGAGAAGGTTCAACTCATTTTCAACAACCGCATACACGTCATCCTTCATGCAAATGCTTGTTTTCAATAGAACCATCCTCCCAGTCAGATACTGGTATCATTCACCATACGCAGTGGGCTTATGCGGGTAATTGCTTGAAGTTGGAAATTGCAAGCCACTCTTAACCTGCTTAGTCCATCTAGACAGAACATATTGCGCTGGAAGAATCCTCATATTGCTGTTCCTAAGATATCCACGCATGTCCATAAACTTGAGAGCATGTCTACAAAAGACTCCAATTATCTCGAATATACGGCATGAGTAGTCCACAGTCAAAATGGCTGGGTCAACCCGCACGCAACACTCATCCAATTTTCTACCATCCGATTTTTCTTAATGTTTGAATACATTGTATGTTACCTACCTTTCTTTCAACTTTTGGAGCAACAACATAGGACATGTACTTGAACATTTGTCGATACTATTCTTGAAACATAGCAAATACATTGGGAGTATACACCTCTACCGCACTACGAGCCAATGGACTGCACACAAAATTCTTCAGCTTTAGCAACTTGCCAGATTCATAACAAGAACACTTATTTGAAAGCAGAAAAAATCATTCAAAATGCGGAAGTGAACAATTGTTCATGTTCAACAATAGCACGAACAATTGTTCAACTACCTATCACGTGCATGGAAATTCTGCAACTTTTCGGCCTCACGTCTGCTCTCAACCGTCCTGTAGAAGTGGCAGAAGAACTGTACTAGGTTGTGATCTAATTGGAGATAACCCTTGATGACGGCATTGCATGATTCACTAAGCTGTGTAGTTGCCATTCCAGTGGTGAAATGCTATTTGACTCAGGCAGCAGACCACTGCCTACGGACTCCATGGATCCTTTTCAGCCATTTATAAGGTCCAATGGGGAAGTATTGCTTCACCATCTGATCCTAAACGAAGTCAAATTCCTCTTCGTCATCAACATCATGCATTAAATAGTGAAACTTATCAGAAAATTGAGGGGTATACATGTGTGATAGATTTTTTTGGGCTTTCTGGGCATGAAAAGTAATGGCAAAATTGATCTAATTACAGAAGTCATTGCAGCGTCCTGTTTATAAATATGGTTTGAGAGGCCTTCTCTGACATGCACTTTAAGAAAGTCCTAAATAGCAATTCAAATGACTCTGTCATTTCATCGTACTGAAGAGCAGCTCCAAAGACACAACTTTAGTATGATGGTTGAAATCAACAAAGAGAGCTGAACAAACAAACGCTTGTTGTCAATACAGAACAGTTGTTCAGGTAGGCATTAATAATTGTTCGCATAATTTAGAACAATTATTCAATTACTTAGAAATAATTGTTACAGACAAACCACATGTGACTACAGTAACCCAAATGAGGAGGAACAATTATGCCCTCAGAAGAGAACAATTGTTCCCGGCATACCTACTAGGCGATAATTTTTATTCGTACAATAAATAATATCGAACGTGATTGAATTGCCGAAGAGGGCATAGTCTAACTTCATTCTCCCGTCACCATCAACCTCGATATTATAATAAAATGATGGGATGTGATATGCTTTGTAACAGAAATATTCTTGTAGTGTCGTGGCTTCTCCAACAGCCATTGCCGTTTGCCTTTTCGGTCGCCTTTTCTCGTACATGATCCTTGTGGTGAATCCTTTGTGATAAGCATAGCTATTGTATAATTCATGGGCATCCTCCAAAGTTGTAATCTCCATCTTCTTCATTTCTTCCCAGCACCATCATTAAATACTTAAGCCACTAATTAGAACAATTGTTCAGTCCGACATATATACTTATTGTTAACAATTGTTCTCCAACATTCCTTTCTTTCTCTCCAGTCGTTCTCCTTACTTTTCTTCGCAGTATTGGTAGATGTAGCATCAATGCAAGTATCTGTTGCGTGCATTCTTTCCTCATCGCCATCTTCACGTACGACCTTCAATGTAACATGGATCATTAGTTACTGTTGTGACAAATATTTTGAACAAAAACTCAATTCGTTTTACCGCACGCTTGCTACAGAGAAGGAATGCAAGCCTGCAACAAAAGAGGAAGAAAGACAATGCAAAAAATCAAAGAAAACAATTAGCCTAACATTACATCGGCCTTGGGTGTTTCTATACTGCCCATTGTCGAGGATAACGCTTGCCGCGAGAAAGCTTGAAGGAGAAGAAGAAAAGTAGAAAAGAGCAACAAGAATGACAGAGAAGGAGAAAGGGAACGTGAGGTTAAAGGTAAGAATATAGAAGCTTTTTCTTCTTCTTCCTTTAGCCGAATAGCTTCTAAGTTTGATAGCTGACATCTTGTATCTTTACAGTGACAAAATGAATCTACGCGAATATTTTTAGATTTTCTTTTTTGCCCCTATCTGCCCTAATCGTTAGATTAAATCACATCCTAGTTTTTTCTGCTTTGGGAATAGCTTCGTTTCTTTGGGTTCCGGGCTTCAATATTTGATTCTTGGCATGGCTTGATTCGCATTTCTGGAACAACCTGGTTCTTTAAATTGGTTGGTCTTTTATCTCGATCTTTTATCCCTTTTTGGTTATTGGAAGACGAAGAAAGAGCAGTTCATAATGTTCCACACATTATTGAAGAGCAAGTTTTACTCGAAAAGGTCAGACAAATTCCTTTTTGCGGTTCATGATTCTTGAAGGCTTTTGCCATCTATGTTTTTGGTGCACAAGCTACTCTAATTTTGCGTTTTACGATGCAACAAGTCGGCGATTAAGCTAACTAAGACTCGAATCGAAATGATTAAGCGGAAAAGAAATGCAATGCAAAAGTACTTGAAGAACGATATTTCTGATCTTCTGAAACATGGTTTAGATACCAATGCATATGGCAGGGTAATTATTCCACTTGGTTTTGGTTGGTAGATCATGAAGAATTTTTCCTTCATGCTTCGGTTTAAAGCTAGGATTCTCTCCTAACAGCCTGTAATGCTATCCAGCAATTCTTGCTCACACATTCCTTTACATTATGCATTATTTTCCTTTGTCATATTTTAGTTGATAGATCAGGACTACCGTTAGGACATGTTTGAGTCAAACTCCATTCGGCTCCACCTTGGTGTAGGTGTCGGCACGTTTAGCTCATACTAATGTGTATCAGGCTCGGTACGTGCCAAGTTGGAAGGAAACGTTCAATGTGAGAAGCCTTCGGTTTAGCCAAGGGGTACCTTAGTTCGTGGGTTCAGACAAGACAGCAGGCCATTTGGTTAGGCTGGTCTAAACGAAGTCAGTTGCGAGCAGTTTCTAGTTAGTTGGGAATGTAACCAACACGTTTCTATCCTTGTTAAATTTATTTTTTACTGGAAAAGGCTTAGAAGAGTGTGTGAAAACTAAGTCTGCTAGTCTTATTGTAAGAATTGTACTTTTGTTTTGTGTGTTAATATAAGGTTGGGCATTTTACTTATAAACTATGCATTCTTTCTGTTTCTTTGCAGATTTTCGGTTTTCTTTTGTAAATACACTCAAACGTAATAAAAACGAAGGTTGTCTAACCTAAATGGTTAGTGTCAGTGCGAGACCAATGTGCGGGATTAAATTAGTCTTGTGACAACTACATAGTGATTCTCCGATTTCTGGCTAAACATTTGGAGGGCAAGACAGTATAGAGTGCGACATTTTTTATTTGCGACAATGTTGTGCATTTGTCTGGTTATTATAAGTAAATATTAGGGCCTCAGTCTCTTTGGTCTTATCTAATGGATTTGAGATGCTCCAGACAAACAAAGAAGGACCAAAAGTCTTAGCACCTATTGAATGAGGGATTTGAATCTTGAATTAGTGTAGAAGAGAATGATACAATGTATATTATTTTTAATTAATTTTTTAAAAAATTATTCTATTTTTAATCTTACAATTAAATAAATGAATAACTCACGCATTGCGCAGACATTATTACTAGTGTTTCAAGAATAATTAGACCCAATTAAATTTAATTAATCAAGATTATATTATTTAATTTTAATAAAAATTGATTTATTATTTTCTCAAAATTCCTTTGTCTACCGTAACAATGCTAAGTCAATAGTAATCATTTGAGTAGCCATACTTCAGCACTGGACAAAGTAGTTGAACATGAAGGACAGACGTGTCATGGGAGATTTCCAAAAGATGTAGAAGCATGGGAGGAGATTTTAAAAAGAACGGATTATATGTAGACGATTTTGGACGAATCAAATCAACGTCTTTGAAGATTGTTTAGAAAGAAAATAAAAAGTCAAGAAGGTTCTAACCTAGTTCAAATAAAAGTGAACTCTTATTTAATTTTAATCGATTCAACTAAAAAAATTTAAATTCAATTGCATGTACAGTAAATAGTAAATATTAAGAGAAAAAACTTTTGAATTGCTGGATTTGTTCCTATATTGATAGGGTACATGAAATGTAAGTATTTTTATATTTTCTGTCACATTAATAGTATTTAGGAAATAAATATTGAAATATATAAAAATAAATATAATAAAAATATTAAAATGTGAGTTGTGATAAGTTGTAATAAGTAAGAGAGTTTGCAACTATTTTTGCACATTACTTTAAAAATAATATATTAAAAATATTAAAATATAAATTCTAAAATTAAGTTACAATAATTAAAATAGCTTGAGGATTGTTTCACAGATTATTCCCAATTCGGTACACAGAAGAGATATTAGAAAAGCATAAAGTACTATTGTACTAACATGGAAGATTAAAAAAAACTAAAGAGTATAGAAGCTAATACATTTTAGTTTTTTTTTTAAAGTATAAAAGTGAATTGTTTGTGTAAGAAGAAATGAGACTCAAATTAAAAAAGATAAAATATTTTCTAGTTTGTGTTGTAATCCAAGTACACCTTAATTTTTCTTTTTTCTCTTTCTTTTTTTTTTTTTCTTAAACATCATGGTGAAAGACTTCAAGCAAATCGAACCCTTTGAAGATCATCTAAGAGGGGAATAAAATTTGAGAAGGGGTCCAATTTCGCTCGAATAACAATAAAGCTTTAAATCATTGGGCTTGTAATAGCCCAGTGTCCTCCAAAAAGAGGTCTAAAACTTTTCTAAAAAAATGTTACAAGGTCTGTTCCAGATTATTGAATTTTTCTTAAGTTGCAAAAAACAGATCTCATTAAAAATATGTTCTTAATATTAAAATATTATTATTAATTTAACAATTTGAAAAAACATCGATGAAGATAAAGGACGTTGTGTGAAAGATTCATCAGTCAATCTTCAAGGATCACCATTGCAATTACAGCTATTGTAGATGATGTTTATGATATGAAGAGTGGGTAGTCGAGAAGAGTGATGGTTTGTTAGATCTGAAATATGTATTCTTAATAGTAAAATACTTATTTTTGTTGAAAATTTTATGTACTAATTATTTCATGAGTTACGAATAATTATGAACAATTGTTTATAATGGTTTTATTGGAAACTACTGTGTGAAAATACGACAATGCGTGCAAAGTTTCGATGAATAATTATTCAATCTTAAATAATTATTCACTTTTGAGTGAATAATTATACAATCCTTATTGAATAATTAATCAGTTCAATTCTATGTCAACAAATAATTATTCTTTGCAGTGTTAAAATACAGATTGGTCTCCACAACCAAGCAACCAAGATTAGAATTCACTTATAATGAGTAAAGTTTCACCATTAAAGGAATAATTGTTCACTTTGCAATGCAACACATACAAAGTTTTCAAATAATTATTCACTCATAAGTTAATAATTATTGAAAGTGAATAATTATTTTCTCTGTTATGAATAACTCTTAAGTGAATAGTTATTCACTTCACGATGAATATTTGATAAGTGAATAATTATTCACTTCAAATGAATAATTGATACATGAATGACAATGCATGCAAAGTTTTTGAATAATTATTCACTCTTACGTTAATAATTATATTAATTGATTTCTTATTCACTTTGTTATGAATTACACTTAAGTGAATAATTATTCACTCTGTATTAAATAATTGATCAGTTCAATCTAAATTAATAAATAAAGGAATAATTATTTACTTCAAACGAACATTCAACAAGTGAATAATTATTCACTTCAAAAGAGTAATCAATGCATGGATGATAATGTGTACAAAGTTTATGAATTATTATTTATTCTTAAGTTAATAATTATTCGCTTTGTTATAAATCACTCTTAAGTGAATAATTATTCACTCCTTATTAAATAACTGATTAGTTTGAATAATTATTTACTTTACAATGAGTATTTGATAAGTGATGAATAATTAATCTTTAAAGTCATTACTTAAAACAATGATAATTATTAAAGAAAAAGTCAAAGCAAATCATTCAATTTTTTTAAAAGATCTAATATTGAAATTCTCCACCATCAAAATTACTTTCTAAAGTCACAAAAATATTCCACTATCGAAATCATTTCTCAAGATATAAAAATCAACACAACGATTTTTTTACCTCCAGAAGTAGACTATTAAATATATAATTAAATCTTTTTTTAAGGTGAAGATTTTTGCAATGTCGAAAGTCTCTAAACATTCTAATAAAAACTTATAATATCTAACTTTGTTTTTGTTTAGAAGTGAATATGAGAAAATGAGTTTTGATCTAAAAAAAAAATTATTAAGGCTCGTTAAAACTGTTAGATATAAAGTAAAGATTTTGAAGAGAATAAATTATTTTATGCATCAATATTTAAAAAGTTTGAGAGAAGACAGAAAGAAGAGAGAGAAAGAAAGAGAATTTGATGAGAGTAATTAAAAAAATAGTTAGTGTTAAAAAAGTATTGATAAATTTTTTAAAATTTCAAATATCTTTCAAACGATAATTATTGAAAATATCTTTTATACTTCTCAATTGTAAAATAAAAAAATATTTATGACAGGGAAAATTTCTCGGCACATTATAAAAGAAAAAAGCTTCAGCACCTTCAGCCGAATCGGCCCCTCGCAACTAGTAGACAAAAGCTCCTTAATATTCTCTACAAAATTTTAGAAAAGATTGATTCTGTTTAACTTTGCAAGAAAAATTTGATTCATTTGCGGTGTTTGGCGAAAAGACCGACAGCTTAGGGCACTTTGATTTCCTCCCAACCCGGCTACCCTATTCACCTACCTACGTTATCCAAGTTTACCAAAACTGACTCCAATTTACCAAAGGGTGTAGTAGTACTAGTAAAGTCGACTCCAACATAAACCCGGGGCAGTAAAAAGACCACAACCGTTCTTCTTTCCTCCCCTGGGAGGAAGAGTACGTAGCAAACTGCTATCTTCAACAGGTAATCTTTCTCTGATAATCGTCTTGGCTAGTGAGTATCCAAGAATCAGAGATTTCTCAAACCTTAGTTCTTTTCAGGGCTTTTCAAATCGAGCAAAAGGTCGTTTCTTGCAACAAACTGAACCCTGGTGATCGTGAACAGGTGACTGCTGTCTTCCCCTTAAATTTTGCATTTCTCCTTTGAGATTTTGGTTTAGGGTCTCATGAATTTGTTTTGTTTTGACAACCTCGGTTGAAAAACGTTTTGCATTTGTGCAAAATTCTCTCTTATCTTTCATATTCGGTTTGCAAAATTTACTCGAGTATGCCCGCATGCATCCTTGTTAAATGGGCATTACTTATATGAAATTCCGGAACTTATCTGTGAAAGGATTAAAAGGAAGAATGTGAGAGGATGATGTGTGTTATTGAAAGGAAATTTGATATGTCAGTGTGGTGGTAATGTGAATTATCTGGGGCCGGGAAGGGTTCGGGGCAAAAATTTTGCTAGCTGAACGCTATTAGCTTGGGTTGAGGTTTTGGTTATTGCTCGGATCATTTGTCATTCTATTCATTAACTTTATTTGGTTAAATTAGGTATTTTAAAGCTCTTGTTTTATCACTTCCTTTTTTCCCGCCAAATTGCTGAGGTTAAATGTTGTTCCCTTAAGTGATCTGTGCACCTGTGAGAAAAACCACCTACAAAATAAACAAAAAAAAGGATGAAGTGATTCAACTTGGTAGAAGTGGTTGTAACATGTATATAGGGAGAGAAGGTAGTTAGTGCCATCATCAATTATAAAGGGAAAGAAAGAAAGGAAAATAGTTCTGGTTCAGAATAATTAAAATTGCATGAAGGAGACTTACTCAAAATGTGTCTTGACCAATAATCCGTTGAATTTTTCTATTTGTGGGAGACACAAATGTTGAAAAAGAAAGACAAATCTGAAAATATTTTAAGGGCATGGGCCCATTAACTGTTACTCTTGCATGCTTCCCATCTATTTGTCCATTTTCATTTTTCTAATACCAAGTACCTAGAGGTAATCGTGGTTGACCAACAAGATTCCAATTGGATTTCTTGCCAGGCATTTACACCTTTGGTCTGATAACCCCCCATTTGTTCAGGTCTAAAAATGACTGTGAAAGTTTTTCAAAAAGCTTTCCAAAAAATTCAGTAGGATTGCTTCGAAACAGAGACTTGATTGTTTTTGGTTCTTTAGTTTTTCCTCTTTCTATTGAGTTTTATTATTCAATTGAGTGGGGGGTGCCCAATTTTACTGAGTTTTGTCATTTTCTTCTGGCTGCAGAACATTTTGTTTCTGAATTCTGAATGCAGCAGAATTCTGCTTGAGTAGTTGATTTTGTCAGGAAGGTGGAGGAAATGGTTTTTGAATTTTCTTATAGGGGCTGTATTCCAGTTTAATTGAGCTAGATATGGCTTTGAATGTGAATCGTGTTGCTGATGAGGTAAAATTTGTTAAGAGGAAATTTGACAATATAGAAAATCCTGGGCAGAATGAGAACCCTTCAGTCTGGTTCTCAATTGAAGAATTGGAAGAGCAGTTAGTTGATTGCTGGGGTAACGAAGATACTCAGTATATTGAATATATAACAGGTCAACATGAGTTATTTGTTCAGGATGTTGGTAAAGATCCACAGCTCGAATTTTCTATTCAGGGTGCTGGTTATGATCCGCAATATGCATTATTTTTGAGTAATTTGGAGAAAGATGGATCTTCTTATGTGCTTCAGGCTAATGAAAAAACTGGGTTGAGCAAGTCTTTTAGGTATGAAGAATATGAGTCAGATGATGAAGGTCAAGAAGTTTCTGATAGTCTTCCAAAAACTCAGCGAAGAGAGCCTCAAATAGATAATGACTATGCATTTTTCTATGACAACCTGAGGGTTGAAGGTTCCAATGTGATTTGTCAAATAGAGAATCATCCACCTGTAGTATATGACAGTCTGGATCTACCAAAGGTAGATAGTGGTGCATCTCCTAGGGAGCAGAAGTCTGAGCACTCCTTTAATTTCATGTCAAGTGATAGTGTATGTTATCCCTTTCCACCACTTTCTGAGCCTTTTTTAAAGTCTTATTTACACTTCACTTTTCTTTTGTTCATTCTGGATTTATTACAGAAATTTCGTATCTGATTTATATATTTGTTCTTTCACATTTATTAAGTCAGAGGAAGAGAGCAGCAGCCCTTTTGGCAGTTCAAGTAGAAAAATACGTTCCAAGTTCAGGATGCAGATCATGAGAATTCTCAGCAAGCCATATGACAAAGAAGAGCATAAAGAGCTTATGAATGCAATAAGTGAGCAGAAACCTCAATATCGGCATATAGATTTGCGCTCTGGTGGGGTGCGATTCTATGCATCAAATAAAATGGGAAAATCGTTGCTTGATCAACATTGGAGTAAGTTGATTATTTTCCAGGTTTTTAGATGTTCACATAGGTGACTGCAATGACTAACTAATGACATAAATGAATTAACATTGTTGTAGTAGTAAGAGTAGTTTTATAACCAATCCATTGCAATTAGGACTATAAGAATGGAGAAATATTCAGATACTTTATTGACCTTGAAAATGTTTAATTGATGAGTTCAGGATATGGTATCTAGTAAAGATACAGGTATTACTTTTCCTATATTCCTTTTGTGGCTTGTCTAAACTCAGTTGTTTGTGCTTCTTCATTTTGCTTTATTTCACACTTTCCATTTCTGGGTTCCTGTGCTTGCTCTATACATCTGTAGCTTTTCTTCTTGCCTATTGCTTTCTGCTACTGTTTCTGCATCAAGAATTGCCCTATGAAGCTTCTCTTTTTTGAGGCCAAAGTCAAACAGTTAGTATCTTCTGGTCAAATGACATTATAACTGAAAATTGAGAAAGGGTGTTGGTTGCATTTTGTTTCGTTTTAAAACGCTCTTTTCTGTTTGCAAATTTTTGCAGACTAAGGAACAGTAAGAAAATTTATTTAGATAAAATTTCCTAACTTTGGGTTTGGAAAGTAGAAAAGTCTTTTCTATTAATAGAAACATGATAGATAAGTTTCCCATATGAAGTTTGGGGGTTCCTGCACTGTTTCCAGGGGTGACTCTTTGGGAGGTATCAGTGTCAGCCCTTTAGTTGGCAAAAATTTTCATCACTTTTACTCATCTCCTTCATCGCTCAACTCCTTTATGGCACTGCTGCACCTCCCCTCTTTCTCTGATCACACTAACTCTCCTTCTCTTCCGGTATCAACCATTCTTCTCTCATGCTTCTTCTCTTGCACCATAGATTCTTATTGAATCTCTGCTGTCTTTCTGACTCTCAACTTCTGGAGCCTTTAGGCTGGTAATTCATGATCAAATTGTATTTAAGAGAGGGCTAACCACGAAGAAGAATGGTTTTGTTGGCTTCCATTGTTGAAACTGCCTTCTCAAATAAATTGTATTTATCTCCTTCAGCAGATGTCCATGAAATTGGGGATCCAGGGTTTGTTTGTGGTGGTCCTGTGGCATTTTTGGTGGTGTTCATGCCTGTCCTAATGTTTGTTTGTTCTGCATTGACTAGGAGGAACAGTGTGGTGGCAGCACCACTTGCTTTATCCATTTCTTGTGGGTTGATTGAAATGGCAGATGTGAAAATTTGATTAACAGTAGGGGTAGCTTGGTAGAGATTTTTTGATTGTGGTAAGGACTTGTATGCCTTTCTAAGGAATCATCATAGTCTGTTTGGAAGTACTAGAGTTGTGGCATCATCTCCCAACCTTTTTAACTATGTCCCCTGTGTTGGCTGAGAGATCCTTTTTTCTGCTAAGGAGTTTATTGTAGAGTTTTGTTCTTTTCCAGTCTTGCCAATCTTTCTTCGAACCTCACTCCAGACTGATTTAGCACTAATAAGCTGACTGAGCTGCTTCATGAGCTTCCTTTATGACTATCTGGAAGCTGTTTACCTGCCATCTTAGATTTCCTTACCTATTGATTCATATGGCCCAGGTGCCAGGTTTAGTGTGAAAAACTGTTTTATAGTTTCTACTATATCTACTCTTAGAAGACCTTATAAGCCCTGAAATATGTTTTGACCTTTGTAGGAGTCTGAAGGTCACAACTTTCCTAGAGTTGTTATGTAATGCTTATTTCTCTTCACCGCTTTATAGATCATTCTGCTACTCTTTTCTGGATTAGATTTCTCCATACTGACAATGACTAGATTTCTGGATTAGATTTCTCCATACTGACAATGACTAGATTTCTGGATTAGATTTCTCCATACTGACAATGACTAGATTTCTGGATTAGATTTCTCCAAACCCCTTTCTCCCCATTCGGACCACCCTGTCTGCAAAACATATTCCTGATTTGCAGAACTTGGGCTGCTGCTGTACATTGTGGTATTCTTGCCATGGCTACCAACCCAAGATAATGTTGCAACTCTCATTCCCTCCCCCCTTTTCCTTTTGCTGCCAAAAACCACCATTACCCTCACCGTATCCTCCACCAGCCATTGTTCCCGCTTGATCAGTCAACTGCTCCTGCTCTTCCTCTGACTAGTGAAGCTACGCCTCCTTTCTTGTCTCCACAACCGCAGCCTAGGTATCCATTTTCTACTCTGATACAGAACCCATTTTTTTCAATTTTCGTAGCTCCATCACCACCTCCGCCGCCTCCCTTCTCCACCATTGTTACTTTTCTGGCTAACATCTCTTCTCTCATTCTTCCTCACTCTGCCTCCTCCGACTAACCAATTTCTCACAAACTTATAGCTGTTATTGTTTCCGTCTCCATTCTCTCTGCTACCATTATTGTTGCCATTGCAGCCTTCCTCTTCCACTGGTATCGTTACCACCACCATCAGAACACCTACTCCAAAACTGATAGTCTCCGTCTTTTCCCACTTGATATTGTTCCGTCTGACAGTAGCCCTCCCATGACCTACAGCAAAAAATGGCCACCAGGGCCACCGCCGCCCTGCTACACATTTTCTAATGTGGGATCTAAATGTACCATCGAATGGGGAGAGAGAAAAAGGGGGGGGTGGGGTGGGTTTGGGAAGAATTGAGTTTTGGTCAACAGCATTTGGGGGGAATGAGATTCTTGGATGATTTTACTCCTCTCTACTAGATCATGTGCAGTGTTTGTGCCAAGAATTGGCCGGATTCCGCGTGGAGATGGTGGCAGGGACTCTTTGTTCTGCACGTAAATTCTTCAAGGATTCTTAATGGTAGGATAAAAATATTAGGGGCTCAATTGGCTAAACATAAATAGTAGAGGGAGAAAATTGGCGAATTTTCCACTTTTGATAGAGCTTACAATAGGAAGACTTAAACCTCCTTGTGGTTTTTGTGACAGTTTGATTAGCCATACGTTGATTTGCTGGGTTATCTATAACCATTTCTTGTTCTGAAGTCATATCTAGGGCACTCCTTAATTGTCTATCGCTTTGGTCATTTTTAATTGGGCTAGAAAGGTACACTCATATTGCAGGTGATATGTTTGCTCTTACTTTTTCTTGAGATCATTTCATGCATAGATAGCCAATCTTCCATCTTAATATATATTACCCTCTGCAATAACCTCTTCAGATCTAAAACAGAACTTTTTCTTGAGATTTTACCCTCTGCAATAACCTCTTCAGATCTAAAACAGAATTTTTTCTTAAGATTGTGTCATGCATAAATAACCAATCTTCCGTCTTAATATATATTACTCGCTGCAACAACCTTTTCAGATCTAAAACAGAAGGTTAAAGCAGCAGCCAAAGATGACTTTAAACAGTTGAACTTGCTACGGGGCTTTTTCTTTTGGCTACAGGTAAGGATTCTCTCATCTTTTATACGCTTTTGAGACTGCTCTAAAATAAACTATTTTTCTATTGATTTCACTTTATTTTCGTCTAAATTGTGATTACCATTGCTCATGGGAGAAGGGAAAATATCTTAATTGGGATAATTTAATTTGATTGTATACCTGAAATTTTTGTATTACATGGTAACATGGATACATAGCATTTGTTGCTCGTCTAATGATTAAGAAAAATAACACCGAAAAGGGGTATGCATGACCTTCCGAGACTGTCTAAACAGATAATTAATCACCTTATACTTTGGGATTGAGAAATGACAAGTAACAATAATGATAAGTCCTTTATTTGCAATGGGGGTTAATTCCAGAAAAGTACCCTTTAGTCTGGGAATTTTGTCAATTGGGTGATCAATTTTTTGCAGTTAACAATGAAGGGTCAAATTATGCTGGCTGACCAAATGATTTGGCTGGAAAACATATGGCTTTACATGTTAGAAGGGTAGATATGCCATTTAATGTAATACATTTGAAAAAAAAACAATTGCAGGGGGAAAAAAATAAGGGACACGTCAGATGTATAATTTGCTTTTTCTCTCCTCCCCTATCTTCTTCCTCATCCCTGTCAATGATATCCAGTCCTCTGCCACTTCTTTCTCTTCCTCCTTTTCTTTCACCCACTACTTTTCCTTCCCTAACCACAATACTGGCACCATTATACCCTAATTTCCTTTTTTCCCTGAATATTTATATCCTAATTTCTTTGATTCTACCGCAGAAACAATTCAAACCTTTATACATAACTCTTCTTATGTATTCCTTTTTCATAAGCAAACCTAGTCCTTCAGATAAACTCCTTCGTTTAATTGAAATCTGGAACCAAAAATCACCTACTCAGCAGTAGGTGCAAGTAAGCAAGTCAGTTTCACCTTGAATTTTTAATTGCTTTCAGAGTTTCTTTGGGATTGAATTTTGTGTATGGCAACTATAGAAGATGAAGAATTGTTCTTTTGTCTGGTTTGCAAAAGCTTTATAAGTTGGAAATGCTTAATCCACACCGCTGCAATTTGATTAAACATAAAGCTGCTTTTATGTTTATACTTTTCAGATCCTTAAAATTTTTGGGGCTCTCCGTTTCCAATTAGTTTTCAGAAAAGTGTATGTGGTGATAAATGGTTTTACAGCACTAGCAAATGAAGATGTGTGGCTGGTGGTGTGTGCAACAGGGGTTCAAAGTGGTTTAAGATGGGGGTGCCATGGGCTATAGGGAGTTCTAGTGGCAACCGATCTAGGAGGAGGAGGAGTGAAAGAAACAGAGGAGAGATTAACAGTGATCAAGAGTGGGCATGGGGGAGAGGAGTTGATTAACAGTGATCAAGAGTGGGCATGGGGGAGAGGAGTTGCTTGGGTAGGAAGGGGCGAGTTCCAAGGGTGGTGGCAGTAGGAGAAGGAGAAGGATGAGACAATGGAGGAGGGGAAAAAGAAGAAAAATGGATTTTCTCTTCTTTTTTCATTTTCTTTGGTTAAGCAAAGTGTAAAATTGATATTTCAGTTTTAATTTAAATTTGACATTTCAAATTTTCTGATCAAATCATTTGGTCAGCCAGTGTAATTTGACCCGCAATTGTCAATTGCAAAAGATTGGTCACTCAAATGACAGAAGCCCCAAACTAAGGATACTTTTTTGGAATTAACCCTTCTCAATGAGTATTAAAAAGATGCAACGACAAGTAACTTTACTGGCACATTAAACTGGTTTACTCAAGAACTATTGATGGAGTGTAACAGTGACTATTGGGTAACAAAAGCATGCCTTTCCTATTAATTCAATTTCATTGACCATTTCAGGTCTCACTTTGAGACTACTCCTTACTGCAATTTCAAGGTGATATCTCAGTTGATTTGAAACACCTCTCTTTTGTTCATAAATTGACGTCTTTCCATTATCGTTATCAAAACTATTTCTGTAAGAGTAGCTTTTTGTCTCTGTTCTTGTACTTTCAGTTATTTTAGTAGCTTCTTCTTATGCTGAGATTTGGTGTTTATTGCTTCAGAATCTGACTCGGGAAGGATCATTCATGCCCTGGAATGATAGTGAATGTCTCGCACTGCGGCCACAAGCTTGCTAGAGTTTCAGTGCTCAAATTTCTGAATATATATGTGAATGAATGAGCACAGTTTGAAGGAGCATTGCCATAAGCAGTTCGATGTGCTGTGGTTTATTGATTCTCTGTTAGTTAGTAAATTAAAGGTAGCCACTCATGGGATAGAATTGTACGCATTCCCTTTATTCTCTTTTTCGGTGTATATTACTTCCTTGGTAAAAAATTTAATATCCACTTTTCTATTTATTTTACATACAAAAGTATACATCCAATTTTTTACGGCAAAAGTACGTGGGAATCTTGAATTTGGCCATCATTTTAGTTAAAGCAGATGCCCAGTTTCTGCATGCTGAAGCTTAATATATTCTCTCATTCTTGCATAGCCTTATGAACGAAAAATTTTGCAGGCAAAACTCTATCTGTCGATGAAGATAGATTATATTCCTCCTGCGCGGGGGGAGGGGGGGGGGGGGAGGTGGACGATTTGGGGTATGGTAGTGACGTGGAAAAGCACTATAAATAATAAATGCCTTTAATTTATTTATTTGTGGCCTTTCACTGGTACTCCGGAGTGAAAGTCTCATGGATGGTCCAATGCGCATGGCAACATCTATAACTTGTGTGCTGTTAATTTAGGGGATAATTGTACGATTTAGTTCCAGTTGTTTTAATTCTTAGACAGATTAGTCCTTATAGAAATATTTTAACTTTGTTTATCCCTTACCCATTTTCGAATAAACGTATTAGTCCTTTCGGTGAATTCTAGAGGATCTTCTTGCCAAACCAAGCATGTGCCATTCACGTGAGGCAAATTTAAAGGTTAAATTAGTCAATTCAGGTGCCCCTCCTCCCTTCTCTCTCACATGTGACCCAAGTGATCCATCTCGATCTCGCTATCCATACGGTACACTGTACACTGCTTTTTCACAGGAGACTTTTCATTCTCTTGCGTACTACAATACAACTTACACTCAAGCACCATTCAATAGATTTCATGTGGGTTGCACACCAATTCCCTTCCACGCATAGAGAAAGCCTAGAACGGAGTAGTGTACACCCATTTCATTGCATAACGCATAGACATAGCTACTACATAGTCTATGTTTTAGTTGATTAGCTTCAACTTAATTTTATTAAGAAAAATTTCTACTTCGAAGAGACCCCTTTGTTGGATTGCATAGGTTGTTGCAATGTCACAACTAATGGGCTACTGACAACATGCTTTCCATCCGACCATGCCATTGAACCACTACTCAAACTCGAACTTCCCAGTGACAGTTTCACTGCCGCATTGTCAACTTTCTCCAGAAAACTCCTGAATGTAAGCTACTCAGGCTGAATTGTCATAGTGGTCCCACTCGGAGGTCTCACTGTCACCTTATAGATTGAATTGGCATCCCCAACATTAGTAACCGTTCTGATGAAATGCGTGGACATCCTGTGCTTCTCGTACTGTTAGAAGACTGCCGACAGAGATGGTTAGTTCAGATTCCCAACATGGCCGGCACTTTTAGCCCCTTTGCAACCCCGGACAAGATGTTGAATTCAGTTCTGCGTTTATCAGATGGAAGTCTGCTAGGCCCAATGCCATTAGGCCAAGCAACAAGAATATTTAATTCAGGCGCAATCAGATCAGGCATCAAGATTTCTGCCATCTCTGGATTAGGTCCCCGTGCAGAAAATGAAGGCACAACAACTGCTGGCCATACATTCAGTCGAGTGCCTCTAAAAATAATCGTGGCCATGGGCAGTGATTTCGACCTTGAAGCAGTAGAGATGTACTTCCTTATCTCGTCACCGTTGAATGCCCCAACTGCCGTAGCAAGCAAGACATGGCAATCAGTGAATTTGGAGTCAAAATGGGGCACCCCGAATTGACTAATTTAACATTTCAATTTGCCTCACATGAATGGTACATGGTTGGTTTGGTAAGAAGATTCTATAGAATTCACTGAATGGACTAATAAGTTTGATCCAAAATAGGTAAATGATCAAAAAAGTTAAAATATTTATATAGGGACTAAACTGTCCAAGAATTGAAACACCCGGGACTAGATTGTACAATTCTCTTAATTTAGGTGATAATCTGCTACAGAGGATCGGATATATTAGACATTTCGAAGAATAATTCCTTTATAAGAAATATTAGATAATTTGATGCCATCGTCACAAATGTGATTATATATTAAATGAATAATTATATTTATTCCCTTAAAATTTTTTCGGACTATATTTCTTTGTTTGAGAAAATAAAATTTTCTTTAAAATTAAAAATTTAACGTTTTTTAAAAATATAGATTTACCCTTTTGTGTTAAATCACCAATCACGCATGTTAAAATTTTAATCCTTAATTTTCACAGTTAATTAATGAGTGAATAATGAATCTGTCATGAAATTAAACTAAAATTCAAAATTATTCTTCCCAAATTTATGAAAATTATTATTATTTGGGGGTTGGGGGGGTTGGGGGTGGTGGGGTTTAAGCCTGAGTGACGGCTGAATGGACAAGTTAGTAAGAGTAAAAAGCCCCTTTCTTGCATAAAAATCCGTATATTAGCTACATATACTAACTTGTACTTTATTAAACTTCTTCCTTTTTTATTACACTCTAAAATTCTATTCATCGAAGTCCGTTAAAACAAAAAGAAAAAAGTAAAGGAAAAGAAGCCATTCTTGCATTAATCATGACGGTAATTTTAAACACATAAGAAACCTCTATTACAAGTCATTATTGGACAATAGCTAGGGTTGTTCATTCAGTTTTTCGGTTCGATTTTCGATTCAATTTTTTTAAAATTTTACAAAATTGAACCGAATCGAATTTTTTAAAAAACTGAACCGTTCGATTAAAAATCAAAATTGAAGAAAAGAGAAAAAGAACGTATTTCGGTAATACGTTCTTGAGGTAATTTTATTTTTAAAAATTATTTTTTATTGAAGAACGCATTATCAAAATGCGTCCATATATAATTTTTTAAAAAAATTCAATTTTCGCTTTGATAATAAAAACCGAAAATCTAACCGAATTTCTTTCTAACTCAAAAAATCGAACCGAAGCGAATTGAAAATCAGAAAAACGGAACTGAAATGTATATTTCGGTTCGGTTCGATTCGATTTTTCAAATTGCACCAAATAATGAACACCCCTAATAATAGCCAAGAATAAAATTGGTTGATAAATTTTTCTTTTTTACTCCATCATTTCAAAATATAAAGTCTTTTGGTATTTTTTCTTTTCTAAAAATATTTAATCTTTTACAAATTTTAAAAATTATTTTTTTAAAATTACCTTATTTATTAATATAATTTATCTATTCTCTCGTGTTCGTAGAGAATAAATTAAAATAATTAAATAAAAAAAATATCTCTTACTTTTTTATATTTTGAAACGAAGTAACAAAGAAAATTTTATTTGTGCAGGGCAGAGAAGCGCTGTAATGGACCTTTTCACCAGAGAGTGGATGTTCCACTCTACAAAAGAGTTGTCGCCCAACAGATGTAAGATAGAGTGCAAGAATTGCGAAGATCCGTTTTAGGGTAAAATGTGTATATTCGCCATAGTGGTTTTACTGTACTGTTGTACGTTGATGCCTCTGACTAATGAATAGATCCCATTTTTTGTGAAAATGAAAATTTTTATTGTTAAAATAAAAGGGTTAACAATACAGAATATCGTCTCTGTATTATATTGGGGTTTTTAAATACGTGAAAATTTTGTACTATAAGATGGCGAAGACAAAATTAATTACAAATTATACTAAAATACTAGCCCAAGGTTGGAATTATTTTTTTAAAAGAAAAGAATCATCAATAATAGTAATAACAGTAACTAAATGCTAGTCATTGAGAAATATCACCAAAAGAAAAAGAAAAGAAACATAATCATTAAAGAACTAAAATTGAAGCATTGCATTCTTCTTTCTTATGAGTAAAACATTGCATTCCAAAACTTATTCATGTATTCTCTACTAGTTAGGGAACCTGGTTCATGATATTAAGAGGCTCCTAAAATTGATATATTATTATAAATTTAAGCATCGGTAACATATAATTAAAGTGAAAGATGCTATCAATATGTTTAGAAAATAACAATATAAAACTAATGAATAAAAATAAGAGAGAACATAGAGAGGGAAAGTAGAATTTAATAATTAAGACTCATTAATCTTATTAATATCTTCATGTGACTCTATATATATGTTTATAATATAAGAGTTTATGGAAACCCAAACTCTAATAGGAAAAAAATTAAATCCAATCACGAGTAATATTTTAGGAGTTTAGTTCTCTTCAAAATACTAACTAATATGAATATCCACATACTTTATTAATTATTTCATAACACTCTCCTTGGGTGTCTATAAGTTAAAGAATATGATTCGTTAAACTTTTACTAGAGAAAAAAATCTGAGAGAAAAACATCTTGTGACAAAAAAAAAGTACAATATTATGTTTTTACTTTGTTTAGAACATCATTAAGTCAAAGCAATGAAAGTTTCAATGCTCCAATATTGTAGTTGGTATGTCTTAGTAAATAAATCTCCATAATTATCACTTTTAATCGAAATCATTGCATATCAATTTTGTTCTTCTTATAAAGAATACTTTGTCCTATCTCCTTCAATATATCTCCAAATTTTATTTCAATTTGATAATATAGTCGAAATTTATCTCATAGAGGATATTATATAACTATCTCAGATAAAATTATTAATTTTGATCGCACATTTTTTTCAAACAACCAAATGAATCAGTATTTTTTCAACATGAATTGAAGAGTCTTTGCTATGATAAATATCATAGCATCACTATGTATGCATAACTTACTTTGAAATTGTGATTTGTATGCATCACCACTCTCTTAATGTATTAAAAGAAAAAGGAAGACTTTCATGTAACAAATGTGAGGCTATATGAATATTAGTGAAATAAAATAAAAGTCACCTTGTATTGGTACTTTTAACTTTTAATTTTAAACAAGATAACTCATTCCTTAAAAATTATATAAAAGAAAACATAAGAGCCTCTTTGTTTTCTTTTTTCATTTTCCCTTCTTTTAGAACAGCTTCAATATGTAACTGAAAGCACAGCTATGAGTGGGAATGAAAAATTGGAAGGTTGCGTTCGGTAACAGCAAGAACCAGAAAATACCAAGACATTAAACTCTAATTGTCTCTGCAATACAAAGAATAAAAAAAAAAAGAAAATAAAAAAGACTGACGAAAAAGTTGGACATATTTGCAATGTTTGTTGCGGAGGGATGTAACGGTTGGGTTGCTGAATTCTTTCCAATATCTGCAAACAAGGTGGATTTCCTTCCAGGCTTTAGCTAACATCTAGGTTTTATCAAAATTGACACGTGGGTGGGATAATTTAATATTAAATCTGATAAACAGTAATTTTTTTCTTACGATATGAAATGGGATTAAAATAAAATTTGTTACTGAATTTTAAAACGGAAAATTGTCTAAATACAACTAACCAAAAAGAGTATAAGTGAAAATATTCTCCTTCGTTGCAGGCTTCTTCTCAAACTCATCAAAAGTGGGTAGTCTACAGGAGGCTGAACCATGGCGAGCATGAACAGGTGGTGACTTTTGGCTTCCCCTTATAACCTGCATTTCTTCTTAACAATCTTGGTTTAGGGCATAAAGAATTTTTTTTCCTTTTCTTTTTTTTTTTTTTGTTTTCACAAGCTGGATATGAAATCGCTTTTGCATTTCTGCCATGATCTCCTACCTTCCGAATTCGTTTTGCAAAAATTTAGTATGCCCACCATGCATCCTTTTTAATTGGGTTTTACTTCTGGTATAAAAATTTCGGAACTCCTATTTGGCAGGGATTGAAGGGAAGAATGTGAAAGACTGAGATGTAATGTTGAAGGAAAAGCAGATTTGTTAAGGTGGGTTTACTTCTGAGTTATCCCCGCCGGGGGAGGGGGAGGGGGAGGGGGAAGATAGTATGGGGAATTTTGTCTAGGCAAATGCATCAAGTCAGTTTGTCCATTTTCATCTTTGCAACACGTTACTTGATATCTTGCCAGGAATTTTCACCTTTGGTCTGATAGCCCCCATTTTTTTTGGGTCTAAAAATCATAGAGAAATGCTATTTTTCACGAAATTCTCCAAAAAATAGAGCAGGGATCTTTTTATTTTTTTTGGTATAATTCTTCCTCTTTCCGTTTGAGTTTAATTAATTATTTAAATGACAAGGAATGCCCCATCCTAAAGGGATTTTTCTTTTTCTTTGGGCTGCAGAAACTTTTGATATGCGTTCTGAATGAAGCGGAATATATACTGCCTGAGTACTTGAAAGGTAAGCAAGAAAAAAAGGTTTTTTGGATCTTCTATTGGGTTGTTTCCCAGTTTGAGTGAGCAAAAACATGGCCTCGGAGTCGAGTGATGTTACTGACGATCTAAGATTTTTTAAGAAGAAATTTGGCAATGATGAAAATCATGCTAGCTTCTCCAAGGAAGCTTTCAGAGAGCAGATGACTAATTGCATGGAAGATGCAGACAGTGATTATCTTGGATATATTACAGGTGAATACATGTCCAGTCGTTTTGATCCACAACTTGGATTTTCTGTTGATGAAGGTGAAGATCCAAATCATGCATTGTTTTTTAGTAATCTGAAGAAAGAGGGATCTTCTTATGTGCTCCAAGCTAATGAGAAAACTGGCTTGGCCAAGCCTTTGAGGTTTGAACTATATGAGCCATATGAGCCAGATGGTTTGAAGCATAAAGGTCAAGAAGATTTGGATAATGAGTTTGCATTTTCGCATGACAACATGAGGGTTGAAGGCTTCAACGTAGTTCATCAATGTAAGAATAATTTAGTTGTAAATGATGATCAGAATCTGCCAAATTCTCAGACACATGATGCTTCATCTTCAAGGAAACAGGAATCTAAGCAGCCCATTCACAGCGAAACATCGAATAATATCGTAAGTTATCATTCAATAATTTGATCGAATTCCTTCTTCTTTCGTGTTCTTTAAATATACTGCAGAAATTTAGGATCTAATTTTCTATTTTTGCTCTTTTAAATTTATCAAGTCCGAGGGAAAAAGCAGCAACCATGGTAGCAATCCAAGAGAGACAAAACATTCTAGCTTTAAAGTGGAGATCATGAGAATCCTCAGCAAGCCATATGACAAAAAAGAGCATGAAAGGCTTATGGAGGCAATCACTGTGCAGAAACCTCAAAACAAGCATATTGATCTGCGATCTGGAGGGGTAAAATTTTATGCATCAAATAAAATGGGAAAATCATTGCTTGATTATCATTTGGGTAAGTTGATTATTTTCTAGGCTTTTTCATATTCACATAGTTGATTGCAATGATATTAATGAAAATCACTAATGCATTAGAAGTATTGTTTATCCTATATGAATATATATATTATAGACGGAACAGAACTTTCATTTTAAAGAAGTAAAAATTTATATTAAATTATACAAAGAAAAGTTTAAAATATTGGAGGATGAATTTGAAAAAATATGTGACTACAAAGTTAAAAAATATATACGTACAAAAAGATTTTCAAAAAATGTTTGTGGCGACCCCCCCCCCCCCCCCCAACTCCCCTAGTTCCGTCACTAATATATATGTAAATGCCATCTATAGTCATTTCTCACTTCTTCTCTACTTTCTTCTATTGCTCTGGTGATCACTTTTAATATTTGAGCTAGAAATTTGGCATATTCATAGAGCTAGTGATATGTTGGCTCTTAGTTTTTCTTGAATTTATATTTCACATGAAAACTTCAATCTCTATATATATATATATATATTATATTACCCTCTGCAATAACCTCAACAGATCTCAAAAGAATGATTCAAGCAGCAAGTGATGATGATCTTAAACAGTTAAATTTGTTACGTGGCTTTTTCTTTTGGCTAAAGGTAAAGTTATTTTTCTCTTGATTTCACCTTATCTTGTAGCTAATTGCAATTAGTATTCATCGGCTGTTGCTTTAGAATCTGACTTTCGTTAGTTGATTAAATTGCATGAACATCTGTTCTTTAGAATCTGACTCGGGAAGGATCATTCATACCTTGGAACGTCGAAGAATGTCTTGCTGTGCAGCCAGAACCTTGCTAAATTTTCAGCGCTCGAATTTCTCCGTGCATCTGAATGATGAAGGCTATATATATTTTGAAGAAGAATTTTGAGGAACCTAAGGTGAAATTGGTGAAGGTTTCTAATGCTGATGTATTTATTTGGGACTTCGAAGCTCAAATGTTGAAATGAAATATTGGAGCAGAAGCCATAAAACAAGTCGTGGGTCAAGATTCGACTCTTAGGAAGTTCTTAAAATTATATTAGGCGAATAATATCTACATAGGATTTACATAAATCACAGATATCTGCGATATGCTTTTACTTTTTGGCATAAATCAATAAATAGATAATTGGGACAACCAATTTATTTAAACACAATCCTTTGTATTTTAATTCCTTTAAAGTTAGATAACTAATGAATGTTTTCATTACATCGAACCTTTTCTAAAAGTGTTTGAAAACGTGTTTTTAGAATATTTTGTTTTAAAAATTCGTAAAAATAATACTCTGTTTTAAAAAAATTAACAAATAAAAGGATATTTAAATATTATTTCCTATTTATTTCTTTTAAAAATATTTAGATAATATTATTTAAATATTTAAATATTATTTCCTATTGATTTCTTTAAAAAATATTTTAGATTTTTAATAAAATATAAGAAAAAAACATATATATACTCCCTCTGTCTCATTCTATTTGATATTCTTACTATATTTGAAAGTCCCAATATAATTGACATTTTCCATAAAAGAAATTTTTTTTAATATATTTTATATTTTGATTTGACATAAAGTACATGCTGGCTCACATGTTTCTTATTTTTTATTATACTATATTACTTTTATAATACAATTTAAATTTTTGCATAAAACTCCATACTCGGTCAACCCCTGTCAATTTAAATGAGACGGAGGGAGTATATATATATATATATATATATATATATATATATATATATATATATATATGAAACAAAATAAAGAAGATTTAATAAATCTCAGCGTTGTCAACTATACTGGCAGATGAAATACTGTACCCCCCACCCACCCCCCGGTCCTCGGGGCAAACAATCTTCTCTCTCAAGCCCACTGCATAAGAGCTTGATTCATGAACCAAGCAATCTTAAACGAAAAAAGCTATGGCGAAAAAAAACATAAGAAAGAGGAATTGCCTTCCAAAAAAATAACTTCTGCCTTTGAAATGTTTTAAGAGCTGCATTCCATTCAAATTTACTGCTATTGCCTAATGAATTGAATAGGATTTGAATTTGAAAATTTTGTTTAAATTTCGTAAAAATTGAATTATTTGTAAAAATATATGTGAATTCTAATTTCTAAACTTAAAACTTTGCATTGGGTTTTGAAATCAAACATTTATCCAAATATAGTCTAGATGAATCTATCTTACACCCTTAAAAATGGAAGTATCTTCTCCAACTTCACCCAACTCTAAAGACAAATCAAATTATTACTTCATTTACTTGACATTGAATATCTTATTTTAATTTGGCACAAATATTGAAGAGATTAGTTTAATTATAAATAAACTACTATTACATCTTTATTAATTAAAGAGATTAGTAGTGGAATCCGTGTATTAGTTGATCTTAAATTCTTAAATTAGAAGATTCAAATAGATAAGTGATGGGACTATTGAGTTAGTAGAATAATTTTCTTAGATTAAAGAGATTAGTATTGGAAGTTTAGAGAAGATGTATGACAATTTTAAGAAAGACATTCTAAAAGGAAAACTTGAACATTCAATTTCGAATGGGATGAATAATTAAAAAACGAATAAAAGATAACAAGGAAAAAAAATACAATAAGTAGACTTTTGCTTACTTCTTTATTTTCTTGATTCTATCCAATTACAAATAAGATAAGTAGAATTTTTAATTCTAAAATTTATTCATGCATCCTTAGTTAGGAAATCATTTCACACTTTTATTTTGATAGTGAAAGAAATCCCAAGAATTCAAGGCCGTAATAATATTTTCTAAAATGAATTAAAAATGAAAAAAAATCAAACTCGATGTTATGAATATATGAATCATGTGAATGTCCATTATTCTAAGTATTAATTCATATTTGAGGTTATAGAATACGAAATATTAGAGGTTATAACTAAAGTTGTAACATCCATTATTTATAAATCACCATCCTCATTGCCTTCATTATCCTAAAGAACATTGACAATCATAGAAAATAAATTACATAAGCTAAAGAGAAGTCTCGTAATGACCTGTAATGAGAAATGTCACTTCCAACTCTATTAATAAGAGCATATAGAGTAACTTGTAAAGTGAATGTATGGTGACAAATTCTCAATGCAATTATAGGTTCTTTCTATGCTTCTTGAGCTCTCTTTTTCTCTTTCATTGTTATACTTAAAAGTCTAGTTCATTGTTATTTTATAGTTAGTTTCGTATTCATTATGATCAAAATTTTGCAGACTGTTATCAGTACGAGTCTCTAGCAAGAGCTATTTGAAGTTGTATTAAAAGTCGTAGAAGTTGTTATCAAGTTTCTACTCTCGTTTGAGGATTTTAAGATTTGAGGTTAGTTCTCCCTATCATAAATCTTCATTTTCTTAGTTAATGTTTATGAAACTTGAGTTTATAATTCTTGATATTGTGGAAAGAAATGATCTATTATAGATATATGATGTTAAAATTCATTTTGGATATGGTGGATCCTGAAGTTACCACTAGTAATAAAATATCAAAGCTACTTGATCACTTGGCGATATTTTAGAAAAAATATAAAAGCCATCAGAAGATAGTTGTTATATAAATGTCAGTTGTGATTGGGTAAACTCATGGTTACAAAATTTTATTTCTATCAGTATATATAAACTTGTCATGTTAACATTCCTGTTCAATCAAAGTTTTATGGAAGAAATATTATGAGTGATATGATAAAAAAAAAATATTATTCCTTTTCATGTCTCAAAATATCCTCCTGCAACATCAATATTGAGAAAAATATTTTTTTTATTCTCACAAGAATGATCCATTGAAATTGCAGAAGAATGAGAAGTTAAGACATGATGAAAAATCTTGTAATGCCCCACTATTAGTTCTATGATATTCCTTGAAGTGAATATGATTAGAACTTATTATTCATTTATGAAAGAGACTTTGGCTGTGGTAGAAGTATTCTTCACAATTATATAATTAGTGAAAATGACTCGTCAAATTCTTAAATCACGATTTCTTACTCGAAGTGAGAAAATAACGAGAAAGGGAAAGGAGAAAATTATGATTTAATATTTTATAAAAATATCAATGCATTTTTAAAGTATATTCATCATGTACCTATTGTATGCTATTATGTATCAATCGAGAATGAATCATAGAAGAGTTATTTCTTTTCAAAATTATGCGATTGATAGTAATTATGATACATGATAATGTAACCGAATTTTCTGCATATCTATGGGAAATTTTTGAAATCTTAGTTGTTGATAAAATTGTTAAAAACTATAAGTTACTATTTTGTATTTCTTATCATTTTGTAGATTTTCAGTTTGCATATTATGTTATTTAATTTTGGTACTCTGTCATCATTGGATTAAAATTCATGAATGGCAAACTTGATATACTTTTTACCTATAGTGGTTTATTCACGCATGTTTAAAATATATGTTCAGCGTATACACGATAATGGTAGTTCTAGAAGGACTAGCTAATTATTAACTCTAGAAGAGTTAAGTTAATTAAGCATATCTTCATTTGAAAGATGAAATCCTAGTATGTAATGCATTTTAATGTATCGCTGAAAATGGTTGAGTGTTAGATATATTCTTAATAATGAAGATTATATTGAGACAACTTATAAATGGAGTCTTGAGATCAATGCATTACTACTTTTGTTCTATAGGATAATTTGTAAAATGATTCCTCTTTCTTGTCTTATACCACGCCAGAGTTTTTAAGTTGCATATTGAGTAAACATGAAGTTTACTTATCTAGATAATTTATTAGTTGACATGACTGATTAAACCATCTTGAATCATTAAAATATAAAAATAATTAGGGATTTGAAAAAAAAAAATTACAGAACCGGATGGTCTCCTAATATGAAGAATTCTCACGTGCTACTTGTTTTGTATGTAAATTAATTTTTTGAACGTTACTAGTACTAATTTGGGGTGAATATGTTAATTTTGAGATCAATATAAAGAAATTTTTTTATTAATGTATCAACAAAATAGTCACATATATACTTTTTATTTTTGCAATCCGTAGTTTGCAATTCATCGATAATGAGCTCATATTTACATTCTCCCAGTGACACAATTTATTATAATAATATTGGTTATGTAAGCCCTAAGGGCAAATCATGTAATTTTGATTCATGACAAATATTGATGAGAACTAATATGTTTATATTGTGTGATAGGATTTGTGAAGAAAGAAGTTTGAAGTCTCATTGCCTTCAAAAGGAAGAGCAAAGAACAACCTCATTAAGCTATGAGTCTTTTGAGGTGTATTCAAAGATAAACTCAAGGCATTGAAGACTTGAAGTGTAGAGTAGGTATGATGATAGGTAATATCTATGTGAACTCTACACTTGTATGTCTTGGAGTCTATTGAATGCATAAGAGAGCATAAAAATTGGTTTCTTAAGTTTAAAAAGACTTTTGAATGAATCTTTAGAAAATATGGTTTTGTGTTCTAAAAGTTTTTTAAGTAAACTTTAAATGATCAAATGAGTTTGATGATGGTTTTCAAACTTATATTTGTCTATATAAGTTATCCATAGATATCAAATGTATTTCAAATATTTGGAAGATTAGTTTCAAATGGTTTTACAAAGTTTGAACACAATTCCATTAAATTCGGTCGTCCGAATTTGGTAGCAAAATTTACTCTTGTTCTTCCGAAGAAATTCGGAAGAAGATTCGGACGCATGAAGAAAAAATTCGGTCGTCCGAATTTTGGTCTTCAAACATGGTTACTTGTTCTTCCGAGAGAAATTCGGAAGAAGATTCGGACGTAGCGAGGAAGAATTCGGTCTTAGAAAAATTCGGACGCGAGAATCGATCGTCGAATTTCTGAAAGTAGCAGATTAACTAGCCGTTTTATAGTTTGTTTCAACTGATTTTCAAATTCTATAAAAGCTATAAACGTGCAATCTTTTGCAAGAATTTACAATTTGAATATTCTAAGCTTTCAAAAGTCAATTACAAACATTTCTCAAGCTCTCTTACATCTTGTGCATTAAATTGATCAATCCAAAGACATCAAAGTGTGAAGGTGCAATTTTGTGTAAATTCTACCAACCGAGTGGTAACATCTACACACTCTTCTTTACTTAATCATTTGTATTGTTCTACTAGCTCTAGCAAGGTTATCTTGATAACATAAAACCCTTTAGATAAGGGTGATCCTTGAAGTTGTGATTCAAGGTTGTTTGAGATATAAAACCATAGGTTGGTGAGCCTTGTTTGTAAAAATTACAAGTAGAGGTTGTATGTGTAAAACCAAAGTGTGGTGAACCTCTCCCTATGTCTGTGAACTTGAGCACATAGTAGAGTTATTGAAATCCTTAAGTGTATGCTTAAGGTAGTGGAGGTAGATCTTGAGGATCGAACCACTATAAATTGTTTGTGTTCATTTGTTTACATTTCTTATCTTTGCTTTGTCATAAAGCTGTGGTTTATTCTCATTCACTTAATCTGCAATAGAGTCTGCTCATCTATAAAGTTTGAATTTGTGAAAATTAGCCAAAAACCTAATTCACCCCCCTCTTAGGTATTTCAATTGGTATCGGAGCGGGAACTTCTTTGTGTGGTTTTACAACCTAGAAGACAAAGATCCTATGGCTAATATGTCAAATCTACCTTATCTAGAAGGATCTTCTACAAAGCAGACCTCCATTGTTTGATGGAACAAATTATACATTTTGGAAGTCTTGAGTTAAAATATATATTTGTTCTATTAACTTTGATTTATGGAACATAATTGAGAAAGGTCCCTATGTCCCAATGAAAATGAGAGCGAGATGGAGTAACTCCTGAACCCAAATCTCTTGATGAATTTGATGAGCATGATTCAAGGAAAATGACTCTAAATTATCAAGCCATGAATATATTGAGCTGTGCTCTAGATGTTACTGAATATAATAGAGTTAGTGGGTGTGATTACTGCACATGATATGTGGAGATTACTTCAAATTACACATGAAGGTACTAATCAAGTTAAAGAATCTAAACTTGCTATGCTTGTTAGAGATTATGAATTGTTTACTATGAAACAAGGTGAAAATATTAGTGATATGTTTACTAGGTTTACTAACATTTTCAATGACTTGAAAAGCTTATGGTAAAGGCTATACTATGGGAGAGCAAAACAGAAAGATCTTGGATGCTCTACCAAAATCTTGGCAACCAAAGACACTAGCTATTGAGGAGTCCAAAGATCTAAAAACTCTTCCTCTTGAAGAACTCATTGGATCGCTACTTACTCATGAAATGAAGATGAAGAGGTTGAATGATAAGGAAGATGAGGAAAAGGGGAGAAAAGGAGTAGTGCTAAATGCCTCAAACAACTTGAGTGAACAAGAACAATCTTCAAGTGAAGAAGAAGGTGGAAACAGTGGAGAAGAAGAAATTGCAATGGCAGTGAAGAAGTTCAAGAGATTCTACAAAAAGGAATTTCTCAAGAAAGAAAGAAAACTAGTCAAGAAGAGTGGACAATCTTCATCATATAAACCTCAGTGCTTTGAATGCAAAAAGTACTTGAGCATCTTAGTGCTTGATTGTCCCCGAGTGTTGGAAAGGGAAAGAAAGCAAAAACAGAAAGAAATCTGCCAAGAAAGGAAAAGGACTAGGCTGGAACATGGGATCAACAGGAAAGTGAAGATGAAAGTGAAGGAAAGGCCAACTTATGCTTCATGGCCATTGATGATGAGGTACCATCTTCTCCTTCTATTTCAAATTTGTGTGATGATGATGTTGATTCTAGTGATTTAATTCTAGAATTGTATGAAGAACTAAAAAAGGCTTCAAGAAGAAATAAAGAAATAAAATCCAAAATTAGTGATCTTTCAAATGAAAATTCAAAATTATGTCTTGAAAATGATAGACTTCTTGAGACCATAAATTCTCTTACTATTGAAAAGGAAGTTTTGAACACTACCATACAAGATGTATCTTTTGAAAACAAAAAAGCTGTGTTCAAAAAATTATTTCTCTTGAATCAATGCTAAAAGATCATGAGGTTTTAAAAAGGAAAGTAAATGATCTTACTTTATGCATTGAGAAATTTACAAATGGAAGAAACAATTTAAATAAATTACTTGGGTATCAAAGATCCTCATTTGTAAAGCATGGTCTAGGTTTTACACATGATTGCCTTCATTCAAAACCAAAAGAGACCTTTGTTAAAGAATCTTCTCATTATAGGTCTCATACTTGCTGTACATATTGTGGTAAGCATGGACACAAAGTGTTTAAATGCATTATAAAAAGAAAGATAGAAAGCTGGAGTAAAGACTATATGGAAAGTTAAAGGAGCTGTCACTAACCCTCTTGGACCCAAGAAGATATGGGTACCAAAAATCACTCTTTCTAATTTGGTATAGGTACAATTTGCTTCAAGATCAAATGCCACAAAATGGTTTCTTGATAGTAGGGCTGTTCAAGGCACATG
Organism: Rauvolfia tetraphylla; assembly: GCA_030512225.1. NCBI lineage: Eukaryota > Viridiplantae > Streptophyta > Magnoliopsida > Gentianales > Apocynaceae > Rauvolfia > Rauvolfia tetraphylla. The sequence continues at coordinate 4,120,388 of JAJQKT010000055.1, read as the reverse complement.
ATTTGGAAATGCATCACTTGTTAGTGAGTTTCAAGCTACAAGTGAAGGCTTTGTCACTTTTGGTGATAAGAAGAAAGGGAAAAATACTTGGAATAGGTAACATTGGTAAAGGTTCATTCCCTCTTATCAAACAAGTTTTACTTATTGATGGTTTAAAATATAATTTACTTAGCATTAGCCAATTATGTGATAATGGTTGCAAAGTAGAGTTTAAATGTGATACTTGTACTATTCTTGATAATGCAAGCAATAAAACTATCTTTGTAGCTAAAAAGAGTAAGTAATGTATATGTGTTATATCTTGATGAGCTTATTACTAATGACATTAAATGTCTTGCAATACATGACAATGATGGATTTTTATGGCATAGAAGATTAGGACATGTGAGCATGGATTTATTGAACAAACTTTCTACTCAAGAACTAGTTAGAGGATTACCAAAAATGCATTTTGACAAAACTCGGATTTGTGATGCTTGTCAATATGGAAAACAATCAAAAACATCCTTCAAACCAAAGAAAATGGTGTCTACCTCAAAACCTCTTGAACTAGTTCACATGGACTTATTTGGACCTATGAGGACTACTAGTCTTCGTGGTAAAAGATATGCTTATGTGATTGTTGATGATTTTTCAGATTTACATGGGTAATATTTTTATCACAAAAAGATGAAACATTTTATGAATTTTCAAAACTTTTTAAGAAGGTTCAAATTTCTCTTAATTGCAATCTAATATCTATTAGAAGTGATAATGGAAGAGAGTTTTGCAATCAAGATTTTACAAAATTTTGTGATGAGTATGGTATCACTCATAATTTTTCAGTAGCAAAAACACCTCAACAAAATGGAGTTGTTGAGAGAAAAAACAGAACATTACAAGAAATGGCTAGATCAATGCTTTGTGAAAAACTCTTTACCTAAGTACTTTTTAGGTTTGAAAGTTGTAAATACAGACATGCTATGTAATGAATAGAGTTTTACTAAGACCTTTTATAAGAAAAAACACCTTTTGAACTTCTATTTGATAAAACTCCATCAATTGTTTATTTTAAAGTATTTGGTTGTAAATGCTTTATTTTAAATACTAGTGACAATCTTGGTAAGTTTGACAGGAAATCTGATGAAGGTATATTTCTAGGCTATTCATCTAATAAAAAGGCTTATAGAGTCTATAATAAAAGGACATTATGTATTGAAGAAACTATTCATGTAACTTTTGATGAATCTAATATTTATCTTCAAAGAAGAAATGAAGATGATACAGGTTCATCAATGGTTGAAAATCAAACTCAACACCAAGTACCTACATTGGAAGATCATGCTAAAGAAGAAGAAATAATGGAGCAAGAACATGATGGTCAATCAAGCAATAATCAAGAGCTTCCAAAGGATCTCACATATGCAAGAAGTCATCCTAAGGAGCAAATCATTGGTGATGTCTCTCAAGGAGTTAAAACAAGACGGTACTTTATTGATAATTTTGCACTTTTATCACATATTGAACCTAAAAATATTGATGATGCATTGTGTGATAATTTATGGATTATTGCTATGGAAGAAGAGTTAAATCGGTTTGAGAGAAATAAAGTTTGGACTCTTGTTCCTAGACCTCATGATCATTACATTATTGGTACAAAATGGATATTTAGAAATAAGTGAAATGAACTAGGAGAAGTAGTTAGAAATAAAGCTAGACTTGTTGCTCAAGGCTTCAATCAAGAAGAAGGTATTGATTATGATGAAACTTTTGCTCCAGTAGCCAGATTAGAGTCTATCAGAATACTCTTGGCATTTGCTTGTTTTAAAGACTTTAAACTATTTCAAATGGATGTCAAAAGTGCTTTTCTAAATGGTTTTATTGAAGAAGAAGTTTATGTAGAACAACCTCCTGGATTTATTCATGAAAAATTTTCAAATCATGTTTTCAAATTATCTAAAGCTCTATATGGACTGAAACAAGCTCCAAGATCTTGGTATGAAAGATTAAGTGGTTTTCTTCTCTCAAAAGGTTTTACTAAAGGAAAAAGTAGACACAACTCTTTTTATTAAAACATCTTCTAAAACTGATATTTTGCTTGTACAAATCTATGTTGATGATATCATTTTTGGTTCTACTAATACTTCTCTTTGTGAAGAGTTTGCTAAAACTATGCAAAATGAATTTGAGATGAGCATGATGGGAGAACTAAGTTTCTTCCTTGGACTACAAATTAAGCAAACCAAGGATGGAGTCTTCATCAACCAAGCAAAATATACTAAGGAGCTATTAAAAAGGTTTGGAATGGACCATGCAAAAGGAATTAGTACTCCAATGAGTTCATCAACTAAACTTGACAAAGATGAGAAAGGTAAAAGTATTGATGAAAAATTATATAGAGGTATGATAGGAAGTTTACTCTATCTCACGACTAGTAGACCGGATATTATGTTTCTTTGTATGCTTGTGTGCTAGATTCCAATCTTGTCCTAAAGAATCTCATCTAATTTACATTAAGCGAATTTTTCGTTACTTGATTGATACTCATGATTATGGCCTTTGGTTTTCGAAAACTTCATCTTTTGAACTTATTGGATATTCGATGCGGATTATCTTTGGATGTAAAGTTGAACGTAAAAGCACAAGTGGGCATTGTCAATTTCTTGGTAGTTGTCTTGTATCTTGGTTTAGTAAAAAGCAAGCTTGTGTGTCTTTATCCACTGCGAAGGTTTGAATACATAGCTGCGAGGAAGTTGTTGTGCACAATTGTTATGGATGCGACATACTTTACTTGATTATGGTCTTAAATTCAATTGTGTTCCCATATTATGTGATAATACTAGTGCCATTAACTTGAGCATAAATCCTATTCAACATTCTAGGACTAAGCATATAGAGATAAAACATCATTTTATTCGTGACCATGTGATTAAGAAAGATATATGCTTAGAATATATAAATACAAATGATCAAATTGTTGACATATTTACAAAGCCTTTGGGCTGAGGAAAGGTTCAATCACCTAAGAAGACTCTTAGGAATTTCAAGATTCAATGACTAATGTGTTTGTTGAAGCCATGATGAATGCGAGAAATTTTTGATTCAAAATTCGGATGCACTGCAGAAGATTTGGTCGACTGAATTTTACGAGTGTCAAGAAAGCAGAGACTTTTGATCAAGAATTGGGACGCTGAGTCAGAAAATTGATCGACCGAATTTTCTGAACTGAAGAAACGAAAACTTTCGCTCTAAAATTCGGACGTGGACACTGAAAAATCGGTCGACCGAATTTTACGGACGAGACTTTTTAAATAAAGCTGAAACAATCTCTTCAACATTACTACTTTCGAATTTCACATCCTTTTTAAAACATCTCACACCCATTCACATCCGAATCAAAATCCCTTCAAAATCCCACACTCTCATCCCGATTTTCCTTCATTTTTAAACATCTAAGCCCTAATTTCATACAGAAAACAAATCCTTCTCAAGAGAAAACATCATGGTGAGAACAAAAAAGCCCAATGTTGAGAAAGGAAAAGGAAAGGCTAAGGAAGGAGATGAAGATCCAATCCTCAATCGACCAAGAAAGATTCGCATTCCTCAAACACAATCTGGAGTTGACAGGTTTATCTCTATCAAATCTACTCATGAATTTGATGAATGGAATAAGAATAGTAGAAAAATCATTCCTGGATACAAGATAGATATTGATAAGCTGTCAAATATGGATATTATCCTATCTCATTTCAATGATATTGGTTGGAGTAGTTTGCTCTTCATTGATGAAGAATTTTATCCCACTTTGATATATGAATTCTATGCAAATCTGAAAGAGGATAGAATTGAGATGATAGGGGATAATGTGATACAATGGTATTCATCTAGAGTATCACAAATGGACATTGAATTCAATGAAGGATTGATAAATAGAATATGTGGAGTAGCAGATGAGGGAGCTAGATATTATTCAGCATCCATGCATTGCTATGATCGTGAACTATTCACACATGTTAGATTTGAAGATGCATTTACAAATGGAAGAGAGTTTAGGGCCATAAAGGAAAGGGAAATTAAGAATTTGGATGCTAGAGGTAGAGTTTTTACATCACATGGTGACCACAATGATTGTTCCTAATTTTGGACATAAGTCATCAGTTGGAAATATGCATATGGTAATCATGTTAGCCCCTGCATGAGAATAGAAGGATGAATTTTGGGTATATAGCATTGAAACATATGATTGCAGCCGAAAAAACGAGTAACCAAGGCATTCCCATTTGGAAGGTTATTAACCAGAATATTCAAGCATTTTAAGATCAAACTTCTTGGAAGAGGGCAAACTTTTAAGAGTGGTGAAATTTATACAAATGAAACTCTTAAGAGAATGCAATTAGTTCATGATGAGGATAATGTATGGAGGACAAAAAGAGAAACTCCTCCGAAAAGGATAGAAAGAGAGAAAGTTATAGAGAGTGAAGAGGAAGAAGAAGAAGAGGATGAAGAGGAAACCCTTGCTAGGGAAATGAAAACAAAAAGAAAACATGACACCTCAAGTGAGGGGGAGCAACCCCCAACAAAAAGGAGATTATTTGAAGAAGAAGCTAGAGTTAAGTCTAGTAGTAAAGGAGTATCTAGAGGGGACACCATTATAGCCAAAACATTCCAAGAAGCCTTGAACAATCATGTCAAGGAAATGGAGAAAATGTACAAATTCTTTGAGTCATTTGCTCCAATGGTTCTTGGAAAATTGGATGGACTGGAAAACAGAGTAAAACACATTGAAGATATCCTTATGAGAAATACTCAAAGTGGTGAAGGAACCTCTAAACCTCAAGATGGAAAGGAGGAGGAAAGAAAAAGAGAAGCAGAGAAAGAAGATAATCAAGATAGCAGTGATGAAGATGATAATAAGGGTGGAAATGAAGAGACTATAGCAGAAGAAGAAGAACAAGAACATGCTCTTGAAGATCCACCAGTGGCAGGGAGCCAAGTAGCTCAAGCTGCAATTGTATCTCCAACAACAATCTCTTTCAGTCAAGGAAGAGTCAAGCACTTGGCAGTCAAGAAAGGAGTGAGCCGAGCCTCCCCATCAACCTCATCATCACAAGACTAAGCCTTCTCTTCTAATCTCTTTACTGTATTTTGTTCAGTTTTCTAAGCATTTTGTTGCATTTTCTATTCTCAACTTGTTAAATATTTTTTATGTAATAGTGAAGCTCAATGATGAAATCCTAGTGATGAGAGCTTCTTTTATATACTAACTTGAACATCTCATTTTCATTGATCCCTTTAAATTTTTTTTGATGACAAAAGGGGGAGAAAAATATGATGCAATATGATGCAATACATGTGAAACCTTAGTCATTATGTGAACTCAGTCCTTAATCAAATTCGGATGCAAGGTTTTAAGATTGGATGCATTTATATTTATGGTCAAAATTTTTTTTCTGTTTATTCAAATTGGTTCCAATCTGTTTTACTCTACTCCATTATGTTTGAACAACAGTATGAAACCTTTATATCATTTCAAATCTTCAATTATATTGAATCTGTTGCAGTTGGGACATGAGTTTAAAAATTCGGATGCATGTGATTCAAAATTCGGACGCATGTGATTCAAAATTCGGATGCATGATATAAAATTCGGATGCATCCATATTGTGTTGTCAAAATGTGCTCTTTTGTTGTTCAAATTAATTCAAATATGTTTTCATCTCTTCCAATATGTTTAAGCAACCTTAGGAAAACTTATTTACAAAATTTGAAGCTTTCATTTTACTTATTTTAAAGTTTGGACTTGCTATGCACAAAATTCGGATGCATGATATCTCTAGTCCAAATGTGTTGAAAAATGAGCACAATCTAAGGGGGAGCATTGATAAGCTTTTAACAACCTTAAAACCTCTCTTAGAAGTTTTCTAAATACTTAAATGCTATATCTTCTATCCTAATTGCTGGAAGGAAGGAAGCAAATGGAGGATGGTTAGGTCATAGGCTCATAATGAGCCTTTTGCATGTCAATGTGCTAAATTGGTTAATTTCTGTCATTGACATCCATACTTCTCTGTGCTAATCTGTTTAAATCCATCACATATTGCATCAAAGTTTGTCATCATCAAAAAAGGGGGAGATTGTAAGCCCTAAGGGCAAATCATGTAATTTTTGATTCATGACAAATATTGATGAGAACTAATATGTTTATATTGTGTGATAGGATTTGTGAAGAAAGAAGTTTGAAGTCTCATTGCCTTCAAAAGGAAGAGCAAAGAACAACCTCATTAAGCTATGAGTCTTTTGAGGTGTATTCAAAGATAAACTCAAGGCATTGAAGACTTGAAGTGTAGAGTAGGTATGATGATAGGTAATATCTATGTGAACTCTACACTTGTATGTCTTGGAGTCTATTGAATGCATAAGAGAGCATAAAAATTGGTTTCTTAAGTTTAAAAAGACTTTTGAATGAATCTTTAGAAAATATGGTTTTGTGTTCTAAAAGTATTTTAAGTAAACTTTAAATGATCAAATGAGTTTGATGATGGTTTTCAAACTTATATTTGTCTATATAAGTTATCTATAGATATCAAATGTATTTCAAATATTTGGAAGATTAGTTTCAAATGGTTTTACAAAGTTTGAACACAATTCCATTAAATTCGGTCGTCCGAATTTGGTAGCAAAAATTTGCTACTTGTTCTTCCGAAGAAATTCGGAAGAAGATTCGGACGCATGAAGAAAAATTCGGTCGTCCGAATTTTGGTCTTCAAAGCATAGTTCTTGTTCTTCCAGAGAAATTCGGAAGAAGATTCGGACGCAGCGAGGGAAGAATTCGGTCGTCCAGAAAAATTCGGACGCATGAAATTCGGTCAGTCAAATTTCTGAAAATAGTCGAATTAACTAGCCGTTTTATAGTTTGTTTTCAACTGATTTTCAAATTCTATAAAAGCTATAAACGTGCAATCTTTTGCAAGAACTTACAATTTGAATATTCTAAGCTTTCAAAAGTCAATTACAAACATTTCTCAAGCTCTCTTACATCTTGTGCATTAAATTGATCAATCCAAAGACATCAAAGTGTGAAGGTGCAATTTTGTGTAAATTCTACCAACCAGTGGTAACATCTACACACTCTTCTTTACTTAATCATTTGTATTGTTCTACTAGCTCTAGCAAGGTTATCTTGATAACATAAAACCCTTTAGATAAGGGTGATCCTTGAAGTTGTGATTCAAGGTTGTTTGAGATATAAAACCATAGGTTGGTGAGCCTTGTTTGTAAAAATTACAAGTAGAGGTTGTATGTGTAAAACCAAAGTGTGATGAACCTCTCCTGTAATCTGTGAACTTGAGCACATAGTAGAGTTATTGAAATCCTTAAGTGTATGCTTAAGGTAGTGGAGGTAGATCTTGAGGATCGAACCACTATAAATTGTTTGTGTTCATTTGTTTACATTTCTTATACTGCTTTGTCATAAACTGTGGTTTATTCTCATTCACTTAATCTGCAATAGGTCTGCTCATCTATAAAGTTTGAATTTGTGAAAATTAGCCAAATACCTAATTCACCCCCCCCCCTCTTAGGTATTTCAGGTTATATTGGGATAAATTTTAAGTATCCTATAGAACGTTCATGATTGTTATGTAGTGGTACTTATTTCGAATTTTGCCAATACATTATGATTCTCCTTATAATAGTTGTTTTGTTGTCAGAAACTAAATATTTCTCATTTTAGATTTAGGAGTGTGCTATGTATATTATTCCACCACAAACTAATGAGATGGGTGCTTAAAGAGGTTAAGTTAATATGTTGGGTGCGAATTTGAATGGGAAGATTTGTATTTTTTTTATTTTGAATATGTTGTCCTAACATAAATAGGAGAGAACATGAAACAAGATAAAGATATTAATTTTGTCTCATATTGGTCTTCTATTTTGATCTTCATGGAAGATATCTTGAACCAAATATTCAAAAGATAATTTATATAACCAGACCTATTAACTGACCAATGTTGTTTTGTTGTCTAAGCCTTTATACTCAATAATTTGCACACAAACACAAGGCAAGTGCACCCATCGTTTAAATTAATATAATGGCAAGCAAGTTTAAATATCGTATCCACGGGGATGGTTAAATACCATTACTCACTTCTACTCTATTGTTTAGCCTAACAAATTTGTTTGAGAAAATGGTTGGAATAATTACTAGGAAAAGAAATCTAACTTAACTAATTAAACTAGCTTAACTAATCTTTGTTTGCAAGAGAGAAATCAATTGAGAAAACAATACTTGAATGGTTAATCCCCCTAGACTTACCTATGTGATAGAAATGTCCATTGGTTGATAAATTTCACTTCTTATGTTTGATGAAATTCCAATGATAGAACTCACTCTATCTCTAGATGAAAGTTCTCTACTCTTAGATTAATTAGTTGAAATCTCTTTCTAACCAAATCAACCCAAGAATGCATTAAGAATTGTGAATTTCCAATTAGAGAATCAAGAAGATGTTTAGGTTTCTATCTCTAGTCACCTAAATCAACCCCATTATTTGTGGATGGTCTATTTCACCCTTCCTTTCTCAATTCCAAGTGAAAAAATCCAGATTTTGAATTAATTATCAATCACTCTTCCTTTCTCAATTCCAAGTGAAAAAATTCCAGATTATGCATCAATAATCCACTCAATCAATTCAACCATTCAAACCCACAAACAATCCACAAGAAATTCGAATTCAATCAACCATGGAAATAATTCATTCACATAGGCAAAATCTAGGGTTCATACCCATCCAAGTATTCAAAAATTTAGTTCATCAACATATTACAATTCAAAGAATGTAAACCAATAAAGAAAGAGTAAGAATTGATCATTTTCATGGTGTAAAATCTTCTCTTCTTCAAGGTTGAAATTCGTCACTGTAGCGTTGAGAAAATTACAGCTTTTTCCATGAATCTTCAAGGTGGATGTTCTCCTTCTTCAAGGATTCAATCTTCTCTCTTGATTTCTCTTGCAAAGATGAAGAATTGGGATGGGATTTGAGTGAGTTTTGATGAGTTTTTGCTGTTTTTCTTTCACTCTCTCGACTCCTATTATTTCTGCCCTAAAGGGTATTGAAATCTCCCCAAAAGAGAGAGAAATGCAGCTTAAAAGTAGCTTCAGATCGACACAAATGGCGCCGCTTATATCACACCAAACGGCGCCGCTTGCCCCCAGTTTTGGTGCAAGTTTCTGCTGCCCGACTGTGACACTGTTTTGAATTCTAGGTGAATTCAGACCACAAAATCGGCTGAGCTAGGTCTTGATGTCTTCATAAAAGTTGTAGATCATGATCGTAGCGTTGGACAGAGATTTGAATCACATCAATTGGGCATCTAGAACTCAAGATATGATCATTATACCAAACTGTATCAAAAATGGAACCCAATGCAAAATAGGTGACTTTGCAGCATAAGTAGGGTAGGCAAATGAACTCCGATTGACACAAATTTTATCATTCTGAAAACTTCAGAATGTCTTCGATAATGTTTTAGAATACCACATTTGCATTTGAAATCTTCATAGAGGTCAAAATCTGACTTGAAATATGTCTACGAGTCTGTTTTTCCTCTGCATTTCTCTATTGTTCTTCATTGTGTAAAATCTCTTTGTTTGCTTCATTTACTTCCAAATCTTTAACAAACTCACCTAAAGCAAATAAGAGATAAAGGGAGTGTAAATCGTGATTAAAACACCAAATTTTAGTATAAATGTGAGCTCAAAATGATCATTATATAAAGCACAAATATAGAATATCATCCAATATCCAGCAAAGAATGTTTCTATTATATTTGATGCCCCTGAAGAACAATCTACTACTGATAGTAAATTTGAGATACAACTAAAATGTGGTAGATAAGTCGAGTCTAGAGATACAAACTCCTAGCTCATAAAAGGAGTAAAGACTAAAATGGTTCTATATGTTAAGTCAAGAAGATGTAAATTTCAGCTGAATTTTTTGCAAACATGACTGATGTATTATTTTTAGAAAAAAATTAGGTATCTAAAAACTATGACAATAATGAGATTTCAACATAATTAGAAACTACTAGAACTGCAAAAGTAAAAGATTTCAATTATATTAATGCACATAATAAATTGATTTAGAATGAGAATTTTTTGAAAAGAAATCTGCAAGCTTGAAATGATAAAGTTCACATGACAAATACGAAAGTCTAGATGATTCACAAGTACATTTGAAGAGTAGATGAATTTTTAATAGGAATTATACACCTAAAATGTAATAACAAAAAAAATGGCAATGGGTATTTACTAATAAATTGCGAATTATAAAAGGTAAGTATTTACTATGGCTTGTAGCATAAGATTCTTCATAAGAGTCTGGCATTGATTATGCGAAAGTATATTTTTTGTGGTAGATATAATTAATAGTGTATGATATAATTAATATGTGTTTATCGTTGTTTGACATTTTATATTTGAAGTCTTTGACGAACTCAATATACTTGAAGCATATAAGTAGATTATTTCTATAGAATATAATAGGACTATCTTAGTGAATTCTTATTAAAAAATGATTGAGTATGTCCGTGTATAAGAAAGTCTATATGTAACTATACTTGCTATATGTGTTTCTTTGTCATAAGATATCTTTATTACACAATTTGTTGATAGAATAGAGTTTAGGGGGAAAATATTATTAATAAAAAAAGATATTATTTATGACTTTCACTAACTTGATCTATGTACAAGCATTAATGAACTGGAAGTTCAAATGATTGTTCATTTGCATAAAATTGCAAAACGATTATTATATATGAATTTCTATTTGGATAAATATTCCGTAGGAAAAATAATATGAATTATATAGCTATATTATTTTGAAGCATGCTTGAAGCATATCCAATCTCTTGATTTTGAAAATAAAATCTTCGAAAGAGAAAATGATTTGATGATCAAGATACTCTTCTTAAAAAATTTAGAAAATTAGCTATTGTGATTAAAGTTTTAAAAAATCAATATTTTATCCTAATGTATAAATTGACCTTCTTGAAAATGCTTCACATGGACATGGCACATTAATGGTCGTTAGATTATTACACAATATCTATAAAGTAATGTTGAAAAACTCTTTGGTCATAAAATATCATAGTTGTACATCGTTACTGCATATACTTACCTACATACAAGTGAATATCTATTATAATTCTTCTTTAACAAATGATTTTTTAGATGGCCTTTAACTTGCCATTTAATATCTTTCGAAGATAGTTTATCTCAAATATTGAGAAACTTTGATTCCTATTGAGATGGATATACAAGATATGAGCTACCTATATGACCCACAAAAATCATGTTATCTATAGACATATGTTGATTATAACATCAATATTTTCAACTCATCTTGAAGAAATAAAAATTCAAGAAGTTGGTTGAGAATGTGTGTAACGATAATTAACATATAATTATGTTTGAGATAAACATATCCTCTAAGAAGGAATTCCAACTATATTATTGGATGATTATAATGTTTGAAAATATATCAAAGGAGATACGATAAGGTATATTTCATCAAGATTCTTTTTTACTTATGAACTGTAGAAGAGATGCGATATTGATGTGCATAAATTCGATCATGTGATAACTTGACATATCTATTCTTTAAGACATTACCGACAATAATATTTGATTAGAATACGCCGGTTAAGAAATCTAAATAATATTTGATTAGAATACGGCGGTTAAGAAATCTCAAGAGATTATCTCATCAAGGAGAGTAATAATGATATAAAGAATAGCGTACTTTTTTTTATTCACTATAGTTTCTTTTGCACTGGTTTTTTATCTAGTAAGGTTTTAATGAGGCATATTCTTTATGTAATAGATATTCAAGGGGGAGTGTTATGTTCCGTAGGGTTTGCATGTCTTATAAATATAACCTTTTGCACTCTAAAATCTTCAAGAGATGAGTGTTTCTCAAAAGAGTTGAGAGTTTTCAAGAGCTAAGAGCACAAGGTTGAAAACAATAAGAGAAACACATCCGGGCAAGAAAGAATAAAATATGTAAAGTGTGAGTTGATATTAGAAGCAAATGAAAGCTACAATATTTTCATCTTTATCTCTTCAAGGTTCACAAGTACCAATTTTAAACTTGTACCACCAAGGCTGAGGAGGTTCTTGGGTGGAAAATAGTTACTAGATATATTGAAAAGTAGTGGTGATATAATTGCTAGATCTATTTGTAAAACTAGTGTATACAACTTAAGAGTATCTTGGGTGCAAGTTTCTTAGGGTTGAATGGTTTGATTTCTACCGTTAAAAGATTTATTTTTAGTAAAAATACTTAAGATGCGATTTTCTAAGAGTCGATGTAGGCATGTCCCTGAACCACTATAAAAATCGTCAATGTCAGTTCCATTTCTTCCTTTTTCTTTCCTTGGTTGTTCACTTGCTTTATTTTCATTTACTTGTTATACGGAAAACATATTTTGTGCAAAAATAATGAAGTTTATAGTATACTATCCACATGATAGAAAGGTATGCTGAAACTTTCACTAATACAATATTGTAGAAACTGTTTTTAAACTATCTGTTGGGAATATTTAGCTTGATATCCCTTTGAAGCTATTTTAGTCTTGAAATGATTAGCTTGGTGATTTGCATATGCGTATTCTCCAAACTAATGGAAAGTTACACATTGAGTCCAGTATAACTCTTAGAAGATATTCAAGGTAATATTACTCTTTGTTTAGCTCAAGCTGAGAAACATAGCTTGATACTCATACTAGATTTGAACTTTTGTTTTACTAGCCAATTAATAGTACTTCACTTTTTGTATTTTTAATTCCTTTTTAAGTATATCAAGTTCTTGATAAAGTCTAATTCACCCTCTCTTGGACATTGATTGGGACATATAATATGTGTTGTGTTAAACTTTTCACAATGACTTCAACAGACTAAATTTGACGAGACATAAAAATTGTAAAAATTTAACCTTACATGTAGTAGTAAAGAAAATTACATGCGCAGGAACATCTTCCATCTAAATCCAATACTTATTTGGAACTGCGTGGGGAGGGGGAGAGGGAGAGGCCAACCAATAAAAGGTCTGGTATATTACAAATAACCTCATTTAAACAAGTATATCTAATATATAATATAGAGATTAAAAATATACTCTTTTCGTTTAAAGCTAAATATCTTTTTTTGACATGCAAAAAAAAAGAATAGCTTAATCATGAACAAAATACTGTAATATTCTTATTAATTAAAGAAATAAATAAAAAAATAATATATTAGTCGACTTTAAATTTCTTAATATGCCAGAACATAATAAAGTGTGCCCTCATAAAGTATCTTCACTTTGAGAAGTACTGCTTGGAAGAACTTTCAATCCTTTTATTTTTAATGATTTGGAGCCCTTGATGGCTGCCAAACTTTAATCGGCTTTTGCTCCCTGCTGCATGGAGAGGTTTTAGCTTTGCTACATGGAATGCAATTAACCCTGAATCAAGGCTTTAAAAAACCGCATTTTGAATCACATTTTGAAAATGATTCACGATTCACTATACTATAAATAAGGTTAACTGGCATGATGTAAATGGTTAAAAAATTGGTACTTTGTTCTTGCTTATATAAACTCCTATTACTTTTTCTTTTTGATCTATTTTACCATTTTACAGTTTTACTCATGTTACGGGATAGGACAACATTCCGATTTATTTACTAGCACACATTCTATTTGGTTTCATAATGTCTCTCTCTCGATGTAACTCTTGTTTTTTATGCTAATAAAATGTATTCTCTCTATTTCAAAATATAAGATATTAGTAATTTTCTCTCTTTTTAAAATATTTAATTTTTTATGAAATTTAAAAATTATTTTTTAAAATTAATCTCAACATAAATATAATTATTTTATTATCTTTTATATTAGTAAAATTAGTTAAGAATATAATAGAAAAATATCTCTTATTTTCTTCTTTAATCTATGCCAAAAGAGCCAAAAGCTTTAAATTTTAAAATGAAAAAATTAATAAAATTTTGTTTTCTTCCTCAAAAAAATATGATTTCTCCTCCTAAAAGTGCCTCCTAATGTGCATAGGGGGCATATAGATTATTTTTTATTTTGGAGGGTAAACAGATAATTCCTTGATAATTATGGGAGTAAAGTGCTAATAATCCTTTGCAGAATCCATGAGTAGGACTGTCAATTGGATTGGGTTAGGTTGTTGCCAGCCCGCCTCTATTCGGCTCGAAATTTATGGGCAGAATTTTTTTTGGGTTAGGGTTGAGTCAGGTTCGAGTTTTAATATTGAGCTCGAATATATTTTCGAGCCAAACTTGGAATTATTATTAATAATTTATTAATATAATAGTAATAGTTTGTGTATAATACTATATATTTAATTTATAGATTAAAAATCTCTATTTATTTGTATAAATAATTTTGTTTATGTATCATTTTTTAAGAATTGGTATATCAAATTTTCATTTCAAACTTTATAGTTATAATTTATAAAATCGATATGTATATATGTTAAAAAATATTTTTCTCATATTTTCTAAAAAAAGTGAGTGAGAATTTCAAAGATTTATGATTCTGTGTAGTTGTATGCTTCTTTCTTTTCTTAAGAAAATGATCTTAATTATATATATTTGTTTATATTAACAATATTATGATTACGATAAATTAACTTCTTCCCATTATAACTCATAAGTATTTATCGACACTTGTATCTATACTTATTAATGTAAATAATTTTCTATACTAGTTATAAATCAATCTAATTATCTATAGTGATTGTTAAAAATATATATTGCTATTATATTTGTTATAGTACATTTCTATCTTGGTTCATACTATTAACTTCTTTTCTTTAATTCTGTTTAATTGATATATAAAAATAATATTAATGAGCTTTATTTTTTGGCCATATAAAAATACTTGTAATTTATTTAAAATTATAATTTTGTTAATAAAATTTCTTTGTAAGAAAGATGAAATGACAACTAATGATTCGATTATTTATAAAAATATATACTTTATATATTTATACACACATATACATTTATATATTTTTTTATTATTTAAATTAAATTTAAAAAGATAAAAAATTTAATATTTATATTTATTTTATTTTATTATTTAATAATTAATACATATATCTAATTATTTAATATTTATATCAGTTGAAACATATGATTCTTAAAAATTTATATTTAATATTCATATAATTTTTATTAATTAATAATAATTACTATATTATTATTATTTTAAAAGAATGAAGTAAAAAAATTAAAAAAAATTATTTCGAGCCTAAGCTCGGACTCAATATTATTGAACTCATTCGGGTCGAGCCTGGACTCAGGCTCAATATGCCTTAAATCGGGCCGCCCAAGCCCGGTTCATGGAACCCCCATTCATAATTCAATATCCATGACTATGAGCACGCTAACCGGCCCCACACTTTCTAACCGTTAACTGTGTGAAACTATCCCGAGCAAGCTTCTCTCCATCACCGGCGTCACATGCTCCGGCCGCGGCGGCGCCCCCGGTACGGCGCCCACATTTGCGCTTTGGTCGCGGCCTTACTCCTCCTACTCTCAGTAACTCTTCTCTATAGTCGCATCAACTTCTTCCAGGCCCACCCTAATCGTGCCAACTCCCATTCCATTTCGCAGTACGATGCGGTTTCACTGACGAACAATCCACTGCTGGATGATCCCACCGACACTCTTGATCGCTCGTCGAATTCTGATGATCTCATCGATGAACTTGATGATGCGGTTTTGAACACAAACGGCAATAACAACGTTGATGAGTTTCTGTTAGGGGAATCTGAAGAAGACGCGGATGAAGATGAGAATTTTGTCTCAGGTCAAGATAAAGGTTCTTCACTTTATTACTATGACCACCAAAATGGTGCTGTTAGAAGGGGGTTTAATAGGAAATCAATTGAAGAATGGGAAGATTATATTAGTTTTGAATCGAAATTGGGGTTAGAGTTAGGGTTCAATAATGACTAATCTAAGGCAGCGTTTGGATCTGATGATATTCCAGTGGACGAGAAGACAAGAACGAAATTAACCGAAATTAAGGGCATAGAGGATGCCTTATTACTGAAGGGTTCGAAGTTGCGAGAAGGCTGGGGGGAATGGTTTGATAAGAAAGGTGATTTTTTAAGGAGGGATCGGATGTTCAAGTCCAATTTGGAGGTTTTAAATCCATTGCGTAATCCGATTTTGCAGGATCCAGATGGGCTTGGTGTTACGGGATTAACTAGAGGGGATAAGCTTGTGCAGAAGGGAATACTAAATGAGTTTAAGAAAGTGCCGTTTTTGGTGAAAAAGCCACTGGCAATTGAGAACCTAACGAGTTTTATGAAGAGTGAAAATCTTAATGTAGGGGGTGTTGAAACAATGAGGATCAACCGAAAAACATTGGATAACAATAGCAGTTCTAGTGATAATAGGAAGAATGATATTAGAATTGCTGATGATCATGGATATATTAGGAGGAAAGTTGTTGATAATGAGGATTCAGATGGGATCAAGGCATCCAGCAAGAGCACGGGAAATGATGGGAAGAGTGAGGAGAAGAATATGCACAATGAGTTCTCGGGGCTATTGTATGCAGATGGGAGGAGATGGGGTTTTTATCCTGGCCTGGATTCTAGACTCTCATTTTCCAACTTTATGGATGCCTTTTTCAGGAAGGGGAAGTGTAGTATGAGGGTTTTCATGGTGTGGAACTCGCCTTCATGGATGTTTGGTGTTCGGCATCAGAGGGGTCTTGAGAGTGTCCTTATGCATCATCGGGATGCCTGCGTGGTGGTCCTTTCAGAGACACTTGAGCTTAATTTCTTCAGTAGTTTTGTGAAGGAAGGGTAACTATTCAAACTTAGATCCCGTTCCTCTTTTCATGTATGTGGATAATTAAAGATCTACTTTTTATTTTGAAGAGAAGTTTCACTTTGGCTAGCTTGTAACAGCATTTTATTTCTGAACGTGGCTGTATGCTGCCATATACAAAATTTAGGTATAAGTAGAATGAGATGATTGGTAGCTTATTCATGCCTGTTTATCAGTTTCAAGGTGGCCGTTGTTATGCCAAATCTCGATGAGTTGCTGAAAGACACACCATCACATATATTTGCCTCAGTATGGCATGAATGGAAGAAGACAAAATATTTTCCCACTCATTACAGTGAACTCATCAGGCTTGCTGCTCTATACAAGTAAGCACCTTACAAATGCTATTTTTGTAGTAATGTTTCCAAAGGTCTCATGCTTGAAAATCATTTGAGTGTTACTTGTGCTCCAATAGGCAATAGCTGGATTTAGCTGTTGATGAACATGAATAGGTAGGAGTACATTTCATTATCACAAGAGAAGGTAAGTTAGTGGAATACAAGGAGAATAAAATGGTTGCAAGGAAGGAAAAATGATAAACAAGTCACTCCTAAAGAAGTGTCTCTGAATGAATTTTATGGTGGCTATTTTCCATGTTCTGCCATTGCAATAGCATGGAAAATTTTGCTTGTGCAATATATCTTGATACTAATGTTATACATAGATGGATCTGATGAAGCAGAATTTTGGAAAATAGTTGTAAGATGGCATTGAAATTAGGATATACTTTGGTTGAAGTTTTATGGAGTAAAGTTTTGGAGATTGTTTCAATAAACTCTGAAAGTTAACTAAAATTGTGAGTAGTAGCATGCAGGTTTTTTATCAAGACTTTGAACATGCCCTGAATGTTGTATTCTTTATTGGCTAAATGACACAAGTTTCTCAGTTCTTTAGTACCTTCCGTTCTATGAGCTCAAAAATCTTGTAGCTTTTGGTTGAAACTTTTATTTTCCTTGTATTTTTATATAATTTTGATAACTATAGCGAAGATTTCAAGGAGGGGATCAAAGTTCTTAAGTGTGGGTGCATTAACATTTTTTTTTTTTTGGGGTAGATCGCAAGACCCAAAAAAGCTTGCTTACTGAAGCAAGAGTTTGTTAATACACAATGATTATTGAGGACAAAGTACTGAATCTAGCCATTAAACTAAGCATGCAAGTGGGCAATATAGAAAAATAAAACACTCTTGCTTCCTCTAAATACATTTGTATAAATCTTTAAGTGGAAGTTTGTGAAATGTACACCATAATATGCTTTACAATTTATAAGATTTTATTCTAAAACAAGAATTAAAAGGAAGATGTTTTTCTTTCGCTAAGTTTGAAAAAAAAAAACAATCCAAAAATAAATTTTAAAGAAGATTTTTGAAGCGAAGTTGAAATTCACAAGATATATAGAACAGAGCAATGGTTCTAAAATTTCTTTTCTGGTGTATCGTGTGGTGCTCTTTAGTTTATCAAGAGTTTCCTTTCCTTGGTGAAATAATACTGTATACTTGCCAGAAACTGGAATTGTACGATTCTTTTTCTGAGTATTGAATACACTTATATAAACGTTAAATTGCATGTCTATGGGGAAATCGAGATATGAAACTGTAGATGTTGTAAAAACACACCAAAGACACATATATGCAAACAGAATATGCTTTTTCATATTTCTGAACTCATAAAATTATCGCTTTTTTTAAAAAATTTTTAGGGCTTTGGATATAATTATTATTTATTGATTACAAAATGCTTTAATTATGCCCTACTCCAACCTGGAAGTAAATTATGATCCCTCAACAGTTGAAGAGTATTATCAACACTTGCAATTTCTCTTCAATGTACACATTGACATCATTTGAGCCAAAAAGTTGTATAATTTTGTTCTTTGGTGTTTTGTAGATATGGTGGAATCTATCTTGACTCCGATATTATTGTACTGAAGCCATTGTCTTCACTTAGTGACACTGTTGGTTTGGAGGATGAGCTAAACAAGAATGCTTTGAATGGTGCGGTCATGGCCTTTCAAAAACACAGGTTCACCCATGCTTGCGTTCTGCATTCTTTCAGGTTTTATTATTCTGCAATCAATTTGAAGTTTGACGGACCGTTCCTTTGCATGTTTTATCTATAAGCTATCACGAATGCATCTGGTGAATTTTGCAAATAAGTCCTAGTTTATAGTGGTTCTGAAATATTATAGACTAATAAGTGATATTTTTTTTTTTGCAAATATCACTGGGGAGAAATTCTTCTTAAAAGTAACTTTTGCATCTTCTTGATTTTATCCTCAAATGTTTTTGTCTTAGTGCTAGAATAGTACTTCGCTAGTTTAATTGAATTTATAGATTGATTTTGTTATTCATAAAAGGTAAGTTGGAGAAAGAAACAAGTGGCTGATGCCACTGCAGTCTCGTATTGGTTTCAGAACTACGTAGGTCTTACTGTTCAATACAGCAATTCATGACTTAACACTTGATTGATCTTAAGGTATCTGGAGGGGCAAAGAGAAGGTAAAATTATTTGTCATAACCTGTCAGTGGTATAACATTGATAAAATTTGCTTTTTGTTTAATTCTTTGAATTTATTGTGCCTGAAGATGATGATGATTTATGATAACATGAAAAAATTAACTTATCAGGAAAGGGACTGAATGGGACCTAAATGCCTTGAAATTGTGTAGATGTAAAATCATTTGTGAAAGATTATGCTCATTTGTCAGACGAAAGTGTGGTGATTCCTAATAGCCATTTCAATGTCGAAGTGGAACGTTCTTTTCCATAAAAGTTGACTAGCTGTTGGTTTTCCTAAATAGCTTTCTATAGGGAATAAAACTTGGATGAGAAGGGCATATTGTGGATGCTAGTAATTTATTTTTACCAATAGCATATTTATCTCCTTTTTTGACATTTATCTAATTCCTGCTTGCAGTCCATTTCTGAAGGAATGCTTGATGGAGTTTTATGCATCATATGATGATACTCTCTTGAGAGGGAATGGAGCTGATCTTTTGAGTAGAGTAGCTCAAAATGTGTCAAGCAATAGGGATCTTTCGGATAGGAAGATGGAGTTGAACTTGCAACCGTATTTTGTTTTCTTTCCAATAAGTCCCGGCAACATTTCTAGGTAACACGAGTATTCTGTCTAATTTCATGGTTTTCTGTTTGCGAGCACTACCTGCATATGGCGTCATAAGACCCCAAACAACTTAATAAGTTGTGATCAATATATTCAAACACTTTTTAATTCACCATTCTCCTGTCAATTCCTCTGTGATTGTGAAACTTTAGTTGTTTAGATTTATCAATAGAAAGGGGAAGACGCCTAGCCTTCTTCCTTGGCAAAGTGCGGAGAGTTCATGGACTGACGGATGTACTGAATGTCATTTGAGATGTTCATCGCTGTCTTGGACATAGGTGTTTGTGCAGGGTAGTATAGACATGCGTGTGCCAGTGACTTTTAAAAGTTACAAGAAACAGGGATGAAATTAACAGTACCCAATGATAATTTTGGCTGGAACTAAATCCATAAAGCATGGAAAATAATTCTATTCCTTGAAGAAGTAGCAGCAACAAATATTGTAATTTCTTTTTCGTGCCTGTATCTATTCATTCTGCTTTCTCATATGTGGCCTCCACTAATCATGATTAATCTGAAACATTTCCTAGTTGTTTCTGCAATGAGCAACTGGCTTACCTGGAAATCTTTCACTCCTGATTACTCTTTTCTGATATCTCTTTCCATAGGTTCGTATAGTTCCTTCATTTACTTCCTCTTCTCTATTAGCTAGAACTCAGTTCAAATATAGATGTCATAGAGAGAATAAGAATCATAGCTCATGGGTGACCTGAAAAACCTAATTAAGTTATCATAGCTCATGGGTGACCTGAAAAACCTAATTAAGTTGCCTTCCACTTTTATCTCCCAGAGCCTGATCCTTCTTTTGGGGGACTTAGATCCTGGGTCAAGCTCCTACAAATTTGTTCCGTGGTTCCTTTCAACTTATTATGCCTGTTCCTTGAGTATATTGGCCAGTCGAGGGGTCAAATAATAGATGGTCTATGGCTTAGACAATGAAAGCAACTTGCCTTGCTCTTCTCTATTTACATGTGAAAGAGGAAACCCATGCCTATGGCATAGGCACAAGATAATAACAAGGAAGAATCCCGAGACCAAACTCTTCGCATTATACTGAACCTTGGATAACCTCTTACGTGTCTCCAATCCCGGTTAACTTATGTTTTCCTTCAGGCATCTACTTTTAGGAAGAAGCCTACAATTATCACCAATCACCAACTAACTAAAAGAGACTCCTCTTTTTTGGAAGCAGAGACACCTTAATACTAGAGTGAAAGGAATGCAAACCTAGCTAGCTTCTTTCCTTGTGGATCATGTGAATAATTTATGGTGATGTTCTTTAATGACAAAAAAGATGACAGGTTGTCAACCCAAGAACAAAAAGGTATAGAATCTTTGACCTGAAGAGGATGGTGTCCTTTCTTTTTTCTTTTTTTTTATGTGGAAATCTTAATAGGATTTTGCTGGGAGTTGTAATTTCTACACAAGAAGTATAGGTCACTGTGGGGAGCGTGGGGGAGATAGTTGTATTAGCATGAAATAGGAGCTCTTGTACATAATAACATATGTCGTTTATCTAGTAGCTAAAGTATCTCAAAACCCGACATCCACAAGTTTTTAGCAAAATTCAGTCACTCTACCAGACAATATATTTCTTATAAGTTTGTTAAAAGAACTATACATAATGTTACATGAGGCATTAGTCTCTACGGATCTATACTTCTGGAACTTCAGAAGCGCTTCGAGCTGGAGTTCGGGATCTAGAAGATAGAAGCCTGATGTTTAGTTCAGCCAACGGACCAGTATAATCTTTTGTAGTTATATATTTCACCGGTGGAAAGAAAATATTTTATAACTAGGTTTGTACCCAAATCGAATTATCTGTGCTTGACTCGAGTTCAAAATTAATGTGCTCAAGCTTGTATTAAATCCATACTTGAAGTTCAATACTGGATTAGTTTGAAGCTGCTGAGGCTGCTTGATTAAGATGTTAGTAATAGTTGTTAATCAGATTTCTTTTATTCTTATCCTCATTCTCAATTTTTTTTAATAAGATTAATTTTCTTTTGGGTGTGTGTGGAAAATATTCTGTTTCCTTTAATATTAGTAGGAAATTCCATTAGCAATCTGGATTGAAGCTTGAAAATTTTTGAATCTTTGAATTGAGCTCAATCCTGATACAGAGCTCGACTGAAGATTGAGCTCAATTTTTGCTCATCTATAAGTAATAGAATCCAGCTGGAAGATGCCACGTTTTGTTTGATTTAACTTGCTGACAGCCTTAGATCCCACCACAATATTTACCATGCAAGAGATGCCATCTTTTGCAGTTTGGGCCCTGTACTGTGCGGTTTACCTGATTCCGGTACTTGAAGGATATTTAATCAATAGGAAGATAACATTGTTTTACGAATTGTATCACCTGTTCCGCAAGCCTTATAAGCTGTGACAGTTCATTTTACGCTGCTGCCCGGAATCCCCTGCGATTAGTTTCCCAAGATCCAAATCCAATTATATCATAGGTTGTCTTGGGATTTATCTATGCTAATTCTTGTATTTGTTCTTCAACAGGTACTTCACTGCTCCGGCAACAGAGACTGAAAGAGCTGAACAAGATTTGCTACTAAACAGGATTCTGAAAGAGTCATTGACTGTTCATTTGTGGAACAGTTTAACGTCTTCCCTGATTCCGGTGCCTGAGAGCCTCATTGCAAGGTTAATTAACCGTTCTTGCATCCGTTGCTCTGACATGTTATGATGATTTGTAGACTTTGACTGTTCACTTAAGTGTATTGTAAAATGAAACATGAAGAAATCAGTTTTGATGTTATCAAATCTTTTTCCAGAGTTAGAAATTAGAGGCCGTAAAAGAACTATATTTGTTGCAATTGTACAGATAGATGCACAGACATTAAAAGTTCAATGTCTGCAAGTGTGGTAGTTGTAATATCTGAAGCTTCGAGTAATTGGTTTTTTCTTTTCCTTTTGGTTTTTCCTGTATCCCCCCAAAATTTTAAGAGGTTTTATCTTTAATAATCGTGAAGTTCCTCTTGTTTTCTTTACTTTTCTTCGTATCTTTTTTCGACAATATGTAGATTGTAGGGTTCGGAAAATAGATACTAGCTTAGCAACAATTTACCCCTCTCAAAGAAAGCATGAGTTACTTTACCCAAATATTATGTGTGGAATCAGTGAGGGTGGTGTTGAATAAATTTTGTGATTTAAGAGTTAAAATGTAGATCTCAAACATTAAAGTAAAATTTTATATCAGATTATAAAATATGAATGCTATTAAAAAACACTTGCTTCCATTAAGAATTAACGAAAATAAAAATAGAAGCATGATAATTGATAAAGAATGTAGGTACAAACCAAAAAGGAAGGTCGTAGAACAGGTAGAAAGAATGGGGGAATTAAGGTTGTAGGAATTGAGTATTCATTCTCGGATTTCAATTTTAGAACTTTGTCTTGAATTTTGCAAAAATAACATGTCAACTTTGATAATTAATGCATTGGCAAATTTAGTCTATAAGATTCATTTAAAAGAATTTGTTCAAATAAGGCAAGAACTATAAATCATATGAGCCAGATTGTACTGTTGAAATTCGTTTTGCAGGACGAAATGAGGTCTCTACTGTTTTTCTTACGGAATTCTCGGTAATGGAAGGTGATCAGTGGTCTTCTCTTAATATTCCAATTGTAAAATTGGCTTCGGATGGTCGTCTAATCTTTCAGGATAAGGGTCATAATAGTCATATATGGTATGATGTTTACAGTAACAGCATGTACATTCATGAATTTTAAGATCTTTTAATTTCATTATTGGACTCCATGCATCAAAACATTTAGAGCCGCTAATGGTGATGATTTCATTATTAATAAGATGTATAATATGCTCCAAATTAGACCGATTATCTTCATAATCACCATTGATTGGCTGAACTGTAATAGGCAATGGATCATCATTTTACTATTAATGAATAATTCTTTATTCATTAAAAAAAAGTTTAAAGTAAGTTTTGTCCACAGGTGAGTTGGGGGTTTATTCCCAACCCTAGAAACATGAGAAAAAAGTGGAATTCCCATCTATTACACACTCTGCATCTTCTGTAGTATTCGTTTTATCAAAATTTTTATTTATGATTTATCTTTTACAATTTAAAATTTATAATAAATATTTTATAAAATAAATTGTTTTTAAAGGTATATTACAAAAAATATTATAGAAAGATCAGACAATCTATTACATTCAAAAACTTTATCAACTAAAGCACCTATTTCGGAGAAATTAGCATTCAAAGATCACAAGGGAGTCGTTTTCAATTACTAATTTTTAAAATATTAAATTTTAGAAAACTTATTGGTACTGACTCCACAATTACCACTTATTTTTGCTTAGCAGCTGCAGCTGCTAAAAAATATGGGAAGGGCCATTGAATCAAGACTGGACAACTAAACTAGTCTAAAATTAATTTTTTTTCTAAAGCTTTCCCAACCCCACAACCTTTAATGACATCAAAGAGGCAGGGCCTCACCTTAATCAACCCCCGAGAAGGCTGGAAGTTTTTACAAACTTGTAAAATGGACCATTATTGTGTCAAAATGGACTAAAATTCGCGGGCTTATATATATGAATGAGCTTGGCTTAACCCATTTAAATGAAGGCTTATTTAGATCGTGGACTAAGTCGTATTTTTTTATTTTTTATTTCAAAATTTTTATTTATTGGTTATTTAAAATTGTATGATTTGATATTAAATATTTTATTAATTTATTAAGTTAGAAACGAATGATGATTGTTTATCATAGAAAATTAATTTAGCAAGTTAAAAAACTTAGCTAAGGGTTGTTATATAAATCATTTATCTATATAGATATCATTACAAACAATGAAATTCTTATATCTAATATTATCTGCCAAAATAAACTTTTATTTTCAAGCATAAATGTTTTAAATTTTAAGTTTCTACCTCAATTATTATACCTATTAAATGCTAAATATGTCTACAAAAACTAAAATATAAATTTCTTTTAAATTGTTTGACTCAAAGACTATCTTATGGCGGATATAGACTACACCTTTTTCAGTCCGCGAGAAAATGGATCAAGCCATATGTGGAAGGCCAAACCGGGCTTTGTCCGTTTGACAACACTAATGAAACCACTTTAATAATTAATTAGAGTGTAATCCTAATTATTAGTATTAGTAAAACTACAAGAAAAGTAGTGCTGCATGGAAGAAAGATTTTCATAAAAAGTAGGAGTTTAGTAGTAGAAGTACTTTTTATCGACTAGAAAATTTAAGATTATAATCATCTCTCTTCTTCGATGTATTTAAAGAAAAAAAAGAAAGAAAAATTTTTATTAATAGGTATCTCGATAATTTTCTTTACAACTCTGAATGTATCCAGCTTACACTTGCTCTCTCAATTGATAAGCTAGGGGATTGAAATGTACATCTAGAAGGGGGTGCCCTCCTTAGGTTCTTTCCGCAATTGAAGCTGACAAAACGCAATAAAATCACAATCTTCTAATTAAAAAAAAAGTCTAACAAAATTATTCATAATTAAATCTACATTCTTTTTACAAGAAAATCCGATTTGAGCATTAAAAGAATTTTTGTACACTCAATCACACATTATTCGTATATATCTCTTAATAAACTTCAAAAAACTAGAATTTAGTAAGTAAAAGCATTCGCTATTAGGCAAAAAATTCTAAATTAATTAATTTCTGTCCCTCTTCCGTTGGATTAAAAAATAAAAACTATCATAGGTACAAATACAAATCGTTGAGTATTTCCAAACTAGTCTTGCCATGTCGGAGTGCAGTCCACGGCGGAACAAAGACTATGTGCAAGAAAGACTTGTTCTAACAAAGACTATCAAGTCTTTGCAGACAAAACTTGTCTAAAGCAAATTGGAGACCAGCTGGTTTAGTCCTACAAAGAACTGAGGCTAGAAAGTGTACGCCATAAATGCCAGTACGGGGTTTGAGTTATTGTATTAATGAGTTACGAGAAATTTTCTTGGTATCATAAAATGTTTCAAGGCGCAAAATGCGGCATAAAATTGACTGTTTTTCTTGTGTATTGTCTTCAATTGAATCTAGACATAAATGGACATTTGAGGAGCTAAACAAAAGATGTTCTGCTGCTCCTTTCAGTGTAGATGGCTTTAAGAAATTTTCTGCACGTCTCCTTATTCTTCCTCCTCATGATTCCCCATATATCTCCACTGCAATTCAACTTCCGCACCATTGGACCAGTAGAGGCTAACGGCTCCATAAATGTCTCGGGAGACGCATATATCTCAAACAAAGGCATTCAGGTGACCTCAGATGACAGCAGTTTTACATCAAAAGCAGGCCGAGCCACGTACATGCAACCGTTCCATCTGTGGGATAATGCCTCGGGTTACCTTGCAGACTTCCAGACAAATTTTTCATTTGTCATTGCTGCCGATAAGAACGCTTGCTCTGCCGATGGATTGGCTTTCTTCCTGGCTCCTTGTGGTTCAAGTATTCCTGAAACTTCAGGTGGCTGTGGCCTTGGTCTTGTAAACAATATAACGCTTTACGATCCTTCAAATCCTTTCGTTGCTGTAGAGTTCGACACCTATCCCAACCCGTGGGATCCCAGCGGGAAACATGTAGGTATTGATATCAATTCTGTGAGATCAGTTACTTATGAAACTTGGAATGACGATGCCACTGAGGGGAATGTAAATCATGCTTGGATTACTTACGATTCAAGCACCAAGAACCTCAGCGTTGCGTTTACTGGTTTTTCAAACAGTACAATGGAAACAAAGGGCCTTTCCTTTCCAGTCGACCTGAGGGTTGTCTTGCCTGAATGGGTGATATTTGGTTTCTCAGCTTCAACAGGTTCGTGCTTTGAGAAGAATAATGTCAAATCATGGCAATTCAATTCAAGTACTCCACAAGTATTAGCTCCAGCCCCTCATGTACCGGGTAATCTAGTTCCAGCGTTGCTAACTAATCCGAATTTGAATGGGGTTGCTAAAAGAGAGAAAGGAATGGAGTTACGCCTGGTGATTGCTTTGGCCGTTTCCGTATCAGTAGCGCTTGTTTTAGCAGGTTTTCTTGGATATGTCCTATGGAAGAAGAGGAGCAGAAATGACGTTCAAGGAGGAGGGTTTTACGTTGATACATCACTTGACAGTGAATTTGAGAAGAGTTCTGGACCGAAGAAGTTCACCTACCGAGAACTAGCAGAAGCAACAAACAACTTTGCAGCGCAAGAGAAGCTCGGCGAGGGGGGTTTTGGTAGTGTATACAGAGGTTTTGTAAGAGCCGTGAACTCATATATTGCTGTAAAGAGAGTGTCAAATGGATCTAATCAAGGGACAAAGGAGTACGCGTCTGAAGTGAAGATCATCAGTCAATTGAGGCACAGAAACCTGGTACAACTCATCGGTTGGTGCCATGAAAAAGGAGAGCTGCTGCTTGTTTATGAATTCATGCCAAATGGCAGCTTACATTCCCATCTCTTCAGAGAAATATCATTGCTGACCTGGGATGTAAGGTACAAGATTGTCCAAGGCTTGGCGTCGGCTTTGTTTTATCTACATGAAGAGTGGGAGCAATGTGTTGTACACAGGGATATCAAATCCAGCAATATTATGCTGGATTTGAGCTTTAATGCAAAACTTGGGGATTTTGGTTTAGCTAGGATTGTTGATCATGCAAAAGGATCGCAAACAACGGTTCTGGCTGGAACCATGGGGTACTTGGATCCTGAATGTGCCATCACAGGCAGGGCCAGCAAAGAATCGGATGTCTATAGCTTCGGAGTAGTTCTTCTGGAGATAGCATCCGGAAGGAAACCGATCGATGCCGATGCCAAAGAAAACGAAGAAATGCTGTTGGAGTGGATTTGGGAACTATACGGAAAGGGGAAGCTGCTGGAAGGCGCAGATCCAAAGCTTGGCAAGAATTTTGACCATGTAGAAATGGAACGCCTGATGATTGTTGGTCTATGGTGCGCTCACCCCAACAATTCTACAAGGCCAACGATAAGGCAAGCGATTCAAGTCCTGAATTTCGAAGGTCAATTGCCAATTCTACCATCGAAGATGCCACCAGCAACATAACGTCTCCACAGTTTCTATTCCCGATATACTTAATGTTCCTTTGTCTGAGGGTAGTTCTACATCAATAAAGGTTTGCAGCATATCTTGAAATCTTCTTCCTAATTTACATTTTTTAAGAGGAAAAAAGTGGTATTTGTCCTATGAATTGCTTTTTGAAGTTTGATTTTCATTTGCCATGTCTTGGTTAATTGTAAGCATTAATTTTTTCTTCGATTTGTGATGCTGTTCTATCTCTTAATTTCTCTGTCCGTCTGCACAATCTACGTGCAGATTTCTTGATGAGAAATTTGGTAACGTGATTTTTTTGTTGATTTAATAGTTGATTGGATCCAAAAGTCAAGAAATTAGAAGAAAATAAGTCCACAAAATGATAGAAGTCTATTCAGGTTTTGAGTGGCAATGACATAGGTCATTGTTCACTCTACCAAAATTTTTTTCTCAAAACAGAAGGGTCTTAAAACTTTTTAAATTTTCTTTAGTCAGACCAATTAATAAACCCCGTCCTTTCACAGTATATTTTATCTAAACTTTTACTATTAATCTTTTTAATTTAAGTAAAATAAGCTTAGTTAATACATAGGACCACTACTAATCCTTTTAACTCTATTAATTTAAATAATTTTAAACTCAAATAATATGTGGTTTCCTACTATTAGTCTCCTTAATTAATAAGGATATCGTGAGGCTAATGAGAGCAAAAGTAGCAAGTTAAATAAGTAAAAAACCCTCCTTATGTCAACCTCTTTTATGTCAACCTCTTAAGTACATTTTTAAATGAAAAGGGAAAAAGCACTACTAGTTTCATATTTGAAGATTTTCGCAGAGTATGTTTTAGATCATCAAATAAAATTGTTCACAAAAAATTTGTCAAAACTGCTTGAATGATCGAAGAATTGTAGAAACATAATTTCAATATTTAGATAATCTTCATATTTTTCTCTTAAAAGAATAAATCGTTTATCATATACTGGCGATATTTCACAAAAAAATGCACCTAAAAATTAATTTAATGAATGAAAATTTAAGAGTAAAAAAAAAAAAGAAAAACTAAGAAAATAATAAATTGAGAAAAAATAAGGAAAATAAAAAAGAAAAAAGACAGAGAAAAGGACAACAAGAGCTTAGTTGGCAACTTTAATCTAGGAATTAACATGATATAAGAGAAATAAATTAATTTTAAAAAGTAAAATAAATGCAGTCTCATCTCTATTTGGTATGAAGTAATAAAATCTTCTAAGGCCTTAAATTTAGAATCTCTTAGATTAGTAGAAAAGGAAGTATTTAATTTTCAAAAGAAGTCAATATGAAAAAAAAGAAAACAATATCCAGTGGCTTAGGAGAAGAAATAAAAGTTAAAACCTGCACTATATTATCTCTTATCTTCTAAGGCCATACGCCCAATACCAAGAAAAAAAAAACAGAAAATTAAAGAGAAAAACAATTTTTAATATCCATACATCAATCTGAAAAATAAAAGGTAATTTAATATATTTAATTTTTATAATTTTAGTCCTTAATCTTTGTTTTTTGTTTTAAAAAAAGCGGTCCTAGCTGCCAATTGTTCGACGGAGTCTAGCTAAGACAGTCATGTGAATCCCACGTGCATACGGTTGGAAGGGCAAAAATGCTTGATCATGCCTAATCCACTCTAAATCTGATGCATAACCACCTGCAAATGCTCTCCCCCCTTCCACAGCACCCAAAATAATTTCAGCCTCAAAGCTCCTTCGGTGTTGCTGTGAGTTGGAGTTTCTTTGTAGAACTTCGAACGAGAGCCTAGGAGGTTCTTTGCAGAACTTTCAGGATGTCCTTGTCCCTTCCTTCAATTCAAATATCTGAAGAGGAAGATGTTGAATAATAGGGCAATTTCAGATCAAGAGGATGATAATGATAATTGTAGTTGCTCCGTTCAGCCATTGAAGAGAGAAGAAAAACAGATGGCTGGTCAGGTTAGAAAAGGTAAAATTGGTCCAAGTGCTGAGCTAGCTGCCAAACCAACTAACGAAAGACTGGTAAGCAAATGCCATGTTAGAATTGTGAATGCATCCGGTAAGTTAGCTTGCAAAGAGCACACAGAGTAGACATGTTAAAATCAGACATTGCATTGTTTTTGTTGATTGAATGAAAAACGCACGAAACTCCTCAAACTCAGGCTATCGCATCTCTGACATAGAAAATTCGTTAGGTCGTTCTGGCCTTGGAGTGGTCAGTGATTTTACAAATTGTGGCTTCTCCAATTCACCTGAAACCACCGGGAAAGAGTTCTTTGACACTTGTATTGCGAGAGAACACACGAAAAGCGAAAAAAGTCAAGAGCAATAAATACCTCAAGCTATTAGCAGTGTCAATGTTTCTAAGAATTGAAACAGTTAGTTGCACCTCAAATGTTACCGCTGTGGGGTAGAGTTGTTTTCCGGTGAGAATGCGATAGAAATCAGAAGCGGAGGGAATTCAGGCTGAAAAAATTTTGGGCACTGCGGGAAGGGGGAGAGTACCAGTAGGTGGCGTGGGTTTGGAGGGAATTGGGCGTGATCAGATGTTTTTACTCTTCCAACTGTAAGCATCTAGGATTCATACGATTGTCTTTGTTGGACTCTGCCCAAGGATCAATGGCAAGGACCCTTTTTTTTTTTTTTTAAAGTAGATATAAGAATAAAATTACAGAAATTAAAAATATAGGACTCTTTTAGGATTAGTTGTTTGACTGTTTTTATCAATTTCTCTATTAAATATAGAAAATAAGTACTGGGGAAAATTACTTCAAATATGAAAGAGAAATTCCAATTTTGAAACGGAGCAAGGGATTGATTGCATGCCAGGGATACGCAGAACGAACATACTCAAAATATAAATGGCTTGAAATTTTCTAAAAACGTACATGACAAAACAATAAAATAAAACACTAGTACTTTCTCTGTTTCATAATAATTATCTTAATTTTCCATTTGGCCTTCTTCAAGTTAATTGTCCTATTTCTAAATAGAGTTAGTATTTATAATATCCTTTTTTTGATTGATTTTGTACTTTTCTAAAAAAAAAAGACTTTGAGAGAGGAAAAGCAACTGTGGGGACACATAATTTAATTTAGTATAAGTTTTTATATCAGTCTTAACTAGGTTAATTTTTAAATCTGATTTAGCTTTTGAATTAATGTAAAAAAATCACCTTAACCTTTGATTTTATCTCTATTATGTTTATTCATTGATTTTTTGGTTGGAAATTTTATTTTTCATTGAATTTTGCAAACTTTTCATAAAAATTGAACTAAATCAAAATTTTGTTAAAATCAACTAAAATTAACTAATTTGGTTCAATTTAAAATCAGATTTGTAAAATAATTTTATGAATTATTCAATAAAATTCTTTATACTAGTTCAATTTTGAAACAAATTAAAATTTTAACAATTTTAAAGATAATTTAGTTTCGCTTCAATTTTAATAAATCAAAAGAAATTAAAATTTAAGATTATATTAAATTTGTAAAGCTGAACCAAATATAACTAATGTTTTCTAAAAAATAGAACTAAAATCTGATTTAGTTTCATTTTCACCCGAAACATATTGGATATTACTACCTATTAATAAATTAGACAAACTTATCGTGAAAATAACCACTTCTCTTTTTGAAGTAGTAATTAACAAAAAGAAACCTCCAAATATATGCAAAACTGGGACAGTTCAAGAATCTTTTACATAGTCCCTCCGTTCCATGACAACAGTCAAATTGTCACTATCATTCTTGTTTCAAAATACGTACCACATCTATCATTTTGAAGTAAAATTGAAAATCTTCATTCGATTGGGAAAAGAATTGAAAATTTTCTCCTAACTTTTTACTTCCTTAAACACAACAGTGCCCTAAAGCCTTACTATTGTGCCAAGTAATGAGCTGAGTTCGATTCTTATTTAGCTGTAACTCATAACCTTTTATATTACATATATTAAACGAATTATCTCTTGAAATAATAGACATTCTTAATATTTCATAATACTCTCCCTTAGATGTCCATTAGATAAAGAGTATGCCTAGTTAAAACTTTATTAGAAAAAAAATCAGCCAGAAAAACTCTAGTGATGGACAAAGAGTACACTACTCTTTATATCATTGTTACTCCTCAAGATGAGATAATTCTTTAAGATTCCTTAACCGACAGATTCCAACTTTGTTCACAAATTCTTAAATTGTTGTTTTTGATAATGTCTTAGTGAATAAATCAACCAGATTGTTACATGATCAAATGTGTTGCACATCAATATCACAATTCTTCTGGAGTTTATGAGTACAGAAAAATTTTTTGGCGCAATATATTTTGTCCTATCTCCTTTAATATATCCTTCTTTTAATTGAGCTATACAAGTTGTATTATCCTCATATAGAGGAGTTGGAATCATATTATTAGAGGGTAATCGACAATTATCTTGAATATAATATACTATCATATATCTCAACCATACACATTCTCCACTTGTCTCATGAAGGGTTAAAATTTCAGAGTGGTTAGATGAGGTAGCTACCATGAATTATTTTGCAGAACGCCGTAAAATAGCAATACCACTATATGTAAATGCATAACCAGTTTCAAAACTTGATTTCTGTAGATTAGGTAAATATCAAGTATCTGCATAACCAATCAACTTCGAGTTGGTTTTATTCGAATAAAAAAATTTGAGATCTATGGAACCTTGAAGATATCTAAGGGCATGCTTTACACCACTCTAATGTCGTCTTGAAAGTTAAACTACTATCCACTAGCTAGTAAAAGAAAAGTTGAAGTACAGACCGAGTATCAACTATTTTTCTCAATGTGAGCAAAACATAAAACATAGAGTGATATTAGCTTGGGAATCTTGGAAGAGTTTTTTTGGACTCAATATGCAAGTTTTCACATTTTTGGAGAGCACAAATAGACCAGTTAATCATTGAAGTACTAAAATAGTTTCAAAAAGTTATCAAACTAATTATTCTCAATAGACAGAGTGAAAGATAGTTTTTGCGATGTTGTATGACTAAAGTTTCAGCATGTCTTTCCATTGTATAGAGAGTATCCTTTCAACTTAATAATTCTTGCACAAAATAGGTAAACAAACGGAAAAAAGTAAAGCAAGAAATGAAAATGACACCAAGGATTTTATAATGCTTTGGCAGCATGCCTACATCCACTCAGTAGAATCTCAACTCAAGTATTTTCACAAAAAATAATTTCTTTAACAGTAGAAATCAAATCATGTAACTCTCAAATTGAAGTAACTCTCAACTTGTGCACACTAGTTTTACAATGGATTTAGCAACAATATCTGCTAGTTTTTAACATATTTAGCATCTATGTAATCACTAATGTTCAATAGATCTAGCAAATATTTTTTGCCCAAAATTCTCCTCGGTCTTGGTGGCACAAGTTTAAAACAAGTCCTTGTGAACCTTGAAGAGATGAAGATAAAAAGATTGAAGCTTTCACTTCCTTCCAATATCAGCTCACACTTTGCATATTTTCTTCTTCTTTGCCCCGGTATGTTTCTCTCATTGTTTTCAACTTTTTACTCTCAAATTTTGAGTAACTCTCAACTACGTCGAGATATGCTCATCTCTTGAAGACTTTAAAGTGCAAAGGGTTATATTTGTAAGAGATATAAGAAACCTATAGAAA
This sequence comes from Rauvolfia tetraphylla, assembly GCA_030512225.1. NCBI lineage: Eukaryota > Viridiplantae > Streptophyta > Magnoliopsida > Gentianales > Apocynaceae > Rauvolfia > Rauvolfia tetraphylla. The sequence goes on along the minus strand of JAJQKT010000055.1, from coordinate 4,086,675 downwards.
GATAAGAGATAGAACAAAGAATAGTTACGTTGCTCTGGTCAAATCTTGTTCAAAGGGTCAAAGTGCTTTTGAGGAAAATAAAATTTTTGTAAAGAATAGTTGTGATGTGATTTTTTAGTTATCCTAACTTGATATATTTTTCCACAAAAATTTAGCTCTTTCCTTTTGTCTCAAAAAATGGTTCAAAATACCTTTTTGCCAATTCTGGGCCCGTTTAAAAAGGTAAGGTTAATAGCTTTTGAAAGAGTCATTCTAGCAAGTTATAAAGTCACGCTGACGTACTATCAATCAAACAATGATTAGTCACTGTCAAGCTAACTAACCTCGAGATTCTGTAGTTTAGTAAAAGTAGCTTGACACAAATGGATCTAGTTGATAGTTTTAATAGTAGCTTAATATAAAGATCAGAGCAGAAACACTTTGCCTTTTTCTTGAAAGGTTTCCAGATGCAATTGTGAAATAAAATCTTTTGATGCGCATTTTTAAGGACTGAAAATTTGAATTTCACTAAAGCACACATGGGGATATATTATCTCAAATCAATTCTTAACAAGAATATAAATATTATACCCATAGAAGTAAACTGCTTGATTCTTGAACTTGAGCGGCTTAATCTTGATCACTCAAAGCAAATTCTGCGCTCATCTTAATAAAGACATGTTTTGTTAGTCATCCAAATTGTAAGGTTGTATTTTTTAGTCAACATTCTCTCTCGTTTTGATGAATGACAAAAATTTTTAAGTTAAACGGAAACCAAAAGATATAAGAATGATAAGTTCGTAAGTAGCTTGACCATACTACTCGAATAAGAAATTATTTTGGCTTTTTGAAAGTGCATATGCAAAATGAAAAATATTTTTAAATTTTTTGAAGGCAAGGACAAATGTTTTTGCTCCCCCTGAATTCATGTATACTCTTCAATTGTAAATGGCTTTGATCTTTAGTCTGCAATCATAATATGTCTAAGTAGATGCGAAGTGATTAGCTTGATACAGAAAGTAGCTTGACACCAAATAGTTAGCTTGATAATAGATAGACAAGATATATTAAGCTAGAATTTAAAAAATGAGTAAGAAGATAAGGCTCAAAATAAGCAATGTAAACTAGAAATAACCAAAAATCCACAAATCCTACTACTTCCCCCCTTTTTGTCATGCATCAAAGAGGGATCAAGAGGTAGGAAAATGAGAAATTGTTAGCTGAAATCAAAATGTCATGAGAGCAACAAAGGTAAATGTTCAAAGGTACATAGCCATGCTAAGAAAAATCGACATAAGAGAGATTGTAGTTAGCAAGTTTGCTTCTATAGGCCATATAGGTGTTCAAATCTAGGAGCTATACCTCTGGTGGTCTTTTTATTTCCCTTTTTGATGGGCCTACAGATGAGCTACAGAAGGAGTGGCTTGAGCTTGTGTAGAACCTAGAGTATCAAACAGTTCAAGCGAGATTGCTTGAATAGGTATAGCATAAATAGCTTTAGAAAAACAAAGAGAGAATACATAGACAGTGTTACTAGTTGTGTTGCTCATGTACAGCTGGGAAAGTTTTTTCTTTGTCTCTTGGAGAGTCAATTTGTTTCCTCAACTCTAGTTCCTCTTGAGTTGGAAATGACCCTTCAGTTCTAACTTGATTCCCCACTTCTCTCAGGACTAGCTTCAAGGTGTCTTCACATTCCGTGAGTAGCATTTTTAGACCATATTCAAAGGCAGCAACAAATTTTTTCTTGCATTCTTCATAGTCTCCAAGATCATCTTTGAACATTTCATGAACTCTTGAGTCTCTAGCTCTTAGCTGATGATCTTATCAATGGAGCTTGTAAAATAAAGAGTTGCCTTGTTCATGTCATCAACAATCTTTCTCAGCTTCTCTGTGTCTATCTTAGCTTCATCTCATTTTTCAACCTCCATTTCATCAATATCTATCCTAGGCTTTTTCCCAACTTTTACTTCAGCTCTAGCTTGCTTAGCCTTCTTAGCTTTCTGGACGCTTTCAACCTTCCACCTTTCTAGTTCTCCCAACCTTCCAGGTCCAAATCATACTGTTTTCAAAGCAATTGTCTTCTGTTTTCTTCCATTTGGTTCTTAAGCTACTCCATCACTAGTTTGACTTTTTGATTTAGCTTCAGCTTGACTGGTAGGCTCATCACCTCTACCTTCATTATATCACTCTCACTACTGTCACCTTCTTCTTCTGAACTTTTAGAAACTTCTTCTTTTTCTATTTCCTTCTCATTGCTCTTCTTCTTCTTCTTCTTCTTTAGAAACCTCCTTTAGGAAAATGAAATTTGTGGTGAATTTGTGAATTAAACTACTGTGAGTATGTATTTTAGTAAATCTAACATTTCCTTTCTTATAGAGTTCAGAATTTCTAGTTAACTCCTTTGTTAAAAATGCCTTAGAATTCTAAGACTCACACTTCAAGTCTATATTGGTTGGCCACATATTTTTCATGATTTATCTTAGTCTTTGGATGGCTAAGGAAATTCAATATTGGTTAGTTATGTTTGGTGACCTAACTTGGACTAAGATGGCACAATGTTGGTTGGCTATGTTTGGTGAGCTAACTTAACACATTTTCAACAATGGTAGGAAGACTTGAAGTTTGTTCACATGGTGATACATCTCTATATAAGGCAATCTTGCTTGAAGCAAAGAAGACATCCAAAAGAGAGGAATTCATCCAAGAGAGAAATCCTCCAAGAACATCTCCCTAAATTATCCTCTCACTCTTCATATACTACCTCTTCATATATATACACACTCTTGTCATATTTATTGAGTATAGTGAGGTGTTATCTTGAGTGTATTCTTTGTGTGGGTGTAAAACCATTTGTATCTTCTTCATATTTTTCATAGTGTATTTACTCCTCTCTCGCCCCGTGATTTTCCCTCTATATTGGAGAGTTTCTACGTAAATCTTGTGTCTTTTCCATTTATTATTTTACTTTTCATTTTATCATCAACTATCCAAACTAAATATTTATCCATTACCACGCTAATTCCGCAACATCCTTTTTGAAGTCAAATTCAGAGTAAGATTCTACTTTCTTCACATCACCTTTCATGAGCACTCCGGCCCCAACATTTGAAACTCCACTTGCTTTGACTGAGTTTCTAGACCAACTCTGTGCTTCTTCTTCTTTAGCACCACATTGAGAGCCTCAACTCTAGTCTCCTAGTAGTATCGTAGAATTGCTTCGCCTAATTTGAATCCTCATGAAACACATCCATCCCTTAGCCTCGAACCAGCTTTTATAAGAGAGCCTTGGCTCTCCGAAGTAATCCCAGTTAATGGTCCTAGAAGGTGTGATGAGGTTTGAAATCAGAGTAACACCTTTTTCTTTTGAGCATTTCTTAGTTTTCTCTAATTCAACTTCTTTCCCATTCTGCACTTTCCTCTGCTTTGCAATGTCTGAATAAGAGGATTTCATGCTTGAAGATGGTCTCATTCCTTTCTTTTTGGTGCTACTTCAAAGAATTAGAAATAATGGGGAAAATGAAGTAATGTACTTAGAGAGTTTGAATATCTTCAAGTTGTATAAAAAGCGTAGATAAATAAACTAGAATGTTAAAGTTCAGATCAATTGAAGTGAAACTAAAAGTAGGTTAATCGGAGAAGAAGATGAAATAGCTGGTAATGGTCAAATCATTGGGGATAGGGTGAGTGAAAAGCATTCTTTTTTTGATGATAGAGGATGAAGTAGGCTTTCATAAGCAAATAACGAGCTGTGACTTCTCACATTGGGCAACAAAAATGATTTGAACTTATCAACTTTATAGATTCCTCAGGAGGACTCAAGTACATTTCAGGTACATTTTTGTTCACAAGTCTCATGAGTATGTAAAAATTCAATGGAAATTTTAAGAAGTCCTTTTTCAAATGAAATTGTAGTGATGTCAAAAGAAACGTTTCCATGTATAATATGTACATCTGTAAATGCACACAAGAAGTGGAAAATCACTAGACTATCCTTTGAGATTTAGCAAACCAAATTCCTTGTGAATTTTAAAAAGCTTAATTACTTAGATGTTTTGTAAAAATGTCTGCTAGCTATTTGGTAGTGGATACAAAAATTAGCTCAGTAGTTCCAGACTCAACATGTTCTTGATGAAGTGATGCCTAGTCTCAATCTGTTTAGTCCTAGAATATTGCACAAGATTTTTGGTATGGTTAATGGCACTCGTTTGTTGCAGAAAGGTTAAATATTTTTGTAATTTAGACCAAAATCCTCAAGTTGATGTTTTATCCATAATATTTGAGCTATACAACTCCCATATGAGATGTATTTTGCTTTTGCAACTGACAAGTTAATTGAAGTTTGCTTCTTGCTGTGCCATGAAACCAATGAATGTCCAAAAAATTGACAAGTTCCTGAGGTGCTCTTCCTATCAGTTCTTGCTCCATATGCTCAACTTGAACTTGAGCGGTATTGAAATATTATGTGTAATCATTATCGGTATATTTTAAGGTACATTAGACAAGTATAGATTTTTATAGATCTAAAAATCTGTGGTGATCTACCACTGCTTTATTTTCTCCTAGAGTTTTGGAAATTTCTATTGTTAAAGGTTTGAGCTTCTTCAGTAATGAATGGAAATATTCCTACGCAATCATTGACAAATCAATAAGTGTTATGGCCTTCGAATTTTCAATTTCCAGAGGTAAATGACCGCTTAGCAAATTAACTGATTTAGTAAACTGCAAAAGATCTGTCAGTAACAAAAAGTCAGAAGGAAAATTGGAACTAAATTGTTGGAATCAAGAAGAATTTTCCTTAACATAGTCATGTTTCCAATGCAGGTTCGTTGAGTTCCTGAAAGTTGGTTCCTAGTCAAAGCAATTGTACCAAGTTTTTGTAAATTCAAGATACTGCTTAGAAAGGACCCTCTTTATCTTTTTGTTTCCTAAATTCAATTCTTCAATGTTTTGTTAACTTTCAAATGTTCTCAGAATGACTTCACACAACTCATTAGCATCAAGTTTAGAGGTGAAAGTTCCTAAGATTAAGAAATTCTTCTGGAATGTTGCCTCCAATTTTACAATTAAATGCAAAAAATATATGGAGTAAGGCAGAGAAGTTACCAATGGAAGATGAAGAAATTCCATTCAAGGGATTATTGAGAGAGTCATCCATAACTCTCTAGAAGATTTAAGCAAATTGAAGAAGATTCAAGCAAATTGGAGAAGGCTCAAGCAAGTTGAAGAATATTTAAGAAAGTTGGAACAACAAATTTTGACTCAAAGCATGTCTAGAATTCTTTTGAAATAAGAAGCAATTAAAGATCTCTAGAATTTGTCAAAGTTGGTGAACCAAAATCTATAAATAGGCTAGTACTTAGGAGAAGCAAGTGTGCAAGAAAGAGTGCAAGCAAGAGTGAGCAGCTCCATTGAATGAGCAAATAAGAGAAAATAGAGTGAGAGCTACTTATGTCAGAGTGCCTTATAGGAAATTAAATACACTCCAATTGTAAGTGGTAGTTGGCTCGTAAGTGAGACTTTAGTGAAGTATAAATTTTTTATTTAGCAATTCCATTCACTTTTTTTTGCCACCTTAATTCTCAACTGGGATTCAGGTCTATTCGAATTCCTCAAGATGAGTACAAATTTTTAATGAAGTGAGAAACATCAATTCTGAAGATGACAGTTCAACTGTAAAGATGTTAATGCCCAAGTCCAGAACTCTAACAGAAGCAAAATTTCCAAGCGAATTTGGCATTGGATCCGAGAAACAGTTTTTTGCTACCTCTAAAAGGGCAAGTTTTGAACAATTTGAGATAGGCTCTAGCGATTTTCCGCAGAAGTTATTGCTGTTAAGGAAGAATTCTTAAGATTCAGGAACGATTGAACTAAATTTGGAGGTAGAATACCTAAGAGTTTATTTTGGTCTACGTAAGAGAGTTGCAGTGTTGAAATGTTAAAAAAAGTTGCCAGAACAGTTCCACTTGAGTAATCTCCAGTAACATCAAGCATTTCAAGTCTTTGAAGATTACCCATCTCCACGGGTAGTGAACTTGCAAATGATCTAGCTAAATAAACCAGATACTTGAATCTTGGACCAAAATTTTAGTTATTTTCATAATGTCCTAGAACAACTATGTACTTAACAAAGGGAGATGATTCAACCATCAAAATTTACAGTAATTAACCAGGAAAATTTGTAAGTTTATAGCTAAGAAGGAACAGTACCTTCCAAGTTGTTAACGCTGAGACACTACAAGGAAAAATGAATTTTGCGACGGCAAATTGCGTCGCAAATATGCGACGAATTTGCAACAGAATAGCTACAGACGAAATAAGGGGCTTAAATTGCGACGGATCAAATTCCAGCGCATATCCTCAGCAGATCTGCGACGGATTTGCGACGAAAATTATGTAAATATTTTTTTATTCCTATTTTAAAATGCTATTAGTTAGATTTTTTTTATTTCCATTTTTAAATTCTATTGCAAATCCATCACAGATCTGCGACGACTTTGCGACAGAATTTAGGTAGATATTTTTTTTCTATTTTTAAATTCCGTCGCAAATCTGTCGCAGATCTGCGACAGATTTGTAATGGAATTTATGTATATATTTTTTATTACAAATTTATGTATATATTTTTTTATTTCTATTTTTTAAATTTCATTGCAAATCCGTCGCAGATCGGCGACGGATTTGCGACGAAATTTGAAAAAAAAATATATAGACATAAATTCCATCGCAAATCCGTCGCAGATATGCGACGTGATTGCGACGGAATTTAAAAATAGAAATAAAAAAATATCTACCTAAATTCCGTCGTAAATCCGTCGCAGATTTGCGACGACATTTTAAAATAGGAATAAAAAAATATTTATATAAATTCCGTCGCAAATCCGTCGCAGATCTGCTACGGATTTACGACGAAAATTAAAAATTAAATAAAAAAATAATATCCGTCGCAAATCCGTAGCAAAATTGTGACGGATTAATTTTTGCGACGGATTTGCAACAGATTTGCAAAGGAATAATTGTTTTTCCTCCTATTCTTGCATCTTTATTTGTTTTTTGTGAGCCATACCTCAAGGTGTTCATAAATGAAGTATTTAATTAAATATTTAATAGTATTTATATAAAGACACATACAAATATGTACCTTGTAATTTATTTTGATATAACATATATATAGACTATAACGACACATCATACCAAAACATATAAAGGTATATTACATATGTGTGGAACACTAATAGTTAAAGCTTTAAGTATGAGTAATTTATAATATGTAATAATATTCTACAACATATAGTATTGATAAAGTATGTAAATATATATACTACCACAATATATATGATAACTAAAATGAGTATATGTCATAATTATTCATTATTAACAAATCCTAACCATAAACTTATTGGAGCAGTGGAAGAGAAAGAAAAGAATTTAAGAAACACATTAGAAATTAAATTGGGTCACAAATCCTTCGCAAAATTGAGACGGATTTACGACGGCCTTAATAAATAAAATTAGAAATAAATTCCGTCGCAAATGTGCTACGGATTTGCGACGACATTTGAAATTAAATAACCCGCGGAAAGAGCAGCCAAATTGAAATTAATTTTGTTACAAAATCGTCGCAATTTTGCGACGGATTTTTTACCGTTAATAAAAAAAATTGAAAAAATTTCCGTCGCAAATCTGTCGCAACGTTACGACGAATTTTTTACCTTTAATAAAAAAAAATATAAAACAATGCAGTAGCAAATCCGTCGCAACGTTACGACGAATTTTTACCGTTAATAAAAAAAATATAAAAAAAATTCCGTCTCAAATTGGCGACGGATTTGCGATGAATATCCGTCGCAAAAACCTTCTTCTGATTCAGAATGTCAACACTCATTCTTTCCTATACATTCCAACTTTCCCACCGCAAATCCTCTGCGTACTGTTTGTCGAACGGGCACACTTCGTGGTTGAGATGTCCTTGTGCGAAGTGTAAGAACAAGGTGCACCTTTCTCTCGATGAAGTGCAAGTGCACTTGTATAACGCCTACGAAACAAGAAATTCAGAGCTGAATTGCGGTATGCCGACCCCTGGATAACAAAGAAGGAAATTGATAGGAGATTTGACGACGAGTTTCTGATATGGTTCAGGGCTTATGTAAGTTTCTATTTGTGGAATAGTAAAATTATAATGGTTAAGAAATATTATTCTAAATAGTGAATAACAACGTTTATATGTTGCAGGTGCAAGATCATCAAAATAACGTAACAGATGAAAATATTAAAAGTTTGTCGTGAAGACCTTCAAGACAGGTGAAATCTTGTAAGGGATATTTAATAAATTGCTTCAGATTTCATACGCAAGATCATGGAGTCGGAAAGAAAACTGTTAATTGTGGAGTCTGGGTTAAGGGCGAGGACGAAGATATTGGCAACAGGAGCGACTATTATGGAATTTTGAAGAAGATCATTGAAGTGCAATTTCCGGGGATTCCATCTAGGGATGCTGTTTTATTTAAGTGTGACTGGTATGATCCTGTGCTTAACAGGGGTGTCAGGATCAATCCACATTATCAAATTGTGGATGTTAATTGCAGGAAAAGGTACCCCAAATATGATCCATTTGCATTAGCTGTGCAAGCTCAACAAGTATACTATGCCACTTATCCTGGAAGTAAAAGAAATAAGTCTGATTGGCTGGGAGTATGCAAATCGAAGGCGCGTCATGTCATTGATGCACCTGTTATTGATAGACCATACCAAGAAGATGTAGATAAATCGATGACATTTAGTGTACGTGGTGAAAATGACATAATCGGTAAACTTGTACATAAAACGGGTGAAGGGGAGATTTTAGATGATAATAAACCAGGAAACACGGAATATGATGACGTGACAGATTCTGATACTGAAGTTGAAAGTGAATGAGAATTAGAAGACGATTCGAGTGGGGATGAAAATAGTGAATAATTTATTGTATATATGCACACGTATATATATGCTAAGTCACTTAGCCGATTTTTAAATTTAATTTATATTATTTTTTACATATTACTAACGATTACATAGCTAACGAAAATTTTATTCTTTTTCAGATGCCTCCAGGTAGATCATGTTGGATTGGGATGGGTGATCGTACTCCTTCTCCGTCTTTACCCGGGCTGATGTCTTTACCGAGCGAGGATGACACGCGTGCAGCGGAGTCTGAGCATACGCCTTTGACCACAAGCTTCTGCGGTACCCTCTACGACTGCTTCTACAGGTGGGACTCAGACAGAGAAAGTCCGCATTCTGATAGTCCCGAGTGGCGACGAGTAAGTTTCTATTTACTGTTGCAACAATTTATTCAAATTTTTTCTTGAATAACTAATTGTTTATTTGTGTAATGGAACAATTTCTTCCCAGCAGAGGGGACGGTGCATTCGATATCAGATACGTTTCACCGTCATTTCACTGGACCGTATCCTAATTTTGAGGCGGTCCCATTAGAGCTTCGGGACATGTGGTTTCAAATGTAGAGTGTAAGTAACAAATTATAATATATATATATATCTATATATATTTTATATATTTGATTTTTTTAAATGACTTTGAAGAGACGTTATCGATGGCTTCCAGAGCATGCAGATCAGATACGACGTATTTGGGACGACAAATGCAGTCATCTCTATCTGATCAGCTATCAAAGGCTCAGTGTAAGGGAAAATGTCCACCGTGGGTATCTCCTGAAATTTGGAGCCAACTCTGGCGGGATCACTAGAGTATGGAACAATTCAAGCGTGTTTCAGCCGCTGCTTAGCGGAACAGAGCAACCGCTCCTGGACCGACTCACACGGGAGGATGCATTTCCTTCAGCGAGCACGAGGGTCGGATGGTAATCATTATTTTTATTCTTGTTATTTATTTCTAATATAATTATTAAATATTTATATTAATATACTTGTAGCGTAACGAGAGAGGAGATGACTTCCACTTCACCGATATGTACGAGGCGACGCACACATATAAGATTGGCCCAAAAAAGGGCACGTTTGTCAGTGAGAAATCACAACATACGTTGGTAAGTTTACAGATTATATTACTCCGTATTTTATATTAATTATTTTACTGCTAGACACCGTTATAAATTTACGATGTATACAATTTGAAGGATAGCGTCAACGCTTTGAAGGAGCACTATTCGCAGGTGGAGTCCCTATTTATAGAGGTTGCTGGCGGTGCTTTGTAGAATCGGGTTTTTGGATTGGGTTCCGAGTCAGTTCACATGCGACGGAGGTTATGTCAGTCACGACGCCCTCTGCTCCAACAGCTTGCTCGATTACATCGCATCCAAAGTACGCATCTCTTCACAATCAGTTGCAGAGAGAGAGGTCGATACGCGGTTATTTTCAGCAACGCTTTGCTAGTTTGGACCAGTATTTGCGAGTAATGTCCGAGGCACTACATTTGCCTCCGCCGCCTTCTCCACCCCCACCTCCTTTTCTGATACCAGATTCTGAAGAGCATAAAGATGGGGCTGATGAGGATTACACGATCGATCCGCCTGACGACCATCCTCTAACGACTGGCCCTCCAATTCCACCTTCGCCTCCTCCACCGTCTGCAGCGCCGCCTTCTATAGTTACATAATTTTGTTTCATTTTTTTCAATGCTGTACACATAAAACATTGACATTTAACGGATCAATTATATTTATTTAAATTTAATTTTTACTTTTAATTATTATATTAATTAAAAGTATTTTTTTAAATAATAGTATTTAAAAATTTTTAAAAAATTAATTAAAAATTAAAATTTTAATAATTAATAATTAAAATCGATTTGCGACGGACAGCACATTCGAAGCAAATTTGCGACGGACATTAATCCGCAAATCGGTGACGAATAATTTATCCGTCGCAGATTTACGACGGCTAATGTCCGTCGTAAATTTGCGACGGATATGTCCGTCACAAATTTGCGACGGATTAATATCCATCGCAGATTTGCAACGGATATGCTATCCGTAGCAAATTTACGACGGATATCCTATTCGTCGCAAATTTGTGACTTATATTTTTGCGACGCACTGTGCCCTTATCAATTTCTCAAGTTCTCAATTTCTCTTGGTATGGTACCCCTGAATTTGTTCCTGATTTTGACCTCAGCATTTTTATTTCCACAAAAGTTTCACTATCAAGCTGTAGCAAATAAATTCTTCATGATCATAAGAATCCAAGAAATATGAAGCTAATAATTCACCCTAGAAGGGTTGAGATAATAGATATCTCAAACTTTGGATACCAAATTCTCTCAACCTTTGGATACTAACTTTAGACCCTCTCAAACTTTGGATACCAACTTCTCTTAATCTTTGGATACCAACTTTGGATCCTCTCAAACTTTGGATACCAATTCCTATTAATCTTTGGATACCAACTTTGGATCCTCTCAAACTTTAGACCCTCTCAAACTTTGGATACCTAGTCCTCTCTCTGTTCCCTCATATTCCTCTAGCTTTTACTCCCATAAATGCTCCACATGTTTTCTTCTTTGCAACAAATTAGGGAAAGCAAAAATGAACTTCATAATTGTGTCTTGTAAGACCTCTTTATGTGGCTATAAAATAGGGTCTTCTAATTGAGCTCTACACACCAATCATCCAAATTCTCCTCCCCAAAGGCTGCAATTCTCTCCACTTATATTCACTATATCATCAAATTATAGGATTGAGTTTATAAGATTTATTTATCTTTTACAAGTCTTTGATGAGAATTATTGTTGAAGATTTTTCCTTGTACTGATCCAATTATTATAGTGGATAATTTTGGCTCGCTGTAGGCAGTTAGTTTTCTCCTGTATTGGGTTTTTCACTTAAAATCTTGTGTCTCCTTTATTTTCTTGCTCTCATTATTTTCTTTCTCAATATCTATTTTGTGCTTCCGTTACACGCTGATATCATAACAAGTGGTATCAGAGCCTAGTTATTAAACATGTCTACCATCACTAAATTTTGTATTGAGAAATTTGATGAAAAAATTAGTTTTAGTATATGGCATATTTAGATGAGAGCAGTCCTCATTCAAAATGGCTTAAAGAAGGCACTTGTTGGAATTTCTGAGAAGCCTGCGGATGTAACATATGAGAAATGGAAAGAGCTAGATGAGAAGGCATATTCGGCTATATAGTTGTGTTTGTCCAAGGAGATTATATGTTAATAAAGAAAAAACTGTAGCAAGGCTATAGACCAGGCTTGAATCCCTGTACATGACCAAAAGTCTTGCCAACAAGCTTGGACTCAAGGAGCACCTCTACACTTTTCGTATGACTGAAGGTACCGCTATACAATCTCATCTTAATGAATTTAATTCTATACCGCTATATAATCTCATCTTAATGAATTTAATTCTATCTTAATTGATCTTGAGAATTTGAATGTCAATATTAACGATGAAGATAAAGCTGTACTGCTAGTTGTTTCCTTGCCGCCCTCTTATAAGCACTTCAAAGAAATTATGCTTTATGAAAATAATGATACTCTTTCATTTGAAGATATTAAATCTAATCTATTGTCTAAGGAGAAATTTGATCATGAGGTACGGTCTGATGATAGAGGTTAAGGTTTGAATGTTAGAAGTAGATCTACCGATACGAATAATTTATTCAAGAAAAATTGTAAATCTAAGTCTCGAGGGAATAATTTTAAATCTTGTCGTTATTGCAAGAAGAGCGGACAAGAAATTTCAGAATGTTATAAATTGAAAAATAAGAAGGAGAGAAAAGAGAAAAAGAATAAACCTAGTCAGAATAAAGGTGAAGCTGATGTAATTGAGGCAGATTCTGATGGTGATGTTCTGTTGGCTACTTCTTCTGAGAAACGTAGCTTTTTAGAATGAGTTTTAGATTCTGGCCGTATTTTCGTATGTGTCCCCATAGAAATTGGTTTACTTCATATGAGAAGGTTGATTCTAGTGTAGTTCTTACAGAAAACGATTCACACTGTATTGTTGCTTGAATTGGTACCATTCAGATTAAGGCTCATGCTGACACTATCAGAACTCTGACCAAGGTACCATATATTCCTGATTTGAAGCGTAATTTGATTTCTTAAGGCACCATGGAGTCACTAGGGTGCAAGTATTCAGCTGAAGGTGGAGTTTTGAAAATTTCTAGAGGTTCTTTAGTATTGTTGAAAGGAAAAAGAATTGGGAGTTTTGACAAGGTAAATATTTTGCTGTTGTCGCTACTTGTCTTTCTGATGATGATCTTACTCACCTATAGCACATGCGTTTGGGACATACGAGTGAGAAAAGCTTGAACATTCTAAATAAAAGAGGTCTTCTTGGTATGCAAGATGTTGGTAAGTTAACTTTCTTTGAACATTGTCTAGTTGGAAAACAAAAGAAAGTTAGCTTCTCCGTTGCAACACATTGCACATAAGGCATTCTTGATTACATCAATTTGGATATTTGGGGGCCTTCAAAATTTCCTTCACAAGGTGGCAAGAGGTACATGATAAGGTCTGGGTTTATTTCCTAAGGCATAAAAATGAAGCTTTCTCTAAATTAAAAAAATTTAAAGTCTTGGTCAAAAATCAAACTGGTAGTAAGATTAAGAAACTCAAGATTGACAATGGTTTGGAGTTTAGCAATTCTAAATTCAATGAGTTCTGTGAGAATCATGGCATTGCTACACACATAACATTAGTAGCAAAACCTCAAAAGAATGGAGTTGCAGAGCGCATTAATAGGACCTTTTTAGAGAAATCTCATTGTATGTTGTCTAATGCTGGTTTATGGAGTTGTAGAGATTTTTGAGCTGAATTTGTATTTACTACTTGTTACCTAGTTAATCGCTCACCTCATTCATCCATTGATTTTAAAATTCCAAAAGAGGTTTGGTCAGGTAATCCTATTGACTATTCTCATCTTAGAATTTTCGATTCTCCTATTTTTGCATGTGTAAATGATGAAAAGTTGGCACCTAGAGCTGTTAAATGCATTTTATTGGGTTATTCATTTGAGTTGAAAAGCTATAAGTTGTGGTGTCTTGAATTTAAAAAATTAATTTAAGTAGGGATGTCACATTTAATGAAAATGCCTTATTATCTTCTCGTGATACATGTGATCGTCAAAGTGTCAACAAGAAAATGGAGTTAGAGGTGTCTACTCAACAAGAAATGACTAAACCAATTTTACCTGGAAAGTTTGAATAGAATCTTGTGACACATGATGAATCAGTACCCTCTAGTTCATTTGAGCCTATGTAGTCTTCAAATGATCATAATATAGCATGTGACAGGCCGAGGAGAAATATCAAAAGGCCTGTAAGGTACACTGATAATGATAATGATGATCTAACTGTATATGCTCTTTCTGTTGCACAGGATACTCCTGAAGGAATTGATCCTTCTACTTACTCTGAAGCTATCTCCAATTTTAATTCATCCCACTGGCTTGTAGTGATGAAGAAGAAATTGAAAGTCTACATAAGAATGGGACATGGGAGTTATGTGATTTTTCCCAAAGGGACGTCGAGCTTTGAGTTGTAAGTGGATCTACAAACGGAAAGAAGATATACCCAGGGTTGCAAATGCCAGATAGAAAGCTCGCCTAGTAGTTCATGGTTTTGATCAAAATGAAGGTATTGACTATAATTAAATTTTTTCTCCTGTTATACGACTTCGAGTGCTACTCGCTCTTGTTGTTTTGTAGAATCTGGAATTGGAGCAACTTGATGTAAAAACTGCCTTTTTGCATGGTGAGTTGGAAGAAGAAATTTACATGAAAAAACCCGAGAAGGATTTGTTGTGCCAGGTAAAGAATAATCAGTTTGCCATTTGAAAAGATCATTGTATGGTATAAAACAAGCTCCGAGACAATGGATGGTATAAGTGTTTTGATGCTTTCATGATTGGGCAAGGATTCACGAGGAGTCAGCATGACAATTGTGTGTATTTTATGCATTGTTATAATGGATTATTCATTTATTTACTTCTTTATGTACATAATAGATATCTCAAACTTTGGATACCAACTTCTCTTAATCTTTGGATACCAACTCCTCTCAATTTTTGGATGCCAACTTTGGATCCTTTCAAACTTTGGATACCTAGTCCTCTCCCCATTGCCTCATATTCCTCTAGCTTTTACTTCCTTAAATGCTTCACAAGTTTTCTTCCTTGCAACAAATTAGGGAAAGCAAAAATGAACTTCATCATTGTGTCTTGCAACACCTCTTTATGTGGCTATAAAAGGGGTCTTCTAATTGAGCTCTACACACCAATCATCCAAATTCTCCTCCCCAACGGTTGAAATGCTCTCCACTTATATTCATTATATCATCAAATTATAGGGTTGAGTTTATGAGAATTATTTCTCTTTTACAAGTCTTTGATGATAATTATTGTTGAAGATTTTTCCTTGTACTCATTTGATTATTATAGTGGATAATTTTGGCTTGCCGTAGGCAGTGGGTTTTCTCACTTAAAATCTTGTGTCCCCTTTATTTTCCTGCTCTCCTTATTTTCTTTCTCAGTATCTATTTTGTGCTTCTACTACGTCCTGATATCATTACAAAAAGAAGTTTTTAATATATATTTTTATCTTGCTTCTCTAATATAGTTATTCTCTACTAAATTTTTATTGCTTTTATTGGGTATGGAAGTTAAAGTCAGAGTTTGACATATTTCACAAATAGCTTCATTGTTTTTATAAATTGACGTCATTTGCTATATATGGATACACATATACATATTACATTTCTTGTTTAAATTAACTTCATAAATGTGAAAAATGTCATACTTGAAGATTCTATCGGAGAACTACTGACGCTAACATTCTTGAATGCTCATATTTAAATATTCTTTGCTCTTTCCTAAATATTCATATTGTCAAATAGGCATTGCTTAAGTAACATCATACTATTAAACTTGATTTCCTTTATGTACATCCTAAAAATTTTTCTTCGTGTGAAATATTTAGATACCCTCAAAACTGTATCATGGGTGCCAAGAAGCCAAGAACATTGTTTGTAGTGCTATGTCTGGGCAAAGACTTTAGCAATAGCCCAAAGAAGATAGAAATTCTTGTTTGCATCATGAACAGGCAAGTTCTATGGATTATTAGGCCCATTATGTGGCACAATACAAGTTTCTAGAGCAACTGTTAAATCGTTAAAAAATTATACTTTATTACAAAGTTACAGGTCTTAAACAATGTCCAAGAGGAGGGGGTATTGGACTCTATAAAAAATTAACCTATTTAAATCATAATTATAAGTACAAAAGTTGAAATGCTATTTATGAGTTATTAAAATGAGAGTTGAAGTATAGACTAAGTGTCCAGCTGTATTTCTTGGATTAAGATAACTCAGAGTAGTATTAGCTTGAGTATCTTATAAGAGCTTTGCTAGACTTAATATACAAATTTTCATTATTTTTTAGGATGCATGGAGGCAAATAGCCAAGCTAATCACTGCAGTACTAAAATAACTTCAAAACTTTATCAAGCTAATTATTTTCAATAGATAGTTTTTTGTAATATTATCTGAATAATAGTTTCAGCATGTTCTCCCATTGTATGGAGAGTATGCTTTCAATTCAATAATCCTTGAATGAAATGTCGTTGCCATATAGAGAGTAAATGAACATAAAACAAGCAAACAATCAAAGCAAAGCAAAGCATGAAATGAAGGAGACACCAAAGATTTTTATAATGGTTTGGCAATATGCCTACATCCACTCATTGAGAATCTCATCTCAAGTATTTTAACTAAACACAATCTATTTAATGGTAGAGATCAAACCCATACAATGCTAATTATCTTACACTCAAGAAACTCTCAAGTTATACAGACTAGTTTTACAAATAGATTTAACAACTATATCCACTAGTTTTGAATACATCTAGCAACTATATAATCACTAGTTTTAGATAGATTTAGTAACTATTTTCCACCCAAGTACCTTCTCGGCCTTAGTGACATAAGTCTACAACCGTTACTTGTGAACCATGAAGAAATGAAGATGAAACTATTGAAAATTTCACTTGCTTCTAATATCAACTCACACTTGGCACATTTTCTTCTTTTCTACCCAGATGTGTCTCCCTTATAGTTTTCAGCTTTTAGCTTTCAACTCTTAAAGAACTCTCAACTATTTTGAGAAGCACACTCATCTCTTGAAGATTTATGGGTGCAAGGGGATATATTTATAAGAGATATAGAAACCCTGTGAAAAGATTAGAGATATTACAGTCTCATGATGATGTTGGTCAATTCATGTTCAAAGGGTCAAAGTGGTTTTTTTTTAAATAAACTTTTTGTAAAGCGTAGGTGGTCATGTGATTTTTCAGACTTCCTAACTTGATATATTCTTCCAAAGAAAGCCAGCTCATTCTTTTTGTCTAAAAAAATGGATCAAAATACCATTTTTTTATTTCTGTGCAAGTTTAAAAAGGTGAAGTTGGATTGCTTTTGAAAAAGTGATTCTAGCTAGCTGTAAAGTTGAAAAGGTTATTCGGGTTAGTTGTAAAGTCATGCTGACGTAGTGTTACTCATCCAGTGATTCTTCACTATTAAGTTGACACGCCTCGAGATTCTATAGTATGTTGAAACTAGTCTGATACACTATACAATGTGTTAGCCCTAAGGGCAAATCATGTAGTTATGATTAGTTTTGAATAATGGCAAACATTGATGAGGACTAATATGTTTGTATGTTGAGTGATAGGCTTGATGGATTGAGAAGCATGAAGTCTTATTGCCTTGAAGCCACAATGCAAGAACAACTCAACTACGCTAAAAGTGATTGAAGATTGAAGAGTATGTTCAAGATGATTGAAGGCATTAAAGATTTAGAGTGTAGAGTCCATATGCTAAATAGGTATATTTTTCTGTAAACTCTACACTTGTATATCTTGGAATTAGTTGAATGTATAAGAGAGCACAAACTTGTTTTTGAAATGATTTTTAATGAACTTCTTAACAACATGTATGTTTTTGAAGTTTCAAATGATATTAAGTAAACTTTGGATGATTAAAATGTTTTGGTAACGATTTTTGTGTTTAAAAGTGGTTAAATGACTTATCAATTTATACAAAATGATTCCAATGTTATTGTGGATGATTTTTAAATGATTTGACAAAATTTGATAAGTTTGGATATAAGTTTGGTCGTCCAAACTTTGAAAATGATCACTATGCTTCCAGAGAAATTCAGACGCAAGTTCGGACGCATGGAGTAAAGTTCGCACGTCCAAACTTTCTCTGATAGCATGGTCACTGTTTTTCCAGAGAATTTCGAACGAATGTTCGGACGCATAAGGAAAAGTTCGGACGTCTGAACTTCTCTTAAACTAGCCGTTACTAGCCGTTTTATAGCTGTTGAATTTGATTTTTCAAATCTATAAAAGCTATAAACTTCAGATATTTTGTAAGTTTTGAATTCTTGTGAACTCCAAACATTCCAAAGCCTTTAGCAAACATTTTAAGCTCTCTTTTGTCTTGTGCTTTCAATTGATCATTCAAGATTTCAAAGACAATAAAGTGTGAAGGTGCAACATTGTGTAAACATCTACCAATAAGTGGTAACATCTACACATTCTTCTTTCTCTATTAAATTGTGTTTTTCTACTAGCTAATTGCAAGGTTGTCTTGTGACATAAAATCCTTTTGATAAGGGTGAGCCATAGACTAGATCAATCAAGGTTGTAGTGTAAAATCCGTGTGTGGGTTAGCTTTGGATTAGATTGGCCTTTAGGTTGTCTTTAGACATAAAATCCTTGTGGAAGGGTGAACCTTGTTTGTACAATTACTAAAAGAGGTTGTGAGTGTAAAACCATTGTGTGGTGAGTCTCTTATGTAATTTGTAGACTTGAGCTTATAGTAGATTGTTTGAAATCCTTAAGTGTAGGCTTAAGGTAGTGGACGTAGATCTTGAAGAGATCGAACCACTATAAATTGCTTGTGTTCTCTGTTTTTATATTACTCTACTGCTTTGCTATTAGTTGCCTTACTCTTCTATTGAACCAAGCACGTACAATCTGTTTTTTGCTTAGACTTATAAAAGGACTGTGTTTGCGAAAAATTAGCCAAATACCTAATTCAACCCCTCCCCCTCTTTGGTATTTGGTTTTAGAGCAGGGACTTCTTGTGTGGTTTTACAACCTAGAAGTTAAAGATCTTATGGCTAATATTTCAAACTTACCTTACCTAGAAGGGTCTTCCACAAGTAGACCACCTTTGTTTGATGGAACAAACTATACCTTTTGGAAATTTAGAGTTAAGATATATATTTGTTCTATCAATTTTGATTTGTGGAATATTGTTGAAAAATGTCCTTATATTCCTATAAAAATGAGAGCTGATGGAGTAACCTTAGAACCAAAGTCTACTGACGAATTTGATGACCATGATTCAAAGAAAATAACATTAAATTATCAGGCAATGAACATCTTAAGTTGTGCATTAGATGTAACTGAATATAATAGAGTTAGTGGTTGTAATACTGTTCATGATATGTGGAGATTACTCCAAATAACACATGAAGGCACAAACCAAGTTAAAGAGTCGAAGGTTGCTATGTTAGTTAAGGACTATGAACTATTTACCATGAAGCAAGGTGAGAATATTAGTGATATGTTTACTAGAGTTACTAACATTTTTAATGGTCTGAAAGCTTATGGGAAGAACTATACAATTGGAGAGAAAAATAGAAAAATCTTGGATGCTTTACCAAAATCTTGGCAACCAAAGACACTTGCAATTGAGGAATCAAAGGATTTGAAAACTCTTCCACTTGAAGAGCTCATTGGATCACTCCTCAAGCATGAGATGAAGATGAAGAGACTAAAGGACAAAGAAGATGAAGAAAAAGGAAGAAAAGGAGTTGTACTTAAAGCTTCAAATCACTTGAGTGAACAAGAAAAATCATCAAGTGAAGAAGAAGATGGAAACAGTAGAAGAGGAGATTGCCATAGCTGTTAGGAAATTCAAAAAATCCTACAAGAAGGAGTTTCTCAAGAAAGAAAGAAAGCCAACCAAGAAGAGTGGACAATCTTCATCCTTCAAACCTCAATGTTTTGAATGCAAGAGTACAGAACATCTTGTTGTTGATTGACCCAAAGTTTTGGAAAGGGAAAGAGACAACAAGAACAAAAAGAAATCTGCCAAGAAAGGAAAAGGACTGGCTGGAACATGAGATCAACAAGAAAGTGAAGATGATAATGAAGAAAAGACCAACATATGCTTTATGGCAATTGATGATGAGGTACAATTTTCTCCTTCCATTTCTAATATCTATGATGATGATGTTGATCCTAGTGAATTACTTGTAGAAATGTATGAAGAAATAAAAAAGGCTTTTAAAAGAAATAAAGAAATGAAATTCAAAATCAATGATTTATCAAATCAGAATTCAAAATTATGTGTTGAAAATGGGAAACTTCTTGAGACCATTAATTGTCTAAACATTGAAAAAGAAATTTTAAATGCAACCATACAAAACATATCTTTTGAAAATGAAGAGCTTTGCATAAAAGTTGTTTCTCTTGAAACAATGCTTAATGATCATGAGATTTTAAAAAGGAAAGTTAATGATCTTACATTATGCATTGAAAAGTTTACAAATGGAAGAGAAATTTAAATAAATTACTTGGGTATCAAAGAACTTCATTTGCAAAACATGCTCTCGGTTATACTCATGATAGCTATGCTCCAAAATATAAAAACTCTTTTGCTAAAGAAACTTTTAATTCTAGACCTCATATTTGTTGTACATATTGTGGTAAGCATGGACACAAGGTATCAAAATGTTTTGTAAAAAGAAAGATTGAAAATGGTGTTAAGACCATTTGGAAATTCAAAGGAACTTTCACTAACCCCCTTGGACCCAAGAAAATATGGGTACCAAAAATTACTCTTTCCAATTTGGCGTAGGTTCAATTTGCTTCTAGATCAAGTGCCACAAAATGGTTCCTTGACAGTGGGTGTTCAAGATATATGATAGGAAATGCCTCACTTGTTAGTGAGTTTCAAGCAACAAGTGAAGGTTTGTCACATTTGGTGATAAGAAGAAAAGAAAAATACTTGGAATAGGTAACATTGGTAAAGGCTCCTTCCCTCTTATTAAACAAGTATTGCTTATTGATGGTTTAAAGTATAATTTACTTAGCATTAGTCAATTATGTAACAATGGATGTAAAGTAGAATTCAAATGTGATACTTAAACTATTCTTGATAGTCAAGTAGCAAAACCATCTTGTTGCTAAAAGAGTTGGAAACGTATATGTGTTATATCTTGATGAACTGATCACAAATGATATCAAATGTCTTGCCATTCATGATAATGATGGATTTTTGTGGCATAGAAGATTAGGACATGTAAGCATGGATTTATTGAATAAACTTTCTACACAAGAGCTAGTTAGAGGATTACCCAAAATGCATTTTGATAAAACCCGTCTCTGTGATGCTTGTCAATATGGAAAACAATCAAAAACATCTTTTAAACCAAAGAAAATGGTCTCTACTTTAAAACCTCTTGAACTAGTTCACATGGACTTATTTGGACCAATGAGGACCACTAGTCTTGGTGGTAAAAGATATGCTTATGTGATTGCAGATGATTTTTCAAGATTTACTTGGGTGCTCTTCTTAGCTCAAAAGGATGAAACATTTCATGAATTTGCAAAACTTTTCAAAAAGGTTCAAACATCCCTTGAATATAAACTGATTTCTATTAGAAGTGACAATGGAAGAGAATTTTGCAATCAAGAGTTTACAAAATTTTGTGATGAAAATGGTATTACTCACAATTTCTCAGCTGCTAAAACACCTCAACAAAATGGTATTGTTGAAAGGAAAAATAGAACTTTACAAGAGATGGCTAGATCAATGCTTTGTGAAAATTCCTTGCCAAAATACTTTTGAGTTGAAGCTGTAAATACTGCTTGCTATGTAATGAATAGAGTTTTATTAAGACCTTTTATAAGAAAAATACCTTTTGAACTTCTATTTAATAGAACTCCTTCAATTGTTTATTTTAAAGTGTTTGGTTGTAAATGTTTTATTTTAAATACCAGTGATAATCTAGGAAAATTTGATAGAAAATCAGATGAAAGAGTATTTCTTGGCTATTCATCAAATAAAAAGGCATATAGAGTTTATAACAAAAGAACATTATGTGTTGAAGAAAACATACATGTAACTTTTGATGAATCTAACATTTACCTTCAAAGAAGAAATGAAGATGATGCAGGTTCCTCAATGATTGAAAATCAAACTCATCATCAAGTACCCATATTGGAAGAACATGCCAAGAAAGAAGAAATAATGGAGCAAGAACAAGATGGTCAACCAAGCAATGATCAAGAGTTTCCAAAGGATCTAACATATACAAGAGGCCATCCTAAGGAGCAAATCATTGGTGATGTCTCCCAAGGAGTTAAAACAAGGCGGTTAAAACAAGGCGGTACTTTATTGATAATTTTGCCCTCTTATCTCATATTGAACCTAAAAATATTGATGATGCATTGTGCGATGATTTTTAGATTGTTGCAATACAAGAGGAGTTAAATTAGTTTGAAAGAAATAAAGTTTGGACTCTTGTTCCTAGACCTAATAATCATTCAATTATTGGTACAAAATGGGTATTTAGAAGTAAGTTAAATGAATTAGGAGAAGTTGTTAGAAATAAAGCTAGAATTGTTGCTCAAGTATTCAACCAAGAAGAAGGCATTGATTATGATGAAACATTTGCTCCAGTAGCCAGATTGGAATCCATAAGAATACTTTTGGTATTTTCTTGTTTTAAAAGATTTAAGCTATTTCAAATGGATGTCAAAAGTGCATTTCTAAAAGGTTTTATTGAAGAAGAGGTTTATGTAGAACAATCTCCCGGTTTTGTTCATGAAAAATTTCCTAATCATGTTTTTAAGTTAACCAAAGCTCTATATGGTTTGAAACAAGCCCAAAGAGCTTGGTATGAAAGATTGGGTGGTTTTCTTCTTTCAAAAGAATTTGCAAAAGGAAAAGTAGACACAACACTTTTTATAAAAACATCTAGTAATAATGATATTTTATTTGTGCAAATTTTTGTTGATGATATTATATTTGGTGCTACTAACACATCCCTTTGTGAGGATTTTGCCAAATCAATGCAAAATGAATTTGAAATGAGTATGATGGGAGAACTAAATTTCTTTCTTGGGCTGCAAATTAAACAAACCAAGGATGGAGTTTTCATAAACCAAGCAAAGTATACCAAGGAGCTTTTGAAAGGATTTGGAATAGATCAAGCAAAAGGAATAGGAACTCCAATGAGCTCATCAACTAAACTTGATAAAGATGAAAAGGTAATAATATTGATGAGAAGTCATATAGAGGTATGATTGGAAGTTTGCTCTATCTCACAGCAAGTAGACCAGATATTATGTTTGCTGTGTGCTTATGTGCTAGATTTCAATCATGTCCTAAAGAATCTCATTTAATTTGATTGATACACATGACTATGGTCTTTGGTTTTCAAAATCTTAATCTTTTGATCTTATTGGATATTCGGATGCTGATTATGCTGGATGCAAAGTTGAACGAAAAAGTACAAGCGGTCATTGTCAATTTCTTGGTAGTTGTCTTGTGTCTTGGTATAGTAAAAAACAAGCTTGTGTGTCTTTGTCTACTGCTGAAGCTGAATATATTGCAGCTGGTAGTTGTTGTGCTCAATTATTATGGATGCAACATACACTACTTGATTATGGTCTTAAATTTAATTGTGTACCAATACTATGTGATAATACTAGTGCTATCAATTTGAGCATAAATCCCATTCAACATTCTTGGACAAAGCATATAGAAAGGTATAACTATAGAAGAAGGCTTAGAGTATATAAATACAAATGATCAAATTGCTTATATATTCACAAAACCTTTGGCTGAAGAAAGGTATAACTATAGAAGAAGGCTTTTAGGAATTTCAAAATTCAATTAGTAATATGTTTGTTTAAGTGTGACGAAAGCAGGAAAAATTTGGATGCAATTGAGTGAAAATGGAACGTCCAAACTTTGACAGAAAATTCTGGACAGAAAAGTTCGGACGCATGACAGAAAGTTCAGACTTCTGAACTTTCTGAAACTGAAGAAATAGAGAAGTTCGGACACATGTTCGGACGCAGACCAAAAAGTTTGGTCGTCCGAACTTTGCGGTTACAGCAGTTTTTAAGAAACTGAACTAGCCGTTACTCACATAATTTATCATCCGAACTCTCTCCTTTTCAAAATTTCTCTCTACCCACTCGCGTCCAAACTTAAATCCCTCTATGATTTCACCATTTTCACATCAAAATACTTGGATTTTTGAATTCCCAGCCCTACACACCTCTCAAATCTCGCTGCTTTTCTGTTAGAAAATCAAAATAGCGAGAACTAAAGGAGCAAATGTTGAAAAAGGAAAAGGGAAAGCAAAGGTCAGTGAAGGAAGACGAATTCTCAATGAAACAAGGAGAATTAGGGTTCCTCAATCATTATCTGGAGCAGACAAGTTTATCTCAATCAAAGCTGCATCAGAATTTGAAGATTGGAATAGGAAATCAAGAAAAATCATCCCTGGAAACAGAGTTGATTTTGACAAGCTCACCAATATGGGTAATGTCCTATCTTTATTTGGTGATATTGGCTGGAGTAACTTGTTGGCTATAGATGAAGAGTACTATCCCTCTCTTGTATATGAATTTTATGCCAATCTAAAAGAAGAGAGAATAGAATATGAGGGAGAAGATGTTAATCAATGGTATTCATCTAGAGTATCTCAAATAGATTTTGAATTCAATGATACATTGGTGAATAGAATCTGTGGAGTAAGTGATAGTGGAGCAAAATATTATTCTATAGGGCAACATTGCTACATTAGAGAGTTATTAACGAATGCAAGATTTGAAGAAGCCTTCACAAATGGTAGAGAGTTTAGAACCATTAAGGAAAGTTAGGTTAAGGCTTTAGATGCAAGGGGAAGAGTTATGCATCATATGATTACAACCATGATTATTCCTAACTTTGGTCACAAAACTTTTGTGGGGAACATTCATATGGTGATTATGCTTGCTTTGCATGAGCATAGGAGATTGAATTTTGGATACATGGCATTGAAGCATATGTTTGGGGCTAGAAATATTGATAACAAGGCTTTACCATATGGAAGACTTTTGACAAGATTTTTCAAACATTTTCGAGTCAAACTTCCTATTAGAGGACAAACTTTTAAAAGATGTCAGATTTATACAAATGACTCTCTCAAAAGAATGCAATTAACTCTTGATGATGAGGGAGTGTGGAGAACTAGAAGAGAGACCCCTCCAAAGAGAGTTGAAGCAGAGGAAAGTGAGGAAACTGAAGAAGAAGAAGATGATGAGGCAGAAACATGGGTAAGAAAAATGAAAACTAAGAGAAGGCATGATTCAACAAGTGAGAGGGAGCAACCTCCCTCCAAAAGAAGACTTTTTGAAGAAGAGCCAACTTCACAATCACATCCTATTACTGGGGAAAGTACTAGTTCTGAAGAGATTTCAAGAGAAAATAAAATTCAAGAAGCACTGAACAACCACATGAAAGAAATGAAGAAAATGTATAAATTCTTTAAAACATTTGCACCTATGGTGCTTGGAAAACTGGACAGTTTAGAGAATAGAGTCAAGCACATTGAGGAAATATTGATAAGAAATCCTCAAAGTGGTGAAGGGCCTTCTAGAACTCAAAAGGAAAAGGATAATGAGAATGATGGAGATAACAAGAAAAATGAAAAAGGCAGTGACAGTGATGATGAAGATGATGATAATGATGGTAACCAAGGGAATGGCGATGAGCAGGTCATGGAGTCTCAAGGAGGAGATCAAGGATTACAGCAAGCTGGATTCAGTCAAGAAGGAAGTCAAATTGCAAGAGCTGAAATAGCAACCCCATCAAATCCAATATTTGGCCACGGAAGAGTCAAGCATGTTGCTGTCAAGAAGAAACCGAGAAAGGACTCTCCATCAATATCTAAAGACTAAGCACATCTTCACTCCCATTTCCATTTGCTGCTTTTATTTATTTTGAATCTTAAATAGCATGTTTTATGCAAATCTCTTTGTTTTTGCACTTTATCACTAGTTTAATATGGCCTATGTAGTAGCTTAATGAAGCTCAATGATGAAACCTTAGAGTTGAGAGCTTCCTTTAGTAATTATCAGTCTCATTTTCATTTCCCATTCTTGAATGATGACAAAAGGGGGAGAAAGAAGAGACTTGCAAAATGCAAAAATGTGCTGCAAACATGTGAAATGTGTGTGCTTCTGCAATATATGTTATATGAGCAATGTGTGTTAATATGAGTATGTGATACACTGTGAAAAAACTTTGGCATATTTGACTATATTTATACCTTTGAAATTTAAACTGGAAAGAATTATAAAATGTGAGGATAGAGTTCATAAGTTTGGACTTGAAGTTCGGATGCAAACCAAAAAGTTCGGACGTATCCAAACTGTCTTGCCAAAACTGATTTTTCTGTTGTTCAAATTGTTTGAAAACTATTTTAATTCTTCCTATCATGTTTTAACAACTGTAGAAAGGGTTATTTTCAAGTATTCTAGCTTTCATCTCACATATTTTAAAGTTTGGATTTAAAATTTCAAAGTTCGGATGCATGAGTCCGAAATTCGAATGCATCCATATTTTGTTGTCAAAATGTGCTCCTTTGTTGTTCAAATTGATTCAAACATGTTTTAATCTCTTTTAATATGTTTGAACAACCTTAGGAAAGCTTATTTTCAAAAATTGCAGCTTTCACTTCACCTATTTTATTGTTTGGACTTGATATGTCAGAATTCGGATGCTTAGCATCTCATGTCCAAACTTGTTGAAAAATGAGCACAATCTAAGGGGGAGCATTATTAAACTTTTACAACCTTAAAACATCTCTTAGAACTTTTTATAAATGATTAAATGTTATATCTTCTATATCCTAATTGTTTGTTGGAAGGAATGAGGTAAATAGAGGTTGGTTGGGTCATAGGCTCATATTGAGCCTTTTGTATGTCAATGTGATAAATTGGTTATTATCCATCATTGACATCAATGCTTCTTCGTACTACATTGTTTAAATCCATCATATTTTCCATCAAAGTTTGTCATCATAAAAAAGGGGGAGATTGTTAGCCGTAAGGGCAAATCATATAGTTATGATTAGTTTTGAATAATGGCAAACATTGATGAGGATTAATATGTTTGTATGTTGAGTGATAGGCTTGATGGATTGAGAAGCATGAAGTCTTATTGTCTTGAAGCCACAATGCAAGACAACTCAACTATGCTAAAAGTGATTGAAGATTGAAGAGTATGTTCAAGATTATTGAAGGCATTAAAGATTTAGAGTGTAGAGTCCATATGCTAAATAGGTATATTTTTCTGTAAACTCTACACTTGTATGTCTTGGAATTAGTTAAATGCATAAGAGAGCACAAAACTTGTTTTTGAAATGATTTTTAATGAACTTCTTAACAACAAGTATGTTTTTAAAGTCTCAAATGATATTAAGTATACTTTGGATGATTAAAATGTTTTGGTAACGGTTTTTGTGTTTAAAAGTGGTTAAATGACTTATCAATTTATACAAAATGATTCCAATGTTATTGTGGATGATTTTTAAATGATTTGACAAAATTTGATAAGTTTGGATACAAGTTTGGTCGTCCAAACTTTGAAAATGATCACTATGCTTCCGGAGAAATTCGGACGCAAGTTCGGATGCACGGAGTAAAGTTCGGACGTCCAAACATTCTCTGATAGCATGGTCGCTGTTTTTTCAGAGAATTTTGGTCGAATGTTCGGACGCATAAGGAAAAGTTCAGACGTTCGAACCTTTCCAGACAGCTTGGCACAGTGAAGTTCGGACACAAGTTCGGATGCATGGCAGAAAGTTTGGATGTCCGAACTTCTCTGAAACTAGCCGTTACTAGCCGTTGTATAGCTATTGAATTTGATTTTTCAAATCTATAAAAGCTATAAACTTCAGATTTTTTGTAAATTTTGAATTCTTGTGAACTCTAAACATTCCAAAGCCTTTAGCAAACATTTTAAGCTCTCTTTTGTCTTGTACTTTCAATTGATCATTCAAGATTCCAAAGACAATAGAGTGTGAAGGCGCAACATTGTGTAAACATCTACCAATAAGTGGTAACATCTACACATTCTTCTTTCTTTATTAAACTGTGTTTTTCTGCTAGCTAATTGTAAGGTTATCTTGTGACATAAAATCCTTTTGATAAAGGTGAGCCATAGACTAGATCAATCAAGGTTGTGGTGTAAAACCCGTGTGTGGGTGAGCCTTGGATTAGATTGGTCTTTAGGTTGTCTTTAGATATAAAATCCTTGTGGAAGGGTGAACCTTGTTTGTACAATTACTAAAAGAGGTTGTGAGTGTAAAACGATTGTGTGGTGAGCCGCTTACGTAATTTGTAGACTTGAGCTTATAGTAGATTGTTTGAAATCCTTAAGTGTAGGCTTAAGGTAGTGGACGTAGATCTTGAAAAGATCAAACCACTATAAATTGTTTGTGTTCTCTGTTCTTATATTGCTCTACTGCTTTACTATTAGTTGCCTTACTCTTCTATTGAACCAAGCACATACAATCTGTTTCTTGCTTAGACTTATAAAAGGACCGTGTTTGCAAAAAATTAGCCAAATACCTAATTCAGCCTCCCCCCCCCCCTTAGGTATTTCACAATGGAATCTAGCTTGATAGGTTTGAAGGTAGCTTGATACAAAGATCAGAACATAAACACTTTTCCTTTTTCTTGAATGCTTTACAGATGTCATTTTGAAGTAAAACTTTTTAAGGCACATTCTTAAGAACAAAAAATTTGATTTTGACTAAGGCATGCATGGAGATATATTATCACAGATTAATTCTTAGTAAGAATCTAAAAATTATACCCATGAAGGTTTATTGCGTGATTCTTGAACTTGTGTGGCTTGATCATGATCAGTCAAAGCACATTCTGAAATCATCTCAATAGATATTCATTAGATTACTTAAAACATGTTTTCTTAGCCACCAAAATTGAAAGGATGTATCATTGAGTCAAAATTCTCCCATCTTTTTGATGAATACAAAAATCGAATGAAATTAGAATAGTAAATCAGTAAGTAGCTTGATCATACTTACTTGAATAAGAAAATATTTTTTGGATTTTGAAGGTACACATGTAGAACATAAAATCTTTTTTGTTTTCTGAAGATAAAGATAAATTTTTGTGCTCCCCCTAAATTTATGCATATTCTCTTGCTATAAATAGCTTTGATCTTTGGTCAATAGTCAGAAACAAAGAGGTTGGCTTGATAATGAAATGGTTAGCTTGATAATAAGTTAGGAAAAATATATCATGCTAAATTATCCAAAATAAGTAGTAAAATAGGGCTCAAGATGAGAAAAATATTTAGAGTAAATCCTACTCTCTGTATTTGTTATACATCGAAGAGGAATCAAAAGATAATCGGAGAGAAAATAGTAAGCTCAAGTCCAAAACAAAATGTCATAAGAACAAAAATTGTAAATGTTTCAAGGCATACAACCAAGCTAACAAAAATTAGTATAAAAAAAATTGCATTCAGTTAAATCTCTTCTATAGATCAGAACCTGGAGGTACACCCCTTGTGGTTTTCTTCTCCTTGTAGAGGGGTCTGCAGATGGAGCTACAATAGGAAAGGCTTAAACATGAGCAGAACCTAGCGTATCAAACATTTTAGATGAGATTGCTAGAATAGGTGTAACATAAATAGAAGTAGAAAGACTAAAAGAGGGTATAGAGTAAATAGAAGTAGAAAGACAAAAAGAGGGTATGAAGACTATGTTACTAGAGGTTGGACTAGGAATGATAGGAGTTAGATTGAGATCAAGAGGGTTGGTGATACCTCTACCAATTTGAATCACTGAAGTAGCCCAAGGAATCAGAAGTCTGGACTCAGTTTGAAAGACCTCTATAGGGGGATGCTCAATTACAGCTTGTGAAGATTCCTTTTTCTCTTTTGCCAATATTCTTCATAGTCTCCTAGGTCACCTCTAAAAGTCTTATCAACTCATAAGTCTCTAGCCTTTAACATGATAATTTGGTCAATGGAGCTTCTGAATGACATAGTTGCCTTGTTCATATTGTCAACAATCTTCCTTAGTTCCTCTATGTCTATCTTGGCTTAATCTCTTTTCTTAGTCTCTATTTTATCAACATCTATCATTTCAGCCTCTTCATTTTAGTTTTCTCCATTCTTCCCAAGCCATATCTTGCTATTTTTATAGCAATTCTCTTTTGCCTTTCCCCAAATAGTTGTAAAGCTACTCCCTCAGTAGCTAACTTTCTAACTTAGCTTTATCCTGACTAGTAGGCTCATCATCATCACCATCATCATTTTTACTTTATTCTTCCAAACTTCCACTCCGTTGTTCTTTTTCTGCTTCCTCTACTGCCTTCTCACTGCCCTCTTTAGCTTACTGCTTTCTTCTACTTCCTCAGTTCTTTCCTCATCTTCACAGTTTCTTCTTTACTTTTCTCACTGGATTTATTGCTACTCTCTTCCCCATCTTCCTCCTCTAATTCTTGAGAGCTTTCTTCCTTCCTAATCTCTTTGGCTTGGATTTTCCTTCCATTTAGAAGAAAAAAGTGAAAATAACTTGTCACAACAGGTAAAAAGTTATTTGAGATCACCAACTTTATAGATTCTCTAGGAGGACACAAGCACATTTCATTGACCATGACTTGAAGTTTACAGTTATTCGTAAATATCATGAGATTGTGAAAATTCAGAGGAAATTTTGAGAATCCCTTTTCAAATCAAAAAGAAGTGAAGTCAAGAACCAAAATTACTATGTGTATAATATATACGTATGTACATGCACACAAAAAGAGAAAAGCCACAATACTATCTTTGAGATTTAACAAACCAAGTTTCAATTGAATCTTACAAAAAGGTTTCTCACTTAGAAGTTTTGTGAAAATATTTGCAAGATGTTTGTCAGTGGACGCAAAAATTAGCTCAATAGCTTTGACTCAACATGTTCTCTGAAGAGGTTGAGGAGCTTGTTTTAGACCATACGAAGCCTTAATTAGCTTTAAAACTTGATTAGGTTTTTCAAAATTTTCAAAATCAGATCACTGCTTAGCATAAACTTCTTCTTTCATAAAGCTATTTAAAAATGCACTTTTATCATCCATTTGGTAATGAAAGAAGTTTTGAAACATGCAACACACAACATCCTAATGGCTTCTAACTTAACCACAGGAGCAAAAGTTTCATTGAATTCTATACCTTTTTTTTGGTTGTATCTTTGAGCAACTGACCTTACTTTTTTGACAGCATTCCTACTTTTATCAAGCTTGTTTTTGAACACCTATTTTATGCCAAAGACAGACTGATTTTTGGGCCTCGGAACTAACTTCCAGACAGTGTTCCAAAACTGATTTAGCTCTACCTGCATTACCAGCATCCAACTTTCAATTTGCGAAACAAAATCAACATTTCCAGCCATCTTCCTGGGTATGCTTCTTGTAATGATTTTCTCAGAGGATTCTGCCAAAACATTCTTCTTAGCATGATATTTATGAAATCTCCATTCCTTGTGAGGATTCTTCAAATTAGCTTGAGAAATTAGTTCTTCATTAAGATTGGCTTCAGTATCATTAGTTTGACTTATTCCCTGTTTAGCATCTTTCTGTTCACCATTTCTCCCTGGAGGTTCATTGTTGATTTCTTCATTCTTTTCATTTTGATCAATTCCATTCTCATTCGCGATTAGCTCATGTTATTCTTTATTAGGTGTGGTCGAGCTAGCTTCACTAACTGTAACATGAATTGACTCTTCCACAACAAGAGTCCTTTAGTTGAAGACTTTGTAGGCTTCACTTTGATTTGAGTATCCAATGAAGATTCCTTCATTAGCCCTTGCATCAAATTCTTCCAAGTTTAAGGTACCTAGTGTTGGGTATTCCTTCTTTCCATAGCTCATATGGTGTCTTCTTCAGTATTGTTCTCATTAGCACACTGTTCAAAATGTAACAAGATGTATTCCCACCTTCAGTCCAGAAGTATTTAGGCAGCCTGCTTTAACTTAAGATGGTCCTTGCAATCTCTTGAAGTGTCTTCTTTTTTTTTTGCTAGTACACCATTTTGTTGTGGAGTTCTTGGTGCTAAAAACTTATGACTAATCCCTCTTTTATTGCTGAAATCCTCGAACAGCCTATTATCAAATTCTCTGCCATGATCGCTTCTTATTCAGTCACACTGTGTCCCTTCTTATTTTGAATTTTCTTGCACAGATTAACAAACTGGTTCAACGGACTAATACTGTGTCCAAGTTGTTAGCCCTAAGGGCAAATCATGTAGTTTTGATTAATGACAAATATTGACGAGGACTAATATGCTTATATGTTGTGTGATAGGTTTTGTGAATTAAGAAGTTTGAAGTCTCATTTCCTTGAAGCTAAAATGCAAGAACAACTCCAATATGTCAAAGTGATTGAAGATTGAAGAGTTTGTTCAAGATGATTGAAGGCTTTGAAGACATGAAGTGTAGGTTGCATGTGCTTAATAGGTAAACTCTGTAAACCCTACACTCTTAAGCCTTGGAATCTATGAGTTGCAATTGAGAGCACAAAACTTGATTTAAATGGTTTTAATGGTTTTGAACTTATCTAAATTATCAAGTTTTCATACATGATTTTTGCACTTAAAAGGTCTTTAATGACTTATCTTTTAGGCTAGAAGGTTTTCCAACTTGTTAGAATTGATTTGAACATGTTTTGACAAAGTTTGAAAAATTCGGATGCAAGATTCGGACGCAGGATGAAAAATTCGGTCGTCCGAATTTGCTTGCGCAATGAACAGTATCACTATTCATGTGAACTGTAATAGTATTTATGTGAACAGTACCGACTATTTTTCCAGAGAAATTCGGACGCAAATTCGGACGAAGCTGGAAAAATTCGGTCGTCCGAATTTTTCTCCGCATTGTGAACAGTGACACTATTCATGTTAACAGTACATTGACACTATTTTTCCAGAGAAATTCGGAAGAAGATTCGGACGCAGCTGGGAAAATTCGGTCGTCCGAATTTTCCCCCGCATAGTGAACAATGAGTGAACAGTGCGTCCGAAAATTTTCGACCAAAAATTCGGTCGACCGAATTTTCTGAAACTAGCTTTTACTAGCCGTTTTGTGGCCGTTTTAACTGATTTTCAAATTCTATAAAGGCTAGAAACTCTAGATTTTTGAAAGAACTTTTGCACAAAAGAAATCCTTGAAGCTCTAACTTGTTTTACATCAAAATTATATCAAAAGCTCTCAAATTGCCTTGTGCTCAAAGATTGAAATTCAAGATTCCAAAGGCAAGAAGTGAAGTGGTGCTATCAATTGTATTCATCCACCAAGAAGTGTTGGTAACATCTAAACTCTATCTTTATATTATTGTTGTGATTGATACAAGGTTGTCAAGAGACATAAAACCCTTGTGGAGGGTGAGCCATAGACTAGATTAATCAAGGTTGTTTGTGTAAAACCCATTGGTGAGGGTGAGCCTTGGATTAGATTGGTCTAGGTTGTCTAGTGACATAAAACTCTTAGTGATAAGAGTGAACCTTGTTTATTATATTGAAAAGAGGTTGTTGTGGTAAAACCCATTGAAGGGTGAGCCTCTTGTGTAATTGCTTGGATTAAGCATAAAGTGAATTGGTTGAAATCCTTGAGTGTGGACTCAAGGTAGTGGATGTAGATCTTGGAAAGATCGAACCACTATAAATCGTGTGTTCATTTATTTATAGCTTTACTTGTTTACATACTTTTATTATTATTGTTTGTTCTTAGTTGTTGATTGATTGGTTGTGGTTTTATTATTTGATCATCTTGTCTCAACCATTAAATCACGTATAAACTTAGAGCTTGTGAATTTGAAGAGGAGCTTTTATTACGGCAAAGGATTTGCAAAACACGAAAAGATTTTGATAATTAGCCAAAGACCTAATTCACCCCCCCTCTTAGGTCTTGCACAAGTAAATTTTATTTTGATTTTGATTGTAGTCATACTGAGTCCAAGTAAATCTGGAATAAGTCAATCGATCCTAATCATGCGGATGTTTTCCTTCTTTTGTGATATTTCTAACTTCTAAAAAACAATTGATTTCACCAAACATTTCCATCAAAACTGTATTAAACTCTTCAATCTCAAATAAAAAAAATTTACAACTTTAACTTAATACTGAATCCTTTATATGGTTAGAATTGCATTGTATATTTGAGCTAAAGTAAAAATTTAAAAGCTCTAAACTAAAAATTATGTTTAGGAAAAAAAAAAGTGCGGGCCTGCTTGCTCTAACTTGCTCCAACCCGCGGGCCTAATAGACTTGCATTTAAATGGGCCTGGACAAATCGGCTATTTATGTGGATAAAGGAGATAGCCCACGGGGTACGCCCTGTTTTGACAATATTAACTATCGTCGTGCATTCTCACAAGTTTACAATGACATGGTTCAAAGATGACTTTTATGTTCTTGTCACATGATTGGCTTACGCTTTATAGATTATATTTTGAAGTCATTTACCAAAGATACATCTTCAAAGCAAGGATCAGTTTAAACTTTATCAATTCTTATGATTGTACCTTTTATGTTGCCACCAAAGCTAACAATTCCAGCTTTATTCAGTTCTAGTTGGATGAAATTCTTTTGATCACCCGTCATGTGCCTAGAGTATCCACTATCTATTTACCATCCATTTTTGATCAACTCACTCTTGAGGCACTCCTGCAAAACATATTACTTCTTTCTAGGTACCCAAACTGAATTGGATCCTTTAAGCACCGATGTCATTTTAGCTCAAGACTTTGTCTTCCTGTAGAAGTTAGCTTTGTTTCCTCATGAAAAAAGCAAAGTGGACTGTGAATGAGTGACTAGAGGATACTGCTTTTACAAAATGAGATACATATTTTCTCTGAAAAGATGAGAGATCAGATCCTAATCCAGAATTTTTCTCAAGAATATCTTTGGCTTCGGCAAAGTAAATCGAGATTTTCTTTCCCATTCGTAAACTTTGTCAAATATTTTGTCAAGGAATCTACTTTCTTTTTTAAGTTATCAATTTCATTCAAAAGTTCAATATTCAAATCATTTTTAAATGACACGTTCTTTTCTCATGTTTTTCAGCTAAGAAAATGCTTCATCTTACTCCTTACAAGTTTGACCAAGAAGCAAACCATAAATGTTTTCAAAGGAATCAGGAGGATTAGCTTAAGTAGTTTCTGGTTATGTTTTCATGCTTGGTTCCGGAGTCTTTTCACAGTCATCTATAAAGCAACCTATTGTCACTTTGTTGACTATTGAAGCTAAATATGTAGTTGCAATAACTTGTGCATGTTAAGCAATTTGGTTGAGCAAATTAATTGAAACATTGGATTTCAAGCAAGAAAAAGCTACTGCAATTATTGTGACAATAATTTTGCAATTAAGCTCTCCAAATATCCCGTTCGCTATGGAAGAAGCAAGCACATAAATGTGAGATATCACTTTATAAAGAAACTTACGAAGAGTGGAGTAATTGTTATTTTCTTTTGTAGAAGTCAAGATCAATTGATGACATAATGATGAAGCCATTGAAGTTATCTTTGTTAAAGAGGCTAATAGGTTTGTTTGGGGTCTGTGCATCTAATTAAACTAAAGTTTGAAAACTTTCATTTTAAGAGGAGGAAATGTTAATAATAAATCAACTATGTTGTGCCTATAGTCGACTATACTATTTGATTATTGTCAACTATGTTGTGTCTGTAGTCTATCGTGCTAGTTAGTTATTATCAGATGACTAAGTCAATTATGTCTTCAGGAGTTAGTGGAGTCTGTTACAGACTTGTAGGAGTTACTGGTCTTAGTTTATACTTTCTAAGTTTTATCCATTTGTGGTAGCTCTATAAATAGAGTTGGTGGTAATTTGTATGTGTTGACGGTTAATAATATCTCAAATATTTTCTCATAATTTGTGTTTACTTTCATGGCAAATGCCACTTGTGGTCCCAATTTGCTTTAAAGAAGTTTTGTCTGCAAAGACTTGATAGTCTTGAGTAGAAGAAGTCTTTCTTGCACATAGTCTTCTTTCTGCCGTGATGATTCTGCCGTGATGATGTCTTACTTGTACATATTTTTCGTTCTGCCATGATGGTTTTATCATGATTTAATCATCACGGCAGAACGAAGACTATGCGCAAGAAAGACATCATCACGGCAGAACGAAGATTATGTGCAAGAAAGACTTCTTCTAACAAAGACTACCAAGTCTTTGCAGACAAAACTTCTTTCAAGCAAATTGGGACCACAAAGACTATCAAGTCTTTGCAGACAACTTCCTTAAAGCAAATTCGAGACCACAAGCGCCAGTATGGTGTTGTGAGTTATTGTGTTAATGCGTCACAAAATTGACTCTTTTACTGTTGTCTTAAACTGATATATAAATAGACATTTTAGGAGCTAAACAAAATTATTTTGCGGCTGCTTTCAGTATAGATGGATTTAATATATTTTCTGCAAATTTCCTTATTCTTCCTCCTCATGATTCACCATATATCTCCACTGCAATTCAACTTCCCCACCATTGGACCAGAAGAGGCTAACCGCTCCATAAATGTCACTGGAGATGCATATATCTCAAAGCAAGGCATTCAGCTCACCCCAGATGAGCGCAATGTTGCATTACGTGGAAAAAAAGGCCGAGCCACGTTCATTAAACCTTTCCATCTGTGGGATAAGTCTTCGGGTTACCGTGCAGACTTCCAGAAAAAGTTTTCATTTGTCATTGATGCCGGCAACAACGTTCCCTATGCAGATGGATTGGCTTTCTTCCTAGCTCCTTGGGGTTCAAGTATCCCTGAACATTCATCAGGCGGTCTCCTTGGTCTTGCCAAAAATAAAGACTACGATCCTGCAAATCCTTTCGTTGCTGTAGAGTTCGACTCTTATCGCAACCCGTGGGATCCAACTGGGAAACATGTAGGTATTGATATCTGTTCTTTGATGTCAGCTGCTTATGAAACTTGGAATGACAATGCCACTGAGGGAAATGTAAATCGTGCTTGCATTACTTATGATTCAGGCACCAAGAACCTCAGCGTTGTGTTTACTGGTCATGCAAACAGTAAAAATGAAACAAAAAGCCTTTCCATCCCAATCAACCTGAGAGAGGTCTTGCCTGAATGGGTGATATTTGGTTTCTCAGCTTCAACTGGCTCGCGCTTTGAGAAGAATAATGTCAAATCATGGCAATTCAATTCAAGTACTCCACCAGGATTAGCTCAAGCACCTCATATACCAAGTAATCCAGTTCCAGCGTTGCCAAGTAATCCGGATTTGAATAGGGTTCCTAAAAGAGAGAAAGGAATGGAGATACGCCTGGTGGTTACTTTGCCGGTTTCAGTATCAGTAGTGCTATTTTTAGCAGCTTTTCTTGGATATTTCCTATGGAAGAAGAGGAACAGAAAGGATGTTCAAGGAGAATGGCTTCACCTTGATACGTCACTTGACGGTGAGTTTGAGAAGACTTCAGGACCGAAGAAGTTCACCTACCGAGAACTAGCAGAAGCAACAAATAACTTTGCAGAGCAAGAGAAGCTTGGCGAGGGGGGTTTTGGTAGTGTATACAGAGGTTTCGTAAGAGCCCTGAACTTATATGTTGCTGTAAAGAGAGTTTCAAGTGGATCTAATCAAGGGCCAAAGGAGTACGCGTCTGAAGTGAAGATCATCAGCCAATTGAGGCACAGAAACCTGGTACAACTCATCGGATGGTGCCATGAAAAAGGAGAGCTGCTGCTTGTTTATGAATTCATGCCAAATGGCAGCTTACATTCCCATCTCTTCAGAGAAAGATCATTGCTGACATGGGATGTAAGGTACAAGATTGTCCGGGGCTTGGCGTCAGCTTTATTTTATCTACATGAAGAGTGGGAGCAATGTGTTGTACACAGGGATATCAAATCCAGCAATATTATGTTGGATTTCAGCTTTAATGCAAAACTTGGGGATTTTGGTTTAGCTAGGATCGTTGATCATACAAAAGGATCGCACACAACGGTTCTGGCTGGAACCATGGGGTACATAGATCCCGAATGTGCAATCACAGGCAAGGCCGGCAAAGAATCAGATATCTATAGCTTTGGAGTGGTTCTGCTGGAGATAGCATCCGGAAGGAAAGCGATCGAAGTTGATGCCAGAGAAAATGAAAAACTGCTGCAAGAGTGGATTTGGGACCTATACGGAAAGGGGAATCTGCTCAAAGGCGCAGATCCAAAGCTGGGCAAAAGTTTTGACCTTGTAGAAATGGAACGCCTGATGATTGTCGGTCTATGGTGCGCTCACCCTAGCATTTCTACTAGGCCAACGATATGGCAAGCGATTCAAGTCTTGAATTTCGAAGGTCCATTGCCAATTCTATCAAAGATGCCACGAGCAACCTATCTTGAAAGATTTACATAATGTTCATTTGTCTGAAGAATGTTTCGCATCAATAAAGGTTTGCAGCATATCTTGAAATTTTCCTCCTAGTTCCTCCTAGTTTACATTTTAAGTGACAAAAGGAGGATTTGTCGTATGAACTGCCTTTTGATATTTGATTTTCATTTACCGCGTGGTGGTTAATTGTAAGCATCAATTTTTTCTTTGATTTGTGATGATGAGTTGACCTTTTAAGCTTTTAATTAATCTTCTGTTCTGCTATTTGCTGCAGATTAATTTCTTGACTAGAAATTTTGTTAGCTGATTATTAGTTGATTCGATGTTTGATTGGTTCCAAGGATCAAGAAATTAGAAGAAAATAAGTCCCCAAAATGATACATGTCTATATATCCATGTTTTCACAATTTTGAAGTTCTTCAACTAGCAGTGAGTTAGGTCATTGTTAACCCTCCCAAAATATTTTCCTCAAAAAGCACCCGAGACAGTGACCAGATTTTCCCTCCTCCAAACTAAAGGTTCGTCATTATGCAATCCGTGTTTTGGGGCAAAATTAAAGATATTAATCGAAAGAAAAAATGTAAATTATAAACCTGCAGAATCCCATTTCGATGCATGAAATTGAATAATTAATTCCATTTTCTTTTACTAATTAAACTTTCCCAAAAAAAAAAACTGCTAACTTTCTGCTGAGAGTGGAATGAGCGAATTAATCGGAGAAAATTGCAGGGCCTTAAGAGTGACTAATCTAACTTCCTAAAATCTCTTTAGCATTTGCTAACTTCATCTTTTAACTCCTACATTTAATAGGGATTATTGGCATACACGAAGAAGTATGTTATCTTCGTAGAATTTTAATTCTGGATTCTTCAAAATTTTCCAAGCCCTTGAATTCTAACAAAAATGCCTTAAAACTTTTGAAATTTTCTTTTGTTACACCAATTCATCTGTACTATTATAAAAATGTGGATGAGGAACACGATGATTTACACTTAAAAAGTGTTTCTTCCTTTTCTAGATGGTCTAAAATGCCTTTTAGTTTTTACATTATTGTTATAAAGTTATATTGGTCATTATTATTATTTGGGAGTTAATTCGACTTGAAGAATCAGAAACTAAGTCAGCGGCAGAACCATAATCTTTATTTTGGAGGTGGGGTGGGAGGAACTAAAATAAGATAGCTAATATTTTTAGCTTTAATCTTGGTTTCTTTCACAAATTTTATATTTGATTATGCATTTGTTACCTTCTGAAATTTCATTTAACAAGTCAACGTTTTAAAGTATTTCCTTTTTAAATGAAAAATGGGGAAAATTACTAAACTCATATTCAAAGATTTTCATGAAGTATGTTTTAGATCATAATATAAAATTGTTCAACAAAACAGTTTTCAAAAATGCTTGGATGATCTTAGAATTGTAGAAACATCATTTCAATATTTAGAGAATCTTCATATTTTTTGTCCTAAAAAGAATACATCAATTATCTTATACTACTGATATTTCAGAAAACAGTGCATTTAAAAACTAATTTAATGAATGAAAATTAAAGAGGAAAAAAAGAAAAACCAAGAAATAATAAATTAACAAAACAATAAGGTAAAATAAAAAAGAAAAACAAGACAAGAAAAGCTTACTTAGAAACTTTAACCTCCAATGAATTAGCATGATATAAGAGAAATAAACTAATAAAAAATACAATAAATTCACTTTCATCCCTACTTCATACAAAGGAGTAAAATCTTTGATAATCTTAAATTTAGAATCTCTTAGATTAGTACAAAAGGAAGTATCTAAAGTTCAAAAGAAGTTGATATGAAAAAGGAAAACTATATCCAATGGCTTAGAAGAAGAAATAAAAGTTAAAATCTACACTATCTCTTACTCCCTCCTTCTTTGACCATTTTTTCCTTCTCAAAATTTTGGCCTTTTATAAATTT
Organism: Rauvolfia tetraphylla; assembly: GCA_030512225.1. Classification (NCBI taxonomy): domain Eukaryota; kingdom Viridiplantae; phylum Streptophyta; class Magnoliopsida; order Gentianales; family Apocynaceae; genus Rauvolfia; species Rauvolfia tetraphylla. Next base: position 4,046,294 of record JAJQKT010000055.1, on the reverse strand, counting down.
CAAAAAATAGTTTTATAGAATTAACTTCAGTTTTAAATATATTTCCCCCATTCTCTTTCATATTAGTAGATAATAAATTAGTTAAAAATAAAATAAGAAAAATATGTATTATTTCTTCTTCCTTAAACTATGCAAAATGCGCAAAAGGGCCTTATATTTGGCCACATGCCCAATATGATAACAAAGCACAAAAAATTAAAGAGTAAAACAATTTTAAATATCAATACATCAATTTGAGAAAAAATAAAAAAAAGAGAAAAGGCTAATTAAAGAAAAGAATGTTTTCTGTTTTGGGAGGGGGTAGCATAATTTTATATCTTGGGGCTAACACAAAATAATATACATAAACTGTGTATTACTAAGTTTATTTTTTCATTTTTGCCAAAATAAGTTTATTTTCTCAAAATCTTTAGGGGCCTGCCCCTTGTAGTTCCACCTCTGGACAAGGTGAAAACTGCTCTAACAATTAAAGATAAAAATAAATTACTATGGAATAAGTACTTCAAGTGTGAAAGACAAATTCCAAGTTTGCAATTACATGCCAAGGATACACAAAATATAAATGGCTAGAAATTTTCTAAAAAAGTAATTGATAAAAAGAATAAAACAAAATAGCATTCCCTCTGTTTCGCAATAATTTTCCTAATTTTCTATTTGACATTCTTCAAAATAATTGTCCTATTATTAAATAGAAAAGGTATTTATAATAAACATTTTTGGATTTATATCCCTACTTCAAAACTAAACACATGAACTAATATTGATTTTGTACTTTTTTCCAAAACAAAGTGAATTGAGAGATGAAAAACAACCACGGGGACTAATATTGATTTTGATTTCTCCATAAAACTATTCAGGATACCCGCGCGATGCGGGATTTTATTTTTATTTTTTTGGTCTTCAGAGGTGTTGTAGGATTTTTGTTTTTGTTTGTGTTATGTATGACATGGTAAATATGGAAAAATAATATTAATAAGAATTAGGTATTCATATAAGTTACAGTGCTTAGAAGTTGGTAATGCTTCTTTTTTTTTTTTTTTTTTTTTTTTTTTTTTTGTTAACACTTAAACATTGTATATGTATTTTCCTTTGTTTTGTTCATTTGTAGATGTTGAATGAAATCTGTTAGCCCTAAGGGCAAATCATAAGGTTTTGTTTAAGTTTTGATTAATGACAAACATTGATGAGGACTAATCTTTATGTCATTTGTGTGATAGGATTGTTGGATTAAGAAGTTTGAAATCTCATTGCCTTGAAGCTAAAATGCAAGAACAACTCCAATATATCAAAGTGATTGAAGATTGAAGAGTTTGTTCAAGATGATTGAAGGCTTTAAAGAAATGAAGTGTAGGTTACATGTGCTTAATAGGTATATTTTCTGTGAACTCTACACTTGTGTGTCTTGAAATTTGTTGAATGCATAAGAGAGTACAAAACTTGTTTTGAATCTTAAATGGCTTTAAATGAATTTTTGAATAAAAAAAATGCTTTTTAAGTCTTAAATGATCTTGAGTAAACTTTGGATGATCAAAGTGTTTTTGTAACGGTTTTTGAGTTTAAAAGTGTTTAAATGACTTACCTATTTATACAAAATATTTTCAAACTTATTAAGATTGATTTTCAAATGTTTTGACAAAGTTTGATCAAATCGGACGCAAGTTCGGACGTCCAAACTTTGAAAATGCTACTGTGCTTCCAGAGAAATTCGGAGGCAAGTTCGGACGTCCGAATCTCCCCTGATAGCATGGTTACTGTTTTTCAAGAGAAATTCGGACTAAAGTTCGGACGCAGAAGGAAAAGTTCGGACGTCCGAACTTTTTCAAACAACTTGTCACAGTAATGTTCGGATGAGAGTTCGGAAGCTGAGGAGCAAGTTCGGACTTCCAAACTCCTCAGAAACTAGCCGTTACTAGCCGTTTTATGATTGTTAAAACTAATTTTTGAATCTCTGAGAAATCTTAACATTCCAAAATCTTTAGCAAACATCAAAGCTCTCTTTTGTCTTTTGCTTTCAATTGATCATTCAAGATTCCAAAGACAACAAAGTGAAGTGGTGCAACATTGTGTAATTATCTACCAATAAAGTGGTAACATCTTGTCCATTCTCCATTTAATTCTGATTTCTACTAGCTCATTACAAGGTTTTTTTGTAAACATAAAATCCTTTAGGTAAGGGTGATCCTTGAGACATTGATTCAAGGTTGTTTGTCGATATAAAATCCTTTGGTAGAGTGAACCTTGTTTATAGGATTGAAAAAGAGGTTGTGAGTGTAAAACCATTGTGTGGTGAGCCTCTTATGTAATTGTTGAACTTGAGCATATAGTAGATTGATTGAAATCGTTGAGTGTAGACTCAAGGTACTCGACGTAGATCTTGAAGAGATCGAACCACTCTAAATTGCTTGTGTTCATTGATCTTAGATTGCTTATTGCTTTGACATTGATTTAACTATTCTCTCATTGAAACAAGTATTTATAATCTACTCTAACTAAATTTATAAAAGGAAATAGTTTTCGAAATTTAGCAAAAGACCTAATTCAGCCCCCCTCTTAGGTCTTTCAAAATCATGTTCAATGATGTGACAAAAATGATACATCATGAGAAGTGCAAGCATGAAATTGAAGAACCATATTGAGAATTTAAGAGTTCCATATTCATTGAATTATGTTGGAATGATTGATACTGTGGGTGGAGTAATTTTAAGTGCAATGAAAAGTTACTTGAAAAGAGTAAGTGTTATAGAACAGTAGCCAACATCAACAAGAGAAGTACAATCAAACTTTCTCCTTGACAAAAAAAGCTATTTTGAAACATCTGCTATTGACGTTGATATTTACAAAAAGGACATGTTAGCCCTAAGGGCAAATCATGTAGTTTTTGATTAATGACAAATATTGATGAGGACTAATATGCTTATATATTGTGTGATAGGATTTGTGAACTAAGAAGTATGAAGTCTCATTGCCTTCAAGCCAAAGTGCAAGAATAACTTCAATAAGCCAAAGTGATTGAAGTTTGAAGAAGGTTGTTCAAAGATAATCTAAAGGCATTGAAGACTTGAAGTGTAGGGTATATATGCTAAATAGGTAAAACTCTATGTAAACTCTACACTTGTATGTCTTGGAATCTATTGAATGCATAAGAGAGAATAAAATTAGTTTTCTTAATCTTAAGTGGCTTTGAATGAACTTTTTGATGAATGTGTTTTTGTATCTTAAAAGATCTTGAGTAAACTTTGCATGATAAAATAAATTTGATTATGGTTCTCAAGCTTATATATGTCTAAATAACTTATCTATACATACAAAATGTTTTCAAACATATTGAAATTAAATCTCAAATGATTTTACAAAGTTTGAAAGTATTTCCAAAAGATTCGATCGTCCGATTTTTATAGCAAAAAAATGGTTACTGTTTTTCTAGAGAAATTCGGACTAAGATTCGGACGCATGAAAAAAATTCGGTCGTCCGAATTTTTGTCTTCAACATGGTTACTATTTTTCCAGAGAAATTCGGTTGCAGGAAAAAAATTCGGTTGTCCGAAAAATTACGTCCAAAAAATTTAAACGCAACATTCGGTCGTCCGAATTTTCTGAAACTAGCCGTTACTAGCCGTTTTCTAGCTGTTAAAATTGATTTTCAAATTCTATAAAAGTAATAAATTTGAAATCTTTTGCAACTTTTGAATTCTTGTGAACTCTAAACATTCCAAAGCCTTTAGCAAACATTTCAAGCTCTCTTTTGTCTTGTGCATTCAATTGATTATTCAAGATTCCGACCACAACAAAGTGTGAAGGTGAAACATTGTGTAATTATCTACCAACAAGAGGTAACATCTACACATTCTCTTCTCTTTATTAAATTGTGTTTTCTACTAACTCATTGCAAGGTTATCTTGATAACATAAAATCCTTTAGATAAGGGTGATCCTTGAAATTGTAATTTAAGGTTGTTTGTAGATATAAAATCCTTGGGTAGGGTGAACCTTGTTTATAGAATTGCTAAAGAGGTTGTGAGTGTAAAACCATTGTGTGGTGATCCTCTTATGTAATTTGTGAACTTGAGCATATAGTAGATTGTTTGAAATCCTTAAGTGTAGGCTTAAGGTAGTGGACGTAGATCTTTAAGAGATCGAACCGCTATAAATTGTTTGTGTTCATTGCTCTTACATTGTTTAACAGCTTTGCTATTAATTGTTTAATTCTCTTATTGAACTAAGCTCACACAATATGTTTTTGGCTAAGAATTATAAAAGGACTTTGTTTGCAAAAATTAGCCAAATACCTGATTCACCTCCCCCCCCTTAGGTATTTCAATTGGTATCAAAGCAAGGACTTCTTTGTGTGGTTTTACAACCTAGAAGTTAAAGATCTTATGGCTAATATTTCAAACTTATCTTACCTAGAAGGATCTTCCACAAATAGACCGCCTTTGTTTGATGGAACAAACTATACCTTTTGGAAATCTAGAGTTAAGATATATATTTGTTCTATAAATTTTGATTTGTAGAATATTATTGAAAAAGGTCCGTATATTCCTATGAAAATGAGAGCTGATGGAGTGACCTTAGAACCAAAGTCTACGGACGAATCTGATGAACATGATTCAAAGAAAATGACATTGAATTATTAGGCCATGAACATATTAAGTTGTGCTTTAGATGTAACTAAATATAATAGAGTTAGTGGTTATGACACTGCTCATGATATGTGGAGATTACTCCAAATAACTCATAAGGGTACAAACCAAGTTAAAGAATCTAAACTTGCCATGCTTGTTAGAGACTATGAATTTTTTACCATGAAACAAGGTGAGAATGTTAGTGATATGTTTACAATGTTTACTAATATTTTCAATGGCTTAAAAGCTTATGGAAAGAGCTATACTATTGGAGAACAAAACAGGAAGATTTTTTATGCTCTACCAAATTCTTGGCAGCCAAAGACACTTGCTATTGAGGAGTCCAAGGACTTAAAAACTCTTCCGCTTGAAGAGCTTATTGGATCTCTGCTCACACATGAAATGAGATGAAAAGATTAAATGACAAAGAAGATGAAGAAAAGGGAAGAAAATGAGTTGTACTCAAGACTTAAAATCACTTGAGTGAACAAGAAAAATCTTCAAGTGAAGAAGAAGATGGTAACAGTGGAGAAGAGAAATTGCCATGGCAGTCAGGAAATTCAAGAGATTCTACAAAAAGGAGTTCCTCAAGAAAGGAAGAAAGCCAACCAAGAAGAGTGGATAGTCTTCATCCTTCAAACCCCAATGTTTTGAATGCAAGAGCACAGAACATCTTGTTGTTGATTGTCCCAAAGTTTTGGAAAGGCAAAGAGACAGCAAGAACAAAAGAAATCTGCCAAGAAAGGAAAAGGACTGGCTGGAACATGGGATCAACAACAAAGTGAAGATGACAGTGAAGGAAAGACCAACATATGCTTTATGGCAATTGATGATGAGGTACAATCTTCTCCTTCTATTTCTAATTTCTATGATGATGACGTTGATCCTAGTGAATTACTTATAGAAATGTATGAGGAATTGAAAAAGGCTTCTAAAAGGAATAATGAAATGAAATTCAAAATAAATGATTTATCAAATGAGAATTCAAAATTATGTGTTGAAAATGGTAAACTTCTTGAGACCATTAATTATCTTAACATTGAAAAAGAAGTTTTAAATGCAACCATACAAAACATATCTTCTGAAAATAAAGAGCTTTGCATAAAAGTCATTTCTCTTGAAAAAATGCTTAGTGATCATGAAATTTTAAAAAGGAAAGTTAATGATCTTACATTATGTATTGAAAAATTCACAAATGGAAGAGAAAATTTAAATAAATTACTTGGTTATCAAAGATCTTCATTTGCAAAACATGGTCTTGGTTTTACTCATAATAGCTATGTTCCAAAGTATAAAAACTCTTTTGCTAAAGAAACTTTTAATTCTAGGTCTCATATTTGTTGCACATATTGTGGCAAGCATGGACACAAGGTTTCTAAATATTTTATAAAAAGAAAGATAGAAAATGGTGTTAAACCTATTTGGAAAGTCAAAAGAACTTTCACTAACCCCCTTGGACCCAAGAAAATATGGGTAGGTTCAATTTGCTTCTAGATCAAGTGCCACAAAATGGTTCCTTGACAGTGGGTGTTCGAGACATATGACTGGAAATGCCTCACTTGTTAGTGAGTTTCAAGCAACAAGTGAAGGCTTTGTCACATTTGGTGATAAGAAGAAAGGAAAAATACTTGGAATAGGTAACATTGGTAAAGGTTCCTTCCCTCTTATTAAACAAGTATTGCTCATTGATGGTTTAAAGTATAATTTACTTAGCATTAGTCAATTATGTGACAATGGATGTAAAGTAGAATTCAAATGTGATACTTGTACTATTCTTGATAGTGCAAGTAGCAAAACCCTTTTTGTTGCTAAAAGAGTTGGAAACGTATATGTGTTATATCTTGATAAACTGATCACAAATGATATCAAATGTCTTGCCATTCATGATAATGATGGATTTTTGTGGCATAGAAGATTAGGACATGTAAACATGGATTTATTGAATAAACTTTCTACACAAGAGCTAGTTAGAGGATTACCCAAAATGCATTTTGATAAAACACGTCTTTGTGATGCTTGTCAATATGGAAAACAATCAAAAACATCTTTTAAACCAAATAAAATGGTCTCTACTTCAAAACCTCTTGAACTTGTTCACATGGACTTATTTGGACCAATGAGGACCACTAGTCTTGGTGATAAAAGATATGCTTATGTGATTTCAGATGATATTTCAAGATTTACTTGGGTGCTCTTCTTAGCTCAAAAGGATGAAACAATTTATGAATTTGCAAAACTATTCAAAAAGGTTCAAACATCCCTTGAATATAAACTGATTTCTATTAGAAGTGATAATGGAAGAGAATTTTGCAACCAAGAGTATACAAAATTTTGTGATGAATATGGTATTACTCACAATTTCTCAGCTGCTACAACACCTCAACAAAATGGTGTTGTTGAAAGGAAAAATAGAACTTTACAAGCGATGGCGAGATCAATGCTTTGTGAAAATTCCTTGCCAAAATATTTTTGGGGTGAAGCTGTAAATACTGCTTGCTATGTAATGAATAGAGTTTTATTAAGACCTTTTATAAGAAAAACACCTTTTGAACTTCTATTTAATAGAACTCCTTCAATGTTTTATTTTAAAGTGTTTGGTTCTAAATGTTTTATTTTAAATAGCAATGATAATCTGGGAAAATTTGATAGAAAATCAGAAGAAGTAGTATTTCTTGGCTATTCATCAAATAAAAAGGCATATAGAGTTTATAACAAAAGAACATTATGTGTTGAAGAAATCATACATGTAACTTTTGATGAATCTAACATTTATCTTCAAAGAAGAAATGAAGATAATGCAGGTTCCTCAATGATTGAAAATCAAACTCATCATCAAGTATCCACATTGGAAGAACATGCCAAGGAAGAAGAAATAATAGAACAAGAACAAGATGGTCAACCAAGCAGTGATCAAGAGTTTCCAAAGGATTTAACATATGCAAGAGGCCATCCGAAGGAGCAAATCATTGGTGATGTCTCCCAAGGAGTTAAAACAAGGCGGTACTTTATTGATAACTTTGCTCTTTTGTCTCACATTGAACCTAAAAATATTGATGATGCATTATGTGATAATTTCTGGATCATTGCTATGGAAGAAGAGTTAAATCAGTTTGAAAGAAACAAAGTTTGGACTCTTGTTCCAAGACCTTATGATCATTCCATTATTGGTACAAAATAGGTTTTAAGAAACAAATTAAATGAATTAGGAGAAGTTGTTAGAAATAAGGTTAGACTTGTTGCTCAAGGCTTCAACCAAGAAGAAGGCATTGATTATGATGAGACTTTTGCTCCAGTAGCCAGATTGGAATCCATAAGAATACTTTTGGCTTTTGCATGTTTTAAAGGATTTAAACTATTTCAAATGGATGTCAAAAGTGTTTTTCTAAATGGTTTTATTGAAGAAGAGGTTTATGTAGAACAACCTCCTGGTTTTGTTCATGAAAAGTTTCCTAATCATGTTTTTAAGTTAACCAAGAATCTATATGGATTAAAACAAGCCCCAAGAGCTTGGTATGAAAGATTAAGTGGATTTCTTCTTTCAAAAGGATTTGCAAAAGGAAAAGTAGACACAACACTTTTTATAAAAAGATCTAGTAATAATGATATTGATGATATTATTTTTTGTGCTACTAATATATCTCTTTGTGAGGACTTTGCTAAATCTATGCAAAATGAATTTGAAATGAGCATGATGGGAGAACTGAATTTCTTTCTTGGGCTGCAAATTAAGCAAACCAAGGATGGAGCCTTATCAATCAAGCAAAGTATACCAAGGAGCTCTTGAAAAGATTTGGAATGGATCAAGCTAAAGGGATAGGTACTCCAATGAGCTCATCAACCAAACTTGATAAACATGAAAAAAGTAAAAATGTTGATGAGAAATCATGTAGAGGTATGATTGGAAGTTTACTCTATCTCACAGCTAGTAGACCAGATATTATGTTTGCTGTGTGCTTATGTGCTAGATTTCAATCATGTCCTAAAGAATCTTATCTAATTTCTTTCAAACACATCTTTCGTTATTTGATTGACACATATGACTATGGTCTTTGGTTTTCAAAATCTTCATCTTTTGAACTTATTGGATATTCAGATGCTGACTATGCTGGATGAAAGTTGAACGTAAAAGTACAAGTGGTCATTGTCAATTTCTTGGTAGTTGTCTAACGTCTTGTCATAGTAAAAAACAAGCTTGTGTGTCTTTATCTACTGCTGAAGTTGAATATATAGCTGCGGGTAGTTGTTGTGCTCAATTATTATGGATGCAACATAATTTACTTGATTATGGCCATAAATTCAATTGTGTGCCTATACTGTGTGATAATACTAGTGCTATCAACTTAAGCATAAATCCCATTCAACATTCTAGGACTAAGTATATAGAAATTAAACATCATTTCATTCGTGATCATGTAATCAAGAAAGATATATGTTTAGAATATATAAATACAAATGATCAAATTGCTGATATATTTACAAAGCCTTTGCCCGAGGAAAGGTTTAATTCACCTAAGAAGACTCTTAGGAATCTCAAAATTCAATGACTAATGTGTGTGTTGAAGTTTGGTGAAAATAGAAAATTTTCGGACGCAGAATTCGGATGCACTACAGAAAATTCGGTTGACCGAATTTTCTGAGTTAAAGAAACATAGACTTTCGATTAGAAATTTGGATGCGCTATAGAAAATTAGGTCGACCAAATTTTCTGAGCTGAAGAAACAGAAACTTTCGATCGAAAATTCGGACGCAGACCTGAAAAATTGGTCGTCCGAATTTTGCGGATGTAACGATTTAAATGAAAATCAAACAGTTTCCTTGACATTTCAACTTCCAAATTTCTCTCCCATTTCAAAGCCATTCATACCCATTCGCGTCCGAATCAAATTTTCTCAAAGATTTCACCATTTGTACTTCGATTTGCCTTCATTTTTGAATTCCAAGCCCTAGATTAATTCTAAAAGTCACTACTTTTCACACAACAACATCATGGTGAGGACAAAGAAGCCAAATGTTGAAAAGGGGAAAGGAAAATCCAAGGAAGGAGATGGAGACTCAATCATCAACCAACCAAGAAGAGTTCGAATTCCTCAAACATTGTCTGGAGTTGGCAGGTTTGTTTCAATCAAGGCTACTCATGAATTTGATGAATGGAACAAAAATAGCAGAAAAAGTATCCCTGGGTATAAGGTGGATGTTGATAAACTATCAAGTATGAATGTTGTTCTATCATGTTTTAGTGATATTGGTTGGAGTAGCCTGTTATTCATTGATGAAGAATTCCATCCTACACTCATATATGAATTCTATGCAAACCTAAAAGAAGAAAGAACTGAGCTTGTAGGGTATGATGTGATTCAATGGTATTCATCTAGAGTATCCCAAGGGGATTTTGAATTCAGTGATGCATTGATTAACAGAATTTGTGGAATAGGTGATAGTGAGGCAAGATATTACTCACCTTCTATGCATTGTTATAATCGTGAACTCTTCACAAATGAAAGATTTGAAGAGACATTCACCAATGGCAGAGAATTTAGGTCCATTAAAGAGAGGGAAATCAAGAGCTTAGATGCTAGGGGTAGAGTATTGCATCACATGATTACAATTATGATTGTTCCTAACTTTGGACATAAGTCATCTGTTGGTAATATGCACATGATAATCATGTTAGCTCTGCATGAACATAGGCGATTGAATTTTGGATACATAGCTTTGAAGCATATGATTACTGCAAGAAAAATTGTAACCAAGGCATTCCCATTTGGAAGGATGTTGACAAGGATTTTTAAGCATTTTCGGGTTAAACTTCCAGGAAGAGGGCAAGCATTTAAGAGTGGGGAGATTTATACTAATGAAACTCTTAAGAGAATGCAGCTAGTTCTTGATGATGATGGCATATGGAGAACCAAAAGAGACACCCCTCCAAGAAGAGAGGAGAATAAAGAAAGTGAAGAAACTGAGGATGAAGAAGAAACTCTTGCTAGAGAGATGAAAACTAATAGGAAACATGATACTTCAAGTGAGGGGGAGCAACCTCTCTCAAAAAGAAGATTATTTGAAGAAGTCCCTCAACCAAATGTTGGAATTGATTCTAGAAGTGAGGGAATAACTTGGGTGACACCATAATAGCTAAGGCATTCCAAGAAGCCATAAATAATCATGTCAAGGAAATGGAGAAAATGTATAAGTTTTTCGAATCCTTTGCTCCAATGGTTCTTGGAAAACTAGATGAATTAGACAGTAGAGTGAAGCATATTGAAGAAATTCTAATGAGGAAAACACAAAGTGGTGAAGGACCCTCTAGGCATCAAGATAGAGATAAGGATGATGGAGATAAGGAAGGAAAGAAAGAAGATGAAGATGATGACAGTGAAGATAGGGATGAAAATCAAGGAGGCGATGAAGAGAATGTGGCAAGGGAAGAAGAAGAAGAAAGTGAATCAGTTCATAAAGAGCCCCAAGAAGAAAGAAGTGAGCCTCAAGAAGGAGGAAGTCAAATTGAAAAAGCAAACATCGTCTCACCTTCAACCATATCCTTCAGCCAAGGAAGAGTGAAGCTCAATGATGAAATCTCAGTGATGAGGGCTTCCTTTTTTAATTATTATATGTGCTAAATTGTTAGTCTCATTTTCATTGATCCTATTTTTTTTGAGTGATGACAAAAGGGGGAGAAAAATGATGACTGTGCAAAATGTATTATCTGTGGAAAATACATCATGCTACTGTGATTCTGTGATTTGCTAAATTTATTATGTGATGACTATAATTTGCAAAATATATTATGCTATAACTGTATTTTGTGCTTTAAAGTCTGAAATTTTAAAATCTTGGTTGTTTTCTAAAATCCAATTAAGTGGTTGGTTCTTGACTTGTCTTTCGATTTTAAACAAATGGATGCATGAGTTTTGTAGTTTTGCAAAGCTAAATTGAGTGCTATTGTGGACATACATATTTGAGTACTTCAACATTTCATTTGAATGCAAAATCACCTTTTCAAACTTGTTGCCAAAAATCTGGACAAAAAATTCGGATGTATGTTCTGAAATTCGGATACATCCATATTTTGTTGCCAAAATGTGCTCTTTTGTTGTTCAAAGTGATTCTAATATGTTTTAATCTCTCATAATATGTTTGAGCAATCTTAGGAAAGCTCATTTACAGAATTTGGAGCTTTTATTTATCTTGTTTTAAAGTTTGGACTTGCTATGTTAAAATTCGGATGCATAGTATCTCTAGTCCAAATGTGTTGAAAAATGAGCACAATCTAAGGGGGAGCATTGTTAAACTTTTACAACCTTAAAACATCTCTTAGAATCTTTTCTAAATGCTTAAATGTTGTATCTTCTATCCTAGTTGTTGGAAGGAAGAAGGTTAATGGAGGTTGGTTGGGTAATAGGCTCACATTGAGCCTTTTGAATGTCAATGTGCCAAATTGGTTAATATATATGATTGACATCTATATGTCTTCGTTTTACATTGTTTAAATCCATCACATTTTGCATAATAGTTTGTCATCATCAAAAAAGGGGAGATTGTTAGCCCTAAGGGTAAATCATGTAGCTTTTCATTAATGACAAATATTGACAAGGACTAATATACTTATATATTGTGTGATAGGATTTGTGAACTAAGAAGTATGAAGTCTCATTACCTTCAAGCCAAAGTGCAAGAACAACTTCAATAAGCCAAAGTGATTGAAGTTTGAAGAAGGTTGTTCAAAGATGATCTAAAGGCATTGAAGACTTGAAGTGTAGGGTATATATGCTAAATAGGTAAATCTCTATATAAACTCTATACTTGTATGTCTTGAAATCTATTGAATGCATAAGAGAGCATAAAATTAGTTTTCTTAATCTTAAGTGGCTTTGAATGAACTTTTTGATGAATGTGTTTTTGTATCTTAAAAGATCTTGAGTAAACTTTGCATGATCAAAGAAATTTGATTATGGTTCTCAAGCTTATATATGTCTAAATAACTTATCTATACATACAAAATGTTTTCAAACTTATTGAAATTAAATCTCAAATGATTTTACAAAGTTTGAAAGTGTTTCCAAAAGATTCGGTCGTCCGATTTTTGTAGCAAAAAAATGGTTACAGTTTTTCCAGAGAAATTCGGACGAAGATTCAGACGCATCAAGAAAAATTAGGTCGTCTGAATTTTTGTCTTCATCATGGTTACTATTTTTCCAGAGAAATTCGGACGAAGATTCGGAAGCAGGGAAAAAATTCGGTAGTCCAAATTTTTCCAGAAACCTGCAATAGTTACGTCCGAAAAATTCGAACGCAAAATTCGGTCGTCCGAATTTTCTGAAACTAGCCGTTTTATAGCAGTTAAAACTGATTTTCAAATTCTATAAAAGGTATAAACTTGAAATCTTTGCAACTTTTGAATTCTTGTGAACTCTAAACATTCCAAAGCCTTTAGCAAACATTTCAAGCTCTCTTTTGTCTTGTGCTTTCAATTGATTATTCAAGATTCCAAGCACAACAAAGTGTGAAGGTGAAACGTTGCGTAATCATCTACCAACAAGTGGTAACATCTACACATTCTCTTCTCTTTATTAAATTGTATTTTCTACTAGCTCATTGCAAGGTTATCTTGATAACATAAAATCCTTTAGATAAGGGTGATCCTTGAAATTGTGATTCAAGGTTGTTTGTAGATATAAAATCCTTTGGTAGGGTGAACCTTGTTTATAGAATTGCTAAAGAGGTTGTGAGTGTAACACCATTGTGTGGTGAGCCTCTTATGTAATTTGTGAACTTGAGCATATAGTAGATTGTTTGAAATCCTTAAGTGTAGGCTTAAGGTAGTGGACGTAAATCTTTAAGAGATCGAACCACTATAAATTGTTTGTGTTCATTGCTCTTACATTGTTTAACAGCTTTGCTATTAATTGTTTAATTCTCTTATTGAACCAAGCTCAAATCTGTTTTTTGCTTAGAATTATAAAATGACTTTGTTTGCAAAAACTAGCCAAATACCTAATTCAACCCCCCCCCCCCTCTTATGTATTTCAAGACATATTCCAGTTTCTACATTTGTAATATTTTAGAAATATCTGCTATTGATACTCCTCTTGAAATGACTCGCACTGCTAGTAGTTCACATACTTGATTGTTGGAATTTCTTCATTGCAGTCCACTAAATCTTTTGTTTCTGTTGTTGCTTCTTCTACTTTTTCTTTACCCTTTCCATTTGTGTGTTCTATTTTCTTTTTGTTCACAAACTGTTCAGGCTCTTGGACGTGTTTCTTTAGCTGGTTTTATTGTCAGTGTTTCTTGTTGATATGGTTTTGCCTTCTTCTGTGTTGATGTTCTTGCTTCTATAGCTATTGAACTTGACATTGTTTTCAGTCTTTCTTTTGGTGCTTCATTTCTTCTTCTTCTTTGTTTCGCTGTTTCAAATTTAGTTTCCTTTCGTTGTCTGGATTTTTTTTCTTGTTCCATTGTATTTCCTTTTGGTATTTGTGGTAGATCAGCTTCATTAGATGTTTCCATTGAGCATATACTAGTTTCAATTGGTTTGTATGGAACTCTTTTTTTCAACATATTTGCTCCGTAATGATAGATGTGACAAGTTTCATCACCATTATAAGCTTCAAAGGCTATGAAATCTCTTTCAAATACTTTATTGCCATCGACAAATTTTTTCCAACTATAGTATATAAAAAATTTATTGTTTCTTTTCATTACTATGACTTCCTAGTCATTTCCACTTGTGTTGATGAGCAAAAATGCTTTTGGTATTTTGTTGTTTCAGTATTCTGTAATTGATGCTCGAAGAGGCTATAAATAGTGGCAATGGATATTTTTCGAAATTGACTAAAGTTGTTGAATTTACATTTGATATTGCAGTTTGTGTAAAAGAATTACTACCATTGAAATTAGGTCATTGTCATCTTTAATGTGCAGTAAGAATCTATATGGGTCACAGAATGACATTCTGCAAAATTTTCTATTTCTATGTCAGTGCTAAAAATATGGAGAATAAGATACTTTTGTTGATGTTGAGAGCAAGTAGGAGATATAGCCTAATAAGAATTGGCAAAAGGTGCCACAAACAAACTACCAAAATAGACCTCTATTCAATACTTATTGCGTATTGATAAATGCCGAAGAACTTCAACTTTGACTATGAATTAGCATTGGTAATACTATAATATCTATCAATAGAAATTCAAATAGCATGAAAGTGCAACAATTAAATTTCAGATGAGCAATGAATCGAAGTTCAAAGCTATCCAACTGAGATGTGAAAACTGCATGAAAAACTGACTAAGGATTTAGTTATGACATAAGCATCACACGATATATTCCATGGATCACATTATATATGGAAGGAAAATGTTATCTCAAATAATAAATTCGTAACCGATAATGAATTAAATTCAGAATATGTAATAACATAAATTAAATATGAATTTCCACTGAATTGGGAAAGAAATTAGGGTAGTTTTTTTGTTTCATATTAAATTAATGAAGTTGTATATATCTAACAATGGACTATAATTAGATGTATAATTATTTAAATTGGATATCAACATAGATTAATGACGAGAATACTGATAGAATATGATTACCTACTGAATATTAGAAGATATGGTAAAAGACAAAATTGTTTATTAGTTGAATTCATGGTTATTCATACCTAAACCATTTGTAGTAGATTTTTCAATGAAGACAATCCTTGGCTAGTTTTGTTGATGCGGTAGGCTGCTTGTCTGGTTTTTTTGTAAGGCTTGGAAAAGAAAGATTTGTTAATGGAGACGGTAGTGTATTTGCTAAAGGATGAAGAAGATTTTACTGAAGGATTGAAATGTGTTGTGTTATTTTTTTGTGTGCTTTCTCTATTATTTGTTTTTGTTTGCCCCGGGGAAAATATTTTATTATTTGGGCTGTTTTGTGTTTTTGTTGTTCATATTAGGTGAGAAGCAGTTGCTTCAGATTCATTGAATCTAGACATTTCGAAATTGTAGTTTCTTTTCCATTTACTTGACCAATTCTCATATGCTTTATGTATTTATAAATTTACCTTCCTTTCTTTGTGGATCACTTTTTGAAAGGATTTCATCAGTTTCTGCAATAGCCTTGTTCTTAGGTGGACTCACAGAGTGGAGGCTTTTGACTTGTTTCTATTTGAAGAGGTATGTTGGTTCGAGAATTTTTTTCATTTTTAGAATTTAATAATGTGTTCTTTGTATTTTGTGTTTTGTGGAATTCAAGTCAAAGCCATGTTACAATTATTTTTAAGAATTGAATTGTTGTGTTCGTTGATATATTTAGTTTTGTTACGTATATGAGCGTTCTACAAGTTCCAATGCTTCCAAATAGCTTGAGCCTGTCGTATAATGTCAATACAAGAAAACAATTGATTAGAAACCAAAATTTGAAACTCTTGGGAAAACAGTATCAAATTGGTTTCAAAAGGTTTGAAATATATTTTATTTTTTGTATAATCAGTTTCTTAGTAGAAACCGATTAAATAGGTTTCAAAATTCAGTTTCTAATCGGTGTCAAACAACATCAGTTTCAAAATTAAATATTTTTATTTTTTATAGATTAAGAAATCTTTTCAAATCGGATTCTAAATCAAATATATTTTATTCTTTGATAAGTTTGACAATAAAAAAATCAATCTGTAATTACAAACAGATTAAAATTGATTTAAAAATTTTTTTCTAAGCTGTTTGAAATAGGTGTAAAAAAATAATCAGCTTCTACTTGTTTTCTAAATTAAATATTTTTTAATTTTTTATAGATTAATAAATCGGTTTCTAAACCAAATACATTTTTTTATGAACTTTATGATCGATTCAGATTTTTTTTCTAATCGGTTTCTAAATCAAATATTTTTATTTTTGATGAATTTTATAATTAGTTTCACAATTCGGTTTCTAAGTGGTTTCTAATTGGTTTCAAACAAAATCAGTCTATAAACCCTATACCGTAGTGCAATTCTAAATTGGTTTCTGATCAGTTGCAAAACCTTACTGTGGTTTCTAATCTATTGCAAAACCTTACTGTGGTTTTAAATAGGTTTCAAACCAAATATTTAATATTAAGATTTGTATATTATAATTTCAGATATATGATTTGACATCCTACAGCTTTAATGAATTTAAACTAATTATTGTGACAAACATAAAATTAGTATATGTATGTATTTTGATTATGGATATATATAATTTTTTTATAATTAAGTAAACAGTTGTGTAATGTATTTGTGATATATATATAGTTTCAATTATTGTTCAAGTATAATCAATTATTAAACAAATTATTTGTACTTAACACCCGTATAAATATATAAGTACATAAAACAATAATTATATATTGAGCAACTATGTTTTGTCTATGTAAATATAATTACAAATTTTTATAATTGTTAAACACAATAAGTTAATAACATGAATTTATAACCAATTAAATAATTATAATACATATTATTAATTTTAAAAATAATTGTAAAAATATCACAACATGAAGCTTAACCTAGTGGAGGAACATATGCTCCCCACACTAACAATTAGGGTTTGAGTCATTCAGCGGCGATTTTTCCCCAAATTATTGGTGCGTGCATACTCGTTCTTGTACGAGTTGGTTAGTTGGCTGGGCCCGGGCCGGATCAACTCGATAATTTATTTTTTTATCCTTTATTTTTAAAATAAATTTTAAAGCAATTTCTAAATTTAGTTTCAATTCAGTTCCAATACAGTTTCAAAATCGAGTAATTTATTTTTTATTTATCATTTATTTTTTCAAATCAGTTCCTAAATTCGGTTTCAAATTGGTTTCTAATTTTGGTTTCAAATTGATTCCAGTGCGGTTTCAAAATTGATTGTTGTATTTGGTTAAAAGGTTAGTTCTTGGGTCAAGTTTGAAATTGACTACATTTGGTTTCAAAATTGAAACTAATTTTTTTTCTTTTTCAATATCAGGCTGTAACGACCATATTTGAAATCAATTTTTTTTTCAAATCTGTTTAAACCCTTGTTTTAAAACCAATTTCAAATTGATTTGCCCATTTCAAAATTACTTTTTCCTTGTAGTGTGTTTTTAGGTTGAAACCGTTGTAATGCAAAATATATGTTATGGTACATTTGTTTCATTTCTAATCTAAATGTTATTTTCTATTTTTTATTTGTTTAATCTTAGGTGTGAAAGTTATTTTATGTTTTTGTTTGTTCTGTGAGGGTTGCTTGGAATGAAAATTTTAATTTTTTATTTCTGCTATTATTTTTTCCAATATGTTACATGCAGTACGAATGTCCTGTAGATGCAACTGTTACAATCATTCCAAGAATTTTTCCAATTGTTGCTATTAATTGATTGATGGTTAGAAAATACATAAAAATTTCAAATATTGAGGTGTTCAGAATTTAAGCAAAGTGCACATAAATGTAACAGATGATCAAAGAAGACATTTAAATAGTATTTTTGTCTTTTACAAATAATGAAGAAGACCAGGAAATTTTATAAGTTTGACTTATTGCAATCTCAAGTACAATGGCTAGTTGGAAAGCCTTTCAAGCATGCTCTCACGGCTAGGCTACTTACTACTTTTACGGTTCCTAGCCCGTCAAAGCGAAAATTTTTATGAATTTAGGTTTTATAGGGTTTATGAGTTACTAATTGAATAATATGATATGACCCAGAAGTTGGTCCAAGCCAGGTATAAATAGATATTCTCTTATCCAATTTATAGTAACATCTAATTACATGGAGAGAGAATTTATCTCCTGTACACGAACTTACTTATGTGTGGAGTTCGACTCATGGCTTAGCAATCATTCAAAAGTTGGGATGGAGCCTTAGCCTTCCACTAATAGAAAGAAGTGACATAGTTGCTCTAGGAAGAGCATGAAGTATTCTTTTCGAGCTAAGGCCGCTAGTTAAGATATGCACCGGCCTGAAGCTACTTTAGCAGCTGCCAATTCCCAGAAGAAAGAAGTATCCAAGAAGAAGATTTGCGAACATGAAACTTCTTTTAACAATTATCGACCGAAGTAAATATCTCAAAATCTTACTTTCAACAAGGAAATAAGGCACTACATCTAATGCTTTTGTTAGAATTCCCTGCATGCCAACTCGGAATAGAAATAGCCCCTCACTTTAGAATAAATTAGGAACCCTCCAAAGCATAAAGCCCTCATGGATTCCTCACCGCCCTGCAAAACGTCAAGAGTCTTGTGGAGGAGAATTTCACACTTATCTCGCTAAATTAGCGAGGTAACAGGATTCGATGTTGCACCATCTTCAGCTTTTATTGAGATTTTGAGTTTTTCGAGAAAAGGTCCCATCCTTCAATATCACGATTGGGTCGACCAGGCCAGATCATGAGTGAATAGAAAATCGGAGGTATGGTAAGGAAAGGAGGTATGTAGGTTATCTCTTTGACTCGTCTGGCGGGAAAACCCAACAAACTTCCCAAAACCAAGAGTTTTAGGTCCCGAAGCGGAATGCTCGTGATCTTGAGATTGACCCCTGGCCTAGATATTATCTGACTTAACTGAAATAGTTCGTCCTCAACTTTGAATCCTGGATGGCTTCACTTGTAGTTCACCACTCAAGACATCCGGAATTCCCTCCCGCTTCAAAAAGCTCATACCAATTTGACCATCCGGTACTAAACGATGTAGGTCGATACCAATAGCAGGAACTGAAAGCCGCTCTCTTCCATAAAGAAGAGCAAAAATCTTGCTCTCGCGTATTCGATCAACGAAAAGAAATGACTCTAAATCAGTCTCTAAAGCGTAGGAATGTTAATCAACTGAATTCATATTTTGGTTAAGTAATTTACATTTTTAAAATGTAATCTATATTTTTTATAAATTCTTGAATCTATATTTTTGTTGTTCAAACATAACCAATTTCTTGATCATTAAAAATGAATTTGTGCCACCAACTTTTTCTTTTAAAAATAAAAAGTAATTCAACTGAACTAAAGTGTTTTAGAAGTATTATGCAAATCTAGGTGCAACTAAATTTGACAATTTGATGATTTCATTCGCAGATAGTTTGACAACTGAATAAAGTTAAATAACAAAGTTAGCAACTGGATTGCTTTTAGAGGCATTCGATAAATTATTTTTGGAATGTTGTAATCTGTATTTTGCAAGAAATGATTAAATTTATATGTATAATTAATGCAGAAATTGTACTGTAAATGTGTTAAGAAGATGAAATTTACTATTATGTTGATGCTTCGTTTGTTTTTGTGCTAATTCAGTGGAATAAATTGGATCAGAAAATACATATTGTTATTTTGATAGATGACATGTTGAAAGTTAATCTAAATTTATTTTTAATCATATTTTGTTAAAAATAATTACAGATAATATGAATTGATCACATTTAAAACAAGGTAAATTAAGAACTATCCATAAAAATGAGAAGGTGCTCCATTGGGTTTTGACATGGACTCATTGTAGTTATATGTAACTAAATAGAGTAACTGTGGTATCGAACCAATGGAGCTATGGAAAAGTAGCTAAATGTTAATGTGGCCTCTTAAGCTAAGGGTAAAATGTAACAGAACAAATGACATATTTAATATGTTATTTTATTAGAAATATTGCTGTATTGAAATTTGCAAATCCAGTTTGTGAAGGTCAAAGGTGTACTTGTGGGATTAATAGTCAACTTATGAGACAGTAGGAGGAAGAATGTCTTCACCAATTTCTTATTTGTTTGAGCGATACGGTGTTCGGAGCAATATGCTCCAATAGATGCCCCAATCCCACACAAGATATCTGTAAACAAAGTGATATCTATATGAGCGTGGGTCTAAGTATCTATTGTTAACATGGAATATCCATTTTGATATAGCGAGGACGGTCGCCAAGTAATTGTCCGTGAGTACTTCCAGGCCCTGCGCTCGAAGCCTACGGGCGCAGGGCATGAGTTTATGGTATCAGAGACCGTTACCAGCATGACGTATGGGAATTAAATGCTACACCGTGTACAGTGAGAGCCATCTCAAGAATCCATCACCCTTGGTTTGGCCTTGGGCTACTGATTCTGTTCTCCCACACCTAGTGGGATGCTAAAGCCATAAGGAAAGGGGGCAAAATGTGATGCCTCAATCCTACATGGAATAATTCTAAGTAAAGTGATCTATATATGAGGTACCCGCAAGCTCGAATGCACCACTCATGGATCTGACAGAATCCACGACCAACTACTATGTAACCGTTCTCGCTTTGCCAAAATGGATATCCCAAGTTGATAATAAATACTTAGGCTCATTCTTATATAAAAGTCACTTTACTTATAGATATCCCATGTGGGATTGAGCCATCACTTTCATCCCCCTTTAAGGCTTTAGCATCCTCGCTAGGAGCTCCAAAATTAGTAGCCTAGGACCAAACTGCTCTAGTACCATAGTGCCATGCTCCGCACCCACAAACCAGAGTTCGCGAACTCATGGGGTTGACAGTATCCATAGACAACTACTTGGCAACTATCCTTGCTATGCCAAAATGGATATCCCAAGTTGACAGTGGATACTTAGGTCCATGGTCATATAAAGATATCCCAAATTGACAATGGATACTTATGTCTATACTCATATAAATATCACTTTACTTACAGATATCTCATGTGAGATTGGGGCATCACTAAATATAGAGCCCGTGCCAAACATCAAATAGGCTTACTCAATGATTATTCTGGAAGAGAGGCATAAAACTATGGCCAGGGGCAAGGATGATAGGCAAGAAAATGTAGTAAGCTTTGAGGTACAAGCTGTACAGCTTTCATTTAGACAGACTGTGGACAAAATTCTTTTATAATGCATTGTTTGTCATAGGAAGGGACATGAGGAAAAAGACTGTTTTCAAATAAATGGCTGATATTCCATATTTGTGCTCTATATAATTATCATTTTGAGCTTGATTTTATCTTAAATTTTGGTGTTTTAATCACCATTTATACTTCCTTTATCTCTTATTTTCATTAGGTGATATTATTGAAGATTTGGAATTAAATGAAGCAAAAAAGGAAAATTTATACAATGAAGAAAAACAGAGAAATGTAGAGAAAAAATAGACTAGTAGAGACTTTTCATGTGTGATTTTGACCTTCATAAAGATTCCGAATGCAAATGTGGTATTCTAGACAATTATAGAGGACATTCCGAAGTTTTCATAATGGTAAAATTTGTGTCAATCGGTGTTCATTTGCCTACCCTTCTTATGCTATAAACTCACCTGTTCTGCATTGTGTTCCATTTTTGACACAGTTTGGTATAATGATCACAACTTGAGTTCTAGATGCCCAAGTTCGGTGACTAAAATCTCTCTGGAAAGCTACGATCCTGATATACAACGTTTATGAAGACATCAAGACCTAGATCAGCCGATATAATGCTCTGAATTCACCTAGAAATCAAAACAGTGTCACAGTCGGGCAGCAGAATCTTGCACCAAAACTGGGGGAAAGTGGCACCGTTTGTGTCGATCTGAAGCTGCTTTTAAGCTGCTTTTCTCTCTCTTTTGGGGCAGATTTCAATACCCCTTTAGGGCAGAAACAAGGCAGCCGATTGGAGTGGACAAAAAACAGCAAAACACCAAGAAAACACACCAAATTCTTCTTCCAATCCATCAATCTTGCAAGAGAAATCAAGAGAGAAGATTGAATCCTTGAAGAGGAGAACATCCACCTTGAAGATTCATGGAAAAAGCTGCAATTTTCTCCATGCTACAGTGACGAATTTCAACCTTGAGGAAGAGAAGAGTTTACACCATGAAAATGAGCAATTCTTACTCTTTCTTTATTGGTTTATATTCTTTGAATTGTAATATGTTGATGAACTAAACTTTTGAATACTTGGATGAGTATGAACCCTAGATTTTGCCTCTGTGAATGAATTGTTTCCTTGGTTGATTGAATTCGAATCTCTTGTGGATTGTTTGTGGTTTGAATGGTTGAATTGATTGAGTGGATTATTGATGCATAATCTGAATTTTTTTCACTTGGAATTGAGAAAGGAAGGGTGATTGACAATTGATTCAAAATCTGGATTTTTTCACTTGGAATTGAGAAAGGAAGGGTGAAATAGACCATACACAAATAATGGGGATGATTTAGGTGACTATAGATAGAAACCTAAACATCTTCTTGATAATTAGATAAATCTAATTAGAAATTCACAGTTCTGAATGCATTCTTGGGTTGAATTGGTCAGAAAGAGATTTCAAATAATTAATCTAAAAGTAGAGAACTTTCATCTAGAGATAGAGTGAGTTCTATCATTGGAATTTCATCAAACATAAGAGGTGAAATTTATCAACCAAGGGACATTTCTATCACATAGGTAATTCTAGGGGGATTAACCATCCAAGTATTGTTTTATCTATTGAATTCTCTCTTGCAAGCAAGATTTAAGTTGGTTTAACTAGTTAAGTTAGATTCCTTTTCCCTAGTAGTTGTTCCAATCATTTTCACAAATAAATTTTTTAGGCTAAACAATAGAGTAGAAAGTGAGTAATGGTATTTAACTATCCCTGTGGATACGATAATTAAACTTGCTTGCTATTATACTAATTTAAACAATGGGTACACTTGTCTTGTGTTTGTTTGTAAATTGTTGAGGATTGTGATAAAATTGAGTATAAAGGCATCGACAACAAAAACACAACAATGGCTATCTAGATAATATTGGTGGAAAGAATGCAACAAAGGTGTTGGGCAAGGTAATGGCTGGCGTGGGGTAAAAAGGGTTGTCCTGGAAAGAAATTTAGATACTTCTTTTGGACCCACATGATGGTGCCACACACAGAGACTTCCCAGCAACCCAAAAATTTAGTAACTTATACAAAAGTTGATGTTTCACTGTTACTTGGGATGACATCAAAGCAGTGGAGAACTCTACTGAATATGCTAAACAATCAATCCTCATTTCATTGACCCTGAAATGGGATCATCAACTTCATTGATTCTCTTGGAGGACACAAGCATATTTCATGACCATGACTTGATGTTTACAGTTATTCGCAAATATCATGAGATTGTGAAAATTGAGAGGAAATTTGAGAATCCCTTTTCAAATCAAAAAGCAGTGAAATCAAGAACCAAAAATTACTATGTGTGTAATATATACATATGTACATGCACACAAAAAGAGAAAAGCCACAATACTATCTTTGAGATTTAGCAAACCAAGTTTCAAGTGAATTTTACAAAAAGGTTTCTCACTTAGAAGTTTTGTGAAAATATTTGCAAGATGTTTGTCAGTGGACACAAAACATTAGCTCAATAGTTTTGACTCAACATGTTCTCTAATGAGCTTGAGTAGCTTGTTTTAGACCATACGAAGCCTTAATTAGCTTTAAAACTTGATTAGGTTTTCCAAAATTTTCAAAATCAGATCACTGCTTAGCATAAACTTCTTATTTCAAAAATGCACTTTTAACATCCATTTGGTAAAGTAAGAAGTTTTGAATCACGCAAATACACACAACATCCTAATAGCTTCTAACTTAGCAACAGGAGCAAAAGTTTCATTGAAGTCTATACCTTTTTCTTGGTTGTATCTTTGAGCAATTGACCTTTCTTTTTTGACAACATTCCGACTTTTATCAAGCTTGTTTTTGAACACCTATTTTATGCCAAAGACAGGCTAATTTTTGGGCCTTGGAACTAATTTCCAGAAATTGTTCCTTTAAAACTGATTTCTGGGCCTTGGAGCATGACTATTATCCAGCTTTCATCTTGTGTTTCCTCATACTTCTTGGGCTCAATTTGTGAAACAAAATCAACATTTCCAGCCATCTTCCTGAGAATGCTTCTTGTAATGATTTTCTCAAAAGATTCTGCCAAAAGATTCTTCTTAGCATGGTATTTATGAAATCTCCATTCCTTGTGCGAATTATTCAAAATAGTTTGAGAAATTAGTTCTTCACTAAGATTGGCTTCAGTATCATTAGTTTGACTCATTCCCTATTCAGCATCTTTCTGTTCACCATTTTGCATCAAATTCTTCCAAGTTTAAGGTATCCAGTGTTGGGTATTCCTTCTTTCCATAGCTTATATGGTGTCATCTTCAGTATTGATCTCATTAGCACTCTGTTCAAAATGTAACATGCTGCATTCCCACCTTCAGTCCAGAAGTATTTAGGCCGCCTACTTTAACTTAAGATGGTCCTTGCCATCTCTTGAAGTGTCTTTTTTTTTTCCAGTACACCATTTTGTTGTGGAGTCCTTGGTGCTAAAAAGTTGTGACTAATTCCTCTTTTATTGCTAAAATCCTAGAATAGCCTGTTATCAAATTCTCTGCCATGATCGTTTCTTATTGTAGTCACACTGTGTCCCTTCTTATTTTGAATTTTCTTGCACAGATTAACAAACTGGTTCAATGGACTAATATTGTGTCCAAGTAAATTTTATTTTGATTTTTATTGTAGTCATACTAAGTCCAAGTAAATCTTGAGTAAGTCAATCGATCATAATCATGCGGATGCTTTCCTTCTTTTGTGATATTTCTAACATCTAAGAAAAATTTTATTTCACCAAACATTTCCATCAAAACTCTATTAAACTCTTCAATCTCAAATAAAAAAAATTACAACTTTAACTTAATATTAAAACCTTTATATGGTTAGAATTGCATTGTATATTTGAGCTAAAGTAAAAATTTAAAAGTTCTAAACTAAAAATTATGTTTAGAAAAAAATAAGCGCGAGCCAGCTTGCTCTAACCTGCTCCAACCCGCGGGCCTAATGGACTTGCATTTAAATGGGCCTGGACAAATTGGCTATTTATGTGGATAAAGGGGATAGCCCACGTGGTACGACCAGTTTTGACAGTACTAACTATCGTCGTGCATTCTCATAACTTTACAACGACGTGGTTCAAAGATGACTTTCATGTTCTTATCACATAATTGGCTTACACTTTATAGATTATATTTTGAAGTCATTTACCAAAGATACATCTTCAATGCAAGGATCAGTTCCAACTTTACCAATTCCTATGATTTTACCTTTTCTGTTGCCACCAAAGCTAACAATTCCATCTTTCTTCAGTTCTAGTTGGATGAAATTCTTTTGATCACCTTTCATGTGCCTAGAGTATCCACTATCTACTTACCATCCATTTTTGATCAACTCACTCTTGAGGAACTCTTGCAAAGCATATTACTTTTTTCTAGGTACCCAAACTGACTTGGATCCTTTAAGCACCGATGTCATTTTGGCTCAAGACTTTTTTTCCTGTAGAAGTTTGCTTTGTTTTCTTCATGAACAAAGCGAAGCGGACTGCGAATGAGTGACTAGAGGATACTGCTTTACAAAATGAGATACATATTTTCTTTGAGAATATGAGAGATCAGATCCTAATCCAGATTTTTTTCTCATGAATATCTTTGGCTTCGGCGAAGTAAATCGAGATTTTCTTTTCCTTCCGTAAACTTTATCAAATATTTTGTCAAGGAATCTACTTTCTTTTTTAAGTTATCAGTTTCATTCAAAAGTTCAATATTCAAATCATTTTTAAATGACACGTTCTTTTCTCAAGTTTTTCAGCTCAGAAAATGCTTCATCTTAATCCTTACAAGTTTGACCAAGAAGCAAACCATAAATGTTTTCAGAGGAACCAGGAGGATTAGCTTAAGTGGTTTCTGGTTATGTTTTCATGCTTGGTTCGGGAGTTTTTTCACGGTCATCTAAAAAGCAACCTATTGTCACTTTGTCGACTATTGAAGCTAAATATGTAGTTGCAACAACTTGTGCATGTTAAGCAATTTGGTTGAGCAAATTACTTGAAACACTGGATTTTAAGCAAGAAAAAGCTAGTTGATTATTGTCAACTATGTTGTGTCTATAGTCTATCGTGCTAGTCAGTTATTATCAGATGACTAAGGCAATTATGTCTTTAGGAGTTAGTGGAGTCAGATACAGACTTCTAGGAGTTAGTGGTGTTAGTTTCTACTTTCTAAATTTTATCCGTTTGTGGTAACTCTATAAATAGAGTTGGTGATAATTTATGTGTGTTGACGGTTAATAATATCTCAAATATATCCTCATAATTTGTGTTTACTTTCATGGCAAATGGCACTTGTGGTCCCAATTTGCTTTAAAGAAGTTTTGTCTGCAAAGACTTGATAGTCTTTGTTAGAAGAAGTCTTTCTTGCACATAGTCTTCGTTCTGCCGTGATGATGTCTTTCTTCCACATAGTCTTCATTCTACCGTGATGATTTTATCATGATTTAATCATCACGGCAGAACGAAGACTATGTGCAAGAAAGACATCATCATGGCAGAACGAAGATTATGTGGAAGAAAGAATTCTTCTAACAAAGACTACCAAGTCTTTGCAGACAAAACTTCTTTAAAGCAAATTGGGACCACAAAGACTATCAAGTCTTTGCAGACGAAACTTCCTTAAAGCAAATTCGAGACCACGAGCGCCAGTATGCTGTTGCTGTTGTGAGTTATTGTGTTAATGCGTCACAAAATTGACTCTTTTACTGTTGTCTTATAAATAGACATTTTAGGAGCTAAACAAAATTAGTTTGCTGCTGCTTTCAGTATAGATGGCTTTAATATATTTTCTGCAAATTTTCTTATTCTTCCTCCTCATGATTCACTATATATCTCCACTGCAATTCAACTTCCCCACCATTGGACCAGAAGAGGCTAACCGCTCCATAAATGTCATTGGAGATGCATATATCTCAAAGCAAGGCATTCAGCTCACCCCAGATGAGCGCAATGTTGCACTAGGTTTATTTTTTCTTTTTTGCAAAATAAGTTTATTTTCTCAAAATCTTTAGGGGCCTGCTCCTTGTAGTTCCGCCTCTGGACAAGGTGAAAACTACTTTAACTATTAAAGATAAAAATAAATTACTATGGAATAAGTACTTCAAGTGTGAAAGACAAATTCCAAGTTTGCAATTACGTGCCACGGATACACAAAATATAAATGACTAGAAATTTTCTAAAAAAATAATTGATAAAAAAATAAAACAAAATAGCATTCCCATTGTTTCGCAATAATTTTCCTAATTTTCTATTTGACCTTCTTCAAAATAATTGTCCTAACATGAACTAATATTGATTTCGTACTTTTTTCCAAAACAAAGTGAATTGAGAGATGAAAAACAACCACGGGGACTAATATTGATTTTGATTTCTCCATAAAACTATTTAGGATACCCGCGCAATGGGGGGTTTTTTTTTTTTTTTTTTGGTCTTCAGAGGTGTTGTAGGATTTTTGTTTTTGTTTGTGTTATGTATGACATGGTAAATATGGAAAAATACTATTAATTAGAATTAGGTATTCATATAAGTTACAGTGCTTAGAAGTTGGTAATACATTTTTTTTTTGTTAACACTTAAACATTGTATATGTATTTTCCTTTGTTTTGTTCATTTGTAGATGTTGAATGAAATCATGTTCAACAATGTGAGAAAAATGATACATCATGAGAAGTGTAATCATGAAATTGAAGAACCATATTGAGAATTTAGAGGTGTTGTAGGATTTTTGTTTTTGTTCGTGTTATGTATGACATGGTAAATATGGAAAATAATATTAATTAGAATTAGGTATTCATATAAGTTACAGTGCTTAGAAGTTGGTAATGCTTTTTTTTTTTGTTAACACTTAAACGTTGTATATGTATTTTCCTTTGTTTTGTTCATTTGTAGATGTTGAATGAAATCATGTTCAATGATGTGAGAAAAATGATACATCATGAGAAGTGCAAGCATGAAATTGAAGAACCATATTGAGAATTTAGAGGTGTTGTAGGATTTTTGTTTTGTTCGTGTTATGTATGACATGGTAAATATGGAAAAATAATAGTAATTAGAATTAGGTATTCATATGAGTTACAGTGCTTAGAAGTTGGTAATGCTTTTTTTTATTTTGTTAACACTTAAACGTTGTATATGTATTTTCCTTTGTTTTGTTCATTTGTAGATGTTGAATGAAATCATGTTCAATGATGTGAGAAAAATGATACATCATGAGAAGTGCAAGCATGAAATTGAAGAACCATATTGAGAATTTAGAGGTGTTGTAGGATTTTTGTTTTTGTTCGTGTTATGTATGACATGGTAAATATGGAAAATAATAGTAATTAGAATTAGGTATTCATATGAGTTACATTGCTTAGAAGTTGGTAATTAGAATTAGGTATTCATACAGCAACAAGAGAAGTACAATCAAACTTTCTCCTTGACAAAAAAGCTATTTTGAAACATTTGCTATTGACATTGATATTTGCAAAAGGGCATATTCCAATTTCCACATTTGTAATATTTTAGAAACATCTGCTATTGATACTCCTCTTGGAATGACTCGTACTGCTAGTAGTCCACATACTTGATTGTTGGAATTTCTTCATTGCAGTCCACCGAATCTTTTGTTTCTATTGTTGCTTGTTCTACTTTTTCTTTACCCTTTCCATTTGTATCTTCTATTTTCTTTTTGTTCACAAACTATTCAGGCTCTTGGACGTGTATTCCTTTAGCTGGTTTTATTGTCAGTGTTTCTTGTGGATATGGTTTTTTGCCTTCTTCTGTGTGGATGTTCTTGCTTCAATCGCTGTTGAACTTGACATTGTTTTCAGTCTTTCTTTTCGTGCTTCATTTCTTCTTCTTCTTTGTTTCGCTGTTTCAAATTCAGTTTCCTTTCGTTGTCTGGATTTTTTTTCTTGTTCCATTGTATTTCCTTTTGGTATTTGTGGTAGATTAGCTTCATTAGATGTTTCCATTGAGCATATACTAGTTTCAATTGGTTTGTATGGAACTCTTTTTTTCAACATATTTTCTCCGTAATGATAGATGTGACAAGTTTCATCACCATCATAAGCGCCAAAGGTTATGAAATCTCTTTTAGATACTTTATTGCTATCGACAAATTTTTTCCAACAATAGTGTAGTAAAAATTTATTGTTTCGTTTCATTACTATGACTTCCTAGTCGTTTCCACTTGTGTTGATGAGCAAAAATGCTTTTGGTATTTTGTTGTTTCAGTATTCTGTAATTGATGTTCGGAGAGGCTATAAAAATAGGCAACAGATATTTTTCGAAATTGACTAAAGTTGTTGAATTTACATTTGAAAATGTAGTTTGTGTAAAAGAATTACTACTGTTGAAATAAGGTCATTGTCATCTTTAATGTGCAACAAGAATCTATATTGGTCACAGAATGACATTCTGCAAAATTTTCTATTTCTATGTCAGTGCTAAAAATATGCAGAATAAGATACTTTTGTTGATGTTGAGAGCAAGTAGGAGATATAGCCTAATAAGAATTGGCAAAAGGTGCCACAAACAAACTACCAAAATAGACCTCTATTCAATACTTATTACGCATTGATAAATGCCTAAGAACTTCAACTTTGACTATGAATTCGCATTGGCAATACTTATAATATCTATCAACAGAAATTCAAATAGCATGAAAGTGCAACAGTTAAGTTTCAGATGAGCAATGAACCGAAGTTCAAAGCTATCCAACTGAGATGTGAAAACCGCATGAAAAACATACCAATGATTTAGTTATGACATAAACATCACACGATATATTCCATGGATAACATTATATATGGAAGGAAAATGTTATCTCAAATAATAAATTCATAACCGATAATGAATTAACTTCAGAATATGTAATAACATAAATTAAATATGAATTTCCACTGAATTGGGAAAGAAATTAGGGTAGTTTTTTTCTTGTTTCATATTAAATTAATGAAGTTGTACATATCTAACAATAGACTATAATTGGATGCATAATTATTTAAATTGGATATCAACATTGATTAATGACGTGAATACTGATAGAATATGTCTACCTTATGAATATTAGAAGATATGGTAAAAGACAAAATTGTTTATTAGTTGAATTGATGGTTATTTATACCTAAACCATTTGCAGTAGATTTTTCTATGAAGACGATCCTTGGCTAGTTTTGTTGATGTGTTAGGCTACTTGTCTAGTTTTCTAAAGGATGAAAAAGATTTTACTGAAGGGTTGCAATGTGTTGTGTTATTTTTTGAGTGCTTTCTCTATTATTTGTTTTTGTTTGCCCCGGGAAAATATTTTATTATTTGGGGTATTTTGTGTTTTTGTTGTTCATATTGGGTAACAGGCCAGTTGTTTTAGATTCATTGAATCTAGACATTTCAGAATTGTAGTTTCTTTTCCATTTGGTTGACCAGTTCTCATATGCTTTATGTATTTATAAATTTACCTTCCTTTCTTTGTGGATCACTTTCTGAAAGGATTTCATCAGTTTTTGCAGTAGCTTTGTTCTTAGGTGGACTCACAGAGTGGAGGCTTTTGACTTGTTTCTATTTGAAGAGGTATGTTGGTTCGAGAATTTTTTTCATTGTTAGAATTTATCAATGTGTTCTTTGTATTTTGTGTGTTGTGAAATTCAAGTCAAAGCCATATTACAATTATGTTTAAGAATTGAATCGTTGTGTTCGTTGATATATTTAATTTTGTTACGTATATGAATTGGTTTTTTGTTTTTTATGTAGTTATAGATTTCAACATTTGTTGGATTCATTTTTTTTTTAAAATTTGTCAAGTTTTAGTTCATTTATGTCATGAGATGCGGTTAGTAATTTTGTTAATTATCTATCTGTTTAATTGTTTTGATTGTTTAAGAATCGGTTTTAGTCAGTTTCAATAGAGTCTTATCGTAGTTTTAAACAAAAGTATAAATTGATTCGGTAACCCCAAATTTCATCCTTTTATATCAAGTCTGTTTTGGATACCTCGATTGATTTGCAAGATAGTAAAACCATTATTCAATTCCTCATAAGCAATCTGAGAGAGTGAGAATCGATTTTGAAATATGGTTCTCAAGAATTTCCTAAATTTTTGGAGCAATCTTATAAGAAATATGTAGCTGTTTTTTCAACTGCTACTGATATAAAATAAATTGTTGACATATACCATAAATCTTCTAGGGGCATTCGCTCTTAAATTTAAGAGCTCATTGTATGAAGGTTCTACAAGTTCCAATGCTTCCAAATAGCTTGAGCCTGTCTATAATGTCAATACAAGAAAATAATAGGTTACAAGCCAAAATTTGAAACTCTTAGGAAAACAGTTTCAAATTGGTTTTAATAGGTTTGAAATATTTTTTCTTTTTTTTATAATCCATTTCTAAGTAGAAACCGATTAAAATAGGTTTCAAAATTCAGTTTCTAATCAGTGTCAAATAACATCAGTTTCTAATTTAAATATTTTTATTTTTTATAGATTAATAAATCCTTTCAAATCAGATTCTAAATCAAATATTTTTTATTCTTTGATAAATTTTATAATAAAAAATCAATTTCTAATTACAAATCTATTAAAATTGATTTTAATTTTTTTCTAAGCTGTTTCAAATAGGTGTAAAAAAATAATCGGCTTCTAATTTTTTTCTAAATTAATTATTGTTTAATTTTTTATAGATTAAGAAATCAGTTTCTAAACCAAATATATATTTTTTATGAACTTTATGATTGGCTTCAGATTTTTGTTTCTAATCGGTTTCTAAATTAAATATTTTTATTTTTTTATAGTTTAAGAAATTGGTTTCAAGTTGGTTTCTAAATCAAAATTTTTTATTTTTGATGAATTTTATAAATAGTTTCACAATTCGGTTTCTAAGCGGTTTCTAATTTGTTTCAAACAAAATTAATTTATAAACCCTATACCCTAGTGCAATTGTAAATTGGTTTTTGATCAATTGCAAAACCTTACTGTGGTTTCTAAGCCATTGCAAAACCCTACTGTGGTTTTAAATAGGTTTCAAACCAAATATTTAATATTAAGATTTGTATACTATAATTTCAGATTTATGATTTGACATCCTGCACCTTTAATGAATTTAAACGAATTATTGTGACCAATATAAAATTAGTATATGTATGTATTTTGATTATGGATATGTATTGAAAGACCTAAGAGGGGGTGAATTAGGTCTTTGGGTAGTTATCAAAAATTTTTTCTCTTTTTGCAAATCTTTTGCCTTAATAAAGCTCTTCTTTAAATTCATAAACTTCAAGTTTATATGTGATTTGATGGTTGAGACAAGGTGATCAAACAATAAGACTACAACCACTCAATCAACAACTAAGAACTAATAATAATAATAATACAAGAATGTAAACAAGTAAAGTTATACAAAAATCAAACACACGATTTATAGTGGTTCGATCTCTCCAAGATCTACATCCACTACCTTGAGTCCACACTCAAGGATTTTAACAAATTCACTAAATGGTCAATCCAAATAATTGCACAAGAGGCTCACTCTTCAATAGGTTTTACCACAACAACCTCTATTCAATCTAATGAACAAGGTTCACTCTTGTCACTAAGAGTTTTATGTCACTAGACAACCTAGACCAATCTAATCCAAGGCTCACCCTCACTAATGGGTTTTACACAACAACCTTGATTAATCTAGTCTATGGCTCACCCTCCACAAGGGTTTTAAGTCCCTTGACAACCTTGTATCAATCACAACAATAATGTAAAGAGACAGTTTGGATGTTACCAATACTTCTTGGTGGATGAATACAATTGCTATCACCACTTCACTTCTTGCCTTTGAAATCTTGAATTTCAACCTTTGAACACAAGGCAATTTGAGTCCTTTTCAAATAATTTTGATATAAAATAAGTGAGATCTTGAAGAATTTTGAAGGTTTAAAAGTTGTGCAAAATTGGCTTTTATAGATTTGAAAAATTGGCTTTAACAGCCGTAAAACGGCTAGTTTATTTGAAGTTTAGACGTCCGAACTTTCTCCTATGCGTCCGAAATTTTCTGAAAAATACTGTTCACGCACTGTTTATTAAATAGTAATTACTGTTCATTGAACAGTGTACTGTTCACAATGAAAGAAAAAGTTTGGACGTCCGAACTTTTCATTCTGCGTCCGAACTTTTAAAACTTTGTCAAAACATCTTGAAATCAATTCAAAAAAGTTGGAAAACCTTCTAGCCTATAAGATAAGTCATTAAAGACATTTTAAGTGCAAAAACCATTGATGAAAACTTGATAATTAAGGTAACTTCAAAACTATTGAAATCATTTAAATCAAGTTTTGTGCTCTCAAAGGCTTCAATCATCTTGAACAAACTCTTCAATCACTTTGACATATTGGAGTTGTTCTTGCATTTTGGCTTCAAGGCAATGAGACTTCATACTTCTTAATCCACAAATCCTATCACACAACATACAAGCATATTAGTCCTTATCAATGTTTGTCATTAATCAAAACTAATCATAACTACATGATTTGCCATTAGGGCTAACATATATAATTATCTATAATTAAGTAAATAGTTGGAAAATATATTTGTGATATACATACATACATACATACATATATGCATACATACATACATATATATATATATATATATATATATATATATATATATATATATAATCAATTATTAAACAAATTATTTGTACTTAACGCTTGTATAAATATATAAGTATGTAAAACAATAATTATATATTAAGCAACTATGCTTTGTCTATATAAATACAATTAAAAATTTTTCATTAATTGTTAAACACACTTAATAAGTTAATAACATGAATTTGTAACCTATTAAAGGGAGTGTAAACGGTGATTAAAACATCAAAATTTAGCCGAAATTTGAGCTCAAAATGATCATTATATGAAGCACAAATATAGAATATCAAACTCTTCCGCACTTAGACATTGCTTGTCCCCAAGCAGTACTACAAAACAACTAAAAATTTTGAACAATAATCCACAAGAAATAAAAAAGTGTTTTGAAGTATTACAAAGGAGTGCAAAAAAAAGAAAGCATTACTTCTTGAGAAATCTTGAGCAATCTACACAATCAATCTAAGAGTCATCCTAAGTATCCATCACAAAGATTAAACAATTACCCCCTTGTCTTACAATGCAAGCAAGAATCCGCGTGTGTGTATATGTCCAGCCAATGCAAATTTTCAACAATTATAAGAGTAAATTTCATGTTATTGGCCAAGGAATTCTCATCAAGAAAGCATAATACCCCATAAGCTCGGCATTCACAAAACCTCTCCACTAATACAGTAACCAAAATTTAACCTCGATTAGGTATGACTTTTGTGCTTGTAACTTCAGGCTCAGGGAAAGTTTAGGGTGCCAAACGAAAGGTAAGGAATTCAAAGTCAACGAAATAAGAGCTAAAGAGAAAGGAATGAGAGATAAAACAAAAGTAATAACCCTTATTAGCCACAAGAAATATCACCATTCCCCTACATTCAACTACAAACTCCCATTCTCTACCAAATCCCTTCACTTTGGATTCAACCACTTGCACATATTAAGCTTCAACCCACAACCTTTCCATCATCACCTATCTTTGTCAACCCATAAATTTAGCCTCAATCATGACAAAATTCACAATAATAATAATGAAAACAAATATACATCTTGAAGGCATCAAGAAATATAAGAAGCCTTCTCAATAATAGACAAATATATAACAATTTTTTTCTTTTTTTTTTTTTTTTGTTCGATTGAGGTGTAATCCAATTCCCGATCATATATGGTCATCTCACCACTCTTTTCCCTTTTTTCTTTCATAAAGCCTATTTTTCCTATCATCTTCCATTCCACCCATTGTTCCAATTTCCACAATACTCTTTGCTAACTTCAGTGTAAAAATGCATTTATCTCTCGCAAAGAAGGGTTAAAAATAAAGAGTGGAGTTTAAAATTTGAAAGAAGGAAAAATCTAGAATATAGATTGGAAAAATTTATGCACAAAGGCTTCAAGAAAGGGTACTACGGATAAAATAAAGAGCGGTGGCTAAAAAGACTCAATCAGGACAAAGAAAGCCTATTACCATCATTTCAAGATTAAACTAAGGTTACTTACTCATTTCGCCTCAAGGCAAGTGAATGCTAGTTCTAGGGTAAAAGTTATGTTGAATTCTAAGGCCAATAACACAAGATTCAACTCCATAATCATCACAACAAAAGTAAAGTGGAAATGTGCTTAAATGATGAATTCCATACAAGCAAGGAATACAAGGGGCACTTACTTAATCTAATTGACAACAAAAACTTACTTTATTTGGAAGCAAAGAATAAGACAAAAACCTTCATAGAAATTGAAGAAAAACTAGTAAAAACTTATGCAAAAAACATTACCTTTATTGAAAACTTCAACGCAACCGAATAAAAAATTGGCAGAAAAATAACATAAAAGATGAAAGCTCAAAACTTTCGAATAAGACAAATCACGTCTTGAAAACAGAAGAATCACATGAGATAAAGCTCAAACTTTTTCGCAATAAAATGAAAAACTGAACAACAAGGCTAAAGAAGGCTCTGATACCACATGAAAGAAATTTAATAAGGAAATGAACCGAAATATGTCTAGCAGCTAAAGAAAAAAAACTAAAATGTGTACCTTTAGCAAGATTGTTCAAGTAATTGCATAAATATAATACCTTGATTTGAACCGCTTTGATTTCTCCGTTGCTGAGTTGTTTTGTATGGGAGTCTTCTAGCCTGTGCCTATCAACCTTAAAAACCCTTGACTTATAGTGTTACACAGGCTTTATATAGTTTAGACTAAGGATGCTTATATGATGAATATCAATTAGAGTTTACTTCCATCAAGGAAACATCCGGATTATCTTCCCAAATCATAACCAATTATATCATTACTAATATTTACTTGATTTACTTAGATTGAAAAAAAATAGAGTAACTACTTAAATATGTGGGCCACATTAAGGTCTTTTAATGAAGACCAAATTCTTATTGTTCTGTTATGCATGAACAACCAAATTCTTACATTTGGTTGTTCTGTTATGCATGAACAACCAAATTCTTACATTTGGCTGTTCTGTTATGCATACAATTACACTCCTGTTAAAGATAAGTTTGGATCCCAAAGCCGATGATGCATTTTCTTGGGTTATCCTTTCTGCCAAAAGGGTTAGAAATTGTAGGATATGATACTCACACATTTTTTGTCTCACGGAATATTGTTTTTCATGAAATTGTTTTTCCTTATGTTGAGGAACTCTATTCTAATACCCAAAATGATTCCAGTAACCACATTTTTTATGATCAGTTTTATCCCTTGTCCAAATCCTATGAGTTAAGTTTTCCTAGTCATATTACTAATATTGGTTTCTTGAAAGTAACAAGAAGTGATAATATTCTTGATAAACCTAATGCATCATCAACTTTGGATAGTTCTTTGGAGTAGTACTCTCTGCAGAGACCGATACTCAACATGGATACTTACAGAATTATGCTTCTTTATCTAATAGTGGTGCTAGTGATGAACTAAATATCAAACTAAAACTTCAGTAAAACTTGAGGCTTCTTTGAATTAGGAGGAGTTTGTAGAAGTTGTTTGTCGGAGCATGCGACCAAAGAAACAACCCGCAAAATTAAAATATTATATATGTCATACGGCCAGATGTATTAAACCCCGTCTCCTACCGGCACCGGTAACTCGTGAATAGTCGATGGTCTCAGGTATATCCTTGTATCCTATAGTTAATTATGTCTGATATCATCAATTTTCATCTACTTATAAAAAGTTCCTGGTTTCTATAAGTGCTACTCACGAACATGTGAGCCATACAAATTTGCATTTTCCAGAATGACGGAATGCCATGAAAGAAGAAATCACTACACTAGAGGTGAATGATACTTGGTCTCTAACGGATCTTCTGCAAGGAAAGAAGGCCCCAGGATGTAAGTAGGTCTATCAAATTAAATGGAAATCAGATGGCTCTATTGAGAGGTACAAAGCAAGATTGGTGATCTTAGGAAACGCACAAGAACAAGGAATCGATTATCACGAAACTTTCACTCTAATGGCAAAGATGGTTATGGCACGAACCATATGAGCTGTTGCTGTTGCTAAAATTGGGAACTGTATCAAATGAATGTGCATAACGAATTTCTCCTTGGTGATTTAGTAGAGAAAAATTATATGAACCTTTCTTCAGGTTTTTCATCTTCAAAACCTGGAAAGGTATGTCATTTGAAGAAATCATTAAATAGGCTTCGCCAAGCTCCCAAGTATTGGTGTTCTATCTCACCATTACCTTGAAACAATATGGATTTGTTCAGTCACTGGTGGACTACTCATTATTTACTTATTTACATCATGATATTTTCTGTGTCTTGGTATATGTTGATGACTTAGTCATCAATGGAAACAACTCTGCTTCTATTAATTGATTTTAGTATGAAGGACTCGGGAGTTTTGAAATATTCTTTGGGCATTGAGATTGCTTGAAATTCTTCTGGCATTTACATGTGTCAATGGAAGTATGCTCTAGACAGGCCTTCTTGGTTCTAAGCCAGCTAGTACTCATATTGATCGACATCATTATCTTGCACCGGCAATTAGTCCGTCTATGATATATCTCGATCAGTATCGATGGTTCATTGGTCGATTAATTTATTTAACTCTCATGCATTCCGACATTTGTTATGCTATGAATATTTTGGCACAATTTTGTTGAATGTCCAGCCACCATTATTGAAGGTTGAAACTGCTATTGTGGAATGAAGAAAGCCACCATTATTGAAGGAAGAAAAAATACACCGGCAACCATCCATCTTAAAGTTTTGCCACCAACCACCTACCTCATTTTGGCTATAAATAGAAGGCTTTTTGGATGAGTTGTGTAAACAAAATTTCCAGTAGAGGAATTAATCCCTTGAGAGTGGATATTTTGAGAGTTTTTGTAAATTCTATTTTGATGATATAGAAAGGAAATTTTCTCTCATTCTTGTGTGTTTTTAAAGCTTATTTGATCTTGAGTGATTTAATACAACAAGTGGTATCAGAGCATTAGGATTTAAGCTACCAGAGGTGCGACCGGAAAATTTCTGGAATTTTCAACTTGTTCAAATTGTGATTTTGAACATACTATTGGATTTCTTGTATCAAGAGGAGTACAACACAATTTTCAGAAGTTAAAAGGGAAGTCCAGAGAGATCACAATAGCAAAAATAATTTTGCTTTGTTTTTTGCAAATTCTACATTTGCTGCTGCGTCCAGGGAAAGAAGACGACTAGTCCGCATTGCCCAATCATCTGCCACGTCAGCACTCAGGCGGTGCCACGTGGCAGACATAAGAAAATTTTTTGTATATTTATTAAAATTACACTTTGGTTCCTAAAGTGTTCTGAAATCAAAATTTTGCTCTTAAAGATTTTGAAAATTACAAAATTACCCCAAAGTCGGAATTGGATAATTGAAGAGTCAAATTCACCATTTTTTATTTTTCCGCACTCAACGGTGAGGTCTGTTTTTTGGGTAATTTAACTCTATTATTAAGTTAAAATGGAAGAATTATCTGGAGTAATGTTTAAACTTTCAACCAATAATTACACATTATGGAAACCTTGGATGGAAGATCTTCTCGGCTGTAAAGACCTCTACGATCCCGTTGAATTGAAGAGTGTAAAGCCTGATGAATCTAAGGAGACAGATTGGAAGAAAATGAATTGAAAATCTATTGGTCAAATTCGGTAATGAATTGACAATAGTGTCTTCCACCACGTTGCACAGGAGACAAAGGCATATACTCTTTGGAAAAAGCTCAAAAATATGTATCAGCCCAAAACTACTCGGAATAAGGCCTCATTGATAAGGCTACTAGTAAACTTAAAACTCAAGGATGGAACTTCAGTTGCCGAGCACAGTAGTAATTTTCAAAACTTGATAAATCAATTGCCTTTTGTTGAGATGCCACTTGCAGATGAGATTCAGGCACTCCTTCTACTCAGTTCTCTACTCGATAGTTGGGAAACACTTGTGATATCCCTTAGCAACTCGACTCCAAATGGCAAACTTACTATGCCGATGGTACAAGATGCCTTGTTCAATGAGGAGACTAGAAGAATGGACATGGGCACGGATCAGACCCATGCTCTTGTATCGGAGAATCGAGGAAGATATCATGGAAAGCAACAACGAGGAGGTCGAAGCAGAGGCAGAAGTAGAGGCCGAGGCAAGAGTAGAGGCAGATCCGCTGATGGCAAGAAACCGACGTACACATGCCATCATTGTGGCATTGAGGGCCACATGAAAAAGAACTGCTATAAATAGCTCGAGGAGCAAGGTAAAAGCAGTTATGAGTCGAAGAACAATGGTGGAGAAACACTAGCCATCGTTCCTGGAGACGTAGCATTTTGTTCTACTCTTGACGATATATGTCTTCATGTCTCAAGAGAAGATTCAAAATGGGTGGTAGATACTGCAGCATCCTACCACGTGACTCCACAAAGACTACTTCACAACATACCAAGCTGGAAACTTTGGAACTGTGAAGATGTGAAATTCCACTTTCTCAGGAATTGTAGGAATTATTGATGTCCAGATCAAGACAAACATTGGGAGCACCATTACATTGAAGGATGTTCGACAAGTACCTGGTTTTTGACTTAATCTTCTTTCAGGTATTGTTCTTGACAAACAGGGTTATGATAACCATTTCAGCAAAGGCAAGTGGAAGTTTTCAAATGCCACTTTGACAGTAGCTCGAGGACATATTTGCGACACATTGTACAAGACTCATGTGAAGATATGTACAGAAAGCCTCAAAGATGCTTGGCCACATCAGTCAGAAAGGGTTATCTTATCTAAATGAGAAAAAACTTATCAACATAGATAAATATGCTACCATTAATCCTTGTAGTCATTACTTGTTTGGTAAGCAACATCGAATCTCCTTTAATATTTTCTCAACAAGAAAATCAGAGTTGCTTGATCTGGTGCACTCTGATGGTTGGTTGCGGTCCCATGGAGGTTGATTCATTAGGAAGTAATAGATATTTCCTATCTTTTATTAATGATGCTTCTCGAAAAGTATGAGCGTATTTTCTTAGATCGCAGGATCAGGTTCTGGACTACTTCAAACAGTTTCATGCTATGGTGGAGCATGAATAGGAAAGAAATTGAAGTATCTGCGACCAGAGAATGGAGGCAAGTATACTTCTAAGATACCCAAAGCCTATTGCTGGAGTTACGGCATTAGACATGAGTAGATAGTTTCCCGCACCCCACAATATAACGCTATAGCTGAGCGGATGAATCGTACCATTATGGATAGAGTCATTTTTGGGAGAAACAGTAAGGGCTGCATGCTACTTGATCAATGATCGCCATCAATACCACTCAATTTTGAAGTTCTGGAGAAACTGTGGTCTGGAAAGGATCCAACATACTCACACTTGAGAGTATTTGGATGTTTGGCGTACGCACATATATCCAGTGAGATCAGACAGAAGCTTGATGCGAGGACTACTCCATGTATTTTTATTAGCTATGGAGATGAAGAGTTTGGATACAGGTTATGGGATCCAAAGGAGAGGAAGGTGATCAGAAGTATGGATGTCGTATTTCATGAAAACCATATAAGAGAAGATATTGGTAAGCCCACAATATCTCAGGTGAAGGACTAGTACCATATGTGATCAATAATGATGTAGTGCTAAAAGATATGCTAGAGGCAGATGAAGAGGAGGAAGAAGAAGGTGTTGAGAAGGGGGAAACTCAACCCACATCTCTAGAAGTTTCAGAACCATCATAAGGCCAAGATGACGGTGAATCTTCTCAAATCGCTCCAAATGTTCGAAGATCTGAACGTGAACGAATTTCTTCTACGAGATATTCAGACACTGATTATCTTTTACTTACTGAAGATAGAGAACCGGAGAGTTTCCAAGAAGCAATATCTCATAAGGACAAAGAAAAGTGGTTGCTTGCAATGCAGGATGAGATGGAATCTCTGCATAAAAATCAAACTTATGAGCTCGTTGAACTTCCAAAAGGGAAGAAGACATTGCAAAATAAATTGGTGTTCAAGCTAAAGAAAGATGGCAATGGGAAGGTGGTGAAACACAAAGCTCGATTGGTGGTCAAAGGATTCCAGAAGAATAATGGAATTGACTTTGATGAGATTTTCTCACCAGTTGTCAAAATGACATCCATTAGAGTTATACTTGATTTGGTTGCAAGTATGAACCTGGACCTTGAACAGATGGATGTGAAGACAGCTTTTCTTCACGGAGATCTAAAAGAAGAAATCTATATGGAGTAGCTGGAAGGATTTGAGGTTTCAGGTGATAACCTCATTTGCAAGCTTAAGGAAAGCTTGTACGGATTGAAACAGGCACCAAGACAGTAGTATAAGAAG
Source organism: Rauvolfia tetraphylla (assembly GCA_030512225.1). Lineage (NCBI taxonomy): Eukaryota > Viridiplantae > Streptophyta > Magnoliopsida > Gentianales > Apocynaceae > Rauvolfia > Rauvolfia tetraphylla. The sequence goes on along the minus strand of JAJQKT010000055.1, from coordinate 4,004,490 downwards.
TTTGACTCTTGCATGGTGAGGCAAGGGTATAAGAAGACTACTACAGACGAGTGTGTGTATATCCAAAGATTTTCAGACGGGAATTTCATTGCTTTTTTATTATATGTAGACGACAAGTTGATCGTAGGACAAGACGCAATGAAGATCAATTAGTTGAAAAAGAAGTTATGAAAGACTTAGGACCGGCTCGACAGATTTTAAGAATGCACATTGTTCGTGACAGAAACAATCAAAGGTTATGACTATCTCAAGAGAAGTATATTAAACGAGTACTTGAAAAGTTCAATATGAACAACGCCAAACCAGTCAGTATTCCACTTGCAAATCATTTCAAGTTGGATAAAAGTGCATGTCCCTCATCCAAGGAAGAGATCGGGAAGATGTCATCAATATCATATTCTTCAGCCGTTGGAAGTTTAATGTATGCAATGGTGTGTACAAGGTCTGATATTGCTAATGCAGTGGGAGTGGTAAGTCGTTTTCTTTCTAACACTGGGAAGAAGCATTGGGGGGCAGTAAAATGGATTCTCAGGTGCCTTAAGGGTACTACCAAAATGAATATTTTTTTTGGAGGAGATGATCAAATTTTGAAAGGTTATACAGATGTAGATATGGCCGGTAATCTTGATGGGAGAAAGTGCACATCAGGTTTTTTATACATTTTTACAGGGGGAGCTGTCTCATGGCAGTCAAGATTGCAGAAGTATGTTGCTTTATCCACAACTGAAGCTGAGTATATTGCAGTGTCAGAAGCTGGCAAAGATATGTTGTGGTTAAAGTATTTTATTCAAGAATTTGGAATCAAGCAAGCTGATTATAAAGTATATTGTGACAGTCAGAGTGCTCTGGATTTGAGCAAAAACTCCATGTACTATTCCCGTACAAAACATATTGATATTCGTTATCATTGGATACGTGAATTGATCAAGAAACAACTATTGAGACTAGTGAAGATCCACACGAAGGAGAATGCAGCAGACATATTACAAAAGTGATTACAAGAGATAAGATAGAGCTATGCAAAGACATATCTGGAATTGCTGTTAGATAAAACTTATTTCAGATGTGGCTGGAGGGGGAGAATTGTTGAATGTCCGGCCACCATTACTGAAGGTTGAAGCTACCATTGTTGAATGAAGAAAGCCACCATTGTGGAATGAAGAAAGCCACCATTGTTGAAGAAAAAAAAAATACACCGGCAGCCATCAATCTTGAAGTTTTGCCACCAACCACCTACCTCATTTTGGCTATAAATAGAAGGCTTTTCGGATGAGTTGTGTAATCAAAATTTCCAGTAGAGTAATTAATCCCTTGAGAGTGGATATTTTGAGAATTTTTGTAAATTATATTTTGTTGATATAGAAAGGAAATTTTCTCCCATTCTTGTGTATAATTATTAACATAGATCCTAAATCGCTATTCTAATAATACTATTAAGCGTAAAGTTAATTGTATTGTAGTTGATATTCCAAAACTCATAAGGTGATGATTCTAATAAACTTAACATCTTATTTCATGATTCAGTTCCACATGGACCAAATGGGAGCATGAAAGCAAAAGAACCCCAATAAAACTTTGAACAAATTAGATAAGTTATTTATTATTCAAGTGGCCACTCACCACTTATTCTTAAAAATTAAGTAACAAGGAAAAATATCCAGCTAATTCCCAATGATTGTCGATCCGATATCCGATAGGTCGTCGTTATCTTCCTCTAGCTCCAAGTGTTGAATTATGACGTTCAAACATGATTATGCTCCCTCAGTACATCCCGTTGTTGCAGCAATTGTTGGCACGTCTGTCAGTATATATCTCTATCTTGAGTCATCCATTCCAATCTTGCATGGAGCCGATCTCTATCCTTCCAAATTTGCTATAGTGTCGTATGGTCTCGGTCGCTCTCTTCCTTAAATCGGTCATACTCAAGTTTAAGGTAATAGTTATAATACCTACTATCCTTCGATGGTTGCTCTAGATGTATATCCATCACCTCCAACCTTTGTCTTAGCTCCGTGTACTTCTAGATTGGGACGAAGGTATTGTTGGGTTTCCCATTCCAGCTATCTAATAAAGTAAAAAAAAATTAAAGTCATTCTAAGCAATCTATAAATTAGAATTAGAAGGGTAAAATAGGTACACCGAACTTACTGGAGTTCGTGCCTAATTTTTTTAATAAAAAAAAAAATTTGAAAACTAAAACTTTATCTTAAAGATATGAACATAAGCAATATACACAATAATTTCAAAACCAATCCTTATTTTACGCTCACGCTGGCGTCACATTGCTGCTATGTAACTAATTGGAGAGTGGCAAGGAAGCCCCAAGACAGATATACGATAACTTCAGAGGAAAGGAGCGAGAATATCGGGTGCTCGAGAAGGATACAGTGGACAGTTTGTGAAATTTTGATCCGGCAATATCACCAGCCTCCAATTGCCTCCGGTCATATTTTCAAAAGAAGACCATACTCCACAATTTTGCATTGACTTGACTTTAGCACTGTTATTTCCACATAAGTTCCGCTGTCGACCTATAGAATGTAATTCTGCGCTGCAGTCAACGAAGACTTGACAAAATGTGTCTTACATAAAGTCTTCATGATCATAAGAATCCGAGAGTTATGAATTGCATAATTCACCCTCAGAGATGTTTTATTGTATGTCTAGGCAAAGACTTTAGCCGATAGACCAAAGCAGATGCAAATTCTTGTTTGTGCCGATGAACCACACACTACTAAGGATTCTTGTTGAATACAAGGCACCCGACAAGTTTTCAATGCAATTGTTAAATAGTCAAAAATGGCACGTCCATAATAAAGCAATAATTTAATTAGTTAAAAAAGTTTCTTATTATTATATTATAGATGATAAATTTAATTTGCATTCTCTTTTTTTTATTTATTAAAGAAAAAGAAATAACGTAACCATTACTTATATAGAAGTCATCCAAATTAATACTGTGCACGATTAACAGGTAGATTGATTACAAAGTAGTAGCCCACTGGAAACCTTCCAATGTGTATAAGCGACTTGTTGGATTTCTCAATCAAATTGGAAACTGATTTGCTGCCAAATTAAAAAAAAAAAAACTGTCAAATTTGAAAAAACTGCCATATTTGAAAAGGCTATGTTCATTTTGTTTCTAAACACGTTAGATTACTGCCGATATTCTTATGGGCAATTTACACTAAATCCCTTGAAATTTCTTTGTATAACAAAAACTACCCCTCTTGTTTGAACAGCCATACTTACCTCCTCTTGTTTATCATCTCTATTATTCACCGCTTATCTATTAAATTTATTCTCACTAACCTTACAATCTAATAACCTTTAACAATATGACAAAAATAGTTAAAGGTATTATCTTTTCCTTTCTACCTTTGATAGAAATAAATTCCAAGTTGGAAAAAGTAATTAATTTTCATAATTAAAGTATAATAAATCATTTTACATCCAAAAAAGAATACTGCTACAAACATCAATTTCCACTCTTTCATTACAATCCCAGGATACAAAAAACATGCAGCCATGCATAATCGTATAAATTTGATTAAAATTTACTATGAAATTTACCCAATATTAGTGACTGTAAGGGTTTAGTTGAGTAATCTTGATTAGTTTATATACTTGTTGAACTTTGGTAAATTGGGTTAAGATAATTATCACACGACATAAAGTGAAAAACAAGATCAACACAAGCAACTTGGCAACGTATGTATATTGGCTGATTAGCATACATTGGTGGGGCTTAACCCCTAAAAATGACCCGCTAATATTTTAACTAAAGTACAAAAAATACGCTAATCTCAAAATTAATTAGTGATTCCCCTAGTGTAATGAATGAAAATATAGATAACGAAGTACAAAAAACTTTATTTTACTCGTCAAATGAGTTTCTATTATGATGAAGATTGAAATTTTAATAATCTAATTCGATTTATCTTCACTAATTATTTGAAAAATCTAATTTCATTTTTCATTCACTAATTAAACTTGCTGGAAAGAGAGTAGAGTGGGTTTAATGAGACAAATTTGCAGGGGGCAAGAGTGACTAATCTAATTTCCCAAAATCTCATTTTTTAACCATTTGGTAATTAACTTCATCTTTTAACTCGAACATTCCGTACAGATGCAATCCATGAACTGACATAGAGGTAAGAACTAAGTTTTTTTTATTCTGGATTCTTCAAAAGCTTCCTAAACTTTGAAAATTTTCAGTATAACTTATCAAAGCATTTGAAAAAATTAAGTGAAAATGACTTTTTGAAAAAGAGGCATTTCGGATTGGAAAGCCTCTTGTGTTTAGACCTGAACTCGGCTTCTTATATTTCATTTAGAAGAAAATGTTTCCTGAAAATGTGAATAGAACTCATTTTAAGAATCCTTGGTGCCACAACAGAGCAGAAGTATTTCAGAGATTAAAGAAAAAAGTTCTAGAAAATAGTATCCATCAAAGGAACAGGGAGAAGTGTTTTGATTAATTCAAATCTATTTAGTCTACCGTACAAAGACAATCCAAGATTTAAGAGATGGGTAATCCAATAGAAGAAATCTGAAAGATGGCTTGAAAACAAAATTTTAATCATTTGGGAGCCTAGCCCTCTTGTGCTTAGCATTTGGGTAAAATATAGGAGAAAGGAGTCATGTGAGTTAATGTTTTAGAAGAAAAATAGTTTACATTGTCTAATTTACCTTTTAAATTTATTTCATGTGTACGGCATCTGTTTGGTTTGGTCAAAAAAAAAAACTCCGGAATTCACCAAAATGGCTAATTAATTTGTGCAAAAATAAGTAAGTAAAAAATAAAAGTTAAAACAGTTCGACAATGACTAAACTGTCTAAGAATTAAATAACATGGATGAAATTGTAAAGTTGTCCTATTAAAATAAGTGCAAAGACTTTTGCACAGCTCAATCCGTTGTTGCCTTTTTGCAAGACGGAAGATAAAGCGCCATTCCTTTGTTAGGCCATTTCTTAATGCTGACTCGCCGCCTTTCCTTTCCTTCCTATCACACTTTTTCCTTCTTTGTATTAGGGCAATGTTTTGGTGGTTGAGTTGGCCGTAGGAAACAGAGACAGAGTATAATCTATATTACTTTGACGATATTTCGTATCATTAATTTAATGAAAGACATTCTTGCTTTGCATAGAAAAATAGTAAAAATTATACAAAATATGATATTGAAAAAAAAATCATTAATTCTGGAGAGTTATTGCACTTCTACATTTATAACAGACGAGGCTATGCAGACCAATGTCAAACTGAACCTCCTTCCTTACATTTAGCTCTAATTATTGCTTGTGACAAACTGAAGTCTCATCTTTTGAATCCTCGAAAGAACATCTTTGATGTTGATTCTTGAATCAGGCAATTCTGCAGTGCACTCCAATGCTAACTCCATAAGGGACGAAATGCACTGTGTCTTTGCATCCAAAGAGTGATCCTCTGGTTTTATCAAATTATAGTCTGCAACCTGCATGATTGCATTCGGAAATGAACACTCTATCCAGTTCCGAAGGGACATGTCTCCAGAGAACATGTCATCACTAGGTTTCATTCTCGTGAAAGTTTCCATCAACATGATTCCAAAACTATAAAAGTCACACTTCGTAGACACAAGTCCTTGTTGTCCAAACTCTGACATAAAAAGAAAAAAAAGTGATTTCCTGCATTATGTATTTGGGAAGAAGTAAAATTTGACAAGCAGACTACAAAATGATGTCAAAATGGAAAAGGTAAAAGAAGAAATACAGAGTTTACCTGGGGCAATGTATCCCATTGTGGCAAGGGTCTTGGTTTGTGCAATGCTATCTTCCGGTCCTAATAATTTAGCAATTCCAAAATCACTGAGATGTGCTACCATATTTTCATCGAGCAAGACATTGCTCGGCTTCAAATCACAGTGCACCACAGACACAGAATATCCATTGTGGAGATAATCAATGGCACCTGCTACATCTATTATTATATCTAACCTTCGTAAAATGTCTAAGAAATAATTATGAGAGTATAGCCATTTCTCCAGGCTCCCATTAGGCATGTATTCAAGTACTAATGCTTTAAAGTCGGGCGTTGAACAACTTGTGATGACTTTGGTTAGATTTCTATGTCGAAGATTGCGTAGCACATCACATTCTTTGTCAAAGCTCTTCAAGGCTCCAACCACATCCAAATCGAATACCTTGACTGCTGCACGGGTACCATTACTGAATACGCCTTCATAAACGAAGCTGTAGCTTCCCTTGCCAAGCAGATTGCTCTCGCTAAATCCGTTGGTTGCTCTTCGAAGTTCGGGATATGAAATTCTTTCATGTTCTAGTGCGGCTGGTGGACCTGGTTCCAGTGTTGATTGCTTTCCTTTGCGCCTTTTTATCAACATAATTGTAAGAAATGCTAGAAGAATTATTGATGAAATCCCCAAAAGCACATAAACAATCACAAGTAATCTTTTTCTTCCTCTATGAGGAGAAAAGGTCGGGCATGGAGGAACATTAAACCGAGAACCACCGCACAGTTCAGAATTGAACATGAAGGACTGACTTGTGAAGTTTATGAAACGTCCTTTGGTCGGAATTTGTCCACTTAATCGATTGAATGAAACATTGAACTGCTTGAGGTATAAGAGGGCCTCTAGTGACTGAGGAATCACTCCGGTTAGCCTATTACAAGACAAGTCCAAAACTTCCAAGCTCAGAGCTTTGCCTAATGAATCTGGAATCGGCCCTTCTAGCTCGTTATGATCCAAGTGAAGCTCAATCAAGTTCTGTAGACCATCTATCGAGCCAGGAATATCTCCAGAGAAACCGTTCTTTGACAAATCAATGAGCGTTAGGGCCTTCAGATTTTCAATTTCCGTAGGCAAATGACCGCTGAGCAAATTAGAGGATGCAGTAAACTGCAAAAGATCTTTCAGCAACCAAAAGCTTGATGGCAAACTGGAACTGAAATTGTTGGAATCAAGAAAAATTTTTCTCAAGCTAGTCATGTTTCCAATGCACGTTGGTAGAGTTCCTGAAAGTTGGTTCCTACTCAAAGCAATTGCACCAAGGTTTTGCAAATTGCAGATAATGCTTGAAAAAGACCCTCTTATATTGTTGTTTGCTAAATACAATTCTTGAATGCTTTGTAAACCTTCCAATGTTCTCGGAATGACTCCAGACAACTCATTACCATCTAAATTTAGATGTGAAAGTTCCCTAAGAGTACCTATTTCTTCTGGAATGTTGCCTCCAATTTTACAATTAAATGCAGAAAAAATATTGAGTGAGGCAGAGAAGTTACCAATGGAAGATGGGAAAATTCCATTCAACGGATTCGTATCTATTCGGAGTTCTTCTAGATGAATACAATTTGTTAATGAAGCGAGAAACTTCAATTCTGAAAATGAAGGTTCAACTGTAAAGTTGTTGATGCCGAAGTCCAGAACTCTAAGCGAAGCTAAATTTCCAAGCGAATTCGGTATCGGACCAGCGAAATTGTTTGCAGCCACCTCTAAAAGGGTAAGCTTTGAGCAATTTGAGATAGAATCTGGGAACTTTCCGCCGAAGTTATTGGTGTGAAGGAAGAATTCTTCAAGATTCGGCAACGCTTGGCCTAAATTCGGAGGTAGATTACCTGAGAGTCTATTCTGGTCTACGTAAAAGAGTTGCAGTGTTGAAATGTTAAAAATAGTTGCAGGAACAGATCCACTTAAGTTTGCTCCAGTAACATCAAGCATTTCCAATCTTTGAAGCTTACCCATCTCTGCTGGTATTGAACCTGCAAATGGTCTAAATGTATAAACATGATACTTGAATCCTGGACCAAAATTTTATAGTTTTTCATAATGTTCTACAACAACCACAAACTTAACAGAGGAGATGATCCAACCATGAAAATTTACAGTAATTAACTGTTGAGAGAATCATCCATAACTCTCTAGAAGATTCAAGAAAATTCTAGAATATTCAAGAAAGTTGGAGAAGGTTCAAGCAAGTTGAAGAACACTCAAGAAAGTTGGAGCAACAATTTTTGACTCAAAGAATATCTAGAATTCTCTTGAAGTAAGAAGTAATTAGAGAATTCTAGAATTTGCCAAAGTTGGTGAGCCAAGCCTATAAATAGGCTAGTGCTTAGGAGAAGCATGTGTGCAAGAATGAGTGAAGAGTGCAAGTAAGTGTGAGGTGCTCCATTGAGTGAGCAAATAAGAGAGAATAAGAGAGTGAGAGTTTCTTGTGCTAGAGTGTCTAGTGAGAAGTTAAATACACTCTAAGTCTGAGTGTTAGGTGGCTTGTAAGTAAGAGTTGATTTTGGTGGAGTAATAAATTTTTGTTTAGCAATTCGATTCACTATTTGTGCCACCTTACTTCTCAACATTAACCATGAAAATTTGTAAGCTTATATCTAAGAAGGAACGTTACCTTCCAAGTTGTTTACGCCAAGAACTAATCCTGTGAGCATAGTCAAGTTCCCAATTTCTCTTGGTATGGTTCCCCTGAATTTGTTATCGGATATCCCAAGAAAGTAAAGCTGTGAACATTTCTGTAAACTTGGAGGGATTAGTCCATCAAGCTTGTTAATGGACAGATGAAGCCTTTTGATGTTTGGAAGATTATGGCAAATGCTTCCTGGAAGTTCACCAGATAAGTTATTGCCGGTTAAGGCCATGATTTCCAAAGATGAGATATTGAAGATACTCGATGGTATGGGACCTGTAAGCTTATTATCTTCCAGGTTTAAATGGATCAAGGAATGAAGATCACCAATTCCCTCAGTAATTGGTCCTTCCAGGAAATTCCGGTATAAAATCAATTCCTGGAGTTTTGAAATGTTGGAAATTGAAGATGGTATTCTGCCTGAGAATTCGTTGTCCCGAAGGTACAAGAACTGAAGATCGGGTAAGGAACTGAAAAATGTAGGAATTGTACCACTAAAATTGTTGTGACTTAAACGGAGAAGTTTCAATCGGTGCAGCTTCCCAAGCTCTTCAGGCAGACTTCCGTGGAAGAAGTTTTCACTTATATCGAGGGAACGAAGAAAAGAGAGATTTCCCAAATGCGGAGGAAGCCTCCCGGAGAGGTTCATGCCAGAAATATCCAAGGCCGTCACTCTCTGATGGCGCCGACCGCAAAGGACACCGGTCCAGCTGCAGACAGCAGAATCAGCAGACCAGTTCTTTTCCAAGACATTGTCAGGGCCGAAAGAAATATGAGATTTGAATGCAAGAAGAGATGATTGGTCTGTGCTAATGTTGGCTAAACCACCAGCTATAACACGGTGGAAGAAGAGGTATAAAACTGAAAAAAAACTGCAAATTCTACTTGTACCCATGTAAACCATGTCAGGAGGAATATATGCAGTCTCTGCCAGCTGAAACCATTTATTTATAGACGTCCAAAAGTTACTGAACTTTTAGTTAGTAGTTCGTATAAAAGTTAAATCAATAGTTTGTCTATATTGACCATTGACCAACCTGTTTTTATGAGTAAAATGGTAGGTGGAATAAACTCATTGTAACTACCTCAATTAAACTACTCAATGACTATGGAATGATTTATTTGCCTTTAGTTAAGAGGTTCGGTGGGACTAAGCTAAGGCACCGCAATTTCACCGACACACCAATAAGTCAAGCTTTTGATCCCATCAGGTCATGCATTATGAGTTGGCATACCCTTAATACATCCACAAAATAACAGTCTCACATCGTCATTGAAATTTAAACCCGTGATATTTAACATGAGAGTTAATAACTTAACTATTACACCCTCAAAATTATTTCTAACAAAAGATAAATTGACAATAGGTGTGAACACCAAATGGAAATTGTCTTCGGTCATATTTTCCTAAGAAGACACCATTGACTTGACTCGCATTGCTCTTCCTGATCTTGGCATCTGCGTTGCAGTTAAAGAAGACTTGACAAAATGGGTCACATAAATTCTTAATGACCATTAGAATCCGAAAGTTATGAACCGTACAATTCACGCTCAAAGAAATTTTATTATAATTTGATCGTGAAGGTATTAAATCAATCACTTGCTCTCTCTCTCTCTCTCTCTCTCTCTCTCTCTCTCTCTCTCTCTCTATATATATATATATATATATATATATATATATATATATATATATATATATATATATATATATTACAAAAATACATATTACATTTCTTATTTAAATTGGGCAAATTAGCATATTTTGTCCTATATATTTTATCTCTTGGTATATTAAGTACTCATTATATTTTTTTAATTTTTTTAGTCTCTCATGTATTTTTGAAACCAATTTAAAGGATTTTCGGTCACTATTGCGGTGGTTTCCGACCAATTTTCACACGAGCTTCTCAAATGGACAGTCTGCTAAGGGTAAAAAGGGCAAAACAATACCTTTTTTTTTTTACAAAAAAAACTCAAACCCGGCAAATGTAAATTGATTTTCACAGTCAGATTTTCTCCCTAAATTTAAGTTAGGGCATTTTTTCCCAAGTTTCTTCCCCCAAATCAAACCACAACAATTCTTGGCACAGGAAGAACTGGATCTGATAAGCTTTACATGGGGAGCCAAGACGGAACCTTGAGAGTTTGGGATTGCAACTCCGGCCAAACTGCAGCCAGCAGGGGTTGTCGACTTGGGTTGTTAAATTTGCTGTATGATCAGTGAAGGGCCGTGGATCTTTGTGGGTCTGAAAATTCTTGTAAGGGCTTGGAACAGTGAAACAAATATTGATTTGAGTCATGAAGGTCCAGCTAGAAGAGTTTATGCCATTGCTGCAGATAACGACATGCTCTTTGCAAGAGCAGAAGATAGGTCTATTTGGCATGGAAATTTGATGCAGCCACCAACAGGTTTGAACCGGCAGCATCACTCAAGGGTCACACTCGTGCTGTTGTGTTATTGGTGATTGGAGCCAATAGACTTTACTCTGGTTCAATGGATAATTCTATATTGGAGCCAATAGACTTTACTCTGGTTCAATGGATAATTCTATAAGGATGTGGAGTCTTGAAATTCTGCAATGTTTGCAGATTTTGACAGAGCAAAACAAATAAAGCCAATTTGCCAAAGACAAGCAAAAATCCATCCCCAAGTCTGCTCCATCACTCTCAGTGCTCTCACTGATCAATATTCTCTTTCGCATGGCTTCCCTCTCTTCCCTTTGTTTGTTCTTCAATCGCTGCTTCACCTTCACCTTTTGGAGAATTCGTGTTTTTCTTCTCCTTTTTGTATTTCTAGGATCCTTGGCAGATCAACTGGTCGGCTCTCGGATGGCTTCTCTTCTTGGGTGCTACTCATTACTTGTTCAAGAACTCACTTTTTTCTTCATATCCTTGTTTTTTAGTCCGAGCAATAAGAGAATCTCACTTTTACCCTTATCTAGAATTACTTGTGCAGATCACGTGACATGCTCAACCGGAAAACACCGTGAAAGTGGCCGTGATACCTTAAATGTTCTCTCGAAAAAACATCAAGGACTGAAAAATATAAAATAAAATATAAGGACTAAACATACCAAACGAAAAAACATTGAGGATCAATAACGCCAATTTGCCTTTAAATTGACTTCATAAATGTTAAATACGTCATACCTGAAATTTTTATAAGGAATTACTGGCTCTCACATTTTTGAAAGCTCATATGAATGAATTATTTACTCTTTCCTAAATATTCATATTTCCAAATTGATATTGATTAAATAACTTCATACAATTAAACAAGATTTCCTTCTATATATATTGTCAGACGGAATTTTTTGTTGAGAGAGACTTGTCAATTATTCTCCAGAATGCAGCAAGGCAAATTTTGAACTTTTCGTGAGAAGCAAAAACCATTTAGAACTGTCTTAAAGAAGCAAGACAAACCCAGAATTTGCCTTGATTGGGTAAAAGTTGGTGAACAAAGTCTATAAATAGACTAGTTGTTATGAAACAAATGTGTGCAAGAGTTCAATTGCTCTATTGAGTGAGCAAATAAGAGGGAAAAAAAGAGAGTGAGAGCTACTTGTGTATAGTGTCTAGTGAGGAAAAATTGAGAGATTAAATATACTATAACTATGTGTTAGATGGCTTGTAAGTGAGAGGTATTTGAAGTAATAAATTTTTTGTTGAGAAATTCTATTCACTATTTGTGCCACTTGAATTCTCAACAAGTGGTATCATAGCATGTTATTGTAGGTTAGTTACAATTAAGGTGAATATGATCAGGGACCGTAATCAAGTTTGTCGATCGAGAATCACACTACGAGGAGGTTCTATCAAAATAAATAGTCGGGTATTGTGATGCCCCAATTCCACATGGGATAACTGTAAGTACAATGCTCTGTATATGAGCATAGGCCTAAGCACCTACTGTCAACTTGGGATATCTATTTTCGCAGAGCGAGGACGGTAGCCAAGTAGTTGGTCTATGGATTGTACAATAGAAAATGTACAAGCATGTTTCTGGGCTGCATGTATGAAGACAGCGTTACATATTATTAATAGCCTACCATAAGCAAAACTTGGCTTTACTTTGCCCTATGAGAAGCTTTGGAAGAAGAAATCTTTGGTGTCACACTATCAAGTATTCGGACGTATCTGTTATGTGCTTGCGCCCGACCATATTAGAAGTAAGTTCGACAAGAAGGCTATTCACTACATCTTTGTAGGATATGATCCTCGAAGAAAGCGATGAATTTGTTGCAATTCATACACATACAAATTTTATGTATCTAGAGATGTCGTTTCGACAAAGTGTCCTCCTGGTGTTTATCTCAAGCCTTAAATTTACTAGACTCCAAGAATATTGAGGAAGAGATCGAAGAAAGATTAGAAGAGCAAGGGGAAGATTCTTCGCCATCTAAAGATGCCGAAGAAGAATCATCAACTAAACAGCAAGCATCAAGGAAGGCAAAGAATCTATGGAAAACTAGAGCACACAAAATAACAAATCGAAGGCCCAGTCAATATGAAGTAGAAGAAGATGAAGAAGAGGAAGCCAATCCAAAACTCTAACGATCAAATAGACAAAGAAGACCAATACTGTAAAAGAACCTGTGAAAGAATATTGTAAAAGAATCTAACAGCACCAAAGGGAGTACAAACTATTTCCTGTAAATGGGTCTATAAGTTAAAGACAAGATTTGATGGATTGATCGACAATTACAAGGCTCGACTAGGAGCTCAAGGATTCTCGCTGAAGTATGGATTGGATTACAACGATATATTCAGTCCGGTAGCTAAGATCACTATAAGTCTTGGAGTTTGTGGCAGATGGATGTTAAAAATGCTTTCTTACATGGCGAACTTGATAGAGAAATATATATGCAATAGCCAAGAGGATTTGAGAGTAAGGCATACCCAGAGTATGTATGCAAGTTATAGAATGCGCTTTATGGATTAAAATAAACACCTAGAGCATGGTACGGGAAAATAACAAAGTTCTTAATATATAATGGATATTAGGTGACACCAACATATTCCAACCTGTTTATCAAAAGTTGAGAAGGAAAACTTGCAATAATACTTATGTACATGGATAACCTCTTCATCACTGGAGATCATCAAGAAGAGATCAGACAGATTAGGTCAAATTTCTCTATATGATTCCAGATGAAGAAGCCTCATAAGCTGAACCATTTTCTTGGCTTGGAAATAGATTAAGTAGATAACGGGATATTCCTATGTCAAGAAAAGTGTGCAAAGGATCTTCTGCAAAAGTATGAAATGCTTGACTGCAAACTAATATCAACATCAATGGAGGTGAATGCTCGACTATACTCAATAGAAGGGAAAGACCTCGAGGACGTGACAATGTATCGTCAGTTCGTGGGAAGTTTAATTTATCTAACATTGACAAAGCTAGATATTTTATATGCTATCGGAGTAGTAAGTCGATTTATATAGAAGTCAAAGAAGCCCTATCTTGAAGCGGTTAGAAGAATAATAAGTTACGTAAAAGGAACTATAGATTATAGGAAGACAGATGTAAGTAAGATGAGAGGATATTCTAATGCCAATTATGCCGGTGACCATGACACTCATTGATCAACTACCTAATACATGTTTAATCTTGAATTGGGAGGAATCTCATGGTGCACCAACAAACAACCTATAGTGTCACTGTCAAGTATCGAGGCTAAATATCGTGTTGCAGCAATGGCCACTCAAGAATGTAAGTGGGTATCACAACTACTAAAGGATTTTCATAAATTAACAGATGATGTAGTGATGCTATATTGTGATAACCAATCAACAATTCAACTTGTTAAAAATGTAGTGTATCATTGTTGTGTTTTGTTGTCTATGCCCTTATACGTAATTTTATTTCAATCTTCAACAATTTGTACACAAACACTAGGCAAGTGCACCTATCATTTAGATTAGTATAATGGCAAGTACTTCAAATATAGTATCTACGGGGATGATCAATTACCATTACTCACTTTCTACTCTATTGTTTAGCTTAACAAATTTGTTTGTGAAAATGGTTGGAATCATTACTAGGAAAAGAAATCTAACTTAACTAATTAAACTAGCATAACTAATCTTTCTTGCAAGAGAGAATTCAATTGAGAAAACAATACTTGAATGGAAAATCTCCCTAGAATTACCTATGTGATAAAAAAGTCCCTTGGTTGATGAATTGCCCTTCTTATGTTTGATGAAATTCCTCAATTAAAACTCACTCTATCTCTAGATGAAAGTCCTCTACTCTTAGATTAATTAGTTGAAATCTTTTTCTAACCCATTCAATCCAAGAATGCATTAAGAATTATGAATTTCCAATTAGATTTCTCTAATTACCAAGAAGATATTGAGGTTTCTATATCTAGTCACCTAAATCATCCCCATTGTTTGTGTATGGTCTATTTCACCCTTCCTTTCCCGATTCCAAGTGAAAATTTCCAGATTATGAATCAATTATCAATCACCCTTCCTTTCTCAATTCCAAGTGAAAAAATTTCAGATTATGCATCAATTATCAACCAAATCAATTCAGCCAATCAAACCCACAAACAATCCACAAGAAATTATAACTCAATCAACCAAGGAAACAATTCATTCACATAGATACTATCTAGGATTCATAACTACCTAAGTATTCAAGAATTTAGTTCATCAACATATTACAATTCAAAGAACATAAAGCAATAAAGATCATTTTCATGGTTGAAATCTTCTCTTCTTTAAGGCTTGAAATTCGTCACTGTGGTGTTGAGAAAATTGCAGCTTTTTTCTTGAATCTTCAAGGTGGATGTTCTCCTTCTTCAAAGATTCAATCTTCTCTCTTGATTTCCCTTGCAAAGATGAAGATTTGGGATGGGATTTGAGTGAGTTTTTGTGTGTTTTTGCTGCCTGCTTCCCCCTCCCAGCCATCTGCCTCTTTTTGTCCTAAAAGGGTATTTATATTCAGCCCTCGGTCTGGAATAAACGGCGCCGCTTGCTCCCGATTTTGGCGTAGTGTTCTGCTACACGACTGTGATAGTAGTTTTGACTTCTAGGTAAATTCATAGCATACAATCGGCTGATATAGGTCTTGATATCTCATAAAAGTTGTAGCTCAGTATCTAAGCTTTCTACAGAGCTTTGAATCACCTCAATTGGACATATAGAACTAAATATATGATCATTCTACCAAATGTGTCAAAACTGGAACACAATGCAGGAGAGGTGATTTTACACCATATGCAGGGCAGCCAAATGAACTTGGAATCGCATACATTTTACCATTATGAAACCTTTAGAATGTTCTCTATAAATATCTAGAAGATCACTTTTGTATTTGAAATCTCTATAGAGGTTAAAATTCCACTTGAACATTTTCTATCAGACTATTTTGCTGTACATTTTTCTATTTTTCTTCATTGTGTAAAATTTCCTTGTTTGCTTCATTCAATTCCAAATCTTCAACAAATCACCTAAAGCAAATAAGAGATAAAGAAAGTGTAAATGATGATTGAAACACCAAAATTTAACATAAATTTAAGCTCAAAAATATTATATGAAGCACAAATATGGAATATCAATTATGCAAGAACAAAGCATGTGAAAGTACACTATCACTTTGCTTGGTGGACATGTCAATATGAAACATGGAAAGACTAAAGAGAAAATAGCAAATATCTTCACCAAGAGTCTTAATAGTGCAAGTTTGAAGAATTTCAAAAATAGCTTAGTATGACTACACGGGGAAGAAAGAGTAGTCAATGAGCGAGATTGAAATTGGAGCAACAAATTTTGACCTTTTCTTGAGAAGCAAAGAGCATTTAGAATTGTCTTGAAGAAGCAAAACAAATCTGGAATTTGCCAACTGACTTAGCCAAAGTTGGTGAACAAACTCTATAAATAGACTATTTGTGATGATGCAAATGTGTGCAAGAGTTGAGTTGCTCTATTGAGTGACCCAAAAAGAAAAAAAAATAAAAAAAAAAAGAGTGAGAGATACTTGTGAAGAAAAATTGAGAAATTAAATAAGTTATAATTGTGAGTGTTAGGTGACTTGTAAGTGAGAAATTTTTGAAATAATAAATTTTTATTTAGAAATTCTATTTACTATTTGTACCACTTAAATTCTAAAGCATTTTCTTCCCAGGAGATGTTCGGAAATTTACCAAACTGCATCAAAGGGGACAAGAAGTCAAGAGTTTTGTTTGTAGCGGTATAATTGAGCAAACACTTCAGTAGATAGAAATTCTTGTTAGTGCCATGAACCACACCCCACTCACGATTCTTGGTGAATACATGGCACCACACAAGTTCTAAAACGCAACTGTTAAATAGTAGAAAATAACACTTTAATAAGAAGGTGATGATTTAGTTGATTAAAAATATTTTTTTTATTACAATATAGATGACAAATTTAATTTACATTTTGACTTTTTGATGTATTTCAAAAATAAAAAGAATAGCGTAACCATTACTTATAGAAGTCAATAAAAATTTGGAAAATTCTTAGGTGAGCCCGGTCTACGGCCCTACCTGTGGACCGGATTCACCTAAGAAGCCCACGTGTCCCTTTTTACCTGAAAACCTGCTATTACGTTCTACACCGGGACGCAAAAGAGGAGGTTTGAGGAACGTAATAGCAGGTTTTCAGGTAAAAAGAGACACATGTGCTTCTTAGGTGAATCCAGTCCACAAGTGAGGCCGTAGAGCGGGCTCACCTAAGAATTTCCCACAAAATTTACTTATAGAAGTCACCCAAATTAACACTGTGCGGGTTTGATAGTTAGACTGATTACAAAGCAGTTGTACCCTTTCCAAGATAAAAAGACTTTCCACTGTGTATCCATTTGTTGGATTTCTCAATCACATTCTGATTTGCTGCCAAATTTGAAAATACTACGTTCATTTTGCTTCTAAAATACTTCAAATACGTTAATTTCACCAACTCCCTTGACATTTATTTGTATAATAGAAACTACCCCTCTTGTTTGAAAATTCATACTTACCACCTCTTGAATATCATAACTATTATCCACCCCTTAGCTATTAAATTTATTCTCACTAAACTTACAATCTAATAACCCTTAATAATATAACAAAAATAGGTAAAGATATTATCTTTTTCTTTCTACCTTGATAGAAACAAATTTCATGTTGAAAAAGAACGTAATTATTTTCCAAATGTTATGGAATTAATATTATTATGAATTTCTATTATCAGAGTTATAGAGATACTCCAACTATTCAGAAGATAGATGGTAGAGTTCTATCATATCTTTGATTAGTGATTGGATTTGTCTTCTGATTAGCCTATACCTCTTCTGATTGGGATGTACCCTTGAACCCTATAAATAGGGCTCTAAACTGACGTATTGTATTCACTCATTCATTGATTGATTTACTATCAGAGAATCAATAAAAATCTCTTATTCTTTCTCTCTATTTTTTCTCTATAGTTTTCTCCTATTCTCTATATTATAATTTCTTTATTAAGTTCTCTACATTAGTATTATGATTTTGCTGTGCCGACGTCGACTGCGCGTCAACAAATTCATAACACGTTATCAGCACGAGTCTCTACCACTGGAGTTTAGAGATCAATGAAGATAAAAAGAGGTATTTTTCTACCTTTGAATTCTCATGGCAAACCTTGCCAAACTTGATTTCTTTGCTCTTGACATTTCTGAAAAGAATTATTTGTCTTGGATACTAGATGCTCAAATTCATCTAGATGCAATGGGTCTGGGAGACACCATTGTAGAAAATAATGTGCAAAATCCATGATCTTTCTCCGCCACCATCTCCATGAAAATTTGAAGGATGAATATCTTACCATAAGAGATCCACTTGTTTTGTAAATATGTAAGTGAATGTAACTCTGCAATGTTTAGAATTACTTCTCAATTGAAATTATGCGGAGAAAATATCACTGACGCTGATATATTAGAGAAAACATTCTCTGCTTTTCATTCCTCGAATATTGTCCTGCAGCAACAATATCGAGAGAAGGGCATTAAGAAATATACTGAATTAATTTCTTGCCTTCTTGTGGCGGAGCAAAACAATGAGCTATTAATAAAAAATCATAAAACTCGATCAACAGGTTTTACTCTACTTCTTGAAGGATGTGGCTTTGGAAGAGGTCATGGTCATGGTCGAAACCAAGAACACGGACGCGGCCGTGGTAGAAAGCATCCATATAATCATGACGAACAAAATAGAGCATCAGGCGCGAAAAATAACAAAATCCACCAGAAATAGGCCAAAAACAATGAGAAAAAAAGAAATGGCTCTTATTCCTTATTATGACTCTCAAAGTACCACTGAAGATATTTGCCTCATTGATAGTGGTACTGCGCACACTATACTTAAAAGTTAAAGATATTTCTCTTGTTTGGATATGGGGAAAAGAAATATTTACACTATAAATGGTAAAGCAAAACTGATTGAAGGCTCCGGAAACGCTAGTATTTTATTACCTGGAGGCATAATAATTGCCATCAATAAGGCTTTGCTTTCCTCAAAATCTAGAAGAAACTTATTAAGTTTTAAAGATATCCGCCGAAATGGATATCTGTTGAAACAATGGAGGAAAATAAATTTGAGTATCTTTGCATTACTCAAATTGTCTTCGAAAAGAAATCTATCTAAGAGAGATTTCCATCTCTTTCTTCCGGCCTATATTACGGAATATTAAATAGTGTTGAAGCGCCTCATTTAGCATTTGGCATGACCGTTTGGGTCACCCAAGATCAATTATGATGCAAAAAATAATTGAGAATACGCATGGACACCCATTGAAAGATCAAAGGGTATTGAATAAATTTTCATGTGTTGCTTATTCTCAGGGAAAATTGGTTATTAGACCAAGTAAAAGTGGGAGTTGAGTCTCCCTTATTTTTAGAATGGATTCATGGTGATATATGTGGGCCTATTCACCCACCATGTGGGCAGTTTAGATATTTCATGGTGTTAATTGATGCATCGACTCGATGGTCGTATGTTTGTTTATTATCTACTCGCAACCTGGCGTTTGCGAGATTACTTGCCCAAATAATTCTCCTGAGAGCGCAGTTCCCAGATCACCATATTAAAAGGATCTATCTAGATAATGCTGCTGAATATTATTCTCAAACCTTTGATGCTTACTGCATATCAATTGGCAATATTGTTGAACATGTTATAGCACATGTTCACACTCAAAATGGTTTAGCAAAATCATTTATCAAAAGATTATAATTAATTGTTAGACCACTTTTAATGAGAACAAATCTTCCTGTAATAGCTTGGGGACATGCAATTTTGCATGCTGCAACACTTCTGCTTATTAGGCCATCAAGTTATCATGAATTTTCTCCTTTACAATTAGCCTTTGACTATGAACCAAATATTTCTCATCTGAGAATTTTTTGATGTGCGATGTATGTTCCTATAACACCCAATCAGCGAACTAAAATGTGTTCTCAATGGATATTGGGGATATATATTGGATATGACTCTCCCTCTATAATAATGTATTTTGAACCTATGACGGGAGATGTATTTACAGCAAGGTTCGCTGATTGTCATTTTGATGAGTCTATGTTTCCCAAGTTAGGGGGAGACAATAAACCAAAAGGAAAAGAGCTTGTTTGGATAACATATTCGAATTATCTAGATCCGCGGACAAGTGTGAGTGAACTTGAAGTTCAAAAAATAATTCATTTATAAAATATAGCATATCAATTGCCAGATGCAATTGCCGACTCTACGAGAGTAACAAAATCGCATCTACCAGCTATAGATGCTCCTATTCAGGTTAAAGTCCCAAAAGAGTAAAATTCAACACCTATAGCTGTTGAATCAAAAGCACGTCAGAAGCTTGGTCGACCTATTGGTTCAAAAGATAGAAATCCTCGTAAGAAAAGAGGATCAAATGATCAAAGTGATCATATTGAAGAATCTGAGAAAAATAACCAATCCTTTTCGACCTCGGGATGATGTGAAGAACTATTTTGTCCTGAAGTACCTTATCTTAGTGCATTTGGTGCACTGATGTATCTTGCTAACAATACAAGACCTGATATATCATTTTCAATAAATTTATTAGAAAGATTTATTTTATTCAAATATCTCCAAGGTATTATACATCTCGAATTATTTTATTCAAATAAAACCAACCTGAAGTTGATTGGTTATGCGGATGCCGGATATTTATTCGATCCACATAGAGCATGTTGTCAGACTAGTTATGTATTTACCCACAGTGGTACTGCTATTTCATGGCGTTCTGCAAAACAATACATGGTAACTACTTCATCTAACCAGTCTAAAATTATAGCCTTTCGTGAGGCTAGTCGAGAATGTGTATGGTTGAGATCTATGATCTATTATATTCAAGAGAATTGTGGATTATCCTCTGGAAATAGAATTCCAACTCCTTTATATGAGGATAATGAAGCTTGTATAGCTCAACTAAAAGATGGATATATTAAAGGAGATAGGACAAAGCATATTTCACTAAAATTATTCTTTACTCATGAGCTCCTGAAGAGTGGTGACATTAATGTGCAACAAATTCGATCATGTGACAATCTAGCAGATTTATTCACGAAGGTACTACCAGCCGCAACATTTGAGAAATTGGTGAACAAAATTGGAATACGGCAGTCAACAAACCTTAAAAGATTATCTCATCAAGGGGAGTAAATATGGCATAAGGAGTAGTGTACTCATTTTCCTTCACTAGAGTTTTTTCCACTAGTTTTTTTATCTAGTAAGGTTCTAACGAGGCATTCTCTTATGCAATGGACATCCAAGGGAGAGTGTTATGAAATTAATATTATTATGGATGTCCATTATCAGAATTATAGAGATACTCCAACTATCCAGAAGATAGATAGTAGAGTTTTATCATATCTTTGATTAGTGATAGGATTTGTCTTCTGATTACCCTATACCTCTTCTGAATGGGATGTACCCCTGAACCCTATAAATAGGGCTCTAGACTGAGGTGTCGTATTCACTCATTCATTGATTGATTTACTCTTTGAGAATCAATAAAGATCTCTTGTTCTTTCTCTCTATTTTATCTCTATAGTTTTCTCCTATTCTCTACATTATAATTTCGTTATTAAGGTCTCTACATTAGTATTACGATTTTGCTGTACCGATGTCGACTGCGCATCAACAAATTCATAACACCATAATTAATGTCTAATAAATATTTTTACATAAAAAAAAAGAATACCACTACAACATATATAAAAGTCAAAAATAATGAATTGCTTTTTGGATGTTCAGTAAAATTGCCTACTCAAATTTCAAGAATACCAATTTTTCATCGAAATATATAGGAGAGATCGACAAAAATAAGTCATGACTAGGACTATCAATTGGGCAGGGCTAGCCCGAGCTTGGCCCTGTTCAGCTAAAACTTTAAGGGCTGAACTTTGTTCGGGTTAGAACTGAGCTAGACTCGAGCTTTAATATTGAGCCCAAACATATTTTTTGGCCGAGCTTAGGTTTGTATAGGCTCAGCCCGTTAAAAGCTCAGTCCGAGTATCTATATATAAAAATAATAATAATAATTATTATTATTATATATTAATAATTTATTGAGATAATATTAATAGTTTGTGTATAATACTATATATTTAACTTTATAGATTAAAAATTTTTAGTTTTTGTATAAATAATTTTGTTTATGTATCATTTTTTATGAATTTGGTATATCAAATTTTTATTTCAAACTTTATAATTATAATTTACAAAACCGATATGTATATATGTTAGAAAATATTTTCCTCGTGTTTTTCAAAAAGAGTAAGTAAGAGCTTCAAAGATTTATGATTCTACGTAACTGTATGTTTCTTTTTTCTTAGGAAGATGATCTTAATTCTATATGTTTGTGTATATCGACAATATTATGATCACGATAAACTAATTTTTCTCATTATAAGTATTTATCGGCACTTGTGCTTATACATATTAATGTAAATTATTCGTTTTGTACTACATATAAATCAATCTTATTATCTATAGTGACTGTGAAAGTATATATTGATATAATACATTTATATCTTGGTATGTTGTTATAGTAGTCCATACTATTTGAAATACCTAAGAGGAGGGGTGAATTAGGTATTTGCTACCTCCACTACCTTAAGTCTACACTTAAGGATTTCAATAACTCTACTATGTGCTCAAATTCACAGATTACAAGAGAGGCTCACCACAGTATGGTTTTACACTTACAACCTCTTCTAGTAATTTTTACATACAAGGCTCACCACACTATGGTTTTATATCTCAAATAACCTTGAATTACAACTTCAAGGATCACCCTTATCTAAAGGGTTTTATGTTATCAAGATAACCTTGCTAGAGCTAGTAGATCAACATAATTGAATAAGTAAAGATGAGTGTGTAGATGTTACCACCTGTTGGTAAAAATTATACAAAGTTGCACCTTCACACTTTGATGTCTTTGGATTGATCAATTGAATGCACAAGACATAAGAGAGCTTGAGAAATGTTTGTAATAGACTTTAGAAAGCTTAGAATATTCAAGGATTCAGAACTTACAAAAGATTGCACGTTTATAACTTTTATAGAATTTGAAAATCAGTTGAAACAGCTATAAAACGACTAGTTACCGGCTATTTTCAAGAAATTCGGACGACCGAATTCTTCCCGTTTCGTCCGAATCTTCGTCCAAATTTCTCTGGAAGAACAGTGACCATGCTGAAGACCAAAATTCGGACGACTGAATTTTTCTTCATGCTTTCGAATCTTCTTCCGAATTTCTCTGGAAGAACAGTAGCAAACTTTTGATACCAAATTCGGACGACCGAATTTCTTGGAATTGTGTTCAAACTTTGTAAAATCATTTGAAATTTAACTTCCAAGGATTTGAAATACATTTGGTATATATAGAAAACTTATTTAGACAAATATCAGTTTGAAAAACGAAAATCAAATTCCTTTGATCATATAAAGTTTACTTAAAAACTTTTAGGACACAAAACCACATTTACTAAGAATTCATTCAAAGCCTTTTAATATTAAGAAACCAATTTTATGCTCTCTTATGCATTCAATAGACTCCAAGACATACAAGTGTAGAGTTTACATAGATATTACCTGTCATCATACCTACTCTACATTTCAAGTCTTCAATGCCTTGAGTTTATCTTTGAATAAACCTCAAAAGACTCATAGCTTATTGAGGTTGTTCTTGCTCTTTGGCTTGAAGGCAATGAGACTTCAAACTTCTTTCTTCACAAATCCTATCACACAATATAAACATATTAGTTCTCATCAATATTTGTCATTAATCAAAATTACATGATTTGCCCTTAGGGCTAACAATCTCCCCCTTTTTGATGATGACACACTTTGATGCAAGATGTGATGGATTTAAACAGATTAGCACAAAGAAGTATTCATGTCAATGATAGAAAACAACCAATTTAGTACATTGACATACAAATGGCTCAATATGAGCCTATGACCCAACCAACCTCCATTCACCTCCTTCCTTCCAACAATTGGGATAGAAGATATAGCATTTAAGTATTTAGAAAAAGTTCTAAGAGAGGTTTTAAGGTTGTAAAAATTTAACAATGCTCTCCCTTAGATTGTGCTCATTTTTCAACACATTTGGACTAGAGATATCATGCATCCGAATTTTTTGCATAGCAAGTCCAAACTTCAAAATAAGTAAAATGAAAGATGCAAATTTTGTAAATAAGCTTTCCTAAGGTTGTTCAAACATATTAGAAGAGATTAAAACATATTTGAATCAATTTGAACAACAAAGGAGCGCATTTTGACAGTGAAATTTGAATGCATCCGAATTTTATAGCATGCATCCGAATTTTAAATCACATGCTTCCGAATTTTTAAACTCATGCGTCCGAATTTTTAAACTTATGTCCAAACTGTAATAGATTCAATATAATTGAAGTTTAAAGTGACTAAAGGTTTCATAATGTTGTTCAAACACAATAGAAGAGATTAAGACAGATTTGAATCAATTTGAACAACAAAAGAATACATTTTGACCATAGATATGGATGCACCCAATTCTTTAAACCTTGCAATTAATGCATAAAAACATAAGAATTCATATTGCAGCATCATTAAAGACTAAGTTCACATATTGCAGCACATATTTTTCTCCCCCTTTTGTCATCATTAAAAAAAATAAAGGGATCAATGAAAATGAGATGTTCAAGTTAGCATATAAAAGAAGCTCTCATCACTGGGATTTCATCATTGAGCTTCACTATTACATAAAAAGCAGCAAAGTACTTAACAAGTTCAGAATAGAAACTGCAGCAACATGCTTAATAAGATAAATGAACAAAATACAGTAAAGAGATTAGAAAAGAAGGCTTAGTCTTGTGATGGTGAGGTTGATGGGGAGGCTCGGCTCACTCCTTTCTTGATGGCCAAATGCTTAACTCTTCCTTGACTGAAAGAGATTGTTGCTGGAGATACAATTGCAGCTTGAGCTACTTGACTTCCTGCCACTGGTGGATCTTCATGAGCATGTTCTTGCTCTTCTTCTTCTACTATGGTCTCACCATTTCCACCCTGATCATCCTCTTCATCACTGCTATCCTCATTGTCTCCTTTCTCTATTTCTCTATCTCTTTCTTCCTCATTTCTATCTTGAGGCTTAGAGGGTCCTTCACCACTTTGAGTGTTTCTCATATGGATTTCTTCAATGTGTTTTACTCTATTCTCCAGTCCATCTAATTTTCCAAGAACCATTGGAGCAAATGACTCAAAGAACTTATACATTTTCTCCATTTCCTTGACATGATTATTCAAGGCTTCTTGGAATGCTTTGGCTATAATGGTGTCACCTCTAGTTACTCCTTTACCACTTGATCCAATTTCAGTTTCTTCTTCAAACAGTCTCCTTTTTATTGGAGGTTGCTCCCCTTCACTTGAGGTGTCATGCTTTCTTTTTGTTTTCATTTCCCTAGCTAGGGTTTCCTCTTCATCCTCTTCTTCTTCTTCCTCTTCACTTTCTATGATTCTCTCTCTTTCTATTCTTTTAGGAGGGGTTTCTCTTTTTGTCCTCCATACATTATCCTCATCATGAACCAATTGCATTCTCTTAAGAGTTTCATTTGTGTAGATTTCACCACTCTTAAAAGCTTGCCCTCTTCTAGGAAGTTTGATCTTAAAATGCTTAAAGATTCTAGTTAATAACCTTCCAAATGGGAATGCCTTGGTTACTGTTTTTCTGGCTGCAATCATGTGTTTCAAGGCTATATACCCAAAGTTCATTCTTCTATACTCATGCAGGGCTAACATGATTACCATATGCATATTTCCAACTGATGACTTGTGTCCAAAATTAGGAACAATCATTGTAGTTACCATGTGATGCAAAACTCTACCTCTAGCATCCAAATTCTTAATTTTCCTTTCCTTTATTGCTCTAAACTCTCTTCCATTGGTAAATGCTTCTTCAAATCTAACATGTGTGAAGAGTTCACGATCATAGCAATGCATGGATGGTGAATAATACCTAGCTCGATTGTCACCCACTCCACAAATCCTATTTATCAATCCTTCATTGAATTCAATGTCTATTTGTGATACTCTAGATGAATACCATTGTATCACATTATCTCCTATCATCTCAATTCTCTCCTCTTTCAAGTATGCATAGAATTCATATATCAAAGTAGGATAGTATTCTTCATCAACGAATAGCAAACTACTCCAACCAATATCATTGAAATGAGATAGGACAATATCCATGTTTGACAGTTTATCAATATCCACCTTATATCCAGGAATGATTTTTCTACTACTCTTATTCCATTCATCAAATTCATGTGTGGATTTAATTGAAACAAACCTGTCAACCCCAGATAGTGTTTGAGGAATACGAATTCTTCTTGGCTGATTGAGGATTGAGTCTCTATCTTCTTCCTTAGCCTTTCCTTTTCCTTTCTCAACATTTGGCTTCTTTGTTCTCACCATGATGTTTTCTCTTGAGAAGGATTGGTTTTCTGTATGAAATTAGGGCTTAGAAGTTTAAAAATGAAAGAAAATTGGGATGAGAATGTGTGATTTTGAAGGGATTTTGATTCGGATGTGAATGGGTATGAGAGGTTTTAAAAAGGATGTGAAATTCGGAAGTTGAAGTGTTGAGAAGATTGTTTAATCTTCATTTAAAGGGTCACGTCCGTAAAATTCGGACGACCGATTTTTCAGGTTTGCGTCCTAATTTTCGAGCGAAAGTTTCTGTTTCTTCAGTTCAGAAAATTTTCTAACCTGCGTCCGAATTCTTGATCAAAAGTCTCTGTGGCCGAATTTTCTGCAGTGCATCCGAATTTTGAATCGAAAATTTCCTGTATTCACCAAAACTTCAATACACACATTAGTCATTGAATCTTGAAATTCCTAAGAGTCTTCTTAGGTGATTGAACCTTTCCTCAGCCAAAGGCTTTGTAAATATGTCAGCAATTTGATCATTTGTATTTATATATTCTAAACATATATCTTTCTTAATCACATGATCACGAATGAAATGATGTTTTATCTCTATATGCTTAGTCCTAGAATGTTGAATGGGATTTATGCTCAAGTTAATGGCACTAGTATTATCACATAGTATGGGCACACAATTGAATTTAAGACCATAATCAAGTAAGGTATTCTGCATCCATAACAATTGTGCACAACAACTACCTGCAGCTATGTATTCAGCTTCTGCAGTGGATAAAGACACACAAGCTTGCTTTTTACTAAACCAAGATACAAGACAACTACCAAAAAATAGACAATGACCACTTGTGCTTTTACGTTCAACTTTACAACCAGTAAAATCTGCATCAGAATATCCAATAAGTTCAAAAGATAAAGTTTTTGAAAACCAAAGGCCATAGTCATGAGTATAAATCAAATAACGAAAAATTCGTTTGACAGAAATTAGATGAGATTCTTTAGGACATGATTGGAATCTAGCACATAAGCATACAACAAACATAATATTTGGTCTACTAGCTGTGAGATATAGTAAGCTTCCGATCATACCTCTATATAATATTTCATCAATACTCTTACCTTTCTCATCTTTATCAAGTTTAGTTGATGAACTCATTGGAGTACTTATTCCTTTTTCTTGATCCATTCCAAACCTTTTCAATAGCTCTTTAGTATAGTTTGCTTGATTGATGAAGACTCCATCCTTGGTTTGCTTAATTTGCAGCCCAAGGAAGAAACTTAGTTCTCCCATCATGCTCATTTCAAATTCATTTTGCATAGTTTTAGCAAACTCTTCACAAAGGGAAGTATTAGTAGCACCAAAGATGATATCATCGACATAGATTTGCACAAGTAGAATATCATTTTTAGAAGTCGTTTTTATAAAAAGAGTTGTATCTACTTTTCCTTTAGTAAAACCTTTTGAAAGAAGAAAACCACTTAATCTTTCATACCAAGATCTTGGAGCTTGTTTCAATCCATATAGAGCTTTAGTTAATTTGAAAACATGATTTGGAAAATTTTCATGAATAAAGCCAGGAGGTTGTTGTACATAAACCTCTTCTTCAATAAAACCATTTAGAAAAGCACTTTTGACATCCATTTGAAATAGTTTAAAGTCTTTAAAACAAGCAAATGCCAAGAGTATTCTAATAGACTCTAATCTGGCCACTGAAGCAAAAGTTTATCATAATCAATACATTCTTCTTGATTGAAGCCTTGAGCAACAAGTCTAGCTTTATTTCTAACAACTTCTCCTAGTTCATTGAACTTATTTCTAAATATCCATTTTGTACCAATAACAGAATGATCATGAGATCTAGGAACAAGAGTCCAAACTTTATTTCTCTCAAACTGATTTAACTCTTCTTCCATAGCAATAATCTAGAAATTATCACACAATGCATCATCAATATTTTTAGGTTCAATATGAGATAAAAGGGCAAAATTATCAATAAAGTACCGTCTTGTTTTGACTCCTTGAGAGACATCACCAATGATTTGCTCCTTAGGATGACTTCTTGCATATGTGAGATCCTTTGGAAGTTCTTGATTATTGCTTGATTGACCATCATGTTCTTGCTCCATTATTTCTTCTTCTTTAGCATGATCTTCCAATGTAGGTACTTGGTGTTGAGTTTGATTTTCAACCATTGAGGAACCTGCATCATCTTCATTTCTTCTTTGAAGATAAATATTAGATTCATCAAAAGTTACATGAATAGTTTCTTCAACACATAATGTCCTTTTGTTATAGACTCTATATGCCTTTTTATTTGATGAATATCCTAGAAATATGCCTTCATCAGATTTTCTATCAAACTTACCAAGACTGTCACTAGTATTCAAAATAAAGCACTTACAACCAAACACTTTAAAATAGACAATTGATGGAGTTTTATCAAATAGAAGTTCAAAAGGTATTTTTTCTTATAAAAGGTCTTAGTAAAACTCTATTCATTACATAGCATGCTGTATTTACAGCTTCAGCCCAAAAGTATTTAGGTAAAGAATTTTCACAAAGCATTGATCTAGCCATTTCTTGTAATGTTCTGTTTTTCCTCTCAACAACAACATTTTGTTGAGGTGTTTTGGCAGCTGAGAAATTATGAGTGATACCATACTCATCACAGAATTTTGTAAAATCTTGGTTGCAAAACTCTCTTCCATTATCACTTCTAATAGAGATTAGGTTGCAATTAAGAGAAATTTGAACCTTCTTGAAAAGTTTTGAAAATTCATAAAATGTTTCATCTTTTTGTGATAAAAAGATTACCCATGTAAATCTTGAAAAATCATCAACAATCACATAAGCATATCTTTTACCACCAAGACTAGTAGTCCTCATAGGTCCAAATAAGTCCATGTGAACTAGTTCAAGAGGCTTTGAGGTAGAAACCATTTTCTTTGGTTTGAAAGATGTTTTCGATTGTTTTCCATATTGACAAGTATCACAAATACGGGTTTTATCAAAATGCATTTTTGGTAATCCTCTAACTAGTTCTTGAGTAGAAAGTTTGTTCAATAAATCCATGCTCACATGTCCTAATCTTCTATGCCATAAGAATCCATCATTATCATGAATGGCAAGACATTTAATATCATTAGTGATAAGCTCATCAAGATATAGCACATATACATTACTGACTCTTTTAGCTATAAAAATAGTTTTATTACTTGCACTATCAAGAATAGTACAAGTATCACATTTAAACTCTACTTTGCAACCATTGTCACATAATTGACTAATGCTAAGTAAATTATACTTTAAACCATCAATAAGTAGAACTTGCTTGATAAGAGGGAAGGAACCTTTACCAATATTACCTATTCCAAGTATTTTCCCTTTCTTCTTATCTCCAAAAGTGACAAAACCTTCACTTGCAGCTTGAAGCTTACTAACAAGTGATGCATTTCCAGTCATGTACCTTGAGCAGCCACTATCAAGAAACCGTTTAGTGGCACTTGATCTTGAGGCAAATTGTACCTATACCAAATTGGAAAGAGTGATTTTTGGTACCCATATCTTCTTGGGTCCAAGAGGGTTAGTAATAGTTCCTTTAACTTTCCAAATGGTCTTTACCCCATTTTCTATCTTTCTTTTTATAAAGCACTTAGAAACTTTGTGTCCATGCTTACCACAATATGTACAACAAGTATGAGACCTATAATGAGAAGATTCTTTAACAAATAACCCTTTTCATTTTGGATCAAAACAATCATGGGTAAAACCGAGACCATGCTTTACAAATGAGGATCTTTGATAACCAAGTAATTTATTTAAATTTTCTCTTCCATTTGTAAATCTCTCAATGCATAAAGTAAGATCATTTACTTTCCTTTTTAAAAGCTCATGATCTTTTAACATTGATTCAAGAGAAATAATTCTTGAAAAAAGCTTTTTGTTTTCAGAAGATACATGTTGTATGGTAGTATTCAAAACTTCTTTTTCAATGGTAAGAGAATTAATGGTCTCAAGATGTCTATCATTTTCAATACATAATTTTGAATTTACATTGAAAGATCATTAATTTTGGATTTCATTTCTTTATTTCTTCTTGAAGCCTTTTTCAGTTCTTCATACAATTCTACATTTAAATCACTAGAATCAATATCATCATCACACAAATTTGAAATAGAGGGTGAAGGTTGTACCTCATCATCAATGGCCATAAAGCATATGTTGGCCTTCCCTTCACTTTCATCCTCACTTTCTTGTTGATCCCACGTTCCAGCTAGTCCTTTTCCTTTCTTGGCAGATTTCTTTCTGTTTTTGCTTTCTCTTTCCCTCTCTAACACTTTGGGACAGTCAGCAATAAGATGCTCTGTACTTTTGCATTCAAAGCATTGAGGTTTATATGATGAGGATTGTCCACTCTTCTTGACTGGCTTTCTTCCTTTCTTAAGAAATTCTTTTTTGTAGAATCTCTTGACCTTCTTCACTGCCATTGCAATCTCTTCTTCTCCACTGTTTCCTCCTTCTTCTTCACTTGAAGATTGTTCTTGTTCACTCAAGTTATTTGAGGCATTAAGAACTACTCCTTTTCTTCCCTTTTCCTCATCCTCCTTATCATTCAACCGTTTCATCTTCATTTCATGTGTAAGTAGTGATCCAATAAGCTCTTCAAGAGGAAAAGTTTTTAGATTTTCGGACTCCTCAATAGCAAGCGTCTTTGGCTGCCAAGATTTTGGTAGAGCATCCAAAATCTTTCTATTTTGCTCTCCCATAGTATAGCTTTTACCATAAGCTTTCAAGCCATTGAAAATATTAGTAAACCTTGTAAACATATCACTAATATTTTCACCTTGTTTCATAGTAAACAGTTCATAATCTCTAACAAGCATAGCAAGTTTAGATTCTTTAACTTGATTAGTATCTTCATGTGTAATTTGGATTAATCTCCACATATCATGAGCAAAATCACACCCACTAACTCTATTATATTCAGTAACATCTAATGCACAACTTAATATATTCATGGCATGATAATTTAATGTCATTTTCCTTGAATCATGCTCATCAAATTCATCAGTGGATTTGGGTTCTGAGGTTACTCCATCTGCTCTCATTTTCATTGGGACATAGGGACCTTTCTCAATTATGTTTCATAAATCAAAATTGATAGAACAAATATATATTTTAACTCTAGACTTCCAAAAAGTGTAATTTGTTCCATCAAACAATGGAGGTCTGTTTGTAGAAGATCCTTCGAGGTAAGGTAGGTTTGAAATATTAGCCATAGGATCTTTGTCTTCTAGGTTGTAAAACCACACAAAGAAGTTCTAGCTCTGATACCAATTGAAATACGTAAGAGGGGGGGGATGAATTAGGTATTTGGCTAATTTTTCAAATTTAAACCTTTTATATGTATAGATCAATTACAAATGATATGGACAAGAGAAACAATTTATGGCAAAGCAATATAAGAAATGTAGACCAATGAACACAATAAATTTATAGTGGTTCGATCCTCAAGATCTACCTCCACTACCTTAAGTCTACACTTAAGGATTTTAATAACTCTACTATGTGCTCAAGTTCACAGATTACAAGAGAGGCTCACCACACTATGGTTTTACACTTACAACCTCTTCTAGTAATTTTTACATACAAGGCTCACCACACTATGGTTTTATATCTCAAACAAACTTGAATTACAACTTCAAGGATCACCCTTATCTAAAGGGTTTTATGTTATCAAGATAACCTTGCTAGAGCTAGTAGATCAACACAATTGAATAAGTAAAGATGAGTGTGTAGATGTTACCACCTGTTGGTAGAAATTACACAAAGTTGTACCTTCACACTTTGATGTCTTTGGATTGATCAATTGAATGCACAAGACATAAGAGAGCTTGAGAAATGTTTGTAATAGACTTTAGAAAGCTTAGAATATTCAAGGATTCAGAACTTACAAAAGATTGCACGTTTATAACTTTTATAGAATTTGAAAATCAGTTGAAACAGCTATAAAACGGCTAGTTAACGGCTATTTTCAGGAAATTCGGACGACCGAATTCTTCCTGCTTCATCCGAATTTCGCTGGAAGAACAGTGACCATGCTGAAGACCAAAATTCGGACGACTGAATTTTTCTTCATGCGTCCGAATCTTCTTCCGAATTTCTCTAGAAGAACAGTAGCAAACTTTTGCTACCAAATTCGGACGACCAAATTTCATGAAATTGTGTTCAAACTTTGTAAAATCATTTGAAATTTAACTTCCAAGGATTTGAAATACATTTGGTATATATAGAAAACGTATTTAGACAAATATCAGTTTGAAAAACCAAAATCAAATTCCTTTGATCATATAAAGTTTACTTAAAAACTTTTAGGACACAAAACCACATTTACTAAGAATTCATTCAAAGCCTTTTAAGATTAATAAACCAATTTTATACTCTCTTATGTATTCAATAGACTCCAAGATATACAAGTGTAGAGTTTACATAGATATTACCTATCATCATACCTACTCTACACTTCAAGTCTTCAATGCCTTGAGTTCATCTATGAATAAACCTCAAAAGACTCATAGCTTATTGAGGTTGTTCTTGCTCTTTGGCTTGAAGGCAATGAGACTTCAAACTTCTTTCTTCACAAATCCTATCACACAATATAAACATATTAGTTCTCATCAATATTTGTCATTAATCAAAATTACATGATTTGCCCTTAGGGCTAACAATCTCCCCTCTTTTGATGATGACAAACTTTGATGCAAGATGTGATGGATTTAAACAGATTAGCACAAAGAAGTATTCATGTCAATGATAGAAAACAACCAATTTAGTACATTGACATACAAATGGCTCAATATGAGCCTATGACCCAACCAACCTCCATTCACCTCCTTCCTTCCAACAATTAGGATAGAAGATATAGCATTTAAGTATTTAGAAAAAGTTCTAAGAGAGGTTTTAAGGTTGTAAAAATTTAACAATGCTCTCCCTTAGATTGTGCTCATTTTTCAACACATTTGGACTAGAGATATCATGCATCCGAATTTTTTGCATAGCAAGTCCAAACTTCAAAATAAGTAAAATGAAAGATGCAAATTTTGTAAATAAGCTTTCCTAAGGTTGTTCATACATATTAGAAGAGATTAAAACATATTTGAATCAATTTGAACAACAAAGGAGCGCATTTTGACAGTGAAATTTGAATGCATCCGAATTTTATAGCATGCATCCGAATTTTAAATCACATGCGTCCGAATTTTTAAACTCATGCGTCTGAATTTTTAAACTTATGTCCAAACTGTAATAGATTCAATATAATTGAAGTTTAAAGTGACTAAAGGTTTCATAATGTTGTTCAAAACAATAGAAGAGATTAGGACAGATTTGAATCAATTTGAACAACAAAAGAATATATTTTTAATTATTTTATTTGATATATCAAAACAATATTAATGAGCTTTATTTTTTATCACATAAAAAAACTTGTAATTTGTTTATAATTATAATTTTTTTTGATAAAATCTGATTGTAGGAAAAATGATATGACAACTAATGATTTGATTATTTATAAAAACATATACTTTATATATTTATACACACACGCATCTATATTTTTCTTTCATTACTCAACTTAAATTTAAAAAGATAAAAAGCTTAGTACTTATATTCTTTTTATTTTATTATTTAATAGTTAATACATATACCTAATTATTTAATATTTATATCACCTAAAACATATGATTCTTTAAAACTTATATCTAATATTCATATCATTTTTATTACTTAATAGTAATTAGTACATTATTATTATTTTAAAAAGATAAAATAAAAAAAGAATTATTTCGGGTTGACCCGAGCCCGTGTTAACAGAGCTCGGGCTCAACATTGTTGAGCTAGTTCGGGCCAAGTCGGCTCACATAGTCCGATTGACAGCCCTAGTCATCACTTCATTCTCGTGAAAGTTTCCATCAACACGACTCCAAAACTATAAATGTCACAATTTGTAGACACAAGTCCTTGTTGTCCAAACTCTTAAACTTTTTAAAAAAAAAAAAGTGATTTCGCGAATTATGTGTTTGGGAAGAAGTAAAATTTCACAAGCAGACTGCAGAATGATGTCAAAATGGAAAAGGTAAAAGGAGAAATACAGAGTTTACCTGGTGCAGTGTATCCCATTGTGGCGAGGGTCGTGGTTTGTGCAATGCTTTCTTCGGGCCCAAATAATTTTGCAATTCTGACATGTGCTACCATATCTTCATCAAGCAAGACATTGCTCGGTTTCAAATCACAGTGCACCACCGACACAGAGTATCCATTCTGGAGATAATCAATGGCACCTGCTACATCTATCATTATATCTAACCTTTGTAAAATGTCTAAGAAATAATTATGAGAGTAAAACCATTTCTCCAGGCTCCCATTAGGCATGTTCTCAAGTTCTAATACTTTAAAGTCAGGTGTGGAGCAATTTGTGATGACTCTGGTTAGATTTCTATATCGAACATTGCGTAGCACATCACATTCTCTGTCGAAGCTCTTCAAGGCTCCAACCACATTCAAATCGAATGCAAGGGTACCATTACTGAGTATACCTTTATAAACAAAGCCGTAGCTGCCCTTCCCAAGCAGATTGCCCTCGCTAAATCCGTTGGTTGCTCTTCGAAGTTCATGATATGAAATTCTTAGTGTTGTTGGTGGACTTGATTCCAGTGTTGGTTGCTTTCCTTTATGCCTCTTTGTCAACAAAATTCCAAGAATTGCTATAAGAATTAGTGATGGTATCCCCAAAGGCACATAAACAATCACAAGCAATCTTTTTCTTCTTCCCTGAGGAGAAAAGGTCTGGCATGGAGGAACATTAAATCGAGAACCACCTTACAGTGCAGAATTAGACATGAAGGATTGACTTGTGAAGTTTATGAAAGGACCTTTGATAGGAATTTCACCACTTAGTTGATTGAATGAAACATTGAACTGCTTGAGGTACAAGAGAGCCCCTAGTGACTGAGGAATCACTCCGGTTAGCCTATTATAAGACAAGTCCCGAATTTCCAAGCTTAGAGCTTTGCTTAATCAATCTGGAATTTAAAAACTAATAGATTCTAGCTCAACTACTAGAGCAAATGTTTTGTCAAAATCTTTTTCTTCAACTTGTGTGTATCCAAATGCAACAAGCCTTGCCTTATTACGTGTTATGTTTCCATGTTCATCTATCTTGTTGCGGAATACCCACTTTGTGGCAATCACCTTTATGCCATATGGACGTGAAAACAGTTCCCACGCATCATTATGTTCGAACAGTTAAAGTTCATCTTGCATGGAAACTATCTAGAATTCGTCTTCCAAGGTCTCTTTAACATTCTTTTGCTCTAGTGTTGAATTGTAACAGGCGACCATCATCATCTCCTTATAATTGATTTTTGACCTTCGTCTAGTTTTCCTTGATTCATCCAAGCTCTAATGTCAAATCTATAGGATGATTCTTTTTAATTCTTGAAGACGGCTTTATGTACTGAACTGCTTCTTTTGTTATCTCTGGATCTATTGTAGTACCTATCAAATTCTCTGGTTTTGTGCTGATCTTCATATTAATAGACTCTTGAGGTTTGACAGGATTAGATTCCTTTTCAGCTACTATGGCAGCTTCATCATTCTTTGTTGCATTAGCATCCTCAACAAAAACATTGATAGTCTCTATGACAACTCCACTTTTCTTGTTGTAAAACACAATAAGCTTTACTATTGTTGGAGTAGCCAAGAAATACTCTTTTACCACTTCTTACATCAAATTTGTCCAAAGGTTCTCTATCATTAAGAGTGAAACCCTTACAGCCAAAAATATGGAAATAGTTGGCTTACGTCCTATCCAAATTTCATAGGCAGTCTTAGTGGTGTAAAGCTTAAGATACGTTATGTTGATGATATACATTGCAGTGTTGATGACATATGTTGTAGGGTTGACAGTTTTTGCCACTATTTTTGAGATATCTCTTTGGAGTTCAATATAACCCAAGTCATTTCTTTAATAGTTATGTTATTCCTCTCACTGTTGAAGTGTCTTTGGTACAGAGTACTCTTGTTGAATACTATAACCAACACATAATTCATTAAACTATTTGCTGTCAAACTCATTACCATGATCACTTCGTAGTTTGTTTAGTGTTAAACTCTTCCGTGTGTGTAGCTTAAACCACAACTTCCAAAATGCTTCAAATTTTTGTCTCCAGAATTCAACCTAAATGTATCTGGGGAAGCATCATAATGCACTAATACATATCTTTTGTCTCTAACACTTTCTGTTTGAGTAGGAGCAAAAAAATCCATATGCATAAGGTCCAATATTCTGGAAGTGTTGATCTATGTTGTTTTCTTGTGAGAAGACCTTTTTTTGCTTTCCAATTTGACATAAGCCCCAGATTCGTCTTGTGATTTTTGGGAAGCTCAGGCATGCTTCATACTATTTCTGTTGAACTTAGTTTTTTCAACAGCCTGAGATTTACATGTCCCAATTTTTGATGCCAAATATCATCTTCATCATCTTGAGCAGCCATACAGTGTTAATCAATTTATTTCAGCATTTGTAGAAATTTTTAGATGTTCTAGCTCTAGTAAGAACCATCTTGTTAGAATCATCCATAACAAAATAGTTGTCATTATTGAAGTTAACATGTAGATTATCTTCACATAACTAGCTTATACTTATCAAATTAGCTTTCATCCCTTCAACATATAGAACATATTTAAGTGCAATGACAACTACTTTATTCTTTGAGCCATCACCAAAGGTAACATTACCTCATTCACAGGCTTTGTAGTGCAGCAAGATTCCTTTCTGACCTGTCACTTTGTTAAGGTACTATATATCATTCATGTTTCTCGTGAATGATACATGTGCAACATATCCTTTGAGATCCATCTTTTTAACCCAAATTTGCCTTTGATGGATTGTCTGCATACTCTTGTTGAACTCAGCTTTCACAAGTTTGCGCCCTTGTTGTAGATCTTTAATAAGTCTCAAACAGATGTCCCAAGTATGGCTTGCAAGAAATCAATAGTCACAAATAACAGGGGCTTTTTAGGTTTTCTAATGAACCTCTTTTTAATTGCGAGTGTCATCTTTTTTTCTAGTACAATCTCGCTTGTTGAAGCAATGCTACTATTGTTGTAGCCCAAGCTTGTCAAATCTCCAGTTATTTTAGCGATGGAAAGAATTTCATCAAGTTTCATCTTCCTTATATTCAACCATTTTATGTAGCATTCTACTTCCACAAGTTTGTTATTGCTGAGTTATAGTGATTCAACATGATGTTGTATCTGTTGTTGAAGTTGCTTCCGCTCGTGTTGAAGTGAACTATTCTTTTGTTGAAGTTTCTAATTTTCTTCCTTTATCCTTCTATTGACCTCCATAATTGCTAACTATTTTGTGTACATTAGTTCATATTCACTTCTATTTTCATAGGCAACTTCATCATCATTTGTTTCACTCTTATCAGACTTCAATTTAGCACTTGAATGGAATGTAACAAAATTGTTACATAATTGGCTCCATCATCTTCTTTGCTACTATTGTTTTTTGGCTCCTTGTCATCATCACTACACATAATGTTGCATGATTTGTTTTTCTTCAAGTTGTTAGCACGTTCATTTTGAGTGTGATCAATTCGTCTATATTCCTAACATCTATTGCTGTCAATGTCCTTTGCATCACCAGTCTTCTTGGGTTCATTTCCTTTTCTGGTACTCTTGTTGAACTTTCGTTCGTTGAACTTTCTTCAGCATCTTGCCAAACATCTTTGTTAACAAGGTAACGTTGTCGACATCAAAATTGATATGGGCTACTTCAGAGCTTCCTTCAACTTTAGTGCACCCAGCATTTGTTGAAGATCAGTTCCAGCACTTGAACAGAAGATAACACACTTTAATATAGAAGGAACATAACAAAAAGATAAATTATGTTGCTAAATTCTCTCAAGATGTAGCTTCTATAGTATGAGTTCAAAGAACAAATCTCTCTCTAGATAAATCTCGGGTGCTGAAAGGATTATGAAAGAATTATATGAGAGACATGACAGTTATTTGAAAGTTTTCAAGAGTTCCTCGAGAGTTAATTTTCTTTGCCTTAAAGCTCTCATATATATAATTTGTTAGATAGTTTTGAGCTTGTTCTTCTTCAAGATTGATATCCCTAGAATATAACAAGAGATCCTTAAATATTATGATTATAATCTTACTGATATTTGGTGTAGATAGATTTTTATGAGATTCTCCAAATCCTAAGTTCTTTAGGAGATAAAAAAAACTTCTCCCTGCCATAATAGAGTTTTGCTCAAATAATAACAACTTCTATAGTAGATTTCTTGATGTAATAAAGGTTTTCTTGACAAATAATATTCATCAAATCCTTTTGCTAAGATAACTCCTTTATATTTTTTGGGAATTGAGATCTCGAAGTTCTCAAGGTTTGTATTTATGTCAATGGGAATATAGTTTGGATATCCTCACTAAAAAGGACTTCTTCGTACTAAGCTAATTAATTATCTGATTAATCCCTAACCCTAATCTTGCAAAGGTAGAAGGTGCACCTGTGTGTAAATCTGACTAATACCATCGGCATGTTGGACGGTTGATCAATTTGATGGTCACTCGCCTAGAGACGAGTTATTGTGTGCATATGTTAGCTCAATTTATCAACAATTCCTTGGATGCTCATTGGCATGTAGCTCTCTGTGTAGTTCATTATCTAAAAGGTAATCCAAGTCAAGGCAGTCCATTACCTTCCTAGAATGATTCAAGGTTGCTTGGTTACTGTCGTTACGATTGGGGAATCTGTCCTTGTTGAGATTTAAGATGGCACAAGTAGTGAATAGAACTTACAAAAAAAAAGTTTACTAGTCAAATAACTCTCACTTACAAGCCACCTAACAGTCACAATTAGAATGTATTTAATTTCTCATAAGACACTCTAATACAAGTAGCTCTCATTTTTTTTTCCTCTTACTTGCTCACTCAATTGAGCACCTCACTCTTGCTTGCTCTTCACTCTTTCTTGCACACATACTTCTCCTAAGGACTAGCCTATTTATAGATCTTGGTTTACCAACTTTGGCAAATTCTAGAGCTCTCTAATTGCTTCTTATTTCAAGAGAATTCTAGACATGGTTTGAGTCAAAATTTATTACTCCAACTTTCTTGAATATGCTTCAAATAGCTTTAACCTTCTCCAACTTGCTTGAATCTTCTCCAATTTGCTTCAATCTTCTAGACACTTATAGATGACTCTCACTCTCCCCCTCATCCTGAATTGTAGTCATCCTGAGCTGTCTTCGAAATTCTTCAAATTTTGCACTATTGAGACTCTTGATGAAGATATCCGCTTTCTACTTTTCAGTCTTTACATATTTCATATTGATATCTCCACAAAGCATCATATATTGATTGATGAAGATCCTTTAGTATTTGTAATAACCACGTACATTCTTGAGTGGCCATTGCTACAACATGATATTTAGCATTGGTACTTGACTGTGACACAGTAGGTTGTCTCTTACTCCACCATGAGATTACTCCCGATCCGAGGATAAACATGTATCTAGTAGTTGATCGACGAGTGTCATTGTCGCTAGCGTAATCAGCATCACAGTATCCTGTCATCTTACTTACATATGTCTGCTTATAGAATAAGCCATAATTTATAGTTCATTTTACATACCATAGTATTCTTCTTACTACTTCAAGATGAGGCTTCTTTGGCTTCTGCATAAATCGACTAACTACTCCGACAGCATATGAAATATCAGGCCTTGTCAATGTTAGATAAATTAAACTTTCCATGAGCTGCCAGTACATTGTCATGTTCTCGAGCTCTTTCCCTTCTATTAAGCATATGAAATATCAGGCCTTGTCAATGTTAGATAAATTAAACTTTCCACGAGCTGTCGATACATTGTCACGTCCTCGAGCTCTTTCCCTTTTATAGAATAAGCCATAATCTGTAGTTCATTTTACGTACCATAGTATTCTTCTTACTGCTTCAAGATGAGGCTTCTCTGGCTTCTGCATAAATCGACTAACTACTCCGACAGCATATGAAATATCAGGCCTTGTCAATATTAGATAAATTAAACTTTTCACGAGCTGTCGGTACATTGTCACGTCCTCGAGCTCTTTTCCTTCTATTGAGCATAGTCGAGCATTCACCTCCATCGGTGTTGATATTGGCTTGCAATGAATTATTTCACACTTTTGCAGAAGATCCCTAGCATACTTTTCTTAACATGGGAATATCCCATTATTTCCTCAATCTATCTCCAAGCCAAGGGCTCCTTCATCTGGAATTGTACCGAGAGATTTAACCTAATCTGTCTGATCTCTTATTGATGATCTCCAGTGATGATGAGATCATCCACGTACACAAGTATTATGGCCAGCTTTCCTTCTCCACTTTTTGATGAATAGGCTTGAATCTGCTGGTGCCACCGAATATCCATTATGTATTAAGAACTCTGCTATTTTCCCATACGATACTCTAGGTGCTTATTTTAATCCATAGGGTGCCTTCTTCAACTTGCATACATACTCTGGGTATGCCTTACTCTCGAACCTTCTTGGCTACTGCATATATATTTCTCGATCAAGTTCTTCATGCAAGAAACCATTTTTAATATCCATCTGCCACAATCTCTAAGATTTGCTTGCAACTAAGGCAATTAATACTATAACTGTATTGATCTTGGCTACCGGACTGAATGTGTCATCGTAATCCAATCCGTACTTTTGTGAGAATTCACGAGCCACTAGTTGAGCATTGTATCTATTGATTAATTCATTAGAGCTTGTCTTTAACTTATATACACATTTACAGGAAATGGGTTGTACTCCCTTTGTCTTGGCACTAGGTCGCATGTCTCATTTTGTCATAGTGCATGACTCTCTTTCTCTATTGCTTTTCTCCATTCTTTCTTCTGAGATGTTTTCTTGCATGTGTCAGGTTCTTCAACCATTGCTGCATTTGCATACTTGGGATTTGGTCTTATTTGTCTACTTGATCGTCGGAGTTGTGGACTAGCTTCATCTCCTTCATCTTCATATTGCCTTGGCCTTTGATCTTCTATTGTTTTGTGTGCTACAGTTTTCCATGGATTCTGTGCCTTTCTTGAAGCTTGTTCTTCGGTTGGTGAATCTTCTTTGGCTTCTTTGGATGGTGAAGAATCTACCCTTTGCTCTTCAAATTTTTCTTCAATCTCTTACTCAATTTTCTTGGAATCTGGTAATTTCAAGGCTTGAGATGACCACTAGGAGGCTGCTTCATCGAACACGACATCTCCGGATACATATCATTTTTCTATGTTTGGATTGCAACAAATCCATCCCTTTCTTCGAGGATCATATCCTACGAAGATGCAGCGAATAGATTTCTTATCGAACTTACTTTTCAAATAGTTGGGTGCAAGCACATAACAGACACATCCGAATACTAAAAATGAGACACCAAAGGTTTCTTCTTCCAAAGCTTCTCGTAGGGCAAAGTAAAGCTAAGCTTTGCTTGTGGCAGTCTGTTAGTAATATATACAACTTTGCTTTGCTTATTTTTTGCATGTAGCATGCTTCTACAAGTCTCTGCCAGATGTCTGTTCTTCCTTTTTGCAACTCTATTCTATTGTGGGGTGTTTGGATACATCAACTCGTACGAAGTATATTCTTTGCCATTATCTGTACAAAGAAACTGTATTTGATGACCTACCTCATCCTTCACCTTTTTCTTGAAGGCTTTTAATTTTTATAATGCTTATGATTTTTTTTCATAAAATCTATCTAGACATACTGAGAGTAGTCATCGATAAATGTTATCATATAGCAATAGCCACTTATGGTTGCTTCACTGGTCCAAACACGTTTGAGTGTACCAACTCTAATGGTGTCTTGACTCTAAACTTTGACTCCTCATATGGTAGTTGGTGTGCTTTTTCGTCTAGCATCCAGCATATACTATGTAGTCTCAAACTCCTAATTGTGGAAGGCCATTGAGCATTGCTTACTTCATCATTGCCTTTAATCTAATATAGCTCACGTGTCCCAATCGTGCGTGCCAAAATCCTGGTGTCTCATTCTTCCTTGTCTCGTTTGCGTATGCCGTTTCGTTTGACATTATATAGACAGACTCAATTGGCAATACACCTTCACATCCTTTGGACAAAACACCACAAAATTTCTTGCTGAAGTTCATTGTGATACTGAGAGAAGATTCTTTTTCATACCTAGCACATATAATACATTTTCTAATTCCACTTCAGTTGAGTCCAAAAGAGGTATCACATTGGCCTTGCCAACATGTGTGATTGGCATCTGTGAATTGTTTGTAGTCACCTCAACTCATTTTTCGTTGTACTCTTTCATATTTATGATCTTTTCTTATCTCTTGTCATATGATTGGAGCACCCATAATCTACTATCTAGTTATCTCTAAAATTGATCAAATTATCACTTACCGCGACTAGGGCATGATCTTCTGCTAGTGTAAGGGATGCTTGAAAATCCCATTCATCTTCACGGCTATTTGTCTTCTTAGAAATAGCATCATTTCCTTTTGTGTGGTTATGCTAACAATTGTAACAAATGTCAATTTGTCACTGATTTCTTCGAATGTTGCCTCCTTGTGGTTAATCTCCCCCT
This sequence comes from Rauvolfia tetraphylla, assembly GCA_030512225.1. Lineage (NCBI taxonomy): Eukaryota > Viridiplantae > Streptophyta > Magnoliopsida > Gentianales > Apocynaceae > Rauvolfia > Rauvolfia tetraphylla. The sequence goes on along the minus strand of JAJQKT010000055.1, from coordinate 3,961,457 downwards.
AGTTGAGAGCATTTCTAAGGGCGTAATTGTCTCGAGTTTTGTCTACCTCGATTCTTTCCTTCTTTAGGATTTTTCTTTCCTCCTAAAGCCCTCTCACTATTATCCTTCTTATCATTGTCTCATCAACAGGATGAAGCGGATCTAATTTTGTAATTTTCTAAGACAAAAATTTAACTTTGTCAAAGAACTTATTTACAGTCATATCTCCCTGTGTGAGTATCATGAGCTTATTTTCAAGCCTCTGCAACTTGAAGTCATTTGCCTTTACGAAACAATCTGCTAATGTGTCTCACGATTCCTTTGGTGTATTTGCATCTTTAATTTTATCTAAATACCACTTCTCTGCTGTTCATGCTAAGATAGATAAAGCCTTTCCAGCATTCGTGTCCTATTTTTTGTACTCTGCTACGTTTTCCTTTGGAGGTGACATTGTCTGGTTTCCGTCGATCATCTACCATAAGCCTTGTCCTTTCAAGTAAAACTTGAGACAGATACTCCATTCACTATATTTGTCGTCATTAAATTTCTCGATAGTATTAAAGAACTCTACCATCATGAGTTGGTGATTCATCGTCCCAATCAACCAATTTCACCATCTTTAGATTGTGCACTAGCAGAGTCTCCACGTACCACAATTACTCGCTAGCTAATATCGAGTGTGATTCTCGATCGACGAACTTGAATATGATCCCTGACCATATTTACCTTAATTGTGACAGACCCACAATAACCTGCTCTGATATCACTTGTTGAGAATTAAAGTGGCACAAGTAGTGAATGGAATTGCTAAATAAAAAATTTATTACTCTTCTAAACTCTCACTTACAAGCTACCTAACACTCACAATTGGAGTGTGTTTAATTTTTCACAAGACACTAACGTAAATAACTCTCGCTCTATTTTTCTCTTTTATTTGCTCACTCTTCCTTTTCCTTGTACACACACATCTCCTAAGCACTTGCGTATTTATAGATCTACTCCACCGTCTAGCCTTTGTTGGAGGAAATTCCAGCTTTGTCTAGACCATTCTAATTGGGCTTTGCTGGTCAAAATTGACACTCCAATATCAAAGTTTGCTGCTGAAATTTTGGCAGCTTCATGTTCTTGATTATTCAAGATTGAGCTGCTCAAGGAAATGTCAAATATTTCTGCTGCAAATTCTGGAGTAGTTGATGTATTTCAACACAGATGACCGCTGAGCGTATTTGAGGACACATCCAACTCCAAAAGGTCTTTCAGCAACCACAAACTTGATGGTAAACTAGAATTGAAATCGTTGGAATCAAGATAAATGTTCCTCAAAGTAGTAATGTTTCCTATGCAGGTTGGTATAGCTCCTAAAATTTGGTTCCCACTCAGGTTTATTGCACCGTGATCTTTCATATTGCAGATAATGCTTGGAATTGTCCCTCCTATCCTGTTGTTGGCTAAATACAACTCTTGAAGGCTTTGTAAACCTTCAAATGTTCTTGGAATGACTCCAGATAACTCATTCTGAGATAAGCTTAGATATGTAAGTCCGCTAAGATTACCAGTTTCTTCCTGAATATTGCCTCTAATATTACATGAACTGGCATAAAAAATATGGAGTGAGGCAGAGAAGCTACCAATGGAAGATGGCAAAACTTCAGTCAAGGGATTCAAATTGATTAGAAGAACTTCTAAATGAATACGGTTTGTTAAAACAGCTAGGAAGTTCAATTCTGAGAAGTTTAAGGGAACCTAAACTTCCAAGCGAATTCGGTATTAGACCAGAGAAGCTGTTTTGAGACAATTCTAATCTGTAAAGCTTTGAACAATTTGAGATAGAATCTGGGATATTCCAGTAGAAGTTATTGATAGGAATGAAAAATTTTCAATGTTCGGCTACCCCTGGCCTAAATTCGGAGGTAGATTACCTGACAGCCTATTCCGAGTCTGCTGTAAACTCTTGCAGTGTTGAAATGTAAAAGATAGGTGCAGGAATAGAACCACTTAATCTATTGTAATGAAGTTGTAATATTTCTAGTCTTGGAAGATTACCAATCTCCATTGGTATTGAACCTGCACAGACAGAATAGACGTACATCTTTAAGTCTTTCCATAATTTTCTAACAAGAATCCAATCATCTAGGTAGTCAACAGAGAGCAGGGGGAGATGGGAAATCAATGGCATACGTAATATATAGGAAGCAAATTTACAGTATGAAAAGTTGTTCAGCTTGAAACGCTGCAATCATACCTTCCAAGTTGTTATACTGGAGATATAATTCTGCTAGCATAGTCGTGTTCCCGATTCCTCTCGGTATGGTTCCCCTAAATTTGTTATTGCATGTGCATTGAAAGAAGCTCAAGTTGTGAACACTTCTGTAAACTTGTTGGGATTAGGCCATCTAGGTTGTTCTGAGACAGATAAAGCTCTTCAAGGTTTGGAAGATTGTGACAAATATCTCCTGGAAGCTTACCAGATAAACTATTGTTGGTTAAAGCAATGACTCCCAAGGATGAGATTTTGACGAGGCTTGCTGGTATAGGACCTGAAAGATGATTATGTTCCAGCTTTAGAAAGGTCAAGGAATGAAGATTACCAATTCCCTCGGCAATGCTTCCTTCCAGCAAATTACCGATTAACATAAACCTCTCGAGCTTTGAAATATTGGAAACCGATGACGGTATTCTTCCGAAGAATCTGTTAAATCCAAGGTACTAGTACTGGAGATGTGGTAAGGAACTGAAAATGAAGGAACTGCACCATTAAAATTGTGGCGATTCAAACCGAGTAATTTCAATCTGCGCAACTTAGAAAGATAAACGGGAGACTTTCAGAGAAACTGTTGTTACTCATATCAAGGTAACGGAGGAAAGAGATATTTCCCAGATGCAGAGAGATCCTCCGGAAGAGGCTTATGCCAGAAATATCCAGGGCCACAACTCTACGACGGTGCCGACCGCAAATGACCCCCTATCCAGTTGCAGGCAGAGGATTCTGCTGACCAATTCTTTTCCAAGACATGTTTAGAACCCAAAGAAATATGAGATTTGAAAGCAAGAAGAACAGATTGGTCAGTGCTAATATTACTGGCTAAACAACCAGCTACAACAGTGCGAAACAAGAGGAGTGAAACTGAAAGTAAACAGCAAGCTGAATTTGCAGTCTCTGCAAGCTGAATTCATTTATTTATAGATGTTCGAATCTTACAAATAAACTTTTCAGAACATTTAATTAATAATTTCAATTGAAACTTACCCTGCGGAGACGGACGATGAGGTTGATGTTTGCAATAATTAGTCTCAATAACACTTAGGCCTGCAATTGAGTCTAGCCCTCATTCAACATGTTCAGGCTGAGTTTGAGTTTGAATTTCAGTTTAGTTTTAAGCTTGAATATTTAGATTAGTCAAGTTTAAATATTTAAATATTTAGCTCGAAAGCTCATTAAATCAATGAAATTACACAGTGGTTTCTGTTAGGGATTCGGGTATTAGTACACACGCACAATCTATACTGCAGAAAAATAAAGAACACGAGACACAAGGATTTACGTGGTTCGGTCGATGTGACCTACGTCCACGGGCTGCAACCAGAATTTTTCTATTGCTTTCTGCCTCTCATCCTCATCTAGAATTTCAAGTACAAAGTGTTATAATTATACTGACTAACTAGGGTTTCTAACTTAGGCAATAAGAAATATAAAACAGGCCCAATTAAACTGAGCCCATCAAGACTCCACAACCCAACAATCTCCCACTTGGAGGCTTGATAATCTTCAAACTGTCATTCGCTGTGAACACTTGTGCTTCTTGCAATCTTACTCAACTCTCCTGGTTGCAGCGGCCTTCTCATCAGTCAATCTGAAGGCCCGTTGAAGCTTCCCCGAGCTCCAACACATCAGTCATGGCTAGAACTGCCCCTGACTCGTTCTCTATCCCTACCGGCTCCCACTGAAACGAACTGCCGGATCCTGAGATATCCTGAGAATAAACGACACTCTCCATATTCAGCAAGTAATCCCCTGGAGAGACTTTATCAGCTGGAATATTAGTTCTTTTAACCCACTGTTGTCTAAGAACTGAAACTGAAGCACTATCCGTGCTTCCACTGTCACAAAATCTTCTAATTGGTTTAACTGAACTCTTCCACGCACATTCACTCTGAATCTTCACTTTGGCTTTAGGTTTCTCACTTGCAAAGCAAACCTTTTTCTGCCCATAAGACTCTGTGAACCGGACTTTGTTTTTCTTTTGAATTGGGATGGTCTCTCCCTCAGATGGTAAACTGACCATGTACAATGAACCTCGCTTTCTTCCTCGAGCCATGACTAGATTTCCCTTAACAACTTTCTACTGCCCGTTCCCGAACTTAACCTCATGTCCTTGTTCATCCAACTGCCTGACAGAAATTAACCTTTTCTTCAAATTTGGAATCAACCTAACATCCTTCAAAGTCCATGAACCGGCTGAAGTAACCAAATCTATATCACCCATGCCCGTAACATCAAGAACATCATCATTCGTCAGTCTTACCTTACCAAAGTCTCCTTCTTTCAGATTCTGCAATGCTTCACTATTGTGGGTAGCATGAAATAAAGCACCAGAATCCGTGACCCAGGAATCCACCATGCTCTCTACACTGCAGATCAAGGCATCATCTTCTGTGTAGTCTTCTGCATAGTTCGCTTCTTTCCTTTCATTCGGACACTGATTCCTAAAGTGTCCCACCTCTTTACATTTTCAACAGGTTACATCATTCCGAGCCCTAGACTGACTCCTTTTTCTGTTCCCGCTCCCACTACCTCTGTTATTCCTTCTTCCTCTGCCAACATTCAACAATTCACTAGATGATTCACCTGAACTTCTTCGTCTGACGTCTTCACCCAGAATAATATCCCGAATCCCATCATAAGTGAGCTTGCTGGTGGAACTAGTAATCGATGTAACAGTTCCAGACCAGCTATCTGGCAATGAAGATATCAGTAATAAAGCCTGAACCTCATCCTCGAATTTTATATCGACCGACCCAAGTCTGGACAAAATCGAGTTCATATTGTTGATGTGCACTGTTACTGGATCTCCTTCTTTCATCTTTGTGTTCACCAACTCTCGAATCAAGAAAACCTTATTAGATGCTGATGGCTTTTTATACATATTCTCGAGCGCTTTCAACAGATCTGCCGTTGACTTCTCCTTAACGATGCTGAACGCCACGTTTCTAGACAGCGTCAATCGGATCAACCCTAGAGCCTGCCGATCCTTGAGCTTCCACTGCTCCTCGGTCATGGACTCCGGCTTCACCCCTGACAAGGGTTCGTGAAGATCTTTCTAGTACAGATAATCTTCAATCTGCATCTTCCAGAAACCAAAATCGGATCCATCAAACTTCTCGATTCCAATCTTCGTACTCTCCATCTGCATATATCGTGGTGAATTTCTCCTAGCTCTGATACCAGTTGTTAGGGATTCGGGTATTAGTACACACGCACAATCTATACTGCAGAAAAGTAAAGAACACGAGACACAAGGATTTACGTGGTTCGGTCGATGTGACCTACGTCCACGGGCTGTAACCAGAATTTTTCTATTGCTTTCTGCCTCTCATCCTCGTCTAGAATTTCAAATACAAAGTGTTATATTTATACAGACTAACTAGGGTTTCTAACTTAGGCAATAAGAAATATAAAACAGGCCCAATTAAACTGAGCCCATCAAGACTCCACAACCCAACAGTTTCTTCCTAAATTAAATCAAGCAAGTTTGTCTATTAATACCAAATTGGAAATTGCCGTCCTAAGAAGAACATATAAGATTCACTAGCATTTCTTCCTCATTCGGAGATCAGCTTTATTATTTCCCTGAAAGTTCCACTATCGAATATATATTTCTGTCCTTTGGACTCATGCAGTCAACGAAGACTTGACAAAATGTGTCATTTACACAAATTCTTCATCATCATAATTAAAATCCGATATTTTTTCTTTTTTTTTTTTTGAGAGACGAATCTGAGAATTATGAATTGTATAATTCACCCTCATAGAAGCTTTTTTAGATACCTTAATCCTATTTCTCTTATAGTTATTCTCTACTAAGATTTTATTATTTTTTTGGTATATAAAAGTTAAAGTCTGAGTGTATATATATATATAGACACGCATATACATGTCACATTTCTTATTTAAATCCTTTTATTTTTCTCACATTTTCTGTATATTACATAGACTTTTATATATAGATTATAGGGCTGGCCGGCAACTAATAAACTAGGTTCTATATCAGCAAAATGTGATGATTTTGAAGCATGTAGTGAATTAAATTTATATTTCAATTCAATAACATAGCATGGCATAAAGGATAAGTGTTTCTCCCCCATTTTGGTCTACCCTAAAAGTGAGGGTACACAAGCATGGCATAAAGTAAGTTCATAAATGAGAAATAAAATCATATTTGAAAATTATATTAGAGGAACTATTAATTGATTTTCACATTCTTGAAGCCAAATATTTATGAATTATTCGCTCTTTTTTAAATTTCATATTGTAAAATTAGTTTTTTTTTTTTTGGTGAATATTGTCAAATTGGTATTGATTAAATAACGTCACACAATTAAATAACAAACTGAAATTTCCCTTGCATATATCTTTCCTAGGAAGAATTTTTCTTCCTGTGGAATATTTGGAAATCTACAAAACTGTATCAAAGGTGACAAGAAGTCTAGAGTTTTATATGTAGTGATATGTCTGTGCAAAGACTTTGGCTGATTGAATTGAAGAAGTCTTCGTAGAAGATGGACCAAAGCAGATAGAAATTCTTGGTTCTTGCAACAAGAAGTGGAAATTCTATGAATGTTCAAGTTGAATACATGGCACCACACAGGTTACCCACTGCAGCTGTTAGATGATCAGGTCGAGTTTAATTTGCGTTCTCGTCTTCCTGCTGTATTTTAAAAAAAAAAAAAGGAAAGAATATGTAACCATGACTTAGTTAATCATAATGAATTGCTACAGCATATATAAAAGTTAATCATAATGAATTGCATACCGGATCTTGAGTCAAAATCTCTACTCAAATTTCAAGAATATATATATATATATATATACTGGGCCGGCCGGTTGAGATCAACAAAAATAGACTAGTTTAACAAAATCTTTAAACTTTGCTTTCCTTCAATATTTCAAGTATAGGTTTGTACTCACATTTTTGTGAGTACTTTAATTAGCTCTGTCTCACACGCAGTATATTTAACTTGTTTTGTAATTTTAATTCTTTTATCTTTAGTGAGGCTGTTATGTATCTTTGTAATTCTTTTTGCTAAACTTCATTTTGGACCTTCTTAGCTTGATCTTTGGTCAAACATAGTCTCTTGAATGGTGAACTTTACTTTATTTTTTCTTTAAACTAAGTTAAATGATTGACTATTTATTCTTATTTTTAAGCTTTGTTTCGCACCATCTTAGCTTTGATTCTTCTCCCCCCACACCAAACTCCTGGATCTGCTCTTGCCTGTCGTGGCAAGGATTTTGTAAATGCATATACAAGCTGATTGTCCGAGGAAACATAATTTATACTATATTAAAAGTATAAATGAGGGGAATGGTGATATGAACTTTGTTGCTTCTTTCTTTTTTAGATAGTTTAAAATGCCCTTGAGGTGTTATTTGGATGAACTAAAATATCCTCAAACTGTTATGTTAATTAGGTTATGAAATTATTTGGTAATCATTGCAGAAGAGTTATATTATGTTATGGAAAAACTTGCAAGTATTAAAGAGACAATTATATTGACTGTTATTTAAATGCTGTAAAATGCCTTTGAACGTTACATTTAGTTGTATATGAGATTATAATGGTAACTATTACATGAGAGTTACTTTACGTTATGGGTAAACTTCCAAATAATTATATTAGTTATCATCTCTTAAATGATACATTATGCTAAGAAGAAAAACTCAAGTATTAAAAAGAAAAATAACTATTAGTGGAAAATAGACCATTAAAGTAATATTGTTATAAAATAGAGAATTAAAGAGAAAAACATATTAAAATAATAAATTTTAAATTTACAAATACTTAAAATAAACTATATTTTTACTACAACAAAATTATTTAAATCAATATGGAATATTGTACTAGAGAAAATAGATAATAATTCATTAATAAGAAAACTATCTAAATAAATATGATTTTATGAATATTGTAATTTATTCAAAAGCTATCTAAATGAGTTTGCTACATAAAAATATTTTTAGTTTATAAAATATAAATTAAAATTAAAATTTTACAAAATTTTATCATGTGCAAGGCAGGTGAATAGTGCTACTGAATGGAAAAACACCACACACCACTAAATCGCGAAGGAAATGATAATTGATCTCAATGCGATGAGTGCGAGCATGAAACACATGATTGGCCTAATAGCAAAAGTAGATGCTTCTACTGTTTTATTTATTTATTTAGCCTAGATTTTTCTAGACTCAACATCTCAAGATTTTTCGAGACTATTCTAAGAATCGTGTACTAACAGAAGTAACAAACAAATTCGCCGGGCAAGAAAAGCTTGGCGAGGGAGGTTTTGACTGTTTGTTTTGTAAGAGACCTTAATTCATATATATTGCTGTGAAGAAAGTCAGGAGGATCTAATCAAGGGCCAAAGGATTACGCAACGCATCGTTTGGTGCCATGAGAAAGACGCTGCTGCTTGTTTACGAATTCATGCCGAATGGCAGCTTAAAGGATCATTGCTGACTTGGGATGTAAGGTAGGAGATTTTCCGAGGCTTGGTGCCGGCTTTGTTTTATCTTACCTGAAGAATGGGAGCAATGTGTTGTAGACAGGGATATATCAAGTCCAATAATATCAATTTGAATTTGAGCTTTAACACAAGTTGATTTTGTTTTAGCTAGGATCGTTGATGATGCAAAAGGATCGCAAACAGCGGTTCTTGCTAGAACCGTGGATCCTGACTGTGCAATCACAGGCTGGGCCAGCAAAGAATCAGATGTCTATAGCTTTGGAGTAGTTCTTCTGGAGATAGCATCTGGGAGGAAGCTGATTTCAATGCCATGGAAAATGAGAAAATGCTAGTGCAATGGACTTGGGACATATATGGAAGGGGAAAGCTGCTTCAAGGAGCGGATCAAAAGCTGGGCAAAAATTTTGACCATGAAAAAATGAAACGCTTGATGATTGTTGGCCTATGGTGTGCTCATCCTGTCAATTCTACAAGGCTAACGATAAGGCAAGCGATTCATGTCCTATATTTGGAAGGTCGATTGCAGATTCTACCATCAAAGATGCTATTAGCAAAATAAGGCTGCCACATTTTCAGATTCAAATTTACATTAAGTAACAAAAAAGAATTAAAAAGAAAAAATATCTGTCTGATCGATTGTTTTTTTATGGTTTGATATTTATTTACCATGTCTCAGTTAATTTTTACCATCATTTTCGCTTCGATTTTGGATGGTCAGTGGACCTTTAAGCTTTTAATTAACTTTCTATTGAATCTCTCAATATCCTTGTCCATCTGCACAATCTAATAATATTTGCTGCAGATTTCTTGACCAGAAATTTGGTTAGGTGATTATAAACTGATTCGATATTCTATTGGTTTCTAGCTTCCCCAACATTCTTTTCGCTCCGCAAGGATCAAGAAATTGTTGGAAGAAAATCAGCTCTCCATATGATAACATGCATGCTTTGCACAACTGAAAGTCTCAATTTTCTTATCAAAAAACGAAAAAAAGTCTCAATCTCTCTCAACTGAAAGAGACTGCAACTTTCAGCTGAGAGTAGAATGGGCTAATAGAGAAAATTTCAAGAGTACCTTGTATTCTAACGCCTACATGTAGCAGATATGCTTTCCAAGAATTGGCATGGACAGTAGTAAGTTTTTGTTGATAGTATTTTCATTTCCTAGCATTAGAAAATGTTTTAATTTCAGGCTTCTGTGGGGGAGATATAGTATATCAAAGGCTGCAGGACTTTAAATTTCTGCCGTCACGAGGAAGAAGCAAACAAATCGTGCACATTATCGTTTGTTCCCAACGAACCAAAAGTACTCGCCAGCGGTCTCTTCTGTTGAGGTTTTCAAAAGAGATGCTTTTTTTCCTTTTTAGATTTTGAAGGAAAAGAGACAGTTGGCTAAACAGGGCTTGATGCACTAACGTCCATCAAGGTACAGGAAGAAGTTTTTATCAATTCAAGTCCATTTAAATTGAAGGCTTGCTTCAAGTTAATTCATCTGCCAACAGACAAAAGACAATGCTATATTAAAGAGAGAGAGAATCAAATAGCAGAAATCTGCAAGGCAGCCGAAAACTAAAATGCAACTAATCAGCAGTCCTCTTGTTTAGCGAGTCTCATTGTTGCTTTTGACAAACTGAAGTCTGACCTTTTGAAGCCCTGAAAGAATATCTTTGATGTTGATTCTTGAATCAGGCAATACTGCAGTGCATTCCAGTGCTAACTCCATAACAGAAACAAAACATTGAGCCTTTGCGTCAAAAAAGTGTTCCTCTGGCTTCAGCAAATTAGAATCTGCAATATGGACGATTGCATTTGGAAGTGAACACTTTATCCAGTTCCGAAGAGACATATCTTCATAAAACATGTCATCACTAGGTTTCATTCTTGTGAAAGTTTCCATCAGCATGATTCCAAAACTATAAATGTCACACTGCGTAGAAACAAGCCCTTCTTGTCCATACTCTGCATCAATAAATTTACAATTTCCTAAATTATATGTTCCTACAAGAAGTAGATTTTTCGAAGCATACAACAAAATGATATTGAAAAGCAAAAGGAAAAAGGAGAAATACAAAATTCACCTGGTGCAATGTATCCAATTGTGGCAAGGGTCTTGGTTTTTGTAATGCTGTCTTCCGCTTCTAATAATTTGGCAATCCCAAAATCACTGACATGTGCTACCATATCTTCATCTACCAAGACATTGCTTGGCTTCAAATCACAATGCACAACAGACACAGAGAAGCCATTGTGGAGATAGTCTATAGCGCTTGCTACATCTATCATTATATCAAGCCTTCGCAAGATGTCTAGGAAATAATTGTGAGAGTATAACCACTCCTCCAGACTCCCGTTAGGCATGTATTCCAGTACTAATGCTTTAAAATCTGGGTTGGAGCAACTAGTTATGACTTTGGCTAGATTTCTATGTCGAAGATTGCGTAGCACATCACATTCTCTATCGAAGCTTTTCAAAGCTCCAGCCACATTCAAATTGAACACCTTGACTGCTGCACGGGTACCATTACTGAACATGCCTTCATAAACAAAGCCGTAACTTCCCTTGCCGAGCAGATTGCTCTCACTAAATCCTTTGGTTGCTCTTCGAAGTTCATGATATGAAATTCTTTCATGTAGTGCAGTTGGTGGACCTGATTCCCCTGTTGGTTGCCCTTTTATATGCCTCTTAATCAACACAATGTTGAGAATTAAGGTGGTACAAGTAGTGAATCGAATTGCTAAATAAAAATTTATTACTCCACTAAACTCAACTCTTACTTACAAGCCACCTAACACTCACACTTAGAGTGTATTTAACTTCTCACTAGACACTCTAGCACAAGAAACTCTCACTCTCTTATTCTCTCTTATTTGCTCACTCAATGGAGCACCTCACACTTACTTGCACTCTTCACTCTTTCTTGCACACAAGCTTCTCCTAAGCACTAGCCTATTTATAGGCTTGGCTCACCAACTTTGGCAAATTATAGAACTCTCTAATTGCTTCTTACTTCAAGAGAATTCTAGATATTCTTTGAGTCAAAAATTGTTGCTCCAACTTTCTTGAGTGTTCTTCAACTTGCTTGAACCTTCTCCAACTTTCTTGAATATTCTAGAATTTTGTTGAATCTTCTAGAGAGTTATGGATGACTTTCTCAACACTCCCCCTCATCCATTACTCTCTCTTCTTCGTGTAGTCATCCCGAGTTCTCTTCGAAATTCTTCAAACTTTGCACCATTAAGACTCTTGGTGAATATATCCGCTATCTACTTTTCTGTCTTGACGTGCTTCATGTTGATATCTCCACAAAGCACTTTTTCTCGGACAAAGTGATAGTGAATCTCTACATGCTTTCTTCTTGCATGGAATACTAGATTTTCTGCAAGTTGGATTGCTGATTGGTTGTCACAGCATAACGTCACTACATCATCTGTTGATTGATGAAGATCCTTTAGTAGTTGCAACAACCACGTACACTCTTGAGCGGCCATTGCTGCAGCACGATATTCAGCCTCGGTACTTGATAATGACACTATAGGTTGTCTCTTACTACACCATGAGATTACTCCTGATCCGAGGTTAAACATGTACCCAGTAGTTGATCGACGAGTATCATGGTCACCAGCGTAATCAGCATCACAATATCCTGTCATCTTACTTGTGTCTGTCTTCCTATAGAATAAGCCATAATCTATAGTTCCTTTTACGTACCTTAGTATTCGTCTCACTGCTTCTAGATGGGGCTTCTTTGGCTTCTGCATAAACCGACTTACTACTCCGACAGCCTATGAAATATCAGGCCTTGATAATGTTAGATAAATTAAACTTCCCACGAGCTGCCGGTACATTGTCACGTCCTCAAGCTCTTTCCCTTCTATTGAGCTTAATCGAGCATTCATCTCCATCGGTGTTGATATTGGCTTGCAATCAATCATTCCATACTTTTGGAGAAGATCTCTAGCATACTTCTCTTGACATAGGAATATCCCATTATTTCCTCGATCTATCTCCAGGCCAAGGAAATGTTTTAGCTCCCCAAGCTCCTTCATCTGAAATCGTACCGAGAGATTTGACCTGATTTGTCTGATCTCTTCTTGATGATCTCCAGTGATGATGAGGTCATCCACGTACACAAGTATTATGGCTAGTTTTTCTTCTCGACTTTTGATGAATAGGCTTGAATCTGCTGGTGCCACCGAATATCCATTATGTATTAAAAACTCTGCTATATTCCCGTATAATGCTCTAGGTGCTTGTTTTAATCCATAGAATGCCTTCTTTAACTTGCATACATACTCTGGGTATGCCTTACTCTCGAACCCTCTTGGCTGCTGCATATATATTTCTCGATCAAGTTCTCCATGTAAGAAAGCATTTTTAACATCCATCTGCCACAACCTCCAGGACTTGCTTGCAGCTAAGGCGAGTAATACTCTTACTGTAGTGATCTTGGCTACCGGACTGAATGTCTCGTCATAATCTAATCCGTACTTCTGTGAGAATCCACGAGCCACTAGTCGAGCCTTATATCTATCAATTGATCCATCAGATTTTGTCTTCAACTTATATACCCATTTACAGGAAATGGGTTGTACTCCCTTTGGTCTTGGTACTAGGTCCCATGTCTCATTCTGTCTTAGTGCCTAAATCTCTTCCTCCATTGCTATTCTCCATTCTTTCTTCTGGGATGCTTCCTCGTATGAGTCAGGTTCTTCAACCATTGCTGCATTTGCATACTTGGGGTTTGGTCTTCTTTATCTGCTTGATCGTCGGAGTTGTGGGCTTGCTTCATCTTCTTCATCTTCTTCTACTTCATATTGACTTGGCATCTGATCTTCTATTGTTTTATGTGCTCCAGTTTTCCATGGATTCTTTTCTTTCCTTGAAGCTTGTTCTTCAATTAGTAAATCTTCTTCGTCTTCTTTGGATGATGAAGAATCTCCCCCTCGCTCTTCTAATCTTTCTTCATTCTCTTCCTCAATTTCCTTGGAACTTGGTAATTTCAAGGCTTGAGATGACCACCAGGAAGATGCTTCATCGAACACGACATCTCGGGATACATAACATTTGCCTGTGTCTGGATTGCAGCAAATCCAACCCTTTCTTCGAGGATCATATCCTACAAAGATGCAGCAGATAGCTTTCTTGTCAAACTTACTTCTCAAATGGGCGGGCACAAGCACGTAACAGACACATCCGAATACTCGAAGATGAGACACCGAAGGTTTCTTCTTCCAAAGCTTCTCATATGGCAAAGTAAAGCCAAACTTTGCTTGTGGCAACCTGTTAGTAATATATGCTGCCGTCTTCATACATTCTGCCCAAAATCGTGCTTGTACATTTTTGGCATGTAGCATGCTTCTACAAGTCTCTGCCAGATACCTGTTCTTTCTTTCTGCAACTCCATTCTATTGTGGAGTGTTTGGATGTCGTCGTATTCTATTCTTCTTCAAGAATTCAGTGAACTCGTACGATGTATATTCTTCACCATTATCTGTACGAAGGCACTGTATTTGACGACCTACCTCATCCTTCACTTTTTCCTTGAAGGCTTTTAATTTTTCTAATGCTTCTGATTTTTCTTTCTTAAAATCTATCCACATATACCGAGAATAATCATCGATAAATGTTATCATATAGCGATAACCACTTACCGATGGTTGCTTCACTGGTCCAAACACGTCTGAGTGTACCAACTCTAAAGGTGTCTTAGCTCCAAACGTTGATTCCTCATACGGTAGTTGGTGTGCTTTTCCATACTAGCATCCATCACATACTATGTTATCTCGAACTTCTAATTGTGGAAGGCCATTGAGCATTGCTTTGTTCATCATTCCCTTTAATCTGGTATAGCTTACGTGTCCCAATCATGCATGCCATAAATCTGGTGTCTCATTCTTCCTTGTCTAGTCTGCATATGCCGTTTCTGCTGACATTACGTAGACCGACTCCACTTTGCGTCCTTCGATAATTGGTGGTCCCACTGGCTTCAATTGCTGATATACATTCACGTCTCTTGGACCAAACACCACAAAATTGCCTGCTGTAGTTAATTGTGATGCTGAGAGAAGATTCTTCTTCATACCTGGTACATATAATACATTTTCTAATTACACTTCATTTGAGTTGAAACGAGGAATCACATTCGCCTTGCCAACATGCATGATTGGCATTTTGGAATTGTTTGTAGTCACCACAACTCGTTTTCCATCATACTCTTCCATATTCTGGATCTTTTTCTTATCTCTTGTCATGTGATTGGAGCACCCAGAATCTACTATCCAATCATTTTTAAAATTGATCAAGTTATCACTTACCGCGACCAAGGCATGATCTTCTTCTAGTGCAAGGGATGCTTGAAAATCCCATTCATCTTCACTGCTATTTGTCTTCTTGGAAATAGCGGTATTTCCTTTTACGTGATTGTGCCAACAATCTCAGCCAAAATGTCCTCTCTTCGCGCAATTGTAACAGACATCAGTGTGTCGTTGATTTCTTTGATTGTTGCTACCTTGTGGTTTACCTCCCCCTGGTTGAGAGCCTTTCCAAGGACGTACTTGTCTTGAGATTTGTCTGCCTTGATTCTTACCTTCTTCAGGATTTTTCTTTTCTTTGAAAGTTCGCCTCCTGGCAAAGAGTGCTTTCTCCTCATCTTGGTCTGAGACTCTAACTTTTTGTTTGTTTAGAGCCTCTTCATCAGCCAACATATTTTTCAACTCATTGAGAGTTGGTTCTTTAGCCCATCCACATGTTGCTGCTATGATGGGATTGAATTCATGACGAAGCCCTCACACTATTATCCTTCTCATCCTTGTCTCGTCGACAGGATGAAGCGGGTCTAATTTTGTAATTTTCTCAGACAAAAATTTAACTTTGTCAAAGAACTTACTTACAGTCATGTCGCCTTGTGTGAGTGTCATCAACTCATTTTCGAGCCTCTGCAACTTAGAGTCATTCGCCTTTGCGAAACACTCTACTAATGTGTCCCATGCTTTTTTTGGAGTTTTTGCATCCTTAATTTTATCTAAATATCGTTTCTCTACTGTTAAGGCTAAGATAGATAAAGCCTTACTAGCATTCGAGTCCCACTTTTTGTACTCCGCTGCATTGTCCTTTGGAGGTGGCATTGCCTGGTTGTCGTCGATCATCTCCCATAAGCCTTGTCCTCTCAAGTAAAACTTGAGATGAATACTCCATTCACTGTAATTGTCGTCGTTGAGTTTCTCGATGGTATTAATAAACTCCGCCATTATGAGTTGGTGATTCCTCGTCTCGATCAACTGACTTCACAATCTTACACGAGCAAAGTCTCCACGTACCACGGATATTGGCTAGCCAATGTCGAGCACGGTCCCTGACCGTCTATTTCGACAGAGCCTCCTCGTAGCGTGATTCTCGATCGACGAACTTGAATACGGTCCCTGACAGTATCTACCTTAATTTTGACAGGTACACAACAACCTGGCTCTGATACCACTTTTTGAGAATTAAGGTGGCACAAGTAGTGAATCGAATTGCTAAACAAAAATTTATTACTCCACTAAACTCAACTCTTACTTACAAGCCACCTAGCACTCACACTTAGAGTGTATTTAACTTCTCACTAGATACTCTAGCACAAGAAACTCTCACTCTCTTATTCTCTCTTATTTGCTCACTCAATGGAGCACCTCACACTTACTTGCACTCTTCACTCTTTCTTGCACACAAGCTTCTCCTAAGCACTAGCCTATTTATAGGCTTGGCTCACCAACTTTGGCAAATTCTAGAACTCTCTAATTGCTTCTTACTTCAAGAGAATTCTAGATATTCTTTGAGTCAAAAATTGTTGCTCCAACTTTCTTGAGTGTTCTTCAACTTGCTTGAACCTTCTCCAACTTTCTTGAATATTCTAGAATTTTGTTGAATCTTCTAGAGAGTTATGGATGACTTTCTCAACACACAATACCATGAACTGCTAGAAGAACTAGTGATGAAATCCCCAGAACCACATAAACAATAAGAAGTAATCTTTTTCTTCTTCTGTGAGGAGAAAAGGTCTGGCACGGGGGAGCACTAAATTGAGAATCACCACAAAGTGCATCGTTGGACATGAAAGACTGACTTGTGAAGTTCTGGAAAGGACCTTTTCTAGGAATTTCTCCACTCAAGTGATTGAAGGAAACATTGAATTTCCTAAGGTATGGGAGAGCCTCCAACGACAGAGGAATTACACCGGTTAGCCTATTATAAGAGAAGTCCAAAGCTTCCAAGCTAAGAGTTTTGCCTAATGAATCCGGTATTGGCCCTTCTATCGCATTATGAGCAAAGGAAAGCTCAAGCAAGTTCTGTAGCGCGTCTATCGAGCTAGGAATACTTCCAGAGAAATTGTTCATTGACAAATCAATCCGGGTTATGACCTTAAGACCTCCAATTTCAGGAGGAAGATGACCACTGAACGAATTTGAGGACACATTTAACTCCAAAAGGTCTTTCAGCAACCACAAACTTGAAGGTAAACTAGAACTGAAATTGTTGGAATCAAGATAAATGTTCCTCAAATTACTAATGTTTCCGATGCAGGATGATAGCGATCCTGAAATGCGGTTCCCACTCAAATCTATTGCACCCAGGTTTTGCAAATTGCAGAAAATGCTTGGAAAAGAGCCTCTTATCTAGCTGTTTGCTAAGTACAATTCTTGAAGGTTTTGTAAACCTTCAAATGTTCTTGGAATGACTCCAGAGAAATCATTATATGATAAGCTAAGTTTTGAAATTTTACTAAGATTACCAATTTCTTCTGGAATATTGCCTCTACTTGTAGATTTATATGCAATGAATCTCCGGAGTGAGGCAGAGAAGTTACCTATGGAAGATGGCAAAATTCCATTCAAGGGATTCTCACTGATATCAAGTTGTGTTAAATTAACACAATTCGTTAACGAAGTGAGAAACTTCAATTCTGAAGATGAAGGTTCGATCGTAAAGTTGTTGTTCCCCAAGTTTAGGAAACTAAGAGAACGTAAATTTCCAAGCGAATTCGGTATTGGACCAGTGAAACTGTTGTGAGAAAGTTCTAACTTGGTAAGCTTTGAACAATTTGAGATCGCATCTAGGACATTTCCGCTGAAGTTATTGGTATAAAGGTAAAGTTCTTCAAGATTTGGTAACCCTTGGCCAATATTTGGAGGTAATTTACCTGAGAGTCTATTCCCGTCTGCTGAAAAGATTCGCAACGCTGAAATGTTAAAAATAGTTGCAGGAATAGAACCACTTAAGCCACTGTAATCAAATCCTGTCTGTTCCAGTCTTCGAAGATTACCAATCTCCATTGGTATTGAACCTGCAAAAAATAAAATTGTAAAATATGATACTTGAATCCTGGACCAAAATTTTATGTTTTTCCATGATGTTCTAAAAAGAATACAGAGGAAGCTGGGAAATCAATTGCAAATTTTGCAGTCATTGGCCATGAAAATTGGTTCAGCTCACGAAGCAGGATCCATACCTTCCAAGTTGTTAAAACCGAGAAACAGTGTTGTTAGCATTGTCAAGTTCCCGATTTCTCTTGGTATGGTTCCCCAGAATTTGCTATAGGATATTGAAAGAACTTGAAGCTGTGAATATTTCTGTAAACTTGGAGGGATTACGCCATCTAGATTGTTATAAGATAGATAAAGTCCTTGAAGCTTGGGAATATTATGGCAAATATCTCCTGGAAGTTTTCCAGATAAATTGTTCCTGCTTAATCCAATGTTTTCCAAAGATGAGATATTGAAGATACTCGAAGGAATAGAACCTGTAAGCAGATTTTCTTCCAGTCCCAGAAAGGTCAAGGAATGGAGATCACCAATTCCTTCAGGAATGGTCCCTTGTAGGAAATTCAGGTGTAATGTTAACTCATTGAGTTTTGAAATGCTGGAAATTGAAGATGGTAAGCTGCCTGAGAATTGGTTGTCGGAAAGGTACAAGAACTGCAGATTTGGTAAGGAACTAAAAAATGTAGGAACTGTACCACTAAAGTTGTTGCTACTTAAATCGAGCAGTTTCAGCCTGTGCAACTTCCCAAGCTCTTCTGGTAGATTTCCATGGAAGAAGTTGCTACTGATATCCAGGGAACGGAGAAAAGAGAGATTTCCCAGATGCGGAGGAATTCCCCCAGAGAGCCTCAAGTCAGAAATATCCAAGGTTACAACTCTGTGATGGCGCTGACCGCAAATGACACCAACCCACCTGCAGACAGAGTAATCTGCAGACCAGTTCTTCTCAAAGGCTTTGTTAGGACCGAAAGAAATATGAGATTTGAATGCAAGAAGAGCAGAATGGTCGATGCTAATGCTGGCCATAACGATACAGAGAAAGAAGACGAATGAAAGTGAAAATGAAATGCAAGTTCTACTGGTACCCATGGAAACGATGTTAATTACTAAGGAATACGCAGTCCCTGTTAATTGAACTCATTTATTTATAGATAGTGGAACTTTACTGAACAAGTTTGTCTCTGAGATTTCGTCTGCAATGAAAATTCAGTACCTGTAAAGGAAAACTTACTGCGCCAAAAACCCTGTGATACTGAAAGGCAGAAAAGGACGGCATAATAGTATTTGCATATTTTACCTGTGAGTTAATATAATTATTGTATAATTTTGTTGGAGACTTGTTCTTCTTGGATATTTCTTTTCTTTAAGATTTTATTTTTATTTTTATTATTATTTTAGAATTATGAATAGGTTGAAAATTTATTATGGGTGTTGGAGGGAGAAAGTTGAGAGAAATGAGTATAAAAGTTAAAGTTTAGAGTGAGAGAAATTTTGATAAATAAAAAGTGACTACGCAGCAATCAGTAAATTAATATGCCACAATAGTATGTGCCACTATTTTTTAACCAAAATATAAAACTAATTTTTAAATATTGAGTAGTTTGAAAAGTTTTTTTATTATTATTTAAACTCAATCTTGAAAGTTTTACAAATAATATAGTAAATTTTGATCAATATCAACTTTTATAAAATTACCAATTTTGTCGGATTTATGACAACAACTTATGGTCACGTATGGGCACACTGACAGGAAAATAGATTTATAAACACACAATCACTGAGGACGTCAGAACTCTCCTCAACCCTCTGTCAATGAATATACCATCAATCAGTGAATAACTTAAATAATTGTTAAATTACTATTCAACCATCCATCCCTATGATCAGATTACGGTACTGAATGTACTTTTGGTATACACGTGCGGGCTGCACTCTTGGCCCATGGGCTTTTTTTTATCCAATGGTTGGGAAGGGCATATTGAGATTAAAAAAAATTCCAATTCCTACTCAAAGCTCAAGTTGGTTCAGAATGTAAATTTGAATTCAAGTTTATATATCAAAATCTGACTTTCTCTCTCCCCTCTCTATCAAATTTTCTAATTCTCTTTCTCTCTCTTTCTCTTCTTTCTCTCTCTTTCTCTTCTTTCAGTCTCCTTTTGATCTTCTCTCTGCAATTGTTCAAAAATATGCTACAGAAATTCAAGACAAATGAGTTTGCTATGGATAGACAGCAATAAGGCAAAAATTGAAGTCTATGAATGATTCCAAAACTTGTGAAGATTTGAAGTCAATATGAAATCTTGAATTCGAAGGAAAAAAAAGCAGATGTATCTTTCATATTTATTAAAGAATACAAGTTTTCATGTTTCTAAAGTAAGATATACTTTTGGTATTTATTTGGTTTTGACCTTTCTTTGTTTTGGTAAGTCTAGTTTTTTATCCTTTTGATTGAGTAAAGATCTTTTCGTAATTGGTGTTTGTAGGTTTGGAAACGAATTGTTGATCCTGAGAAATGAAGAGCTTTTAAAGATGAACGTTATTCCTTCTCTTGGTTGGATTACAGTGGTTGTATATATGGGTTATGTGCTTGAGTTGATTTCAAATTTGCATGAAACAAGTATTTATATTCGAGCAGTTAATAATTATTCATTTACTAGTAAATAATTACTTAAGACAATGCGAACTGCAAGAATTGGTTGTAGGTTTCTTTGTGTTGACTCTTATAGCTAGAAGAACAATTTTGATGGTGGAATATTTCGGTGGTGGATCTTTTATTGTTATTTTAAAATACTAATATCTATTTTGACTTCTCTTGTAATGATTTTAACTGTTTTAAGTAGTGATTTTTATTGTTTTGAATATTAATATTTAAAAGAGAAAATTTTGTATTGTGAATAATTATTCCTACATCTACGAATAATTATTCACCACTATAACAATCCATAATGGATGTAAATACTAATATTTTGTTGTATAATAATTACTTTGTGATCTTTTCGTACTCTACGTTAAATACTAATTCACAAATTATGTGGTCCATAATTGTTCAAACTTCTTAGAATAATTATTTAAGACTGAAAACAAAATTGATGTAAATATTAATAGTTTGATGCAAACTATTAACATTTTGACATATAATAATAATCTCCTGATTTTTTTAAACTTCATGGCGAATAATTAATTCACAAATTTTTGAATAATAACTTTATAATTTTTTCAAATACTTAAATAATTCAAGAGAGAAAAATTGTGTAGTGAATAATTTTTCAAACATCTATGACATTACACAGTTGATGTAAATATTAACATTTTTCTATATAATAATAACCTTGTGATTTTTTGAAACTCCACTTTACATGCTTATTCACAAATTTTTCAATATTTATTTTTTATCTTCAAACTCAAGATTTCATATTGACTCCAAATCTTTGGTAAGTTTTAGAATCATTCTTAGACTTTGATTTCAACCTCGGTGTTGTCTATCCATAGTAAACCCATTTGTCTTGCATTTTTGTAGCATATTTTTGAACAATTGTAGAGAGACAACTGATAGGAGAGTGAAAGAAGAGAAAGAGAGAGAAAGATAATCAAAAAATTTGATAGAGAGGGGAGACAGAAAGTCAGATTTTGATATATAAACTTGAATTCAAATTCACATTTTGAACTGATTTGAGTTTTGAGCCTTCAACTTGTGTCTTGTGTTGAAAATATTCCTTACCCTGCACATATCCTATTTCATGCATATATAAATATACCTTATAGACCAACGTTAGGACAAATTGTACTATTACAATAAATATTCGCCGCTCGCATTTAAAAAATAATGTAAATGTAGTAATAATTTGAACATAATTTATTTTTTATATTAATTATAGTGGAAGCAAATTTAAATTTAATACAAATAATTTAATTTAAATATAATTAAAGAAGGAAAATTTAAATATGATTAAATATAAATAATGTTACTTGAACTTAGTTAAATATTTAAATTATCAAGGTATATTACTTAATTTAATTTGATTATTATCTAAAAAAATTATTCATGTTATACCAATTGTTGCATACAGGGCCATCACTTTGCACAAATAGATCAAACAAGTTATATATCAATCCAAATTTAGAATTCGCTATCATCATTAGACAATGATGAGTTGTATATGTGTATAGATTCACTCATTATGCTTTACTGTTTCTTTTTACGTATGTTTTTTTGCATTTAGGTATGATCAAAATTGTTGTGCAAAGACACTTGCAACTTGGATGAAGAGAACTTATTTTTCTACTACACAATTGTTATTGATCTCGAATGCTAAAAGAATACGGATATCAGATTATCAAGTACTATCACATGTAATGAACTGTTACAAATGAACAAGATAATTAAATATGACTTTTAAATGTTGTTCTTTTATGGAGAGCAAGTGTATACATATAATCAAATTGTCGAATATTCATAAGATGTATACATATAATCAAGCAAGTTAAACCTGATAAGATGTTGATCATATTAAGGCTGTTGTTCGGTATATTAGGTAGTCACCAAGTAGGCTGAAAAGGTTTAAGGAATGTGTTGAAATGGAGAAATTGGAGAGTAAGAGGTTATTGTGCTTAGACATTCCTACTAGATGGAATTCAACGTATTTAATGTTAGACACTACCTTGAGTCTTATGAAGGCTTTCGAAAGGCTTAAAGAAGGAGATCTACACTTTAGTTTTGATTTGACTCATGAGGATGGTAGTGGGTTGCCTAGTAAGGAGGATTTGGGTAATATCTCACGATTTGTGAAGTTTCTGTCACACTTTTATGATTTTACATTGCGGGTTTCGGGTTCATTATATGTAACTTCTAATCTAGTTCTCCATGAACTTAGTGATGTAGTAAAATTATTGAGAGCATGGCAAGACAGTGATGATGTTGAGTTGAGTGAAATGGCAATGAGAATTGAAAGACCTAAGAGGGGGGTGAATTAGGTCTTTGGCCAATTATCAAAAATCTTTTCTCGTTTTGCAAATCCTTTGCCTTAATGAAAACTCTTCTTTAAATTTACAAACTTCAAGTTTATATGTGATTTGATGGTTAAGACAAGATTATCAAGCTATAAGACCACAACCAATCAATCAACAATTATTAACAAATAATAATAACACAAGTATGTAAACAAGTAAAGCTATAAAGAAATGAACACACGATTTATAGTGGTTTGATCTCTCTAAGATCTACATCCACTACCTTGAGTCCACACTCAAGGATTTCAACCAATTCACTATATGCTCAATTTAGGTAATTACACAAGAGGCTCACCCAACAAGGGTTTTATACCAACAACCTCCTTTGCAGTCCTACAAACAAGGCTCACCCTTCCACAAGGATTTTATATCTAAAGACAACCTAAAGACCAATCTAATCCAAGGCTCACCCACACACGGGTTTTACACCACAACCTTGATTAATCTAGTCTATGGCTCACCCTTACCAAAAGGATTTTACGTCACAAGATAACCTTGTATAAATTACAACAATAATGTAAAGATAGAGTTTGGATGTTACCAACACTTCTTGGTGGATGAATACAATTGCTAGCACCACTTCACTTCTTGCCTTTGGAATCTTGAATTTTAACCTTTGAGCACAAGGCAATTTGAGAGCTTTTCAAATAATTTTGATGTAAAACAAGTTAGAGCTTGAAGGATTTTGAATGTTCAAAAGTTCTACTAAAAATCTGGAGCTCATGTCTTTTATAGATTTGAAAAATTAGTTTTAACAGTCATAAAACAGTTAGTTTCAGAAAATTCGGACGACCGAATTTTTTATCCGAATTTTTTGGACGTCCGAACTTTTACCTCCACGTCCGAACTTCTTTGGGAAAATACTGTTTACGTGAACAGTGTTGTTGTTCACACAGCGAAAATTCGGACGACCGAATTTTCATCCAACGTCCGAACTTGCGTCTGAATTTCTTTGGAAAAATAGTGGCACTGTTCATTGTAAAGTGTAATGTTCACGTACTGTTTATTGAACAATAGTTACTGTTCACAATATTGTTTAAAATTTGAACGACCGAATTTTTCCAAGTGCGTCCAAACGTGCGTCCGAATTTCTCTGGAAAAATAGTCAGTAATGTTCATGTGAACAGTATTACTGTTCACAATGCAGAAAAAATTCAGACGACCGAATTTTTTCTTATGTATCCGAATTTTGCGTCCGAACTTTTTAAACTTTGTCAAAATATATTCAAATCAATTCAAACAAGTTGAAAAACCTTCTAGCCTAAAAAATAAGTCATTAAAGACCTTTTAAGTGCAAAAACTATTGATGAAAAACTTGATAATTTATGTAAGTTCAAAACCATTGAAACCATTTAAATTAAGTTTTGTGCTCTCAATTGCAACTCATAGATTCCAAGGCTTAAGAGTGTAGGGTTTACAAATTTTACTGATTAAGCACATGTAACCTACACTTCATTTCTTCAAAGCCTTCAATCATCTTGAACAAACTCTTGAATCTTCAATCACTTTGACATATTGGAGTTGTTCTTGCATTATGGCTTCAAGGCAATGAAACTTCATACTTCTTAATCCACAAATCCTATCACACAACATACAACATATTAATCCTTATCAATATTTGTCATTAATCAAAATTAATCATAACTACATGATTTGCCCTTAGGGCTAACAAGAATGAAAATGAAGTATGACAAGTATTGGGGGAATAATGAAAAGTTGAACCTCATTATTTTTTATGCAGTGATTCTTGATCCTCGTTTCATATTACATTATGTTGAATGGGTAGTTAGTAGAATGTATCCCAAGAATAGTGATGTTGTTATCAAGGTAAAAGAAGGGATGTATGCATTATTTGAGGATTACAAGAAATGAGAAGAAAGTCAAGTTCTCGGTGCACCATGTGGACCGGCTTTGAGTAGTTCAACTTTAAATGAGCCAAACAAAGAACTAAGTGGACCGGCTTTGAAGAGGAGAAATTTGGATTTGGACACTAGAAGAGAGTATGATATTTTCATCAATGAGGTTTGAAGTTTTGATAATAAACAGTTGGATAAGTACAGTGGAGAAGAAAGAGAAAGAGATAAAGATGGATTTGAAATTTTGAAGTGGTGGAAGTTGAATGTCCCTAGATTTCCTATACTTTCTCAGATGGCTCGGGATATTCTTGCCATTCCTGTTTCCACAGTTGCCTCCGAATCAACTTTTAGTATGGGAGAGCATGCTCTTGACACATTTAGGAGTTCTTTAACTCCTAGGATGGTACAATGCCTCATGTGTGCCAAGGATTGGATGAGGAATGAAACCTATCCCGTTGCTATTGAAGAGGATATTAACACTCTTGAAAAAATAGATTCTAGTAATTTTCTTTAATTTCTTTTCGGTATATATTATCTTATACTATTTTTTTTTTTGGAAGACTAATTGCCTTCTTCTTTGTTTAATTTCACAGAACTTACAGATTTGGGTCATGAATCAACCATTTTGGACCTGTGATATTCTTCTGGTATGTTTCACTTTTTCCTGGCTGGACATTTTTTCCTGGGACTGCCTTTCATTTTCTGGTTTTGCATTTGATTTCATGTTCTGGCTGAATTTCATTTTCTGCATAGGTCTTTGATTCTGGTTTCTGGGACTGCCTTTCATTTTCTTGTTTTGCATTTGATTTCATGTTCTGGCTGAATTTCATTTTCTGCATATGTCTTTGATTCTGGTTTCTGTGATTGCCTTTCATTTTCTGGTTTTGCATTTGACTTCATGTTCTGGCTGAATTTCATTTTCTGCATCTGTCTTTGATTCTGTTTTCTGGGATTGCCTTTCATTTTATTGTTCTACATTTGATTTCATTTTCTGTCTGAATTTGATTTTCTGCATCTGCCTTTCATTCTGTTTTTTGAGACTGCCTTTGATTTTCTTGTTCTGCATTTGATTTCATTAGCACGGCTGAATTTCATTTCTGCATCTGCCTTTCATTCTGTTTTTTGGGATTGTCTTTGATTTTCTTGTTCTGCATTTGATTTCATTAGCATGGCTGAATTTCATTTCTACATCTGCCTTTGATTCTGTTTTCTAGTTCTATCATTCCTTTCATTTTTTGCTTCTGCCAATAGGCTGCAGTTTTTTGTTGCCTTGCTTCATTATTATTGAAACTGGATTCTATAGGATGACATGCATTATTGCATTTAGTGACACTGTCATTATTTCTAAGTTTTAGCATGATACAGTTGGATATTATGATGATGATATATCTGACTTGCATCTTCTCACTATTGGTAGTCATCTAATTTAAAATTTTCTTGCTTTTATGGCAGTTGTACGATCTACTTGGTATTATTGAGGGTGGATGATGTATGCGGTTTAAACACTCCTGTTCAGGCAAGGAGGATTATGCATTTGAGAGGTGTAATGGCTCCTCCACTAATATCTCTATCCTTTTGTACTAGTTGAAGTGTAGTCTACTAAGAAAACTTGAAATTGAAATTTGAAATTAGAGAAGAATGTGGACTGTAAAACATTATTTCTTTCATATGTAGTTAGCTTTTTCAATTCTAATTTGTAAGAAAAAAAAAATTTTACCTCTCTGAATTTTGGTTTTTTGTTCAAACCGAACCGAACTGAAATTTATAATTCGGTTCGGTACGGTTCAATTGGTGTCAATAATTCGGTTCGGTTTGGTTTCCTTTTCAGTTGAACTTTTTGCGCTCTGATATCAGTTTGTAGGGATACAGAGTGCGGAAGCGAGATACATTCAACCAAAGATTATGAGAAATTAATAATGACAGTAAGAATGACACTCAAATTTTTAGATGGAAAAATCCTCCGTAAATGGAGGTAAAAAACCACCAGCGAGAGAGCCAAAACTTTCACTATAAATTAGTGAAAAATACAAAATATTTTCTTTGAACTAACAAAATAAATAGTCCAAAATAATAATTCTCTACGGAAGAAAAATAATCAAAAGAAGTAGAGAATGAAAGAAGGAGAAAATATTAGAGAACTTTTGTATGTACTCGTTTTTGTACATTTTGTTGAGGTGCAGGAGTGCCTATTTATAGGCAACTCCAGCACCTCAAGTAAATTTTCTAGCTGCAAAGTTTGACAAGGAAAGTTGAGCAGCCCTTGAACCACAATGTTTGACAAGAAGAAATATGAAGTAGCCACAAGCAACTTGATAGAAATTTTTAGCTGCTTTCTTTTGACAAAGAGCAGCCGCATTTGTTAACCAGCAAACAAAATGTGAGCAGCTCCCACAAATCCTATATAACAATAGAGTGATTTTGAATTAAGAAGTAAAGACATTATTGAATAAAATTTAATGTCCTTGTGCTAAAATTTTACTCGACGATAGGTCTAAAATATGTTGAATAAAACACTATTAAACTTGCAAATTACTATTATAAGAAAGCAACACTTAAGACAAGTAACCGTTACACTAACTCTATTTTGAACTCCACCAGTAACAAGCAAGTAGTAACAAAGATTTTTAATAAAAAAAAAACATTTGCTTGTTTTTTGAGCGATATATAATGAGATGATCAATTCTAGACTGTTGCTTGTTTTTTACTACTTACCATTCAACATAAAACAAAACATTTGTTTAAAATTTCAAGGTGAACTTAGAAAAGATTTGTTTTATATATACGATTACTTGTTTCAAAGTTGCTTTCCAGAAAAACATCTCAACTCCTGAAAAATAAATTAAAAAAATTTAGTGTAAGAACTCTACATCTACAACAAATTAAAGAAGTAATATCATATTTTGCTTCAATTTTAGATTGCATTTTCTTTGTAGATAACTCAAGAAATTTGATTGGATTCAATATCCCCATGAAGAAGAGTCAGCTTTTCAAGGTTCTTCAACTACTGCATCAGTAAGTAACAAAAAGGGAGATGAGATCTTGTCCACTCCGAAAGAATAAATCACTTCTATGCTTCTATCTTCCATACTGAAAATTCCCATGTCGTGACCTCCATAGCAATCATGCAATTCGTCGATTCGATCCCAATAATCATCATTAAAGTATATTGAATTCTTCCTACATCTTGCACTTAAATCCTCTGCGTTGATTGAAACTGATTGATTTCCGCACAGAAACAGCACCTGATTGCCTTAGCTTTTTGCCTGAACCCATATTTTGGCATCTGAATCTAATTTGTACACAAAAAAATTTCTAGGTCATATAGGGGCATATTAGGTTATCCTCTTCAATAAGTTCGTCTTATGTACGAAGAACGCCAGGCAGATCGACAAAGTTACCGATCCATCTCCCGACAAGCAATACACTACCTTAATATGCACTTGGCATATAAGGAAAAATGCCCAAAAGAACCTAACGCAATTTTTTACCTCACAATTTGCGATAAGCTCTATTACTTAATGTATGATATCGGCGATGAGAAGGAGTTTGGCTTTGTGTTGAATAAGATACTCGAGGAATGTTTCCAGAATGGTTGCCATATATGGTTAGAGAGGATCTATGAATTTCGTCATCAATGGTCATCGACATGGGTTAAGCAACATTTCACTGCAGGAATAGTGTCTACTTAGCTAAATGAGTCTTGTAACAGGGTAATTCGAGGGTATCCAATCAGATCACAACCTTGTTCAATTCTTTGACCACTTTAACCAAATGGTCGAGAGTAGGAGAAAGGCAGAAAAGATCCAAGATTTTCAAGCCAATGATTAGTGAACTGAATAATTGTTCAATGTGCTCTGTATAATTGTTCAAATACAACATCATAATTATGCATATGACCCTGAATAATTATTCTGACAATATTCAAGTTACCCAACAATAGCATTCTATGCAGCCTATTAGCGAGATGTGCAGCAAAGCAGTATACCCCCAACATGTTCGATATGTTCCAGGAACAGTATCACCTAACATTCGAGTACATCATTCAAGTATGTGAAATGGGTGATGTCTACAATAGTATGTTTAAGTACCACATGTATGAGTGCGAAAATGATGCTACACCACCGAAGCTAGGCGAACAAATCTTACACGTTGATCCAGGTAAGATGGTTCTAGAATGCCCCGGCTATTTGTTTGAAACACTGGGGATCCTTTCCCGGCATGTCCTTAAAGTCATGGAAGTGCTCGACTCTCTTGGTAACTACAACATGAGGACATAGCCACCCCACTGTGTTTTGCAAAAGTGGGCTAAGAATGTGAAGTGTGCCTTCCAATTTCCAAATCTTTGGTTGATGGTAAGCAACCAACTGAATATGGTGAGCGGTACTAGACGCTCACACATAAAATGGTTATGTTGGCTACAAATGTGTGCCTAGACAATCGCACTTATAATATGATTGACAACAAGTTAAATGAAATGTGCAAGTGGGCTCTATAGATGCTTGGCAGCAATCTTGGATATGATGGAACCCAACAATATGTTATTGTCAACAACTGTAAGTTAATAGTATTGATGGGCAACTTCAATATTGGTTCAATTATGTAGAGAATAATTATTATTGAATATACGAATAATTATTCATATATAAAGTAAAGAATAATTATTATTGAATGTATGAATAATTATTCAAATATCATGTAGCAGCTGACCAAGCACAATCTCCCGATGAAGGTCATCAGCCTACAATGACAATTAAGGCTCGACCGAATGTAAATCGCTCAAAGAAGATGTTGTGGAGCTTGATGGAAAAGACCCGATAGAAGAAAAAAGCAGCGATCAAAAGGCAACTTTCAAGCCAAAATGCATTAGAATCATGCATAAATGCAAAACAAATACTTGATCGACCGGATTCGGATGTCATTGCATTAGCCCTTATACTTTGAATTTATCAATGTGAGCTGTGTCAGATGTTGTTCCTTTAGCCCTTACATTCTTCAAACAACAAATTTTAGTTTGGTTCTTGTTTTCGATTTTCTTAGACGAGTGCTTTGGTCTTGAAACTTAATAATTGTTATATGCTACCTGAATAGTTATGCACAATCCATAAAATCAATAATTATTATATGCTACTTGAATAAATATTCACAATCTATCACTTAAAAGCAATTCGTAACTGAAAAACATCATAATACAAAAACTTGGCCAAAAAGGGAAGCGACTCAGTTAACAATTATGTCCTTTTCACTCTCTTTCCCTTCTCTTGGGGGAGAGAGACCGCTTCACTTGCACGTTCTGCAACTTGCCTATCTCCCTTCCACTGTAGGGTAGCGGCTAAGATCTAACAACAATCTTGTGTCTGGCTTCATTTATAAAGACTTGTTTCAACCACAGCGCGTAAAAATCCTGCGAGATGTGTCCCACCCAGTGCTCCATCATCAAGCACACAAACAACCCGCAGCAATTATCGTCTGGCTGCAAAGGTACCCTTGTTACATCCTAGACAAAGGCTCCAAAATCTACATTGGTCCCCCCTCCCAAACTCTCCAACATTCACTAAAATACCTTGTTAGGACTTCTCCAATTGGCCAATACACGTTATCAAACACTTCGGCGCAAGGCTTGCTATTTAAACATAGTAACCTTTTTGCACGTATGTCAATAGCAAACAGGAAGAAGTGCTCAGCCCAAATAATGGGAAAGAAATACTGCAGAGGCACAATCCGAATAGTTATTTTTTTGTAGAAAGTGTGTTGTGCATAATGATGATCCCAGACATGACTAATTATTATATGCAAGAAAGAATTTTGCAGAAAGTGTGTGGTACATAATTATGATCCCTGTAAGCCCTAAGGGCAAATCATGTAATTTTGATTCATGACAAATATTGATGAGAACTAATATGTTTATATTGTGTGATAGGATTTGAGAAGAAAGAAGTTTGAAGTCTCATTGCCTTCAAGAGGAAAAGCAAAGAACAACCTCAGTAAGCTATGAGTCTTTTGAGGTTTATTCAAAGATGAACTCAAGGCATTGAAGACTTGAAGTGTAGAGTAGGTATGATGATAGGTAATATCTATGTGAACTCTACACTTGTATGTCTTGGAGTCTATTGAATGCATAAGAGAGCATAAAATTGGTTTCTTAAGTTTAAAAGTTTGTTGAATGAATTCCTAGTAAATGTGGTTTTGTGTCCTAAAAGTTTTTAAGTAAACTTTTCATGATCAAATGAGTTTGATTTTGGTTTTCAAACTTATATTTGGCTAAATAAGTTATATATATATACCAAATGTATTTCAAATACTTGGAAGATTGATTTCAAATGATTTTACAAAGTTTGAACGCAATTCCATAAAATTCGGTCGTCCGAATTTGGTAGCAAAAGTTTGCTACTGTTCTTCCAGAGAAATTCGGAAGAAGATTCGGACGCATGAGAAAAAATTCGGTCGTCCGAATTTTGGTCCTCAGTATGGTCACTGTTCTTCCAGAGAAATTCGGAAGAAGATTTGGACGAAGCAGGAAGAATTCGAACGCAGAATTCGGTCGTCCGAATTTCCTGAAAATAGCCGTTAACTAGCCGTTTTATAGCTGTTTCAACTGATTTTCAAATTCTATAAAACCTATAAACGTGCAATCTTTTGCAAGTTCTGAATCCTTGAAAAATCTAAGCTTCCTAAAGTCTATTACAAACATTTCTCAAGCTCTCTTATGTCTTGTGCATTCAATTGATCAATCAAAAGACATCAAAGTGTGAAGGTACAACTTTGTGTAAATTCTACCAACAAGTGGTAACATCTACACACTCTTCTTTACTTATTCAATTGTATTGATCTACTAGCTCTAGCAAGATTATCTTGATAACATAAAACCCTTTAGATAAGGGTGATCCTTGAAGTTGTGATTCAAGGTTGTTTGAGATATAAAACCATAGGTTGGTGAGCCTTGTTTGTAAAATTACTAGAAGAGGTTATAAGTGTAAGACCATAGTGTGGTGAACCTCTCTTGTAATCTGTAAACTTGAGCACATAGTAGAGATTATTGAAATCCTTAAGTGTGGACTTAAGGTAGTGGAGGTAGATCTTGAGGATCGAACCACTATAAATTGCTTGTGTTCTTTTGTCTACATTTATTATATTGTTGTGCCATAAACTATTTTTTCTCTTATTCACTTAATTTGCAATAGGTCTACTCATTTATAAAGTTTGAATTTGCAAAAATTAGCCAAATACCTAATTCACCCCCCCTCTTAGGTATTTCAATTGGTATCAGAGCTAGAACTTCTTTGTGTGGTTTTACAACCTAGAAGGCAAAGATCCTATGGCTAATATTTCAAACCTACCTTACCTAGAAGGATCTTCTACAAACATACCTCCATTGTTTGATGGAACAAATTACACTTTTTGGAAGTCTAGAGTTAAAATATATATTTGTTCTATCAATTTTGATTTATGGAACATAATTGAGAAAGGTCCCTATGTCCCAATGAAAATGAGAGCAGATGGAGTAACCTCAGAACCCAAATCCACTGATGAATTTGATGAGCATGACTCAAGGAAACTGACACTAAATTATCAGGCTATGAATATATTAAGTTGTGCATTAGATGTTACTGAATATAATAGAGTTAGTGGATGTGATTCTGCTCATGATATGTGGAGATTACTTCAAATTACACATGAAGGTACTAATCAAGTTAAAGAATCTAAACTTGCTATGCTTGTTAGAGATTATGAATTATTTACTATGAAACAAGGTGAAAATATTAGTGATATGTTTACAAGGTTTACTAATATTTTCAATGGCTTGAAAGCTTATGGTAAAGGATATACTACGGGAGAACAAAACAGAAAGATTTTGGATGCTCTACCAAAATCTTGGCAGCCAAAGACGCTTGCTATTGAGGAGTCCAAAGATCTAAAAACTCTTCCTCTTGAAGAGCTTATTGGATCACTACTCACTCATGAAATGAAGATGAAACGGTTGAATGATAAGAAAGATGAGGAAAAGGGAAGAAAAGGAGTAGTTCTTAATGTCTCAAACAACTTGAGTGAACAAGAACAATCTTCAAGTGATGAAGAAGGAGGAAACAGTGGGGAAGAAGAAATTGCAATGGCAGTGAAGAAGTTCAAGAGATTCTACAAAAAGGAATTTCTCAAGAAAGGAAGAAGGCCAGTCAAGAAGAGTGGGCAATCTTCATCATATAAACCTCAATGCTTTGAATGCAAGAGTATAGAGCATCTTATTGTTGATCTGTCCCAAAGTGTTAGAGAAGGAAAGAGAAAGCAAAAACGAAAGAAATCGCCAAGAAAGGAAAAGGACTAGCTGGAACATGGGATCAACAAGAAAGTGAGGATGAAAGTGAAGGGGAAGGCCAACATATGCTTTATGGCCATTGATGATGAGGTACAATCTTCTCCTTCTATTTCAAATTTATGTGATGATGATATTGACTCTAGTGACTTAATTGTAGAATTGTATGAAGAACTGAAAAAGGCTTCAAGAAGAAATAAAGAAATGAAATCCAAAATTAATGATCTTTCAAATGAAAATTCAAAATTATGTATTGAAAATGATAGACATCTTGAGATCATTAATTCTCTTACCATTGAAAAGGATGTTTTGAATACTACCATACAACATGTATCCCTTGAAAACAAAAAGCTTTCTTCAAAAATTACTTCTCTTGAATCAATGCTGAAAGATCATGAGATTTTAAAAAGGAAAGTAAATGATCTTACTTTATGCATTGAGAGATTTACAAATGGAAGAGAAAATTTAAATAAATTACTTGGTTATCAAAGATCCTCATTTGTAAAGCATGGTCTCGGTTTTACACATCATTGTTTTGATCCAAAACCTAAATGGTTATTTGTTAATGAATATTCTCATTATAGGTCTCATACTTGTTGTACATATTGTGGTAAGCATGGACACAAAGTTTCTAAATGCTTTATAAAAAGAAAGATAGAAAATGGAGTGAAGACCATTTGGAGAGTTAAAGGAGCTATTACTAACCCTCTTGGACCCAAGAAGATATGGGTACCAAAAATCACTCTTTCCAATTTGGTATAGGTACAATTTGCCTCAAGATCAAGTGCCACTAAATGGTTTCTTGATAGTGGCTGCTCAAGGCACATGACTGGGAATGCATCACTTGTTAGTGAGCTTCAAGCTACAAGTGAAGGTTTTGTTACTTTTGGAGATAAGAAGAAAGGGAAAATACTTGGAATAGGTAACATTGGTAAAGGTTCCTTCCCTCTTACCAAGCAAGTTCTACTTATTGATGGTTTAAAGTATAATTTACTTAGCATTAGTCAATTATGTGACAATGGTTGCAAAGTAGAGTTTAAATGTGATACTTGTACCATTCTTGATAGTACAAGTAATAAAACTATTTTTGTAGCTAAAAGAGTAAGTAATGTATATGTGCTATATCTTGATGAACTTATCACTAATGATATTAAATGTCTTGCTATTCATGACAATGATGGATTTCTATGGCATAGAAGATTAGGACATGTAAGCATGGATTTGTTAAACAAACTTTCTATTCAAGAACTAGTTAGAGGATTACAAAAAATGCATTTTGATAAAACTCGTATTTGTGATGCTTGTCAATATGGAAAACAATCAAAAACATCTTTTAAACCAAAGAAAATGGTTTCTACCTCAAAACCTCTTGAACTAGTTCACATGGACTTATTTGGACCTATGAGGACTACTAGTCTTGGTGGTAAAAGATATGCTTATGTGATCGTTGATGATTTTTCCATATTTACATGGGTAATCTTTTTATCACAAAAAGATGAAACATTTTATGAATTTTCAAAACTTTTCAAGAAGGTTAAAATTTCTCTTAACTGCAACTTAATCTCTATTAGAAGTGATAATGGAAGAGAATTTTGCAACCAAGATTTTACTAAATTCTGTGATGAGTATGGTATTACTCATAATTTTTCAGCTGCCAAAACACCTTAACAAAATGGTGTTGTTGAGAGGAAAAACAGAACATTGCAAGAAATGGCTAGATCAATGCTTTGTGAAAATTCATTACCTAGATACTTTTGAAGTGAAGTCGTAAATACAGACATGCTATGTAATGAATAGAGTTTTACTAAGACCTTTTATAAGAAAAACACCTTTTGAACTTCTATTTGATAAAACTCCATCAATTGTCTATTTTAAAGTGTTTGGTTGTAATCGCTTTATTTTAAACACTAGTGACAATCTTGGTAAGTTTGATAGAAAATCGATGAAGGCATATTTCTAGGCTATTCATCAAATAAAAAAGGCATATAGAGTCTATAACAAAAGGACATTATGTGTTGAAGAAACTATTCATGTAACTTTTGATGAATCTAATATTTATCTCCAAAGAAGAAATGAAGATGATGCAGGGTTCCTCAATGGTTGAAAAATCAAACTCAACACCAAGTACCTACATTGGAAGATCATGCTAAAGAAGAGGAAATAATGGAGCAAGAACATGATGGTCAATCAAGCAACAATCAAGAACTTCCAAAGGATCTCACATATGCAAGAAGTCATCCTAAGGGAGCAAATCATTGGTGATGTCTCTCAAGGAGTCAAAACAAGACGGTACTTTATTGATAATTTTGCCCTTTTATCTCATATTGAACCTAAAAATATTGATGATGCATTGTGTGATAATTTCTGGATTATTGCTATGGAAGAAGAATTAAATCAGTTTGAGAGAAATAAAGTTTGGACTCTTGTTCCTAGACCTCATGATCATTCTGTTATTGGTACAAAATGGATATTTAGAAATAAATTAAATGAACTAGGAGAAGTTGTTAGAAATAAAGCTAGACTTGTTGCTCAAGGCTTCAATCAAGAAGAAGGTATTGATTATGATGAAACTTTTGCTCCAGTGGCCAGATTAGAGTCTATCAGAATACTCTTGGCATTTGGTTGTTTTAAAGACTTTAAACTATTTCAAATGGATGTCAAAAGTGCTTTTCTAAATGGTTTTATTGAAGAAGAAATTTATGTAGAACAACCTCCTGGCTTTATTCATGAAAAATTTCCAAATCATGTTTTCAAATTAACTAAAGCTCTAGGACTGAAACAAGCTCCAAGATCTTGGTATGAAAGATTAAGTGGTTTTCTTCTTTCAAAAGGTTTTACTAAAGGAAAAGTAGATACAACTCTTTTTATTAAAACATCCTCTAAAAATGATATTTTACTTGTACAAATCTATGTTGATGATATCATTTTTGGTGCTACTAATACTTCTCTTTGTGAAGAGTTAGCTAAAACTATGCAAAATGAATTTGAGATGAGCATGATGGGGGAACTTAGTTTCTTCCTTGGGCTGCAAATTAAGCAAACCAAGGATGAAGTATTCATCAATCAAGCAAAGTATACTAAGGAGCTATTGAAAAGGTTTGGAATGGATCAAGCAAAAGGGATAAGTACCCCAATGAGTTCATCAACTAAACTTGATAAAGATGAGAAAGGTAAGAGTATTGATGAAAAATTATATAGAGGTATGATCGGAAGCCTACTCTATCTCACAACTAGTAGACCAGATATTATGTTTGCTGTATGTTTATGTGCTAGATTCTAATCATGTCCTAAAGAATCTCATCTAATTTCTGTCAAACGAATTTTTCGTTACTCATGACTATGGCCTTTGGTTTTCAAAAACTTCATCTTTTGAACTTATTGGATATTCTTATGCGGATTATGCTGGTTGTAAAGTTGAACGTAAAAGCACAAGTGGTCATTGTCAATTTCTTGGTAGTTGTCTTGTATCTTGGTTTAGTAAAAAGCAAGCTTGTGTGTCTTTATCCACTGCAGAAGCTGAATACATAGCTGCAGGAAGTTGTTGTGTACAATTGTTATGGATGCAGCATACTTTACTTGATTATGGTCTTAAATTCAATTGTGTACCCATTTTATGTGATAATACTAGTGCCATTAACTTGAGCATTAATCCCATTCAACATTCTAGGACTAAGCATATAGAGATAAAACATCATTTCATCCGTGACCATGTGATTAAAAAGGATATATGCTTAGAATATATAAATACAAATGATCAAATTGCTGATATATTTACAAAGCCTTTGGCTGAGGAAAGGTTCAATCACCTAAGAAGATTCCTAGGAATTTCAAGATTCAATGATTAATGTGTGTATTGAAGTTTTGGTAAATGCAGAAACTTTTGATTCAAGATTCGGTTGCACTGCAAAAGATTCGGTCGACCGAATTTTCTGAGTGTCAAGAAACAGAAACTTTTGATCAAGAATTCGGACGCAGGTCAGAAAATTCGGTCTTCCGAATTTTCTAAACTGACGAAACAGAAACTTTTGCTTGAAAATTCGGACGCAGACCTGAAAAATCGGTCGACCGAATTTTACGGATGTAACCCTTTAAATGAAGATTAAACAATCTTCTCAACATTTCAACTTCCGAATTTCACATCCTTTTTAAAACCTCTCATACCCATTCACATCCGAATCAAAATCTCTTGAAAATCACACATTCTCATCCCGATTTTCCTTCATTTTTAAACTTCCAAGCCCTAATTTCTTACAGAAAACCAATCATTCTCTAAAGAAAACATCATGGTAAGAACAAAGAAGCCCAATGTTGAGAAAGGAAAAGGAAAGGCTAAGGAAGGAGATGGAGACCCAATCCTCAATCAGCCAAGAAGGATTCGCATTCCTCAAACACAATCTGGAGTTGACAGGTTTATCTCTATCAAATCTACTCATGAATTTGATGAATGGAATAAGAATAGTAGAAAAATCATTCCTGGATATAAGGTGGATTTTGATAAACTGTCAAACATGGATATTGTTCTATCTCATTTCAATGATATTGGTTGGAGTAGTTTGCTATTCATTGATGAAAAATTTTATCCTACTTTGATATATGAATTCTATGCGAACTTGAAAGAGGATAAAATTGAGATGACAGGGGATAATGTGATACAATGGTATTCATCTAGAGTATCACAAATGGACATTGAATTCAATGAAGGATTGATAAATAGAATTTGTGGAGTGGATGACGAGGGAGCTAGATATTATTCAGCATCCATGCATTGCTATGATCGTGAACTCTTCACACATGTTAGATTTGAAGATGCATTTACAAATGGAAGAGAGTTTAGAGCCATAAAGGAAAGGGAAATTAAGAATTTGGATGCTAGAGGTAGAGTTTTGCATCACATGGTGACTACAATGATTGTTCCTAATTTTGGACACAAGTCATCAGTTGGAAATATGCATATGGTAATCATGTTAGCCCTGCATGAGCATAGAAGAATGAACTTTGGGTATATAGCCTTGAAACATATGATTGCTGCCAGAAAAACAGTAACCAAGGCATTCCCATTTGGAAGATTATTAACCAGAATCTTCAAGCATTTTAAGATCAAACTTCCTGGAAGAGGGCAAGCCTTTAAGAGTGGTGAAATTTATACAAATGAAACTCTTAAGAGAATGCAACTAGTTCATGATGAGGACAATGTATGGAGGACAAAAAGAGCAACCCCTCCGAAAAGAATAGAAAGAGAGAGAATCATAGAAAGTGAAGAGGAAGAAGAAGAAGAGGATGAAGAGGAAACTCTTGCTAGGGAAATGAAAACAAAAAGAAACCATGACACCTCAAGTGAGGGGGAGCAACCTCCAACAAAAAGGAGGTTATTTGAAGACGAAACTGGAATTGGGTCAAGTGGTAAAGGAGTAACTAGAGGTGACACCATTATTGCCAAAGCTTTCCAAGAAGCCTTGAACAATCATGTCAAGGAAATGGAGAAAATGTATAAATTCTTTGAGTCATTTGCTCCAATGGTGCTTGGAAAATTAGATGGACTGGAAAATAGAGTAAAACACATTGAAGATATCCTTATGAAAAACACTCAAAGTGGTGAAGGACCCTCTAAGCCTCAAGATGAAAATGAGGAGGAAAGAGATAGAGAAGCAGAGAAAGAAGACAGTGAGGATAGCAGTAATGAAGAGGATGATCAGGGTGGAAATGATAAGACCACAGCAGAAGAAAAAGAACAAGAACATGCTCATGAAGATCTACCAGTGGCAGGAAGTCAAGTAGCTCAAGCTGCAATAGTATCTCCAGCAACACTCTCTTTCAGTCAAGGAAGAGTTAAGCACTTGGCAATCAAGAAAGGAGTGAGTCGAGCCTCCCCATCAACCTCATCATCACAAGACTAAGCTTTCTTTTCTAATCTCTTTACTGTATTTTGTTCAGTTCTCTAAGCATTTTGCTGCACTTTCTATTCTGAACTTGTTAAATATTTTGCTGGTTTTTATGTAATATGAAGCTCAATGATGAAATCCCAGTGATGAGAGCTTCTTTTTTATGCTTACTTGAACATCTCATTTTCATTGATCCCTTTAATTTTTTTTTATGATGACAAAAGGGGGAGAAAATCTGATGCAATATGATGCAATACATGTGAAACCTTAGTCATTATGTGAACTTAGTTTAATAAAATTCGGATGCAAGGTTTTAAGATTGGATGCATTCATATTTATGGTCAAAATTTTTTTTCTGTTTATCCAAATTGGTTCCAACCTGTCTTACTCTATTCCATTATGTTTGAACAACATTATGAAACCTTTATATCATTTCAAAAATTCAATTATATTGAATCTGTTACAGTTTGGACATGAGATTAAAAATTCGGATGCATGTGATTCAAAATTCGGACGCATGTGATTCAAAATTCGGATGCATGTTCTAAATTCGGATGCATCCATATTGTGTTGTCAAAATGTACTCTTTTGTTGTTCAAATTGATTCAAATATGTTTTAATCTCTTACTATATGTTTGAACAACCTTAGGAAAGCTTATTTACAAAATTTGGAGCTTTCATTTATCTTATTTTAAAGTTTGGACTTGATATGTCAAAATTCGGATGCATAGTATCTCTAGTCCAAATTTGTTGAAAAATGAGCACAATCTAAGGGGGAGCATTGATAAACTTTTAACAACCTTAAAACCTCTCTTAGAAGTTTTCTAAATGCTTAAATGCTATACCTTCTATTCTAGTTTAGTTGGAAGGAAGGAGGTTAATGGAGGTTGGTTGGGTCATAGGCTCATAATGAGCCTTGTGTATGTCAATATGCTAAATTGGTTGATTTCTATCATTGACATCAATACTTCTTTGTGCTAATCTGTTTAAATCCATCACATATTGCATCAAAGTTTGTCATCATCAAAAAGGGGGAGATTGTAAGCCCTAAGGGCAAATCATGTAATTTTGATTCATGACAAATATTGATGAGAACTAATATGTTTATATTGTGTGATAGGATTTGAGAAGAAAGAAGTTTGAAGTCTCATTGCCTTCAAGAGGAAGAGAAAAGAACAACCTCAGTAAGCTATGAGTCTTTTGAGGTTTATTCAAAGATGAACTCAAGGCATTGAAGACTTGAAGTGTAGAGTAGGTATGATGATAGGTAATATCTATGTGAACTCTACACTTGTATGTCTTGGAGTCTATTGAATGCATAAGAGAGCATAAAATTGGTTTCTTAAGTTTAAAAGTTTGTTGAATGAATTCCTAGTAAATGTGGTTTTGTGTCCTAAAAGTTTTTAAGTAAACTTTTAATGATCAAATGAGTTTGATTTTGGTTTTCAAACTTATATTTGGCTAAATAAGTTATCTATATATACCAAATTTATTTCAAATACTTGGAAGATTGATTTCAAATGATTTTACAAAGTTTGAACACAATTCCATAAAATTCGGTCGTCCAAATTTAGTAGCAAAAGTTTGCTACTGTTCTTCCAGAGAAATTCGGAAGAAGATTCGGACGCATGAGAAAAAATTCGGTAGTCCGAATTTTGGTCCTCGATATGGTCACTTGTTCTTCCCGGAGAAATTCGGAAGAAGATTCGGACGAAGCAGGGAAGAATTCGGTCGTCCAGAAAAAATTGGACGCAGAAACTTGGTCGTCCAAATTTCTTGAAAATAGCCGTTAACTAGCCGTTTTATAGCTGTTTCAACTGATTTTCAAATTCTATAAAAGCTATAAACGTGCAATCTTTTGCAAGTTCTGAATCCTTGAAAAATCTAAGCTTTCTAAAGTCTATTACAAACATTTCTCAAGCTCTCTTGTGTCTTGTGCATTCAATTGATCAATCAAAAGACATCAAAGTGTGAAGGTGCAACTTTGTGTAAATTCTACCAACAAGTGGTAACATCTACACACTCTTCTTTACTTATTCAATTGTATTGATCTACTAGCTCTAGCAAGGTTATCTTGATAACATAAAACCCTTTAGATAAGGGTGATCCTTGAAGTTGTGATTCAAGGTTGTTTGAGATATAAAACCATAGGTTGGTGAGCCTTGTTTGTAAAATTACTAGAAGAGGTTATAAGTGTAAAACCATAGTGTGGCGAACCTCTCTTGTAATCTGTAAACTTGAGCACATAGTAGAGATTATTGAAATCCTTAAGTGTGGACTTAAGGTAGTGGAGGTAGATCTTGAGGATCGAACCACTATAAATTGCTTGTGTTCTTTTGTCTACATTTATTATATTGTTGTGCCATAAACTGTTTTTTCTCTTATTCACTTAATTTGCAATAGGTCTACTCATTTATAAAGTTTGAATTTGCAAAAATTAGCCAAATACCTAATTCACCCCCCCCCCCCTCTTAGGTATTTCAATCCCAAACATGAATAATTATTATATGCAAGAAAGAATTTAGTAGACAGTGTTTTGTGCATAATTATGATCATGGACACGAATAATTATTATACACAATAAAGCATTTAGCAATAATTACCAGGGTGCATTCAGTTGGGACAAATGGTTTATCTAGAGGGAAATATGGAAGTCCATTGATAAGGGCAGCAATCGCCTTTGCCATGTCTTCAGGACTTTTGGCCACACCTGTTACAGCTTCGCTGACAGCAGTAGCCTGCACAATACATAGTGAGTGGAACTCAACTTAGGATGGTTGCTGGAAATGGAAACTAATGAAGGCAACACCCAGATGAAGTGCAAACAATAGATAAAAAAAAAAAAAAACCTATACTACAAGCAAAGCAAAACCTCCGCACGGTTCCGCTGGTGACTTGATCCCAGTTAATGAGATGGCAAAAAGCGTCAATTATCGAGTGATACATGTACTGATTATGCCTGTTACTTTCCATCTCTATTTCAGTAAGAGGTTGGATTTCATCATCAAGGACTAGCAAAGCGCTCCATTGGCGATCAATTGGCAATTTGAACAATTGTTATTTGCCTTTAAAATAATTGTTCAAACATATCAGAATAATTATTCAAAACCTATTAATCAACTTACTCTAATCCATCAGGGGGGTTTTTCGACAGAGAAATGTCCACAAGGGCCTGGTCATCACTGGTTAAAGAATTTGGGTCTCCTTTTGCTATCACATAGGGTGAACCAATCTTTGAACAGGCCTTGATAAACCTGCGGCTCTTAACAGACCTTTGTATTCCTTCTGCCGCTAGCTCATTCTCCCCTCCAGCACCCTTACTCGTAGAGCCCTAAACAATCAGGTACCGTTTGATTAAGCATCTCGCTTTGTTCATCAGCAGCTACAAGACAGATAGAATATTCATCAGCATATAATACATTTCTTTCTAAAAATAGATTTGAATAATTGCTATCGAAGGAGTTTGTGAACAAGTATTAACCTGCCAATATGGGCTCTGAACTCAACTGACACCCTCTTTCAATTAGAGCACAAATAGGGATGGTCGCCTCTTCCTGATTATCCAGAATTTGTACAAGAGGTTCAGCCTCTTCATAGCCTGTAATTATTGAGAAGTAGGGCTTGTTAGCAAAGCAATTGTTATGTGCATAATTATTCACTTTCATTTAAATAATTATTCACATCCGTAAGAATAATTGTTCATTTTATCAAAGATTGTTCACAAACCTTGAGTGTATGCCCTGGTGATATCCATCATTCCAAATTCGTTATCAAAGGCCTTGCTTGCCCTTGATTCCTCCTGCTCTATCTCCAGTCAAATATTTTCCTCTTGCGACAGAGGGACTACTGCTTCATCTGTGTTGGCCCTTGGCCTTCTTGAACGCATTTTCTGCTTTACAGCGAAGGCCACCATAATAAGCTACTCTTCAGCTTTAAGCTCCTCCAGCCTCCGATCAATCCTTCTCAACTTCCTCACATATGTCTGTCGTTTGGGGATCAAAAGCACTTTCTTTGAGGCCTTTTGTGAGTCAATTCTTTCTTCTTCATTAATTTCTAGGCTCCCTGCCCAGCAGGGCAACTCAGTGAACTCACCATCTGGTCTTCCTTGCACAACCTCAGCACACCGTACATGCATCAATGAATAATTATTATTCGAAAACAAGAATAGTTATACACAACATTCACAATCATCATTCAATCCACAATCATCAATAAATAATTATTATTCAAACACATGAATGATTATGCACAACATAAACAATAATTATATGAATGAATAATTATTATTCAAACACAAGAATAATCATTCAATCCACAATCATTATATCAATGAATAATTATTATTCAAACACAAGAATAATTATGCACAGTATCTACAATCATTATATCAATGAATAATTATTATTCAAACACAAGAATAATTATTCAGTCTCCCAGAATCAATACTCAAACCCTAAACCAATGCATCTACCAGTAAATGAATAATTATTCTATGCTTACTGAATAATTGTTCGTACCAACAAAAGTTGCATGTTGCCTTCTGGCCAAGAGAAAGGCTTTTTCCTGGTTTTCTTTACAAAAAATTCTACCCCTACATTCAAAAACTCGGGGATGTGTCTTGCCCAGTTTTACGTGCAGATTGTTTTTATATCCTTCAAATACCTTGCATAGGTTGTGAGGCTAATCTTCTAGGAGGTTTTTGGTACAAGCAATGTGCTTATTGCCAGTAGTATGTACAATTTGGCGAAGGTATGGCTATCACTCCAAAAATTTGACAGCTGATCCTCTATGATATCAACAGACATGTAGTTCTTAGCTGAAGGGTCTAACCCAAAATCGATTCCAAAATAAAAGCCATTCTTAGACGCTGGCTTTACTTTGTCTTCAAAGATTATTTCATTTGGTCCCGTCGGGAGCCCATATACTCTCCCAGCATCCTCCTCCATTATCTTCACCCTCCGCTCGCTATCAATCACAATGAATTTATTTTTCCAGTCGAACTGATTCAAAAGCATATGCATGACCAAATTATTTATTGTCTCTAGTCAGAGCTTTGTCAGACAATCAAAGCTAGCCTTCGTCGACGCTGCCAATCTCTGCTTGTGCTCTGGGTGCTTTTGGAGAGCCCGATTCGTGTTGACGATGTAGGTGGTTCTGCAATGGAATTGGAACCTCGCATCAGACATGTCTCACTATTTTTTAAGGCAAAAAGCTTGCTAAAGCTACTACTTTTTTGAGTTGTAGAGAGGCTGAGTTGTCGAGAGAGCAAGAGAGAGAGAGAGAGAGAGAGAAGATGAAGATGGAAATGGAAATGGAAATGGAAATGGAAATGAAACTGCCGCTGCATAATTATTTTGATGACTTCAAGCTGTCATTGCAGTTTCTTTGTTTTCGAATGCGACGGTTGACTGTAGATCATC
Source organism: Rauvolfia tetraphylla (assembly GCA_030512225.1). Taxonomy (NCBI): domain Eukaryota; kingdom Viridiplantae; phylum Streptophyta; class Magnoliopsida; order Gentianales; family Apocynaceae; genus Rauvolfia; species Rauvolfia tetraphylla. The sequence goes on along the minus strand of JAJQKT010000055.1, from coordinate 3,916,973 downwards.
ATTACACCTCACAAATTTGAATTTTTTCTATTTTTTTAGATTTTGCAGTTTTAATTTTTTGTTCCCAGATTGTCCTGGAGTGGTCCGAGCCATTGGATCAATTTTTGATTGATTAAATGGCCATCGTGGCTTTCTGCATGCGCAAATGAAAAGGCCATCTATACCATAGCCAACTCTTAATTATACATACTGCTTTGGTTAAAAAAAATTTAAAAGAAAGAAACTATTTGAATAGAGTTTTATCTTGAGTGAGACAAACTTGGGTAGGAATTAACTTTTGATTTATATTTTTTATCATGTCACATCTCAATTTAAGCTTATTTAAATAACTTTTGTTTCCCAAGTCAAATTTTATAACAAATTTTTAATTTTATTAGATCCAATTTTGTTTTTCACGAATCCGATTTTCTCTTTAGACTAGTAAATACAACACCCATTAGATTTGATTAAAAATCCGAATAGTTAAAATGATAATCATCCTTGTGTATCTCACTTTACTTTTCTTTTATTCTATTCATTAATGGGGCAACTTATAAACAAACTAGAAAGTAACAATTTCGACTTGTACTTGTGACGACATGTTAAAAAATTTTGAGACCAAATGTTCACTCCTCCAAATAAGAATTAAACTATATGGGTGAAACCCAAGTTAAAATTTGAATTAACCTTACCAAATAATGAGAATGTTTGGTACTCAAGCAAAACATAAAAATCAAAGAAAACTATATGATTTAAGACCATCATTACTGTTTACACCTTTTTTATTATATAGTTCAAAAATCAAATATTTTTTCACCTTTTTCTCTCTCTATCCCGCATCTTCACTCTTATTCTCTCTCTTTACTACCAAAAGGGCGGAACTCACTCAGAATTGGAAAATTTTAAATTTTTCAATTTGTTTAAATTTTTTATTTTAAAATCGAGAAAGTCTGATGCAATTATTTATCTAATTATATTGTATAATTTGATTTAATGTGTTGTTCATTAATTTTGGTGAAATTTTAGAGAGACTAAGAGAGAAGATGTTAGGTAGAGAGAAAATACTTAAAAATTGTTAGTTTTTTTCCAGTGTATAATTAAACTCAAAACTGTATATAGTAATAGCCTTTAAGAATAATCTCCTAGAGTTCCACATACCCCTAATCACTCTTATTTTAACTCTAAATTAAAAAAATATAAATGATAAACATATTATAGTTTTTCATGATATATAATGATTTTATATAATATTAATGTTCTTGTCTTTCAAACGTTGTATAAGATCTCTAAATTTTATACAGGATATTTATTTCATTCATTTTTCAAATTTTAATTGATTGTAACTAGATTATGATTTGAAATCCAACTATAAAATTTTAAAAAAACTAAAAATTTAAAAATAAGAACTGTATATTATTGATTTATTGTTTTTGAAAAATTAAAATAGAAAAAAGAAACAAAAAATAGAAAAAGTAGAAAAAGGGGGGGTGTTTTGCGAGTGGCGCTCCGCTTGGACGTGTTCATCATTGGCAGCACGTCAAATTATTGGAATTTCAAAAAAATAATAATAAAAATAAAAAAAAATGAAAGGTTAAATTGTCAATAATCTATATATATATATATATATATATATATATATATATATATATATATATATATATATATATATATATATATATATATATATTACCAAAACACTTTTACTCTCTCTCCTTCTCTAAAACTTCCAAGACCTTGATTTTATTTTCTAGAGTTTTTCAATTTTTAATTAAAACAATTTTCCTACCTTTTAACTCCAATTCCAACTCTAATACTATACAAACTCTTCTACTACTAAAAAAATCAAAGCCCACTTCTAATTCTAATACTATACAAATTATTCTACTACTATTGTAATTTGAAATGTATTTTTTAATTTAAATCAAAATCTTAATAACTTTTTACTATCTCCACATAATTTCGTCTACTGTTATTTTCTCCACAAACTTTTTTTTTTTTCATAAACTTTTCCTCATAAATTTTTTTATCGTCGATCCTCTTTTTTCAAATTAAAAAATAATATTTTAAAATTTTTTAAATACATGTTACTTTATTCTCTTCATTTTTCTCTTACACTTTAATATTTGACCTCTTAATTTAATAAATAGTATTATAAATTTAATTTTCTATTTCTGTTTTTGAAGAAATAATTTATTTTTTCTTGAGAAGCTTATCAATACTCATTGTATCTCTTATTGTTCAAAAGATTTTACGAATTAATTTTTTAGAAAATATTTTATTTTCTTTAATTTATTAAGAACTTCTTTGTGTACAAGTAAGATGTTTATGAATTTATTTATTTTTAAAAAAGAGTTTTTTTTTTTTTTTTGTTGAGAACCTTTTGGGATAGAGACCAAAATGGAAAGATTATTTCATGCTTCTTCCTTTAAAATGGAGAAAAATGTATGAGTGTTATACACATTATAAGCATAAGGCACATTTAGGATATTTTAATTTTTTTTCAAATAAGTATTTTATCTTTATTATTTTTAAATTTTAAAATATGTCTTAGAGGTTTCTTTAGTTAAATCCTGTTATTCCTTTTAGTTTATTTTTTCTTCTTCAAAATGAGTTAGTGTAATTCTTTTTAGGACTAATATTTTTTTTTTTTTGAAACTTTTTGAATTTTCTTATTATCAACAAGTCTTCAAGTTGTACATGACTTTCATATGTAGTTATTCATTTACTCTCTTTTTGTCAGCTTCTTTTACTTTTTAGTTTTATTTTTAACATCATTAATGCTTTTTCCTTTTACATCTTTCATGTATTTTCTTTTTTTGTTTTGACCGAATGATAGAATATATTTTATATTTTTAGTTATTTTAATAGAAAATTATTGAATTTTTGTTTTATTTAATAGATTTTGAAGATTCACATTTTTTTTTCATTTGTTTGAACGAAAGACTTTAGGAATATTTAACTATTTAGTTCTTAGTATATATTACACCAATTTGATCAATATCTATTACTATCTAATTTGATTCTTCATTTGTTATGTTTTAAGGATAAATGTGTCTAATTTACAGTTAAAACATTCCACACCATAATATGCATAACTTTGTAGTACATTAGACATGAAATGTAATAATTGATAGGTTTTATTTTTTTATTTTTGTCTTTATACCAAGTGAATATAAAAGAAAGAAATAATTTTGTAAAGTATATGAACACTATAGTTTTTTTGTGATGGATCAAGAACACGATTCTTTTTGAAAAAAGTTGAATAATGATCGAGAATATTTTTATTTTGAAAATCTTTCTTTGAGGTTTTTTAATTATAAAATACTAATTTTTTATTTTTTATGTTATTTATTTTTTAGGAATGGAGGGAGACAAGTAAGGGGAGAGGAATTTTAATTTTCACAATGATTTTATTACAAATATGTTCTAATTTTTTTAAAGAGTCAAAAATAAATAATTAAATGATAAAGAATTCTCTTTTTCTCTTATACATCACGGGAGGTAGAAGGTGAATACGATAGAATAATTGAAAAACAATATCGTAAAATTAATTTACTTTAAATATATAAAACAAAAGTATAACTTACAATGTATTTTTTATTTATTTCTTTTCATCTTAATTACTTATACTTAATCATTAGTACAAAATTTTTTAATTAAATACATAAATTTGCTTCATATTTTTTGTAATATCTCTAATAACTATTTATATAATAACACGTATTAATTTATCTTTATAGTACTTTTTTAAAAGAAAAATTAACTGTGTCACTAAAAAAAAAGGCATATTCATGGTCGTGCTATTAAATGTATTTTTTTAGTGATATTTAGAATAAATTTTTCTTTTTAAAAATCTATTCTCATTATACACTTATTTTTTTAAGAAGTAATGTATATCCCGTGCAAAAGTGTTTTGGAGGAGGAGAGAGAGTAAAAGTTACTCATAGTTGTGCTATTAAATATATATTTTTAGTGATATTTAGAACAAATTTCTCTTTTTAAAAATTTATTCTCATTATATACTTATTTTTTAAAAAAGTAATGTATATCCCATGCAAAAGTATTTTGGAGGAAGAGAGAGAATAAAAGTGTTTTTATTAATGTAAAATTTTTATTAATGTATTTCAATATCTATAAATGTATTAAAATCCATTTACATGTTAAAACAGCATGACAGTTGTTAGACTTACTCTATGGGGAGAATTTGCTTGTAATGAGGGGAAGCAACTATCAGTTGTAGTAAATGAAAACACAGTTCTATTGGCATGTGAGATCATAGTGAAAAATTATCAAGATATATTACTTAATTTAATTTGATTATTATCTTAAAAAAATTATTCATGTTATACCAACTGTTACATACAGGGCCATCACTTTACACAAATAAATCAAGCAGGTTATATATCAACTCAAATTTAGAATTTGCTAATATCATTACACGATGGTAAGTTTATATGTATAGATTCATTCATTATACTTTACTTTTTTCCTTTATGTATGCTTTTTTGCATTTATGTATGATGAAAATTGCTTTGCAAAGATACTTGCAGCTTGGATAAAGAGAGCTTATTTTTCTACTACACAATTGTTATTGATCTTGAATGCTAAAAGAATACGGATATCAGATTATCAAGCACTATCACAGGTAATAAGCTGTTGCAAATGAACAAGATAATTAAATATGACTTTTAATTGTTATTCTCTTTTTTTTCAGGAAAGGTACTTTTGCATAATTACTTATATAAATAGCATAGATATTGAAAATTTCTGGTATGACTCCAGCAACAATTGTGATAGTGTAATAGAGTGTGTTTATGGAGAGCAAGTGTGTACTGAATGCAATGATACAGTTGAAACAATATCAAGGTAACTAACTACTACTATATAGATAAGTTATTTTGTTACCTTTTATTGATTGTGCTCATTTTAAAAAATTTGAAGATATTGATTTTTCGTTCAATTGAAAGATTTTACTGGAAGTATGCATACCTTTCTAAAAGACAAAGATGTAGAGTTTGTTCTTCGTTGTCCAGCGAGTTATTTACGAGATCTACAATCAAAGGTATTTATCTATGTTGATGTGTATATATCTCTCAATATATAATTTATCAATTACAATATTAATTATAAATTTTACACAACATATGTATTATTGAGAGATTTTTATTTACATGACATTCAGAAAAATGGACACAAGTTAGTAGAAGACCATGTAAATTTCTGTATAGGCTTGCATTTACATTTGTGATGCGCGCACCTATATTCAAGGAAGATAAAAGTCTTTCGCTCTTAGTAACTTTTATCATTAAAATAAATTGGTGTGAAGAGTGTTTACATGTTTACAACTTCAAAAATGTGCAAAATTTCTTGCTACATTCAATTAGGTAATATTGTATTAAATTAAGATGCTAAGCAATTTGATATGCTTATAATTTCTTAAATATATAACTAAATTTTTTTTTACTAAATTTGCAGATGGTGATCTCTTTATTAAGACATTAGAAGAGTTATTAAACAAGTACTTCAACATCTTATCGGTTTAACTTGCTTAATTATATGTATACATCTTATGAATATTCGATATTCTAATTATTTATTTTATATTTTATTATTCATTATTAAAATAATTTGTGTAATAATTTTTTATTATAAATTATTTCTCCGTGTATAGCACGGGTTTTTTTGACTAGTATAAATATACCTTATAGACCAATGTTAGGACAAATTGTACTATTACAATAAATATTCACCGCTCGCATTGAAAAAATAATGTAAATGTAGTAATAATTTGAACATAATTAATTTTTTATATTAATTATAGTGGAAGCAAATTTAAATTTAATACAAATAATTTAATTTAAATATAATTAAAGAAGGAAAATTTAAATATGATTAAATATAAATAATGTTACATGATATTTAAATATTTATTTCTATTTAAAATAGAACTATTTTTAACAAAAATATAAATATAATTTAATGTAGATAAATATAATTATATATTCTTACAATTAAAATATGCTTATTAACTAAATCTAAATTACATTTATTTTATATATAATTGTGTTTTAACTAAAAATTAATATTATAGTATTATAACCAGTTATACAGATTTTAATAAAAAATACGCACCTGACATTATTGTCAAGATCCTTTCGTCTCAAATGATTCATAATCTGCTTCGATTGAACATGATATCTAGTCAATTGTTCCGTCGTAAGCAACTCAACCTCGGACATCCTCGACGTCAATGTGTGCCCCTTGATATATACTCCCAAGTCGTGGTTGTGCCTAGCATCATATACATCCAATGCCCATAAACCTGATCACAACTATGTACCTTTTATTTGAAATGGGCAATCACACTTTTTCGTTCCAATTGAGTCACTAGACTTGCTCTGTGTCACATCAGTAATATCTTCAGGGTATAGTATTTTCTTATCCCCTCGCTCCCAAATTAGTCAAGTATAGAGACAGCCACCTTCATCCTTCATTTTTGTTCCGGTAATTATTAAAAACTGTCTCGATTCAAGACCCCCCTATTTTTGGCCGATAACACTAATTCGTCTGGAGCCAAATAACTCGTCCATAGTAAAAATGGGATTACGATCTACTAATACTTTAGAAACTTGTTTCACATATACGTCTTTCTCCTCCTACACATGTAAGAACAATATATTACTATAGTACAATAATACGAATAATAGAATGGCAGAACAATAACATACTTACATTTATGTAACACAATAATAAGCATATAATTAATCAAATATTAACATCCTAAACATAATCAAATAGAAACTAAATTTATATACTATCGTAAATATTGAATTTATTTAAATGCTATGTATGAATAAGACTATTTAGTTACCAACATGATTAACATTCGTCAATTAACGTATTATTAACACTTAAATTAAATTTATTAAAGGAACATTACAAAAATAATTAATGTTAACATTGACATTAATATTAACGCTACTTCAACTAAGTTAGTGCATTAACATTAACACTGTATTCAAAGAACACTAACATAGCATTAGCATACACTTTAACAATTACAATTTTTTCTCTACTTTGCGTAGAACACATATATATTACTATATTATATGAAAATAATGTACTTATTAATATTATTAATTTGTTCAAAGGAATTAAATTTTTTAAAAAAAATAACAAGGGCACCATATCATTACCCACCCTGTCGCTAGCGGCAAGGACATGTTACAAGAGTCCCCGCCCTACTGGCTGGGGATTATTTGAGTGGCTTCCCAAATTCTTCTTGAGGAGTCACTATAAATGTAAAAATAATTCCATTTCAGTAGAGAAAAATATATTTTTACCTCAAGATCTCATGTGTTTGACTGAATTTCATCGCTCATTACTTTAATTTAACTTCAAAAGCTTTGAATCCTCAACAAATTATGGAGGTTACTATATACATTTTCTTTTTGGACTATATACAGTGCGAAAAAATTTCATTATTCACTATTCAATTTTAACAATTCTTAAGTTTATCTAAAGCTTTCGAAGTACCAAAACTCAAATCTGTCAATAACAACTACATTTTTTCAAAAATAAATATTAATTTATCAAACTATATTCAATTTTACGTCGTTTTACATATAAAAAACTTTAAAATTAACCTCAAAAAGGTCAATTTTAAAGATAAATATCAATCTGTGTAAGTTCTGCCAGTTGGTGGCGGATCCGCCAATAACTGGTGAAACTTGCACACGAGTTCCACCACTTTCTAGCGGAACTCAACAATACAATAGAGAGAGAGAGAGAGAGAGAGAGAGAGAGAGAGAGAGAAGAGATAGGGCAGAGAGAAAATATTTTGAAAAAATAAACATTTTTTGCACTGTATATAGTAAAAAAAATTATATATAAAAATGGCATAAATTATTTTCATTTTAGAGAGATATTTGAAAGTTCAAACGAAATATAATCGTACTATAATTAGTAAATTATTACACTGTAAATAACACGTTTCTTTTTTTTAAAAAAAAAAACCTGCAAACCTGCAATAGCAAGTTGCGATTTCCCCTGTGGCTGGCAGGGGGCTCAGCCACTTATGGCTGGAGCATAACTGAAAAATGAAAATGGTGACATTAGTCGTGTCAAAATAATTATTTTTTTGACAAGGTACTTTGAAAATATTCTTATTTAGTCAAACAAAATTATAGAAATAACTTTGTCAAGAAGCGATTGAATATATTGAAAAAGATCGTAAATCAACATATTAGACATTCTCCTCGAGATCAACATTTATTAATTTATTAGAATGGGAGCGTTTGATTTGAAAGTTAGACTTTCATGCGAGGTAAAAGAAAATAAAAGCAATAAATATATTAGAAAAAAGTGACATTTGCACTTATTTTAAAATTGCTAAAGTATTTGATCTGATAATAATAATAAATTTTAAAGGAAAAAGATCAATTTCCACCGACCGAATTATAATATTGTAATTAATATTATCAATAGTTACAAATGACTTTTTGATGAAAATTGACATAAATATAAGATGACAAATCAACAAATATTTTTATCATAAATTTCATATTATTGTAAAATTTGTTGAAAATTTGATATAAAAATTCTGTGAAGGAAAAAAATACACTACACTTTAAGTAATTATTATTTCATACTATCGTAAAATTTGTTGAAAAATTGATATAAAAATTCTGTGAAGAAAAAAAATACACTACACTTTGAGTAATTATTACTCTCCTTAATAAGATAATCTTTTAAAATTTCTTAACTGACGCATTCTAATTTTTTTTACCAATTTTTCAAATATTGTTGTTGTTAATGTTTTAGTTAATAGATCTACTAGAGTATCACATAGTCAAATTTGTTGCATATTAATTTCACTGTTCTTCTGGAGTTCATGAGTAAAAAAAAAAAATTTAGTGAGCTATGCTTTACTCTATTTCTTTTAATATACATCTTTTTAGTTGATCTATACAAGTTACATTATCCTCATATAAAGGAGTTGGAATTCTTTCCCAAAGGATAATTCACAATTCTCTTCAATATAATATATAACATATCTCAACTATAAACATTCTCAACTTTCCTCATGAAAGGCTATAATTTTAGAATGATTAGATGAAGTAGCTACCATAAATTGTTTCGCAGAATACCATGAAATAGGTAAATACATAGCTAGTTTGAGAACGTGCTTTATGTAGATCAGATAAATATCCAACATCTGCATAACTAATTAACTTCAGGTGATTTTATTCAAGTAAAGTAATCTGAGATCTATGATATCTTAAAAATATCTAAAGACATGCTTAACACCATTCTAATGTCGTCTTGTGGAAGAAAAACTATATCTTGCTAATAAGTTCGTAGAAAATAATATATCATGTCATGTATAATTATCAAGATACCTTAGTGCATCAGTTGCACTAAGATAAGGTACTTCAGGAGCAAGTAGTTCTTCACCATCTTTGAGAGTTCTAAAGACATCTTTATTCACATCTAGTGATCGAACGACCATTGGAGTACTTAATAAATGTACTTTGTCTATGTAAAATCTTTTCAAGACTTTTGCCGCATATGTCAATTGGTGAATAAAATATCAATCTTCCAAATATTCAATATGTAGACCAAGACAAAACTTAGTCCTTCCAAAATCTTTTATCTCGAGTTCTTGTTTTAAATAATTCAATGTATCTTGGAGCTCTTCTAGAGTTTCAATAAAATTGATATCATCAACATATATTACAAGTATCACAAATCCTTAAATATACTTTTTAATGAAGATACATGGATATATTGGATCATTTTGGTATCCTGCTTTCAATAAACTTTCACTAAGACGGCTATACCACATGCATCCTGACTACTTTAAGCCATATAATGACTTTTGTAAATGAATAGAATAATTTTCATGACAAGCAGATTTACATGTGGGTATGTTGAATCCTTCTGGGATTTTCATATAAATGTCGTTAAGATTCCCATATTTATAAGTAGCCACTACATCCATTAAGCACATGTTAATTTTTCATTTACTGCCAGACTTACAAGATATCAGAATTGATTGTATCCACTATAGGTGAATATGTCTAGTATTATAGATACCTTGTATTTGCGAAAATTTTTGTGCAACTAGTCATGCCTTATATCTCATGGCTTCATTATTTTTATTTCGTTTTCGTACAAATATCCATTTATCGCCAATGGGTTTTACATTTTCAAGTGTTCAGACTAAAGTTCAAAAACTAAATGTTTTGAAAGTGGGTTTAATTCTAATTGAGTTGCATCTTTACATTTTAACCTATCATCTCTATGTCAATATTCTTCAACTGAAGTTGGTTCACTTTCCTCATTATCTTTCAAAATATCAAGTGCTACATTGTAAACAAATGAGTTATCAACAATCATTTCCATTCAATTTCAACTTCTACCAAAAGTTATATAATTAATGAAAATCTCTATATTATTTTTAGAATCTTGAATCTTTTCACTAGTTGTCTCTACGTCCTTTTTTTCAGATTCTTCAATATGATCTTCTTGAGCATTGGTCCTCTTTCTTTTGAGAATTTTTATCTTTTGTACCAGGAGGTCAAACCATGCTTTTGGCATGTTTCGATTCAATAGTTATAGATATTGGAATTTTGCTCTTTTGAGATTTCAACCCGAATAGGATCATCTATAGCTCGTAATGCAATTTTGTTACCCTTGTAGAGTCGGTAAAGGCATCTGGCAATTGATATGTTATCTTTTGTAAATGAATTATCTTTTGAACTTCAAGGTCTTTTAAGCTTTTGCGCAGATCTAGATGATTCGAATATGTTGTCCAAACAAACTCTTTTCCTGTGGGTTTAGTTGCTCTCCCTAACTTGGGGAACATGGACTCATCAAAATGCCAATCAATGAATCTTGCCTTAAATACAGCTTCCGTCATAGGCTAAAGATACTTTATTAGAGAGGGAGAGTCATATCCAACATATATCTCCAATCTCCTTTGGAGATAAATTTTAGTTCGCTGATTGGGTCTTATAAGAACACACATTGTACATCCAAAAATCCTCAAATGAGAGATATTTGGTGCAAGGCTAATTGCAAGGGGAAAAATTCATAATAACTTGATGGCCTAATACGCACAAGTATTACAACATGTAAAATTGCATGTCCCCATACCGATATTGGGAGATTTGATTTCATTAAGAGCAATATAGCAATTAATTGTAATCTCTTACTATATGACTCATCTAAACCATTTTGAGTGTGAACATATGCAACGGGATATTCAACAGTGATGCCAATTGACATGCAATAAGTATCAAAAATATGAGAACAATATTCAGCTGTATTATCTAAACGGATTCTTTTAATAAGGTGACTTGGAAATTCTTGTCTTAGGTGAATTATTTGGGCAAGTAATCTAGAAAACACCAGGTTGGGAGTTGATAATAAACAAATATGCGACCATCAGGTTGATATGTCAATTAACACCATAAAATATATAAACTGCCCACATGGTGGGTGAATAGGCTCTTATTTATCACCATAAATCCGTTCTAGAAATGAGGGAAATTCAACTCTCACTTTTGCTTGAGATTGTCTAATAACCAATTTTCCTTGAGAACAAGCAACACATGGAAATTTATTCAATACACTTTAGCCTTTCAATAGGTGGCCATGTATATTCTCAATTATTTTTCGAATCATAATTGATTTTGGGTGACCCATACGATCATGCCAAATGCGAAATATAGCAGGATCAATAAACTTATGGTTTACTAAATAATGCGCTTCAACATTATTAATCTGTACGTAATATATGCCAGAAGAAAGAGATCATAATCTCTCTAAGATAGATTTATTTTCTGAGACAGTTTGAGTAACAAAAAAATACTTAAAATTATTTTCCTCCATTATTTTAACATGATATCCATTTCGACAGATATCCTTAAAACTCAATATTTTTTTTTAGATTTCAAAGGAAATAATGTCTTATTGATGGAAATTATTATGCCTCCAGGCAATGAAATACTAGCTCTTCCAGAGCCTTCAATGAGTTTTACATTACTATTTATAGTGCAAAAATTTGTTTCTCTCATATTCAAATAAGAAAATATCTCTCGCTTTTAAATATATTGTGTGTAGTACAACTATCAACAAGACAAATATCCTCAATGATATTTTTAGGGTCATAATAAGGAATAAGAGCTATATGACTATTACAAAGGAAATTTGAAATAAATCACTAAATATTATTATAAAAAACATATAACTAAACATAAAACTTAACTAAAAAAAATTAAATAGAACTCTAATTTCTTTTGGACACTTCTATCACTAATCAAATGGTCAATCTTCTTTCTAGATGCTCAAAGAAGTCAGCCACATCTAGGTGAGTTACATCAACAATGGTATCATCAAGATTATTGTCATCACCACATTGGGAATGAAATTTTGGGATGTAAAGTTTATTTCAAGACTTTTACCCTTCTTCTTAATGGATGCATGATAAAGCTCAATAAAATGCTTTGTCATACGACAGGTACGTAACAAATCGCCTTGCTTGCCATATTGGTAGTATTTATTCTCAAGATCTTATGGATCCACTTCATTCTCTTTCCTTTCCTCATTATTTTTGGCACACTTCTGGTGGTTTTTGTTATTTTTCGCGCTTGACACTCTATTCTGATCACCATGACTACATGGATAATTTCTTTCATGGTCACGTTCATGTCCACGGCCTCAACCACGAGCATGACCATGATCTCTTCCAGGGCCATAACTATGGGTTCTAACTACATTCACTTCAAAGGGTGGAGTAGAACCTGGTACTCAAGCTTCAAAGTTTTTCATTAATAGCTTGTTGTTTTGCTTAGTCACAAAAAAGTAAGAAATTAATGCATTATATTTCTTAAAATCCTTTTTTTCGATATTATTGTTGTGGGACAATATTCGCGCAAGAAATGAAGAGAATATTTTCTCTAACATATCAACATCAGCAATATTCTTTTCGCATAATTTTAATCGAGAGGCAATTTTAAATATTGCAGAGTTATACTAACTTACATATTTAAAATCTTGTAGCCATAAGTGCACTCAATTATACTGCACTTTTGAGAGAATGACCATCTTCTGGTGGTCAAATCTTTTTTATTAAATCCTTCTAGAAAATAGGTGAATCTCTCATGGTAAGATATTCTACCTTTAGATCATCATGAAAATAATGACAGAGAAAGATCATGATTTTGTACAATTTTAATATGATGATGAATTATTTTCAACAATAATGTCTGCCAGACCTTTTACATCTAAATGAATTTGAGCATCTAGTGTCCATGATAGATAGTTATTTTCAAAAATATCAAGAGCAAAATTTCAAGTTTTGTAAGATTTAGCATGGAAATTTAAAGATAGAAAAATATCTCTTTTTTTGTCTTGAATAAATTTTATAAAATGGATGTTACAATTTTAATTATAACATTTAACATTTCATATTATATAACTTAAAAGAATTATCTCTTAAAATAATAAATATTCATAATATTTTATAATATATATAATATAATTCAAAGATTCACAACTTAGCAAAAATGCGCGGACGCTCTAGCTGGTCATCGTTTTTCTTCTTTTCCCACTAGAAGATGATAAATAGGTGAAAATGGATCACAAATGTTTTGACTTTTGCGCACATAGGAAGGACCTAAAAGCATTTGCTGAACAAAAATAATATAAAATGACTTAATTCTTCTCTAAGCCTCTTCAAGTCGTCGTGTTTCTTCTTTTCCCATTAGAAGCGGAGAAATAGGTGTGAATGTTGAAGCTGAGTATAACAAAGGATTTCTGCCAAAACGCTTTTCAAGATTAAAGTTCCAACACTTTTCTAGAAAAGTAACCGAAAGGATTTTTTCCTCTTCAGAAGCATTGCACGAAAATCAATTAGAAATTCGAGGTGAATATGAATAGTGGCATATAATAAGGCCCACCGTAAAATAGTGAAAAATTTTTCTATTTGAGTTTCAACAACCTTTAGAAGGTTGTCCAACATCTTTTAGATGAAACAGAATTATTTTTTCTATCTATTTTGTTTATGAAAGCTCCACAAATTTTTTTTAGTAGATTAATAATTAAGATAAATGTTATACCAACAAGAATTAGCCCAGGGCGGAGGAGTTTGATGTTTTTTAAGTAATATGTCAAGTTTAAAATTTCTTTATAGAAAAAAACTCTATTGGAATATCTTGAGTTTAGAATATGGTATATAAAACAAAACAAAAAAAAAAATTGTTGGCAGCTGAGTAGCCATTGCAAAGGTGACCTTATTTATTTGATTTTTCAATTGTATGTTAATAGTCCTACATGTGAGGTGACCTTATTTTGTACTCTTGTTATTAGTTTTTCTCCGGATTAATTTTTTTAATTTTAAAAAATGTTCCGCTCTTACGTCATTGCTAAGAGACGAAATTACTAAGTCTTTTTTTTTATATAACTAAGAACTGTAAAACGGAACTATGAGTGAATTAGTAAATTATATCTCTTTGTTGTAAATTTGTTGTAAATTAATCTAATGAAATTTTACTAAGTGATTTCAGAATAAATCTTGAAGAAATGATCATGTTCAAGTCACCCAATGTAACCAATGTAAGGTTGAGGACAATATTTTTTTTTGTTTTTAGTTAAATCTTAAATTCTTGTGTTAAGAATTGTAAGAGAGATAATGTAAACATTATGTCTTATGCCAATCGAAATTCTCTTCTCAAAAATAATTGTTTTTGAAAATTGCATTTGGTAGATCTTCAAAACCTTGGAACACAAAAAGTATTTTTGTAAATACTTCATAAAAGAAACAAGATATGCCTTTTCTTGTACTTGTGAAAAACGAGATTTACCCAAAATATTTATAGACCTTTTCATGGGTAATAACTAATTGGAAAGCTTGAATTTTGGTCTTGTGAAAATGAGAATTACCCTTAATATGGGAATGACCAATTGGAAGGTTGGTCTTGTAAAAAGGAGTTTTATCCAAAAGTTTTCAACACTTTCACATGAGCAACGATGGTTAGGGTTTTGATCTTGTAAAAAGAAGTTTTGACAAGAAAAAAAGGCTGCATCTTCACATGGGCTTGACAAAATGAACACTCTATCTTTGCAAAAAAAAAAAAAATTTGTGACAGTTCACGCAAGAAACAAAATTAAATTTTTTCTTGGAACTTCAAGTTGGCAAAAAAGACATCTTTTCACACTATCTCTTTTATCGTTTCATAGGCTTTGTATATCTTTTATGTATGAAAACTTCAGCACAAAAACTTGCTAAGAGACGATAGTTTCACAAGAGACAAGAGTTTCTCAAGAGTAGAGAGCACAAAGCTGAAAATAGTGAGAGAGGCTCATTTGGGTGGCAAAGAAGAACATGCAAAGTGTGAGCTAAAATTGAAAGCAACCAAAAACTTCAATCTTTTCATCTTCATGTTTTTAAGGTTCACAAATACTGGTTGTAAATTTGTGGCACATAAACCAAGGTGGTTCTTGGGTAGAAAATAATTACTAGATCTATTGAAAATCTATAGATAGTTGCTAGGTCTATTGAAAAACTGGTGGTGATAGTTACTAGATCTATTTGTAAAACTAGTGGGCATAACTTGAGAGTTTCTTAGTTATAAGATACTTAATGTTGTATAGTAAAAATACTTGAGATGGGATTCTCAACGAGTGAATGTAGACATGTTGCCGAAACACTATAAAAATCCTTGTGTCTTTCTTCATTCTTGCATTACTTAGCTATGGTTGTTTGCCTATTTCAATCTTTATTTGCTTACTATTTGGTACACATATTTTTAGGAAAAATGATCAAGTTCATAGTAAATCCACACAATGGAAAGATATGCTGGAATTGTTATTCACAAAAATTATCTTTCAAACAATTAACTTGATAACTCTGTGAAGCTATTTTTGTATTACAATGATCAAATGACTATCTAATTGTATGCATCCTCCAATATAATGGAAAGTTGCATACTGAATCCAACAAAACTCTCTTAAAATACTCAAGCTAATCTTACTATGAATTAGATCAATCTGAGAAAATTAGCTTGATACTCAGTCTGGACTTCAACTTTTGTTTTATCAGTTAGCTTGTAACACCTCGACCTTTGTATATTTAATTTCGTTTTAAATAGATCAATATTTTGATAAATTCCAATTCACGCTGCTTTTGGACATTGTTGGGACCTATAGAGATGGTAGGAGGAAATTTCGTTATACAATTCTTCGTCTTCCAATTGCTCAATTTATAGCCAATGGATTCTTTAAGCAGAAATTATGTAAGATAAAATTTTTATCTTACATAAATAAGGGAAGAATAAGATAGGGGTTTTAATGTAAAGAAATTGTAAATATATATATATATATATATATATATATATATATATATATATATATATATATTCTTAATTTCTTGGATATAACACTCTCACTTGGATGACTTTAACGTAAAAAATATATCTCATTAAAACTTTATTAGATAAAAAACCAATGAAAAACTATTTAGTGAAGAAAAAAGAGTATACTATTCTTTATGTTTACTCTTTCAATTGGCATAATCCTATAAGATCCTTGAACCGAAACATATCAATCTTATAAATCATCTTCTTAAAAGTTGTATTCGGTAATGTCTTAGTAAGCAAATTTGGAATTATCACATAAGTAAATTTGTTACACATCTATTTCATTCTTCTTTTGAAGTTCATAGGTAAAGAAGATTTAGAAGAAATATAATTCGTCATATCTCCTTTGATATATCCCCTTTTCAGTTGGGTTGTTCAAGTTGCATTATCCTCATATAAAATAGTAGGAATTTCTTTCTTGGAGGATAAATTTCTTTCTTGAACTACAATATTTTTTGTTAAGATAACCGTCGCTAAATTGCCACTGATGAGTGACATAATTCTAATTTACGAATTAAAATATTTTTATTATTTATAAAAAATTTGTCACTATTTGGTTACTAATTCCTCGTTACTTAATAAGGGATTAGCGACCAAATGTGGAATTTTCCAATTCCCGCTTCTTTCTTGTGCGGAAAATTGCTTAATTTTCAAATCAATATGTTTAAAACTTTCAAATTAGTAGTGGAATATTGAAATTTTGAATTCTCAACTTTTTTTTTGGGTTTGTGAGTAGGATGCATTGCTAATCCATAGCTAACTAGCTATGGATTTACGATGGGCTTTATTTTTTTGATATTTCCTTTAATAATTTTTTTGTCCCAAATTATGTGGGTGATGTAAATCTTTGAATAATTGCACTTCTTCACTATATTATATCTGTGTATCATAAATACTCATTTTGATTAAACATGGGTTCGTATTTAATATTGTACATCTATCATTCAAATATATATATATATATATATATATATATATATATATATATATATATATAACTTTTGGATAAGATATGTAATACTAGCATTCATATGTCATTCATATGTCAGGAGAAAATATGTAGTAGCTATGTATAGTATATATTAGTATAACATAACATATTATAACTTATATAGGATTCATTGTTCTTTGGTTTAATTACTATATAAGCAATTTGTAACATGGGTTATATGAAACATTTGTTTAATTACTTATTGATTATAAGTAATTTTTTCACATAAAAAATTATAGTAACACAAATTAAGTAACATTGGTTTAATTTTACAAATTATTAATAAATCTTCCTAGCTTACCCTCGCTAATCCCTCACAAATTTGTGAGGGATTAGCGACAGATACCCAATTTCAAAATTAAAAATATATATTTTTTAAATCCTCTAGCTAGCTGTCGCTAATCCCTCAAAAATTTACAAAGAATTATAAAAAAATTATTTTTAAAATTTAAAAATATTTTTTATTTTTTAACAAGCCGTCTCTAATCTTCTACAAGTGAAGAGGAAGAATAATGCACTGAAAAGGAAAATCTATGCCTACTGGCAAAAGAAGATGGCGAATGTAGCAAAGACAAGGAAAAAATGACAATCAGCTTGACCAGACCAAAGATGAGGTATATTTTTTTTGAGAATATAGCTTATGAGAAACTTGAAGATGTTTACAATGAACTTTACAAAGAATACTAAAATCTCAAAAAGAAATATGTGCAACTCAAGAAAGATTTCAAGTCATTGATATCTGAAAAAGATGTGCTATAGACAGAATGTTTTGAATTTAGCTTATCTGAAATTACTCAAGCTAGTCTTCCTGGTTCTTCTAAAAATATTTTTGGTTTGGTTTTTTGGTAAAACATGTAAGGAGTTAGATGAAGCATTTTCTGAGTTGAAAAACTTGAGAAAAGATCTTGTCATTTCAAATGATTTGAATACTAAATTTTGAAGAAAATGATATTTTACAAAAGAAAGTCGACTCATTGAAAAAAGATTTGACAAGGTTTACGAAAGGAAAAGAGAATCATGATTTGCTTCTTGGAAGTCCAAGATATTTGTTTAAAAATTTTGGATTAGGATATGATCCTTTATCTTCTTAGAGAGAATATTTACCTATCGTTGTAAATGCAACATCCACTAGTCACTCACCTATAATTTGTTTTGTTTGTGGTCATGAAGGACACAAAGCTAGCTTCTGCAGGAAGAAAAAGTCTCTAGCTAGAATGATCTAGATACCTAAAAGCTCTCAAGCTAAAGTACTTACTAACTAGAAAGGACCTAAGTCATTTTGGGCACCTAAAAAGAAATAATCTGTTTTACAGGCATGCCTCAAGAGTAAACTAATAAAAAATAGATGGTACATAGATAGTTAATGCTCTAGGTACATGAGTGGTGATCAAAAGAAGTTCACCAACTGAAACTGAAGGAAGCTAGAACTATTAGCTTTGGTGATAACAGCAAAGGTAAAATCATAAAAATTGAAAAAGTTGGAACTTATCCTTACATTGAAGATGGTTCTTTAGTGCATGGCCTAAAACATAATCGATTGAGTGTAGTTAATTATGTGACAAGAACATGTAAGCCATCTTTGAACCATCTTATTGTGAAGTTGTGTGAATGCATAATGATAGCATAGTCTTTACTAGTAAAAGAGTTGAGAATGTTTATATGCTTGATTTAACTGTATGGATTGCTTGAATGGTATCTATCTAGCTTCTCTGACTGATTATAGTTGGTTATAGCATAGAAGGCTAGGTCATGCTAGTATGTATTAGATTTCAAAACTTTCAAAGAAATAACTTGTTATTGGTCCTCCTAAACTAAAGTTTGAAAAAGAAAACATGTGTGATGCATGCCAGCTTGGAAAACAAACTAGATTATTAGTCAAATCCAAAGGAGTTATCTCCACCTCTAGACTACTCGAAGTGCTCTACTTTGATCTGTTTAGTCTTGTTACTTCATCTAGCTTAGGTAGTAAATTTTATGTGTTTCATTGACGATTATTCCAGATTTACATGGACCCTTTTCCTAACTCCAAAGGATGAGGCATTTAACTTGTTTGTTAATGTGTGCAAGAAAATTCAAAATTAGAAGGGATACAGTGTGACGATAATCAGAAGTGATCATAGTAAAAAATTTGAGACCAAGCTATTCGAGAAATTCTGCAATGAAAAAGGCATGAGAAATTCTGCTGGGAACTAATTCTGGGCCAGTACCCAGCGTCTGACCTAGCTGCATAGCTGGGCTATGACCCAACCGATTGCTGGTCGGTCGATCGCCCCGCTGTTCATGGGGCAGTCGCCCAGTTTTGCTGGGCAGATGTTTCAGTTTTTTTTTTTTTTTTTGGGCCGGGGTGGGGGGGGTGGGGCTTGGATTCCGCAGTTCAAGAAGAAATAGAATACAATATTATTGAAAGCAAAAAATCCACGTGAAACCAGATTCCGCACCAACCAGAGAAGACAAAACAAGATTGAATAACAGAATTTAAAACTTCTCACCCATTTGATATGGACATCAGAAATCATTAGGTGCAATTAATATTCAACCCAAGCCTTTAAAATGGTTTCAGACATCATATTCGTGCCAAATTTTGTTTTTAAGCAAAAGATTTTAGATAACACACATATGTAGACCTTAAACAATTGACACTCAAAATTATTGATGAATGTCAGTCTTAGATAACAGGACAAAGGTATTAGGAATGTCCCTAACAAACTCAATCTTAAAAATGTCATAGAACAGATTTAATATCAAATACAAAATAATTCATTAAAAATAATTTTGAGTGTACTTCGTTTCTCCCACTGTTGTCCCAGCTTCAACTTCTTATTCATACTCCTTCCTCAAAGCACTCTGCCTCGCACGTTTTACTGAACAATACAATGTCTATCAGGAATATTGTACAGTGATCGTAACTTTTTCTACTACTTATTTCAGAGTTCGAATTTAGCTTAACAGTATCTCTAATTAAATTCAAAACGAACTCTGTTATGTCAAATTCAATCTTATCTATAATTTTGAAATAAGAAAATCTGTACCTAAGTACTCTATCCCTACCGATTACCTAAGTACTCTATCCCTAGAGTTCAAAGACGGCTATAAAAAAATGGTTCGAATATACGGTAGAATCTATTAAATTACATAAAATCAGCTTAAATTATTTACGTGACTGTGATAGTTTAAAAATTCAGCCAACTGCCTTTATCAAAGTGTTACTAATCTAAAGTATGACAAATTATTTTTGATTCATTGCCCCATTTCAATTTGGCAAGTTGCTCTACTACATCCCAATTTTCGACAAACTTTGCAGTTTAACCTTCTTGCCAGCCTGTTTCTACTGCATTTATGCTAAATGCATGTTGGTAACGGCTACAACCATCATCCTTCATCAGAAATATAACCATCCATTTTAGAAAAAACTTTGGAACTATATAATTTATTAGGCATATCATCCAACCTAGGTATAGGGTATGGCACCCCAACCCCTTTGCTAGGGTCCACTACGGTTGAACAAATGTGAATAGAACTAATGTTGGAGCGCTTGTTTTAGTTGTATGAAGCAAAGCAAAACCGAGCTTGAGGAATAAACCAAACCCATTTAAATTGAAGGCTCTCTTCAAGTTAAATCATCTGACAAAAGACAATCCTAGATTAAACGGACAGGGAATCAAATAGCAGAATTCTGCAAGGTAGCCAAAAACTAAAATGCAACTGAACAGCAGTCCTTATGTTTAGCTAGTCTCAATATTACTTTTGACAAACTGAAGTCTGATCTTTTGAAGCCCTGCAAGAACATCTTTGATGTTGATTCTTGAATCAGGCAATTCGGCAGTGCATTCCAGTGCTAACTCCATCACCGATACCAGACATTGAGCCTTTGCATCAAAAGAATGTTCCTCTGGTTTCAGAAAATTAGAGTCTGCCACATGAACGATTGCATTTGGAAGTGAACACTTTATCCAGTTCCGAAGAGACATATCTCCAGAAAAAATATCATCATTAGGTTTCCTTCTCGTGAAAGTTTCCATCAGCATGATTCCGAAACTATAAATATCACACTTTGTAGACACAAGCCCTTCTAGTCCATACTCTGCATTAAGAAATTTAAAATTTCCAGAATTACATGTCCCTAGAAGAAGTAGAATTTGAGAAGCATACAACAAAAAGATGCCGAAAAGCAAAAGGTCAAAGGAGAAATACAAAGTTTACCTGGTGCAATGTATCCAATTGTGGCAAGGGTCTTTGTTTGTGTAATGCTGTCTTCCACTCCTAATAATTTGGCAATTCCAAAATCACTCACATGCGCTACCATATCTTCATCCAGTAGGACATTGCTCGGCTTTAAATCACAGTGCACCACTACCATGGAGTAACCATTATGGAGATAATCAATGGCACTTGCTACATCTATCATTATATTTAGCCTTCGAAAGATGTCCAGGAAGTAATTGTGAGAGTATAACCACTTCTCCAAGCTCCGATTAGGCATGTATTCCAGTACTAATGCCTTAAAGTCTGGGGTGGAGCAACTAGTTTGGACTTTGGTTAAATTTCTATGTCGAAGATTGCGTAGCACATCACATTCTTTATCGAAGCTCTTCAAAGCTCCAGTCACATTCAAATCGAATACCTTGACGGCTGCACGGGTTCCATCACTGAATATGCCTTCATAAACAAAGCCGTGGCTTCCCTTGCCAAGCAGATTGCTCTCGCTAAATCCGTTGGTTGCTCTTCGGAGTTCATGATATGAAATTCTTTCATGTTCCAGTGCGGCTGGTGGACCTGATTCCAGTGTTGTTTGCTTTCTTTTATGCCTCTTTGTCAACACAATACCCAGAACTGCTAGAAGAATTAGTGATGAAATCCCCAGAAGCACATAAACAATTACAGGTACTCTTTTTCTTCTTCTGTGAGGAGAAAAGGTCCGGCATGGGGGAACATTAAATTGAGAACCACCGCAAAGTGCATCATTGGACATGAAAGACAGACTTGTGAAGTTCAGGAAAGGACCTGTTCTAGGAATTTCTCCACTTAAGTGATTGAAGGAGACATTGAATTTCCTAAGGTATGGGAGAACCTCCAACGACTGAGGAATTACTCCTGTTAGCCTGTTATAGGACAAGTCCAAAGCTTCCAAGCTCAGAGCTTTGCCTAATGAATCTGGTATTGGTCCTCCTAGCTCATTATGAGCCAAGGAAAGCTCAATTAAGTTCCGTAATGCATCTATCGAGCTAGGAATATTTCCAGAGAAATTGTTCATTGACAAATCAATCCGGGTTATGACCTTAAGACCTCCAATTCCAGGAGGAAGATGACCACTGAGAGAATTTGAGGACACAATTAACTCCAAAAGGTCTTTCAGCAACCACAAACTTGAAGGTAAACTAGAACTGAAATTGTTGGAATCAAGATAAATGTTCCTCAAAGTAGTAATGTTTCCGATGCAGGATGGTAGCGATCCTGAAATGCGGTTCCCACTCAAATCTATTTCACCCAGGTTTTGCAAATTGCAGAAAATGCTTGGAAAAGACCCGCTTATCTTGTTGTATGCTAAGTGCAATTCTTGAAGGTTTTGTAAACCTTCAAATGTTCTTGGAATGGCTCCGAATTCATTACATGATAGGAAAAGTTTTGAAATTTTACTAAGATTACCAATTTCTTCTGGAATATTGCCTCTAATTATAGATTTATATGCAAGGAATCGCTGGAGTGAGGCAGAGAAGTTACCTATGGAAGATGGCAAATTTCCATTCAAGGGATTCTCACTGATATCAAGGTGTGTTAAATTAACACAATTCGTTAACGAAGTGAGAAACTTCAATTCTGAAGATGAAGGTTCGACTGTAAAGTTATTGAACCCTAAATTCAGGAAACTAAGAGAACGTAAATTTCCAAGTGAATTCGGTATTGGACCAGTGAAACTGTTGTGAGAAAGTTCTAATTTGTTAAGCTTTGAGCAATTTGAGATCGCGTCTAGGACATTTCCGCTGAAGTTATTGGTATAAAGGTAAAGTTCTTCAAGATTTGGTAACCCTTGGCCAATATTTGTAGGTAATTTACCTGAGAGTCTATTCCCGTCTGCTGAAAAGATTCGCAACGCTGAAATGTTAAAAATAGTTGCAGGAATAGAACCACTTAAGCCACTGTAATCAAATCCTATCTCTTCCAGTCTTCGAAGATTACCAATCTCCATTGGTATTGAACCTGCAAAAAATAAAATTGTAAAATATGATACTTGAATCCTGGACCAAAATTTTAAGTTTTTTCATGATGTTCTAATAAGAATAAAGGGGAAGCTGGGAAATCAATGGCAAATTTTGCAGTAATTAGCCATGAAAATTGGTTCAGCTCACGAAGCAGGATCCATACCTTCCAAGTTGTTGAAACGGAGAAACAGTGTTGTTAGCATTGTCAAGTTCCCGATTTCTCTTGGTATGGTTCCCCTGAATTTGTTATAGGATATCAAAAGAACTTGAAGCTGTGAACATTTGTGTAAACTTGGAGGGATTAAGCCATCTAGGTTGTTTCGAGATAGATAAAGTCCTTGTAGCTTGGGAAGATTATTGCAAATATCTCCTGGAAGCTTTCCAGATAAATTGTTGCTGCTTAATAAAATGTTTTCCAAAGATGAGATATTGAAGATACTCGAAGGAACAGGACCTGTGAGCTGATTACCTTCCAGCTGCAGAAAGGTCAAGGAATGAAGATCGCCAATTCCTTCGGGAATGGTTCCATGTAGGAAATTCAGGTGTAATGTTAACTCATTGAGTTTTGAAATGTTGGAAATTGAAGATGGTATTCTGCCTGAGAATTGGTTATTGGAAAGGTACAAGAACTGCAGATCTGGTAAGGAACCAAAAAATGTAGGAACTGTACCACTAAAGTTGTTGCCACTTAAATCGAGCAATTTCAGCCTGTGCAACTTCCCAAGCTCTTCAGGCAGATTTCCATGGAAGAAGTTGATACTGATATCCAGCGAACGGAGAAAAGAGAGATTTCCCAGATGCGAAGGAATTCTCCCAGAGAGCCTCAAGTCAGAAATATCCAAGGCTACAACTCTGTGATGGCGCTGACCGCAAAAGACACCAACCCAGCTGCAGACAGAGGAATTTGCAGACCAGTTCTTCTCCAAGACATTGTTAGGACTGAAAGAAATATGAGATTTGAATGCAAGAAGAGCAGAATGGTCGGTGCTAATGCTGGCTAAACCACCAGCTAAAACGACACAGTGAAAGAAGATGAATGAAACTGAAAATGAACTGCAAGTTCTACTGGTACCCATGGAAACGACGTTAATTACTAGGAATACACAGTCCCTGTAAGTTGAGCCCATTTATTTATAGATAGTGGAACTTTACTTGATAATTGTTACTTTTAAAAAAGTGAACGGATTAAGGTTTTGGAGATATTCTTATTAAACCAAATGAAACGATTGAAATAATCTTGTTAAAGAAGAGATTGAATATATTGGCGAAATTTAACCACAAATTTTTCCAGATTTTGGCGACAATTGGCCAATAATTTCACCAAAATCTGGCAAAATTTGGCCAATAGTTTCGCCAGTTTCTGACGAATTATTGGCTAGATTTCACAATTTTTTAAAATTTTTTTGTGATAATCACTTATGTAGTTGTATTGTTGTATTTTTTATATATTTTAATTATATTATATGTTACATTACATATCGTAAATAGTTTTATTGTTACGGTTTTTGTTATCTTCAAAATAATCAACCAACACGTAATTTAGTAACTAACATTGGACAAGTGCGATATATGCATTGCAGGAACACCGAAAGGGCCTGAAGGCTAGATTTCATCGAGCGCTTTACAGGGATGGCCAAGGCCTCTCATCGTCGTCAGATTTATTTGAAGAATTTTTTGATCTTGAACAAATGAAGAATTTAAGTCGCTATTTAGGCACGCAAGATATATTTTCGAGTAAAGAGGAGTTAGTAAAGTTGGCGAAGGCGGCAACATTACAGGTGAGGACCTTGTTGATAATTACTCAGTCGAGAAAAAGTGACGGAACGGGTAATGGCTTTTTCGAACTTAGGTGTGAAAGGGGTGGAGCATATAAAAAATGCATTAGTGTTCAGAATGATGGAGCAAGGAACGAAAGTCGAAGGGTACAAAAAAATGTTACTGTTTGTTAAAACTGCTGGGTAAAAAGCATTACGAGGGCGCGTGGAGTCTTGCAGTAATATGCGGCAAGCACAATCACGAGCTCGGAATCCGACAAAGAAAGATCCACCATAAAAAAAACAGATGTATCTTTATTATTTATTGAACAATACAAATTTTCATGTTTTTAAAGTAAGATATACTTTTGGTATTTATTTGGTTTTGACATTTCTTTGTTTTGGTAGATCTAGTTTTTTATCCTTTTGATTGAGTAAAGATCTTTTTGTAATTGGTGTTTGTAGGTTTGGAAACGAATTGTTGATCCTGAGAAATGAAGAGCTTTTAAAGATGACGTTATTCCTTCTCTTGGTTGGATTGCAGTGGTTATATGTATGGGTAATATGCTTGAGTTGATTTCAAATTTGCATGAAACAAGTATTTATATTCGAGTAGTTAATAATTATTCATTTACTAGTAAATAATTACTTAAGACAATGCGAACTGCAAGAACTGGTTGTAGGTTTCTTTGTATTGACTCTTAGAGCTAGAAGAACAATTTTGATGGTGGATCTTTCTTTGTTATTTTAAAATACTAATATTTATTTTGACTTCTCTTGTAATGATTTTAACTATTTTGAGTAGTGATTTTTATTGTTTTGAATATTAATATTTAAAAGAGAAAAAATTGTATTGTGAATAATTATTCAGACATCTATGAATAATTATTCACAATATGACAATCGATAATTGATGTAAATACTAATATTTTGTTGTATAATAATTACTTTGTGATCTTTTCGTACTCTATGTTAAATACTAATTCACAAATTATGTGGTGCATAATTGTTCAAACTTCTTAGAATAATTATTTAAGACTGAAAACAAAATTGATGTAAATATTAACAATTTGATGCAAATTGTTAACATTTTGACATATAATAATAATATCCTGATTTTTTTAAACTTCATGCCAAATAATTATTCACAAATTTTTGAATAATAACTTTATAATTTTTTCAAATACTTAAATAATTCAAGAGAGAAAAATTGTGTAGTGAATAATTTTTCAAACATCTATGACATTACAGAGTGATGTAAATATTAACATTTTCTATGTAATAATAACCTTGCGATTTTTTCAAACTCCACTTTACATGCTTATTCACAAATGTTTCGATATTTATTTTTTATCTTCAAACTCGAGATTTCATATTGACTCCAAATCTTTGGTAAGTTTTAGAATCATTCTTAGACTTTGATTTCAACCTCGGTGTTGTCTATCCATAGTAAACCCATTTGTCTTGCATTTTTGTAGCATATTTTTGAACAATTGTAGAGAGAAAACTGAAAGGAGAGTGTAAGAAGAGAAAGACAGAGATAGATAATCAGAAAATTTGATAGAGAGGGGAGAGAGAAAGTCAGATTTTGATATATAAACTTGAATTTAAATTCACATTTTCAAATAATTTGAGTTTTGAGGGGAAATTAAAATTTTTTTATCTCAAATATACCATTGATCACTCCCAACCATTGAATAAAAAAAAGCCCATCCTAGGGCCAACCTGACCGCCATCCCTAGAGTCTTCAACTTGTGACTTATATTGTAAATATTCCTTACCATGCACATATCCTATTTCATGCATATATAAATATACCTTATAGACCAATGTTAGGACAAATTGTACCGTTACAATAAATATTCACCGCTCACATTTAAAAATAATGTAAATGTAGTAATAATTTGAACATAATTGATTTTTTATTTTAATTATAGTCAAATAAAATTTAAATTTAATACAAATAATTTAATTTAAATATAATTAAAGAAGGAAAATTCAAATATGATTAAATATAAATAATGTTACATGATATTTAAATATTTATTTCTATTTAAAATAGAACTATTTTTAACAAAAATATACAAATAATTTACATATCATTCAAATGTAGATAAATATAATTATATATTCCTACAATTAAAATATGCTTATTAACTAAATCTAAATTACATTTTTTTTATATATAATTGTGTTTAACTAAAAATTAATAGTATAGTAGTATAACAAGTTGTACAGATTTTAATAAAAAATATGCACCTGACATTATTGTCAGGATCCTTTCGTCTCAAATGATTCATAATCTGCTTCGATTGAACATGATATCTAGTAAATTGTTCCGTCGTAGGCAACTCAAACTCGGACATCCTCGACGTCAATGTGTGCCCCTTGAGATATTCTCCTAAGTCGTGGTTGTACCTAGCATCATATACATCCAATGCCCATAAACCTGATCACAACTTTGTACCTTTTATTTGAAATGGGCAATCACACTTTTTCGTTCCAATTAAGCCACTAGACTTGCTCTGTGTCACATAAGTAATATCTTCAGGGTATAGTTTTTTCTTATCCCTTTGCTCACAAATTAGTCAAGTATAGAGACAGCCACATTCATCCTTCATTTTTGTTTCAGTAATTATTAAAAACTATCTCGCTTCATGACACCCCTATTTTTTTGCCGATAACACTAATTTGTCTAGAGCCAAATAACTCGGCTATAGTAAAAATGGGATTACAATCTACTAATACTTCAGGAACTTGTTTCACATATACGTCTTTCTCCTCCTACACATGTAAGAACAATATATTATTATAGTACAATAATACGAATAATAGAATGGCAGAACGATAACATACTTACATTTATATAACACGATAATAAGCATATAATTAATCAAATATTAACATCCTAAACAGAATCAAATAGAAACTAAATTTATACACTATCGTAAATATCGAATTTATTTAAATGCTATGTGTGAATAAGACTATTTAGTTACCAACATGATTAACATTGTCAATTAACGTATTATTAACACTTAAAATTAAATTTATTAAAGGAACATTACAAAAATAATTAATGTTAACATTGACATTAATATTAACGCTACTTCAACTAAGTTAGTGCATTAACATTAACGCTGTATTCAAAGAACACCAACACAGCATTAACATACACTTTAACAATTACAATTTTTTCTCTACTTTGCGCAGAACACATATATATTAGGGAAATTAGCTCTGAATGCCACTGAAGAATGCACTTACTGTTTGTCTTGCCACTAAACTTTTTTTTATTCTTTCATGCCATTTAACTATTTTCGATTAGCTAATTTTGCCACTCAGCCACCACAAACGGCGGAATCCGGTAAAAAAAAGCATGCTCCACTCACGTGCTGAGAATTTGAGTTTTTTTTTATCAATAATTGGCTATGAATGCCACTAAAGAATGTATATACTATTTATTTTGCCATTAAACTTTTTTTTTATCGTTTCATGCCATTCAACTATTTTTGGGTGGCTAATTATGCCATTGAAGAATTTGATATTTTTTAAAAAATAATAAAGGACATAGTGGTCAATACAATTCTCATTCCATCAATTTCTCACTTACCCGAACTAAATCTATTTTTATCCATTTGAGAACCCAATTTAAAACCTAACAGATTAACTTCATAAAAATGGCCAAGGTTGTTGTCCGTCTCAATTTCTTGTGTCTAATTAATAGCAAGATTTGTATCCAAAAAAAAAAAAAAATTGGCCCGTTGGCGTTCATTGCCAAGGTTGGTGTCAGTCTTAGTTTATTGTGTCAATTTCAGTTTCTGCCGAGGTAAATTAGGTCCAAATCAACAATCTAGCTTCTGCAGCAAGTAAAGAATTACAACAAATGGCACCGAAAGAAGAACCATTGTGACTGTTTGATGAAGTTAATCTATTAGGTTTTAAATTGGGTTCTCAAACAGATAAAAATGGATTTAGTTTAGGTAAGTGAAAAATTGATGGAAGGAGAATTGTATTGACCATTATGCCCTTTATTATTTTTTAAAAAATATCAAATTCTTCAATGGCATAATTAGCCACCCAAAAATAGTTGAATGGCATGAAAGGATAAAAAAAAAAGTTTAATGGCAAAATAAATAGTAAGTACATTCTTTAGTGGCATTCTAGCCAATTATTGATAAAAAAAAACTCAAATTCTCAGCACGTGAGTGGAGCATGCTATTTTTCGCCGGATTCCGCCGTTTGTGGTGGCTGAGTGGCAGAATTAGCTAATCGAAAATAGTTAAATGGCATGAAAGAATAAAAAAAAAGTTTAGTGGCAAGACAAGCAGTAAGTGCATTCTTCAGTGGCATTCAGAGCCAATTTCCCTATATATTACTATATTATATGAAAATAATCTACTTATTAGTAGTATTAATTTGTTCAAAGGAATTAAATTTTTTTAAAAAATAACAAGGGTACCATATCATTACCCCCCAAGCTGTCGGCGGCAAGGACATGTTACAAGAGCCCCCGCCCCCGCCCCCGCCCCCGTCCCCGCCTTACTGGCTGGGGATTATTTGAGTGGCTTCCTAAATTCTTCTTGAAGAGTCACTATAAATATAAAAATAATTCTATTTCAGTATAAAAAAATATATTTTTACCTCAAGATGTCATTTGTTTGATTGAATTTCATCGCTTATTACTTTAATTTAACTTCAAAAGCTTTGAATCATCAATAAATTATTTAAATTTTAGAGAGATGTTTGAAAGAGTTTTAGATTTTAGAGAGATAAATAAAAAGTTAAAACGAAATATAATTATACTATAATTAATAAATTATTACACTGTAAATAACTCGTTTCTTTTTTTTTTTTTAAACCTGCAAACCTGCAATAGCAAGTTGCCATTTCCCCTGTGGCTGGCAGGGGGGCTCAGCCACTTGTGGCTGGAGCATAACTAAATAATGAAAATGTGACATTAGTCGTGTCAAAATAATTATTTTTTTGACAAGGTACTTTGAAAAGATTCTTATTTCGTCAAACAAAATTATAGAAATAACTTTGTCAAGAAGCGATTGAACATATTGAAAAAGATCGTAAATCAACACATTAGACATTCTCCTCGAGATCAACATTTATTTATTTATTAGAATGGGAGTGTTTGATTTGAAAGTTAGACTTTCATGCGAGGTAAAAGAAAATAAAAGCAATAAATATATTAGAAAAAAGTGACATTTGCACTTATTTTAAAATTGCTAAAGTATTTGATCTGATAATAATAGTAAATTTTAAAGGAAAAAGATCAATTTCCACCGACCGAATTATAAAATGACTATCCGATGGACCACTTTATGTCTCAAAAGTTGTTTTTTTTTGGAACTTTCTGTTTAGGGTGTGATTGGATATAATTTGATTTTAAGATTTTTGTCTTGGATTTCATAAAAGTTAAATTATTTGTGAAAGAAGATGTGAGTCATACACTTAAAATTTTAAGTTTGGTTTCAAAATCGAACTCTGTCTAGAAATTACACTTAAAAGTTAATCACAAAATTACTCAGTACTTTCTGTCCAAAAATTATTTGTTTCTTCCTTGTTCAGCTATAATGCATCTTTTGTAAGAGATTTTAATATTATAATTTAATGATTAAAAATTCACACATTATTAATAATTATCAAAATTAAAATAATTATTCATTATATAATTAAATAATTATTTATTCTGTATATTTATTTAACTTAAATAATTATTTACCATACATAAATTTTTAACTATTAAATCTGACATCTATTCACCCCATATACTAAAATAAGATAATGTCTGTACCCGAACCAATTTTTTCCTCGTTCTTTTTAACTCAGTCAAAACCTGTGTAGTAAATGGAGGTGCAGAAGACCCAAAAATGGGCCCCAAAATATTTTTATTTTTATTGGTAAGCACACCATATTTTTTTATGCATAATAAATATATTTTATTTTTATCTTGTAATTAACTTACGTATTTTTTACTTTATAACAAATATTTTTTATTATCATTATTTAACTTTAAATTAGAATTTATTTGAATTTAAAAAATTAAAAATAAAATTTATATTTATTCTAAATTAGATAAATTTAAACTAATTTAACTTAATAAAATTTCACCGTTAGAGCTGTGCCAAAAGAAGGATGGTCCAATCCCCCTAAAAGCATTTGCTGAATAAAAATAATAAGTCTTCTCTAAATATAATATAAAATGACTCAAGATCAGTACGCTGAATAAAAATAATATGTCTTCTCTAAAAAAATATAAAATGACTTAAATCTATAGACTAAAGCTCAAACATCCCAATGATAATCTTGTTGTCTTGCGGTTTAACGGACGGTGAAGATTGGTTAGGCTTTGGCTTATGCGTCCTGATGCTTTGGCATTCTTTGAATTTTGCGCGAACAGTTTTGTATGGAGGTTTCAAGTGATGCAACTGCATTTCGATTTTCAGTTTGGTATCATTGTCTTGTTCGTGTTTTGTTGACTATACAAAGTAAAAGATATCAGTGAAGAGATAATATTTGTTTTGTATATAAATATTTTTTAAAGGCTTTCTTAATATTCAATTACTCATTTTGCAGAATATTGTTTGGAAATATTGTCTCAATGCTTTGCAATTAATATTATCAATAGTTACTAATGACTTTTTGATGAAAATTGACATAAATATAAGATGACAAATTAACAAATATTTTTATCATAAATTTTATATTATTGTAAAATTTGTTGAAAAATTGATATAAAAATTCTGTGAAGGTAAAAAATACACTACACTTTAAGTAATTATTATTTCATATTATTGTAAAATTTGTTGAAAATTTGATATAAATATTCTGTAAAGGAAAAAAATACACTACACTTTAGTAATTATTACTCCCTTAATAAGACAATCCTTTAAAATTTCTTAACTGACGTATTCTAATTTTTTTAACCAATTTCTTAAATGTTGTTGTTGTTAATGTTTTAGTTAATAGATCTACTAGATTATCACATAGTCGAATTTATTACATATTAATTCCACTGTTCTTCTGAAGTTCATGAGTAAAAAAAAAAAATTTAGTGAGCTATGCTTTTCTCTATTTCCTTTAATATATCATCTTTTTAGTTGAGCTATACAAGTTGCATTATCCTCATATAAAGGAGTTGGAATTCTTTCCCAAAGGATAATTCATAATTCTCTTGAATATAATATATAATATATCTCAACTTGCCTCATGAAAGGCTATAATTTTATAATGATTAGATGAAGTAGCTACTATAAATTGTTTCGCAGAACGTCATAAAATAGCAGTACCGACATAGGTAAATACATAGTTAGTTTGAGAACGTGCTTTATGTAGATCATATAAATATCCAACATCTGCATAACTAATCAACTTCAGGTGATTTTATTCAAATAAAGTAATCTGAGATCTATGGTACCTTGAAAATATCTAAAGACATGCTTAACACTATTCTAATGTCGTCTTGTGGAAGAAAAACTATATCTTGCTAATAAGTTCATAGAAAATAATATATCATGTCATGTATTATTATCAAGATACGTTAGTGAATCAGTTGCACTAAGATAAGGTACTTCAAGAGCAAGTAGTTCTTCACCATCTTCCCAAATTCTAAAGACATCTTAATTCACATCTAGTGATCGAACGACCATTGGAGTACTTAATGAATGTACTTTATCTATGTAAAATCTTTTCAAGACTTTTGTCGCATATGTCAATTGGTGAATAAAATATACATCTTCCAAATATTTAATATGTAGACCAAGACAAAACTTGGCCCTTCCAAAATCTTTTATCTCGAGTTCTTGTTTTAAATGATTCACCGTATCTTGGAGCTCTTCTGGAGTTTCAATAAAATTAATATCATTAACATATATTGCAAGTGTCACAAATCTTTAAATATACTTCTTAATGAAGATACATGGACATATTGGATCATTTTGGTATCCTGCTTTCAATAAACTTTCACTAAGACGGCTATACCACATACTTCCTGACTGCTTTAAACCATACAATGACTTTTGTAAATGAATAGAATAGTTTTCACGACAACCAGATTTACATGTTGTGGGTATGTTGAATCCTTCTGGGATTTTAATATAAATGTCATTGTTAAGACTCCCATATACATAAGTAGCCACTACATCCATTAAACACATGTTAATTTTTCATTTACTACTAGACTTACAAGATATCAGAATTGATTGTATCCATTATCGGTGAATATATCTCATCATAATCGATACCTTGTCTTTGTAAAAATTTTTTTGCAACTAGCCATGCCTTATATCTCATGGTTTCATTATTTTAATTTCGCTTTCGTAAAAATATCCATTTAACCAATGAGTTTTACATTTTCAGGTGTTCAGACTAAAGTCTGAAAACTTAATATTTTGAAAGTAAGTTCAATTCTAATTGAGTTGCGTCTTTACATTTTAACCTATCATCTCTATGTCGATATTCTTGAACTGAAGTTGGGCACTATCCTCACTATCTTTCAAAATATCAAGTGCTACATTGTAAGCAAATGAGTTATCAACAATCATTCCATTCGATTCCAACTTTTACCAAATGCTATATAATTAATGAAATTCTATATTATTTTCAGAATCTTAAACCTTTTCACTAGTTGTCTCTTCGTCCTTTTTTTCAGATTCTTCAATATGATCTTCTTGAGCATCGGTCCTCTTTCTTTTGAGAATTTTTATCTTTTGTACCAGGAGGTCAAACCATGCTTTTGGCATGTTTCGATTCAATAGTTATAGATATTGGAATTTTGCTCTTTTGAGATTTTAACCCGAATAGGATCATCTATAGCTCGTAATGCAATTTTGTTACCCTTGTAAAGTCGGTAAAGGCATCTGGCAATTGATATGCTATCTTTTGTAAATGAATTATCTTTTGAACTTCAAGGTCTCTTAAGCTTTTGCGCAGATCTAGATGATTCGAATATGTTGTCCAAACAAACTCTTTTCCTGTGGATTTAGTTGCTCTCCCTAACTTGGGGAACATGGACTCATCAAAATGCCAATTAATGAATCTTGCCTTAAATACATCTTCCGTCATAGGCTAAAGATACTTTATTAGAGAGGGAGAGTCATATCCAACATATATCTCCAATCTCCTTTGGAGATAAATTTTAGTTCGCTGATTGGGTCTTATAAGAACACACATTGTACATCCAAAAATCCTCAAATGAGAGATATTTGGTGCAAGGCTAATTGCAAGGGGAAAAATTCATAATAACTTGATGGCCTAATACGCACAAGTTTTACAACATATAAAATTGCATGTCCCCATACCGATATAGGGAGATTTTATCTCATTAAGAGCAATATAGCAATTAATTGTAATCTCTTACTATATGACTCATCTAAACTATTTTGAGTGTGAACATATGCTACGGGATATTCAACAGTGATGCCAATGGACATGCAATAAGTATCAAAGACATG
Organism: Rauvolfia tetraphylla; assembly: GCA_030512225.1. Classification (NCBI taxonomy): domain Eukaryota; kingdom Viridiplantae; phylum Streptophyta; class Magnoliopsida; order Gentianales; family Apocynaceae; genus Rauvolfia; species Rauvolfia tetraphylla. The sequence continues at coordinate 3,882,164 of JAJQKT010000055.1, read as the reverse complement.
AGAACAATATTCGGCTGCATTATCTAGATGGATCCTTTGATAAGGTGACCTGGAAATTGCTGTCTTAGGCGAATTATTTGGGCAAATAATCTAGAAAACACCAGGTTGTGAGTTGATAATAAACAAATCTGCGACCATCAGGTCGATATGTCAATTAACACCATAAAATATATAAACTGCCCACATGGTGGGTGAATAGGCTCACATTTATCACCATAAATCCGTTCTAAAAATGTGGGAGATTCAACTCTTACTTTTGCTTGGGATTGTCTAATAACCAATTTTCTTTGAGAACAAGCAACACATGGAAATTTATTCAATACCCTTTGATCTTTCAATAGGTAGTCATGTATATTCTCAATTATTTTTTGAATCATAATTAATTTTGGGTGACCCAAACGATCATGCAAAATGCTAAATATAGCAGGATCAATAAAGTTATGATTTACTGAATAATGCGCTTCAACATTATTAATCTGTACGTAATATATGCAAGAAGAAAGAGATCATAATCTTTCTAAGATAGATTTATTTTCTGAGAAAGTTTGAGTAACAAAAGACACTTAATATTATTTTCCTCTATTATTTTAACATGATATCCATTTCGACAAATATCCTTAAAACTTAATATTTTTTTTTGAGATTTCAAAGAAAATAATGTCTTATTGATGGAAATTATTATGCCTCTAGGCAATGAAATACTAGCTCTTCCGGAGCCTTCAATCAGTTTTATATTACTATTTATAGTGCAAAAATTTGTTTCTCTCATATTCAAACAAGAAAACAACTCTCGTTTTTAAATATATTGTGTTTAGTACAACTATAAACGAGACAAATATCCTCAATGGTATTTTTAGGATCATAATAAGGAATAAGAGCCATATGACTATTACAAAAGAAATTTGAAATAAAACACTAAATATTATTACAAAGAAAATATAACTAAACATAAATTTAACTTAAAAAAAATTGAATAGAACTCTAATTTCTTTTGGACACTTCTATCACTAATCAAATGGTAAATCTTCTTTCTAGATGCTCAAAGAAGTCAGCCACATCTAGGTGAGTTACATCAACAATGACATCATCAAGATTATTGTAATCACCATCATTGGGAATGAAGTTTTGGGATGTAAAGTTTGCTTCAAGACTTTTACCCTTCTTCTTAATGGATGCATGATAAAGCTCAATAAAGTGCTTTGTCATACGACAGGTACGGAACAAATCGCCTTGCTTGCCACATTGGTAATATTTATTCTCAAGATCTTCTGGATCCACTTCCTTCCCTTTTCTTTCCTCATTGTTTTTGGCACACTTGTGGTGGTTTTTGTTATTTTTCGCACTTGATACTCTATTCTAATTGGCATGACTATATGGATAATTTCTTTCATGGTCACGTCCATGTCCACGGCCTCAACCACGAGCACGAGCACGACCTCTTCTAGGACCATAACTATGGGTTCTAATTGCATTCACTTCAAAGGATGGAGTAGAACCAGGTACTCAAGCTTCATAGTTTTTCATCAATAGCTCATTGTTTTGCTTAGTCACAAAAAGGTAAGGAATTAATTCAGTATATTTCTTAAAATTAAATATATTATTATCCGTCGCTAAATTTAGCGACGGAAAAATGATGCCGTCGCAATTAGCGACCCTTTATTTAGCGAGGAAAATTTTCGTCGCTAATGTAGGGATACAGAGTGCGGAAGCGAGATAAATTCAACCAAAGATTATGAGAAATTAAGAATGACAGTAAAAATGACACCAGAATTTTTAGGTGGAAAAAATCCTCCGTAAATAGAGGCAAAAAAAAAAAAAACACCGGCGAGAGAGCCAAAAAACTTCCACTATAAATTTGTGAAGAGTACAAAATATTTTCTCTAGACTATGAAGGTAAATAGTCTAAAAATAATAATTCTCTACTAAAGAAAATAAGAAGTAGAGAATGAAAGAAGAGAAAATATATATGGAGAATTTTGTATATGCTTGTTTTTCTGCTTGTTGCCTTGCAAATGTTGAGATGCATGGAGTGCCTATTTATAGGCAACTCCATCATCTAGAATTTTAACCACTGCTAGCTGCAATTTTTGAATGCAGTAGGTAGCAGCGGTAGGTAGCCACAATTCTTGAAGCAGTAGCATCCACAATTCTTGAAGAAATTGGCAGCCGCAATTTGAAGTAGTTGGCAGCCGAAATTGTTGACTAAAGGTGATCAGTTCCCACAAATCTCCACCTTGATCACCTTTAAAAATACTCTCTCGCCATGAAGCCTTGTTCAATTATAAATGATACCAGCTAAGTCTGAGCAATAATCGAACTTAGCGGTTGGCAGTGGCTTGGTTAACATGTCTGCAGGATTTTCAGCTGTATAAATTTTCTCAAATATAATATCTCGGATAAAATAGTGTTTAATATCAATATGCTTGATCTTTGAATGATGTTTGCTGTTCCTAGTCAAATGAACAGCACTATGACTGTCGCAGAACACAACAAGAATGTTTTGCTGTAGACCAAGTTCACTTACCAAGCCTCGGAGCCAAATAGCTTCTTTCACTCCTTCAGTGGCAGCAATATATTCTGCTTCAGTGGTGGAGAAAGCCGCGATGGCTTGAAGTGATGAATACCAACTGATAGCAGAACCACAAAGTGTAAAAATATAGGCTGAAAGTGACCTTCTCCGATCTAAATCACCACCGTAGTCAGCATCAACATAACCAACTACACCTCCGGGATCAGCTCTTTGTCTATCAAATACCAAACCAATATCAACAGAACCCTTCAAATAACGAAAGATCCATTTGACAGCTTCCCAATGTTGTTTGCCTGGATTGTGCATGAATCTGCTAACAACAGTAACAGCATAAGCCAAATCAGGCCTTGTACATACTATGGCATACATGAGGCTTCCAACAGCATTTGAGTACGGGACATGTGACATGCGTATCTTGTCCTCATCTGATTGAGGACATTGATTAGGTGACAATTTGAAGTGAGCAGCTAACGGAGTACTAACAACTTTGCAATCCTACATTCTAAATCTGTCAAGCATCTTCATAACATACTTCTTTTGTGATAAGAAAAGTTTACCGACTTGACGATTCCTGCTAATCTCCATTCCAAGAATCTTTCTGACAAGACCTAAATCCTTCATATCAAATTCACTGCTAAGCTGGGCCTTTAACCTGTTGACAAGATATTTATCTCTTGCAGCAATCAACATATCATCAACATAGAGCAGTAAGTATATAAATGACCCATCAGATGTCTTTTGAAAATAGACACAATTATCATAACTACTTCTGGAGTAGCCATGTTCAACCATGAAAGAATCAAACCTCTTATACCATTGTCTCGGTGATTGTTTCAGACCATAAAGAGACTTCTTAAGACGACATACATGGTCCTCCTTTCCAGGAACAATGAACCCCTCCGGCTGCTGGATATAAATCTCTTCCTCAAGATTACCATGAAGAAAAGCAGTTTTCACATCTAACTGTTCCAACTCCAAATCATACAAGGCAACTAGAGCAAGTAATATACGAATTGAAGTATGACGAACAACGGGAGAAAATACTTCATTAAAGTCAATACCTTCCTTTTGATCAAAACCTCTTACAACAAATCTTGCTTTGTACCTTGCATTCTCAACACCGGGGATGCCTTCTTTTCTCTTAAAGATCCACTTGCAGCTAATGACTCGTTTGTCTTTTGGCAATTTCACCAGATCCCAAGTTTTATTCTTATGAAGACTCTCGACCTCTTCTTGCATTGCAGCAATCCATCTTGTTGAATCGTCACTAGAGATAGCTTCAGAATAATTTCTTGGTTCACCATCGTCTCCTATCTCTTGTGCAGCAACTAATGCATAAGCAATGTTGACAGATTCTGCAATTAGTCTTTGAGTCGGCTTTCTCGGTCTATGTGCTGGAAGTTCTTGAGCCATAGACCACGGTTGTGGCAAACCTCGTCGTTGAGGTGGATGTGGCTGTCATGGACTCCTCTGTTAAGTGATATCATCAATTGCAGTGGCTTGATCTTGTTCAGTCGTGGAGGTATTAGGAATATCTTCCTTCAAAACGGAAGAGTCAACCTCAAACTCCACCTTCTCTGGAACATTCTCTTGATCACCTACAACAGTATTCCTTCCAGAAGATAACATAGCATTTTCATTAAAGATTATATCTCGACTATGAAATGATTTACCAGTTTCAGGGTTATATAAACGATAGCCTTTGACCCTTTGACGATAACCTAAGAAAATGCACTTCTTCGCACGATGCTCCAATTTTCCCTCTTTCACATGTGAATAAGCAGGACACCTGAATAATCTAAGATTAGAATAATCAATAGGGTTACCTGACCAAACTTCTTCCAGAATTTTATAGTCAATTGCTCCGTTGGGGGAGCGGTTTATTAAATAACATGCCGTCGAAGCCGCTTCAACCCAAAATTGTTTTTCCAAACCTGAATGAGAGAGCATGCAGCAAACTTTCTCCAAGATAGTTCTGTTCATCCTTTCTGCAACTCCATTCTGTTGTGGAGTACCTGGAATGGTGAGATGTCTAGCAATACCTTCCTTCTTGCAGAAATCATTGAATTCATTTGAGCAAAACTCAAGGCCATTATCTGTCCTCAGTTTTTTGATTTTCTTGCATGTCTGGTTCTCAATTAAAGCTTTCCACTCCTTGAAGATGGAAAATGCTTCACTATTTTGTTTGAGAAAATAAACCCAGAGTTTTCGTGAGAAATCATCAATAATTGTCAACATATAATGACATTTACCTCTGGAAGGAATTTTTGACGGACCCCAAAGATCCGAATGAATATAATCCAATGTACCTTTGGTTCTGTTAATGGCTTTCGAAAAGCTAACCTTTTTCTGCTTACCAAAAATGCAATGTTCGCAGAAATCAACCTTACCAGTACAGTGGTTATCAAGATGACCCTTCTTCTTGAGGATTTGAATTCCCTTCTCACTCATGTGGCCCAATCTGTAATGCCACAACTTGGTGTTATCCATGTAAGATGAGGCAACAGCTGCAAAACCTGTAAGAGTTGAACCCTGCAACACATACAAGCTACCAGATTGATTTGCTTTTAATAACACAAGAGCTCCTTTGGACACTTTTAGAACTCCACCTTCAGCTGAGTATCTACACCCAAGGGATTCGAGGGTGCCTAAGGAAATGAGATTCCGTTTTAAATCGGGGACCTGTCGAACACTAGTCAAGGTTCTAACAACTCCATCATTTGTCTTGATTTTAATTGTACCTTTACCGACAACTTTACATTGAGCATCATTAATCATTAGGACAAGACCACCATTAACCGATTCATAAGTGATAAACCAATCTCTATTGGGAGACATATGAAAAGTACAACCAGAATCAAGAATCCATTCATTTCTAGACCTTTGTTTAGTGTCAGCAGCTACAAAACAATCTCCATCCGATTCGGTCTCAGCAATACTAGCTTCAGCAGATTTTTCGGGTTGTTTACCTTTACCCTTATTTTCTCTATCTTGCTTATTTTTCAATTTAAAGCATTCAGAGATTTCGTGTCTTTTTTTCTTGCAATAACGGCAACACTTAGAGTTTTTCCCTCTAGACTTTGATCTGGACTTATTTTTACCATTACTACCTCTTTCTTGGTTCCTCACTCTTACTACTAATCCTTCACCCGAACTTTCAGAATGAATTTTGAAATCAAATTTTTCTTTGGATAGTAGGTGAGACTTGACATCTAGATGCTCAAAGAAGTCAGCCACATCTAGGTGAGTTACATCAACAATGACATCATCAAGATTATTGTCATCACCATCATTGGGAATGAAGTTTTGGGATGTAAAGTTTGCTTCAAGACTTTTACCCTTCTTCTTAATGGATGCATGATAAAGCTCAATAAAGTGCTTTGTCATACGACAGGTACGGAACAAATTGCCTTGCTTGCCACATTGGTAATATTTATTCTCAAGATCTTCTGGATCCACTTCCTTCCCTTTTCTTTCCTCATTGTTTTTGGCACACTTGTGGTGGTTTTTGTTATTTTTCGCACTTGATACTCTATTCTAATTGGCATGACTATATGGATAATTTCTTTCATGGTCACGTCCATGTCCACGGCCTCAACCACGAGCACGAGCACGACCTCTTTTAGGGCCATAACTATGGGTTCTAATTGCATTCACTTCAAAGGGTGGAGTAGAACCAGGTACTCAAGCTTCATAGTTTTTCATCAATAGCTCATTGTTTTGCTTAGTCACAAAAAGGTAAGGAATTAATTCAGTATATTTCTTAAAATTAAATATATTATTATTCGTCGCTAAATTTTTTCGTCGCTAATTAGCGACGGAAAAATGATGCCGTCGCAATTAGCGACCCTTTATTTAGCAAGGAAAATTTTCGTCGCTAATGTAGGGATACAGAGTGCGGAAGCGAGATAAATTCAACCAAAGATTATGAGAAATTAAGAATGACAGTAAAAATGACACCAGAATTTTTAGGTGGAAAAAATCCTCCGTAAATAGAGGCAAAAAAAAAAACACCGGCGAGAGAGCCAAAAAACTTCCACTATAAATTTGTGAAGAGTACAAAATATTTTCTCTAGACTATGAAGGTAAATAGTCTAAAAATAATAATTCTCTACTAAAGAAAATAAGAAGTAGAGAATGAAAGAAGAGAAAATATATATGGAGAATTTTGTATATGCTTGTTTTTCTGCTCGTTGCCTTGCAAATGTTGAGATGCATGGAGTGCCTATTTATAGGCAACTCCATCATCTAGAATTTCAGCCACTGCTAGCTACAATTTTTGAATGCAGTAGGTAGCAGCGGTAGGCAACTGCAATTCTTGAAGCAGTATCATCCACAATTCTTGAAGAAATTGGCAGCTGCAATTTGAAGAAGTTGGCAGCCGAAATTGTTGACTAAAGGTGAGCAGTTCCCACAACTAATCCGTCCCAAATTGGTATTAGCGACGGATATGTGATTATAAACTGATTCGATATTCTATTGGTTTCTAGCTTCCCCAACATTCTTTTGGCTCCGCAAGAATCAATAAATTGTTGGAAGAAAATCAGCTCTTCATATGATAACATGCATGCTTTGCACAACTAAAAGTATCAATTTTCTTATCAAAAAACGAAAAAAAGTCTCAATCTCTCTCAACTGAAAGAGACTGCAACTTTCAGCTGAGAGTAGAATGGGCTAATAGAGAAAATTTCAAGAGTACCTTGTATTCTAACGCCTACATGTAGCAGTTTTGCTTTCCAAGAATTGGCATGGACAGTAGTAAGTTTTTGTTGATAGTATTTTCATTTCCTAGCATCAGAAAACGTTTTAATTTCAGGCTTCTGTGGGGGAGATATAGTAAATCAAAGGCTGCAGGACTTTAAATTTCTGCGGTCACGAGGAAGAAGCGAACAAATCGTGCACATTATCGTTTGTTCCCAACGAACCAAAAGTACTCGCCAGCGGTCTCTTCTGTTGAGGTTTTCAAAAGAGATGCTTTTTTTCCTTTTTAGATTTTGAAGGAGAAAAGACAGTTGGCTAAACAGGGCTTGATGCACTAACGTCCATCAAGGTACAGGAAGAAGTTTTTATCAATTCAAGTCCATTTAAATTGACAAAAGACAATGCTATATTGAAGAGAGAGAGAATCAAATAGCAGAAATCTGCAAGGCAGCCGAAAACTAAAATGCAACTAATCAGCAGTCCTCATGTTTAGGGAGTCTCATTGTTGCTTTTGACAAACTGAGTCTGACCTTTTGAAGCCCTGAAAGAATATCTTTGATGTTGATTCTTGAATCAGGCAATACTGCAGTGCATTCCAGTGCTAACTCCATAACAGAAACAAAACATTGAGCCTTTGCGTCAAAAAAGTGTTCCTCTGGCTTCAGCAAATTAGAATCTGCAATATGGACGATTGCATTTGGAAGTGAACACTTTATCCAGTTCCGAAGAGACATATCTTCATAAAACATGTCATCACTAGGTTTCATTCTTGTGAAAGTTTCCATCAGCATGATTCCAAAACTATAAATGTCACACTTCGTAGAAACAAGCCCTTCTTGTCCATACTCTGCATCAATAAATTTACAATTTCCTAAATTATATGTTCCTACAAGAAGTAGATTTTTCGAAGCATACAACAAAATGATATCGAAAAGCAAAAGGAAAAAGGAGAAATACAAAATTCACCTGGTGCAATGTATCCAATTGTGGCAAGGGTCTTGGTTTTTGTAATGCTGTCTTCCGCTTCTAATAATTTGGCAATCCCAAAATCGCTGACATGTGCTACCATATCTTCATCTAGCAAGACATTGCTTGGCTTCAAATCACAATGCACGACAGACACAGAAAAGCCATTGTGGAGATAGTCTATAGCGCTTGCTACATCTATCATTATATCAAGCCTTCGCCAGATGTCTAGGAAATAATTGTGAGAGTATAACCACTTCTCCAGACTCCCATTAGGCATGTATTCCAGTACTAATGCTTTAAAATCTGGGGTGGAGCAACTAGTTATGACTTTGGCTAGATTTCTATGTCGAAGATTGCGTAGCACATCACATTCTCTATCGAAGCTTTTCAAAGCTCCAGACACATTCAAATTGAACACCTTGACTGCTGCACGGGTACCATTACTGAACATGGCTCCATAAACAAAGCCGTAGCTTCCCTTGCCAAGCAGATTGCTCTCACTAAATCCGTTGGTTGCTCTTCGAAGTTCATGATATGATATTCTTTCATGTAGTGCAGTTGGTGGACCTGATTCCCCTGTTGGTTGCCCTTTTTTATGCCTCTTAATCAACACAATACCATGAACTGCTAGAAGAACTAGCGATGAAATCCCCAGAACCACATAAACAATAAGAAGTAATCTTTTTCTTCTTCTGTGAGGAGAAAAGGTCCGGCAGGGGGGAGCACTAAATTGAGAATCACCACAAAGTGCATCGTTGGACATGAAAGACTGACTTGTGAAGTTCTGGAAAGGACCTTTTCTTGGAATTTCTCCACTCAAGTGATTGAAGGAAACATTGAATCTCCTAAGGTATGGGAGAGCCTCCAACGACAGAGGAATTACACCGGTTAGCCTATTATAAGACAAGTCCAAAGCTTCCAAGCTAAGAGTTTTGCCTAATGAATCCGGTATTGGTCCTCCTATCGCATTATGAGCCAAGGAAAGCTCAAGCAAGTTCTGTAGCGCGTCTATCGAGCTAGGAATACTTCCAGAGAAATTGTTCATTGACAAATCAATCCGGGTTATGACCTTAAGACCTCCAATTTCAGGAGGAAGATGACCACTGAACGAATTTGAGGACACATTTAACTCCAAAAGGTCTTTCAGCAACCACAAACTTGAAGGTAAACTAGAACTGAAATTGTTGGAATGAAGATAAATGTTCCTCAAATTACTAATGTTTCCGATGCAGGATGATAGCGATCCTGAAATGCGGTTCCCACTCAAATCTATTGCACCCAGGTTTTGCAAATTGCAGAAAATGCTTGGAAAAGAGCCTCTTATCTTGCTGTTTGCTAAGTACAATTCTTGAAGGTTTTGTAAACCTTCAAATGTTCTTGGAATGACTCCAGAGAAATCATTATATGATAAGCTAAGTTTTGAAATTTTACTAAGATTACCAATTTCTTCTGGAATATTGCCTCTAATTGTAGATTTATATGCAATGAATCTGCGGAGTGAGGCAGAGAAGTTACCTATGGAAGATGGCAAAATTCCATTCAAGGGATTCTCACTGATATCAAGTTGTGTTAAATTAACACAATTCGTTAACGAAGTGAGAAACTTCAATTCTGAAGATGAAGGTTCGATCGTAAAGTTGTTGTTCCCCAAGTTTAGGAAACTAAGAGAACGTAAATTTCCAAGTGAATTCGGTATTGGACCCGTGAAACTGTTGTGAGAAAGTTCTAACTTGGTAAGCTTTGAACAATTTGAGATCGCATCTAGGACATTTCCGCTGAAGTTATTGGTATAAAGGTAAAGTTCTTCAAGATTTGGTAACCCTTGGCCAATATTTGGAGGTAATTTACCCGAGAGTCTATTCCCGTCTGCTGAAAAGATTCGCAACGCTGAAATGTTAAAAATAGTTGCAGGAATAGAACCACTTAAGCCACTGTAATCAAATCCTGTCTGTTCCAGTCTTCGAAGATTACCAATCTCCATTGGTATTGAACCTGCAAAAAATAAAATTGTAAAATATGATACTTGAATCCTGGCCCAAAATTTTAAGTTTTTCCATGATGTTCTAAAAAGAATACAGAGGAAGCTGGGAAATCAATTGCAAATTTTGCAGTCATTAGCCATGAAAATTGGTTCAGCTCACGAAGCAGGATCCATACCTTCCAAGTTGTTAAAACCGAGAAACAGTGTTGTCAGCATTGTCAAGTTCCCGATTTCTCTTGGTATGGTTCCCCAGAATTTGCTATAGGATATTGAAAGAACTTGAAGCTGTGAACATTTCTGTAAACTTGGAGGGATTACGCCATCTAGATTGTTATAAGATAGATAAAGTCCTTGAAGCTTGGGAAGATTATGGCAAATATCTCCTGGAAGTTTTCCAGATAAATTGTTCCTGCTTAATCCAATGTTTTCCAAAGATGAGATATTGAAGATACTCGAAGGAATAGAACCTGTAAGCAGATTTTCTTCCAGTCCCAGAAAGGTCAAGGAATGGAGATCACCAATTCCTTCAGGAATGGTCCCTTGTAGGAAATTCAGGTGTAATGTTAACTCATTGAGTTTTGAAATGTTGGAAATTGAAGATGGTATGCTGCCTGAGAATTGGTTGTCGGAAAGGTACAAGAACTGCAGATTTGGTAAGGAACTAAAAAATGTAGGAACTGTACCACTAAAGTTGTTGCCACTTAAATCGAGCAATTTCAGCCTGTGCAACTTCCCAAGCTCTTCTGGTAGATTTCCATGGAAGAAGTTGCTACTGATATCCAGCGAACGGAGAAAAGAGAGATTTCCCAGATGCGAAGGAATTCTCCCAGAGAGCCTCAAGTCAGAAATATCCAAGGCTACAACTCTGTGATGGCGCTGACCGCAAGTGACACCAACCCAGCTGCAGACAGAGGAATCTGCAGACCAGTTCTTCTCCAAGACATTGTTAGGACCGAAAGAAATATGAGATTTGAATGCAAGAAGAGCAGAATGGTCGGTGCTAATGCTGGCAAAACCACCAGCTAAAACTACACAGTGAAAGAAGATGAATGAAAGTGAAAATGAAATGCAAGTTCTACTGGTACCCATGGAAACGACGTTAATTACTAGGAATACGCAGTCCGTTTAGTTGAACCCATTTATTTATAGATAGTGGAACTTTACTGAACAAGTTTCTCTGTGAGATTTTGTCTGCAATGAAAATTCAGTACCTGTAAAGAAAAACTTACTGCACCAAAAACCCTGTGATATTGAAAGGTAGAAAATGCCCCCATAACTTTTCGACATGGAAAAAACCCTGTGATATTGACATGACAGAATTAAATTTCAGCAAAGAAATAATGAAAATGGCGACATTATCTGTTTCAAAATAATTGTTACTTTTAAATAAGTTAGCGGATTAAGGTTTTGGAATTATTCTTATTAAACCAAATAAAATGATTGAAATAATCTTATTAAAAAAGAGAATAAAAGTAATAAATATACATATTTTAAAATTAAAAATTTTTAAAAAATTGATAATTGTTTTAAAATTACTGAAGTACTTAATCTGATAATAATAGTAAATTTTAAAGGAAAACGGTCCATTTCTACTGAATTATAAAATGACCGTCCGATCAATTACTCAATCGCAAATAATTTCACTTTTATGCACATAGGAAGGGATGGTCGAAACCCCCTAGAAGCATTTGCTGAATAAAAATAATCTATCTACCCTAAAAATAATATAAAATGACTTAAAGATCAGTATACTGATCTAATCTGGATTTATATTATAGTAAAAGTATAGATAAGATTCATAAATATTTAAATTTAGTTGTTTCTTATTTTTTAAATTATTTAAAATGTATTTAATAAAATATATTACTATTATTTTGATGAATTAACCACAAAAGTATATTAAGTGTATAAATATAATTATTTTACATAAATACATTTTTGAAACTCTAATTTAATTATAATGATTTGGAAGCTATATAGAGGATAATAAAAATTGATTTGGAGGGTTACAATAATTACATTAATAAAAAATTTCAAATTTTAAAGAGACACTAAATAAATAAGTTACAAGAAGAAAAATTCTAAATATTAAGAAGATGAATAATGAGTTATTAGAAAAAAGAAGAAAAGAACTCCAAGTGTTGAAGAGAAAATTAGCAAATGTCAGAAAATAAAATATTAAAAATAATTGTGTAAATAATACATTACAAGATATAAAATAAAAAATATTAAGATTGAAATTTAGAATGATAAAAAAATAATTATAAAATAATTTTGATATATTATTATTTAATGCTTTAAAATATGGATTTTTGATTGTTATCTCATGCCGTTGCTTGTGAACCATTCTGCTACTAAAGTGGCTGGACGCATTTCGGTGCTACTTTCTGATGCTTTCGCTTCTACATCTTCAGGACATGTTCATTTTTTTTTTTTTTGGATTTTGTGCGAATTTCTTTTTCTCCCCCCTACTAACAGTTTTGAATGGAGTTCTAGTAGCTCGAGAAGAATGATCAATGATGCAATTCAATTTCGATTCTGAGTTTTGTTTTGTTCCTAAATTACTATATATTTCGAATTTCATATTTTTATATTTTATATATAAATACCTTTTAAAAACCTTTTAATATTCAGTTACTCATTTTGTAAAATGTTATTTGTAAATATGGTTTCAAGGCTTTATAATTAATATTATCAATAGTTGCACAATGACTTTTTGATCAAAATGTCATGTAAGATGACAAATTCACAATATTTTACCATAAATTTCATATAATATAATTCCAAGATTGACAAATGATCAAAAATAAGCAGACGCCTTAACTGATTCTTCTTTAAGTCCCTTCAAGTCGTCGCTTTTCTCCTTTTCCCCCTAGAAGAGGGGAAATAGCTGAAAATGGGCCACAGATATTTTGACTTCTATGCACATAGGAAGGACCTAAAAGCATTTGCTGAATCAAAAATAATATAAAGTGACTTAAGATCTCTTCAGGTCGCCGTTCTTCTTCTTTTCCCATTAGAAGGGGAGAAATAGGTGTGAATGCCGAAGCTAAGTGTGACAAAGGATTTTCACATCATATTCTAGAAAAGTACCAAAAGGATTTCTTCTCTTCATACAAGTCATTGCATGAAAAGTGACAAATAATAAGGCCCACCGTAAAATAGTTTCAAACAACCTTTTACAAGGTTGTCCAACATCTTTTATATGAAACAGAACTGTTTTTCCTAACTATTTTGTTTATGAGAGTTCCATAAATTTTTTAGTAACATTAATAAATAAGATAATTGTTATACCAATTAGAATTAGCCCAGACAAGAAGAGTTTATTTCATTTTTCAATTGGATGTTACTTTAAAACTTCAATTTTACAAATCTAATGTGAAAAATTGAATCGAATCAAAAAACTTTATTTTGGTGCACTTTGGTTCTTTTTTTTTTTTCGTACGCAAATTGTTTTGTTTGCAAACTAATTGGAATTCTACCATTAAAGTATTTTTGCATGAAAATTTTGGTTGCTATAAATTACAATTTTGTCCGATTATCTCAATAAAATTTCAAAATAAAAAAAAATTAAATCGAAAACTGTTTGCACATCTCTAGTTGTTGTTGCAGGAAAAATACCTAAAAATAGTCAAAATACAGCAAAATGACACATGCCCATAGCGGAGAAATCATGACACACATAATATCAAGGAGGCAAATTTGCAGTATTAACTAATCATGAACCTACTTTGGACGTCAAGCAGTGAGCATTTTTGTAAGCTTAGATGGATTAGGCAATCTAGGAAGTTATTAGATAAATGAAGTCGGTGAAGGTTTGGAAGATTATGGCGAATATCTCCAAGAAGTTTGCCAGTTAAATTGTTCTAGGTTAAGGCAATGACTTCCAAGGATGAACTATTAAAGAGACCAGACGGAATAGAACCAGTAAGTTGATTATATTGCTGGTCTAGAGTGCTCAAGGACTGAAGATCATGTTGTGATAAAAAATAGTCAGGATCAAATAAGCTTTATAAACACACAAAAATGAGAGAATTTCCTTTCTATATTAACAAAATAGAATATATAAAAACTCTCAAAATATCGACTCTCAAGAGATTATTTCCTGTCTGGGAATTCTAAGGTACACAATTCATCAAGAGAAGGCTTCTATTTATAGCCAAAATAAGGTACGTGGTTGGTTGCTAAAATTCAAGGATGATGGCTGCCGGTGAAATTTTTTCTTCAACAATGGTAGCTTTCTTCATTCTACAATGGTGGCTTTCTTCATTCCACAATGGCAGCTTCAACCTTGGTGGCTGGACATTTCAACAATTCTCCCCCTCCAGCCACATTTGAAAACAAGTTTCATCTAACAGCAGTTCCAGCTATGTCTCTGCATAACTCTAGCTTATCTTGTGTAACCACTTTTGTAAATATGTCTGCTGCATTTTCCTTCGTGTGGATCTTCACTGACGAATATCAATATGTTTTGTGCGGGAATGATACATGGAGTTCTTGCTCAAATCCAGAGCACTCTAACTATCACAATATACCTTGTAATCAGCTTGCTTAATCCCAAATTCTTGAAGAAAACGCTTTAACCACAACATCTCTTTGCCAACTTCTGAGGCTGCAATATACTCAGCTTCAGTTGTGGATAAAGCAACACACTTCTGCAATCTTGACTGCCATGAGACAGCTCCCCCTGCAAAAGTATATAGAAAACCTGATGTGCACTTTCTCCCATCAAGATCACCGGCCATATCGGCATCTGTATAGCCCTTCAAAGTTGGATCAGCCCCCCCAAAATAAATATTCATTTTGGTAGTACTCTTGAGGTACATGAGAATTTTACTGCCTCCCAATGCTTATTCCCAGGGTTGGAGAGAAAACGATTTACAACTCCTACAACGTGAGCAATATCAGGCCTTGTACACACCATTGCATACATTCGACTTCCAATGGCTGAAGAATATGGTACTAATGACATCTCTCCAATCTCTTCCTTGGATGAGGGACATGCACTTTTATCCAACTTGAAACAATTTGCAAGTGGAATACTAACCGGTTTGGCATTGTTCATACTGAACCTTTTGGTCACTCGTTCAATGTACTTCTCCTGAGATAGCCATAACCTTCGATTGTTTCTGTCTCGAACAATGTGCATTCCTAAAATCTGTCGAATCGGTCCTAAGTCTTTCATGTCGAATGACTTAGACAACTCTTTCTTCAGCAGATTGATCTTCATTGCGTCTTGTCCCACGATCAACATGTCGTCTACATAAAGTAAAAGAGCAATGTAGTTCCTGTCTGGAAATCTTTAGATATACACGCACTCGTCTGCAGCAGTCTTCTTATACCCTTGTCTTACCATGCAAGAGTGAAACTTTTTATACCACTGTCTTGGTGCCTGTTTCAATCCGTACAAGCTTTTCTTAAGCTTGCAAACGAGGTTATCACCTGAAACCTCAAATCCTTCCGGCTGCTCCATATAAATTTCTTCTTTTAGATCTCCATGAAGAAAAGCTGTCTTCACATCTATTTGTTCAAGCTCCAGGTTCATACTTGCAACCAAAGCAAGTATAACTCTAATGGATGTCATTTTGACAACTGATGAGAAAATCTCATCAAAGTCAATTCCTTTCTTCAGCTTGAACACCCATTTATTGCGTAATGCCTTCCTCCCTGCTGGAAGTTTGACGATCTCATAAGTTTGATTTTTATGCAGAGATTCCATCTCTTCTTGCATTACACGCATCCATTTTTCTTTGTCCTTATGAGATGTTGCTTCTTGGAAACTCTCCGGTTCTCTATCTTCAGTGAGCAAAAGATATTCAGAATCTAAATATCTCGTACAAGGAATCCGTCCTCGTTCAGATCTTCGAACATTAGGAATGGTTTGAGAAGATTCACCATCATCTTGGCTTTGTGATGGTTCTGAAGCTTCTAGAGATGTGGGTTGAGTCTCCCCCTGCTCAACACCCTCTTCTTCCTCTTCTTCATCTGCTTCTGGCATGTCTTCTAGCATTGCATCAATATTGATTGCCAATGGTACCATTCCTTCATTTGATAATTGAGTGTCAACACTTGACTCTTGAGATATTGCGGGCTTTCCAATATCTTCTCTTGTCTGATTTTCATAAAACACGATATCCCTGCTTCTGATAACCTTCCTCTCCTTTGGATCCCATAACCTGTATCCAAACTGTTCATCTCCATAACCAATGAAAATACATGGAGTAGTCCTTCCATCAAGCTTCTGTCTGAGCTCGCTAGATATATGTGCATACGCCAAACATCCAAATACTCTCAAGTATGAGTATATTGGATCCTTTCCAGACCACAGTTTCTCCGGAACTTCAAAATTGAGTGGTACTGATAACGATCTGTTGATTAAGTAGCATTCAACCCTTATTGTTTCTCTCCCCAAAATAGCTTTGGTAGCTTTGCCTTGACCATCATGCTTCTGACTCTATCCATAATGGTACGATTCATCCGTTCAGTTACACCATTATATTGTGGGGTTCGGGGAACTGTCTTCTCATGTCTAATGCCAGAACTCTTGCAGTAGGTTTTGAACACCCTGAAAGTATACTCGCCCCCATTGTTTGTTCGAAGACACTTCAATTTCTTTCCTGTTTCACGCTCCACCATGGCATGAAACTACTTGAAGTAGTCCAGAACCTGGTCCTTCGATCTAAGAAAATATACCCATACTTTTCGAGAAGCATCATCAATAAAAGATAGAAAATATTTGTTACCTCATAATGAATCAACCTCCATGGGACTGCAAAAATCAGAGTGCACCAGATTAAGCAATTCTGATTTTCTTGTTGAGAAAATATTAAAGGAGATTCAATGTTGCTTACCAAACAAGCAATGACTACAAGGATTAATGGCAGCATCCTTGTCAAAGTTGATAAGTTTTTTCTCATCGAGAGAAGATAACCCTTTCTGACTGATGTGGCCAAGTCTTTCATTCCACAAATTCTGAGAATTCTCTTTCTCTACAACATTGAGGCTTACTGTACAGATCTTAACATGACTTTTGTACAATGTACCGCAAATATGTCCTCGAGCGACTGTCAAAGCGCCATTTGACAACTTCTATTTGCCCTTACTAAAACGGTTATCATAACCCTGTTTGTCAAGAGTTATACCTGAAAGAAGATTAAGTCGAATATCAGGTACATGTCGAACATCCTTGAGACATGAAGACATATATCGTCAAGAGTAGAACAAAAAATTACTTCTCTAGGGACGATGACTAGCGTTTCTCCACCCTTGTTCTTCGACTCAGAACTGCTTTTGCCTTGCTTCTCAAGCCATTTGTAACAGTTCTTTTTAATGTGGCCCTCAATGCCACAATGATGGCATGTGTAGGTCGGTTTCTTGCCATCAGTAGATCTGCCTCTACTTTTGCCTCTGCTTCTGCCTCTGCCTCTGCCTCTGCCTCTGCCTCCTCGTTGTTGATTCCTAAGTTGTCTTCCTCGGTTCTCAGATACAAGAGCTTGGGTCTGATCCGTGCCCATGTCTATTCTTCTGGCCTCTTCATTGAACAAGATATTTTGTACCATAGGCATAGTAACTTTGCCATCTGAGGCTGAATTGCTAAGGGAAACCACAAGTATTTCCCAACTATCTGGCAGAGAACTGAGTAGAAGGAGTACCTGAATCTCATCTGCAAGTGGCATCTCAAAAGAGGACAATTGATTTATCAGGTTTTGAAACTTACTGCTATGCTCGGCAACTGAAGTTCCATCCTTGAGCTTCAAGTTACTAGTCGCCTCATCAATAGGGCCTTATTATGAGCAGTTTTGGCCTGATACATATCTTCGAGCTTCCTTCAAAGAGCATATGCCTCTGTCTCTTGTGCAACGTGGTGGAAGACACTATTGTCAATCCATTGCCGGATTTGACCAATAGATTTTCGGTCTATCTTCTTCCAATTTGTCTCCTTAGATTCATTAGGCTTGACACCCTTCAATTCAATAGGATCATAGAGGTCTTTACAGCTGAGAAGATCTTCAATCCGCGGTTTTCACAGTGTGTAATTATTTGCTGTAAGTTTAATCATTGCTCCAGCTAATTCTTCCATTCTCATTTAATAACATAGTTGAATTAGTCAACCCAAAAACATACCTCACCTTTGAGTCCGGAACAATTGGAAAAAGGTGGATTTGACTCTTCGTTGGTCAAAAAACAAATTTGGGGTAATTTTATAATTTTAGAAAACTTTAGGAGCAAAATTTTAATTTCAGAACACTTTTAGGGTCAAAGTATAATTTTAAAAAATATACCAGAATTTTCTGATGTCCGCCACGTGACAGTGACGTATGCTGACGTGGCAGTGAGTGGCCGATGATGTGGCAGTGATTGGTCGCTGACTTGGCGAATGACTGTGCACTGACTGGACGATGACGTGGCTAATGATTGGGCGATGCCTGTGCTGATGACTGGGCACTGAGTCAACGTCTTCTTCCTCTGGACCAAATTTTTGCAAAAATATGCACAAACTTTGTTTTGCTCTTGTGATCTCTCTGGACCTCCATTCTAGCTTCCGTAAATTTCGTTGTGCTCTTCTTGGCACAAGAAATCCAATGATATACTCAAAATCACAATTTGAGTAAGTTGAAAATTCCAAAATTTTTCCAGTGGCACCTCCGGTAAGCTTAAAACCTGAGCTCTGATGCCACTTGTTGTGATAAAAAATAGTCAGGATCAAATAAGCTTTATAAACACACAAAAATTAGAGAAACTTTCCTTTCTATATTAACAAAATAGAATTTACAAAAACTCTCAAAATATCCACTCTCAAGGGATTATTTCCTCTCTGGGAATTGTAAGGTACACAATTCATCAAGAGAAGGTTTCTATTTATAGCCAAAATAAGGTAGGTGGTTGGAGGCTAAAATTCAAGGATGATGGCTGCCGGTGGAATTTTTTCTTCAACAATTGTGGCTTTCTTCATTCTACAATGGCACCTTCAACCTTGGTGGCTGGACATTTCAACAGATCACTGATTCCCTCAAGAATGTTCCTTCAAGGAAGTTCCAGTTTAAAGCTAACTCGTTGAGCTTTGAAATGTTGGAAATTGAAGATGGTATTCTGCCTGAGGATTGGTTGCGCGAAAGGTGAACTGCAGATTTGGTAAGAAAGTGAAAAATGTAGGAATTGTACCACTAAAATTATTTCGGCTTAAGCCAACTAATTCCAATCTGTGCAACTTCCCAAGCTCTTCAGACATAGTTCCCTGGAAGAGGTTGTTACGTATATCAAGTGAACGGAGAAAAGAGACATTTCCCAGCTGCGGAGGAATCCTTCCGCAGAGGCTTTTGACAGAAATATCCATGGCTCACTCTATGGGACCCCGACTGCAAATGATACCAATCGCGCTACAGACAGAAGAATCTGCAGGCCAGATGTTTTCCAGGACGCTGTTAGAACTTGAACTTTCTGGAGGACGATTAAATATCAGGGGGAATCAAGTGTGGAGAGAGAAATAGGAATAAAATGTGCACACACACACACACATATATATATATATATATATATATGTGTGTGTGTGTGTGTGTGTGTGTGTGTGTGTGTGTTCTCAATGCATTACAAACTATAAAAACTATTATAGATAGTATTTTTTCTATCTAAACATGGATAATTTTAGATGTTAAGATGCATTTAGATAAGAAATGTAATAGTTTATTGTCTTAAGGCTTAATGAAATATAAACTAGTTTAAAACCTTTTTTTCCCTATTTTTTTGAATAGCAAACTAACTTGAAGACACTATCTTATATATTACTCTTCTGATTAGAAATATAAGTCCAAGGACTTATATTAAGGTTCAAATTTTGGAGGTATCAAAGAAATGTTTAGTTGAGTTTTGCTTATTGAGTTCACTGGTCAAAAAACGTTTTTGAAGCTTTAGAACATAATTAATGTTAAATGTTATGTTTGGTAAATTAATAAACGTATGGGTAAAGTTGGAAAAAGTATTGACAAGTATTTTAGGACCAAAAGTTAATAGTTATCTACCAACTAATATGGAATGGAGAGAGTAGGAAATTCCGAAGGAAAATAGTCTTTTTCTAATAATAACATTATCTCAATTGAAGTTAAAAAATGGTATTTTCTTTGAAACATATAAGTTATTGTTATTTTAAACTTATATATGATCATTTTTAATTAAATACTCTATTGTTGTCGCAATCTATATTTTCTTCTTCAAATTCCTCCCTTATCCTCTGTCTCGTTATTATAATACTATCACGTGATAATTTTTATTATATAAATAATTTTAAAAAATGTAAAATTCTCCATTAAATAAGAAAATCTAAGAGAAATAAAGTTATATAAGGATATATGGTAGTTTAAAAATTGGGAAAGACAATGAGAGGGGCATTTGGGAAAAGAATCCTGAGTGGTACTACAACATCTTTCCTGCTTCAATTTCGTCCGAAATTTATTCTATAATTATTGTTTTCTTCTTTGAATGAAAAACTTGCGCTTCATGTTCATCTTGCGAGAAAAGATGATTTGAGCTAAGATGGATGATGACAACGTCGGAGGAGAAGGAAGTTTTTGGTAGCCAACTCATTTGCTACGTTACGTTATAGCGACACGGGGTCCTTCATGCCAGTCAACTCAAGATGATGATCCATTTGGGCTGCAAAAGTAGGGGCAATGGTTGTAAAAAGTGGAAAAAGTGATCGAAGAATGTAGCTGTGATGGGGGTCTTTTACCTGTTCGGCCAATTTTGAGAAACTACTCGTAAAATGGGCTACCTTTTAAAATGCATGTCTTATTGGACTTAACGCATGTAACAAATGCAAGATTTTAATTTTTAGTCGTATTTTTGAAATGCGTGAATTTGTCACATAATAATTTTTAAGAAAATTAAAAAAAAGCATTGCATTCAGGAAATGCGTGAGGGTGGTGACTAGGTCATCCTCTTATCCTCTTAGATGATATATGAATTTTTTTGTTTCTGCTTCATTGTTCTCCATATAAGTTCCAGAGTCAGTGTTCCGAAATTAGCATTTTGTGGATTATTAATTTGATAGATAATTCACCATTTACAAAATTCAATTTTGATTTTTTTTCATTTTTGATAAAAATAACGATTTTTTTATAAGTACAATTTCATAGTTTCGTTTTGTCTATTTTTACAAATATAGCTCTTTTTTTCTATTCTTGATCTCTCTCAACTCTCTTATTCAAAACAATAGATCTTGAGTCTTTAATTAGTTGAATTATTTGTAGACTCTTCATCCTACAATAATTTTATATTACATTTATAAATACAGTTCTCTAAGACACTTGTATTTTTAAATTCAAATAATGAAACTTATTAGCAAAAAAATGCAATTAAAAAATAAAATTCATACAAAAAATTGATGAGATAGAGCTTTGTCAGATTTTGGTGGTCATTTTGGGGTAGGGGTGGGCAAGGTTCTGAGTTTGGAGATTTTTGGACTTGTCTTACAATAGGCTAACTGGAGTAATTCCTCAGTCTCTAGAGGCTCTTCTATACCTCAAGAAATTCAATGTTTCCTTCAATCAATTAAGTGGAGAAATTCCGAGGACAGGTCCTTTCCCGAACTTCACAAGGCAGTCTTCGACATAGAAATCTGGCCAAAGTCATAACTAGTTGCTCCACCCCAGACTTTAAAGCGTTAGTACTGGAATACATGCCTAATGGGAGTCTAGAGAAGTGGTTATACTCTCACAATTATTTCCTGGACATCTTGCGAAGGCTTGATATAATGATAGATGTAGCAAGTGTGTTGCGGAATTAGCGTGGTAATGGATAAATATTTAGTTTGGGTAGTTGATAATAAAATGAGAAGTAAAATAATAAATGGAAGAGATACAAAATTTACGTGAAAACCCTCCAATGTAGAGGGAAAAATCACGGGGCGAGAGAGGAGTAAATGCACTATGAAAAATGTGGAGAACATACAAATGGTTTTACATTTAGTTGTATATGAGATTATAATGGTAACTATAACATGCATGATAGTTACTTTACGTTATGGGTAAACTTCCAAATAATTATATTACTTATCATCTCTTAAGTGATACATTATGCTATGAAAAAAATCCAAGTATTAAACAAATGAACGAGTTACTAAGAAGAAAAACTCAAGTATTAAAAAGAAAAATAACTATTAGTGGAAAATAGACCATTAAAGTAATATTGTTAGAAAATAGAGAATTAAAGAGAAAAATATATTAAAATAATAAATTTTAAATTTACAAATACTTAAAATAAAATATATTTTTACTACAACAAAATTATTTTAATCAATATGGAATATTATACTACAAAAAATAGATAATAATTCATTAATAAGAAAACTATCAAAATAAATATGATTTTATGAATATTGTAATTTATTCAAAAGCTATCTAAATGAGTTATGCCGGTAATAGTGAAATAAAAAATTAGTCTTCGAGAGTTATTTGCTACATAAAAATATTTTTAGTTTATAAAATATAAATTAAAATTAAAATTTTACAAAATTTTATCATGTGCAAGGCAGGTGAATAGTGCTACTGAATGGAAAAACACCACAAACCACTAAATCGCGAAGGAAATGATAATTGATCTCAATGCGATGAGTGCGAGCATGAAACACATGATTGGCCTAATTGCAAAAGTAGATTCTTCTACTGTTTTATTTTTCTAGACTCAACATCTCAAGATTTTTCGAGATTATTCTAAGAATCGTGTACTAACAGAAGTAACAAAGAAATTCGCCGGGCAAGAAAAGCTTGGCGACGGAGGTTTTGACAGTTTGTTTTGTAAGAGACCTTAATTCATGTATATTGCTGTGAAGAAAGTCAGGAGGATCTAATCAAGGGCCAAAGGATTACGCAACGCATCGTTTGGTGCCATGAGATAGACGAGTTGCTGCTTGTTTACGAATTCATGCCGAATGGCAGCTTAGAAGGATCATTGCTGACTTGGGATGTAAGGTAGGAGATTGTCCGAGGCTTGGTGTCGGCTTTGTTTTATCTTACCTGAAGAATGGGAGTAATGTGTTGTAGACAGGGATATATCAAGTCAAATAATATCAATTTGAATTTGAGCTTTAACACAAGTTGATTTTGTTTTAGCTAGGATCGTTGATGATGCAAAAGGATCGCAAACAGCGGTTCTTGCTAGAACCGTGGATCCTGACAGTGCAATCATAGCTTTGGAGTAGTTCTTCTGGAGATAGCATCTGGGAGGAAGCTGATTTCAATGCCAAGGAAAATGAGAAAATGCTAGTGCAATGTGTTGTGATAAAAATACTCAGATCAAATAAGCTTTATAAATACACAAAAATGAGAGAAAAATTCCTTTCTATATTATCAAAATAGAATTTACAAAAACTCTCAAAATATCCACTCTCAAGGGATTAATTTCTCTATTGGAAATTCTAAGGTACACAACTCATCAAGGGAAGGCTTCTATTTATATCCAAAATAAGGTAGGTAGTTGGTGGCTAAAAATTGAAGAAGTCAGTGATGATGGCTGGTGCAATTCTTCACTGTGTCAACAATGGTGGCTTCTAGATTGGCAACTTCAACCTTCAATAATGGTGGCTGGACTTTCAACAATTCTCCCCCTCCAACCACACCTAAAACAAGTTTCATCTAACAGCAATTCCAGCTATGTCTCTACATAGCTTTAGCTTATCTTGTGTGACCACTTTTGTAAACATGTCTGCTACATTTTTCTTCGTCTGGATCTTCACTAATCTCAGTAGTTGTTTCTCAATCACTTCACGTATCCAATGATAACGAATATCAATATGTTTTGTGTGGGAATGGTACATGGAGTTCTTGCTCAAATCCAGAACACTCTAACTATCACAATATACCTTGTAATTAGCTTGCTTAATCCCAAGTTCTTGAAGAAAACACTTTAACCATAACATTTCTTTGTCAGCTTCTGAGGCTGCAATATACTCAGCTTTAGTTGTGTATAAAGCAACACACTTCTGCAATCTTGACTGCCATGAGACAGCTCCCTCTGCAAAAGTATATAGAAAACCTGATGTGCACTTTCTCCCATCATGATCACCAGCCATGTCTGCATCTGTATAGACCTTCAAGATTGGATCAGCTCTCCCAAAACAAATATTCATTTTGGTAGTACCCTTGAGGTACCTGAGAATCCACTTTACTGCCTCTCAATGCTTCTTCCAAGGGTTAAAGAGAAAACGACTTACCACTCCCACTGCGTGAGTAATATCGGGCCTTGTACATACCATTCCAACGACTGAAGAATATGGTACTGATGACATCTCTTCAATCTCTTCCTTGGATGAGGGACATGCACTTTTATCCAGCTTAAAAGGATTTGCAAGTGGAATACTAACCGGTTTGGCATTGTTCATATTGAACCTTTCGAGCACTCGTTCAATATACTTCTCGTAAGATAGCCATAACCTTCGGTTGTTTCTGTCTCGAACAATCTGCATTCCTAAAATCTATCGAGCCGGTCCTAAGTCTTTCATGTCGAATGACTTAGACAACTCTTTCTTCAGCTGATTGATCTTCATTGCGTCTTGTCCCACGATCAACATGTCATCTACATAAAGTAAAAGAGCAATGAAGTTCCCGTCTGGAAATCATTGGATATACACACACTCGTCTACAGTAGTCTTCTTATACCCTTGTCTTACCTTGCAAGAGTCAAACTTTTTATACCACTGTCTTGGTGCCTGTTTCAATCTGTACAATCTTTTCTTAAGCTTGCAAACGAGGTTATCACCTGAAACCACAAATCCTTCCGGCTGCACCATATAGATTTCTTCTTTTAGATCTCCGTGAAGAAAAGCTGTCTTCACGTCCATTTGTTCAAGCTCCAGGTTCATACTTGCAACCAAACCAAGTATAACTCTAATAGATGTCATTTTGACAACTGGTGAGAAAATCTTATCAAAGTCAATTCCTTTCTTCTGCTGGAATCCTTTGACCACCAATCGAGCTTTGTATTTCACCACCTTCCCGTTGTCATCTTTCTTCAGCTTGAACACCCATTTATTGCACAATGCCTTCCTCCATGCTGGATGTTTGACAATCTCATAAGTTTGATTTTTATGCAGAGATTCCATCTCTTCTTGCATTGCAAGCAGCCATTTTTCTTTATCCTTATGAGATGTTGCTTCTTGGAAACTCTTCGGTTCTCCATCTTCAGCAAGCAAAAGATATTCAGAATCTGAATATCTCGTACAAGGAATCCGTCTTCGTTCAGATCTTCAAACATTTGGAATGGTTTGAGAAGATTCACCATCATATTGGTCTTGTGATGGTTCCGAAGCTTCTAGAGATGTGGGTTGACTCTCCCCCTGCTCAACACCCTCTTCTTCCTCTTCTTCATCTGCTTCTGGCATGTCTTCTAGAATTGCATCAGTATTGATTGCCGATGGTACCGATCCTTCATTTGAGAATTGAGTGTCAACACTTGACTCTTGAGCTATTGTGGGCTTTCCAATATCTTCTCTTGTCTGATTTTCATAAAACACGATATCCCTGCTTCTGATAACCTTCCTCTCCTTTGGATCCCATAACCTGTATCCAAACTCTTCATCTTCATAGCCAATAAAAATACATGGAGTAGTCCTTCCATCAAACTTCTGTCTGAGCTCGCTGGATATATGTGCATACGCCAAACATCCAAATACTCTCAAGTGTGAGTATGTTGGATCCTTTCTAGACCACAATTTCTCCGGAACTTCAAAATTGAGTGGTACTGATAACGATCTGTTGATTAAGTAGCATTCAACCCTTATTGTTTCTCTACCCAAAATGGCTTTGGTAGCTTTGCCTTGATCATCATGCTTCTGACTCTATCCATAATGGTACGATTCATCCGCTCAGCTACACCATTATATTGTGGGGTGCGGGGAACTGTCTTCTCATGTCTAATGCCATAACTCTTGCAGTAGGTTTTGAACATCCTGGAAGTATACTCGCCCCCATTGTCTGTTCGAAGACACTTCAATTTCTTTTCTGTTTCACGCTCCACCATGGCATGAAACTGCTTGAAGTAGTCCAGAACCTGGTCCTTCGATCTAAGAAAATATACTCATACTTTTCGAGAAGCATCATCAATAAAAGATAGAAAATATTTGTTACCTCCTAATGAATCAACCTCCATGGGACCGCAAATATCAGAGTGCACCAGATTAAGCAACTATGATTTTCTTGTTGAGAAAATATTAAAGGAGATTCGATGTTGCTTACCAAACAAGCAATGACTACAAGGATTAATGGCAGCATCCTTGTCAATGTTGATAAGTTTTTTCTCATCGAGAGAAGATAATCCTTTCTGACTGATGTGGCCAAGTCTCTCATACCACAGATTCTGAGAATTCTCTTTCTCTACAACACTGAGGCTTCCTGTACAGATTTTCATATGAGTTTGGTATAATGTACCGCAAATGTGTCCTCGAGCGACTGTCAAAGCGCTATTTGACAACTTCCATTTGCCCTTGCTGAAATGGTTATCATAAATCTGTTTGTCAAGAGCTATACTTCAAAGAAGATTAAGTCGAAGATCAGGTACATATCGAACATCCTTTAGTGTAATAGTGCTCCCAATATTTGTCTTGATCTGGACGTCACCAATTCCTACAATTCATGAGGAAG
Source organism: Rauvolfia tetraphylla (assembly GCA_030512225.1). Classification (NCBI taxonomy): domain Eukaryota; kingdom Viridiplantae; phylum Streptophyta; class Magnoliopsida; order Gentianales; family Apocynaceae; genus Rauvolfia; species Rauvolfia tetraphylla. The sequence continues at coordinate 3,855,355 of JAJQKT010000055.1, read as the reverse complement.
TGGAATTTCCTATCTTTACAGTTCCAAAGTCTCTAACTTGGTATATTGTGAAGTAATCCTTGTGGGGACTCACGTGGTAGGATGCTGCAGTATCTACCACCCATTCTGAATCTTCTCTTGAGACATGAAAACATATATCGTCAAGAGTAGAATAAAAAGTTACGTCTCCAGGGACGATGACTAGCGTTTCTCCACCTTTGTTCTTCAACTCAGAATTGCTTTTGCCTTGCTCCTCGAGCCATTTGTAACAGTTCTTTTTCATATGACCCTCAATGCCATAATGATGGCATGTGTAGGTCGGTTTCTTGCCATCAGTAGATTTGCCTCTACTTTTGCATCTACTTCTGCCTCTGTTTCTGCCTCTGCCTCTGCCTCTGCCTCTGCCTCCTCGTTGTTGATTCCCAAGTTGTCTTGCTTGGTTCTCCGATACAAGAGCATGGGTCTGATCCGTGCCCATGTCCATTCTTCTGGCCTCTTCATTGAACAAAGCATCTTGTACCATAGACATGATAGCTTTGCTATCTGGGGCCGAGTTACTAAGGGAAACCACAAGTGTTTCCCAACTATCTAGTAGAGAACTGAGTAGAAGGATTGCTTGAATCTAATCTGCAAGTGGCATCTCAACAGAGGATAATTCATTTATCAGGTTTTGAAACTTACTGCTATGCTCGACAACTAAAGTTCCATCCTTGAACTTCAAGTTTATTAGTCGCCTCATCAATAGGGCCTTATTCCGAGTAGTTTTGGCCTGATACATATCTTCGAGTTTTTTTCAAAGAGCATATGCATCTATCTCTTATACAACGTGATGGAAGACACTATTGTCAATCTACTACCGGATTTGACCAATAGATTTTCGGTTCATCTTCTTCTAATCTGTCTCCCTAGACTCATCACGCTTGACACCCTTTAATTCAATGGGATCATAGAGGTCTTTACAGCTGAGGAGATCTTCCATCCGAGGTTTTCACAATGTGTAATTATTTACCGTAAGTTTAATCATTGCTCCAAATAATTCTTCCATTCTCAATTAATAACAGAGTTGAATTATCCAACCCAAAAATAAACCTCACCGTTGAGTCTGAAACATTCAGAAAAAGGTGGATTTTGACTCTTGGTTGGTAAAAAAAATTGATTTGGGGTAATTGTGTAATTTTAGGAAAAAAGAGCAAAATTTTAATTTTACAATACTTTAAGGGTCAAAGTATAATTTTAAAAAATATATTAGAATTTTCTGATGTCTGCCATGTGTCACTGACTGGGCGCTTACGTGGTAGATGACTGGGCACTGACTGGATGCTAATGTTGCAGATGACTGGGCGGATGACATGGCATGTGACTGTGCACTGACTGCTGGCGTGGTAGATGACTTGGCGCCGATTGGCTGTTGAGTCAGCGTCTTCTTTCTCTAGAGGAACAAATTTTACAGAAATTTGCAGAAATAGAGCAATACTTTGTTTTGCTCTTGTGATCTCTCTGGACCTCCGTTTTAGCTTCCGTAAATTGCGTTGTGCTCCTCTTCGCACAAAGAATCCAATGTTATGCTCAAAATCATGATTTGAGCAAGTTGAAAATTCCAGAATTTTTCTGGTGGCACCTCCAGTGAGCTTAAAACCTGAGCTCTGATATCACTTGTTGTGATAAAAATACTCAATATCAAATAAGCTTTATATACATACAAAAATGAGAAAATTTCCTTTCGATATTATCAAAATAGAATTTATAAAAATTCTAAAAATATCCACCCTCAAGGGATTAATTCCTCTAATGGGAATTCTAAGGTACACAACTCATCAAGGGAAGGCTTTTATTTATAGTCAAAATAAGGTAAGTGGTTGGTGGCTAAAAATTCAAATAGTCAACGATGATGGCCGGTGCAATTCTTCATTGTGTCAATAATGGTGGCTGCACTTTCAACAATTTGGTATCAAGCCAAGGAAAAAGAGAAAATGCTAGTGCAATGGACTTGGGATATATATGGAAGGGGAAAGCTGCTTGAAGGAGCGGATCAAAAGCTGGGCAAAAATTTTGACCATGAAAAAATGAAACGCTTGATAATTGTTGGCCTATGGTGTGCTCATCCTGTCAATTCTACAAGGCTAACGATAAGGCAAGAGATTCATGTCCTATATTTGGAAGGTCGATTGCAGATTCTACCATCAAAGATGCTATTAGCAAAATAAGGCTGCCACATTTTTAGATTCAAATTTACATTAAGTAACAAAAAAGAATTAAAAAGAAAAAATATCTGTCTGATCGAGTGTTTTTTTTATGGTTTGATATTTATTTACCATGTCTCAGTTAATTTTTACCATCATTTTCGCTTCGATTTTGGATGGTCAGTGGACCTTTAAGCTTTTAATTAACTTTCTATTGAATCTCTGAATATCCTTGTCCATCTGCACAATCTAATAATATTTGCTACAGATTTCTTGACCAGAAATTTGGTTAGGTGATTATAAACTGATTCGATATTCTATTGTTTTCTAGCTTCCCCAACATTCTTTTCGCTCCGCAAGGATCAAGAAATTGTTGGAAGAAAATCAGCTCTCCATATAACATGCATGCTTTGCACAACTGAAAGTCTCAATTTTCTTATCAAAAAACGAAAAAAAGTCTCAACCTCTCTCAACTGAAAGAGACTGCAACTTTCAGCTGAGAGTAGAATGGGCTAATAGAGAAAATTTCAAGAGTACCTTGTATTCTAACGCCTACATGTAGCAGATATGCTTTCCAAGAATTGGCATGGACAGTAGTAAGTTTTTGTTGATAGTATTTTCATTTCCTGCAGGACTTTAAATTTCTTCGGTCACGAGGAAGAAGCAAACAAATCGTGCACATTATCGTCTGTTCCCAACGAACCAAAAGTACTCGCCAGCGGTCTCTTCTGTTGAGGTTTTCAAAAGAGATGCTTTTTTTCTTTTTTAGATTTTGAAGGAAAAGAGACAGTTGGCTAAACAGGGCTTGATGCACTAAGGTCCATCAAGGTACAGGAAGAAGTTTTTATCAATTCACGTCCATTTAAATTGAAGGCTTGCTTCAAGTTAATTCATCTGCCAACAGACAAAAGACAATGCTATATTAAAGAGAGAGAGAATCAAATAGCAGAAATCTGCAAGGCAGCCGAAAACTAAAACGCAACTAATCAGCAGTACTCATGTTTAGCGAGTCTCATTGTTGCTTTTGACAAACTGAAGTCTGACCTTTTGAAGCCCTGAAAGAATATCTTTGATGTTGATTCTTGAATCAGGCAATACTGCAGTGCATTCCAGTGCTAACTCCATAACAGAAACAAACATTGAGGCTTTGCGTCAAAAAAGTGTTCCTCTGGCTTCAGCAAATTAGAATCTGCAATATGGAAGTGAACACTTTATCCAGTTCCGAAGAGACATATCTTCATAAAACATGTCATCACTAGGTTTCATTCTTGTGAAAGTTTCCATCAGCATGATTCCAAAACTATAAATGTCACACTTCGTAGAAACAAGCCCTTCTTGTCCATACTCTGCATCAATAAATTTACAATTTCCTAAATTATATGTTCCTACAAGAAGTAGATTTTTCGAAGCATACAACAAAATGATATCGAAAAGCAAAAGGAAAAAGGAGAAATACAAAATTCACCTGGTGCAATGTATCCAATTGTGGCAAGGGTCTTGGTTTTTGTAATGCTGTCTTCCGCTTCTAATAATTTGGCAATCCCAAAATCACTGACATGTGCTACCATATCTTCATCTAGCAAGACATTGCTTGGCTTCAAATCACAATGCACGACAGACACAGAAAAGCCATTGTGGAGATAGTCTATAGCGCTTGCTACATCTATCATTATATCAAGCCTTCGCAACATGTCTAGGAAATAATTGTGAGTATAACCACTTCTCCAGACTCCCATTAGGCATGTATTCCAGTACTAATGCTTTAAAATCTGGGGTGGAGCAACTAGTTATGACTTTGGCTAGATTTCTATGTCGCAGATTGCGTAGCACATCACATTCTCTATCGAAGCTTTTCAAAGCTCCAGACACATTCAAATTGAACACCTTGACTGCTGCACGGGTACCATTACTGAACATGGCTCCATAAACAAAGCCGTAGCTTCACTTGCCAAGCAGATTGCTCTCACTAAATCCGTTGGTTGCTCTTCGAAGTTCATGATATGATATTCTTTCATGTAGTGCAGTTGGTGGACCTGATTCCCCTGTTGGTTGCCCTTTTTTATGCCTCTTAATCAACACAATACCATGAACTGCTAGAAATCCCCAGAACCACATAAACAACAAGAAGTAATCTTTTTCTTCTTCTGTGAGGAGAAAAGGTCCGGCAGGGGGGAGCACTAAATTGAGAATCACCACAAAGTGCATCGTTGGACATGAAAGACTAACTTGTGAAGTTCTGGAAAGGACCTTTTCTTGGAATTTCTCCACTCAAGTGATTGAAGGAAACATTGAATCTCCTAAGGTATGGGAGAGCCTCCAACGACAAATTACACCGGTTAGCCTATTATAAGACAAGTCCAACGCTTCCAAGCTAAGAGTTTTGCCTAATGAATCCGGTATTGGTCCTTCTATCGCATTATGAGCCAAGGAAAGCTCAAGCAAGTTCTGTAGCGCGTCTATCGAGCTAGGAATACTTCCAGAGAAATTGTTCATTGACAAATCAATCCGGGTTATGACCTTAAGACCTCCAATTTCAGGAGGAAGATGACCACTGAACGAATTTGAGGACACATTTAACTCCAAAAGGTCTTTCAGCAACCACAAACTTGAAGGTAAACTAGAACTGAAATTGTTGGAATCAAGATAAATGTTCCTCAAATTATTAATGTTTCCCATGCAGGATGATAGCGATCCTGAAATGCGGTTCCCACTCAAATCTATTGCACCCAGGTTTTGCAAATTGCAGAAAATGCTTGGAAAAGAGCCTCTTATCTTGCTGTTTGCTAAGTACAATTCTTGAAGGTTTTGTAAACCTTCAAATGTTCTTGGAATGACTCCAGAGAAATCATTATATGATAAGCTAAGTTTTGAAATTTTACTAAGATTACCAATTTCTTCTGGAATATTGCCTCTAATTGTAGATTTATATGCAATGAATCTCCGGAGTGAGGCAGAGAAGTTACCTATGGAAGATGGCAAAATTCCATTCAAGGGATTCTCACTGATATCAAGTTGTGTTAAATTAACACAATTCGTTAACGAAGTGAGAAACTTCAATTCTGAAGATGAAGGTTCGATCGTAAAGTTGTTGTTCCCCAAGTTTAGGAAACTAAGAGAACGTAAATTTCCAAGTGAATTCGGTATTGGACCAGTGAAACTGTTGTGAGAAAGTTCTAACTTGGTAAGCTTTGAACAATTTGAGATCGCATCTAGGACATTTCCGCTGAAGTTATTGGTATAAAGGTAAAGTTCTTCAAGATTTGGTAACCCTTGGCCAATATTTGGAGGTAATTTACCTGAGAGTCTATTCCCGTCTGCTGAAAAGATTCGCAACGCTGAAAGGTTAAAAATAGTTGCAGGAATAGAACCACTTAAGCCACTGTAATCAAATCCTGTCTGTTCCAGTCTTCGAAGATTACCAATCTCCATTGGTATTGAACCTGCAAAAAATAAAATTGTAAAATATGATACTTGAATCATGGACCAAAATTTTAAGTTTTTCGATGATGTTCTAAAAAGAATACAGAGGAAGCTGGGAAATCAATTGCAAATTTTGCAGTCATTAGCCATGAAAATTGGTTCAGCTCACGAAGCAGGATCCATACCTTCCAAGTTGTTAAAACCGAGAAACAGTGTTGTCAGCATTGTCAAGTTCCCGATTTCTCTTGGTATGGTTCCCCAGAATTTGCTATAGGATATTGAAAGAACTTGAAGCTGTGAACATTTCTGTAAACTTGGAGGGATTACGCCATCTAGATTGTTATAAAATAGATAAAGTCCTTGAAGCTTGGGAAGATTATGGCAAATATCTCCTGGAAGTTTTCCAGATAAATTGTTCCTGCTTAATCCAATGTTTTCCAAAGATGAGATATTGAAGATACTCGAAGGAATAGAACCTGTAAGCAGATTTTCTTCCAGTCCCAGAAAGGTCAAGGAATGGAGATCACCAATTCCTTCAGGAATGGTCCCTTGTAGGAAATTCAGGTGTAATGTTAACTCATTGAGTTTTGAAATGCTGGAAATTGAAGATGGTAAGCTGCCTGAGAATTGGTTGTCGGAAAGGTACAAGAACTGCAGATTTGGTAAGGAACTAAAAAATGTAGGAACTGTACCACTAAAGTTGTTGCCACTTAAATCGAGCAATTTCAGCCTGTGCAACTTCCCAAGCTCTTCTGGTAGATTTCCATGGAAGAAGTTGCTACTGATATCCAGGGAACGGAGAAAAGAGAGATTTCCCAGATGCGGAGGAATTCTCCCAGAGAGCCTCAAGTCAGAAATATCCAAGGTTACAACTCTGTGATGGCGCTGACCGCAAATGACACCAACCCACCTGCAGACAGAGTAATCTGCAGACCAGTTCTTCTCAAAGGCTTTGTTAGGACCGAAAGAAATATGAGATTTGAATGCAAGAAGAGCAGATTGGTCGATGCTAATGCTGGCCATAACGACACAGAGAAAGAAGACGAATGAAAGTGAAAATGAAATGCAAGTTCTACTGGTACCCATGGAAACGATGTTAATTACTAAGGAATACGCAGTCCCTGTTAATTGAACCCATTTATTTATAGATAGTGGAACTTTACTGAACAAGTTTGTCTCTGAGATTTCGTCTGCAATGAAAATACTGCGCCAAAAACCCTGTGATACTGAAAGGCAGAAAAGGACGGCATAATATATTTGCATTTTTTACCTGTGAGTTAATATAATTATTGTATAATTTTTTATATTAACTTATTCCAATTATACAACTCCTCTCCACTGAAAGAGTTTGAGAATTATTTTGATTTTAAAGACGTAAGTTGTTTTTATGTTAATAAATAACTCTCCGACGTGGAAAAACCCTGTGATATTGAAAGGTAATTTGTCACGCCCCGTGCCCGCGGGCCTGAGCGCGCGACTCATGGGCCTGACAGCACCCACGGCCAACTACTTGGCAACTGTCCTCGCTATGCCAAAATGGATATCCCAAGTTGACAGTGGGTACTTAGGCTCATATTCATATACAGAGCACTTTACTTACAGTTATCCCATGTGGGATTGGGGGCATCACATACACCCCTCCTTAAGACCCTAGCGTCCTCGCTAGGCACCTCAAAACAGAATTCAGAACAGAATTAGCGCTAAGCGCCCAGAACAGAATCATTGGCCTAGGACCAAACCGCTCTGATACCATAATGTCACGCCCCGTGCCCACAGGCCCGAGCGCGCGACTCATGGACCTGGCAGCACCCACGGCCAACTACTTGGCAACCGTCCTCGCTATGCCAAAATGAATATCCCAAGTTGACAGTGGGTATTTAGGCACATATTCATATACAGAGCACTTTACTTACAGTTATCCTATATGGGATTGGGGGCATCACATAGTTATTGAATAATGAAGGGCTATGTTGTAGTGCTGCCTAGCGCATTCATGGCTGGCTGGCTGGCTGGCTGGCTATGCTGTAGTGCCGAGCGCCTTCATGGCATGGCTGGCTGACACATGGAAAATGGCAACCTGCTATTGCAGGTTTCTTTGAAAAAAATTCACTCAGTTTATGTGGTGCAATTTTAGAGTGCCACATCAGCTAAGGTATTGACTGTTTAGCGGTCAAATCAGTAGGGGCTTACTGTTTTATTTAAATAATATTTTATTTTAAATTTTAAAAAAATATATATTTTATAAGAAAAAATAAAATTTAAAAAAAATATTTTATATTGAATTTATAGCAAAATTTAATTCAAATACACTCTAAATATTGTAACACAATTAATTTTTATTTAACAAAATTTTTTCTCTCTTCAAAATTTTAAAATTTTTTTAATTTTCTTTCTCTAAATAATATTAACAAATTTTTAATTTATTTATAAATTTAAAAAATACAAAAAAAAAATAAAACCTTAAAAAAAAAAGAATACAACAGAACAAGATTTCCCAACAAAAAGAAAAGAAAAAATAAATACTCAAGGAAAAATGAAATTCTTTTCAAGGGAACCTAGAAAAGTTTTTTAAAAAAAAAAGAGAGAATAGAGAAAGAACAACGGCTCTTGAAGAAGGGGCAGCTACAAATCACCCTGAGGTGTCGTCAGGGGCTGACTGGGAGCAACCTCATAGACGCCATAGGGAGGGCCTTCGAAGGAGCCGTTGAGGCCGCAGACTGGTGCCTATGACGCTGCCCCCAGATGGCCGGCTCCTGGTGGGGGCACTGTTCTTCTTTGTGTCTGCTTTTTTTTTTTTTTTTTGCATTTTCTGGGGAACTAGATGAAATTCTCATTGAAAAAAATTCTTTTTTTTCCTTTTTTTGGGTGTTCTTTCTTTTCTTTCCTTTTCTTTTTTGTTGGAGACTTGTTCTTCTTGGATATTTCTTTTCTTTAAGATTTTATTTTTATTTTTATTTTTATTTTAGAATTATGAATAGGTTGAAAATTTATTATGTGTGTTTGAGGGAGAAAGTTGAGAGAAATGAGTAAAAAAGTTGAAGTTTAGAGAGAGAGAAATTTTGATAAATAAAAGGTGACTACACGGCAATCAGTAAATTTAGTATGCCACAATAGTATGTGCCACTATTTTTTAACCAAAATATAAAAATAATTTTTAAATATTGAGTAGTTTGAAAAGTTTTTTTATTATTATTTAAACTCAATCTTGGAAGTTTTACAAATAAGATGGTAAATTTTGATCAATATCAACTTTTATAAAATTACCAATTTTGTCGGATTTATGACAACAACTTATGGCCACATATGGGCACAATGACAGGAAAATAGATTTATAAACACACAATCACTGAGGACGTCAGAACTCTCCTCAGCCCTCTGCCAATGAATATACCATCAATCAGTGAATAACTTAAATAATTGTTAAATTACTATTCAATTATCCATCCCTATGATCAGATTACGGTACTGAATGTACTTTTGGTATACACGTGTGGGCTGCACTCTTGGCCCTTGGATGGGTTTTTTTTATCCAATGGTTGGGAAGGGCATATTGAGATTAAAAAAAATTCCAATTCCTACTCAAAGCTCAAATTAGTTCAGAATGTAAATTTGAATTCAAGTTTATATATCAAAATCTGACTTTCTCTCTCCCCTCTCTATCAAATTTTCTAATTCTCTTTCTCTCTCTTTCTCTTCTTTCTCTCTCTTTCTCTTCTTTCACTCTCCTTTTGATCTTCTCTCTGCAATTGTTCAAAAATATGCTACAGAAATGCAAGACAAATGAGTTTGCTATGGATAGACAGCAATAAGGCCAAAATTGAAGTCTAGGAATGATTCCAAAACTTGTGAAGATTTGAAGTCAATATGAAATCTCGAATTCGAAGGAAAAAAAAAACAGATGTATCTTTCATATTTATTGAAGAATACAAGTTTTCATGTTTTTAAAGTAAGATATACTTTTGGTATTTATTTGGTTTTGACATTTCTTTGTTTTGGTAGATCTAGTTTTTTATCCTTTTGATTGAGTAAAGATCTTTTTGTAATTGGTGTTTGTAGGTTTGGAAACGAATTGTTGATCCTGAGAAATGAAGAGCTTTTAAAGATGAACGTTATTCGTTCTCTTGGTTGGATTGCAGTGGTTGTATGTATGGGTTATGTGCTTCAGTTGATTTCAAAATTGCATGAAATAAGTATTTATATTCAAACAGTTAATAATTATTCATTTACTAGTAAATAATTACTTAAGACAATGCGAACTGCAAGAATTGGTTGTAGGTTTCTTTGTGTTGACTCTTATAGCTAGAAGAACAATTTTGATGGTGAAATATTTTGGTGGTGGATCTTTTTTTGTTATTTTAAAATACTAATATCTATTTTAACTTCTCTTGTAATGATTTTAACTGTTTTGAGTAGTGATTTTTATTTTTTTGAATATTAATATTTAAAAGAGAAAATTTTGTATTGTTAATAATTATTCAGACATCTACGAATAATTATTCACCACTATAACAATCCATAATTGATATAAATACTAATATTTTGTTGTATAATAATTACTTTGTGATCTTTTTGTACTCTACGTTAAATACTAATTCACAAATTATGTGGTCCATAATTGTTCAAACTTTTTAGAATAATTATTTAAGACTGAAAACAAAATTGATGTAAATATTAACAGTTTGATGCAAACTGTTAACATTTTGACATATAATAATAATCTCCTGATTTTTTAAAACTTCATGGCGAATAATTATTCACAAATTTTTGAATAATAACTTTATAATTTTTTCAAATACTTAAATAATTCAAGAGAGAAAAATTGTGTAGTGAATAATTTTTCAAACATCTATGACATTATAGAATTGATGTAAATATTAACATTTTTCTTTATAATAATAACCTTGTGATTTTTTGAAACTCCACTTTACATGCATATTCACAAATTTTTCAATATTTATTTTTTATCTTCAAACTCAAGATTTCATATTGATTCCAAATCTTTGGTAAGTTTTAGAATCATCTTAGACTTTGATTTCAACCTCGGTGTTGTCTATCCATAGTAAACCCATTTGTCTTGCATTTTTGTAGCATATTTTTGAACAATTGTAGAGAGAAAACTGAAAGGAGAGTGAAAGAAGAGAAAGAGGGAGAAAGATAATCAAAAAATCTGATAGAGAGGGGAGAGAGAAAGTCAGATTTTGATATATAAACTTGAATTCAAATTCACATTTTGAACTGATTTGAGTTTTGAGCGGGAATTAAAATTTTTTCATCTCAAATATACCATTGATCACTCCCAACCATTGAATAAAAAAAAGGCCCATCCAAGGGCCAAGAGTGCAGTCTACACTTGAGTACCAAAAGTATATTCAGTACCGTAACCTGACCGCCATCTCTACAGCCTTCAACTTGTGTCTTGTGTTGTAAACATTCTTTACCCTGCACATATCCTATTTCATGCATATATAAATATACCTTATAGACCAATGTTAGGATAAATTGTACTATTAAAATAAATATTCGTCACTCGCATTTAAAAAATAATGTAAATGTAGTAATAATTTGAACATAATTTATTTTTTATTTTAATTATAGTCAAAGCAAATTTAAATTTAATACAAATAATTTAATTTAAATATAATTAAAGAAGGAAAATTTAACTATGATTAAATATAAATAATGTTACATGATATTTAAATATTTATTTCTATTTAAAATAGAACTATTTTTAACAAAAATATAAAAATAATTTAATGTAGATAAATATAATTATATATTCCTACAATTAAAATATGCTTATTAACTAAATCTAAATTACATTTATTTTATATATAATTGTGTTTTAACTAAAAATTAATATTATAGTATTATAACCAGTTGTACATATTTTAATAAAAAATACGCACCTGACATTATTGTCAGGATCCTTTCGTCTCAAATGATTCATAATCTGCTTCGATTAAACATGATATCTAGTCAATTGTTCCGTCGTAAGCAACTCAGCCTCGAACATCCTCGACGTCAATGTGTGCCCCTTGAGATATACTCCCAAGTCGTGGTTGTGCCTAGCAGCATATACATCCAATGCCCATAAACCTGATCACAACTGTGTACCTTTTATTTGAAATGGGCAATCACACTTTTTCGTTCCAATTGAGTCACTAGACTTGCTCTGTGTCACATCAGTAATATCTTCAGGGTATAATTTTTTCTTATCCCCTAGCTCACAAATTAGTCAAGTATAGAGACAGCCACCTTCATCCTTCATTTTTGTTTCGGTAATTATTAAAAACTGTCTCGATTCAAGACCCCCCTATTTTTTGCCGATTACACTAATTCGTCTGGAGCCAAATAACTCGTCCATAGTAAAAATGGGATTACGATCTACTAATACTTCAGAAACTTGTTTCACATATACGTCTTTCTCCTCCTACACATGTAAGAACAATATATTACTATAGTACAATAATACGAATAATAGAATGGCAGAACAATAACATACTTACATTTATGTAACACAATAATAAGCATATAATTAATCAAATATTAATATCCTAAACAGAATCAAATAGAAACAAAATTTATATACTATCGTAAATATCGAATTTATTTAAATGCTCTGTATGAATAAGACTATTTAGTTACAAACATGATTAACATTCGTCAATTAACGTATTATTAACACCTAAATTAAATTTATTTAAGGAGCATTACAAAAATAATTAATGTTAACATTGACATTAATATTAACGCTACTTCAACTAAGTTAGTGCATTAACATTAACACTGTATTCAAAGAACACTAACATAGCATTAGCATACACTTTAACAATTATAATTTTTTCTCTACTTTGCGTAGAACACATATATATTACTATATTATATGAAAATAATGTACTTATTAGTAGTATTAATTTGTTCAAAGGAATTAAATTGTTTAAAAAAATAACAAGGGCACCATATCATTACCCACCCTGTTGCTAGCGGCAGGGACATGTTACAAGAGCCCCAGCCCTACTGGCTGGGGATTATTTGAGTGGCTTCCCAAATTCTTCTTGAGGAGTCACTATAAATGTAAAAATAATTCTATTTCAGTAGAGAAAAATATATTTTTACCTCCAAATCTCATGTGTTTGACTGAATTTCATCGCTCATTACTTTAATTTAACTTCAAAAGCTTTGAATCCTCAATAAATTATGGGGGTTACTATATACATTTTTTTTTGGATTATACACAGTGCGAAAAAATTTCATTATTTACTATTCAATTTTAAAAATTCTTAAGTTTCTTTAAAGCTTTCGAAGTACCAAAATTCAAATCTGTCAATAACAACTACATTTTTTCAAAAATAAATGTTAATTTATCAAACTATATTCAATTTTACGTCGTTTTATATATAAAAAACTTTAAATTTGACCTCAAAATGGTCAATTTTAAAGATAAACATCAATCTGTATAAGTTTTGCCAGTTGGTGGCGAATCCGCTAGCAACTGGTAAAACTTGCACACGAGTTTCACCACTTTCTAGCGGAATTCAACAATACAATAGATAGATAGAGAGAGAGAGAGAGAGAGAGAGAAAGAGAGAGAGAGAGAGAGAAGAGATAGGGGAGAGAGAAAATATTTTGAAAAAATAAATGTTTTTTGCACTGTATATAGTAAAAAAACTACATATAAAAATGGCATAAATTATTTACATTTTAGAGAGATATTTGAAAGATTTTTAGATTTTAAAAAGATAAATAAAAAGTTAAAACAAAATATAATCGTACTATAATTATTAAATTATTACACTGTAAATAACACGTTTCTTTTTTTTTTTTTAAACCTGCAATAGCAAGTTGCGATTTCCCCTGTGGCTGGAAGGGGGGCTCAGCCACTTATGGCTAGAGCATAACTAAAAAATGAAAATGGTGACATTAGTCATGTCAAAATAATTATTTTTTGACAAGGTACTTTGAAAATATTCTTATTTAGTCAAACAAAATTATAGAAATAACTTTGTCAAGAAGCGATTGAATATATTGAAAAAGATCGTAAATCAACATATTAGACATTCTCCTCGAGATCAACATTTATTAATTTATTAGAATGGGAGCGTTTGATTTGAAAGTTAGACTTTCATGCGAGGTAAAAGAAAATAAAAGCAATAAATATATTAGAAAAAAGTGACATTTGCACTTATTTTAAAATTGCTAAAGTATTTGATCTGATAATAATAGTAAATTTTAAAGGAAAAAGATCAATTTCCACCGACCGAATTATAATATTGTAATTAATATTATCAATAGTTACAAATGACTTTTTGATGAAAATTGACATAAATATAAGATGACAAATCAACAAATATTTTTATCATAAATTTCATATTATTGTAAAATTTGTTGAAAAATTGATATAAAAATTCTGTGTAGGAAAAAAATACACTACACTTTAAGTAATTATTATTTCATATTATTGTAAAATTTTTTGAAAATTGATATAAAAATTCTGTGAAGAAAAAAAATACACTACACTTTGAGTAATTATTACTCCCCTTAATAAGATAATCTTTAAAAATTTCTTAACTGACGCATTTTAATTTTTTTTACCAATTTTTCAAATATTGTTGTTGTTAATGTTTTAGTTAATAGATCTACTAGAGTATCACATAGTTGAATTTGTTGCATATTAATTTTACTGTTCTTCTGGAGTTCATGAGTAAAAAAAAAAATTTAGTGAGCTATGTTTTACTCTATTTCTTTTAATATATCCTCTTTTTAGTTGAGCTATACAAGTTGCATTATCCTCATATAAAGGAGTTGGAATTCTTTTCCAAAGGATAATTCACAATTCTCTTCAATATAATATATAGCATATCTCAACTATAAACATTCTCAACTTTCCTCATGAAAGGTTATAATTTTAGAATGATTAGATGTAATAGCTACCATAAATTGTTTCACAGAATGCCATGAAATAGGTAAATACATAGCTAGTTTGAGAACGTGCTTTATGTAGATCAGATAAATATCCAACATCTGCATAACTAATTAACTTCAGGTGATTTTATTCAAGTAAAGTAATCTGAGATCTATGATATCTTGAAAATATCTAAAGACATGCTTAACACCATTCTAATATCGTCTTGTGGAAGAAAAACTATATCTTGCTAATAAGTTCATAGAAAATAATATATCATGTCATGTATTCTTATCAAGATACGTTAGTGCATCAGTTGCACTAAGATAAGGTACTTCAGGAGCAAGTAATTCTTCACCATCTTCCCGAATTCTAAAGACATCTTTATTCACATCTAGTGATCGAACGACCATTGGAGTACTTAATAAATGTGCTTTGTCTATGTAAAATCTTTTCAAGACTTTTGCCGCATATGTTAATTGGTGAATAAAACATCCATCTTCCAAATATTCAATATGTAGATCAAGACAAAACTTGGTCCTCCCAAAATCTTTTATCTCGAGTTCTTGTTTTAAATAATTCAATGTATCTTGGAGCTCTTCTAGAGTTCCAATAAAATTGATATCATCAACATATATTACAAGTATCACAAATCCTTAAATATACTTCTTAATGAAGATATATGGACATATTAGATCATTTTGGTATCCTGGTTTCAATAAACTTTCACTAAGACGGCTATACCACATGTGTCCTGACTACTTTAAGCCATATAATGACTTTTGTAAATAAATAGAATAATTTTCACGACAAGCAGATTTACATGTGGGTATGTTGAATCCTTCTGGGATTTTCATATAAATGTCATTGTTAAGATTCCCATATAGATAAGTAGCCACTACATCCATTAAGCACATCTTAATTTTTCATTTACTGTCAGACTTACAAGATATCAGAATTGATTGTATCCACTATAGGTAAATATGTCTCGTATTATAGATACCTTGTATTTGCGAAAATTTTTGTGCAATTAGTCATGCCTTATATCTCATGGCTTCATTATTTTCATTTCACTTTCGTACAAATATCCATTTATCGCCAATGGGTTTTACATTTTCAAGTGTTCAGACTAAAGTTCGAAAACTTAATGTTTTGAAAGTGGGTTCAATTCTAATTGAGTTGCATCTTTACATTTTAACCTATCATCTCTATGTCAATATTCTTCAACTGAAGTTGGTTCACTTTCCTCATTATCTTTCAAAATATCAAGTGCTACATTGTAAGCAAATGAGTTATCAACAATCATTTTCATTCAATTCCAACTTCTACCAAAAGTTATATAATTAATGAAAATCTCTATATTATTTTCAGAATCTTGAATCTTTTCACTAGTTATCTCTTCGTTCTTTTTTGCAGATTCTTCAATATGATCTTCTTGATCATTGGTCCTCTTTTCTTTTGAGAATTTTTATGTTTTGTACCAGGAGGTCAACCATGCTTTTGGTGTGTTTCGATTCAATAGCTATAGATATGGAAATTTTGCTCTTTTGAGATTTCAACTTGAATAGGATCATCTATAGATGGTAGATGCAATTTTGTTACCGTTGTAGAGTCGGTAAAGGCATCTGGCAATTGATATGATATCTTTTGTAAATGAATTATCTTTTGAACTTCAAGGTCTCTTAAGCTTTTG
This sequence comes from Rauvolfia tetraphylla, assembly GCA_030512225.1. Taxonomy (NCBI): domain Eukaryota; kingdom Viridiplantae; phylum Streptophyta; class Magnoliopsida; order Gentianales; family Apocynaceae; genus Rauvolfia; species Rauvolfia tetraphylla. Next base: position 3,839,181 of record JAJQKT010000055.1, on the reverse strand, counting down.
CGCAGATCTAGATGATTCGAATATGTTGTCCAAACAAACTCTTTTCCTGTGGGTTTATTTGCTCTCCCTAACTTGGGGAACATGGACTCATCAAAATGACAATCAATGAATCTTGCCTTAAATACATCTTCCGTCGTAGGCTAAAGATACTTTATTAGAGAGGGAGAGTCATATCCAACATATATCCCCGATCTCCTTTGGAGATAAATTTTAGTTCGCTGATTGGGTCTTATAAGAACACACATTGTACATCCAAAAATCCTCAAATGAGAGATATTTGGTGCAAGGCTAATTGCAAGGGGAAAAATTCATAATAACTTGATGGCCTAATACGCACAAGTTTTACAACATATAAAATTGCATGTCCCCATACCGATATAGGGAGATTTTATCTCATTAAGAGCAATATAGCAATTAATTATAATCTCTTACTATATGACTCATCTAAACCATTTTGAGTGTGAACATATGCAGCGGGATATTCAACAGTGATGCCAATTGACATGCAATAAGTATCAAAGACATGAGAACAATATTCAGCTGCATTATCTAAACGGATTCTTTTAATAAGGTGACTTGGAAATTGCTGTCTTAGGTGAATTATTTGGGCAAGTAATCTAGAAAACACCAGGTTGTGAGTTGATAATAAACAAATATGCGACCATCAAGTTGATATGTCAATTAACACCATAAAATATATAAACTGCCCACATGGTGGGTGAATAGACTCTTATTTATCACCATAAATCCGTTCTAGAAATGAGGGAGATTCAGCTCTCACTTTTGCTTGAGATTGTCTAATAACCAATTTTCCTTGAGAACAAGCAACACATGAAAATTTATTCTCAATGGTTGTCATGTATATTCTCAATTATTTTTCACATCATAATTGTTGTCTTAGGTGAATTATTTGGGCAAGTAATCTAGAAAACACCAGGTTCTGAGTTGATAATAAACAAATATGCGACTATCAGGTTGATATGTCAATTAACACCATAAAATATATAAACTGCCCACATGGTGGGTGAATAGGCTCTTATTTATCACCATAAATCCGTTCTAGAAATGAGGGAGATTCTACTCTCACTTTTGCTTGAGATTGTCTAATAACCAATTTTCCTTGAGAACAAGCAACACATGAAAATTTATTCTCAATGGTTGTCATGTATATACTCAATTATTTTTCACATCATAATTGATTTTGGGTGACCCAAACGATCATGCCAAATGCAAAATATAGCAGGATCAATAAACTTATGGTTTACTAAGTAATGCGCTTCAACATTATTAATCTGTACGTAATATATGCCAGAAGAAAGAGATCATAATCTCTCTAAGATAGATTTATTTTATGAGACAGTTTGAGTAACAAAAAGATACTTAAAATTATTTTCCTCCATTATTTTAACATAATATCCATTTCGACAGATATCCTTAAAATCAATATTTTTTTTTGAGATTTCAAAGGAAATAATATCTTATTAATGGAAATTATTATGCCTCCAGGCAATGAAATACTAGCTCTTCCAGAGCCTTCAATAAGTTTTACATTACTATTTATAGTGCAAAAATTTGTTTCTCTCATATTCAAATAAGAAAATATCTCTCGCTTTTAAATATATTGTGTGTAGTACAACTATCAACGAGACAAATATCCTCAATGATATTTTTAGGGTCATAATAAGGAATAAGAGCTATATGACTATTACAAAGGAAATTTGAAATAAATCACTAAATATTATTACAAAGAACACATAACTAAACATAAAACTTAACTAAAAAAATTTGAATAGAACTCTAATTTCTTTTGTACACTTGTATCACTAATCAAATGGTCAATCTTCTTTCTAGATGCTCAAAGAAGTCAGCCACATCTAGGTGAGTTACATCAACAATGGTATCATCAAGATTATTGTCATCACCATCATTGGGAATGAAATTTTGGGATGTAAAGTTTACTTCAAGACTTTTACCCTTCTTCTTAATGGATGCACGATAAAGCTCAATAAAATGCTTTGTCATACGACAGGTACGTAACAAATCGCCTTGCTTGCCATATTGGTAGTATTTATTCTCAAGATCTTATGGATCCACTTCATTCTCTTTCCTTTCCTTATTATTTTTGGCACACTTCTGGTGGTTTTTGTTATTTTTCGCGCTTGACACTCTATTATGATCACCATGACTATATGGATAATTTCTTTTATGGTCATGTTCATGTCCATGGCCTCAACCACGAGCATGACCACGATCTCTTCCAGGGCCATAACTATGGGTTCTAACTACATTCACTTCAAAGGGTAGGGTAGAACCTGGTACTCAAGCTTCATAGTTTTTCATTAATAGCTTATTGTTTTGCTTAGTCACAAAAAGGTAAGAAATTAATGCAGTATATTTCTTAAAATCCTTTTTTCGATATTATTGCTGTGGGACAATATTCGCGCAAGAAATGAAGAGAATATTTTCTCTAACATATCAACATCAGTAATATTCTTTTCGCATAATTTTAATCAAGAGGCAATTTTAAATATTACGGAGTTATACTAACTTACATATTTAAAATCTTGTAGCCATAAGTGCACTCAATTATACCGCACTTTTGAGAGAATGAACATCTTCTGGTGGTCAAATCTTTTTTTTAAATCCTTCTAGAAAACAGGTAAATCTCTCACGGTAAGATATTCTACCTTTAGATCATCATGAAAATAATGGCAGAGAAAGATCATGATTTTGTACAATTTTAATATGATGATACATTATTTTCAACAATAGTGTCTGCCGAATCTTTTACATCTAAATGAATTTGAGCATCTAGTGTCCATGATAGATAGTTATTTTCAGAAATATCAAGAGCAAAATTTCAAGTTTTGTAAGATTTAGCATGAAAATTTAAAGATAGAAATATATCTCTTTTTTTGTCTTGAATAAATTTCATAAGATGAATGTTATAATTTTAATTATAACATTTAACATTTTATATTATATAACTTAAAAGAATTATCTCTTAAAATAATAAATATTCATAAATATGTTATAATATATATAATATAATTTAAAGATTCACAACTTAGCAAAAATGCGCGGACGCTCTAGCTGGTCATCGTTTTTCTTCTTTTCCCACTAGAAGATGATAAATAGGTGAAAATGGATCACAAATGTTTTGACTTTTACGCACATAGGAAGGACCTAAAAGCATTTGCTGAACAAAAATAATATAAAATGACTTAATTCTTCTCTAAGCCTCTTCAAGTCGTCGTGTTTCTTCTTTTCCCATTAGAAGCGGAGAAATAGGTGTGAATGCTGAAGCTGAGTATAACAAAGAATTTCTGCCAAAACGCTTTTCAAGATTAAAGTTCCAACACTTTTCTAGAAAAGTAACCCAAAGGATTTTTTCCTCTTCAGAATCATTGCACGAAAATCAATTAGAAATTCGAGGTGAAGACGAGTCGTTGTATGAATAGTGGCATATAATAAGGCCCACCGTAAAATACTGAAAAATTTTTCTATTTGAGTTTCAACAACCTTTAGAAGGTTGTCCAACGTCTTTTAGATGAAACAGAATTGTTTTTTCTATCTATTTTGTTTATGAAAGCTCCACAAATTTTTTTTTACTAAATTAATAATTAGGATAAATGTTATACCAACAAGAATTGGCCCAGGCCGGAGGAGTTTGATGTTTTTTAAGTAATATGTCAAGTTTAAAATTTCTTTATAGAAAAAAACTCTATTGGAATATCTTGAGTTTAGAATATGGTATATAAAACAAAACAAAAAAAAATTTGTTGGCAGCTGAGTAGCCATTGCAAAGGTGACCTTATTTATTTGATTTTTCAATTGGATGTTAATAGTCCTATATGTGAGGTGACCTTATTTTGTACTCTTGTTATTAGTTTTTCTCCGGATTAATTTTTTAAATTTTAAAAAATGTTCTGCTCTTACGTCATTGCGAAGAGACGAAATTACTAAGTCTTTTTTTTTTATAACTAAGAACTGTAAAACGGAACTATGAGTTGAATTAGTAAATTATATCTCTTTGTTGTAAATTTGTTGTAAATTAATCTAATGAAATTTTACTAAGTGATTTCAGAATAAATCTTGAAGAAATGATCATGTTCAAGTCACCCAATGTAACCAATGTAAGGTTGAGGACAATATATTTTTTTTTTGTTTTTAGTTAAGTCTTAAATTATTGTGTTAAGAATTGTAAGAGAGATAATGTAAACATTATGTCTTATGCCAATCGAAATTCTCTTTTCAAAAATAATTGTTTTCGAAAAATGCATTTGGTAGATCTTCAAAACCTTGGAACACAAAAAGTATTTTTGTAAATATTTCATAAAAGAAACAAGATATGCCTTTTCTTGTACTTGTGAAAAACGAGATTTACCCAAAATATTTATAGACCTTTTCATGGGTAATAACTAATTGGAAAGCTTGAATTTTGGTCTTGTGAAAATGAGAATTACCCTTAATATGGGAATGACCAATTGGAAGGTTGGTCTTGTAAAAAGGAGTTTTATCCAAAAGTTTTAAACACTTTCACATGAGCAACGATGGTTAGAATTTTGATCTTGTAAAAAGAAGTTTTGACAAGAAAAAAAGGTTGCATCTTCACATGGGCTTGACAAAATGAACACTCTATCTTTGCAAAAAAAAAAAAAAAAAAAAAATTGTGACAGTTCACGCAAGAAACAAAATTAAATTTTTTCTTAGAACTTCAAGTTGGCAAAAAAGACATCTTTTCACAGTATCTCTTTTATCGTTTCATAGGCTTTGTATATCTTTTATGTATGAAAACTTCAGCACAAAAACTTGCTAAGAGATGATAGTTTCACAAGAGACGAGAGTTTCTCAAGAGTAGAGAGCACAAAGCTGAAAATAGTGAGAGAGGCTCATTTGGGTGGCAAAGAAGAACATGCAAAGTGTGAGCTGAAATTGAAAGTAACCAAAAACTTCAATCTTTTCATCTTCATCTTTTTAAGGTTCACAAATACTGGTTGTAAATTTGTGGCACATGAACCAAGGTCGTTCTTGGGTAGAAAATAATTATTAGATCTATTAAAAATCTATAGATAGTTGCTAGGTCTATTGAAAAACTAGTGGTGATAGTTACTAGATCTATTTGTAAAACTAGTGGGCACAACTTGAGAGTTTCTTAGTTATAAGATACTTAATGTTGTATAGTCTAATCTCTACCATTAAAGATATTGGGTTAGTAAAAATACTTGAGATGGGATTCTCAATGAGTGAATGTAAACATGTTGCTGAACCACTATAAAAATCCTTGTGTCTTTTTTCATTCTTGCATTACTTAGCTACGGTTGTTTGCCTATTTCAATCTTTATTTGCTTACTATTTGGTACACATATTTTTAGGAAAAATGATCAAGTTCATAGTAAATCCACACAATGGAAAGATATGCTGGAATTGTTATTCACAAAAATTATCTTTCAAACTATATATTGAAAACAATTAACTTGATAACTCTGTGAAGCTATTTTTGTATTAAAATGATCAAATGACTATCTGATTGTATGCATCCTCCAATATAATGGAAAGTTGCAAACTGAGACCAACAAAACTCTCTTAAAATACTCAAGCTAATCTTACTATGAATTAGATCAATCTGAGAAAATTAGCTTGATACTCAGTCTGGACTTCAACTTTTGTTTTATCAGTTAGCTTGTAACACCTCAACCTTTGTATATTTAATTCTGCTTTAAATAGATCAATATTTTGATAAATTCTAATTCACGCTGCTTTTGGACATCGTTGGGACCTATAGAAATGGTAGGAGGAAATTTCGTTATACAATTCTTTGTCTTCCAATTGCTCAATTTGTAGCCAACGGATTCTTTAAGCAGAAATTATGTAAGATAAAATTTTTATCTTACATAAATAAGGGAAGAATAAGATAGGGGTTTTAATGTAAATAAATTGTAAAAAATATATATATTCTTAATTTCTTGGATATAACACTCTCACTTGGATGACTTTAACGTAAAAAATATATCTCATTAAAACTTTATTAGATAAAAACTAATGAAAAACTATTTAGTGAAGAAAAAAGAGTACACTATTCTTTATGTTTACTCTTTCTGTTGGCATAATCCTATAAGATCCTTGAACCGAAACATATCAATCTTATAGATCATCTTCTTAAAAGTTGTATTCGGTAATGTCTTAGTAAGCAAATTTGAAATTATCACATAAGTAAATCTGTTACACATCTATTTCATTCTTCTTTTGAAGTTCATAGGTAAAGAAGATTTAGACGAAATATAATTCGTCATATCTCCTTTGATAATCCCCTTTTCAATTGGGTTGTACAAGTTGCATTATCCTTATATAAAATAGTAGGAATTTCTTTCTTCGAGGATAAATTACAATGCTGTCAAATAAATGAATCATTGATCTCAACCACACATTCTCTACTTGTTTCATAGATGACTACTAATACAACATTATTCGAAGATGTGGCTTTTATATAATGTTTTGTAGATCACCATAAAATATCATTATTACCACATGAAAATAAATAGCGTGTCTGAGAATATGTTGTTTTGGAGATCAGATAGATAACTAGTATTCTCATATCCGACCAATATAGATTTTGATTCTCGTACATAAAACACTATGAGATCTATTGTCTCCTAAAGATATTGAAGGACATATTTAATGCTATTTCAATGTCGTCGTGTAAAAGAAGAACTGTATCTTTCTAACAAATGTACTTTAAATGATATATCATGACGTGTATTATTTACAAGATACGTCAGCACTCCAATTGCACTAAGATGTGGTACTTTAGGACTAAGTAATTCTTCACCCTCTTCTTGCTATTAGAATGGATATTTGGAAACATCTAGCTACCAAACAACCATTGGAGTACTTAAAAGATGTGCATTGACTATGTAAAATCTTTTCAGGGCCTTTTTAGTATATGTTGATTGATAAATAAAGATTTCATTTTTCAAATGTTCAATGTGTAAATCAAGACAAAATTGGTTCTTCCAAAATCCATCATTTAATTTTTTTCAAATAATCTCTTGTTTTCAGGTGCTCTTTAGGATTTCTAGTGAGATTAATATCATCAATATATAGAACAATATAATGAAGATTGATTTCTTGCAAGAAAAAATGTTATTACCGACATAAAACTTCATCACCAAAGTAGTAATGGATCAGTGAGGAAAAAACTACCGATAGTTAACCAACAATAGAAATCTATCACAAATTACTAACTAATTTGCAAGGGATTAACCACGGATGGCTAATTTTTGAATTATTATTAATTTTTTGTATTCTATTGCTAATCCCTCACTAATTAGTTATCACACTAATTTGTAATGGATTAGTAACGAATATCTAATTTTTAAAATTAAAATAATTTTTATATTTTATCATCGGTAAGTTGTTGCTAATTTGCGAGGTGTTAACCACATATGTCTAATTTTAGAATTAGTTTTTTTTGGCATTCTATTGCTAATCCCTTGCTAATTAATTCTCACACTAATTAGTGATGGATTAGCAACAGATATCTAATTTTTGAATTAAAATATTTTTTTATCGCTAATCTCTTGCTAATTAGCAAGAGTTTAGCAAAGAAAGCCGAATTGACAAACTAAAATATATTTTGTAGTTATGAAGTCATCCAATGCTATATCCCTTGCAAAATTGGTGACAAATATCTAGTTTCTGAACTACAATATTTTTTGTTAAGATAGCCATCGCTAAATTACCACTGATTAGTGACATAATTCTAATTTACGAATTAAAATATTTTTATTATTTATAAAAAATCTGTCACTATTTGGTTGCTGATCCCTCATTACTTAATAAGGGATTAGCAACCAAATGTGGAATTTTCCAATTCCCGCTTCTAATCTTCTAATGAGTATTAATCTATGACACACAGATATTAATTTTTTGTATTCTATTTTCCCGCAAGAAAATGAGTATTTATGACACACAGATATAATATAGTGAAGAAGTACAATTATTCAAATTAGCAATGGATCCTACTCACAAACCCAAAAAAAAAAAAATGAGAATTCAAAATTTCAATATTCCACTGCTAATTTGAAAATTTTAATCTTCTACAAGTGAAGAGGAAGAAGAAAGCACTGAAAAGGAAAATCTATGCCTAATGGCAAAAGAAGATGGCGAATGTAGCAAAGACAAGGAAAAAATGACAATCAGACCAGACCAAAGATGAGGTATATTTTTTCTGACAATATAGCTTATAAGGAACTTGAAGATGTTTACAATGAACTTTACAAAGAATACTAAAATTTCAAAAAGAAATATGTGCAACTCAAGAAAGATTTCAAGTCATTGATATCTGAAAAAGATGTACTATAGACAGAATGTTTTGAATTTAGCTTATCTGAAATTACTCAAGCTAGTCTTCCTGGTTCTTCTAAAAATATTTTTGGTTTGCTTTTTGGTAAAACATGTAAGGAGTTAGATGAAGCATTTTATGAGTTGAAAAACTTGAGAAAAGATCTTGTCATTTCAAATGATTTGAATACTAAATTTTGAAGAAAATGATATTTTACAAAAGAAAGTCGACTCATTGAAAAAAGATTTGACAAGGTTTACAAAAGGAAAAGAGAATCATGATTTGCTTCTTGGAAGTCCAAGATATTTGTTAAAAAATTTTGGATTAGGATATGATCCTTTATCTTCTTAGAGAGAATATGTACTTGGAGTTGTAAATGCAACATCCACTAGTCACTCACCTATAATTTGTTTTGTTTGTGGTCATGAAGGACACAAAGCTAGCTTCTGCAGGAAGAAAAAGTCTCTAGCTAGAATGATCTAGATACCTAAAAGCTCTCAAGCTAAAGTACTTACTAACCAGAAAGGACCTAAGTCAGTTTGGGCCCCTAAAAAGAAATAATCTGTTTTACAGGCATGCCTCAAGAGTAAACTAATAAAAAATAGATGGTACATAGATAGTTGATGCTCTAGGTACATGAGTGGTGATCAAAAGAAGTTCACCAACTGAAACTGAAGGAAGTTGGAACTATTAGCTTTGGTGATAACAGCAAAGGTAAAATCATAACATTGGAAAAGTTGGAACTTATCCTTGCATTGAAGATGGTTCTTTAGTGCATGGCCTAAAACATAATCTATTGAGTGTAGTTAATTATGTGACAAGAACATGTAAGCCATCTTTGAACCATCTTATTGTGAAGTTGTGTGAATGCATAATGATAGCATAGTCTTTACTAGTAAAAGAGTTGAGAATGTTTATATGCTTGATTTAACTGTATGGATTGCTTGAATGGTATCTGTCTAGCTTCTCTGACTGATTATAGTTGTTTATAGCATAGAAGGCTAGGTCATGCTAGTATGTATTAGATTTCAAAACTTTCAAAGAAATAACTTGCTATTGGTACTCCTAAACTAAGGTTTGAAAAAGAAAACATGTGTGATGCATGCCAGCTTGGAAAACAAACTAGATTATTAGTCAAATCCAAAGGAGTTATCTCTACCTCTAGACTACTCGAAGTGCTCTACTTTGATCTGTTTAGTCTTGTTACTTCATCTAGCTTAGGTAGTACATTTTATGTGTTTCATTGACGATTATTCTAGATTTACATGGACCCTTTTCCTAACTCCAAAGGATGAGGTATTTAACTTGTTTGTTAATGTGTGTAAGAAAATTCAAAATTAGAAGGAATATAGTGTGATGATAATCAGAAGTGATCATAGTAGAAAATTTGAGAACAAGCTATTCGAGAAATTCTGCAATGAAAAAGGCATGAGAAATTCTGCTGGGAACTAATTCTGGGCCAGTACCTAGCGTCTGACCTAGCTGCATAGCTGGGCTATGACCCAACCGATTGCTGATCGGTCGATCGCCCCGCTGTTCATGGGGCAGTCGCCCAATTTTGCTGGGCAGCTGTTTCAGTTTTTTTTTTGGCTTCCGCAGTTCAAGAAGAAATAGAATACAATATTATTGAAAGCAAAAAATCCACGTGAAACCAGATTCCGCACCAACCAGAGAAGACAAAACAAGATTGAATAACCGAATTTAAAACTTCTCACCCATTTGATATGGACATCAGAAATCATTAGGTGCAATTAATATTCAACCCAAGCCTTTAAAATGGTTTCAGACATCATATTCGTGCCAAATTTTGTTTTTAAACAAAAGATTTTAGATAACACACATATGTAGACCTTAAACAATTGACACTCAAAATTATTGAGGAATGTCAGTCTTAGATAACAGGACAAAGGTATTAGGAATGTCCCTAACAAACTCAATCTTAAAAATGCCATAGAACAGATTTAATATCAAATACAAAATAATTTCATTAAAAATAATTTTGAGTGTACTTCCTTTCTCCCCACTGTTGTCCCAGCTTCAACTTCTTATTCATACTCCTTCCTCAAAGCACTCTGCCTCTCACGTTTTACTGAACAATACAATGTCTATCAGGAATATTGTACAGTGATCGTAACTTTTTCTACTACTTATTTCAGAGTTCGAATTTAGCTTAACAATATCTCTAATTAAATTCAAAACGAAACTCTGTTACTTCAAATTCAATCTTATCTATAATTTTTAAATAAGAAAATCTGTACCTAAGTACTCTATCCCTATCGATTACCACTCTTAAAGAGAACTCTAAAACTACCCAAGAGTTCATAGAGTCCGGGGACTATATTAGCGCTTTAAATTTCTTCAGTCACGCGGAAGATGCAAACAATCATGTGTTGGGAGGTTGGGACAAATAAAACAACAAGTGAAAATTAATCCCAAAATAAATAACCCACACTACCAGGATTAAAATGACTCTCCCAAAACTCTAGTATTAATAAAGTGAGAATTTATCAATAACCACCTAACAAATATGATAAAAATATTAAAAATATTCTGACACCAAGATTTACGTGGAAAACCCCGAAACGGGTAAAAACCACGGGTCAAAATATTGACCAATACTTTCACTATAAAAATGGGGTAACAAATCTTTTTCTAGATGTACTAGAAGGTAACACAACTATCCTCACCGAAATAGGTGGATAACAAGAAAAAAAAGATGAAAAACAAACTCACAAGAAGAATAGCAAAACCTTACTCTATTCTCTTCTCTCTTTTCTTTCCTTCTCTCCCTTTCTTTTCTTTCTCTCTTGGTGCAAATGTATGCTTCTAAACTTGGCTATTTATAGGTGAAATCTAGCCAACATTTATTGACTTATCCTACCCTAATTTTTGCCAAACAATTTAGCCTCCATTTTGGAATTTTGACTAGCCTAACTTCTTTGATTTTGAGCTTCAATTTTGGACTTTTGACTTCAATTTTGATGGCTATCTTTTTTGAATTGAAACTTAACAAATCTCCCCCTTTCAACTCATTGAGAGAGTTCCACCACACCAGCTTCGCTTCTGCAAAAATCAAACTTTTCTTTTGACAATGACTTGGTCATCATATCTGCACCATTCTCGTCAGTATGTATCTTTTCAAGTACTAATTCTTTTGACTCCAAGACATCCCGGATCCAATGATACCGAACATCGATATGCTTTGATCGAGAATGAAAAGTTGAATTTTTACAAAGATGGATAGCACTTTGACTATCACAATAAAGTTCATACCTTTGTTGCTTAACTCCCAATTCTTCTAGGAATTTCTTTAACCACAGGATTTCCTTACTTGCTTCAGTAGCGGCTATATATTCTACTTCTGTAGTAGAAAGAGCAACACACTTTTGTAGTCTGCTTTGCCAAGAAACTGCTGCACCTCCAAACTTCATCAAGTATCCTGATGTAGATCTTCTGCTATCAATATCTCCAGCCATGTCTGCATCTGTATAGCATTCTAATACAGGTTTTTCATTTCCAAAACACAGACAATATTTTGTTGTACCTTTAAGATACCTGAGTATCCATTTGACAGCATTCCAATGCTCTCTACCAGGATTAGAGAGAAACCTGCTGACTACGCCAACTGCATGAGCTATATCTGGCCTGGTTCACACCATAGCATAAATTAAACTACCAACCGCTGAAGAATAAGGAACCTTCTTCATATCTTCCTTATCTTGCTCACTTTTAGGACATTGCTTCGTACTGAGCTTGAAGTGACCTGCTAGTGGAGTAGAAACCGTCTTGGCCTTGCTCATGTTGAAACGGTCAAGGACTTTCTCAACATACTTCTCTTGAGACAACCAAATTTTACCATGTTGTCTGTCTCGAGTAATCTTCATTCCAAGAATTTGCTTAGCTGGCCCTAAGTCTTTCATTGCAAAAGACTTGCTTAACTCTTTCTTTAACCTGGCAATTTTGGCAGTATCATGTCCAACAATTAACATGTCATCAACATAAAGCAGGAGGATAATAAAATCACCATCAGAAAAACTCTTCACGAACACACAATGATCTGGTATAGTCCTGCGATAACCATGTTCCGTCATGAAAGAATCAAATTTCTTGTACCATTGCCTTGGTGCTTGCTTCAACCCGTATAAGCTTTTCTTGAGTTGACAAACAAGGTGTTCCTTTCCTTTGACTTTGAACCCCTCTGGCTGCTCCATGTAGATTTCTTCTTCAAGATCTCCATGAAGAAAGGCTGTCTTCACGTCAAGTTGTTGAATCTCCAAGTTCAAGCTAGCTGCTAATCCAAGAACAACTCGAATAGAAGACATTTTAACTACAGGAGAAAATATTTCCTCAAAATCAATACCTTTCTTTTGATAAAAGCCTTTCACAACCAATCTGGCCTTGTATCTTGGTTTGGAAATATTTTCTTCTTCCTTCAGCTTGTAGACCCATTTGTTCTTCAACGCTTTTTTCCCTTTAGGAAGTTTCACCAAGTCATACGTATGATTGTCATGCAGGGATTTCATCTCTTCTTGCATAGCTTTCAACCACTCATTCTTACTTTCATGGTTTATAGCTTCTTCATAAGTCTCTGGTTCTCCCCCATCAGTGAGCAACACGTACTCTTGAGTACTATATCTGGTTGATGGTCTCCTTTCTCTGGTGGATCTCCTAAGTTCTGGCTGTGGTTGTGGAACTGGTGGTACTCTCGGTTCGGCGCTCGGGACATCATCATCATTGTCTTGTTACGGCTCGGCTCCCCGTGCTCGTCATGATTGATCTCGTTGAGGTCTTGGGTTCTAGGTCGACTGGAATTTCTGGATCCACTCTAGGTTTATCACCTTTCTTGATGTCTTCAATGGTTTGATCCTCAAAGAAGACAACATCTCTACTTCTAATTAATTTCTTATCAACAGGATCCCAGAGTCTGTATCCAAACTCTTCATGTCCATATCCCAAGAAAATACATTGTTTGGCCTTACTATCAAGTTTAGACCTTTCGTCTTTGGGAATGTGAACGAATGTCCTGCAGCCAAAAACTCTCAAATACTTGTATGAGACTTTATTACCTGTCCAAACTCTTTGAGGTACATCACCACCCAAAGGAACTGAAGGAGAAAGATTGATCAAGTGGACTGCTGTTCTCATTGCCTCACCCCAGAAAGGTTTTGACAGTTTGGCATGAGAAAGCATGCATCTGATGCGTTCTGTGATTGTCCTATTCATCCGTTCAGCTACACCATTATGTTGTGGAGTCTTTGGTACACTTTTTTCAAGTCCCGATGCCATGACTCTCGCAATATGCTTCAAAAAGGGCCTCTGTATTCACCACCATTTATCACTACTGACACACTTCAATTTTCTTCTGCTTTCTCTTTCCACCTTGACATGGAAGTCTTTGAAAACATCTATAACCTGGTCCTTTGTCTTCAAAGAAAAACACCATACCTTCCGAGAAAAATCATCAATGAAGGTCACAAAATATAATGCACCACCAAGTGTTCTTTCACCCATATGACATACATCAGTATGAACCAACTCCAAAGGAAATAATTTTCTAGATGGAGGCAATTTCTGAAATGCAACTCTATGTTGTTTTCCAATTAAACAATGAGTGCAGGATTTGAGACTTACACCTTTTACATCAGGCAGAAGTTGTTGTTTGACAAGTCTCTGGAGCCCTTTTTCACTCATGTGGCCAAGTCTTTTGTGCCAAAGATTTGAGGAGAATTCTGAAACTGTATTTACTTCTCCGTTGCTCAGCTTTGCTTTCATCACGTAAAGTGAGCTTGCTTTTGTACCTTTAGCGATGACAAGATTTCCTTTTGTCAGCTTCCACTTTCCGTCGTTGAATTGGTTTGCATAACCTTCATCATCAAGCTTGCCGGTGGAGATGAGGTTGAGACGAACATCTGGAACATGTCTCACGTTCTTTAAAATTAATTGACAACCGGTACTGGAATTAAGGTGAATGTCTCCAATACCGATTATTTTGCAAGAGCCATCATTTCCCATTTTTACATGACCAAGATCTCCTGGAGTATAAGATGAGAAGAATTCCCTGTGAGAAGTAACATGATAAGAAGCTCCTGAGTCAATAACCCAGTCACTGTTGTGACAGACTAGGTTAATACTGGAATCATCACAGACAAGTTCGATTTCATCATCGGTTGTTGTGGCAGCTGTCTCTGAATTTCCTTCCTTGGCTTCTCCTTTTGTGTTGGCTTGATCTTTCTTCCATTTCCGACATTCATTCTTGTAATGCCCCTTTTTGTGACAGTAGAAGCATTCAACATCTCTTTTAGACTTGAACTTACCTCTTGATTTGTCATATCTGTAGTGGGGACCTCTGGACTTACTTCTCCCCCTCCTGTGATTCTTTTCTGCAACCAGTGTTTGAGGCTCCGGATTTAATCCTTGATCCTTTCTCCTGGTTTCTTCATTGTACAAAGCTTCTTTGACCATCTCCAATGTAACAAAGCCACCTGGAGCAGAATTTAGGACAGAAACAACAAGTGTTTCCCAACTATCAGGGAGTGAAGTGAATAGTAAGAGTGCTTGCACCTCCTCATCTAGCTTCAGATTTACAGCATCGGTGCGATTTAATAATCCCTGAAAATCATTCAGGTGCTCGGACATATTTGCTCTTTCTTTGTACCGTAGCCGTGTAATCTGTTTCAGCAAAGAAACTTTGTTAAGGCCATATTTTCTTTCAAACATGGTCTCTAATTTTTTCCACAGCATATCTGCTCTCGTTTCGCCTGAAACATGATTGAACACACTTTGGTCAATCCAACTCCTAATATGACCAATAGTTTTTCTATGCATTTTTGCCCATGCAACATCAGATGTACCCTCTGGTTTTGCAACATCACCAAGAATAGGTTCATACATATCTTTACAATATAACAAGTCTTCCATTCTAGGCTTCCAAACAGCATAGTTACTAGAAGTCAATTTAATCATGCTACCAGAAGAAGAAGAAGTTGACTCCTCCATTTTAAAAAAAACTGACCAAAGCTCTGATACCACTTTGTTGGGAGGTTGGGACAAATAAAACAACAAGTGAAAATTAATCCCAAAATAAATAACCCACACTACCAGGATTAAAATGACTCTCCCAAAACTCTAGTATTAATAAAGTGAGAATTTATCAATAACCACCTAACAAATATGATAAAAATATTAAAAATATTCTGACACCAAGATTTACGTGGAAAACCCCGAAACGGGTAAAAACCACGGGTCAAAATATTGACCAATACTTTCACTATAAAAATGGGGTAACAAATCTTCTTCTAGATGTACTAGAAGGTAACACAACTATCCTCACCGAAATAGGTGGATAACAAGAAAAAAAAGATGAAAAACAAACTCACAAGAAGAATAGCAAAACCTTACTCTATTCTCTTCTCTCTTTTCTTTCCTTCTCTCCCTTTCTTTTCTTTCTCTCTTGGTGCAAATGTATGCTTCTAAACTTGGCTATTTATAGGTGAAATCTAGCCAACATTTATTGACTTATCCTACCCTAATTTTTGCCAAACAATTTAGCCTCCATTTTGGAATTTTGACTAGCCTAACTTCTTTGATTTTGAGCTTCAATTTTGGACTTTTGACTTCAATTTTGATGGCTATCTTTTTTGAGTTGAAACTTAACAAATTGGCACGTTATTTTTTGCTCACAATGAACCAAAAGTACTCACCACCAGTCCCTTCTGTGGAGGTTTTCAGAAGAGTTTTTTTTTCTTTTTTAGTTTTTGAAGGAAAAGAGAGACAGTTGTCTGTAATGCACCAATTATAAGAATTTCAGGTTCTTGTTGCAAGACTTGAAATTTAAATTTACATTTTGGTGAAAAGGCATTTCTGATTTGAAAGGTTTTTGTTCTTCTCTGAGTGTTTAGAACTAAGCTAAGTTTCTTGATATTCCATCAATTGGACATTTACAAGAAAAAGTTATCTCACAAATGTGAATAGAACTAATGTTGGAGCGCTTGTTTTAGTTGTATGAAGCAAAGCAAAACCGAGCTTGAGGAATAAACCAAACCCATTTAAATTGAAGGCTCTCTTCAAGTTAAATCATCTGACAAAAGACAATCCTAGATTAAACGGACAGGGAATCAAATAGCAGAATTCTGCAAGGTAGCCAAAAACTAAAATGCAACTGGAACAGCAGTCCTTATGTTTAGCTAGTCTCAATATTACTTTTGACAAACTGAAGTCTGATCTTTTGAAGCCCTGCAAGAACATCTTTGATGTTTGTTGCGGAATTGGCGTGGTAATGGATAAATATTTAGTTCGGGTAGTTGATGATAAAATGAGAAGTAAAATAATAAATGGAAGAGACACAAGATTTACGTGGAAACCCTCCAATGTAGAGGGAAAAAACCACGGGGCAAGAGAGGAGTAAATGCACTATGGAAAATATGGAGAAGATACAAATGGTTTTACACCCACACAAAGAATACACTCAAGATAACACCTCACTACACTCAATAAATATAACAAGAGTGTGTATATATATGAAGAGGTAGTATATGAAAAGAAAGATAGGATAGTTTAGGGAGAAGCTCTTGGAGGATTTCTCTCTTGGATGAATTCCTCTCTTTTGGATGTCTTATGGATGTCTTCTTTGCTCCAAGCAAGATTGCCTTATATAGAGATATATCACCATGTGAACAAACTTCAAGTCTTCCTACCATTGTTGAAAATGTGTTAAGTTAGCTCACCAAACATAGCCAACCAATATTGTACCATCTTAGTCCAAGTTAGGTCACCAAACATAGCTAACCAATATTGAATTTTCTTAGCCACCCAAAGACTAAGATAAATCATGAAAAACATGTGGCCAACCAATGTAGACTTTGAAGTGTGAATCTTAGAATTGTAAGGCAATTTTAACAATCTCCACCTTGACTTAAATTCTAAGATGATCTCCTTATAAAATGATGTGCATATTCCTCTTTTGCCATACCCTAAAAGGCCTTTAGAATTGGTGAACACCAATCAAGTCCAAGCAATGCTTAAACTTGATATTTGGAACTGGTTTCGTGAGCATATCCGCAGGATTATGAGCTGTCGCAATTTTCTTCACAATGATCTTCCCATTTGCTACAACATCCCGAATAAAATACTGTCTCACATCAATGTGCTTGGTCCTTTCATGATACATATGATTTTTGGTTAAATGAATAGCACTTTGACTATCACAAAATACAGTAACAACATCCTGTGTTAAACCAAGATCGATGAACTAAGCCTCTTAACCAAATTGCTTCTTTGATACCTTCGATGATTGCAATATATTACGCCTCCGTTGTTGATAGTGCCACAATAGACTGTAGGCTAGCTTTCCAGCTAATGACAGAATTGCATAAAGTAAAAACATAACCTGACAAAGACCTTCTCTTATCAAGATCACCTGCATAATCAGAGTCAACATATCCAACAACAATATTTGGTGTCACCTTATTCCTATCAAAAACCAATCCAGTTTCCGCAGAACCTTTCAAGTACCGAAATATCCATTTAACTGCTTGCCAATGTTCTTTACCTGGATTACTCATGTACCTACTCACAACACTAACTGCCTGTGCAAGATCAGGTCTAGTGCATACCATAGCATACATAAGACTACCTACTGCACTAGAATAAGGTACATATGACATTTGCTCTTTCTCTTCATTAGACTGAGGGCAAGAATCAGATGATAATTTAAAATGAGCTGCAAGAGGAGCACTCACAGGTTTTGAGTTATTCATGTTGAATCTCTCAAGAACTTTCTCAATGTAATTTCTTTGAGATAAATATAATTTTCCAGCTGATCTATCTCTATGAATCTCCATACCAAGAATTTTCTTTGCAGCACCAAGATCTTTCATCTCAAATTCACTGCTCAATTGATCTTTCAATTCTTTGATTAGTGACTTATCACGAGCAGCAATTAGCATGTCATCAACATATAACAATAAGTAGACAAAAGATCCATCTGAAAACTTCTTGTGATAAACACAATTATCATACTGACTATGACAATACCCATTTTCAACCATAAAGGAATCAAACCTTTTGTACCATTGTCTTGGAGACTGTTTTAGTCCATAAAGAGACTTCTTCAAGTGACAAACGTAGTCTTCTTTTCAGGGAATAACAAATCCTTCCCGGTTGTTGCATATAAATCTGCTCCTCGAGCTCTCCATGTAAGAAAGCGGTCTTGACATCAAGTTGTTCTAACTCAAGATCCTCGCAAGGCAACAAGGGCAAGAAGTACACGTATAGAAGTGTGACGAACAACAGAGAAAACACTTCATTAAAGTCTACACCATGTTTTTTGAGTGTAGCCTTTAGCAACTAAACGTGCTTTATATCTTGCATCTTCAACTCCGAGGGTTGCCTTCTTTCTTCTTATAGACCCATTTACTGACCTTTACAACTCTTTGGCCTTTTGGCAATTTCACCAACTGCCAAGTATCATTCTTGTGTAGAGATTCAATTTCTTCTTGCATCGCAACTCGCCACTCGGAAAGAATTAGGACACAAGATTGCTTCGGAGTATGTGTGAGGTTCTCCACCTTCAATCTGTATCCTCTCGCAATCGCAAGAGCATAAGCAATTAAATTTTCTCCATTATATCTTTCGAGCCGTTTGATTTCTCTTACGGGTCTATTTTTTGGCAATAGAATAATTTTCACGATGATCCGGTTCAATGGAATCGTGAATCTCCGGGTGTGATTGGAGATGAGGAAATATTCTCTTCACTAGGAGTTGGTATTTCAAATTCAAGCTCCACCTTCTCGTTGGTATTCTTTAAATCACTCGTGTCAAAAGATCCGACAATTTCTTTTCAGGGAGAATTAGCACATTTTCATTGAAAGTAACATCCCTACCGATAATTACTTTCTTAAGTTCTGGACACCACAAGCGATACCCCTTTCACACCGGATGCATAACCCATAAATATGCATTTTTCGAGCTCTAGGCTCTAATTTTCCCCTGGTTTACATGTGCATATGCAGGGACATCCAAAAATTTTCAAATTTGAATAATCAACGGGATTACTCGACCAAACTTCTTCTGGAATCTTGAAGTCAAGTGATGTGTGTGGGGAACGATTCACCAAATAACATGAGGTAGATGCAGCTTCGGCCCAAAATTCTTTAGGCAAGGCAGCATTAGAGAGCATACAACGAACTCTCTCCATCAATGTCCTGTTCATCCGTTTTGCAACGCCATTTTGTTGAGGCGTACCAACAACCGTATGGTGTCTCATAATTCCTTCATTTTCGCAGAACATGTTGAAATCACCTCCACAAAATTCTAGACCATTATCGGTCCTGAGTCGCTTGACCTTCTTCCCTGTCTGGTTTTCTATCAAAATCTTCCATTTCTTAAAAGTGGAAAAAACTTCATCTTTGTGCTTTAAAAAATAAGCCCGGACTTTTACGAGAAAAAATCATCAATAATGGTCGACATGTAACAGTGTCCTCCTTTTGAAGGAACACGTGAGGGTCCCCAAAAGATCTGAATGAATATAGTCAAGAGTACCTTTGGTTCTATGAATTCCGGTACCAAAACTTAATCTTTTCTGCTTACCGAGAATGCAATGTTCACAGAACTCCAACTTACCGGTATTCTGACCACACAAAAGACCTCTCTTGCTCAGGATGGTCATTCCTTTTTCACTCATATGGCCAAGACGCATATGCCATAAGTTTGTGACTTCTGAATCTGATATAGATGATGATACAGCACGTGAACCCCGTAATGATGAGATCCTTGCAACACATATAAAGTCCCAAATCTGTTAGCTTTCATTAAAATAAGAGCACCTTTAGAGACCTTTAGAACTCCACCTTCAGCTGTATATTTACACCCAAGGGACTCCAGGGTGCCAAGAGAGATAAGGTTCCGTTTCAAATCAGGAACATGTCTAACACCGAGTTAAAGTTCTAATCATGCCATCATGCATTTTAATTCTAATTGTTCCTTTTCCATGACTTTACATCGAGCATTATTCCCCATTAAGACAACACCACAATCAAGCTGATTCATAAGTGGTAAACCAATCTTTATGAGGACACATGTGATAAGAACAACTAGAATCTAGAATCCATTCTGTTTTAGATCTAGTTCCAAAATCGAGTATGATAAAACTTCACCTTCAGACTCTTTTTTGAGCAATACTTGCTTCAAATTGAATTTTCTAAATTCTTTTTGATTATTGTTTTCGCCTCTTTCTGCTTATTCTTCAACTTAAAGCATTCTGAAATCACATGTCCCTTTTTTCTTGCAATAGCTGACAAAATTTCTTATTATCTCGGCCTCTAGACTTTGATCTGGATTTACTTTTACTGCTAGTACCATGATCCATAGTTCTCCCTCTAACAATTAACCCTTCAGCTTCATCCTTTGAATTATTCTCATAGTCATATTTTTCTTTAGACAAGAGATTTTGTTTGACTTCATCAAATGTTAGGGTCTCATTACTACCGTATAACATAATATCCTTAAAGTTACGGTATGACCGGGGGAGTGAGCATACTAACAAAACAGCTTTATCTTCATCACTGATTTCAACATCCAAATTTTCCAAATCAACTATGATAGAATTAAACTCATTAAGGTGAGTTTGAATGTGTGTACCTTCGACCATCTTAATGGTAAAGAGGCGCTCTTTGAGACGAATCTTGTTTGCAAGATTTTTCGTCATATACAATGACTCCAACTTGAGCCACATACCTGCAGCTGTATCCTCCTTGATAACCTCTCGCAGAACTTCTTTGGATAAACAAAGTTGGATTGCTGACAAGGCTTTTTCATCCAACTCTTCCCAATCTTCATCCGACATAGTGTTTGGTTTTTTCGCCTTTCCCGCAAGGGCCTTTTTCAACCGATGCTGGGTGAGAATGGCCATCATCTGAACTCGCCAAATGCCAAAACTAATTTTTCCATCAAACTTCTCAACATCAAATTTCATGATAGAAGCCATGTTGTGAAACCCAAATAAATATTACAACGCTCTGATACCAGTTTGTTGCGGAATTGGCGTGGTAATGGATAAATATTTAGTTCGGGTAGTTGATGATAAAATGAGAAGTAAAATAATAAATGGAAGAGACACAAGATTTACGTGGAAACCCTCCAATGTAGAGGGAAAAAACCACGGGGCAAGAGAGGAGTAAATGCACTATGGAAAATATGGAGAAGATACAAATGGTTTTACACCCACACAAAGAATACACTCAAGATAACACCTCACTACACTCAATAAATATAACAAGAGTGTGTATATATATGAAGAGGTAGTATATGAAAAGAAAGATAGGATAGTTTAGGGAGAAGCTCTTGGAGGATTTCTCTCTTGGATGAATTCCTCTCTTTTGGATGTCTTATGGATGTCTTCTTTGCTCCAAGCAAGATTGCCTTATATAGAGATATATCACCATGTGAACAAACTTCAAGTCTTCCTACCATTGTTGAAAATGTGTTAAGTTAGCTCACCAAACATAGCCAACCAATATTGTACCATCTTAGTCCAAGTTAGGTCACCAAACATAGCTAACCAATATTGAATTTTCTTAGCCACCCAAAGACTAAGATAAATCATGAAAAACATGTGGCCAACCAATGTAGACTTTGAAGTGTGAATCTTAGAATTGTAAGGCAATTTTAACAATGTTGATTCTTGAATCAGGCAATTCTGCAGTGCATTCCAGTGCTAACTCCATCACCGATACAAGACATTGAGCCTTTGCATCAAAAGAATGTTCCTCTGGTTTCAGGAAATTAGAGTCTGCCACATGAACGATTGCATTTGGAAGTGAACACTTTATCCAGTTCCGAAGAGACATATCTCCAGAAAAATTATCATCATTAGGTTTCCTTCTCGTGAAAGTTTCCATCAGCATGATTCCGAAACTATAAATATCACACTTTGTAGACACAAGCCCTTCTCGTCCATACTCTGCATTAAGAAATTTAAAATTTCCAGAATTACATGTCCCTAGAAGAAGTAGAATTTGAGAAGCATACAACAAAAAGATGCCGAAAAGCAAAAGGTCAAAGGAGAAATACAAAGTTTACCTGGTGCAATGTATCCAATTGTGGCAAGGGTCTTTGTTTGTGTAATGCTGTCTTCCACTCCTAATAATTTGGCAATTCCAAAATCACTCAAATGCGCTACCATATCTTCATCCAGTAGGACATTGCTCGGCTTTAAATCACAGTGCACCACTACCATGGAGTAACCATTATGGAGATAATCAATGGCACTTGCTACATCTATCATTATATTTAGCCTTCGAAAGATGTCCAGGAAGTAATTGTGAGCGTATAACCACTTCTCCAAGCTCCCATTAGGCATGTATTCCAGTACTAATGCCTTAAAGTCTGGGGTGGAGCAACTAGTTTGGACTTTGGTTAAATTTCTGTCGAAGATTGCGTAGAACATCACATTCTTTATCGAAGCTCTTCAAAGCTCCAGTCACATTCAAATCGAATACCTTGACGGCTGCACGGGTACCATCACTGAATATGCCTTCATAAACAAAGCCGTGGCTTCCCTTGCCAAGCAGATTGCTCTCGCTAAATCCGTTGGTTGCTCTTCGAAGTTCATGATATGAAATTCTTTCATGTTCCACTGCGGCTGGTGGACCTGATTCCAGTGTTGTTTGCTTTCTTTTATGCCTCTTTGTCAGCACAATACCCAGAACTGCTAGAAGAATTAGTGATGAAATCCCCAGAAGCACATAAACAATTACAGGTACTCTTTTTCTTCTTCTGTGAGGAGAAAAGGTCCGGCATGGGGGAACATTAAATTGAGAACCACCGCAAAGTGCATCGTTGGACATGAAAGACAGACTTGTGAAGTTCAGGAAAGGACCTGTTCTAGGAATTTCTCCACTTAAGTGATTGAAGGAGACATTGAATTTCCTAAGGTATGGGAGAGCCTCCAACGACTGAGGAATTACTCCAGTTAGCCTATTATAGGACAAGTCCAAAGCTTCCAAGCTCAGAGCTTTGCCTAATGAATCTGGTATTGGTCCTCCTAGCTCATTATGAGCCAAGTAAAGCTCAATTAAGTTCCGTAATGCATCTATCGAGCTAGGAATATTTCCAGAGAAATTGTTCATTGACAAATCAATCCGGGTTATGACCTTAAGACCTCCAATTCCAGGAGGAAGATGACCACTGAGAGAATTTGAGGACACAATTAACTCCAGAAGGTCTTTCAGCAACCACAAACTTGAAGGTAAACTAGAACTGAAATTGTTGGAATCAAGATAAATGTTCCTCAAAGTAGTAATGTTTCCGATGCAGGATGGTAGCGATCCTGAAATGCGGTTCCCACAAAAATTTATTTCACCCAGGTTTTGCAAATTGCAGAAAATGCTTGGAAAAGACCCGCTTATCTTGTTGTATGCTAAGTGCAATTCTTGAAGGTTTTGTAAACCTTCAAATGTTCTTGGAATGCCTCCAGAGAAATCATTATATGATAAGAAAAGTTTTGAAATTTTACTAAGATTACCAATTTCTTCTGGAATATTGCCTCTAATTATAGATTTATATGCAAGGAATCGCTGGAGTGAGGCAGAGAAGTTACCTATGGAAGATGGCAAATTTCCATTCAAGGGATTCTCACTGATATCAAGGTGTGTTAAATTAACACAATTCGTTAACGAAGTGAGAAACTTCAATTCTGAAGATGAAGGTTCGACTGTAAAGTTATTGAACCCTAAATTCAGGAAACTAAGAGAACGTAAATTTCCAAGTGAATTCGGTATTGGACCCGTGAAACTGTTGTGAGAAAGTTCTAATTTGTTAAGCTTTGAGCAATTTGAGATCGCGTCTAGGACATTTCCGCTGAAGTTATTGGAATAAAGGTATAGTTCTTCAAGATTTGGTAACCCTTGGCCAATATTTGGAGGTAATTTACGTGAGAGTCTATTCCCGTCTGCTGAAAAGATTCGCAACGCTGAAATGTTAAAAATAGTTGCAGGAATAGAACCACTTAAGCCACTGTAATCAAATCCTCTCTTCCAGTCTTCGAAGATTACCAATCTCCATTGGTATTGAACCTGCAAAAAATAAAATTGTAAAATATGATACTTGAATCCTGGAGCAAAATTTTAAGTTTTTTCATGATGTTCTAATAAGAATAAAGGGGAAGCTGGGAAATCAATGGCAAATTTTGCAGTAATTAGCCATGAAAATTGGTTCAGCTCACGAAGCAGGATCCTTACCTTCCAAGTTGTTGAAACGGAGAAACAGTGTTGTTAGCATTGTCAAGTTCCCGATTTCTCTTGGTATGGTTCCCCTGAATTTGTTATAGGATATCAAAAGAACTTGAAGCTGTGAACATTTGTGTAAACTTGGAGGGATTAAGCCATCTAGGTTGTTTCGAGATAGATAAAGTCCTTCGAGCTTGGGAAGATTATTGCAAATATCTCCTGGAAGTTTTCCAGATAAATTGTTGCTGCTTAATATAATGTTTTCCAAAGATGAGATATTGAAGATACTTGAAGGAACAGGACCTGTGAGCTGATTACCTTCCAGCTGCAGAAAGGTCAAGGAATGAAGATCACCAATTCCTTCAGGAATGGTTCCATGTAGGAAATTCAGGTGTAATGTTAACTCATTGAGTTTTGAAATGTTGGAAATTGAAGATGGTATTCTGCCTGAGAATTGGTTATTGGAAAGGTACAATAACTGCAGATTTGGTAAGGAACTAAAAAATGTAGGAACTGTACCACTAAAGTTGTTGCCACTTAAATCGAGCAATTTCAGCCTGTGCAACTTCCCAAGCTCTTCTGGTAGATTTCCATGGAAGAAGTTGCTACTGATATCCAGGGAACGGAGAAAAGAGAGATTTCCCAGATGCGGAGGAATTCTCCCAGAGAGCCTCAAGTCAGAAATATCCAAGGCTACAAGTCTGTGATGGCGCTGACCGCAAATGACACCAACCCAGCTGCAGACCAGTTCTTCTCTAAGACATTGTTAGGACCGAAAGAAATATGAGATTTGAATGCAAGAAGAGCAGAATGGTCGGTGCTAATGCTGGCTAAACCACCAGCTAAAACGACACAGTGAAAGAAGATGAATGAAACTGAAAATGAACTGCAAGTTCTACTGGTACCCATGGAAACGACGTTAATTACTAGGAATACGCAGTCCGTTTAGTTGAACCCATTTATTTATAGATAGTGGAACTTTACTGAACAAGTTTCTCTGTGAGATTTTGTCTGCAATGAAAATTCAGTACCTGTAAAGAAAAACTTACTGCACCAAAAACCCTGTGATATTGAAAGGTAGAAAATGCCCCCATAACTTTTCGACATGGAAAAAACCCTGTGATATTGACATGACAGAATTAAATTTCAGCAAAGAAATAATGAAAATGGCGACATTATCTGTTTCAAAATAATTGTTACTTTTAAATAAGTTAGCGGATTAAGGTTTTGGAATTATTCTTATTAAACCAAATAAAATGATTGAAATAATCTTATTAAAAAAGAGAATAAAAGTAATAAATATACATATTTTAAAATAAAAAATGAAAAAAAATTGATAATTGTTTTAAAATTACTGAAGTACTTAATCTGATAATAATAGTAAATTTTAAAGGAAAACGGTCCATTTCTACTGAATTATAAAATGACCATCCGGTCGACCACTTAATCGCAAATCTGTTTCTTCCTCCTTTTCACATAATAATAATATTTTGACTTTTATGCACAGGCGAAGGGATGGATGGCCCCAACACCCTAATAGCATCTGCTGAATAAAAATAATATGTCTTCTCGAAAAAATAATATAAAATGACTTAAAGATTACTACTTTTTTTTTATTATGCTATAAAAGTGTTGAGAAGAGTAATAGAGATTTAAATTATGTTGTTTTTTATTATACTATAAAAGTGTTGATAAGAGTAATAGAGATTTAAATTATGTTGTTTCTTACTTTTTTTAAACTATCTAAAATTCCTTTAGTAAAATGAATTATTATTATTTTAATGGGCTAACTAGAAAAAAACATTAATGGCATACTAGGAGTATAAATATAATTATTTTATATAAATTCATCCTTGAAACTCTTAATTATTTGAGAGTTATATAGAGGATAATAAAAATTGATTTGGAGAGTTACAATAATTACACAAGCTAGACATATATTATCAAAAACTTAAGAGTTTTACAAAGACACTAACATTTGATTATTATTACTTGAATGTTACACTATTTTATGAGAAAATTGAGAGTTTTAAATAGACAAATGAGTTACAAGAAGGAAAACTCTAAATATAAGCAATTAGCAAATTCTGTTTTCTATTATTTTGCTAAGTGTAATTATCAAGTTAGTATATATATCTCTTAAATTACAACTTGATTATGTGTTCATAAATTTACAAAATAAATAAAAAGGGATTTGAAATTGTCAAAAAAATTATTTGAAAAGTAAAAAAATTCTATATCACAATAAAATAGTGGTGTTGATAGTAGGTTGGATATAAAAGAAAACGTCATTTCTATATACAGTTTTTTAAATTATATGTAGTTCAAAAAATTTTCATTTTTCAAAATCCTCTCTCTCTCTCTCGTCCCATAACTTTCTCAAGTATTTCTTCAAAAAAATCACACTTTTCGTATAAAAAAAACGAATTTTGTGGCAATATAGTAATGAACAAAAATTCTACGAAGGATTCTCTCGAGTTTGAGATAAAAAGTTACTAAATTCTAATTAAATTGGCATTTTTATAATTTTTTAAAAATTCAGCATAAATTTCGCCACTGAGTGGTGGAATTGTCTGTAGAGTTCTGCCACAAAGTGGCGAAACTTAGCCAAAAATTTCGCCAAACCCTAACAAAATTTCTAGTCAATTTTCACCAGGTTTTGGCAAAATTATTGGCAAAATTTCGCCAAAACTTGGCAAAATTTAACCACAAACTTTTTCAGGTTTTGGCAACAATTGGCCAATAATTTAACCAAAACTTGGCAAAATTTGGCCAATAGTTTCGCAAGTTTTCGACGAATTATTGGCCAAATTTCACAATTTTTTTAAAATGTTTTTGTGATAATCACTTATGTATTTTTTATATTTTTTAGTTATATTATATGTTACATTACATATCGTAAATAATTTTATTGTTACGGTTTTTGTTATCTTCAAAATAATCAATCAACACGTAATATAGTAACTAACATTGGACAAGTGCGATATATGCATTGCAGGAACACTGAAAGGGCCTGAAGGCTAGATTTCATCGAGTGCTTTACAGGGATGGCCAAGGCCTCTCATCGTCATTAGATTTTTTTGAAGAAATTTTTGATCTTGACCAAATGGACAATCTAAGCCACTATTTAGGCACACAAGATATATTTTCGAGTAAAGAGAAGTAAAGTGGGCGAAGGCGGCAGCATTACAGGTGAGGACCTTGTTGATAATTACTCGGTCGAGAAAATGTGACGGAGCGGGTAATGGCTTTGTCGAACTTAGGTGTGAGAGGGGCGGAGCATATAGAAAATGCATTACTGTTCAGAAGGATGGACCAGAACTGGAGGTGCGGACCAAGGAATGAAAGCCAAAGGGTACAAAAAAATGTCAATGTTCGTTAAAATTGCTGGGTAGAAAGCATTACGAGGGGGCGTAAAGTCTTGCGGTAATATGCAGCAAGCACAATCACGAGCTCGAAATCCGACATGGTCATGCCCTCGCTGCCCGTATGACAGAGCGGGAGATAAAAATTATGGAGGAAATTAGCAAATGTCACGTTCAGCCTAAACATATTCTGGATCATTTGAAACGGGAGAACCCGAGAACCGTTGTTAGGTATGTTTATTTGTAACAAATATATTATACTCATTACTTGAGCACTTATGCACTAGTTTTAAATTTTGTAAATTTGTGGATAATTTTTATTTGTGTGTCGTATTGGCGCAGAGCGAAGACCGTGTACAACGCTACACAAATTAAGAGTGGCGAATACGGAAGGTCGGACAGTCGTGCAACAACTCTTCAAGTTGTTCACCGAACATGGATATATCCATTAGCACAGAGTTGAGCTAGGAGGCAAAATCCTCAGTGATTGTGTTTTTGCTCATCCAGAGTCGACATTACTTGCTCGTGCGTATCCATTTGTACTGATAATGGATACGACGTATAAGACTAACAGGTTCGTTATATTATATTTCTCTTCAGTTTTGCAAAACGTTCTTTAATTAAAACAAATGAAAAAGATTGTTTGCTTATACATTTTTTTCTAATTAATTGTAATAGGTACAATATGCCGCATTTAGAGATCGTCGGCGTGATCCCGACGGGGCACAACTTCCTCATTGCCGGCGCTTGTATCAGCTCTGAGCAAGCAAACAGTTACTAATGAGTGCAGCAGTTCGTAAAGCAGATATTTGACATAAATTGTCCAAGGCATTGTTAGGGCCCAAAAAATATGAGATTTGAATGCAAGAAGAGTAGATTGGTCGATGCTAATGCTGGTATAACGACATAGAGAAAGAAGACAAATGAAAGTGAAAATGAAATGCAAGTTCTACTGGTACCCATGGAAACGATGTTAATTACTAAGGAATACGCAGTCCTTGTTAATTGAACCCATTTATTTATAGATAGTGGAACCTTACTGAACAAGTTTGTCTGTGAGATTTTGTCTGCAACAAAAATTCAGTACCTGTAAATGAAAACTTACTGTGCCAAAAACCCTATGATATTTGTTAGAGTTGTCTGATGTCTTTCAAACTCCACATTAGTATGATATTGTCCGCTTTGGGCAAAGCCCTCACGGATTTATTTTTGGGTATCTCCCAAAAGTCCTCATACTAATGGAGTTATCTTGAATCTTATATTTAGACAACTCTTCCATCAATTTTTCCATGTAGGACTTAGTTTACATCCTAACAATCCTCCCCTCAAACTAATGACCACACAGGTAACGACCTCTCCTTCAGAGGTAATCCATTTGATCTGCCAACTATCTTGCACCGCCGCTACCAACCGCAGTGACTACCACATTATCAGGAATATTTTCGACACAAGGCATCAATCGCAGATTTCCAACGAGGGGGGCTTCCCACACAGTGCCACGTCACCCAGACGAACTATCGGCTCTGATACCACTTGTTAGAGTTGTCTGATGTATTTCAAACTCCACATTAGTATGATATTGTCCGCTTTGGGCAAAGCCCTCACGGATTTGTTTTTGGGTATGTCCCAAAGGCCTTATACTAATGGAGTTATCTTGAATCTTATATTTAGACAACCCGTCCATCAATTTTTTTATGTGAGACTTAGTTTGCATCCCACAAATATTGAAAGGCAGAAAAGGACGGTATAAATAGTATTTGTATTTTTTACCTATTTAATATTTTTGAGTGTGAGTTATTATAATTATTGTACAATTTTTTATATTAATTTATTTCAATTCTTCAACTCCTCTCGTGAAGGAATTTGAGAATTATTTTAATTTTAAAGACTTAAACTAATTTTATATTAATAAATAACTCTTTTATTTAGAAAAAAAGACTCTGGAAAAACCCTGTGATATTGAAAGGTAGTTATTGAATAATGAAGGGCTATGCTGCAGTGCTACCTAGCGCATTCATGGCTAGCTGGCTGGCTGGATATGCTGTAGTGCCGAGCGCCTTCATGGCATGGCTGGCTGACAAATAGGAAATGGCAACCTGCTATTGTAGGTTTCTTTGGAAAAAAAAATCACTCAGATAATGTGGTGTAATTTTAGAGTGCCACATCAGCTAAGGTATTGACTACTTAGTGGTCAAATCAGCTGGGGATTACTGTCTCTATCATAACAAGAGTGAGAATAGAGAAAGAACAACGGCCCTTGAAGTAGGGGTAGCTACAAATCACCTTGAGGTGTCGTCAGGGGTTGACTGGGAGCAACCTCATAGGCGCCACAGGGAGGGCCTTCGAAGGAGCCGTTGAGGCCGCAGACTGGTGCCTATGACGCTGCCCCCAGATGGCCGACTCCTGGTGGGGGCACTGTTCTTCTTTTGTGTCTGCTTTTTTTTTTTTTGCATTTTCTGGGGAACTAGATGAAATTCTCATTGAAAAAAATTCCTTTTTTTTCTTTTTTTTGGGTGTTCTTTCTTTTCTTTTCTTTTCTTTTTTGTTGGAGACTTGTTCTTCTTGGATATTTCTTT
This sequence comes from Rauvolfia tetraphylla, assembly GCA_030512225.1. Lineage (NCBI taxonomy): Eukaryota > Viridiplantae > Streptophyta > Magnoliopsida > Gentianales > Apocynaceae > Rauvolfia > Rauvolfia tetraphylla. The sequence continues at coordinate 3,808,673 of JAJQKT010000055.1, read as the reverse complement.
TCTTTAAGATTTTATTTTTATTTTTAATATTATTTTAAAATTATGAAAAGGTTGTAAATTTATTATGGGTGTTTGAGGGAGAAAGTTGAGAGAAATGAGTAAAAAAGTTGAAGTTTAGAGAGAGAGAAATTTTGATAAATAAAAGGCAACTACGCTGCAATCAGTAACAATGTAGGAATTTGACCACTAAAATTATTTCGGCTTAAACCAAGTAATTCCAATCTGTGCAACTTCCCAAGCTCTTCAGGCAGAGTTCCATGGAAGAGGTTGTTACGTATATCGAGTGAACGAAGAAAAGAGATATTTCCCAGATGCAGAGGAATGCTTCTGCAGATGCTTTCTACAGAAATATGCATGGTTCATTCTATTGGGCCCCAACTGTAAATGACAAAGATCCCGCTACAGATAGAGAAATCTGCAGGCCAGATGTTTTTCGGGACGCTGTTAGAACCTAAACTTTCTGGAGAACGATTAAATATCAGGAGGAATCAAGTGTGGAGGGAGAAAGAGGAATAAAATGAAGAAATGAATTTCTGGAATATTCATTCATTCAACTGACCTTACAAGAAGAAAAAGTAAAGTGTACATACATTTCAATAAATAAACAAACCGGCTTAATGAACTGGGTTGAACTACTGCGTTTAACTAAAGCTAACTAATCCTAACTAACTTGAACCGGTTGCTGATCATCCAGGCTGTAACATTGCCACTGCTTTGCTATCATCTCCACCTCTGCTAACTTCTCTGCTACCTTCTTCTGTTGACTCGCATTTCTGATTTGTAACAGCTCCTCTCAAGTGGAACTTGGTGTAAACATTTTGAACCCCATAAGCTGATAACAACTGATAAAAAGAACTAGCAAACAAAGCGCTAGTTAGCAAATCTGTTAACTGCAAAGATGAAGACACACGAAGAGGCTTGATCAATCCCATTTGATACTTCTCTCGAACAAAATGGCAATCAATTTCAATATGTTTGGTGCACTCATGGAACATAGGATTTTCCACTATATAATGTGCAGCTTGATTGTCACAAAACAGTAGAATTGGAGTAGATAATGGAACACATAAATCATGCATCAAATATGTGATCCACTGCTATTCACAAGTTGTAACTGCCATGCCACGATATTCAGCCTCTGCTGAACTTCTTGAAATAGTGGATTGCATCTAGCTTTTCCAGGAAACTAAAGATTTACCCAAGAAAATATAATATCTATTGACTAAATGCCTTGTCACCTTACAACCTGCCCAATCAGAATCTTAAAATTCCTTGAGAGTCAGTTCATTTGCTATTGGAAAAACTAAACCTTGACCCACAGTGCCTTTCAAATATCTCAACACTCTATGAACTGCCTTTAAATGTTGCTGTGTTGGTGCATCAAGAAATTGATTTAATTGTTGAGTAACAAAAGAAATATCAGACTTGCTAACTGTAAGATAGAGAAGCTTTCCAACTATATTTCTGTAAATTCGATTGTTTGCTAAAGCTGGAGAATCTGCATGTGACAATTTGATATTAGGAGCCGTAAGAATACTGACTGCTTTACAACCCAGGAATTCTGTTTTCTTAAGCAAATCAATTGTATACTTTCACTGTGACAAATTCAAACCAGTATGACTTCTTGCAATTTCCAAGGCAAGAAAATATTTCAACTCTCCCAAAACTTTAATTTTGAACTGATCATGCAGTGTAGTTTTAACTGTTTGAACTGTATTCAAATCATTACTTGGAACAATCAGATCATCCACATAAACAAGAATAGCAGTGAAGTGAGCAGCATTAGACTTGACAAATAGGCTATAATCACAGTAAGACTGCTTGAAACCAAGAGAAAGTAAATTTGAAACCATTTTTGCATTCTGTTGCCTATTTGCCTTCTTTAAGCCATATAAAGATTTTTCCAACTTACACACCATGTAATTATCAAAACACTGGAAACCAAGTGGTACACTCATATATACTTCTTCATCCAGTTTCCCATGTAAAAAGGCATTATTCACATCTAATTTACGCAAATATAATCCTTTGGTAGCAGCTATAACTAGAACTATTCGCACAGTTGTCATTTTAACAACTAGTGAAAAAGTCTCTAAGTAATCAATGCCAACTTGTTGTCTATAACCTTTTGGTACTAACCTAGTTTTATACCTTTCAATAGAATCATTAGACTTCCACTTGATTCTATAAGCCCATTTACACCCTATCACACGTTTATTTGGGGGTAAAAGGACTAACTTCCACGTTTTGATGGCTTGTATAGCCTTTATTTCAGTCTGCATAGCATTCCTCCATTCCTGATGTTTAACAACTTCTGCATAGCTTTTAGGTTCAACATCCATAGTAACAATCAGAGTGAAGGTTTTGTAATGTGGTACACGCTTTTCATATGTAAGAGCATTAGACAAAGAATGAGGTGAAGTAGGAAGAACATTACAAACATAATCTTTCAAATAAGTAGGTGGATGTTTTTGTCTAGTTGATCTTCTTGGGGTTAAAACAGAAGATGTTGAGTTAAAAGAGTTAGAATGTTGTTCAACAAATTGAGTATTAGTAAAAATAGCAGGGAAAGTATATTGTTCTGGATACCTATCAGAAGATGGAGGAGTATAAGAAGGAAGAGAAAAAGAAGAATCATTTGAAGATAAACATGAAGAAGATGAAGCAGATGAAACAGAAGAGAATGGAAAAATATGTTCATAAAATTGAACATTTTTGGAAACAAAGATACCCCTAGTATGAAAATCCAAAGGAATATAGCCTTTTCTTTTGGTAGAGTACCCTAGGAACACTGAGTCTCTAACTCTAGGATCCAACTTCCCTTGGTTGTGTTCTAGGGTACAAGAAAAAGATAAGAAACCAAAAAGCTTCAAATGTGAATACTCAGGCAGTTTATGAAAAAGAAGCTCAAAAGGACTGGAATTATGAAGAACTAGAGTGGGAAGAAGATTGATAAGATACACAACATGTTGGATACAGAAAGCTCATTAAATCAAAGGTAAATGAGATTGAAACTTTAAGGCTTTAGCCACATTAAAAATGTGTTGATGTTTAAGTTCTACTAAACCATTCTGCTGAGGAGTTGCTATACAAAATGTTTGATGAAGAATGCCATGTGTAAGATAAAAATCAGGAAGGTGAAATTCAGGACCATTGTCTAAGCAAATAATCTGAATAGACTGAGAAAATTGTGTGTGAATAAAGGAATAGAATGCCTTTATTTGTAGGCTAACTTTTGATTTTTCTTTGAGAAGAAAAACCCAAGTATATCTACTATAATCATCAACAATAGTGAGAAAATATTTGTGACCATAAACAGTTTTCTGCTTATATGGTCCCCAAATATCCATATGGACAAATTCAAAACATTTAGTTGTTTGAGAAGTCCTCAAAGAGAAAGGATTTGTCTTCTATTTGGCAAGAGGACAAATAGAACAAACATATTTAGAAGAAATACAAGATGAATTATATGTAGAACCAAGTAACTGTTGTCTTTGAGAAGATAAACGGCCAATTCTATAGTGCCAAAACAAATAATCAAACAGAAACATAATCAAGAAAAGTAACAGAAATATTATTAAAACTGGGAACAGACAAAGTGCAGCCTGGTTTAGCAAAAACAGAAGTTGCTGAAGCAGAAACTGGAGGAAGAAAATACATGCCATTGCAACCTTTAGCTCATCCAATCATCTTCGTAGTTGCAATGTCTTGAAGCAGACATTTGGTTGAGTAAAAAAGTGCTGAACAATGATTTTGCATGCAAAGCTTACTGACAGAAATGAGATTGAAATTGAAAGATAGTACATAAAGAACTTCATGAAGAATCGGGTGATGATTCAAAGAAATAGAGCCTTTATGAGTAACAGGAACTGAAACTCTATTAGGTAAGGTGACAAAGAGATTAGAAACTGAAGTACAAGAAAGGAAAAATGAAAGAGAACATACAACATGATCAGATGCACCAGAATCTAAAATCCAACACTTTGAATTATCACTAGGAAATTTACTTGAAGTTGCAGTCAAATCAGGATTGTCAAAAGTTGCTAACATAATTGCTACTTGATTAACTTATGGAGTAGCAGATGAGCTTCCAGAATGTACCTACATACCTTGCAACAATTTGACCAAATGCTGAAATTGATCTTTAGTGATTCCACTTTGATTAACCTCATAAGCAACCTCAAATAAATTAGATTGTGCAGAACATGAAGAAAAGCCATGATCATGAGGTCCAGTAATCTTATTTGTTAAGCTCCGTCGTGGAAAACTAGTAGAACCTTGAATTTTCATATTCCCAAACTTTTGTTTACTTGGAACCTTAAAAGATCCACTATGTCCTCGGATGTTCGTCTTGAAATGTTAAGGATAACCAAACGTTTTATAACACCTATCAATAGTATGTCTTGTTTTACCACAAAAAGTACAAACATATTGCTTCTTTGGATTCCCTACTCCACCTTTCTTTAAGGCAATTGCATTACCAACAGATTGAGAACCATAGGCAGTAGTAACAGAATCAACATTTCTGCCACCGTGAAAATAAACTGGAGTGTTATTAGTAATCATAGTTCCATCACCAGAATCATCATATATACCTTGATTCATCATAAGATGAACCTCTACACGAGGTGCTTGTAGTGAATTATAATGCAGTTGTCTTTCATGTTTCATAGCCATATTAAAAGCCTATTTAACAAAAGGAAGTATGTTTGCATCAAAACTTGCTATTTCACAGTTTCAAAAGAGGAATTCAATCCTTTTAGAAAACATACCACATAATATGCATCAAAATACTCCTTCACAGCCTTAAAGGCACCACAACTACAAGCTGACACACAAGTACAATTAGGTATTGGCCTAAGCACAACCATTTCTTCTCACAATACCTTAAGCAAAATACTCATTCACAGACTTGTTACCTTACTTCAGTGCATGAAATTATTGAATGAGGTCAGCGAGATGATAAGAATCTACATCTGAATATCGATCATGCAAATCCTGCCAATCTTACACATGCTAAGTACATCCAAAGCATGCGCTGCATAATTGAAGAAGAAACAACTCGCATAATCCATAACAACACCATGCTATTTGCTTGCTCCCACTGCTTGTAATGTGCGGCATCCTTTGCCAGAGTTACAATTGAACCATTAACAATACTTATTGTTCTCTGAAATGAGCACCATTTTCATGGCGCAACTCTAGGAATGATTATTGCCAGAAACAATGAAGGATTTTCGTTCGAAGCTAAATGAAAAGGATTTGAAGGTAGCTATTCATGATTGCCAAATTCGCTATTGTAGAATTGATAATCAACTGAAGTAAGATTCAAAAAACAAACAATGACAAGCACAAAACCTGGATTGAACAAGAATCAAGGTGACCAATTGAGAGAGAATGAAAAATGTTGTGCAGGAGAGCTCAATGCTCTGATACCATGAAGAAACGAATTTCTTGAATATTCATTCATTTAACCGAGCTTACAAGAAGGAAAAGTAAAGTTTATATACATTTCAATAAATAATCTAACAAGCTTAATGAATCGGGTTGAACTATTGCGTTTAACTAAAGCTAACTAATCCTAACTAACTTGAACTGGTTGCTGATCATCCTGGCTATAACATTGCCTATTGCTTTGCTGTCATCTGCACCTCTGCTAACTTCTCTACTAGCTTCTTCTGTTGACTTGTATTTATGATTTGTAACATAAAATATACTTATAATGTGCATATATATATATATATATATATATATATATATATATATATATATATATATATATATATATATTTATTTATTTATTTATTTATTTATATTCTCAATTCATTACAATCTGTAAAAACAATTATAGATAGTATTTTTTTTTCTATCTAAACATGGATAGTTTCATATGTTGAGGTGTTTTTAGATAAGAAATGCAATGGTTTATTATCATAACGCTTAATGAAATACAAACTAGTTCGAAACTATTTCCCCCCTATTTTTTTAAATAGCAAACTAACTTGAAGACACTATCTTATATATTACTCTTCTGATTAGAAATATAAGTCCAAGGACTTATAGTAAGGTTCAAAATTTGGAGGTATCAAAGAAATGTTTGGCTGAGTTTGGTTTATTGAGTTCAATGATCAAAAAACTTTTTTGAAGCTTTAGAACATAACTAATGTTAAATGTTATGTTTGGTAAATTAATAAACGTATGGGTAAAGTTGGAAAAAGTATTGACAAGTATTTTAGGACCAAAAGTTAATAGTTATCTACCAACTAATATGGAATGGAGGGAGTAGAAAATTCCGTAGGAAAATGGCCTATTTCTAATAATAACATTATCTCAATTGAAGTTAAGAAATGGTATTCTCTTTGAAACATATAAGTTGTTATTATAAAACTTACATATGTTACTTTTCAATTAATTACTCTATCGTTATTGCAGCCTATATTTTTTTCTTCAAATTCCTCCCATATCTTCTCTCTTGCTATTATAATATTATCACGTGATAATTTTTATTATATAAAATAATTTAAAAAAATATAAAACCCTCCAATAAATAAGAAAATCTAAGAGAAATAAACTTATATAAGGGATATATGGTAGCTTAAAAAATTGGGAAAGACAATGAGTGGGGCATTTGGGAAAAGAATCCTGAGTGGTACTACATCTTTCCTGCTTCAATTTCGTCTGAAATTTATTCTATAATTATTGTTTTCTTCTTTGAATGCAAAACTTGCGCTTCATCTTCATCTTGCGGGAAAAGATGATTTGAGCAACGACGGATGATGACAACGTCGTCGGAGAAGGTAGTTTTTTGGCAGCCAACTCATTTGCTACGTTACGTTATAGCGACACAGAGTCCTCCATGCCAGTCAACTCAAGATGATGATACATGTGGACTGCAAAAGGCCGGGCAATGGTTGTAAAAAGTGGAAAAAGTGATCGAAGAATGTAGCTATAGTGGGGTCTTTCAGCTTTTAAAATCCATGTCAAATTGGACGTAACGCATGTAACAAATGCAACATTTTTATGTTTAGTCGTATTTTCGAAATCCGTGAATTTGTCATATAATATTTTTTAAGAAAATAAAAAATAACATTGCATTCTGGAAATGCGTGAGGAGTTAAAACAAAATTCAATTTTTGATTTTTTTCATTTTTAATAAACATATCGAGTTTTTTATATGTGCGATATCATAATTTCATTTTGTCCATTTTTACAAATATAGCTCTTTTTCTCTCAACTCTCTTATTCAAAACAATAGATCTTGAGTCTTTAGCTGAATTATTTATAGAGTCTTCATCCTACAATAATTTTATATTACATTTATAAATACAATTTGATATAAAACACTTGTATTTTTAATTCAAATAATGAAACTTATTAGCAGAAAAAAATGCAATTAAAAAGTAAAATTCATACAAAAAATAGATGAGATAGACTTTGTAAGATTTTGGTGGTCAATTATTTTGGGGTAGGGGCGGGAAGCATTCCTAGTTTGAAAGTACCAAGAAATCGAATTTTAGGCCCTTATTTTTGGGGGGCAGAAGTCAGAGTGCAATTACAATTGGATTCAGGAATGGATGGTGAATATTTTTTCTCACCACTGTAAGCTGTTCATGCAGTAAATTTCTCACATCTATAAATAAATAAATGAATCTAACAGAGTGTGCAGCATATTCCTAGTACCATTGTCTCCATGGGTACAAGTAGAATTTGCAGCTTATTTTCAGTTTCATTCCTCTTTTTCCACTGTGTTATAGCTAGTGGTTTAGCCAGCCTTAGAACCGACCAATCTGCTCTTCTTGCATTTAAATCTCATATTTCTTTCGGTCCTAGCAAAGTCCTGGAAAAGAACTGGTCTGCAGACTCCTCTGTCTGCAGCTGGATCGGTGTGAATTGCGGTCGGCGCCATCGAAGATTGACTGCCTTGAATATTTCTGGCATGAGCCTCTCCGGAAGGATTCCTCCGCATCTGGGAAATCTCTCTTTTCTCCATTCCCTAGTTATCAGTAAGAACTTCTTCCATGGAAATCTGCCTGAAGAGCTCACCAAGTTGCACCGGTTAGAAGTACTCGATTTAGCTGGGAACAATTTCAGTGGTGCAGTTCCTACATTTTTCAGTTCCTTAACAAATCTTAAGTTCTTATATCTCTCAAGAAACGAATTCTCAGGCAGCATACCGCCTTCGATATCCAACATTTCAAAACTCAAGGTATTAACTTTAGACAGAAATTTCCTTCAAGGAAGCATTCCTGAGGGAATCGGTGATTTTCATTCCTTGACCTTTCTGGATCTGGAAGGTAATCAGCTCACAGGTCCTATTCCCTCAAGTATCTTCAATATCTCATCGTTGGAAGTCATTGACTTAGGTGGAAACTGTTGAGAGAATCATCCATAACTCTCTAGAAGATTCAAGAAAATTCTAGAATATTCAAGAAAGTTGGAGAAGGTTCAAGCAAGTTGAAGAACACTCAAGAAAGTTGGAGCAACAATTTTTGACTCAAAGAATATCTAGAATTCTCTTGAAGTAAGAAGCAATTAGAGAATTCTAGAATTTGCCAAAGTTGGTGAGCCAAGCCTATAAATAGGCTAGTGCTTAGGAGAAGCATGTGTGCAAGAAAGAGTGAAGAGTGCAAGTAAGTGTGAGGTGCTCCATTGAGTGAGCAAATAAGAGAGAATAAGAGAGTGAGAGTTTCTTGTGCTAGAGTGTCTAGTGAGAAGTTAAATACACTCTAAGTGTGAGTGTTAGGTGGCTTGTAAGTAAGAGTTGATTTTGGTGGAGTAATAAATTTTTGTTTAGCAATTCGATTCACTATTTGTGCCACCTTACTTCTCGACAAGTGGTATCAGAGCAGGTTGTTGTGTGCCTGTCAAAATTAAGGTAGATACGGTCAGGGACCGTATTCCAGTTCGTCGATCGAGAATCACGCTACGAGGAGGCTCTGTCGAAATAGACGGTCAGGGACCGTGCTCGACATTGGCTAGCCAATATCCGTGGTACGTGGAGACTCTGCTCGTGTAAGATTGTGAAGTCGGTTGATCGAGACGAGGAATCACCAACTCATAATGGCGGAGTTCGTTAATACTATCGAGAAACTCAACGACGACAATTACAGTGAATGGAGTATCCGTCTCAAGTTTTACTTGAGAGGACAAGGCTTATGGGAGATGATCGATGGCAACCAGACAATGCCACCTCCAAGGGAGAATGCAACGGAGTACAAAAAGTGGGACACGAATGCTGGTAAGGCTTTATCTATCTTAGCCTTAACAGTAGAGAAACGATATTTAGATAAAATTAAAGATGCAAAAACTCCAAAGGAAGCATGGGACACATTAGTAGAGTGTTTCGCAAAGGCGAATGACTCCAAGTTGCAAAGGCTCGAGAATGAGTTGATGACACTCACACAAGGCGATATGACTGTAAGTCAGTTCTTTGACAAAGTTAAATTTTTGTCTGAGAAAATTACAAAATTAGATCCGCTTCATCCTGTCGACGAGACAAGGATGAGAAGGATAATAGTGCGAGGGCTTCGTCATGAATTCAATCCCATCATAGCAGCAACACGTGGATGGGCTAAAGAACCAACTCTCAATGAGTTGGAAAATATGTTGGCTGATGAAGAGGCTCTAAACAAACAAAAAGTTAGAGTCTCAGACCAAGATGAGGAGAAAGCACTCTTTGCCAGGAGGCGAACTTTCAAAGGAAAGAAAAATTCTGAAGAAGGTAAGAATCAAGGCAGACAAATCTCAAGACAAGTACGCCCTTGGAAAGGCTCTCAACCGGGGAGATAAACCACAAGGAGGCAACAATCGAAGAAATCGGCGGCAGGGTGACGTCCCGTTATAATTGCGGGAAGAAAGGACATTTTGCTCGAGATTGTTGGCACAATCACGCAAAAGGAAATACTGCTATTTCCAAGAAGACAAATAGCAGTGAAGATGAATGGGATTTTCAAGCATCCCTTGCACTAGAAGAAGATCATGCCTTGGTCGCGGTAAGTGATAATTTGATCAATTTTAAAAATGATTGGATAGTAGATTCTGGGTGCTCCAATCACATGACAGGAGATAAGGAAAAGATCCAGAATATGGAAGAGTATGATGGAAATCGAGTTGTGGTGATCGCAAACAATTCCAAGATGCCAATCACGCACGTTGGCAAGGCGAATGTGATACCTCGCTTTCAACTCAATCAAGTAGAATTAGAAAATGTATTATATGTGCGTGTATGAAGAAGAATCTTCTCTCATATCACAATTAATCGCAGCGAGCAATTTTGTGGTGTTTGGTCCAAAAGACGTGAAGGTATATCAGCAATTGAAGCCGGTAGGGACCACCAATTATGGAAGGACGCAAAGTGGAGTCGGTCTACGTAATGTCGCAGAAACATGACATATGCGGACAAGACGAGGAAGAATGAGACACCAGATTTATGGCATGCACGATTGGGACACGTAAGCTATACCAGATTAAAGGCAATGATGAAGAAAGCAATGCTCAATGGTCTTCCACAATTAGAAGTTCGAGACAACATAGTATGTGCTGGATGCCAGTATGGAAAAGCACACCAACTACCATATGAGGAGTCAACGTTTAGAGCCAAGACACCTTTAGAGTTGGTACACTCAGACGTGTTTGGACCAGTGAAGCAACCATCGGTAAGTGGATATCGCTATATGATAACATTTATCGATGATTACTCTCGATATGTTTGGATAGATTTTATGAAGGAAAAATCAGAAGTATTAGAAAAATTAAAAGCATTCAAGGAAAAAGTGGAGGATGAGGTAGGTCGTCAAATACAGTGCCTTCGTACAGATAATGGCGGAGAATATACCTCGTACGAGTTCACTGAATTCTTGAAGAAGAATAGAATACTGACTGACAGTTGACATGTCCAAACACTCCACGACAGAAATGGAGTTGCGAGAAAGAAAGAACAGTATCTGCGAGAGACTTGTAGAAGCATGCTACATGCCAAAAATGTACAAGCACGATTTTGGGCAGAATGTATGAAGACGGCAGTATATATTACTAACAGGCTGCCACAAGCAAAGCTTGGTTTTACTTCACCATATGAGAAGATTTGGAAGAAGAAACCTTCGGTGTCTCACCTTCGAGTATTCGGATGTATCTGTTACGTGCTTGTGCCCGCCCATTTAAGAAGTAAATTCGACAAGAAAGCTATCCGCTGCATCTTTATAGGATATGATCCTCGAAGAAAGGGTTGGATTTGCTGCAATCCAGACACAGGCAAATGTTATGTATCCCGAGATATCGTGTTCGATGAAGCATCGTCCTGGTGGTCATCTCAAGCCTTGAAATTACCAAGTTCCAAGGAAATTGAGGAAGAGATTGAAGAAAGATTAGAAGAGCGAGGGGGAGATTCTTCATCATCCAAAGAAGACGAAGAAGATTTACCAACTGAAGAACAAGCTTCAAGGAAAGCAAAGAATCCATGGAAAACTGGAGCACACAAAACAATAGAAGATCAGAGGCCAAGTCAATATGAAGTAGAAGAAGATGAAGAAGATGAAGCAAGCCCACAACTCCGACGATCAAGCAGACAAAGAAGACCAAACCCCAAGTATGCAAATGCAGCAATAGTTGAAGAACCTGACTCATACGAGGAAGCATCCCAGAAGAAAGAATGGAGAATAGCAATGGAGGAAGAGATTCAGGCACTAAGACAGAATGAGACATGGGACCTAGTGCCAAAACCAAAGGGAGTACAACCCATTTCATGTAAATGGGTATATAAGTTGAAGACAAAATCTGATGGATCAATCGATAGATACAAGGCTCGACTAGTGGCTCGTGGATTCTCACAGAAGTACGGATTAGATTATGACGAGACATTCAGTCCGGTAGCCAAGATCACTACAGTAAGAGTATTACTTGCCTTAGCTGCAAGCAAGTCCTGGAGGTTGTGGCAGATGGATGTTAAAAATGCTTTCTTACATGGAGAACTTGATCGAGAAATATATATGCAGCAGCCAAGAGGGTTCGAGAGTAAGGCATACCCAGAGTATGTATGCAAGTTAAAGAAGGCGCTCTATGGATTAAAACAAGCACCTAGAGCGTGGTACGGGAAGATAGCGGAGTTTTTAATACATAACGGATATTCGGTGGCACCAGCAGATTCAAGCCTATTCATCAAAAGTCGAGAAGGAAAGCTAGCCATAATACTCGTGTACGTGGATGATCTCATCATCACTGGAGATCATCAAGAAGAGATCAGACAGATTAGGTCAAATCTCTCAGTACGATTTCAGATGAAGGAGCTTGGGGAGCTAAAGCATTTCCTTGGCCTGGAGATAGATCGAGAAAATAATGGGATATTCCTATGTCAAGAGAAGTATGCTAGAGATCTTCTACAAAAGTATGGAATGATTGATTGCAAGCCCATATCAACACCGATGGAGATGAATGCTCGATTAAGCGCAATAGAAGGAAAAGAGCTCGAGGACGTGACAATGTACCGGCAGCTCGTGGGAAGTTTAATTTATCTAACATTGTCAAGGCCTGATATTTCATATGCTGTCGGAGTAGTAAGTCGGTTTATGCAGAAGCCAAAGAAGCCCCATCTAGAAGCAGTAAGACGAATACTAAGGTACGTAAAAGGAACTATAGATTATGGCTTATTTTATAAGAAGACAGACGCAAGTAAGATGACGGGATATTGTGATGCTGATTACGCTGGTGACCATGACACTCGTCGATCAACTACTGGATACATGTTTAACCTCGGATCGGGAGTAATCTCATGGTGTAGTAAGAGACAACCTACAGTGTCATTATCAAGTACCGAGGCTGAATATCGTGCTGCAGCAATGGCCGCTCAAGAGTGCACGTGGTTGTTGCAACTGCTAAAGGATCTTCATCAATCAACAAATGATGCAGTGACATTATGCTGTGACAACCAATCAGCAATTCAACTTGCAGAAAATCCAGTATTCCATGCAAGAACAAAGCATGTAGAGGTTCACTATCACTTTGTCCGAGAAAAAGTGCTTTGTGGAGATATCAACATGAAGTACGTAAAGACAGAAGAGCAGATAGCGGATATCTTCACCAAGAGTCTTAATGGTGCAAAGTTTGAAGAATTTCGAAGAGAGCTCGGGATGACTACACGAAGAAGAGAGAGTAATGGATGAGGGGGAGTGTTGAGAGAATCATCCATAACTCTCTAGAAGATTCAAGAAAATTCTAGAATATTCAAGAAAGTTGGAGAAGGTTCAAGCAAGTTGAAGAACACTCAAGAAAGTTGGAGCAACAATTTTTGACTCAAAGAATATCTAGAATTCTCTTGAAGTAAGAAGCAATTAGAGAATTCTAGAATTTGCCAAAGTTGGTGAGCCAAGCCTATAAATAGGCTAGTGCTTAGGAGAAGCATGTGTGCAAGAAAGAGTGAAGAGTGCAAGTAAGTGTGAGGTGCTCCATTGAGTGAGCAAATAAGAGAGAATAAGAGAGTGAGAGTTTCTTGTGCTAGAGTGTCTAGTGAGAAGTTAAATACACTCTAAGTGTGAGTGTTAGGTGGCTTGTAAGTAAGAGTTGATTTTGGTGGAGTAATAAATTTTTGTTTAGCAATTCGATTCACTATTTGTGCCACCTTACTTCTCGACAGAAACAATTTATCTGGTGAACTTCGAGGAGATATTTGCCATAATCTTCCAAATCTTGAAGAGCTTTATCTAGATAGAAACAGCCTAGATGGCCGCATTCTTTCAAGTTTACAGAAATGTTCACAGCTTCAAGTTCTTTCAATATACGAGAATGAATTCAGTGGAACCGTACCAAGAGAAATTGGGAACTTGACTATGCTAACAGATTTATATCTCTATGGTAACAGCTTCGAAGGTATGATTTCAAAACTGAACAACTTTCATGGTTAGTTACTGTAAATTTGCCTCCTATATATAGTGCGGATGTCATTGATTTCCCCTGCTTTCCGTTAACTACATGATTGGATTCTTTTTAGAAAATCACGGAACAACTCAGAGATCTGATTCATATTTTACAAATGGTAAACGTGCAGGTTTAATACCAATGGAGATTGGTAATCTTCAAAGACTGGAAATTCTTTTATTAGCTGTAAATAGCTTCTGTGGTTCCATTCCTGCAACTTTTTTTAACATTTCAACGCTGCAATCCTTTGCAGCAAACAGGAATAGACTCTCAGGTAATCTACCTCCGAATTTAGGCCAAGGGTTTCCAAATATTCAAAGGTTTTTAATTCCAGAGAATAAATTCAGCGGAAACATCCCAGATTCTATCTCAAATTGTTCAAAGCTTACGGAGTTAGAATTGTCTCAAAACAGTTTCTCGGGCCCAGTACCGAATTCACTTGGAAAATTAGGTTTCCTTAGAATTCTGAACTTGGAGGGGAACAACTTTACAGTTGAACCTTCATCTTCCGAATTGAAGTTCCTCACTGCTTTAACAAACAGTGATCATTTAGAAGCTCTCGTAATCAGTATCAATCCTTTGAATGGAGTTTTGCCATCTTCCCTTGGTAACTTCTCTGCCTCACTCCAGCAGTTTAAAGCCAGTGCATGTCATATTAGAGGCAGTATTCCCGAAGAAATTGGTAATCTTAGCAGCGTTTCATCTCTAGACTTATCTGAGAACGAATTATCTGGAGTCATTCCAACAACATTTGAAGGTTTAAAAAGCCTTCAAGAATTGTATTTAGCAAACAACAAGATAAGAGGGTCTTTTCCAGGCATTATCTGCAATTTGCAAAACCTTGGTGCAATAGATTTGAGTGGGAACCAAATTTCAGGAAATCTGCCGACCTGCATTGGAAACATTACGGCGTTGAGGAACATTTTTCTTGATTCCAACAATTTCAGTTCCAGTTTACCTTCGAGTTTGTGGATGCTGAAAGACCTTTTGCTGTTGACTGCATCCTCGAATTCTCTCAGTGGTCATCTACCTCCTCAAATTGGAAATCTAAAGGTCATAACCCAGATTGATTTGTCAATGAACAATTTATCGGGAAATATTCCTAGCTCGGTAGATGGTCTACAGGACTTGATTCAGCTTTCCTTGGCTCACAATGAGATAGCAGGGTCAATTCCAGATTCACTGGGCAAGGTTCTGAGTTTGGAGGTTTTGGACTTGTCTTACAATAGGCTAACTGGAGTAATTCCTCAGTCTCTAGAGGCTCTTCTATACCTCAAGAAATTCAATGTTTCCTTCAATCAATTATGTGGAGAAATTCCCAGGACAGGTCCTTTCACGAACTTCACAAGTCAGTCTTTCATGTCCAATGGTGCACTTTGCGGTAGTTCTCATTTTAATGTTCCCCCATGCCGGAACTTTTCTCATCATAGAAGAAAAAGATTACTTGTGATTGTTTATGCACTTTTGGGGATTTCATCTCTAATGTTTCTAGTAGCTCTTGGAATTGTGTTGATAAAGAGGCATAACGGAAAGCAACCAACACTGGAATTAGGTCCACCAGCTGCACTAGAACATGAAAGAATTTCATATCATGAACTTCAAAGAGCAACCAATGGATTTAGTGAGAGCAATCTGCTTGGCAAGGGAAGCTACAGCTTTGTTTACGAAGGCATATTCAGTAATGGTAGCCGTGCAGCAGTCAAGGTATTCAATTTGAATGCGGCTGGAGCTTTGAAGAGCTTCGATAGAGAATGTGACGTGCTACGCAATCTTCGACATAGAAATCTGGCCAAAGTCATAACTAGTTGTTCCACCCCAGACTTTAAAGCCTTAGTACTGGAATACATGCCTAATGGGAGTCTGGAACAGTGGTTATACTCTCACAATTATTTCCTGGACATCTTGCGAAGGCTTGATATAATGATAGATGTAGCAAGTGCTATTGACTATCTCCACAATGGTTACTCCATGTCAGTAGTGCATTGTGATTTGAAGCCGAGCAATGTCTTGCTGAATGATGATATG
Source organism: Rauvolfia tetraphylla (assembly GCA_030512225.1). Taxonomy (NCBI): domain Eukaryota; kingdom Viridiplantae; phylum Streptophyta; class Magnoliopsida; order Gentianales; family Apocynaceae; genus Rauvolfia; species Rauvolfia tetraphylla. The sequence goes on along the minus strand of JAJQKT010000055.1, from coordinate 3,792,743 downwards.
GTGGCACATGTTAGTGATTTTGGAATTGCTAAATTATTAGGAACGAAAGAGAGCATTACACAAACCAAAACCCTCGCCACAATTGGATACATTGCGCCAGGTGAACTTTGTATTTCTCCTTTCACCTTTTTCTGTTTGACATATTGGTGCTGTTTCCTTCTCAGTTTCTACTTCTCGGAACAAGTAATTTAGGAAATTCCAAAATTTTTTGATGCAGAGTATGGACAGGAAGGGCTTGTGTCTACAAAATGTGACATTTACAGTTTCGGAATCATGTTGATGGAAACTTTTACGAGACTAAGACCTAGTGATGACATGTTTTCTGAAGAAATGTCCCTTCGCAACTGGATAAAGTGTTCAGTTCCAAATGCAATCATGCAGGTGGTGGACTCTAATTTGCTAAATCCAGAGGAACAGTCTTTTGATGCAAAGGCACACAGTCTTTTATGTCTTATGGATTTAGCATTGGAGTGCACTTCAGAATTACCTGATTCAAGGATCAACATCAAAGACGTTCTTTCCAGGCTTCAAAATATTAGACTTCAGTTAGTCACAAGCAATACTTGGAGCAGAAAATAAGAACTGTGGTTCAGCTTTTGAGCCACCTTTCAGACTTCTTCTGTTTGATTGCCTCTCTCTTTATAAATCTGTCGTTACTCCGTAGAATCTTATGTTATAAATGAGTTGGCGCAATAAAGCCAAATCTGAAGCTTTCGGAATGGTTGGCAGATCAATGCTAATACTGGAAGAAAATCTTCTGCTTAAAACAGACTTGAATTGATCAAGAAACTTCTTCCTATGGCTTTGTTGTTATACACTTTGTTCAGGGTTTTCTTTCCTTTTATCTCTGAAATTCCTGCTTTTATCTTTTATTCTTTTTTCTGCACATAACTAAAACAAGCGCTTTTAACATGAGTTATGTTCACATTTTTAACAAAACTTTTTCTTATAGCCAAGTTTCAGGTCAATAAATCTACAGAAAATATTAGATTTTCGACAAAGTTTGATATGACAAGGTTTGGACACCCAGTGTTGAACCGAGTGCGTATCTGATATGATGTTGGTTGTTCCATCCTTTAAGTCAAGCTCAACTGTTTAGGTTGGTGTCCAAAGTTGATTCCGTGAAAATCTGAACATTTAATTCCGGACGAAGGAATATGGCTTAATTTGACTTTACAAGAGTATCAAAGTTTTAATGAATTTTATTAAAAAATTAAATAAATATCCAACATGTCCTCATTTTTAAGTTCTTAGTTGAGTTTTCAAAATCAAATTTAGCATTAGAGATTAGTGGTTTAAATGGTTTATTGAAAAACTAAGGATAGTGGAAAAATTTAGAATGAATCCTTTATATAGAAGTAGGATAAATATTTTAAAATAGATCAAAAGAAAATTAGAATATATATTTTTGATATGAGAGAGTGATTTGAGAATGAGTTCGAATCTCTCCTTGGAAGAACATTTTAAAGCCAAACGCCATAGTGATGCCCTACCTACGAAAGGCGCTAAAAGGATTTTATTTAGAAAACACATTCTCTTAATCAAGCCACCACTCCAAAGCATGTATGAGTTTAAAACGGGATAAAATATTAATTGAGAAAAGCACTACATACAGATAGTAAAGAAATTAAGCCTAAATCTAGTCTAAAACCTCTCAAACGTAATGATCTATAAGTTTGTACTTTTATAGAAGAGTTATTTGAAATGTTAATCAAAACCTATCACACAGATCACAAATGACATTAATGTTAGGTTTTGGAGCCTGATATTATTTGATGTACTATAGAATAATATTGTTCATGCATTTTTAGGCTGTACCTTTATTATTCTCCATGTAGCTATTTTATAGCGAGTCTTCTCTGAAACTGTAAATATTCTATGTCATCAATAAATAATCCTACCGCCGTAGAGTGGAGTTTACTTACGGGCGTTACCACGCATTTCATTTCTCCTCAGATTTTTCTCTCTTCTTTCTTCTTCGTTTTTTGCTTTCTTCATTAGTGATTGTGATGTGTGTTCTTGATCCTAACAATTAATTCTAATCAATGTTCGTCATGCCAATTAAAATAATAAGTTGACTATAAAAAAATCCTCAGGGATTTCAGAAATATGTAGACGGCTTGCTTTTCTTGGTCCATAGCCAATGCTACTATAAGGCTTTAGAGTTTAGGAGTGATCTATGATATTCATGCCTATTTTATGATCATAGCACAAATAACAGGATGATTTAAACGACTAAAGATATAGTTTTTAACACTTTCCTGATAATTAGAGAAATTTCATTAGGAAATCACAAATCTAAATGCATTCTAATGTTAAATTAGTTGTAAAGAAATTTCAACTAACTAATCTAAGAGAAAAGGACTTTCATCTAGAGATAGAGTCAGTCCTAATATAACAATTTCACCAAACATAAGAAGGAAAAACTAATTTAACCAAGGGACTTTTCTACTACACAGGTAATTTTAGAGGAATTTTCTATTCAAGTATTATTTTCTCAATTAAATTTTCTCTTGCTATCAAGCTTGATTATGACAATTTTAGTTAGTTAAGCAAGATTTTTTATTTCTAGCAATATATTTTAATCGTTTTCATAATCAAACTGGTAGGCTAAACAATAGAGTAGGTGCATGAAACTTGATCATCCCTAGAGATACAACATTTTATTTACTTGACATTATACTAATCTAAAATAATAGGTGCGCTAGCCTTGTATTTCACTACTAATTCTTGGAGGTTGTGATAGAATTGTGTAGAAGGACATGGAATACATCAAGTTTCAGGCACCATTGCTGAGAACAAGTTGGTCAATATTATGAAAACTCAAATTGTATTGATTTTGTCATTCTATTTGTTAGCTTTTATATTACTTGTAATCTGTGTTGGCATTTGCTTTCTTACTTGTGGTTTTGTTAGTTATAGGTGAATTGCAGTGTTTAGGTTGTTTTCTTTTGGTCTTATGTGTTAGTGAGAATTCATTGTGTTGAACTTTTGTCCTTATTTGTTGTGAATATGTGAATTTTTTGGTTTATGACCCTGAGTAATCTGAAGGAATTGGTTGAACTTAATTTTAAAGTTGAGCAAACTTTCCATAGGGAACCAAGGGGTATAAATCTTGAAGTAATACTTAAAAGGAGTTGAAATTGAAGGTGAAAACCTCAACAAAGAAACATGGCCCAAAATAGAAATGGTGGTAATGGCCATAGGAACGGAAATGCAAGGCAAAGGACAATGGGAGACTATACACGGCCTTCTTTATCAGGGATGGAGTCAACCATTGCCAGGAGTTAAAAGCCAATAATTTCGAGATCAAGACGAACATTATACAAATGGTGCAACAATTGGTGCAATTCGATGGTTTACCAGACGAAGGCCCAAATCCTCACATTGCCAATTTTTTGGAGATATGAGATACTTTCAAGATCAACAAAGCTTATGACGACATCAACACGTTCTGTTATGTCCATTCTCATTGAGACAGCTAGCAAAGTCATGGTTGAAATCACTTCACCGAGCTCTATTACTGCATGAAATTATCCTGCCACAAAGTTCCTTGCCAAATACTTCCCTCCGGCAAGGATGACAAAGTTAAGAAATCATATCTTCTTATCTATACTATACTAAAAGTGTGGATAGAGGTCATGGAGATTTAAACTTAGTTGTTTCTTCCTTTTTTAGATTACCTAAAATGCCCTTAGAAAAATAAATTAGTATTATTTTGATGGACTAACCATAGGATATTAAAAGCACACAAAGTGTACAAATATAATTATTTCATATAAATCCATCATTTAAACTCTAATTTAATTACAATTATTTAGGAGTTACATAAAGAGTAAGATGAACAAATAAAAAATAATAATTATATATAAAGAATTAATAAAAAAGTTCTTAACTAGGGTTTTAACTACTAAGTAATAATATTTTAACTCCTTTACTTAAGTTATAAACTTTTTCTAATTCAAAAATATAAGAGTTATATTAGTTAAAGAAGAGCACTCTTTTTTTTTTTTTAAGGAAAAGAAGAGTACTCTATTAGTTTATTATTTTTGTTGTTGTTATTTATATTATCATTAGCAATATTATTAAAACTTTAAATCATAAATGCTATGTGGGAGTTACATGAGTTAAAGGTGAATAAATAAAAAATGATAATTAAACATAAAGAATTAATAGAAAAGTTCTTAACTAGGTTCTTAACTACTAATTAATAATATTTTAACTATAAGTTATAAATTTTTTCTAATTCAAAAATATAATATAATGAAAGATATAATAGACCATATAACTTCTATATAATAGATTATATAATTAATATTATTATTAGAATATTATACAAATGAAATAATTAAGAGTAAATAAATATACTTTAACTTCTACCTTTACAAGAACAAAAAGAAGGAAAAAGAAAAAAAAATGTTATTTTACAATAAAAAACACAAAGAATAATTATGATTACTAAAACTCAAATGTAAATATATTTAATGAAAAATAAAAAATATTATAGCATGAAAATAAAAATAAAAAATTAATATTTCTAAAAATAAAATAAATATAAAAAATAATTATATTGAATAAAAATCTCAATACCAATATAACTTTTGAAACATTTAACACGTAATTTTTTTTCTAATTCAAAAATATGATGTAATGAAAGATATAAATGGACCATATAACATCCATAGAATAGATTATATAATTAATACTATTATTGAAATATTATATAAATAAAATAATCAAGAGTACATAAATGTACTTTAACTTCTACCTTTACAAGAACAAAAAGAAGGAGAAAGAAAAAATAATTTTGATTTACAATAAAAGACACAAGGAATAATTATGATTACTAAAACTCAAATGCAAATATATTTAATGAAAAATAAAAAATATAATAGTAAGAAAATAAAAATAAAATATTAATATTTTAAAAATCAAATAAATATAAAAAATAATTATATTAAATAAAAATTTCAATACAAGTTTAACTTTTGAAATATTTAACATGTGCAAATATTGCACGTGCTTTGTGCTAGTTTCCACAAAAGGAGAGCAAGAATCTAAATGATACTAGGGAAAGTTGGAAGGAGCTCTTGAGGAAATGTCCATATCATGATCTAGAATTGGACTTCAAATACAAACATTCCATAGTGGGTTGAATTTTCCTTCCAAAAAAAATCATTAATGCTTTCTCGGCAGGATGCACAAGTTTGAAGACCCCAACGCAGTTACAAGATCTCATTGAGAAAATTGTCATGAACAACTACAAATCGAAAAATCCTAGACCGAAGGTCAAGACTAGTGAAGTACACAATGTAGACAGATGATAGCTTTAGAGGCTAAGCTTGATGCCTTAAACAAGAAGATCGATAGCTTGAGTTTGTCACCTCAACCTTCTCAAATGATGATGACTAGTAACTTTTGCGGAAGTGGTCATCCAAATCATGAAAGCCAAATCATGGTAACTCCAAGTGCCATTACAAGAAAATGCGGTATTAGTGACGGACAAATCTGTTGCTAAGCAGTCCCTAAACTCAACTAGCAACTGATTAGCAACGCACCATTTTGTCGCTAATTGCGACGAAACCTATTTTACCTACAATTAGCAACAGATTTGCTTGGGGAAAATATTTGGTCAAAGATTTAGCACTAATTTCTTAGCGACAGATTTTACAGTCGATCAGTGACAGAAAAATTAAATTAAATTAAAAAATTTTAAATCAGTTGCTAATCCCTTGCAAATTAACAGTGGATTAGCGACAGATTTATTTTTTAATATATTAATATTTTATTTTCTTATCAATCTATCACAACATATGTCGCTAATTTGTAAGGGACTAGCAATCGATTTTAAATTTTTAATTTTAATTTTAATTTTTTAGTCCCTAATCCATCATAAATTAGCGTCGGATTAGTGATGAATGTTTATTTTTTAAAATTATATCAAATATTTTTCTATTCAACTTTGTCCCTCATTAATTTTTCGATAATTGGTCACTAATTATTCGCTACAAATTTTTTTCATTTGTAATTTTTAAAAATAATTTCTGTAGCTACTCCATCACTATTTTTTAAAAAAAAAAATTACATCATCCACCTCTAATTTTAAAAAATTTAAAAAATATTTATATTATTATATATAGTTGCCCTTTAAAAATTTGAATATTAAAACCTCCTAAAATATTGTACGTAAATAAGTAAGCGATAAAAGTGCTGCTATCACAAATACAAACCGATAAATAAAATATTTGTAAAGCATCAAATATCAAATCAAAGTCATACATTTGCAAAATAAAATTATAATATATCAATTAGCCTTCACGACAAATGTCGGAGCTAGAGCTGAAGGAGGTGGCGTGGCGAATTTGTGAGGCCCTGGGACGAAGAATGGTGATCTGGTGGGTCAACTGTGGAGTCATCATCATCTGTATCATCAATACTGCCAAGTGACAATGACAAAGGCAAATACATAGTCTGTGACAAAAACGATAAGTAATCTGTCATACTCTCTTGCACGTGTTGCAACTTCTTTTTAACTTTCTCTCGCATCTTTCTCTCATCATCCAACTCCTTCTGTAGATGGCTTACTTCGTATGATGATGAAATAGTTGCTCCCTCACAAGTAGAAGAACGATCCAACCTCTATTTGATCTTCATTCCCTCTGAGCCCAACCTAAAGACACTGTTCTTCTTGTTGCCAGAACATTGTCCTATCGAAATAGGAAAACAAATTCTATATAAATATTAATTATTATAATAGCTATTTTATAACTGTAAAAAACGACTGATTCCTACCAAAGTTTGTCGTGACTTCTCATCGGCAAACTCGTCTTGCTTTGAGCCTCATTGAAAAGTGTGAAGTTTCTTAGATAACTCCATGTAACGAAAGTCATCACTTTTTCTTTCTGTTATAATTTCAATATCAAAAATACTAAATGTTATTTTTGTAGAAAATATTTAAGAAGTAGTGTAAAAAGTGCAATCTAATGAAACGTACCATCCTATTCTCATACTCTATAAAAGATATGACCTACCTTGTGAGATGTGCCGCTAGCAGCAGCTCTATTCCCCTCAGTCATCCACTCTTGTAATATTTGCTCCCAAAAATCTGGTGAAATCCAATTTGGAGATTTTTGCTTGGCCCGGGCCTTGCATAGCTAGTCGGAAAGTCACTCACGATACTTCTTATTCCAAATCTCCTGTATCCGATCGCTATGCTCTGGGAGCCACCTAAAATGACTCTGTAAAACCATTAGATGAAAAAAAATATATGTTACATAATTGCTAATAAAATTATATTCAAACCTATGTCTACGATATAAAAAGAATAAAATTTATATATTTTTGTAGTTACAGTCCATAAGTCGAACCATATGTTTTGCACATCTATAGGAATATCTGCAAATATGGCATAAGGAGTAGTGTAGTGTCATTGAAATATCAGTGATATCTCTCTAACAGTATCTACCGATAGGGAGAAACTATTTCAATAAAACACACATTCAATTAAATAGATTCAATTGAAGAGAGTTGCAGCTATGCACAATATGAGTACAAGTTGATATTCTAATACTTTTAGCCTTGTTAACCATTACATGTTTTGACAAAGAGCCTTGTTAAACACAATTTCAAAGATGATCAAGAAACTTGAACGTTGTAAAAGTACCCTTCTCAAAGATAGCTTCAATGTGTACCAAAACAAAAAGTTTTAAAAAATAGATAGTACTGACCTACCACCATCAGGCGCAACCAAAATCTTGTCTCTGAGATCTCTGCTTCGAGCGCAGTTGCAATTGTGGAAGGTATCGATATAGGGTCCGTTGATGTCCTGACAAGTCCGAAAAGGGCAAAGGCAGCAAAATGAGTAACCGTGAACCCAGTCTCACACTGCTCTAGTAGTGCTCGTCCCATAGACATAATCTAAACACACATAACAATAAACAAGTTACATTCTAAATCAAGGAATACAAAAACATATCATTTGTCAAATTTTAAAATTAGAGCTTACGTTTGAAAGAAACTAATCCTATTCATTTTCTTCATCATCTAATCAATCATCATCCGTAAGAGAATCTGTTTCCGAATTAGCTTCTTCTACATCCACATCCACGTCCTCTTGCGCTCTTAATTCTTGAATATCTACTATCTTGCCTTCTCCCGATTCATTTGCAAGTCCACCAATCATCTCATCTTTAATGGTTACATTAACAACCATGAAGTTATTGACCTCCTCTTGATATCATTAATTAACTGCAGGTGTATCAATTACATGATGAGCCTTCGATTTGTAGACGGTTATCCAATCAGACTTGTTCTTTTTATAGCCTGGATAGGATGCATAATGTACTTAATTGGCTTACTGACCTAACACAAATGGGTTATATTTGGGGTATTTCCTCTTGCAGTTAATGTCTACAATTTTAAATTATAAATGCACTTTCATTTCCCTATTAACAATTGGATCAAACCAATCACAATTGAACAAGACAACCTCAATAATCTCGTACAAGATTCCATAATAGTCTCTTATATTTTCTTCTCTGTCTTTGACGCAAACTCCACTATTGACGATTTTCTTTCTCATTCTGTAATCTCACGTGTGGAATCTAAAGCCATTTATGAAGTACCCATGAAAAGACTTCACATACCTCGAAAGGCCCCAAGTCAAGCTTTTAAGATTTTTGTCAGTCACATGATTCTTAGGATGGTGAACCTATAACAAAACTACATGTTAGTAGAAAATACGGATGGTAATTAAAAAAACTCAAAAATAAGGTAGGTGGAAGAGTTATATAAGTTCTGAACCTCTAATCTCCTGTCAACTTCCTTCTCCGTTATATGTGGTGCAACGGCTTCTAATTCGACCTTGAATTTACTCTATAGTAATCATTCCACCTTCAATCAGTCTATAAGAATTAAGGTAATGCGTGACTTATGTATTAGTATAATATCCAAACTTACCTAATAAACGGTTGCACCTCTTCGCAATTGAGAAAGATATAAATAGTAATTGCCTTAAGTTCCTCCAATGTTAGATATTTGGATCGAATTTGCCCAATTACCCTTCCTGAAATGTTGCATATTGACAAACTAGGACAATATAAGTTTGTTTCGCTAGCACCTTTATCATTCATTCATTTTTGAAAAAAAAAAATGCTTATGATTTACTTAAATGATATCATTCATTTCTTCAAAAAAAAAAACGAAAAGAAAAGATATCATTTACCATAAATAACATGCTCAGAGTTTATCAGCCTATGAGTTTAAACACAAAGATAAGAATGCACATGTCTTTGTCACATTGAAATCAGTAGGCAGCCTCTTAGTGTCATTGAGCTCTAGGTTAGGCACCAAAAAGGATCTCCAGTGAAATATTAGGGTCCAAAATGCTACATTGCTCAAATTCAAGTAATCATCGAAGTATATAGGTAAAGCCATCATCAATGCAGCAAGTATAGATTGGACCTCGAGGTTTTTTATCCTAGTGTGACAAATAAGGATTTTCTATTAAACTGCCGCTTAAATTTCACTATGCTTCTCCAGTATTTTCAGGACAAGTGCAAAACCATTTGAATTATCCATATCTATCCAAAACATGTTTTTATATACCATAAGACCAGGTGGGTAATGCCAAATTAATTTCCTGTGCACCATTTAGAAAGTGGGAAAGGAACCATTTAAATGATAAAAAATCTAACATCAACTCCAGCAGCCATGTTGGAATTTTGAGGCTTAGAAATGCTTGGTTGATTCTCCAAAGGTAACTTCCCCACATACGAAAAACCCAATTTCAAGTGCAGTAAAGGTTTTCAAGTTTACAAATCATTGTAACATGTTTGGATGAATGACGTAGCAGGCAGAATGGAAAGATTCCTGTTTTCAGCATAAGGATTTCAGTTATGTAGACACTAACATGCCCAGATGAAAGAAAGTCAAAAGGTCCTTAATATGGCAAGAGGGATACACATGTTCTATGACATTCAAAGTTTGTGAAATTAAGAGGAAAAACAAAGAATTGATAGTAGGTTAGCTATCATGGTCCTATAATTTTTTTTCCATTTTAAACATAGAGAAAGGAAATAGGAAAAGGAAAAAAGATGGTGCATTATATAGAAATTCCATTACGACTTCAATCAAGTAAATAGGGTAAGAGTAGTGTTAGCAAAGAACGGGAAAGCAAACCTCAACAAGAGTTGGTTATGAGCTAGAGGCAGCGTCGAGCAAGCATGTAGAAAATATACAATTCACAGAAGTAACAGGTAGCTAGGTAGAAACAAAATCAGTTTCGAAGAAAGGAAAGAAAAAGAACCCCAAAATAAAACCAAGAATCGTAGCACAATTCATACTGTTTGAAGATTATATGGAACTCTTACCCTAATCGAAACCCAAAATTGACAAGAGCTACAATCTTGATGATTTCGCGTTACCATTGTATTGCAGAGAAAAATATCTAGAATCAGAAACCTATCAAAAATTTTGACCAGATTCGAGGATGAGGGGAGAGAAGGGTTTTTTTTCCTTCGATGTTTCGCAGACGAAGAGGCCTGGACAAAAACTTATTGTTTTCTATCAAATTTAGAAGCAGAACGTATTATTGAAATGTGTCAACCTCAAAATAGCGTGAAGAATGTATTATAATAATGTGTTATTCACGCTGTTTGACGTAATAAGAACGCATTCTGCGTCAATAATGCATTATTATAATCTTGCGTTTTTCACGCTATTTCGCAGGCTGACAAACTTGACGCAATAAGAATACATTCTAATAACATGTCAATAACGCATTATAATAATGCGTTCTTCACGCCATTTGATGCAATAAAAACTCATTATGCGTCAATAACGCATTATAATGATAAGTTCCTCACACTCATTCTAATAACGTGTCAATAACGCATTATAATGACGTGTTCTTCACTTGAGGTTGACAAACTTGACGCGATAAGGACACATTCTAATAATGCATTATAATGATGCATTTTTCACTCACAGGTTGACAACACTTGACGCTATAAGAACACATTCTAATAATTTGTCTAGAACGCATTATAATGATGCGTTCTTCATCGTTCGGTTCCTAATCCCTCGCAAATTTTTGAGGGATTAGCGATGCAAATTAAAAAATATATTTTAATTCATAAAATTTGATTCCACGGCTAATACTTCCCTAAATCGCCAAGGATTAGCGTGGACAATCTAGGAAGATTTGTTAATAATTTGTAAAATTAAACCACTGTTAATTAAAACAAGTAATATAAACATATATTCCAAATAATCTATGTTACTATTTGTTAACATAGTAATTTGATGTGAAATTTGCAAGTGCACAAATATCAAACAAGTAATAAAGTAGTGAGTACAAGTCGTCCCAATGAGGATTGCTACCTAACTGCAAAATTCTTTTACTTATAACCCAACTTAAACCAAAATAAATGTGATTTGATCTAAAATTTAATTACCAATAAAAATAATTAATAATAATAATAAACACAAAAATTAATAATTATATTAATTAAAAATCAATGGCAATGAATAGACTAAGACACTCCAAATCCAGCTTACTCCTCTTATGACAAATAATTAATTTCTTCAAATTAATTCTCGACTTGGTTAATGGTAGAATTCCCAATTATAAGCTAGACCAATATCTTGGTGAAAAGCTCCTAACTTTAATTAATAAACCAATCGTATCTCTACTTGATTTTAATTATCAAAGCCGCAAACACCTCTATGAAATTCCCTAGCTTTTGTTTCCTACTCGCTAGAAACCACACAAAGAAACCGAATCTATCTCTAGTCAGTTTTACGATGTGTTGTTATTACGATGATCCAATTTAAACTAGTACTTCTCAGCCACTAGAATAAATTTAAAGGCAAGCAAAAATTGGCCAGAAAATTACAAGCATTAAGAACAATAATAACAATTAACCAAAATCTAGATAAAAGAAACAATCTTAAATTGAAATAAATTAAATGTATAAGAGTTTTCTTAGTCACAAAAGATTTAGCTATTCATCATACGAATATTCAAAGTCATAAATTTAATTAACATAAAGAAAATAAAAAAATAAAGAAAACAAAACAAGAGAATAAAAGAAGATAATTCCCTATTTCTCAAGCTTGATGCCCACATTCTCTTTGCTCCATCTTTCCTCGGTCAACCTTGTCCTTGTAAAAATTACTTCTCACGATTTGGAATGGATTGAAATTTTTATTTTCATTTCCTAGCCAAGTCTTCTTTCATATTTTCTTCTCTTGACATTATCATTTTGCCCCTGCATCCATAATTAGTAAAATTAGTGAATTAAAGTGTACTTTATAAATAAAATCATCTTAATTAATTCATACTAAGTACATTAATATTTAATTCACCAAAACAAGTTAAAGTCATAAGATTTATATCAATTAACCCTTAAATAAGTGAGAAGTTAATTCTGAATAACGATTAAATTATAATCTTATCATAATTATTAAAGCAAAGAACAATGAATGCTATAAAAACTACAATATGTTATATTACCCTAATATATCCTATGCATATTACAACATATTTTCTCCCGGCATATATGAAAGATATATGCTATACATACATTTTAAATATGTGAATTATATATGTTCGATATCAAAAACACAATGTATATTTAATCAGAATAACTATTTATGATGCACAGACATAATATAGTGAAGAAGTAGCGATCATCTACAGATTTACATCACCCATGGAATATAGAAACAAAAGTAATACAGGAAATATTGAAAATTTGAAATTCCGTCGTTAATCTCTTGCTTATTAGGTAGGAATTAGCGACAAAATGGGGATTGGATAATTGTAAAAAATATCGGTTTTCGAATTCAAATAATTCATCGCTAATCCCTAGCTAATTAGCGAGGGATTAGTGATGGAATGGGAATTGGATAATTGCAAAAAATATTGGTATTCAAATTCAAATATTCCAAGTCACTAATCCTTAGCTAATTAGTGACAGAATAGGGGTTTGGAAAAAATTTAGAAAAATTGGCTTTCAAACCCCTATTCCGTCGCTAATCCCTACCTAATTAGCGAGGGATTAGTGACAGATTATGGAATTTGAATACAATATTTTTTGCAATTATCGAATTCCCCATTCCATTGCTGATCCCTAACTAATTAGAGAGGATTAGAGACGAAAAATTTCAGAAGTAAAAAATTTAGAATTAAAAAATATATTTTTAATATTAAAATTAGCTATCCATCGCTAATCTCTCACAAAATTACGAGGGATTCGGGACGAAAAAATTAAGAATTAAATTTTTTTTTTTAATATTAAAATTAGCTTTCCGTCACCAATCCCTCACAAATTTGTGAGGGATTAGCGACCGAAACGAATTTTTTTTAATTTAAAAATTATCTATCAGTTGCTAATCTCTTACTAATTAGCAACGGATTATTTTATTGATCAAATTTAATTTTTCCCTCACTTAACCATCGCAAAGTTGGCAAGAGAATTTTGCCATCACCATTGGTCATTGCTAATCGCGTATTTTCTTGTAGTGTGCATCATCAACGGAGCATGTAGATTATCTTGGAGGAGGATAGCAAGCCAATAATACATATAATCTGGGATGGCAAAATCATCCAAATTTCTGATGAAGCAATCAAGGGCAACAAAGATCTATACATCCTCCTGGTTTCCAAGCTTCATCAAATTCCCAATCTCAAGCATCCCTTCCTTACCAACCTTTACCTCTTCTACCTACTCATCGACCGACAAAGTCTAGCGTTGAAGATGTAATGACAAGTTCGCAGTAGCCACCAGAACCTGGTTTCAAACTCAAGAGGTACATAGCTGAAGCATTGAGGTATGTCTAAGGAACCAGGAGGCCTCTATTCATAATTTTAAGAACCGAATAGGCCAATTGGCAAAGAATGTTTCACAAAGACAAGTTGGAACCCTTCCAAGCAATACTAAGTCGAATCCTATTGAACACGCAAAAGCTATTACTTTGAGGAGTGGGAATGAATTGAAGATTCCCATGTGTATAAGGTGCAACAAAGAAGAAAAGGGCAAACAGATAAGAAAGTGAAAGTTGATGATAAATAAAATATTGAAAAGAAGAAAGAACAAAAGAAAAAGAAAATCCTGGAGTATAAGCCATAAATCCCATACCTCACTCGACTACAACAAGAGAAAAAGGATGAACAATTGGTAAATATCATGAACACTTTAATCGGTTGCATATGAACTTAACGTTTGTTGAAGCTCTTTCACAAATGCCAAGATATGCTAAATTTCTGAGAAGATCCTCTCCAAGAGTAGAAAGCTGCAAGAGTTCTCAATGGTAATGTTGAATGAGAAGTGCTCGGCCATTATTCGAAACAAGAGCATGCTACACCAATAGAAAATAAGCATTTTGCGATGGACAATTCTATAGCAAATCTGTCACATATCTTTATTTGTGACAAATGTCTGTCGCAAATTTACCATGGAATTCAAGTCTATAACAAATATGCCACAAAATTCAAGTCCGTAGAAAATATGCCACGGAGTCAAGTCCATCTTAAAAAAATAACGGATTTGCAATGAAAGTATGTTAGTCAAATTACAAAGGTATTTATGACAAATTTACGATGAAAAATAAAAAAATAAAATTAATATATGAGATCCATCACAAAATCGTTGCAATCTTGCCATTAAAAATCACCTTCATTTTTAAAAAAATGTAAAAATTCATTGTAAATCATCCCAAAATTGCAACGCTTTTGTAACAAAAATTTATTTTCTTTTTAAATTAATATTAAAAGTCATCACACAATTGTGATGGATTTTTATTTCAATTATAAAAATAATTAATATTTTTGTCACTTATTTGTGATAAATTGGCAATGATTTTGCTATTGAAATATTTAATATAACTTTTGTCACAAATTTTACAATACTTTCTATAGCTAATGATATAATAATAAAAAAATAAAAGGATATAAATTAAAATAAATATAATTCATGAATTAAATATCAATATTATGTATACATACAATACTAAAAAATATTTTCCAAAATCTATGTCAGAATAGAAACAGGTGGTACAGCTGGTAGAGACGGCATAGGTGGATCTAGGGGGCCAGTAACTGGTGGATGTTCGTCTGGCAGGTCAATCATGTAATCCTTAACAACATCTTCCGCTGCGTGGAGGCAGATACCATGTCTTAGATATACTCACAAATATTGGTCCAAGCTCACAAATGCCGTTGGAAATAATCACGCATTGATCACTCTATTTGTAACTGACTCTGGAGTGAGATGTGCATTGGATCCAAGGTGACTGAGCAAACTGTTGATGGAGAGGCAGAAGTAGATTGATGTAACCTCCGTCACATGTTAACTGTCTTAAAATCCAATCCAAAGATCCGATTCTTCACAAAATCGCCAATAACCTCCAAAAATAGTGACTTCTCATCCGATAGTAAATGAGAAGTCACAGAGTCCAATTGCGAATAGCGCTCCTTCATTAATGCTATCTTATGAATTATATAAATCATAAATACGTGTCATTGTATAATCTTTATATTTATCAACGTTTGCCATGATTTCTAACTGACAAATGTACCATTTTTCGGGCCACTCTTATATTTGTACATCACCTTGTACATATCAATGAAGTGGAAGTCATCTCCACGGTGCTCACACGGCAATTACATTAATAAAAATGTTAAGCAATTATACTTTATTTGTTTAAAAATTATAAAAATAATAGTTACCATCTGACGCTCATGCTCTATGAAAAAGATGCATCCTCTCGTATGAGTCGGTCTAGGAGTGACTGCCATGTTCCACCTATCAGCAGCTGAAATACGTTTGGATTGTTTCGTGCCCTACTGATCACTAAACAGTTGACTGCAAATTTCAAGAGATATCTACGATGGACACTTTTCCCTACAGCGAACCTTCAATAGCTGATCGGATTGACAAGTGTATTTGTCATCCAAAATCTCTCGTATTCGATTAGAATACTCTACAACCACTCTCATATGTATAAAAAAAATAATCTTTATAATTCTTTACTTACAGTTCACATCCAGAACCACATGTTCCATAGCTCCAATGAGACTGGCTCAAAATTAAGGTACAGTCCAGTGAAATGCCTGTGGAATGTATCGATATGGAATATATCGTCTCTTAAGATGAGAAGAAATTGTTCTATTGTACAACAAAAATAATTCCTAATTAAAAAGTTAGAGTAAATAAGACATAAAAAGCAAGTAAATTTTTAGAAAAGTAAATAGAAATATACTCGTCACTATCAAAATGCAGGTATCCTCTATCTAAACCCTATCCATAGAAGAAACCGTAGACAGTACCGTAAAAGGTATGGTCGAAGGCATATGCTCTGACTCCGCTACTCATGTGTCACCCTTACGCAGTAAAGACATCGGTTTGGGCATGGAAGGAGAAGAAGTAAGATCACTCATCCCACGCGATGTTAGCAAATGTGATATATGTAGAGGCATCTAAAGAGGAATAAAATACTCCTTCCATTTCAAAATATATGCCATACTTTCTACTTTCGTTTGTTTCAAAATATAAGTCCTCTTCCTATATAAAAGCTTCATTTATTACTTTGTTTTCAATTTTACTCTTGTCTCCAAACAACTATTTAAATACTTTTATTTTCGAAAAACCATTAGTTTTCCAACTAATCACCGTAAACACCAATCCTCAATGTTAAATTTGAATTTGATACACTAACCAAGAATTTTTAAATAGGGGCATTTTAGACATCTATCAAAATGTTTTTATAAAATTTACCAAAACCTTAATTTATGTGTAAAAAAAAATATATGACATATATTTTGAAACGGAGAGAGTATTCATTAGGTAGATACTCATTAATTATTTATAAAAATTAACTTTAAATAAATTGAATAGCTGAAGTAAGACATATATATACATTAAGATAGAAGTCAATCACTGTTTTAGTACTCTAAAAATTAAACAAGTGTTAAGATATCTTTAAAAAATTTTGACAGATTCTCCCCTAAAAAATTAATATTTTCCAGGTACAAGGCCACAACTGGGGCAATAAACTCATACTCTTCAATAAAATCAAACTATGCCCCTAAATTCTAAATTGAACAAAAATGTTACATTAAAAAAATAGTAACAAAAAATTAAACATAATTGAAATTTACATAAAAATATTTACACAAATTTTATTTAACATAGATTTACACAAAAATTCAAAAATTGAAAAAAAATATATAATAAAAATTTTCATAAAATTTAAGAAACTAAAAACTGAAGATACAACAAAAAATAAAAAATTAAACAAAAAGAAGTAATGAATTCAAGAGAGGATATTTTGACATTCCCCCTCCCTTTATAATCAATTTTTATGAATTTTCATTCAGCCAAAAAAAAATCAAAATCACAACACTGAATTTGACATAACGGAAATAAAACAACAGAATAAAAAAAAAAAAAAAGAAAAAGAAGAAGAAGAAGAAGAAAACAGTAGCTACTATTGGAAATGAAACCACAAAATCAAAAAAAAAGGAAGAAATCAATGCACATACTATTGGAAATGAAATAAAAAAAAGGAAGAAATCAGTGCATATATTTGAAATGAAATATATTGTAAATGAAACAACAAATCAAAAAAGAGAAGAAGATGATGAAGAAGGAGAAGAAAACACTAGACATTACTAGAAATGCAACAACAAATTAAAAAAGACAAAAAAACATATTGTAAATGACAAAAAAGGTTTTTAAAAAAAAAGAGAGAAGAAAACTAAACATAATTAAGAACGCCACAAAAAAATAAACGAAGAAAAGAAAAGAAAGAAGGTATATTGGAAATGGCATCGACAGCAACAACAGTGGTTGCGACAGTAGCAGAGACGGCAAGGGAGAGAGAGACAAAGAGAGATTTGTCTCAAATCCATCGCCGATATGCAGCAGACTTGATTTTACTTTTTATTATAATTTTTTTCAAACAATAACAAATTTGTCACAAATTCATTGCTGTTTGTGTGACAAATATTTGATTAATTTTTCAAATTTTTACAATGGTAAAAATGTGCATTACAAATCTGTCTCTAAATGGCCATAGATTTGCGATGGATTTGAATTTCAAATTGGTGACTCTTTTTCGCTACTGAAAAAATTCAAATTTCGTCGCAACACGTTGTACTTTTGCAATGAATATACCACAGTTTTAAATTTCTATTTTGTTTTTCTATATTTTTCCCTTAATCCTCTAACAAGTTTATGGTTAAGATTTGTTAATAATTCTTATTTATTAAATATAACTATGTAATTATCATATATGTTAGACTAATACATATACTCAATGCATTAATACAATATATTGTATAGTATTAAATATTTTAGAGTAATCATAGTTACAGCTATTAGTATTGTTTACATATGTAATACACTTATACATGTCTTGTATGATGTGTTATTATAATAACTAAATATGTTATGTGAAAGCAAATTGTGGATTGCATATTATAATTTTTAATAACTATACATTAATAATATTTGATAATATATACCACAAGTGCACTGCATGCTATCTATGTTTAACCAAATAACATATTTATGAACACTGCTAGGAGTGTGCAATCAGTTTTTTGGTTTAGTTTTAGTTTTACTATTTAATTTTTGGTTCGATTTGTAACCGAATTAAGCCAAAATTTTTATAAAACTGAACCGAACCAAAATAAATTAATTTGGTTCGGTTCGATTTGGTTTGATCGTAAACCAATTTTGGAAAAGAAAGAATAATAATGCATTACAGACATATGTTCTTATCACAAAAATGCATGTTTGTAGTGCATTAAGTTATTATTTTATTTTTAAAATAGAGTTTTCTTACAAAATGCTTTATTTGTAACAATGCATTTTTATAATGTATTCATATAATTTTTTTTTTGAATTTTTAGATTGTACCAAATAATGCATTCATTTTTTGAATTGTACTAAATAAAGGACACCCCTCAACACCGCAATGTATACCTCACAAATTTGACAGCAGGCAACTGAAATAGAAAAAAGAGTAGGAAAAAAAAACTGGTCACAAAGAAGGAAATCCTTCGCAAAACTATTGCTATTTGGCGACGAATTTGCGACAAAACATAAAACCAAATTTTAAATTGTTGTCTTTTTTAATTCCATCATAAATCTGTCAGTAATTAATGATGGATTTGCGATGGAATTTAAAATTAAAATTTTAATTATGCTCTTGTTTTGATCCTCCAAAAATCTATAGCTATTTCGCAATGGTTTTACAACATAAATTAAAAATAGAATTTTTAATTATTTTATTTTTTAATCCATCGCAAATCTGTTGTAATTTCGTGATGAAATTATAAAAATAATTTTTAATTATTTTAATTTTCTCATCTCAATTCCGTAGCTATTTAGTGACAAAAATATCAAAAGAATTTTTAATTATTTTCTTTTTATTTTCATCGCAAATCCATTGCCAAACAGCTACAGATTTGCGATAAAAATGTAAAACTATTTTGTAATTAATTTTTTTGTGAAGTAATTAAAAAAATTGTAATTATTTTCTTTTTATTTTCATTGCAAAAATAGCTACGAATTTACTACTACAGTAGAAAGAAAGTAATTTCAAATTCTTTTTAAAATTCCATAGCAAATCTGTAGCTATTTTAAATTCTTTTTAAATTATCATATTTTTATATTCGTGGCAAATCCCTTTCATTAGCAAGGGAAGAAATTCCATGGTCATTTTAGTCAACTTTTTTAAAACTGTAACTATTCTATCATAAATCCGTTGCAAAATGGCAACGTATTATGTGCCGTAAAATCCATGTTTTCTTGTAGTGCTACCCTAAAAGCTAAAGGATCCAAAGGGGTTTCATTATCCTTTGCACTGTTTATAGTTTGTCCATTGGTAAAGCATTAGCAGATTTAGGAGCTATCATTTATTTGTTGCCATGTGACATGCTTAAAAAGGTGGGTTGGACAAACCAAAACCTACTAGGATGAGAATTTAATTGCTTATTTCTTGGTAATTCCTTGATATCCTGGAAATCCAAGCAGCAACCCACTTTCGCTCAAAGTTCCTCAGAGGCAAAGTATCACGCCCTTTCATCAACAACTTACGAAGTTCCTTGACTCCTCTTTGTTCTCAAGGATCTTCACATTGTTCAGGATTGAGTTGTTATCTTATTTTGTGATAATGTTAGTGCTCTCCATATTGCAGCAAACCCCATATTTCATACTTCAACAAGCTTCTTCTTATGGCTTCACATTCATAGCTTGCCGATATCTTCAAGAAGCCTCTCCCTTCTTCTCATTTCACTTTCCTAGTTGACAGTCTCCATTTACTTGCCCATCCCCGTTTCCAGCTTGAGGGGGGGTGTTAGAACTAAAGAATCTATTGATATTGTTGTCTCATAGTGTACTCCATCGTAATTACTTATATTTTCTTATTTTGCATGTATAGGTTTCCAGCTAGAGTTTACTACTGCTAGGAATTTCTACTGGTTTCAGTGTATATATATCATTGTTGTATTAGTTCTATTTTATAAATAAAATATAAGAGAGTTTTCTCTCAATCTTTTGTCGCCCCTTTACTTTCTTCATCCATGCCAACTGCTGGTGGCAAGTATACACGACAATATTAATGAAGACCTATCATCAAATGGAAAGGAGTTGTTAGATTTCTCATTCACTTAAAAAAATTTCTTAAAAGAAAACGCCAACTGAAAAAATTTAATAAGAGTAAAATAAAAAGAACTGAGATATAGACAGGAAAAAGTATAGATGAAAGTTTACAATTATGACTGAAGAAAAGGATATTGTGGCTGGAGGTTTCCAATTGTAGAGATACTGGGCAAATGTGATCTTGTTGCACCTTGTCAAAAAAGATTAGATACATCCTATTGTAGCAAGTTTAACAAAGCAACCCATGGTTAGATAAAAATTCATAACCATAGATGTAGTGGCTGTAGTTGGTATATTTTCAATTGTTAAGGCATAGTTATAATTGATAAATTTTCAATCATTGAAGCAGCTTTGGCAAAGAAGTTTTGTCAAGTCTACTAAAGAAATCACTGAATTTCCAACTGTTGAAGCACCTTGGCAAAAGGAGTTTTGCAAGTCCACTAAAAAAATCAAAAAATAATTGAAATATGTTATGAATTTATGTGTTGGCAACGCAGAATTAAAACAAAAGCGTCGCTCAATATGTTTGGAGAATAATATAAAACTAAGGAAATGATAAGATATAATATAGAGAGAGAGTATAATTCAAGAAATAAGACTAATCTGTATAACATTAATGCCATTATCTGGCCCTATATATAGGCTACTAATACAAGAGTTTATGGAAACCCAAAATCTAATGGGGAAAGGAAATCAAATCTGATTAGGAGTCATATTTAGGAGTCCAGTTCTCTTCAGGAAACTGACTAATATGAACATCCACATATTAATTCATAACACTCCCCCTTGGATGTTCATAACATAAAGAATATGCCTCGTTAAAACCTTACCAGATAAAAATCCAGTGGAAATAAAAACTCTAGTGAAGGAAAAAGAGTACATTATTCGTTATGTCATTATTACTCCCCCTGATAAGAAAATCTTTTGAGATTTTTTAACTGATACTTTCCAATCAAATGTTGCTATCGATAAGGTCTTAGTGAATAGATTTGTCAAATAATCAAATGATCAAATTAATTGCACATCAATATCACATCTCTTCTGGAGATCGTGATTAAAAATATACTTTATCATATCTCCTTAGATATATTTCAAACTTTATTATCATCCAACAATATAGTTGAAATTTCTTCTTAAATGATCTAGATATATCTCGAATACATAATCATGATCACACATATTCTTAACCAGCATCATGAATTTCTATTTCTTCAACATGAGTTGAAGATGTGGTTGTTATAATCAACACATACTTAAAAATGCATGGTTTATGTGGATCATATAGGTAACTTATACCTTGCATATTTATCTCAACAGGAGTTGAATTTTCTTAATATTCGAGATAAGCTATATCAAAAAAATATCAATAAATAAGTTTAATGACATCTCAAAATTCAATGCGTAGAAAAGAACTATAATAGATATCTACTTGCATGTGGACAAGTATATTCATGCACTCAATTGCAGAATTGTGGTACTTCAAGATTAAATAGTTCTTCAATATCCTTCAGTAGATATAAATGATCTCGCATATAATAACCCAATAATAATTGATGTGCTATGTCTATGTAAAACATCTTCAGGATGTTCAATCAAATAAAATATTGATCACAATACTTGCTCTTCTAATTTCTTCAAGAAAAATATCTTGATCATCAAATCTTTTTCTCTTTTGAGGATTTTATTTTTAAAAACAAGAGATCAATCACACTTCAGGCGTGTATCAAAATTATATAGTTATAGAATTCATATATTTGTCTTGTTGGGACATTTATCCAAATAGGAATATCTATAAGTAGAATGTTATATTGACTAACTGCACAAGAGTCAGACAAACAATCAATATGCAATATTATGGAAATAAACAATATTTTAAACTTCTAGTTCATTAATACTTGTGCATAGATCAAGATAATGAAAGTCATAAATGATATCCTCTTTAATTGATGATTTTTTCTCCCCTAATGTGGAGAATACTATATCAATCAATAGATTGTACAATGAGGATGTCTTCTAATAAAGAAATATATATAGCAAGTATATCTACGTGTAGAATTTTTCATATATGGACATACTCGATCATTCTTATAATAAAAATTCACTAAGATAATCTCATTATATTCTACAGGAACAATCATATGCTTCAAGCATATCGAGTCCATCAGGGACTTCAAATATAAGTATTATTATCAAATGGTAACAAAGATAAACACATATTAATTGTTATCATGCACTATTGTATCCACCACTAGAAATATATTTCTTCATTATCAGTGTCAGGTCTTACGAAGAATCATATGCCATAACTCATAGCAAATATTCACTTTTATAGTTCGCATTTTATAAGCAAATATTAATTGCTATCTCTTTGAGATTACACTTGAAGTGTATTATTCCTGTTGGGAATACATATACACTTCAAGTGTACTTGTGAATAGTTTAAACTTTTCATATTTCTCATGCGAATTTTATCATTTCGAGTCTGCAGACCTCGATTTGAAAATCCTCAATATATTCTGCGCATTAATATCTTTAAAGTCATATACTTGTGCGATTCTAATAGTTCCCAATCATGCTGAGATCTCATCATTTATCACAATTTTCAGGTACCTGAATTTTTTTTGAAAATAATACATCAATGATGTTTGGAGGAAAATTCTGCTGGAATTTAAATCACCTCAACTTAACATATATGACCATCTTAAGCCTTTGCTCCAGTGAAGAGTTTGTATCTTTGGAACCGACTTATCTACCACATTTCAATTGTGTCTCAAATTTATTTGTAATGGCAGATTATCCTTCAGGGATATTAAATAGGTACATTATTTGCTGGATGTTGGTCAATTAATATACCTGACTATATAAATTATCTTTTGAACTTCTGGTTCAAGGTATCTTTTATGATGATCAAAATAAAAGATCAAGATGAGACACATACTAATATCTTTATCCAACCTTATGATTTCTCCTCTTTATATTAGTGCAACATATTCAAAATTAACAAAATACGAATCTCTCCCTTGATATTTGCTTCCAACATATTTAATAATCTCTTTGAGAACCCATCTCATTATCTTTGTAGTGGTACAACATACATAGTGCATCTCTAAATTTAGGATGGGAAATATTTGATTTCTGACCACAAACCAACTACTATGAGGAGAATTACAATGTGTTGGCAAAATACGAAATAAGTGCTACTATATCACAGTCATGAACATTCTACAAGATGTTCAATATTTATCTCAATACAACCAGTATTATTAGGACAAATTATGTCTTTGGGAGAATGTTAAAACATGAGCTCATTATCAATAAATTGTGCAAACTACAGGTTGCAAAAACAATAGTATACATACGATTATTTGTTGATGCATCAATTAAAAATTTATCCATATTCATCCCAAAATAACACATTCGACCTTAAGTAATACTGATAACTTTTTAAATAAAATAAGTAGCAGATATAAATTCGTCATATTAGGAAACTTCTAGTTCCAAAATAAATTCATAATCATTCTTTTTATTTTAATGATTCGGGATGGTCCAACCGGTTATGCCAACTAATAAATTATTTATCAGTAAACTTCAAGGTTACTCAATATTGCATCTCAAATTCATAATTTTATGCAATATAAATCAGGAGAGATAAATAGTGATATCTATAATTGACATATATATTTCTTGTCATAATGGTAATGCATATGTCTCAAAATTTCATTCATCCAATGTCTTGCTATACTGATAATATAATCAATACTCAAAAAAGTTTTACGAGACTATATGAAGAATAATGCATTACAGAATTGACCATTGGGTGAAGATCATGTAGCTCTTCATGAGTTTTAAATCAATTAACTCTTCTAGAGTTATTTGATCAATTAGTTCTTCAAGAACCTTGCACTACCATTTATACCTTGGACATATATTTTAGATTTTATCCAAATAAACAACAAATATTGTTTAGACAAATTGTATCTTCATCATTCTTGATCCAAAATAAACTAAAATAACATAAGAAAGTAGCAATTCGATAATTTAAAAATTTTGATTAACATTCAAAATGCTAAAAACTCTTTCTGGATATTTAAAAGAATTGGTTATATTCACATGTGCCATATCAATATTATCGATACAAGCATCATTACTATCATTAGCATAATTTAGGAAAGTAAATAATTATAAATAATTAATAAAGATTCATAACATGCTTGACGTACTACAAGTACGTAACAAACTTTCATATTGCATCAATAACATGTTAGAACTATTACTTTTTCTTTTTCCTTCTCATTATTTTCTCACTTCTGGTGAGTGCCTATTCATTGAGAATTTAATGAGTACTTGTATTTCTACTAGCCGCGACCAAAATCTCATACATAAATATATCATAATTTCTAATGTCATTCACTTCAGAGAATGTCATAAACATATTTGATCGAGTATCAAAATATTTTATCCATGACTCATTTAGTATCAAAAGATATAAATTTAAAATATTTCTGAAAAACGTTTTCTAGATATTGCTACTATAGGAGCATGATAGAGATGTGAGAAAGAAAAATTCTTTTATCCATCACATTACTAGTAATATTTCTCCTTATAACTTTAATTGATGAGAAATTCTAAAAGCAATAAAATTTTTGCATATTGATAGACATAAAATCTTTTAGGCACACTTATAACAAATCATCACTAACATTTATATAACAAACATCTTCTAGTGATTGTATATTTCGTTCACAATTTGCTAGTAATCAAGTGACTTTGATGCTTTGTATTTCTTACGTGGTGTCTTCAGGACCCACAATATCCAGATGCATATATTCTAATCACCATGATTATATAGATTATTCTTACCATATCCGCGTCTATGTTGACGGCTTCAACTATGACTACGGCCTCTTACAGGGCCATAACCATTGGTTCTAATGCATTCACTCACAAATTTAAAGTAAACTGTGCTTTTGGTAGAATGACCATCTTCTGGTGGTCAAATATTTCTTTTAGATCATTCCAAAAAAAAGTAGATCTTTCACAATAAGATATTCCGCCTTTAGATCCTCATAGAAATTATAGAGGTAAAAAATCATGGCTTTTATACGATTTTAAGATGGTGTCTGTCAGACCCATTATATCTCAATAAATTTGAGCATCTAATTTCTATGACATATAATTATTTCTATAAATATCAAGAGTAAAAAAAAAAGAGTTTTTGAAAAGTTTGTCATGGGAATTCAAAGGTAGAAAAAATACCTCTTTTTTTTTATTAAACTCGTACTTTCTTGCCTTCATATAAATTTAAAAAAATGTAGCGGTAGAGTCTCGTACTTATAACGTGTTATGAATTTAGGTGTTGGCAACACAGAATTAAAATAAAAGCGTCGCTCAATATGTTTGGAGAATAATATAAAACTAAGGAAATGAGAAAATATAATATAGAGAGAGAGTATAACTCAAGAAATAAGACTAATCTGTATAACATTAATGTTATCATCTGGCCCTATATATAGGCTCATAATACAAGAGTTTATGAAAACTTAAAATCTAATGGGGAAAGGAAATCAAATCTGATTAGGAGTAATATTTGGGAGTTCAGTTCTCTTTAGGAAACTAACTAATATGAATATTCACATATTAATTTATAACAAATAATTGCATTCTTGCATTTTTTGTGATAAAAAATTAGTAGATTACTTTTCTGAGTATAGTTCCGTAATCATAATTTTTTACATTACAAATTTTCTTATATCAAACTTTATTATTCACAACTACTTCAACAAACTTAGTTTGGCAAAACGTAGAAATTTCACAAACCCAAACTTACACGCACAATAAAACCTCTCAAAATATCGACCCTTCTTGACTTCTACCGGTACGTAGGGAAGGGAATCACATGATAGCCAAACTTTTTTTTTTTTTTTGAAAAAATACACTAAGTCAATTAGTTAGCTTTGTCCCGATCTATATGTTGGATCTAGTTGTTGCTGCTGGTTGGTATACATTAAATATTCAAAGTGTATAATACAACACAACGTTGTACATTAATGGCATAAGTGACATACTATTAATGAATGAATGTTATACTATCAAATGTATTACCGTTAACATTCAGTAATAATATGCCATTTACATTGTTAGTTTACTGTGTACATTTGTCTAGTGTATCTTCCACACTTTAGGGATTACCAACCCGGGATTACCAACCCACTAGAAGTAGTCCCACATCCCTATGCGTTGGCAGCTCTTGGTTGCATATCAAATTCAAAACTTTTACTCGGTAAAAGAAAATGTTTATACCAAGTTACTGCCATGTGTGAACTTCTCTGTGTATTTGTTGCATGAGGTTAGCGATGCTCATTTGATGAGAGATGGAACAAAGATGAAATTATGAGATGAATTTAATTCTTATTCTTATTAAAATTTCATTATTCTTATTAAAATTTCATCTCTATTGTATCATGTAGACCAATTTATTAAACTTTTCAAAATTCTCTTTATTAAAATTTCTATCTTTTTTTCACAGAATAACTAAAAAAATTGAATTTTCTTTGAAAAACTTTTGTCTCAATTTTTTAACTAAGCAACGCAATTCTGCCTTTCGTTCCTGATAAGTTATTTTTTAATAATTTATATTAAACGCAACCAACCAGATACCTCAAAATTAAGCTTAACAAAAAATAGCATGTCTTTCTCCCAAAAAATTAAAAAATAGGAAACAACATGGCACGAATAGAATACCATATTTTCTTAAGATGAACTTTTCCCTAATATTCTAGACTTGACTAGCATTTCTTGTTCCTGATTTTGATAGCTGCTTTTCTTGTTCCACAAAAGTTGGCGCTTAGCGGAGATCTTTTGTTATCTTCTTTTCCAGTTACCATCGGATGTTGCAGTCAACGAAGACTTGACAAAATTGATCTGTTGTGGAACAAAATCTGATAAAAAGAAACCAAGGATTATTAATTTCATGATTCACATAATTAATTTGCTAATTCACCCTCTCAGTATCATTTACAAAAGTCCTTAAATTTTTTTTAAAAAATTTTTAATAAGTGCAACAAATTTTTTGTAAGTGAATATAAATTAGTTTTGCCCAATTGTGCCGTCCCATAATAATTTTGACATTTTAAATGGCACAAAAATAATTCATGCTTACAAAATACAAAAATTAGAAATTCTGTTCGATCATCTTTTGTTAAGAAGAACTTTTCGCTTATGGTCTAGACGTGATTAGCATTTTGATGTCTGCTTTATTATTTCCACAAAAGCAGGCGCTTAGTGGAGACCTTTCGGTATCTTCTTTGCAGGTTCACAGTCCGCTGTTGCAGACTTGCAGTCAACGAAGACTTGACAAAATGCAGCGTTGACAGAGATTGCTCTTGATAAGGATATATGGCCTGATTGAGTGTGTTTCTAAACAGAAGTTACAGCTTAACTTTGATATAACGTATTATGTCTATTATTTGAACAAAATATCAATAATTACTTGAAATGTTCATATTAAACTCCTAAATTGATAGTATTGAGAAATCGAATTAGTCCTGAAGTTATTCATTTTTTCTTAAATTCATCCATAATTATTTTTCCTCAACTTATTTTAATTCTGAATTTTTTTGTGAATTAATGATCCTAATCACAACCCTTATGACCGAATCAGACGTTTTTCATCACGTGCACCTCACATGGGCAATTACGAAGGACAAAGTTGTCGATTTATAATGGCTCCATCTTCTTTCATATTACCGCCACTGAAACCACCTTTTTCCACTTTTTTCCGCCTTTAACAAGCGGTACCATTGCTTTTGCACCTCGTATGACTATTATTTCCCACTAATAATGTAGAGGGAACATTCATATGACTTTAAAGCCCGTCTTTTGTGAATTCGACACTTGCTTTTTTTTTCTTTAGAAATCTTGATCTTGATGAAAGTCATAATTATTCCATTTCAGCATTTGGATTAAGTTTTAGACTCAAAATAAATTTTTTATTTTAAATCTTATATTTTTTTCATAATAAATTTATATTTATATAATTAAAAATATAATTTGTATATCAATCCCATCTTAAATCATGGGCGACAAAGAGATGGATGATGACAATGCGCGAGTAAATGTAAGATCGGGACAAAGTGCAGTTGTTGGGGAATTGTCAGTCAAAAGAAAACCTAAGATCGGGACAAAGTGCGCCAAAAAT
This sequence comes from Rauvolfia tetraphylla, assembly GCA_030512225.1. Classification (NCBI taxonomy): domain Eukaryota; kingdom Viridiplantae; phylum Streptophyta; class Magnoliopsida; order Gentianales; family Apocynaceae; genus Rauvolfia; species Rauvolfia tetraphylla. The sequence continues at coordinate 3,763,871 of JAJQKT010000055.1, read as the reverse complement.
GAAGGTCTCATTTGGACAAACATAAAAAATACCCATTGCATTATCTTGTTGAGATTAGGAACTGATTTTATGGTTTGGACCCGGAAACGCATATTTCGAATAATTAATTTGCCTTTGGTTTTTTATTTTTTTCCCCTTTTTGGTTGCCAGTTGATTTGCTGTGTCTCTTTCAAAGCAACATAGAGTTCTTCATACCAGTTAGCTCTATACAGGGTGTTCATCGGTCCAGTTCCGAAATTAATGTGTTGTGGACACGGACTCAAGGTACTATAAAACCGAGGATTAATTTCATAATTCACCCTCGTAGGATCTTCTACTAACATTTCGTTATGTTCGTCATTCACAAAAGTAAAACTTGATTTTTTTTCCCTTCCCTAAAACAGCCGGTATCTTTACTAGTAGGAGTAATTTGAATTCGATTCAATTTGAATCCACAAAGTCTATCTCTTATTCGAGAAAAGTATAGCTCAAAGTTTTTTTTATATGTCACCACAAATGAGAGTTAAATTTGTGACTTTATATTAATATTAGTAATTTACTTACTTTAAATAGGAACCGCTAAGTCATTTTTATTATTTGAACACAAAACTGTGAATGAGTTTTACTTTAAATGTCCATATTATATTTCCTATAAAAACTACGTAATTTAATTACATTTTCTTTAAATGACATATATTTGTATTAGAGTCAACTGTCATTAAATTAAGTTCCATCAATTCTATTAATTACCTAAGCTTTTCACATTAGTGGTGATCAATTATTTTTGGGTAGGGGTGGAAGCATTCCTAGTTTGAAAGTACCAAAAAATCGAATTTTAGGCCCCAGGTAGAAGGCAGAGTGCAATTGCAATTGGATTCAAGAAGGTGGATATGTTTTCTCACTACTATAAGCTGTTCATGCAGTAAATATATAAGCTGATATGAATATCAGGTCTATTTAATTCTTTTCACAGCTAGTAAGTATGTTCTGAGAAGCAACTTATTAAGAAGATTTCTCACATCTACAAATAAATGAATGAAACTAAAAGAGATTCCTAGTAACATTGTCTCCCTGAGTACAGTGAATTCGCAGTTTCTTTTCAATCTCATTTCTCTTCTTCCACTGTATTATAGCTGGTGGTTTAGCCAACCTTAGAACGTATCAATCTGCTCTTCTTGCATTCAAATCTCATATTTCTACCGGTCCTAACAAAGTCCTGGAAAAGAATTGGTCTGCAGACTCCTCTGCCTGTAGCTGGATCAGTGTCAATTACGGTCGACGCCATGGTAGAGTGGCTGCCTTTTTATATTTCTGGCATGAGCCTCTCCGGGAGGATTCCTCCGTTATCAATAACAACTTCTTTTATCGATTCCCTCGTTATCAATAACAACTTCTTTGATGGAAATCTGCCTGAAGTGTTTGCCAAGTTGCATAGTTAGAATTACTCATATTAAGTCACAAAAATTTTAGCGCTAACGAATTCTCAGGCAGCATACAGTCTTCGATATCCAACATTTCAGACTCTTTACACAAAAATTTCCTTGAAGGAAGCATTCCTGAGGGAATTGGTGATCTTCATTCCTTGACCTTCCTACAGCTGGAGGATAATCAGCTTATGGATCCAATACTATCAAGTGTCTTCAATATTTCATCTTTGGAACATTGCCCTAACCAATAATAGTTTATCCAGTGAACTTCCAAGAGTTGTTTGCCATACTCTTCCAAAGTTCCAACCTATATGGTCCAATCTCTCCAAATTTACAAAATATTCACAGCTTCAACTTCTTTTAAAATCCGCGAACAAATTTAGGGGAACCATAACAAGAGAAATCAGAAGTTGACAACGCTAGCAAGACTGTTTCTCGGTTCTAACAACTTGGAAGGTACTTGTAAGAACCACAAATATTCATGGTTAATTATAGTTAGTTTGTCTCTAATGTATAATGTGTCGTTGATTTTTTTACTTCAACTACTCACTGCTTAGTATATTATTGGATTTTTTGTAGTGTTGGGCCACTAAACCAGCCCATTTGGTTGGAAAATAGAAAGAAGGTCCACAAGGTCCTTAAATCTGGCCGGAGTCACTACTAGTTGCTCCACCCCAGACTTTAAATCGCTAGTACTGGAATACATGCTTAATGGCAGTCTGGAGCAGTGGTTATACTCTCAAAATTATTTTCTGGACATCTTGCGAATGCTAGATATAATGATAGATGTTGCAAATGCTATTGACTATCTCCACAATAGTTACTCCATGTCTGTGGTGCATTGTGATTTGAAGCCAAGCAATGTCTTACTGGATGAAGATATGGTAGCACATATCAGTGACTTTGGGATCTCCAAATTATAGGAACGAAAGATAGCATTATTGCACAAATCAAAACCCAAGCCACAATTGGATACATTGCACCAGGTGAACTTTGTATTTCTTCTTTTACCTTTTTCTCTTTCAACATATTTTTGCTGTTTGCTTCTCAATTTCTACTCCTCCTAGGAACAAGTAATTTCGGAAATTGCAAAACATTTTGGTGGAGTATGGACAGGAAGGGCTTGTGTCTACAAAATGTGACATTTACGGGTTCGGAATCATGTTGATGGAAACTTTTACGAGACTAAGACCTAGTGATGACATGTTTTCTGAAGAAATGTCCCTTCGCAACTGGATAAAGTGTTCAGTTCCAAATGCAATCATGCAGGTGGTGGATTCTAATTTGCTAAAACCAGAGGAACAGTCTTTTGATGCAAAGGCACACTGTCTTTTATGTCTTATGGATTTAGCATTGGAGTGCACTTCAGAATTACCTGATTCAAGGATCAACATCAAAGACGTTCTTTCCAGGCTTCAAAATATTAGGCTTCAGTTTGTCACAAGCAATAATTAGAGCAGAAAATAAAGGCTGTGGTTCAGTTTTTGAGCCACCTTTCAGATTTCTTCTGTTTGATTGCCCATTTCTTTATAAATCTGTCTTTAGTCTGTAGAATCTCATGTTATAAATGAGTTGGTGCAATAAAGCCAAATCTGAAGCTTTCCGAACGGTTGGCAGATCAATGAATTAACTGGAAGAAAATCCTCTGCTTAAGATGTACTTGAACTGATAAAAAATGTTGTTCCAATGCCTTTCCTATACACTTTTTCAGGGTTATCTATTGAGAGAGTCATACATAACTCTCTAGAAGAGTCAAGAAAGTTCTACAATATTCAAGAAAGTTGGAGAAAGTTCAAGCAAGTTAAAGAACACTCAAGAAAGTTAGAGCAACAATTTTTTACTCAAAAAATATCTAGAATTCTCTTGAAGTAAGAAGCAATTAGAGAGTTCTAGAATTTGCCAAAGTTGGTGAACCAAAACCTATAAATAGGTTAGTGCTTAGGAGAAGCTTGTGTGCAAGAAAGAGTAAAGAGTGCAAGTAAGAGTGAGATGCTCAATTGAGTGAGCAAATAAGAGAGAAAAAGAGAGTGAGAGTTACTTGTGTTAGAGTGTCTAGTGAGAAGTTAAATACACTCTAAGTGTGAGTGTTAGGTGGCTTGTAAGTAAGAGTTGAGTTTAGTGAAATAATAAATTTTTGTTTAGCAATTCGATTCACTACTTGTACCACTTTAATTTTCTATAAGTGGTATCAGAGTAGGTTGTTGTGTGACTATCAAAATTAAGGTAGATACGATCAGGGACCGTATTCAAGTTCGTCGATCGAGAATCACGCTACGAGGAGGCTCTATCAAAATAGACGGTCGGGGACCGTGCTCGACATTGGCTAGCCGATAACTGTGGTACGTGGAGACTCTGCTCATGCAAGATTGTGAAGTCGGTTGATCGAGACGAGGAATCACCAACTCATAATTGCGGAGTTTATTAATACCATCGAGAAACTCAACGACGATAATTACAGTGAATGGAGTATCCGTCTCAAGTTTTAATTGAGAGGACAAGGCTTATGGGAGATGATCGACGGCAACCAGACAATGCCACATCCAAAGAAGAATGCAGCGGAGTACAAAAAGTGGGACACGAATGCTGGTAAGGCTTTATCTATATTAGCCTTAACAGTAGAAAAATGATATTTAGATAAAATTAAGGATGCAAAAACTTCAAAGGCAGCGTGGGACACATTAGTAGAGTGTTTCGCAAAGGCGAATGACTCCAAGTTGCAGAGGCTCGAAAATGAGCTGATGACACTCACACAAGGCGACATGACTGTAAGTCAGTTCTTTGACAAAGTTAAATTTTTGTATGAAAAATTACAAAATTAGATCCGCTTAATCCTGTCGACGAGACAAGGATGAGAAGGATAATAGTGTTAGGGATTCATCATGAATTCAATCCCATTATAGCAGCAACACGTGGATGGGCTAAAGAACCAACTCTCAATGAGTTGGAAAATATGTTGACTGATGAAGAGGCTCTAAACAAACAAAAAGTTAGAGTCTCAGACCAAGATGAGGAGAAAGCACTATTTGCTATGAGGCAAACTTTCAAAGGAAAGAAAAATCCTGAAGAAGGTAAGAATCAAGGCAGACAAATCTCAAAACAAGTCCGTTTTTGAAAAGGCTCTCAACTAGGGGGAGACAAACCACAAGCTAGCAATAATCGAAGAAATCAGCGACACGCTGATGCTTGTTACAATTGCGGGAAGAAAGGACATTTTGCCCGAGATTGTTAGCACAATCACGCAAAAGGAAATACTGCTATTTCCATGAAGACAAATAGCAGTGAAGATGAATGGGATTTTCAAGCATCCCTTGCACTAAAAGAAGATCATGCCTTGGTCACGGTAAGTGATAATTTGATCAATTTTAAAAATGATTGGATAGTAGATTCTGGGTGCTCCAATCACATGACAGGAGATAATGAAAACATCCTGAAGAAGGTAAGAATCAAGGCAGACAAATCTAAAGACAAGTACACCATTGGAAAGGCTCTCAACCATGGGGAGACAAACCACAAGCTAGCAATAATCGAAGAAATCAGCGACACGCTAATGCTTGTTACAATTGCGGGAAGAAAGGTCATTTTGCCCGAGATTGTTGGCACAATCACGCAAAAGGAAATACTGCTATTTCCAAGAAGACACTCAAGAAAGTTAGAGCAACAATTTTTTACTCAAAAAATATCTAGAATTCTCTTGAAGTAAAAAGCAATTAGAGAGTTCTAGAATATGCCAAAGTTGGTGAACCAAGACCTATAAATAGGTTAGTGCTTAGGAGAAGCTTGTGTGCAAGAAAGAGTGAAGAGTGCAAGTAAGAGTGAGATGCTCAATTAAGTGAGCAAATAAGAGAGAAAAAGAGAGTGAGAGTTACTTGTATTAGAGTGTCTAGTAAGAAGTTAAATATACTTTAATTTATGAGTATTTGGTGGCTTGTAAGTGATAGTTGAGTTTAGTGTAGTAATAAATTTTTGTTTAGCAATTCGATTTACTACTTGCACCATCTTAATTCTAAACATTATCTTTCCTTTTATCTCTGCAATTCCTGCTTATATCTTTTATTCTTTTTCTTCACTCAACTAAAAGAAGCACTCTTAACATGAGTTCTATTCACATTTGTAACAGAGCTTTTTCTTGTAAATGTCCTATTAAATGAAATACGATCACAGTTAGAGAATAACACAAGAAAGGTTCCAATCCTAAATGCTTTTTCATCAAAAAGTGGTTTCCATTATTCTTTTTTTTTAAAATGTTGGCCTAGTAACAAGGGCTTGAAATTCTTGATTTGTGCATTACAGAACTGTCGCCTTGCCTCCAGAAACTGATAAAAATCTCTTCGGACTGATCATTAGAAGAGACCATTGGAGAGTACTTTTGGTTCATTTTGAACGAACGATACCTTGTCATGATTTTATTTCCTTCTTCCCATTAATTGACTTGAGAGTGAAGAAGTTTAAAAAAGTTTTATGGCCTTTTTGTTCGGATTTCAAGCTTTCATCAAACATACAGAAATACTTATTTCTTACATCTATGTCAATTCTTTGGGATCTTCTCTGCTGAATTTTGGAGTTAAAATTTGAAGTTATCAAATGGTAAAAAAATTGGAGACTAGGAAGTTAGATAGTCACTCTTAGGCCCCTGCAATTTTCTCCGATTAGTTCTCTCCACTCTAAGCTGAAAGCTCTCCAACTTGCTCAATCTTTCTTGATGCTCTCGAAGTTAACAATCAAAATTTTCAAACATAGATTCTTCCTCATTGCTGAAAGCTATGCTTAGCTTTTCACATACCGACCTTCAAATGAGAAGTAGTGGTTCACAATTGTTAGCTTTCACATTAATGTAAATCCCCCTAAATAGTATTATCTCCATTCAAACAATTAAAAAAGGATAAACTACTATCTTAATATTTTTAAATATTAAAAACTAAAATTGATATAGTTTAGTGGAATAATAAAATGTAAGGATAAAAATTTTTTAAAAAATTATTGCCTTGATAATTCGAAGCGGCAAATTTTAAAATCAAAAGAAGTAATTTAAAGCGACGGATAATTTCATTATATAAATATCACACTGATTTTCCTAGCCTCATTTTGATCGAATATCTTGGCCTTCTTGTTGTGTGTGAGTATATAATGGCAGCAGAGATTATATCATATAACAGAAACTAGTATTAATCTTCTATAATAAAATCCCTCGTATGATTATCTTACAATTATTTTGTTTAAGGCAGTTTTTGTATATTAATCACACTATATGCAAAAGATAGTGAATCGAGCTATTTTTTTCTCTTTTTATTTTTTTCATTTTGTCAAGTCCTCAAAACATTAGGAGCAAAAGTGTAATTTACCTAATAAATGATAATATAGAAGAAGATCACGAGACACTAAGAAAAAGAAAATGAAAATTAAGTTTAATTATCAGGAGTTTACATGACTTATCATAGATTGCTAAAAATAAAACGGTGCTATTACATTTCTATTAGAAAAGATGTTACTTATTTTAAATGGTCATGTTATATTTATTATATATATTGCTAGTTTGACAGTATTAATTAGTTATTCATTTCATGATAACATTATTCATAATTTTTTTCTCAACTTTTTTAATTATGAACCTATTTTCTTGAAATTAATAATCCTAGCCACCACCCCCATGATCGCCTGCTTACCTAATCACGTTCACCTCAAGTGGACAATTTATGAGGGACGAAGTTGTCGATTTATGGCTATCTCTTCTCCTCGTCTTCTTCCACCCTTTACCACTAGTTTCCACCACCATACCCCCTTCCCTCATATTATCACCACCACACCCGCCACCTTTTGCCACTTTTTCCAATTTTAACCACCATTACCCTCCTTTTACGCCTCATATGGCTAATAATTTCCCACTAATAATGCTGAGGAAACATTCAGCTGGTTTTAAATTATTGGTCCTTTTTGAGCTTGATAGTTGCTTTTTTCTATTTACAAATCTTGATTTTGTAAATGCTTCATGAGAGCAAAGATAATTTGAGTTTAAGCAGTATTTAAAGATCGAAACTTAATATAATTTTTTTATTTTGAATCTGATATTTTCTTTCATAAAAATATATTTTTACAACATTTAAAACTAAAAATTTCAAATTTAATTTTTATCCATCTGACTTTGAATCACAAGTAACAAGGAGATGGATGATGACAACGCGGGAGGAAATGTAATTCACTGCCTACTATTTGAACCTCCAAAGTGCAGTGACAAAGTTTAGGGTTTTTTTTTTAATTTTGGACTTGTTTTTAAAAGGGTATGTTGGAATGGACCGGACGGTGAATGGTATGGAGTACAATAGATATCTCGAATGACGTTATACACTAAAAACACACATTATTGTTGGTAAATTGTTGTTGGTAAAAAGAATAAGATTCGATCATTAAGGAAAATAGATCAAGGTAATAAAAAGAGCCACAGAAATATCCGACCCTGCTTCAAATCTGATCTTCGTCCATGAAATGCATCCTCGAAGCAGACAAATACGGAAAATTTCTTTGCTTTTGCTGATAAGGCTCAGGTCTGTCATCAGGCAGAGAGAGCTATAGATACCGCCATGGCTGCAAAAACATCAGATGGACAAGAGAGGGACAGAGAGAAACCTCTGAATTCCCTTCTCTCGGAAACATCTCGTTGCCCTGCGAAGCTACGGTGTCAGGTAGGCCTCTATGCTTGAATCAACGCAAGAATGTTAATCAACGCAAGAATGCTTGAATCCACCCCTTTCATGGGTCCATTTTAGAGTATTTTTTCAAAAGCAATGCCAGAATGAGTAAATACTCCAAAGTTTAGTGGGGACGTGTCGGTCAAAAGAAGACCAAAAGATCCGGACAAAGTGCGCCAGAAATAATGGTCACACTAGTATGAATGCCGCGCAACGCGGCTAATTTATTAATATTAAATTTTAAAATTTATTTTTAATATTTTTTATTTTAAAAAATAATATTATTATGTCATTTTATCTGAATATCTTTAATAAATTAGTTTAATCATCACAAATGATAAAATAGTTTCTAATTCTTTTAATCATAACTTACCATAAATTCCTTTCTATATTTTTTATAGTGGTATCATGTTTTGCTTCATATATATTTAAAACAATAATTATAACTTTATGTATTAATTTTATAGTAGATTCATATCTCTGGCTATAAAATAAGTAAATTTACGATAAGTTCAATATCACTAATTGTATCCAAAAATTTAAAAATTTATTATTTAATATTCTTTATAGATTAATTGATTGTAAAATTAATTATATATCATCAAAATTAAGATAATTAGTAGATTCATCTATTTAATATAAATTGAATTTCGTATAATTATCGTTTCTTGAATTTTCATTAGTTATTGTATTATGAGCCTATATGATGACATTAATAAGGTGATAAGGAATTTGGTTTTAATTATTGAGTTTTACTTTATCTCTCTATATTCTCTCTTTCCTTTAGATTTATATTATTCTCCAAACATATTCTTTCCTTTAGATTTATATTATTCTCCAAACATATTGAGTGACGCTTTTACTTTAATTTTGCGCTACCAACACTTATATTCATCACACTTTTTTAATTAAAAAGAAAACAATAAAATAAATGCACTTCATTAATAGGAAGTATCTGCAGTAACAGCTGCATTACGGCACCTCTTCTGTCCAGAAACGCCAACCGAAAATCATATCCGCAAAACACGCTAATAGACTCGCATTAGCATCTGTCGTTTCCGATTTTGTGGAGATATTTTGATATTTCTTCTGCGGGATGCCGTAGGAGAACTTCTAGCCCTTGATGTTACAGTCAACTAAGACTTGACAAAATATGCCATTTACATAAATTCTTCATAATATGAGTTGGAAAATTCATTATTATAAATTTCATAGGCTCGGATTTTTTTTATTTAATAAGTTATTATACTGGTATTATTACAATAGACCGATAGTATTCGTGACCCGTTGCCTTCATGCCAAGTGCTGGCGGCAAGTATACACAGAAATATTAATGAAGACCTTTCATTGCGCTAAAGGAGGAGTTGGATTTCTCAATCACTACGGAAATAAATTTGTCAAGAAAAAAAACTCCAACTAAACAAATTCAATAAGAGTAAAATAAAAAAATTTGAGATAAAGAGATGACAAATTAAGTATAGACACAAGAATTTGCATAGTTCAGCATTAAGTATAGATATAAGAATTTACGTAGTTCAGCATTAAGCCAATGTTCCCAAGCAAAGATCAAAAGAAATTTTACCATAGGAAAGAAGACTACAAAATGAGCTAAGCACTTAGAATCCTACACACCCAATAGCACTGTTAAACTTTCTTCACCCGTGCCTCTCCTAACTCTACCATACATGGCTCTTTATAGACAATCAATGTAGCAATGTGGCCAAGATCTACGACCATTGTGATGAGTAGTGGGAGTTAGAGACGACTGGTAAATATAGAAGTAGTCGTGTTGAAATAAAAGGCCTAAATTCAAGCCTCTACCAATACCGTGGTCAATCCACAATCATACCGGTCAATCTTAATTTGATCACTAATATTGTCATGAGTAAAACTGTCTATCAAACCGAGCTAGCCCAAATTCAATCTTGTCGAATCTGAAATTTCTAGACCGAGCTTTTTTCAGGTAAAGGCCAAATCAAATCCAAACGTTAAATTTGAGCCTAAATAAATTTCAAAACCTGCATAGGCTTAGCTTGTCATATGTTGGCTCGAGTATATTCATACAATAATTATAATTATTTGTAATTATATATTATAATTTATTAAAATAATAGTAATAGTTTATACATAATACTAGGGGTGTTTATTATTTGGTGTAATCCGAAAAACTGAACCAAATCGAACCGAATCGAACCGAAATATGCATTTCGGTTCCATTTTTTGGATTTTTGGTTCGGTATTTCGGATTAGAATAAAATTCAGTTCGGTTTTCGATTTTTGTTATCAAACCGAAAACCGAACCGAAAAACCGAATTTTTAAAAAATTATATATAAACGCATTTTGGTAATGCGTTCTTTAATAAAAATTAATATTTTAAAATAAAATTACCTCAAGAACGCATTATCAAAATGCGTTCTTTTCTCTTTTCTTCAATTTCGGTTTCTAACCGAATCGAACCGAACCAAACCGAATTATTTCGGTTCGGTTCGGTTTTTGTAAAATTTCAAAAAAACCGAACCGAAAACCGAATTATCCCACCGAAACCGAACCGAAAAACCGAATGAACACCCTTACATAATACTATATATTATAACTTTATAGATTAAAATTTTTTAATTTTATTATATAAATAAATTTTTACATATCATTTTTTAATAATTTTATATATCAAATTTTTATTTCAAAGACGTTATAATTTATAAAATCAATATGTATACATGTTAGAAAATATGTTCCTTGTTTTCTCTGAAGGGAAGGAGTGAGGACATGAGAGATTTAGGATATATGTACACATGTATGTTTGTTTTTTTCTTGGGAAAAGAATTTTGATTTTACATATTTGTATATATTGATAGTATTATAATCACGATCAACCAATTTCTTCTCATTATAAGTATCTATTAGCCACATAAATCTATCATTACATTGATGTAAATAAATTTGTATATACATAATTCTTATTATTTAATACTTATTGTAGCTATTAGAGTATGTATTGTTATTATATTTACCGTAGTGCGTTTCTATGGTGAAATTCTTATCTTTAACTATTTTAATTGATACATCAAAATAATTTTAGTGAATTCTATTTTTTAACCACATAAAAATATATATAGCATCTCACCTACATGTAATTTTTGTTTAATAATAATTGTTCTGGATCAAATTTCATTAAGGAGAAATCACATGACGAATAATAGTTTGACTATTTATGAAAACATACACATAGATATATATATATATATATATATATATATATATATAGTTCATAAGTTTTTTGAATAATTAGATTTAAGTAATTTCACAAAATAAAAATATATTATTTATCTTTCCATACTCATATATCTAAATAAAAATATATTTAATATATTAAAATTAAAAATATAAAACATTTGTTTAGTTACTTAATTTTTACATCCTTCTTATTTTATTACTTAATATTTAATATACGTATTTAATTATTTAATATTATATTTCTTCAAGCATATGATTATTTAATACATATATTTAATATTGATATATTTTGTTTCAGAATTTCAAATTTTTTGAGATGTAAGTTAGATCCCTCTAATATTAAAGTTTTTTTGAAGATTTATGTATTCTAGCTAATAATGTAATATCCCGTCCTATAATATTTTTTATGTGTTTAGTGTGTGATAAAACATGTAATTTTTTTATAACATTAAATTCAATAGTTTAATTTTTCTATTATATTTTGAGTCTTTTCAAAAAAATAAAAAAATAATAAATAGTAAAAATCACCATCAAGTAACAGTTAGCCACTTGAATTGGTGATTCAACAATTCTTCAATCGGTGACCGCCGCAATCCATATATATATATATATATATATATATATATATATATATATATATATGGTTTTCTTGTTTGCTGACCATTCCACTATTCTCTCTATCATTTTTTTTATTTTCTCTTCTTCTCCTTTGCTCTTGGTTTGCTCATTTTTCTTGGTTTGAATTCACTTTGCAATTAAGTTACGAATTGCTTTCATTTTCTTCGATTTGAAAGTTTTCTTATTTGTTTTATAATTTTTTTAGATTTATAGTTTAAATTGTTTATTTAATAAAATTTATTTATTATATATATATATATATATATATATATATATATATAATAGAGTATAAATTATTATAGTATAAAAATTTATACGTTTTGGAATTTGAAATAGATTGGATATTTGTGACATTTAATATTTGAAAAAATTTAATACTCGTGATATTTGTGAATTTTATTAAATACATAATATATTTGAAGATATACTAAAGGTACTATTTTATTAGTTTATTATAATGCTGAAAAAAAATTATTGTAGTATAATCTATAAATATATAAAAATAAGATCATTATATATTTGTATTTTGTATTATTTTATTATTTTTTGTAATAATAATAAATAATTATTTTATTATGATTTATATATAAAAATAAAATTATAATATATTTCATTATATTTTGACTCTAAGTATAGATATATATATATTTGTACACTATCCAATAAGTATGTGTTTTATTTAGGCATAGATTTATGCCTAAAATAGTATAGAAAGGTGCACCTGATAAATTATAATTTATCATTTTTTTAGAAATTTTGACTAAGGTTTAGTCATTTAAATTTGTAAAAAATTTGCACACTTCTATAGGCAGTGAGTATCATATATATTTATATATATAACGATCAGGTGAATTTACAAATCTCAAATTCACTATATTTTTTTAGTGTTATCAAAATTTACTATTCGCAAGTGAAAACATAGTATTCCACATTATTTTGAAAATTGCTTTTACTACTTGTTTTAAATTGGAAAGGTTCTGCACGAGAATTACTTTAATTACTTGTTTTAAATTGGAGAGGTTCTCCATCATATGTTTTTAATTGTGCATTAGAAATATTTCGGGGTGGTGCTTCAAATAGGTATTTATTTTATTGGATATATTTTATTGTGTATTTTTGAAAAATCATATGCATTTTCATGACATATTTAAAAACTTGCATTTACATATTTGGACTAGCGGGCGATTATTATTTTGAAGTTATGTTAAAACTGGATTTGGTTATGAATTTGGCATCATTTGGATGGTTACTTGAATGGCCTTTATGTTTGAAAAGATGCATAAAATCTCCGTCCTGACCAAATATGATTTGGATATGATCCGAACATGAAGCGTCAGTGGATTGCACTATACGTGCCTAGTCCCTGGTACTAAGGCCTCTTCCACCAGCGTAGAGCACACAAACTGTGTATTATAGATCTCCTTAGAAAGGGGCGCAACATTTATTTATCTGCGGTCATCTAACAGTGTGTCAAGAGGGGTTCAATGTTAAGGTTGATCACTAGGGTTGGACTGATAGGTGCTCCAAATCCTTAGCCTATTTTTTGTCTCGAGAGGCATAAGGTAGTTTGTAAATTAAATATTCGTACTGGTGTATGGCTTGTATTGACTACGGAATGCCGGAATTTGTTTCCTGATGACCCTGTTGAGCCATCGTTTGATTATTTGTCATATTTGAGAAATTGAATTGATTTGCTCAGACTTTCCAACTAGGCTCAATCTTCACCATCAGTTTTGTGCATGTTTATTTAAAATGAAAAGAATATTTAATTGCATCTAAAGAATTTGTACACTACCATACACGAGCATTTATTCATGTCATCTTGAAATCACAAGCACACACGTAAATTCACTAAATTATTTGGCTCACACATATTTTTAACATCTATTTCATATAGATCATACCCGAAGATCGAGCAATGAGTTGTATGTTTACTATAACTTTAATTCGAAGAAGATCTTTTGTTATGTACAGGTACTTTTGAAACATATTATATCTCTTGTTCTCTTTCACTGGTTTTAAAAAGAGAAAAGATTGTATTAAAGATCTACTTTTGTATATAAAAACTTTCACTGTTGTTTTTATTTATTATATAATTTTATATATGTTTGTTATTTTCATTTTATTTTTTCTCCGGACACTAGTACTTGTATATATCAGTGCTGAGAGCCACGCTATACCTTACTTAGCTGTAGTGAAACCTAGCGGAGGAGTTGGGGGTTATAATAAATAATCATCCGCAATTAAATTTAATTGCAACATTTTCAATTTATAATTATGAATAAAATTCTCATTCAGAGGAAAGATTATTTCAATTAATAAAAAAAAAAAGAGAAAAGATTATTGTGGACCATAGGGGCACCCTGGAAAAAAAAGTATTTAAAATATATAATGTAGCTCATTTAAATACAAAAGTAACTCTACTAGTTTCCTTAAGTGCCTCAAACGAGTTTAAAACTTTAATAAGTATCAAGTAAAATATTTTTTAAAGAAAAAATAACTAGGTGCGAGAGGAAAAAATAATAGATTTTTTTAATTGAAAATGTTAAAATAAAGAAAGAAAAATTAGAGAAATGAAAAAAAAAACTTTTTGTAAGAAATAAATAAACCCAATTTTCCTCTTACTTTTGTTTCTATGGTCCAACTAGAATCCTTCCAAGTCTATTATGGAGAATTGTAATATATAAGTTTATTTTTAATTACAAGAATTTTTTTAAAAAAAATTATATATGTTAAAGCATTTTAATATATTGATATCCTAAAGGTGAGTTTATATAGAGATTGTGTTTGATATTCTTTGTATTAAGTCTCAAAAAAATAACATATATTTTTTAAAAAATAATTTTTAAAATAAAAAATTTATATTAAAATTTTAAATAAAACTTAATTCAAACACACTCTAAATATAAACATATGACCCCACTACCTATGCGGTCGCGGCTCCGCCCCTCTATTCAACTCTACGTAAAATATGCCGTCATGTCAAACACGAGCGGATAAACATGCAAGAAGGTTGAAGTATTCAACTCTCATTATGATGTTTATATGTAAATTGTGCAAACATGGGAACACAAAATCCAATCAAGCACCCGTGCACTAACGTAAAGCATCCACTTAGACTAAAAACAACAGTTCTCAAAGTATCCTTGTCACTTTTACCCGCAGCGAAGGGAATCATGTAATAGCCAGGTCTTTTTCTTTTTGAAAGAAACATACCAGGTCAATTAGTTGGCTTTGCTTTGGTCTATACATTGGATTTGGCTCTGCAACATCCTGATATGACCCGTTGATACATCATATATACTTGTTTACTATTTACATTATTAGTATACTACATAAATTGTATAATATATTTCCTGCGGTATAAGGCATACCAATCGACAGCAAATAACCCTAAATTCCTTTATGTTGGCAACTTTTGGTGGTATACCAAATAAGTTATTGCAATGTGTGAGGTTTTCCATTTATTTCTTGCATGCTGTTGGATGTGCTTATTTTTTATGAGAGATGCAATAAAGATGAATTTAGTTCCTATTCTTATTAAAATTTCATCTCTATTTCATCATGTAGACCAATTTATTAAACTTTTCAAAATTCATTTTATTAAAATTTCTATCTTTTTTACGTAGAATAGCTTAAAAATTTTGAATTTTCTTTGAAAAGCTTTAGTAGATCCCTACTTTTTAACCAAGCAACGCAATTCTGCCTTTCCACCACCATGCCACTTCTCTCATATAACCACCACCGAAGCCACCTTCTTTTGCCACTTTTTAACAACAATTATCCCCCCCTTTACGCCTCATATGGCTAATATTCATTTCCCACGAATAATGCAGGGAGAACATTCAGAGGGCTTTAAATCCCTGGTCCTTTCTGAACTCGACAGTGACTTTTTTCTCTTTAAAAAACTTGATAAATGTTACTTCATTCATTTTAAAATATAAGGTATTTTTGTTCCTTTTTACATAAAATAAAAAATAAAAAAATAAAGAATATTTTTATTATATTCTTAACTAATTCTATTAATATAATAAAAAATAAAAAAATTATATTTATAGTAAAAATAAATTTAACAAAAATATTTCTTCTAATTTGTAAAAGATTAAATATTTTATACAAAACTTTAGAAGACGTTATATTTTGCAACCGAAGGAGTATATGAGAGCAAAGATGATTCGAGTTGAAACGGATTGAAAAAGTGATAGAAGAAGGTTGCTGTGGTGGGTTTTTTTTACCTGTTTAGCCCAATTTTGAGAAACTTCTCATAAAATGGACTTTACACACTTAAAAAATGTAACATTTTTATTTTTAGTCGTATTTTCTAAATGCGTGAATTCATGACATAAATATTTTTTAAAAAATTAAAATTAATGTTGCATTTACAAAATGCATCAGGATTAATACATTTTTTGATAAATTTCTTTTGCAATAGATAGGATAAGCTGCACTTATTCAGTAGAGTGAACTGCTATTAAATTAAGTTTTATCCCACATGAGGGGAGGGAACCATTCCTCGTTTGGAAGCACTAAAAAAATTATTTTTTTACAGCTAGTAAATATGTTCTGAGTTTGTTATTGCAGATAAAATATTCAGTAGATTTCTAACATCTATATATGGAAGAATGAAAACTAAGAGAGACTGCAGCTTATTCCTAGGAACATTGTCTCCATGGGTACAAGCAGAATTTGCAGTTTATTTTCAGTCTCATTCCTCTTCTTTCATTGTGTTATAGCTGGTGGTTTAGCCAGCATTAGCACTGACCAATCTGCTCTTCTTGCATTCAAATCTCATATTTCTTTCGGTCCTAACAATGTCCTGGAAAAGAACTGGTCTGCGGATTCCTCTGTCTGCAGCTGGATCGGCATCTTTTGTGGTCGGCGCCATCGTAGAGTGACTGCCTTGAATGTTTCTGGCATGAGCCTCTTAGGGACGATGTCTCCGCATCTGGGAAATCTCTCTTTTCTCCATTCCCTTGATGTAGGTGATAATAGCTTCCACGGAAATCTGCCTCAAGGGCTTGCCAGGTTGCATAGGTTGAAATTTCTCCGTTTAAGTGGCAACAATTTTAGCGGCAGATTTCCCACTTTTTTCTGTTCCTTACCAAATCTTCAGTTCTTGTATCTCTCGAGAAACAAATTCTCAGGCAGCATACCATCTTCGATATCAAACATTTCAAAACTCGAGGTATTAGGTTTATACGGGAATTTCCTTGAAGGTAGCATTCCCGAGGGAATTGGCGATCTTCATTCCTTGACAATCCTAGAGTTGGAACATAATCAGCTTACGGTTTAATACCGTATAGTCTCTTCAATAGCTCATCCTCGGAACTCATTGCCTTAACCAACAATAGTTTATCCGGTGAACTTCCAGGAGATATTTGCCATAATCTTCCAAAGCTTGAATTCCTTTATCTATCTACTAACAACCTAGATGGCTCAATCCCTCCAAGTTTACAGAAATGTTCACAGCTTCAATTTCTTTCAATGTCCTTGAACAAATTCAGGGGAACTATACCAAGAGAAATCGGGAACATGACAATGCTAACACAATTCTATCTCGGTGGTAACAACTTAGAAGGTACTTGTGAGCTCTACAAATATTCATTATTCATGTTTAATTATTTTTAATTTGTTTCTAACGTGTAATGTGTCATTGATTTTCTTACTTCCACCACTCTCTGTTGGGCCACCGAACTAGCCCATTTGGTTGGAAAATACAAAGAAAGCCCACAAAACCTAAAATGCTTTTTATGACTTGAGATACACGTCTCCCGTTTCTTCAACACAATAAAGAGAAAGAGACTGAAGAAATTTCAGTGAGAGGTGAAAGCTTCTTTAGTTTTGAACCCTTGATCGAATGGTAATTCGAGGGCCGATCGGGTTGTAATTTGTACCTATTTAATTCCCTCAACAAGCTGTACACATGCACCAATTTAGATCTTGATTTTGTTCTCGACTTAGTTTGTGTATTTTGTTCTCCAAACCAACTATTCGATCGATTATAGTTTGAAAGATAATGTCACTGATACTGTTAATGTACATTTAGTTTATTTAGAGAGAATTTTCTACTACCCATTATTATTAATCCTGGTGGAAGTTTTAATTGATTAGGTGAAAATCTTACTGTTCTGAATTATTTAAATTGTACTTTTATATATCTATTATTGATGCTATTATTATCACTCTTGGTGGTTTGCTGAATACTTATTTTTAGAAAATATTATGTCTTGGTGAATTTGTTTTTGAGACTTTTTCCCCAACATCTAGAACACTGTAAAAAGCTTCAAAATTTTGGACCTAGATTCAAGTATCAAGAGGTTGAGGGTTTAAACCCTAATTAATGTAGTGTTTTTATTATTGTTCTTTTATAAGAATATTTTTTACCTGTTTATAGGTTTTATATCTAAGATGTTATTCATTGTTGATCAATAATATAATCTTCGCAAATAGTTTAACACTTCATATATAAAATATATATATCCATATATGTGTATTCAAGGATCATATTTATTCATTTTGACTATTTTCAGGTTCAATACCAAGAGAAATCGGGAACTTGACAATGCTAACAAAATTACAACTCGCTGGTAACAACTTGGAAGGTACTTGTAAAGCTATACAAATATTCATATTTAATTGGTTTTAATTTACCTCTAACGTGTAATATGTCATTGATTTACCTGCCTCCGCTACTCCATGTGAAGTACGTTATTGGATTTTTTCTAGTGTGTCATTTGGTTGGAAAATAGAAAGAAGGGCCACAAAATCCAAAAATGCTTTCCAAGTCTTATGACTCGGATTGTTAATTGGGTCGGGCTGGCTCGAGCTTAAGGGTTGAGTTTTTTTAAGCTAGGGTCGAGCCAAGTCCGAGCTTTAATATTGAGCTCAAACATATTTTTGGGCCGAGCTAGGGCTTGTACAAACTCAAGCCGTAAAATCTTCAGCCCGAATATTTATGTATAATAATAATAATAATTATTATTATTATTATATATTAATAATTTATTGATATAATAGTAATAGTTTGTGTATAATATTATTTATTTAATTTTATATATTAAAATTTGTTATTTATTTGTATAATAATTTTGCTTATGTATCATTTTTAAGAATTTAATATATCAAATTTTAATTTCAAACTTTATAGTTATAATTTATAAAATCGATATGTATATATGTTAGAAAAGATTTTCCTCATGTTTTTCAAAAAGAGTGAGTGAGGACATCAACGATTTATGATTCTACGTAGTTGTATATTTATTTTTTTCTTAAAAAAATAATCTTAATTATATATATTTATATATGTCGACAATATTATTATCACGATAAACTAACTTCTTCTCATTATAAGTATTTATCGACACTTGTGTCTATACTTATTAATGTAAATAATTCTTTTTGTACTAGATATAAATCAATCTTATTTTCTATAGTGATTGTAAAAGTACATATTGCTATTATATTTACTATAGTACATTTCTATCTTGTTATATTATTATAGTAGTTCAAGCTTTTAACTTCTTTTCTTTAATTATTTTAATTGATATATCAAAACAATATTAATGAGCTTTATTTTTTTATTACATAAAAATACTTGTAATTTGTTTATAATTATAATTTTATTGATAAAATTTCTTTGTAGAAAAGATGATATGACAATATATACTTTATATATTTACACACACATGCATCTACACTTTTTTCATTGCTCAACTTATATTTAAAAAGATAAAAAACTTAATTCTTATATTCCTTTTATTTTATTATTTAATAGTTAATATATGTCTTTAATTATTTAATTTTTATATCACATGAAATATATGATTCTTTAAAACTTATATCTAATATTTATATTATTTTTATTAATTAATAGTAATTAGTACATTATTATTAGTTTAAAAAGATAAAACAAAAAAAGAATTATTTCAGGCTGGCCCGAGCTTGGTCCGAGCCTGTGTTAGCTAAGCTTGGACTCAATATTATTGAGCCTGTTCGGACCGTGCCAGAGCTCTAGCTCAATATGTCTTCTGTCGGGCCGAGCCTGGGCTTGGCTAAGCTCGACTCACATAACCCGATTGACAGCCCTACTTATGACTTGAGATATACACCACTTCCATTCCTTCTACATAGTAAGGCCTCGTTTGAGAGTTCAGGGGAGGAGAAAAAAGAATAGAAACTTTAAGTCAAGAGAGAAGAGAAAAGGAAAAAAGTTGAACTGATTTGTTTCAAATGTTGTTTGGGAAATTTTGGGTAAAAAAGAAAAATGAGTTCTTTCTTCATTTTGAAGATTAGAGAGAAGTAAGAAGAAATGTTATAAAAAGACATTAATTTGCAAGAGTATCTTTTGGGGCTCACTTGCCATAAATAGGACATATTGTCATTAAAAATTTCAAACCCGATTGTTTATGGGCAACTTGGGCAATTTCATTTTTCACTTAATGGATGTTCAACATCTATCTTTTTCTTCCCAAATTGGAAAGAAAGTTTTGGAAAGAGATGAAGAGGTTTTTATCCTCCCATTTCTTCTGTCTTTCAATTTTTCTCTCTAGAAAACTAGCAAACAGAAAGGGATTTAACTTTCTTTGTAGATATTTTCTTTTCTCTCCAAATCCTTCTATTCAAACTAAGCCTAAGAGAGAAAGAGACAAAGAAAAAAAAGAGAGAGTTCAGATAGAGGAGAAAGCACCTTTAGTTTTGAACAGTTGATCGAATGGTAATTTGTACCTTCTCAACAAGTTCTACACATCTACCGGTTTTGATCTTAATTTTGTTCTTTATTTAATAACACCTTTCCAAACCCACTTCTTGGTTGATTGTGGTTTGGAAGATAATATCTGTGATGTTGTTAATGTGCCTTTATTTTATTCAGTGGGAAGATTGTATTGCCTGTTACTATTGATCATGCGGAAGTTTTATTGACTTCGGTGAAAATCTTGGTATCTTGTGTTATTTAGTTTGTACTTGTATCAATTACTATTCCAAAGCACGTGCTAGAGTTTTCAAAAGTTATATATTTGTATTGAAATTTTTATTCAATATAACTCTTGTATTCATTTGATTATTAATAAAATAATAATGTCTTTTATTTTTCTTTTCACACTTTTATATTTTTTTACTTTTCATTATAATTACATATGTATTTGAATATTAATAATCATCATTATTCCTTAAGTTTATTTTATTGTAAAAAAACAGCGTTCTTTATTTCTCCTTCTTGTTTTTTCAAAGCAATAGGTTAAAGTGCATTTTTTACTCATAATTTTATTATTTTTATGATATGCCAATAAAATACTTATATTATTAATTATATAATCTATTTTATAGAGGCGATATGAACCATTTACATATTTCACTATATTATTAGAAAAATATAGACGTTATATGGTTTATTTATATATTTAATTATATTATTAGAAAAATTTGTAACATAAGTAGAGGAGTTAAGTGTGGTTAAATTTGTTATTAAATAGTTAAGAATCTAGTTAAGGATATTTCAATTAATTTTTTATGCACAACTCTCATTTTTTTATTTGTTCTACTTTAACTCATGTAACTCTCAAATAGAACTTATAATTTAATTTTTTAGTAATGATGCCGACAATAATAAAAAATAAAATAGTATTCTTCTTTAACTCACGTAATTGCTAAATAACTCTTATTTAATATTCAATAATAATTAATTATATAATAACTAATTAATTAACCGACTAACTAATATAAACTTAGTATTATGAAAATATCTCATATTTTATTTCATGCCATAATAATTTTTTTACTTTTTCATTAATTATATGTGGATTTAGAATTTAATTTAGTTTTATCATTTCTTATGATTACTTTATTTTTTATAAAATAACAGTGCTCTTTTTCCCTTTTATCCTATTTTATAATACTAGAGATCAAAGAGTATTTTTTACGATAGATTTTTTATGATACTTTTTTGCTATTATTCGCACTTGATATTAGTTGTTTCATTAAGTTTTCTTTTCAGGGAATTCTTTTGGAGGTTAGATAGTTCATTTCTATATCTTGTTACGTTATATTATCGGGTAAAAAAATTAGATAAACAATTCAATTTGTCATTAAACTTCACTCGAATTTTGAATTTTTTTATTTAAATTTAAAAATAAAAATTTTTGACCGTGAACTAATAGAAAGTACTACTTTCTCCTCTTCTGTTTGCTTTTAAAATTAATCTATGATGGAATGATTGTCACATGACTACCACATTACCGCTTGCAGGGCAAATCTAGAACATCAAATGAAAATTATTTGAGTTCTTTTTTTGTTAAAACAAAAGACAAAGGTAATACGATAAACTACAGTTAGAGAGCCACAGCTCTTGATTGAAACTCCATGCTCCTTTTCCTATTTGACAAACCTTGGATTATCTTAGCTGATCTCTTGCAGGTCATTGGCTCAATCTAGTAAACAAAATTGCATCTTTTATCTCTCTGAATCAACATGAAACGTGAAGGAAAAATTTAAATGGCTGTTCATTATTAGTAAAGGCAAACTTCTTCATAAGCATAAAATGTGAATCTCCTAGTTGGGTTCTTGTCGGTCAACCACGTCTTCAAGACACAAGTTCTGTCACAATGACATATGGGCAACATAGCTGGCTTGTGATTTTGGCATCTCTTCAATCCCGTTTGTAAAGAAGGTGAAGAAGGGAATGGTTATTTTCCCTTGATTTGACTTTTTATACAGATATGTTTGGTCATGTGACTTGGAAAATGGAGGGAGTTATTGGTGCATTATTCACCTTCACTTGATGTTTCAAATTTGCCTAAGTGGTCACATATTGGTCACATGACAGTCATTTTATTGTGGATTAACTTTAGAAATAGATGGAAGAGGAGAGTGTGCTACTTCGGGTTAATTCAGGGTCAAGAATTTTCCTTTTTAAAGTTGAATGACAAAATTGAGAAAAATATTGGGAAAAATAATTTTAGGTTTCTAAGATAAATGCACAATATTGGGAAAAATAATCCTTGATGAGAGGTGGTAAGTGATTCCTTTCCTTAGGATTCTAACAAAAAAATAATACTCTTCACAACAAATAAAGATATGTATTTCATTTGCTTATCCCCTTCCCTTTATACCTATTTTGATATTTTTTTCTCACTTGCAACTTAAATTTTCTAAAAATCAAATTGTTATCATCTTTATTTTCTTTCAAAAATTTTAGAATTCCTGAAATTGTAACGAAATTATTTATGAAGTTTTAGTTTAAAAGTTATATTATTAGTACATAATCAAGATGTATCATTACTAATAAAAGTATTAAATTTTTTAAATACTTTGATCTAACACACACAGATATATATATATACACACACACACACCAAGATGACCATTAATTCCTTTACTGCATTTGGAAGGAATACCAAATTAATGTACAAAAATATAATTGAAGCATTATATTTATGTGATTTATGTTCTGTTAAGGCATAAGTAATATAATTAAACGTGCAATAACTTACAAGATATTTAAAAAATTTTAAAGTGAATAATTTATTTATTCTCTATGTTTAAAGAAAAAAAAGATTAGCTCTAAAGAAAAAGTTATTTTCCTTCAACATTCTGTTGAACAATTCAAACATAAGAATGTAATTTATCTGAAATTACATTACTTGGATTTACTTTTTAGAATTTAAATTCCTCAATATTACTATCTCTTCTTGCCAATCAAATGATGCCTTATTGTTTAGTAATGACAAAGGCTTTTATTTATTTTATATTTGCGATTCTTTAACTATTGTAGCCCAAAAATAGTCATTATTTAATTTTATATAGTTATTAATTAGTAGAAAATTAGTCAATTTGTTTCTTAAAATTTGAGCCTCATCATTATTTGATCCTACAAAATTTTTTATACCTTTATAGTCTCTAAACATTTTACACATTGCCAAAATTGTCTAGAGACTACTATCTTCACTGAACTTCTGAAGAAAAACCGCATACACTGAGCATGTGGCATTTCTGTAAGGCCATTCTATCCAAATAATATAAAGAACTTGAATAAATTGACTACTTTTATGATGAACTATTAAAATATACTATAGTTTCAAGTTTTTTAATATTAATTAGATAAATAAGCCTTCACAAAAATATTATGTGCTCAGTATATACTATTTTCTGCAGAAATCCATCGACGATGTGATGGCATGCCCATTTTGGTAGTACATAAAATATTTAGAGATCTTAAATGCTAAAAAGCCTTGTAGAATCAAATGATGACAATGCGCAAACTTTGGAGGTGGAATTGGCCATTTTCTTTTATTAATTAACTAATTAATGTAACAGTGACTATTTAAATTCTGAGGGCATTTTAGATCATGAAAAAAATATATGAAGTTTGAATTATTATGTCCCCTATGAATTCTTTTTTAATGGTATAGATTGATGCTACTATTATTACTCTAAGTGGTTTGATGTAGCAGTGTCAAAACGGGCCTCAACCCGCGGGCTGAGCTAAACGGACGGGCTTGGGCTTAGGATAGTTAAGCCCGTTTTATCGCGGGCTTTTTCAGCCCGCTCCGTTTAGCCCGCGGGCCGGAGCGGGCTGGAGCGCGTTTTTTTTTTAAATTTAATGAGATGGCAAAACGACGTCGTTTTGCTCGTTTTGCCATCTCTTCTCTTTTGCCCCTTTCGATTTCAGATTTCAGCTTCAGTCTTCACTCTTCAGCAGACTGCAAATTCTGCAATACGCCAATACTCCACATCGCAGATCTTTAGGTCGAGGAAGAAGGCTGCGGCGCTGCCCTAATCGATCTTCAGCTCGAGGTCTTCGTATCCACAGCACAGGACCACAAAGAAGAAGAGCAATCCGTATCTTCTTCCTGCTCCAGTCATTCTTCTCCAAATCTGTCCAAAACCCCAAGTCAGTTCAAGATTTTATTTTTTTATTTCTTCTTTTTCTCGTTGGGTTTTCAGTTTTGCTTTTGCTGGGCTAATGTTTTGTTGGGAATCTTGGGATCCTAGAAATGTTTTGTTTCCCGGATTTGTGCTCTTCAGATAGAAACAAGAAATATACTTTGGTTTTGTTAGAATTCTGTACGACTGGTTTTGTTAAATTGTTTGTTGGTCTAGAATTTTGTGTTTCACAAGATGGAAAGTTATTATAGTTTTGGTCAATGTACTTTCCCTGGTTCTATATGGAGGTTTAAGTTCAGAAATGGATAACTGCCATAATCTCCAACACATATATTACAGCATAATGATGGTTAAAAAAATGCAGCTTTTAACGTTTTTGTAATTCTGTTCGGGGAGAAGATTGTTTGAACTCTGCGGTGGTGTATTCCCACTGATGAGATTAAAGATATGCTTAAATGCAGTAATATTAAATGCTCTGAGGAAGGAGAAATCTAAGATTAAAAGTTTGTAAATGTGCTACAGAGAAATGCTGAGAAACCTGATTCTGGTTAGGTAGATTATATATCATGGGATGTTGGTAATTTCTTGTTTGTTGCCGAGGATGATATAATTTTGGTGGAATGGGATTGAAAGGTCGGGATGATGAATTTCCAGGACAGTCAAATTCTGTGGTAACCTCTATTATTATTGTGTTGGTAGATGGATTGATAGCATTCTAGAAGCCTTGAAGTTGCTGTATAAATTTAAACCAGAAATGTGAAAAACTTAGTTATACATTTAAACCAGAAATGTATTATGGTGTGGGCTGCTATAAAGATTGTGTCATATCCACTAAAATAAAGATTGTTTTTCAAGTTTGTAATTTTTCCAGATTAGTTTCATGCCTTTTTTGTGTTTCTTCAAGTTCACAGAGAGGTGGGAATAGATGTATTCCTTTTGCGAAGGAACTCTTCCAATGAATGAATGATACTGGTTGAGAAATCCATGCATTATTTTAAGTTAAAATTGATGGAACATTAATCAGTTTTCTTGCCAATGAAGAGGGATGAAAACAATAAATCAGTAATTAGATATTGTGTTTGTTGTCTTTTTGCAAAAAATTATCTCCTGCATGATTCTAATTTTTATTTTATTTACTATATGGTATCCCATTCTTCTTTTGGCTTCAGTTACACTAGACCATGAATAGAAAAACTTCTTTTGACTCCAATTTCTATGCAACCAGGAATGAAATATAGCATAACTATTCTTCTTTTGACTTGGATTTACATGTTGCAGTATGGATGACCAAAACAACACTAATCTTCGAGTTGATGAAGATGAAAGTTCATTGCCCAATCAAAACTCTAATGCTGTGGAGAGTGAGCTTCATTCAAATATCAAACCTTCAAAGAAGGCAAAGACTACCACTTCATCTGTGTGGTCATGCTTCAAAGACTTGGGCGTTGGAAAAGATGGGAAGCCAAGAGCAGAATGTCTGGGTTGCAGAAAAGAGTATGTAGCAGGAGGGTCTAAATATGGGACTTCTAGCATTAGTCGTCACGTCAAGGTTTGTCATCAATTAAAATCTCAGTTTCAAAATGTGGGAAATATGCTTATAGATAATGCTGGGAAAGTAAGAAATAGAAATATTTCCCAAAAAGTTCTGCGTGAAAAACTTGCGGGTGCAATTATAAGGCACGACCTTCCTTTTTCATTTGTTGAGTATGAAGGGATTCGAGATATTCTTAAATATTGCAACCCTGATGTGAAAAATATTTCTAGGAATACTGCTGCATCTGATGTATGGAAACTTTATATGGGGAAAAAAAACAGTTTAAAACAAATACTAGTTGATGTTCCAAGTCGAATATGTCTCACGTCTGATGTTTGGACAGCTTGCACATCTGAAGGTTATATTTGTTTGACTGCTCACTTTATTGGTGTGGAATGGAAATTGAATAGCTTCATACTATCTTTTTCGGATTTCCCTCCTCCCCATTCAGGTGTTGAATTGGCAAGAAAAGTTTTTGATTTGTTAAGAGAGTGGGGAATAGAGAGGAAAATATTTTCAATAACCTTGGACAATGCATCTTCTAATGACAACATGCAAGATATTTTGCGGGAGCAGCTTTGTTTGCAAGATAGTTTGTTATGTAATGGAGAATTTTTTCATATTCGATGCTCAGCACATATTTTGAATCTAATTGTGCAAGAAGGTTTGAAAGTAGCTAATGATGCTTTGCATAAGATTAGAGAGAGTGTGAAGTATGTTAAGGGGTCGAAAGGGAGAATGAAGGCTTTTGAAGAATGTGTTAGACAAGTAGGCATTCAAATGGGGATTCATTTGAGATTGGATGTATCTACTAGGTGGAATTCTACATACATGATGCTTGAAAGTGCATTGAAATATCGACGTGCATTTGCTAGTCTTTCTTTAAGTGATAGAAATTACAAGTATTGTCCATCATTGGAAGAATGGACAAGGGGTCAAAAGATGTTTGAATTTCTCCGTCCTTTTTTTGAGATTACTAAGTTGATATCTGGTTCCTCTTACCCGACCTCTAACTTATACTTTATGCAAGTTTGGAAAATTGAGTGTTTATTGGTGAATAATGTGAATAATGAAGATGTTGTCATAAAGGACATGGTTACAAGGATGAAATCGAAATTTGACAAGTATTGGAAGGAGTATAGTGTTATTCTTGCACTAGGAGCTGTTCTTGATCCTCGCATAAAATTTCAATTATTGGAGATGTGTTATAACAAGGTTGATCCAAGTACTACTTGTGAGAAGATGGATATTGTGAAAAAAAAGATGAAGCAATTGTTTGAACAATATTAAAAAAAAAACAGCAAATGAATCAAGTTCTCTTTCACATGATCTTGTGCCTTCTATTCAACCAAGTGAAAGTGGATTGGGAATAGATACAGATGATTTGGGTAACCTGTTATCTCCAACAGATGTAAGTTTTCTTAATATTCTTATTTAGTTCAAATATTTGAATATCATCTACTAATGTCTTGCTTCGTTGATTAGGATTTTAAGATGTTTGATAGTCAAGTTGTTACCAAGACTGGAAAATCCCAATTGGACACATACTTGGATGAGACAAAGCTGGAATGGAGCCATTTTCAAAATATGAATGTCTTACAATATTGGAAAGACAACAGGTATAGATTTCCTGATTTAGCTTTGATGGCTTCTGACATTTTGAGCATTCCAATTACTATAGTGGCTTCAGAATCTGCTTTTAGTATTGGTGCTCGAGTCCTTAATAAGTATAGAAGCTGCATTCTTTCTCAAAATGTACAAGCATTATTATGCGCACGTAATTGGTTTCATGGTTTTATTCATGAGGGTAAGTAATAAGTTTTAAGATTAATAAATATAAATTTTTTTACTTTAAATCTAACGTACAACTATCATAAATTTACTTATTAAATTACTTTATATTTTACCCTTACAGATGAAGATGACGAAATGACATTAAAAGAATCAACATCTACAGCGGGTTCAAATGTTCCGGAAGATGAAGATGAAGAAGATTAGAAAATTGCTCAAGACTTGTATTGTTAAAGTTCTTTCCATTTTCATCAATTCTTTTTTTTTTTGTTAATGTTTGTTGTTAAAGATTCAATTACTTTGTAATTTTCGAAATCGATATTTTTGGTTAATGGTTAATGTTTGCTTATTTTGGTTAATGTGAAGCCAGTAACCAAAATTGCTTCTCTGTTGTGATTCTTTCTCTCTATTAGTTTTGATATGTGTCCTCTTTATTTAGTTTTTTGGTTAGATGAAAGTTGGTTTTACTAATTGTTAATGCTTTCGTTCTTGTGTTAGGCGTGAAGTCGCAGTTGGAGTATCTTCAGCAATGCTTGCCAGGTGAGATTTCTTATAAACAGTGTGGTTTGCTAATTCAATTAGCATTTGATTTTCATTTCTTCTTTCTGCTCCATGACCCAATGGTTTATTTTGTTGTCTTTAGCTATGAGGAGGATGTTGAAATGGTGAACCAGAGTTGAAACCATAGGAGGATATTTCAAACATAAAAGGAAGAGAACCATAAATTTGCATACGGGATGTTAGAAATGCTGATGTGAAAGTGTTGAATGGGTGACACATACCTCTGAATGCTGATGTGAAAGTGTGTCTCTCTGACTGAAGGAGGTTAAGGCTATAAACTGAAAATCTGAAGGTGGTGTCTAGCAAATGGTACCATTCAATTTGTTAGCATTTTTAGTATTAGCCCATTTTTCTGGTGGCATGTTATATGGCAAACTCTGGATACTGAATTTTGAACAGAACAGCAGTCCTGGGACTGTGATAATAGTATAGTCTGTAAGATGGCTATTCAGGTGGTACGGACGTCCTGACTGATGTAAACTGATGGAATCCATTCTCTAGCCACCTTGTTCTTTCAACTGATGTAAACTTTGTAGGAAGTAGGATAATTGAAGTGCTACACTGCTATACTTAAAAAAATAAAAACGATGAACTATGCTTTATGGTCTTTCGTTTCATTACAAAGTATGATGTTGGGATATAAAATTCTGACAAGCCAAGGGTGGCTTTTTGCGGTGCATTTGCTGGATACCTGCATCTATGTGTTCCAGTATTTGTCATGGTTAGCTTATAGAAAGGCTAATGGCTTTATGGATTTGGATTTTTGTTACTTAAAGCTACAAGTGGCAGAAACTTTCACCAGGCTTCAGTGGTTGAATTGAAGCCCCTTTTTTTTTATTTTTTTTTAAATTTCCTCCCAAAACGACGTCGTTTCGATGATTTTATATATTTTAAAAAACAAAACGACGTCGTTTTTCTATTTTTTAAAGAAAACGACGTCGTTTTACTCAAGCCCGCGGGCTGGCCCGTTTAACCCGCGGGCTGATTATCACGGGCTGCAGACTGAGATTTCCCAGCCCGCATAAAAAACGGGCCAGCTCGTTCCGCTCCGTTTCTAAGCCAATCCGGGCCGGGCCGGAGCGGGCTGGCCCGTTTGACAATGCTAGTTTGATGAATACGTCTTTTAATTAGAACTTGGAAAAATATTAATTGTCCCGGTTAATTTGATATTGAGACCTTTTTTCCAACATCAAGAACATTATAAAAACTTCCAAGATTTGGTCCGAGATTCAAGGATCTTGTTTATTCATTTTGACTATTTTCAGGTTCAATGCCAATGGAGATGGGCAATCTTCAAAGACTAGAAGTGTTTAATTGTAATGAGTGTGGCGTAATCGGATCTGTTCCTGCAACTATTTTTAACATTTCAACACTGCGAACCTTTTACGTAATCTTGAATAAACTCTCAGGCCATCTACCTTCAAACTTATGCCAAACGTTGCCAAATCTTGAAAATCTTTTCCTTGCCGAAAATAGCTTCCGCGGAAATATCCCAGATTCTATCTCAAATTGTTCAAAGCTTAGCGGTCTGGAATTGACTGCTAACAGTTTCTCGGGTCCGATACCAACTTCCCTTGGACATTTAGCTTCTCTTAGTCTTCTGCACTTGGGGGAAAACAACTTTACAGTTGAACCTTCATCTTCAGAATTTAAGTTTCTCACTTCTTTAACAAATTGTGTGCATTTAGAAGAACTATATATCAGTAAGAATCCCTTGAATGGAACTTTGCCCTCTTCCATTGGTAACTTCTCTGCCTCACTCCAACGTTTTGATGCCAGTTCATGTAATATTAGAGGCAAAATTCCAGAAGAAATTGGTAATCTTAGCAAAGTTTCTTACCTAAGCTTATCTGGGAACGAATTATCAGGAGTCATTCCAAGAACATTTGAAGGTTTACAAAGCCTTCAGGAGTTGTATTTAGCCAACAACAAGATAAGAGGGTCTCTTCCAAGAGGTATCTGCAATTTGAAAAGTCTCGGTGCAATACACTTGAGTGGGAACAGAATTTCAGGAGCTCTACCAACCTGCATTGGAAACATGGCTACTTTGAGGTACATTTATCTTGATTCCAACAATTTCAGTTCTAGTTTACCATCAAGTTTATGGTTGCTGAAAGATCTTTTGGAGTTAAATGCGTCCTCAAATTCGCTCGGTGGTCATCTACCTCCTGAAATTGGAAATCTAAAGGTTATAATCCAGATTGATTTCTCGATGAACAAGTTATCGGGAAATATTCCTAGCTCGGTCGATGGTCTACAGGACTTGATTCAGCTTTCCTTGGCTCACAATGAGATAGAAGGGTCAATTCCAGATTCACTGGGTAATTAAGGTTGTGAGTTTGGAGGTTTTGGATTTGTCTTACAATAAGCTAACTGGAGTAATTCCTCAGTCTCTGGAGGCTCTTCTATACCTCAAGAAATTCAATGTTTCCTTCAATCAATTAACTGGAGAAATTCCCAGGAAAGGTCGTTTCCCGAACTTCACAAGTCAGTCTTTCATGTCCAATGGTGCATTTTGCGGTAGTTCTCAATTTAATGTTCCCCCATGCCGGAACTTTTCTCATCATAGAGGAAAAAGATTTCTTATGATTGTTTATGCGCTTTTGGGGATTTCATCTCTAATTCTTCTTGTAGTTCTTGGAATTGTGCTGATAAATAGGCATAACGGAAAGCAACCAACACTGGGATTAGGTCCACCAGCTGTACTAGAACATGAAAGAATCTCATATCATGAACTTCAAAGAGCAACCAATGGATTTAGTGAGAGCAATCTGCTTGGCAAGGGAAGCTACAGCTTTGTTTACGAAGGCATATTCAGTAACGGTAGCCATGCAGCAGTCAAGGTATTCAATTTGAATGTGGCTGGAGCTTTGAAGAGCTTCGATAGAGAATGTGATGTGCTACGCAATCTTCGACATAGAAATCTGGCAAAAGTCATAACTAGTTGCTCCACCGCAGACTTTAAAGCGATAGTACTGGAATACATGCCTAATGGGAGTCTGGAGAAGTGGTTATACTCTCACAATTATTTCCTAGACATCTTGCGGAGGCTAGATATAATGATAGATGTAGCAAATGCTATTGCCTATCTCCACAATGGTTACTCCATGTCTGTAGTGCATTGTGATTTGAAGCCGAGCAATGTCTTGCTGGATGAAGATATGGTAGCACATGTCAGTGATTTTGGGATTGCCAAATTATTAGGAGCGAAAGACAGCATTACACAAACCAAAACCCTTGCCACAATTGGATACATTGCACCAGGTGAGCTTTGTATTTCTCCTTTTACCTTTTTCTCTCTGACACAGTGTTGCAGTCTCCTTTTCAATTTTTAATTCTTCTAGGAACAATTAATTTGCGAAATTACAAAATTTTTGGATGTAGAATATGGACGGGAAGGGCTTGTGTCTACAAGGAGTGACACTTACAGTTTTGGAATCATGTTGATGGAAACTTTTACGAGACTAAGACCTAGTGATGATATGTTTTCTGGAGAAATGTCCCTGCGCAACTGGATAAAGTGCTCAGTTCCCAATGCGATCATGCAGGTGGTGGACTCCAATTTGCTAAAACCAGGGGAACAGTCTTTTGATGCAAAGGCACTGTGTCTTTTAACTATTATGGATTTAGCATTGGAGTGCACTTCAGAATTACCTGATTCAAGGATCAGCATCAATGATGTTCTCTCCAGGCTTCAAAATATTAGACTTCAGTTCGTCACAAGCAATAATTAGTACAGAAAATAAGGTCTGTGGTTCAGCTTTTGAGCCACCTTCCAGATTTCTTCTGTTTGATTGCCTGTCTCTTTATAAATCTGTTTTTAGTCTCTCATGTTATAAATCTGTTTGATTGCTTTCGGAATGGTTGGACTTGAATTGATTAAAAAACTTCTTCCTATGCCTTTGCTCTACACTATTTTCAGGGTTATCTTTCCTTTTATCTCTGAAATTCCTACTTTTTTCTTTTATTCTTTTTGCTTCGCACAACTAAAACAAGCACTCTTAACATAAGTTCTATTCAATTGTTACAGAACTTTTTCTTATAATTGTAAAACAAGAAAGGTTACAATCCAAACTCATTTTCATCAAAAGTCGTTTCCATTATTCTTTTCTTTTTTCTTTTTATAAATTCAGGTCTAGCAACAAGGACTTGAAATTCTTGATTTGTGCTTTACAGAAAATTGTCACCTTTCCTGAAACAATACTTTTGGTTCATTTTGAAAAAACAATATTTTGCCATGATTTTATTTGCTTCCTGCCATTAATTGGCCTTTTTGTTTAAAAAAAGTTTTGGAGCCTTTTTGTTTGGATTTTAAGCTTTCATCAAACATACTCTTGTCAGCTTCATATGCTACCAGCCATACTTATTTCTTACATCTCTGCTGAATTTTGGATTTAAAATTTGAAGTTAGCAAATGGTTAAAAAATTGAGATTAGGAAGTTAGATCGATAGTCACTCTTAGGCCACTGCAATTTTCTCCGATTAGCCCTCTCCACTCTAAGCTGAAAGCTATCTAACTTGCTCAATCTTTCTTGATGCACTCGAAGTTAACAATCAAAATTTTCGAACATAGAATTTTTCCTCATTGCTAAAAGTTACAACTGGCCTTTCACATACCAAACATCAAATGAGAAGTAGTGGTTCATAATTGTTAGCTTTCACATTAATGGCAATCCCTCTAGTATACACAAAAGATAGTGAATCGAGCTATTTTTTTCTCTTTCTTTTTTTTCAATTTGTCAAGTCCTCCAAACATTAGGAGCAAAAGTGTACTTTACCTAAAAATTGAATATATAGAATAAAATAATGAAACCTTAAGAAAAGGAAAATGAGAATTAAGTTTAAAAAATGAATATATAGAAGAAAATCATGAAACATTAAGAAAAGAAAAATGAGAATTAAGTTTAATTATCGTCATTTTACATGAATTATCAAAGGTTGCTAAAATAACAATGATCATATTAAATTTCTGTTATCTTAAAAAACGTTACTTACTTTAAATGGGTGTCTTAAGTTCTTCACTTCCTGAGAACATCATCTATTATTTTTTCTCGACATTTTTAGTTTTGAACCTGTCTTTTTTGCCATCATTCTTACGATAGAATTAGGCGTATCTAATCATCTTCACCTCACATGGACAAATTATGAGGGACGAAGTTGTCGATTTATGGCCCATCTATTCTCCTCCATCATCTTCTTCCACCTTTTACCACTAGTTTCCACCACCATACCCCTTCTCTCATATTATCACCACCATCACTACCTTCTTTTGCCACATTTTTTTCCCAATTTTAACAACCATTACCGCTCCTATTATGCCTCATATGGGTAATAATTTTCCACTAATAATTCTGAGGAAACATTCAGATGGCTTTAAATTCCTATCCTTTAGCTCGATAGTTGCTTTTTACTCTTTAAAAATCTTGATTTTGTAAGTGCTTGATAAGAGCAAAGATGATTCGAATTCAGGTATTATTTAGAGATCCAAAATTAATATAAATTTTTTATTTTAAATATAACTTTTTTATAAAAAATATTATTTTATAAAATTAAAAATTAAAAATTAAAAATTTAATTTCTGTTTATTCCCACCTTAATCAGGGATGACATGACAAGGAGAGGGATGACGACAATGTGGGAGGACATGTAATTCACTGCCTGCTATTTGAATCGCCAAAATGCAGTAGCAAAGTTTATTGGGCAATTGTCGGTCAAAAGGAGACCACAAGATCAGGACAAACTGCACCATAAATAATGGCCTTATTTGGACAAACACAAAAAATCCCAATTGCATTTTCTTATTGAGATTTTTTTTTAAGGAAAAGAGCATAAAAGCTTACTCTTATTGCGATCGGGACTAATTTTCTAGTTTGTAGCGTCCGACTTCCTTGACAGCCAACGGATTTGTGCCTTTTTCCCCCTCCTTGGCAGCCAACGGATTTGCTATGTTGCGTTCATAGCCACAAAGAATTCTACATGGCAGTATCAAATAGGATTGAATAAAATTTAAATTTGATATTTTTTATTTTAAATTTTATAAAATTAATTATTTGTAGTGAAAAAAGTAAGATTTAAAATAAAAAAATTTATTAAATTTTAGAATCGAATGGAATCCAAATACACTGTTGACCCTTAAAAATAATATCTATAATATTTTAATTAATAAAAATTTTAATAAAAATTGAGAAAATTCATTTTTTAAAATTTAGCATAATATATTTAGGAAATTTTTAATTATCCCTTTTAAGTTTAAAAATATTCCTAAAAATTCTCTCCAAGAAAAGAAAAGAAAGATTGTTAATGAATTACTCTAAATTGATTTTTCAACTAGTATAAGTTAATCAGAATCAATCTCTTCTAGTTACTTTTTTAAGAAAAATCAATACAAGTGTTAATTTCATATATACTGAATAACTTCTTCTTCTAAAAAAGATAGATAAATGCAAAAAAAGAATAATTTTTTATCATTTTAACTTTTCATAATATTTAACACTAAATTATTGGTATTTTTAAAAAAGAAAATAGAAAAATAAAAATTAACAAAAAAGAAAAAGGGTGAGCGGTGCCCATGTGTGAGCGCCCAACCATTTTTCTTTTTCCTTTTGTTTTCTATTTTTTGTTTCTTTTCTCTATTTTAATTTTTTAAAAAATAATATAATTATTGTTTAGTAAATATTATTTTATTAAATTTTATTTTTAATTTGAAGTTATTATTTTTTAGTTTTTAAGTATTTTAAATTTTATAGTAGTATTTACAATTATAAGTTACTTACACTCATTACAAATACATGTCATATAAATAATTTGGAGATCTTATAAAATATTTGAAAGCAAAAATATCAACGTTGTGTAAAACCATACTATTTTAGTAAAATTGTCTACGCTTAGCATTTATGTAAATGTAAACATATTAACTCCCATATTTTTTTTATGTTGGATATATTCCATAGTTGTATAGATTTCTCTAAATCTCTTATTTATTTTCTTATTTCTAAAGTTGTCAAAATCTCCCATATCTATTTTTTCAACTAGAAGAATAAGGTAACAAATACCTTTGCCAAAAGTTTCCAAACCAGAAGGCACGGCTCTATTGAGTCACCCTAAACTCTAGATTGTTAAACAATTGAGTACCCTATATTAGTACTTAGTAATGTCAAATGGTTTGCCAACTCCCACCTATTATGGACTAACTGAAATAGGGCGGAGTGAATTTGATCTTTTTTATCGTGTCTTAGAAACCCCTAATTCAAATTTACCGTAGTTGGCCCAACTCATATTTATCCTAGTTGGTTGTGACGATCTTTTATTTTTTTTATATTAATTTTTTTATTTTTTATTATATATAAAAATATAAATTTATAATTAAGATAAAAATAATTTTTAATTAATTACTAATATTTTCAAAACACAAAAGGATCTTTCTCTCTTGCTCTCTTTCTTCCTTTGTTTCTTTTCCTTTCCTCTCGACTGATCTCTCGCTCCTCTTTCTCTCTCCAGTCTTTCCCTTTCTACTCACTCTGTTAGGCTTTCTTCTCCATTGAAGGTCCAAACTTGGTTCTTAAAACACAAAAAGGAAAACAAAAAATCAAAGTGTCAGCCGAAAACTCATCCTGAATCTGCATGTGGTTCTGAACAAAAGCCTGATGTTCTATGCTTTTCTGGCAGAGAAGGTCCAGCATCCGCAGATGAAAAACTCCAAATTTCTAGAAGCAAATGAAAAACCGCAATTTAAAAGTACAAGAATCATGCAAAACAAATCTTACCAAAAATCAGATAAAAATGAAAATCTCCGAATTTCTTCTAGAAGCAATGATGGTGGTGAATTTTGTTATTTACTTGATTTGAGAGAAGGAGAAGAAAAGACTTATTGGTTAGAAGGATTTAGAAGGAGATGGGGGCAGCATTTGCAGTACTCAAGAGAGTGCTCGAGAATGAGAATGAGAAAGTGAAAGAGAAAGTGCTCTTGATTCTGGCGGATGGTGGGTACTGTGAGGAGTCATCTCAACAGTCAGATTTCTTTTTCATTTTTTTTTTTTGGAGGGGGTCTTCGGGGGCGAGGAAAAAAAAAAAGGAATACATGGTTTTTCTTTTGGCTAAATAATACATGTTCTATCCAAGTTGAAGAGACTATAGATGTGGGGCTAACCATCTTTTGTTGTCTGCCGTTATCGAAGATTCAAAAATTGTCTGTCTATCAAAGTTGTCTGCTGTCTAAAGAATATCTTTTGTTGTCTGCTGTCTAAAAAAAAGAATTTATAAAATCTCCATTCAAATTACATATAAATTTGTGGGTATTGCGAGTTATTGGTCAATAAAATACATATATTTTTCTGGTATTAATAGAGATATTTTTATTATTTTATTTTCCTAATCAAAATATCATCATAATCAAAATGAGATATTCAAATTACGTAATAGCCAAGTCTTTATTTATTTCTTCTTTTTCGTTTTGAAAGAAACATATCAGGTCAATTAGTTGGCTTTGCTTTGGTCTATAATTGGATTTGGGCCTGAAACATCCTGATATGACCCGTTGATACATCATATATACTGATATACTTGTTTACTATTTACATTATTAGTATAATATATTTCCTGCGCTGTAGAGCATACCAATCGACAGGAAATAACCCTAAATTCCTTTATGTGGGCAACTTTTGGTTGTATATTAAATTCAAAACTTTTACTTGGTAAACAATGTTTATACCAAATAAGTTATTGCAATGTGTGAGGTTTTCCATGTATTTCTTGCATGCTGTTGGATGTGCTTAATAAAGATGAATTTTGTTCCTATTCTTATTAAAATTTCATCTCTATTTTATCATGTAGATCATTTTATTAAAATTTTCGAAATTCCTTTTATTAAAATTTCTATCTTTTTTACTTAGAATGGCTTGAAATTTTGAATTTTTTTGAAAATCTTGTCCCTATTTTTTAACCAAGCAACGCAATTCTGCCTTTCCACCACCATGCCACTTCTCTCATATAACCACCACCACCAAAGCCACCTTCTTTTGCCACTTTTAACAACAATTATCCCTCCCTCTACGCCTCATATGGCTAATATTCATTTCCCACGAATAATGCAGGGGGAATATTCAGAGGGCTTTAAATCCCTCGTCCTTTCTGAACTCGACAGTGACTTTTTTCTCTTTAAAAATCTTTGTTTTGATAAATGTTACTTCATTTCATTTTAAAATATAAGATATTTTTGTTCTTTTTTACATAAAATAAAAAAATAAAGAGTATTTTTTATTATATTCTTAACTAATTCTACTAATATAATAAAAAATAAAAAAATTATATTTATAGTAAAAATAAATTTTAAAAAAATAATTCTTGTAAGTTGAAACGGAGGGAAAAGTAATAGAAGAAAGTTGCTGTGGTGGGTTTTCTTTACCTGTTTAGCCCAATTTTGAGAAACTTCTCATAAAATGGACTTTACACATTTAAAAAATGTAACATTTTTATTTTTAGTTGTATTTTCTAAATGCGTGAATTCATGACATAAATATTTTTTAAAAAATTGAAAAATAATGTTGCATTTACAAAATGCATCAGGATTAATACATTTTTTGATAAATTTCTTTTGCAATAGATAGGATAAGCTGCACTTATTCAGTAGAGTCAACTGCTATTAAATTAAGTTTTATCCCACATGAGGGGTGGGAACCATTCCTCGTTTGGAAGCACTAAAAAAATTATTTTTTTGCAGCTAGTAAATATGTTCTGAGTTTGTTATTGCAGATAAAATATTCAGTAGATTTCTAACATCTATATATAGAAGAATGAAAACTAAGAGAGACTGCAGCATATTCCTAGGAACATTGTCTCCATGGGTACAAGCAGAATTTGCAGTTTATTTTCAGTCTCATTCCTCTTCTTTCATTGTGTTATAGCTGGTGGTTTAGCCAGCATTAGCACCGACCAATCTGCTCTTCTTGCATTCAAATCTCATATTTCTTTCGGTCCTAACAATGTCCTGGAAAAGAACTGGTCTGCGGATTCCTCTGTCTGCAGCTGGATCGGCATCTTTTGTGGTCGGCGCCATCGTAGAGTGACTGCCTTGAATGTTTCTGGCATGAGCCTCTTAGGGACGATGTCTCCGCATCTGGGAAATCTCTCTTTTCTCCATTCCATTGATGTAGGTCATAATAGCTTCCACGGAAATCTGCCTGAAGGGCTTGCCAGGTTGCACAGGTTGAAATTTCTCCGTTTAAGTCTCAACAATTTTAGCGGCAGATTTCCCACTTTTTTCTGTTCCTTACCAAATCTTCAGTTCTTGTATCTCTCGGGAAACAAATTCTCAGGCAGCATACCGTCTTCGATATCAAACATTTCAAAACTCGAGGTATTAGGTTTATACGGGAATTTCCTTGAAGGTAGCATTCCCGAGGGAATTGGCGATCTTCATTCCTTGACAATCCTAGACTTGGAACATAATCAGCTTACGGGTTTAATACCACATAGTCTCTTCAATAGCTCATCCTTGGAACTCATTGCCTTAACCAACAATAGTTTATCGGGTGAACTTCCAGGAGATATTTGCCATAATCTTCCAAAGCTTGAATTCCTTTATCTATCTACTAACAACCTAGATGGCTCAATCCCTCCAAGTTTACAGAAATGTTCACAGCTTCAACTTCTTTCAATATCCAAGAACAAATTTAGGGGAAACATACCAAGAGAAATCGGGAACATGACAATGCTAACACAATTCTATCTCGGTGGTAACAACTTAGAAGGTACTTGTGAGCTCTACATATATTCATTATTCATGTTTACTTGCTTTTAATTTGTTTCTAACGTGTAATGTGTCATTGATTTTCTTACTTCCACCACTCTCTGTTGGGCCACCGAACCAGCCCATTTGGTTGGAAAATAGAAAGAAAGCCCACAAAACCGAAAATGCTTTTTATGACTTGGAATACACAACTCCCGTTTCTTCAACGCAATAAAGAGAAAGAGACTGAAGAAATTTCAGTGAGAGGTGAAAGCTTCTTTAGTTTTGAACCCTTGATCGACTGGTAATTCGAGGGCCGATCGGGTTGTAATTTGTACCTATTTAATTCCCTCAACAAGCTCTACACATGCACCAATTTAGATCTTGATTTTGTTCTCTACTTAGTAACGTCTCTCCAAACCAACCATTTGATCGATTATAGTTTGAAAGATAATGTCAGTGATCCTGTTAATGTACCTTTAGTTTATTTAGAGAGAATTTTCTACTACCCATTATTATTAATCCTGGTGGAAGTTTTAATTGATTAGGTGAAAATCTTACTGTTCTATATTATTTAAATTGTACTTTTATATATCTATTATTGATGCTATTATTATCACTCTTGGTTGTTTGGTG
Source organism: Rauvolfia tetraphylla (assembly GCA_030512225.1). Taxonomy (NCBI): domain Eukaryota; kingdom Viridiplantae; phylum Streptophyta; class Magnoliopsida; order Gentianales; family Apocynaceae; genus Rauvolfia; species Rauvolfia tetraphylla. Next base: position 3,723,808 of record JAJQKT010000055.1, on the reverse strand, counting down.
AATACTTATTTTTAGAAAATATTATGTCTTGGTGAATTTGTTTTTGAGACTTTTTTCCCAACATCTAGAACACTGTAAAAAGCTTCAAAATTTTGGACCTAGATTCAAGTATCAAGAGGGTGAGGGTTTAAACCCTAATTAATGCAGTGTTTTTATTACTGTTCTTTTATATGAATATTTTCACCTGTTTATAGGTTTTATATCTAAGATGTTATTCATTGTTGATCGATAATATAATCTTTACAAATAGTTTAACACTTTTTATATATAATATATATACATATATGTGTATTCAAGGATCATATTTATTCATTTTGACTATTTTCAGGTTCAATACCAAGAGAAATCGGGAACTTGACAATGCTAACAAAATTAGCACTCGCTGGCAACAATTTGGAAGGTACTTGTAAGCTATACAAATATTCATATTTAATTGGTTTTAATTTACCTCTAACGGTAATATATCATTGATTTACCTGTTTCCGCTACTCTATGTGAAGTACGTTATTGGATTTTTTCTAGTGTGTCATTTGGTTAGAAAATAGAAAGAAGGCCCACAAGGTTGTTAAAGCCCACAAAATCAAAAAATGCTTTTCAAGTCTTATGACTAGGACTGTTAATTGGGTCGGGTTAACCCGAGCCTGACCTTGTTCGACATGAAATTTAAGGGTCGAATTTTTTTAAGATAGGGTCGAGTCGGGCCCGGGCATTAATATTGAGCCCGAATATATTTTTTGGCCGAGCTCGAACTTGTATAGGCTCAGGCCGTGAAAAGCTGGGCCCAAATATTCATGTATAATAATAATAATTATTATTATATATTAATAATTAATTTATTACTATAATAGTAATAGTTTGTGTATAATATTATATATTAAAAATTTTTATTTATTTGTATAATAATTTTGTTTATGTATCATTTTTAAGAATTTGGTATATCAAATTTTAATTTCAAACTTTATAGTTATAATTTATAAAATCGATATGTATATATGTTAGAAAAGATTTTCCTCATGTTTTTAAAAAAGAGTGAGTGAGGACATCAAAGATTTATGATTTTACGTAGTTATAAGTTTCTTTTTTTCTTAAGAAAATGATCTTAATTCTATATATTTGTATATATCGACAATATTATAATCACGATAAACTAACTTCTTCTCATTATAAGTATTTATCAGCACTTGTGTCTATACTTATTAATGTAAATAATTCTTTTTGTACTAAATATAAATCAATCTTATTTTCTATAGTGATTGTAAAAGTATATATTGCTATTATATATGTTATAGTACTTTTCTATCTTGGTATGTTATTATAGTAGTTCATGCTATTAACTTCTTTTCTTTAATTATTTTAATTGATATATCAAAATAATATTAATGAGCTTTATTTTTTTATCACATAAAAATAATTGTAATTTGTTTATAATTATAATTTTGTTGATAAAATTTCTTTGTAGAAAAGATCATATGGCAACAAATTATTTGATTATTTATAAAAATATATACTTTATTTATTTACACACACACGCAACTATATTTTTTTCATTGTTGAACTTAAATTTAAAAAGATAAAAAAACTTAATTCTTATATTCCTTTTATTTTATTATTCAATAGTTAATACATGTCTCTAATTATTTAATATTTATATCACCTGAAATATATGATTCTTTAAAACTTATATCTAATATTTATATTATTTTTATTAATTAATAGTAATTAGTAAATTATTATTATTTTAAAAAGATAAAGTAAAAAAAAATTATTTCAGGCCGGCCCGAGCTCGACCCGAGCCCGTGTTAGCCATGCTCGGGCTCAATATTATTGAGCCTGTTCAGGCCGAGCCCGAGCTCTGGCTCAATATGCCTTCTGTCAGGCCAAGCCCAAACTTGGCTGAGCCCAACTCACGTAACCAGATTGACAGCCCTACTTATGACTTGAGATATACATCACTTCCATTCCTTCTACATAGTAAGGCCTCGTTTGAGAGTTAAGGGGAGGAGAAAAAAGAATAGAAACTTTAAGTCAGGAGAGAAGAGAAAAGGAAACAAGTTGAAGTGATTTCTTTCAAATGTTGTTTGGTATCTTTTGGGTAAAAAAGAAAAATGAGTTCGTTTTTCATTTTGAAGTTTAGAGAGAAGTAAGAAGAAATGTTATAAAAAGACATTATTTTGCAAGAGTATCTTTTGGGGCTCACTTGTCATAAATAGGACATATTGTCATTAAAAATTTCAAACCCGATTGTTTATGGGCAACTTGGGCAATTTCATTTTTCACTTAATGGATGTTCAACATCTGTCTTTTTCTTCCCAAATTGGAAATAGATGAAGAGGTTTTTATCCTCCCATTTCTTCTGTCTTTCAATTTTTCTCTCTAGAAAACTAGCAAACAGAGGAAGGGATTTAACTTTCTTTGTAGATATCTTCTTTTCTCTCCAAATCCTTCTATTCAAACTAAGCCTAAGAGAGAAAGAGAGAGAAAAAAAAGAGAGAGAGTTCAGATAGAGGAGAAAGCACCTTTAGTTTTGAACAGTTGATCATCGAATGGTAATTTGTACCTTCTCAACAAGTTCTACACATCTACAGGTTTTGATCTTAATTTTTTTCTTTATTTAATAAGACCTTTCCAAACCCACTTCTTGGTTGATTGTGGTTTGGAAGATAATATCTGTGATGTTGTTAATGTGCCTTTATTTTATTCAGTGGGAAGATTGTATTGCCTGTTACTATTGATCATGCGGAAGTTTTATTGAAATTTTCAAAAGTTGTATATTTGTATTGAAATTTTTATTTAACATAACTCTTGTATTCATTTGATTATTAATAAAATAATAATGTCTTTTATTTTTCTTTTCACACTTTTATATTTTTTACTTTTCATTATAATTACATATGTATTTGAATATTAATAATCATCATTATTCCTTAAGTTTATTTTATTGTAAAAAAACAGCATTCTTTATTTCTCCTTCTTGTTTTTTCAAAGCAATAGGTTAAAGTGCATTTTTTACTCATAATTTTATTATTTTTATGATATGCCAATAAAATACTTATATTATTAATTATATAATCCATTTTATAGAGGCGATATGATCTATTTACATATTTCACTATATTATTAGAAAAATATAAACGTTATATGATCCATTTATATATTTAATTATATTATTAGAAAAATTTGTAACATAAGTAGAGGAGTTAAGTGTGGTTAAATTTGTTATTAAATAGTTAAGAATCTAGTTAAGGATATTTCAATTAATTTTTTATGCACAACTCTCATTTTTTTATTTGTTCTACTTTAACTCATGTAACTCTCAAATAGAACTTATAATTTAACTTTTTGTAATGATGCCGACAATAATAAAAATAACAACAATAATAAAAAATAAAATAGTATTCTTCTTTAACTCACGTAATTGCTAAATAACTCTTATTTAATATTCAATAATAATTAATTATATAATAACTAATTAATTAACCGACTAACTAATATAAACTTAGTATTATGAAAATATCTCATATTTTATTTCATGCCATAATAAATTTTTTACTTTTTCATTAATTATATGTGTATTTAGAATTTAATTTAGTTTTATCATTTCTTATGATTACTTTATTTTCTATGAAATAACAGTGTTCTTTTTCCCGTTTATCCTATTTTATAATAATAGAGATCAAAGAGTATTTTTTATGATAGATTCTTTATGATATTCTTTTGCTATTATTCGCAATTGATATTGGTTATTTCATTGAGTTTTCTTTTGAGGGAATTCTTTTGGAGGTTAGATAGTTCATTTCTACATCCTGTTACATTATATTGAGACCTTTTTTCCAGCATCAAGAACATTATAAAAACTTCCAAAATTTGGTCCGAGATTCAAGGATCTTGTTTTTTCATTTTGACTATTTTCAGGTTCAATGCCAATGGAGATGGGCAATCTTCAAAGACTAGAAGCGTTTAATTGTAATGAGTGTGGCGTAAGCGGATCTATTCCTGCAACTATTTTTAACATTTCGACACTGCGAACCTTTTACGTAATCTTGAATAAACTCTCAGGCAATCTACCTTCAAACTTATGCCAAACGTTGCCAAATCTTGAAAATTTTTTCCTTGCCGAAAATAGCTTCCACGGAAATATCCCAGATTCTATCTCAAATTGTTCAAAGCTTAGAGGTCTGGAATTGACTGCCAACAGTTTCTCGGGTCCGATACCAACTTCCCTTGGACATTTAGCTTCTCTTAGACTTCTGAACTTGGAGGGAAACAACTTTACAGTTGAACCTTCATCTTCAGAATTTAAGTTTCTCACTTCTTTAACAAATTGTGTGCATTTAGAAGAACTATATATAAGTAAGAATCCCTTGAATGGAACTTTGCCGTCTTCCATTGGTAACTTCTCTGCCTCACTCCAACGTTTTGATGCGTGTTCATGTAATATTAGAGGCAATATTCCCGAAGAAATTGGTAATCTTAGCAAAATTTCTTACCTAAGGTTATGTGAGAACGAATTATCAGGAGTCATTCCAAGAACAATTGAAGGTTTACAAAGCCTTCAGGAGTTGTATTTAGCCAACAACATGATAAGAGGGTCTCTTCCAAGAAGTATCTGCAATTTGAAAAGTCTCGGTGCAATAAACTTGAGTGGGAACAGAATTTCAGGAGCTCTACCAACCTGCATTGGAAACATGGCTACTTTGAGGTACATTTATCTTGATTCCAACAATTTCAGTTCTAGTTTACCATCAAGTTTATGGTTGCTGAAAGATCTTTTGGAGTTAAATGTGTCCTCAAATTCGCTCGGTGGTCATCTACCTCCTGAAATTGGAAATCTAAAGGTTATAATCCAGATTGATTTCTCGATGAACAAGTTATCAGGAAATATTCCTAGATCGGTAGATGGTCTACAGGACTTGATTCAGCTTTCCTTGGCTCACAATGAGATAGAAGGGTCAATTCCAGATTCACTGGGTAAGGTTGTGAGTTTGGAGGTTTTGGATTTGTCTTACAATAAGCTAACTGGAGTAATTCCTCAGTCTCTGGAGGCTCTTCTATACCTCAAGAAATTCAATGTTTCCTTCAACCAATTAACTGGAGAAATTCCCAGGAAAGGTCGTTTCCCGAACTTCGCAAGTCAGTCTTTCATGTCCAATGGTGCACTTTGCGGTAGTTCTCAATTTAATGTTCCCCCATGCCGGAACTTTTCTCATCATAGAGGAAAAAGATTTCTTATGATTGTTTATGCGTTTTTGGGGATTTCATCTCTAATTCTTCTTGTAGCTCTTGGAATTGTGCTGATAAAGAGGCATAAGGGAAAGCAACCAACACTGGGATTAGTTCCACCAGCTGTACTAGCACATGAAAGAATTTCATATCATGAACTTCAAAGAGCAACCAATGGATTTAGTGAGAGCAATCTGCTTGGCAAGGGAAGCTACAGCTTTGTTTACGAAGGCATATTCAGTAACGGTAGCCATGCAGCAGTCAAGGTATTCAATTTGAATGCGGCTGGAGCTTTGAAGAGCTTCGATAGAGAATGTGATGTGCTACGCAATCTTCGACACAGAAATCTGGCCAAAGTTATAACTAGTTGCTCCACCGCAGACTTTAAAGCGATAGTACTGGAATACATGCCTAATGGGAGTCTGGAGAAGTGGTTATACTCTCACAATTATTTCCTAGACATCTTGCGGAGGCTAGATATAATGATAGATGTAGCAAGTGCAATTGACTATCTCCACAATGGTTACTCCATGTCTGTAGTGCATTGTGATTTGAAGCCGAGCAATGTCTTGCTGGATGAAGATATGGTAGCACATGTCAGTGACTTTGGGATTGCCAAATTATTAGGAGCGAAAGACGGCATTACACAAACCAAAACCCTTGCCACAATTGGATACATTGCACCAGGTGAACTTTGTATTTCTCCATTTACCTTTTTCTCTCTGACACAGTGTTGCAGTTTCCTTTTCAATTTTTACTTCTTCTAGGAACAATTAATTTACGAAATTACAAAATTTTTGGATGTAGAGTATGGAGGGGAAGGGCTTGTGTCTACAAGGTGTGACACTTATAGTTTTGGAGTCATGTTGATGGAAACATTTACGAGACTAAGACCTAGTGATGATATGTTTTCTGGAGAAATGTCCCTTCGCAACTGGATAAAGTGCTCAGTTCCTAATGCGATCATTCAGGTGGTGGACTCTAATTTGCTAAAACCAGGGGAACAGTCTTTTGATGCAAAGGCACTGTGTCTTTTATCTCTTATGGATTTAGCATTGGAGTGCACTTCAGAATTACCTGATTCAAGGATCAGCATCAATGATGTTCTCTCCAGGCTTCAAAATATTAGACTTCAGTTCGTCACAAGCAATAATTAGTACAGAAAATAAGGTCTGTGGTTCAGCTTTTGAGCCACCTTCCAGATTTCTTCTGCTTGATTGCCTATCTCTTTATAAATCTGTCTTTAGTCTCTCATGTTATAAATGAGTCAGTGCAACTAAGCCAAATCTGAAGCTTTCGGAATGGTTGGACTTGAATTGATTAAAAAACTTCTTCCTATGCCTTTGCTCTACACTATTTTCAGGGTTATCTTTCCTTTTATCTCTGAAATTCCTGCTTTTTTCTTTTATTCTTTTTGCTTCGCACAACTAAAACAAGCACTCTTAACATAAATTCTATTCAATTGTTACAGAACTTTTTCTTATAATTGTAAAACAAGAAAGGTTACAATCAAGATTCTTTTTCATCAAAATTCGTTTCCATTATTCTTTTCTTTTTTCTTTTTATAAATTCAGGTCTAGCAACAAGGACTTGAAATTCTTGATTTGTGCTTTACAGAAAATTGTCACCTTGCCTCAAACAATACTTTTGGTTCATTTTGAACAAACAATACCTTGCCATGATTTTATTTGCTTCCTGCCATTAATTGGCCTTTTTTGTTTAAAAAAAGTTTTGGAGCCTTTTTGTTTGAATTTTAAGCTTTCATCAAACATAGTCTTGTCAGCTTCATATGCTACCAGCAATACTTATTTCTTACATCTCTGCTGAATTTTGGATTTAAAATTTGAAGTTAGCAAATGGTTAAAAAATTGAGATTAGGAAGTTAGATCGATAGTCACTCTTAGGCCACTGCAATTTTCTCCGATTAGCCCTCGCCACTCTAAGCTGAAAGCTATCTAACTTGCTCAATCTCTCTTGATGCACTCGAAGTTAACAATCAAAATTTTCGAACATAGAATTTTTCCTCAGTGCTAAAAGTTACAACTGGCCTTTCACATACCAAACATCAAATGAGAAGTAGTGGTTCATAGTTTGGAGCGTCCGACTTCCTTGACAGCCAAGGGATTTGTGCCTTTTTCCCCCTCCTTCTTGGCAGCCAACGGATTTGCTATGTTGCGTTCATAGCAACAAAGAATTCTACATGCCAGTCAGTATCAAATAGGATTGAATAAAATTTAGATTTGATATTTTTTATTTTAAATTTTACAAAATTAATTGTTTGTAATGAAAAAAGTAAGATTTAAAATGAAAAAAGTATTAGATTTTGGAATCAAATGGAATTCAAATACACTGTTGGCCCTTAAAAATAATATCTATAATATTTTAAATAATAAAAATTGAGAAAATTCATTTTTTTAAATTTTAGCATAATATAATTACCTTTTAAGTTTAAAAATATTCTTAAAAATTCTCTCCAAGAAAAGAAAAGTAAGATTGTTACTGAATTACTCTAAATTGATTTTTCAACTAATATAGGTTAATCAGAATCAATCTCATATAGTTACTTTTTTAAGAAAAATCAATACAAGTGGTAATTTCATATATAGTGAAATAACTTCTTCTTCTGAAAAAGATAGATAAATGCAAGGGGATTACTAAAAATATGATAATTTTATTATTGCAGAATAATTTTTGATAATTTTAACTTTTCAGAATATTTAACACTAAATTATTGGTATTTTTAAAAAATAAAATAGAAAAATAAAAATAAACAAAAAAGAATAAGGGTGAGTGGTGCCAATCTGTGAGCGCCCAACCCTTTTTCTTTTTTCCTTTTAATTTCTATTTTTTGTTTATTTTCTCTATTTTAAATTTTTAAATAATAATTATTATTATTGTTTGATAAATATTATTTTATTAATTTTTTTTAATTTGATGTTTTTATTTTTTAGTTTTTAAGTATTTTAAATTTTATAGCAGTATTTACAATTATAAGTTACTTACAATCATTAGAAATTAATATTTGAAAATTAAATTATAATTAATTATAATATATAAAAATAAATAAAATACGTGTCATATAAATAATTTGGAGATGTTATAAAATGTTTGAAAGATAAAAATGTCAACGTTGTGTAAAAACATACTATTTCAGTAAAATTATCTACGCTTAGCATTTATGTAAATGTAAACATATTAACTCCCATATATTTTTTTATGTTGGATATATTCCATAGTTGTATAGATTTCTCTAAATCTCTTATTTTTTTGCTTATTTCTAAAGTTGTCAAAATCTCCCATATCTATTTTTTGTGCTAATAGAATGAGGTAACAAATTATTAGGTTATACCTTTGCCAAAAGTCTCCAAACCAGAAGACACGGCTCTACTGAGTCACCCTAAACTCTAGATTGTTAGAGAATTGAGTACCCTGTATTAGTACTTTGTAATGTCAAATGGATTAACCCACTCCCACTTATTGTCGGCTAATTAAATAGGGCGAAGTGAGCTTGGTCTTTTTTCTCGTGGGTTGAAAATCCCCAACTCATATTTACCGTAGTTGGTTGCCTAGGTCTTTTATCTTTTTGGATTAATTTTTTTATTTTTTCTCTTTATTATATATAAACATATAAATCTATAATTGAGATAAAAATAATCTTTGATCAATTATCAATACTTTCAAAACAAAAAAGGATCTTTCTCTCTCTCTTCCTTTGTTTCTTTTCCTTTCCTCTCTACTGATCTCTCGTTCCTCTTTCTCTCTCCAGCCTTTCCCTTTCTACTCACTCTGTTATCCTTTCTTCTCCGTTGAAGGTCCAAAGTTCTTAAAACACAAAAAGAAAAAAAAAATCAAAGTGTCAGCCGAAAACTCATCCTGAATCTGCATGTGGTTCTGAACAAAAGCTTGATGTTCGATGCTTTTCTGGCGGTGAAGGTCCAACATCCGCAGATGAAAAACTCCAAATTTCTAGAAGCAAATGAAAAACCGCAATTTAAAAGCACAAGAATCATGCAAAACAAATCTTGCCAAAAATCAATTAAAAATGAAAAACTCCGAATTTCTAGAAGCAGTGATGGTGGGGAATTTTGTTATTTACTTGATTTGGAGAAGGAGAAGGTAAAGACTTACTGGTTAGAAGGATTTAGAAGGAGATGGGGGCAGCATTAGCAGTATTCACTCAGGGAAACCGAATTCACCATAAGAAGCCATGTGTCCTTTCATTATTTTTTTTACCTGAAGTTGCTGGAAAACTTGAATCCCTTTTTATTCTTATTTTCTTAAAATAAAAAAATAAATAAAAAAAGAAAGAGTTGGCAACAGAGCCAAAGTCTTCTCAACCACCGCCACCGTAGTCTTGTTGTCCAACGCATTATGCATTTTCTTCTCTTCCTCTCAATTGCCGCAGCTACTCACTGCCACTGGCACCATCTCACTTAGATTAAAACAAACAGCTAGATTCGCCATGATATCTACCATTTTCTTCCTTTCCCCATACAACCACCGCAGCCAGTACAACTACCATTTTCTTATGGTGAATTTGGTCCACAGGTGGAGCCGTGAACCAGGTCCATCTAAGAATTTCCCTAAGAAACTACGGTGGCGGTGGTTGAGAAGACTTTGGCTCTGTCGCCAACTCTTCTCAACAGTCAGATTCCTTTTTCTTTTTTTTTTTGGAGGGGGTGTGGGGGCGAGGGGAAAAAAAGGAATACATGGTTTTTCTTTTGGCTAAATAATACATGTTCTATCCAAGTTGAAGAGGCTATAGAATTTACGAGGTATATTTATTTTCTACTGCTTTGCCTTATTCTTTCCTCCAACAGCAATAGGCAAAATACACTTGCTGATTGTAGCCTTACTCTCTCTCTTTTCCCTACAATGCTCTCTAGCTCTCCTCTTTAAATTTCAAATAATTTAGCTCTGATACTAAAATTGATATCAAATTACATACAAAAAAAGTTTATTAAGCTTAAAATCTCTCTTTTTTGTGCAATTTTGAGATTTTTCTTGCTACCTAGCACCCATTAACCGGAATTTTAGGGCTACAGGATGCACCACCCGCCGGCGCCAACCTTTCGCTACCCTAGGATAGTTAGAGTTACTACCACCGTTTATTGGGGCTTCCAAGGCAAGGGCCTCGATTGGCTCTCCCGCCATGCTCGTCGGTGCTGTGGTGAGTAGCCCTTCAGTTATCTGTCAGGGCTGCTCCTCACGACCTTGATGGAGCCAACGAGGGATTTTTTTATATAATTGGTGTAATATTGGTTTCTTTTTGAAATAATAGTCCTGTAGTATTTCTAATTTTTATTCTAAGTTTATTGTGATTTTGATTAAATAATATTCTTATTTAAATTTTTTTTGTAACTTTGTATAATGCTTATAATACGAATATAATTTGCGTCATCTGGAGATATAATTTTAATAATAGTATTTATAATTTTATTTATTATTGTTATATTTATATTATTATTATTTTATTTTAATTTAAATAACAATTATAATTACAGTATATGTTGATATATATTGTCATTGGTTATTATTAGGGAGATGTAATTATTTATTATCACCATTTATTTTTATGATTTGAATTATAACTATTACTTTAATTATTAGTTTAAATATTCATTAGTAATACAAAATCATTTATTTACTTTTTCTTCTGCTTTGATGATGATGATGATTATTATTATTAGTATTATAAATAATTAGTTATTACTATTAATGTAGTTACTATTTTGAGGTCGAGGTTAATAATATTAATTTTAGGTAAATATTATTGAATGTGCTTATTAATTTATTATTATTAATTAACTGTGAAGATTAAGTATATTTAATTTTTATTTTTATCATATAATTGTTAGTGTTATTATTAGTAATCTTTACAATAACTTATATTCTCAAGTACTCTTATTTGTTTGATTCTTTATCATTATCAACTTTTGATAAATATGTAATTGTGTTATCGAGATACACTATTAAAGTAATACGCTTAATTATCATTAATAATATTACAGGTCATCATTATCAGAAATACTTGTTATGATGCTGATTTCATTTTTCATTGCAAGAAGGCATTACTAGTAGTAGTTATTTGTAATTCATTTTTTATTTATCCTTTATTATTTATTATCAATATTTGCAGTTTTAAGATAAAACTTGAGTTTTTATAGTGGTTTATTAAATTGGTATTTATTATGATGTCCTATAATATAATATATAAATAGTATTTAGGAAGATTTAATAATCTATTAATATATTGTACAATAATTTGAAATTTATTAATAGTTGCACAATTTATACTCATGTTGTTTGTTATGGGTGTCACTCATTTTATTGTTCGGAGTTTAGATGGTTGACAAGCGACAAAGCAAAAGCCCAAATCAAGAATCAGGTCCAGCGGCAAATCGGAGTACCAGATCGCATGGTTTACTGCCTATTACAGCATTGTTCAAAGCTCTAGCTACTCACACAGACACATCCACCCACGATGCTGCAGGTGTTAGCCACAGTCCTAATGTTCTTGGTCTTCATCAAGACTTGTCATTTCATTCTGTCGGATAGTCAGTTCACATTTCAATGTCATCGGCCCATATTCTTACCCTTGTTATGGTACCGATAGGTAGAATAGCTACTACACCTTCATTGACATGGTGCAGTACTAGTCAAGTCTCGTTTGGCAGTCACAGATTCTTCTACATAGCATACACTAGTTTGCTACCTAAAGGAGAGGTGATGTCGCACAATATTATAGAGCGGCCGACTCGGGCCAAAAAATCAATTAAGCTTTGACCATTGTTGACGGATTATATGATTCTCCCTTAGCGGTATAGGTCCATGACAACAAAGTAATGATGAGGATAAACTTGATGAAGATGATAAGGTAGGGATGCTGAGGAAGAGGAGGCTGGGGAAGACTAGAGCGAGGATGATGACATTGAACCATCTCTCGATGCATCGGTTGATATGATGATATATGAGTCCACTCATCCACTATCATTTAGTGGTCAACATCGATGTTTGCTAAGATGAGATGCGCGAGCAATGCAGAGTCTTGCTCGGCGATTGGCAATACAGTTAGGTTCGGCTTATCCTTCTATCTCATAGCCTGGCACTAATATCTTACATGGGTTCTGTCTCCTAACACTGGCGCATTGTCCTGCAGATGATAGTATCTGGACATATAGGCGAGAAGGGATGGCTTGAGCACTGTGTGGTGAATTTGTGGACCTGCACCTAGCAGTCCAAAGGATCCTACTCTTAGTTTTCCGGCGCTATATAGAAAATCCCCGTATAAATATTTTCAATTATTTTTCTACGATATTGCTTACTATTATTTGTATACATAAGTTCGTTAGGAACGAGAGGTACTGACCTACCACAATTGCAATCACATCCTACATAGGTGGAGAGAGACATTTGATACTGCCACAGTTGTCCTTATTCAGAACATGGGCCTGATGATCTGTCCAGCGGCATGATTAGGCATAGGATAATTGTACAATTTAGTCCCGATTGTTTCAATTCTTGGATAGTTTAGTCCCTATCGAACTATTTTAACTTTTTTGATCCTTATCTATTTTTGAAAAAATTTATGTCCTTCTGGTGAATTTCAGACAACTTTGTTACCAGATCCAGCATGCACCACTCATGTGAGGTCAATTTGGAGGTTAAATTTGTCAATGCAAGTGTTCCTCCTCTCTCTCTCTCTCTCTCTCTCTCTCTCTCTCACGTGACCCATTTTGCAAAACAATCAAATTAGGGCTGACAAGCTCAATCAAATTAGGGCTAAGGTGTTTGATAATTGGTCTGAACTAACTTCTGGAATTTTGAAACGTGAGCAATGGAGTTGGTCGCTGCAAACAACTGGAAGAGAATCCCACAGCATAGAAGAGCCAAAAAGAGATAGCAGTTAGTGTGCATTGAAGGCATGTATATTCGAGGACCGAATGACGAAATCCCCCAAATCAGTAAGTTTTTATCACTTTATTAATTTGTAATTCTTGGGATTCACTATCGTTTATGTTTATTTGCAATCCGGTTTTAATTTGTTTATTATGCATGATGCACAGAATGCATCCATTGTCAGTTTGCCAAACATTTTGTTGGTAGTCTAGTTCTATTAATGGTCCCCAGTTTTGATTTGTTTATTATGCATGATGCACAGAATAATTCCAAGTCTCATCCTTTATACTATTTAACTCTTGATATATGGATAAAGGGATTGTAGTTTATATATTATTTAAATTGAGATGATGTTATAGAACTTCCTATCGATTGAGATTGTATGTATGGTTTATGTGAAGTTTTTCCTTTTCTTTGGTGGCAAATTGCAGTATCCGAGTCAGGTTATTTTAGTATTATGGTTAGACATGGGGGCAAATTGGTTGGCATAAGGAATTCCAAAGACTATGAGGGTGGGATTGTTACCATTTTTTATCATTGTAATAAAAATTTTATGTCTATGGCGGAGTTGGATAAGATGGCATATGCATTAGGATATGATACATATGTGGGATTTCGATGGAGAAACCCTGAAATGTTTAGTATAGCAGCCTGGAATTTTTTAATGACAGATTCTGACGTAGAGTAAATGTGTGTATATGGCGTTGAAAAGTGTATCGTGCCCCTGTTCTTCAAGCATGAAGAAGGCACACAACAGTTTGAGTTTATCCAATTTCTACCAAAAGATAATCCACCAACACAGTTGAGGACTCTTCAAATTGACACTAGTCAAATTGGCAGCAAGAACGTTAATAACACGCCTGGGGACTCTTCAGAAGGTTGTAGTTTTCATGAGAGTGACAATGATTCTTCTGAGCATGATAATGATCTATATGATAAATTTGTTGATCAAGGGCTTGAAGGCTTCTATGAAAATGTAAGTGCAGAGGTAAGACAGTAGAAAACACAGCAACATCCTGGCACTGATTAGAATGCAACTCCTTTGCACCAATTTCAGTAACAAAACCAAACAAGGGGAGAAAGAAAGACAAGTGTCAGAGGTAGAAAACAAAAACATGTGGCTGGTTCAGAATCTGAGATGGAACTATTTAATGGAGGGTCATTTTTAGTTCTAGAACAATCTGAAACTGAAGATTCAGATTGTGAATTCTTTGAGTTCCATTCTAGCTCCGATGAGAAAGGAATAGCAAGACCTAAAATGAATTTCCAAAATTTAGGAGTGACAAAGACATGGAAGATCCAGTTTTTGAGGTTGGCACGCTATTCAGCACAAAAAATGAATTGATTTCTACAGTAAATGAGCATGCAATCCAACAACGCAGACAGGTTTACTTAATAAAGAATGACAAGATTAGGGTGAGGATAGGTTACAGAGGTAAGAATTGTAACTAGCTTCTATATGCTTATACAGTAGGTGATAGATCCTCATATCAAATAAGAACGTTGCAGGAAAAGCACAACTATTCAAGAACACAAAACAATAACAGGGTAACTGCAACTTATCTTGCTAAGAAGTATTTAGATGATTTCAGGAGTGAGAATGGAGTAAATGTACTTGAATTCTAGGAAAAAGTTCACACCGAGCTTAACATTAATATCTCTGTATGAAAAGTGTATAAAATCAAGTCCATTGCCAGAACTTTGATACAGGGTAAGTATAGAGACCAATACAAGCTGCTATAGGATTATTATGAAGAGTTGAGAAGGAGTAATCCAGGCACTACAGTGCACTTAGAAACAATTGAGGATGAGGAATCCTATTATTCTATTTTTAGAAGAATGTATGGGCTTACATGCATTGAAGGTTGGTTTTATGGCAGACTGTAGGAAAATAATTCGTTTGGATGGTACATTTCTTAAGGGCCCTCACTCTGGTGTTCTTCTAACAGCTGTAGGAGTTGATGCAAACAATGGAATTTATCCTATTTCCTATGCAGTCACTGAATCTGAAAATAAATCCTCATGGTCATGGTTTATTTCAGCACTAATTGAGGATCTTGGAATCTACAGACCAAAAAACTGGTGCTTCATTTCAGATAGGCAGAAGGTAGAATACATCTTCATTTATTTTTTGACACTTCTACCTGGATTTTTTTTTTTTTTGGTTTGCTACTAACTTAATGTGTATTGTTTCAGGGTCTGATCCCAACTGTTCAAGAATTACTTCTAGGGATAGAACACAGGCATTGTGTTAGGCATCTGCATAATAATTTTAAAATGCTACATCCTGGTAATGCTTTGAAGGATATGTTCTGGAGATGTGCAAAGGCAACGTATGAGAACAAGTTCCAAGCTGAGATGCAAAGATTGAAAGAATATGATGAGAACAGGCTCATGAGTGGCTGGCCAGGAATACTTCACCTCAGCACTGGAGTAGATCACACTTCAACACTTGAACAAAGTGTGATGTTTTGCTCAACAACCATAGCGAAACTTTTAACAGGAACATATTAGCAGCAAGAAACAAACCAATTTTGGGACTACCTGAGAGAATAAAGGTTTATCTTATGCTAAGGCTGCAATCAAGAAGGGAATGGATTAAGAAGCAGCAAGGGACAATATGCCCTAGAATTGCAAAGAATTTGGAAAAAATAAAAGACCAATCTGCATATTGCTATCCTTCTTTGGAAGGGGACAGAAAATTTCAAGTTAAAAGTGCAAATATGGAGCAATTTGTTGTTGATACTAACATTCGAACTTGTTCCTATAGGATGTTGAATTTATCTGGCATCCCTTGCTCCTATGTCGTGGCTGCCTTAGGGTTGGAGGGTGAAGACCCGCAGGCATATGTGCATGAATGCTACAACATAGATGCATTTGTTAGGGCGTATAAACCTATAATCATTCCAGTTAACGGGCCAAATAACTGGCCCAGAACAAGGATTAGGGAAGTGCTCCCTCTTAAAGAGTTGAGGATGCCAGGCAGACCCAAGACAAGAAGGAGGCTTGAGGCTGGAGAAAGGCAATCCAAAGTGGGAAAAGGTGGCTTACAAAAGATCTGCAAATCAGTGGGCAAACTGGTCATAACATTAGAAAATGTTCAGCTCAGCCCACTAATGGAAATGTTCTTGTTGAAAATGGTGATGAACAAGTTGCTGAAAATAGTTATGGACACAACTTGAATAAATACACTAATATTCTATATTTATGCTTCATATAATGATCATTTTGAGCTCACATTTTTGCTAAATTTTGATGTTTTAATCACCATTTACACTCCCTTTATCTCTTATTTGCTTTAAGTGAGTTTGTTGAAGATTTGGAATTAAATGAAGAAAACAAAGAGATTTTACACAATGAAGAAAAACAGAGAAATACAGAGGAAAAAACAGCCTGGTAGAGAAATGTCAAGTGAGATTTTGACCTCCATGAAGATTTCAAATGCAAAAGTGGTCTTCTATAAAATTATAGAGAACATTTTGAAGTTTGCACAATGGTAATATTGACATCAATCGGAGTTCATTTGTCTACCCTGCTGATGCTACAAATTCACCTATCCTGCATTGTGTTTCAGTTTTGATACATTTTGGTATAACGATCATATCTTGAGTTATAGATGCCTAATGGAGGTGATTTAAAGCTATGTGGAAATATAAGATCGTGATCTACAACTTTTATGAAGCCACTAAGACGTAAATCAGCCGATTTAATGCTCTGAATTCACCTATAATTCAAAATAGTGTCACAGTCGTGCAGCAGAACCTTGCACCAAAACTGAGGGCAAGCGGTGCCGTTTAGTCAAGACCAAGTGGCGCCTTTTGTGTGGATCTGAAGCTGTTTCTCTGCTACTTTTATTTCTCTTTTGGGCAGGATTTAAATACCCCTTTATGGCAAAAAGAGGCAGACGGCTGGAGTGGAGAAAAAAGGCTACAAAACACCAAGAAAACACATCCAATTCTTCTTCCAATCCATCAATCTTGCAAGAGAAATCAGGAAAGAAGAATGAATCCTTGAAGAAGGAGAACATCCACCTTGAAGATTCATGAAAAAGCTGCAATTTTCTCAATGCTGCAGTGACGAATTTCAAACCTTGAAGAAGAGAAGATTTTACACCATGAAAATGAGCAATTCTTACTCTTCCTTTATTGGTTTATATTCTTTGAATTGTAATATGTTGATGAACTAAACTTTTGAATACTTGGATGGGTATGAACCCTAGATTTTACCTATGTGAATGAATTGTTTCCTTGGTTGATTGAATTCGAATTTCTTGTGAATTGTTTGTGGGTTTGAATGGTTGAATTGATTGAGTGGATTATTGATGCATAATCTGGAATTTTTTTCACTTGGAATTGAGAATGGAAGGGTGATTGAAAATTAATTCATAATCTGGAAATTTTCACTTGGAATTGAGAAAGGAAGGGTGAAATAGACCATACACAAACAATGGGGATGATTTAGGTGACTAGAGATAGAAACCTTAACATCTTCTTCGTAATTAGAGAAATCTAATTAGAAATTCACAAATCTTAGTGCATTCTTGGATTAAATTGGCTAGAAAGAGATTTCAAATAATTAATTTAAGAATAGAGAACTTTCATCTAGAGATAGAGTGAGTTCTAATTAAGGAATTTCATCAAACATAAGCAGGGCAATTCATCAACCAAGGACTTTCTATCACATAGGTAATTCTAGGGGGATTTTCCATCCAAGTATTGTTTTTTCTATTGAATTCTCTCTTGTAAGCAATATTTAAGTTGGTTTAACTAGTTAAGTTAGATTCCTTTTCCTAGTAGTTATTCAAAACATTTTCACAAACAAAATTTGTTAGGCTAAACAATAGAGTAGAAAGTGAGTAATAGAATTTAACCACCTCTGTGGATACGACATTTGAATTTACTTGCCATTGTACTACTCATAACGATAGGTACACTTGCCTAGTGTTTGTGTGCAAATTGTTAGAGATTGTAATAAAATTGAGTATAAGGGCATAGAAACAAAACACAACATGCACCAAGTATGGCATATTGGGTCACAACTGCAGGTCCTGTGACAATTCGCAAGAAATAGATAGTTTGGGTATTAAGGACGGTTTTAATGCAACTCAAGAGTCTACTGTCACAGCAACAACTGCAGGAGTTGATGGAAATATAAGAGTTGACATACCATTAAACCCTATTAATACTGTTGGAGACGTATGTGGTTTGTGTTTTATTTATTTTTTACAGTAATAATCATCTTTTCAGTCTTTTACAGATCTTGTTTGACTCCAGGTTTCTGCCAAGAAGAGGAAGCAAGTAAGATGTAGTTGGTGCTTGGAGACTGGACATAACAGGGATACTTGCAAAAAACCTGGGGTAGAGCTGCATCCTATGAGAAAATATGGTGTTACTACAAAGAAGTGTGACTAGTCCTAAGGCACAAATGTTGTGGATAGTTTGCCAGAATTTTTTTTGTTCTTTTGCTGGAAACCAATGTAATGGAATGGATGCTGGAAACCATTTTTTTTGTTAGCTATCTGTAGGAAAATGCTTATGTGTTTTCTAAATGGGGCTAATTTGGATAGCTTTTTGTGTTGAGTATTAAAGCTTCTTACAGGCTCTGATGTAAGGCCATATTTTTGTCTCACTGTTATACTTTATGCCGGATTAAAAAATTTAACTCATTTCATGGCAAATGGTTTGTATTGTCATGTATTTTCCCAGTCAGTTTTTGTTCATTTTATGCTGCAATTGGATTAATAGACATGGCCTTAACACATTATGTAACAGAAGAAGGAATAAGACAGATTGCATTACTACAGATCCCATTACATTGTTCACAGAAAAGCATATAGAATTGAAAATCATTCCTTTTTACTAACTGCCAACACTATCTGTCAGTGCTATCCAGGCATTTCATTTCAATAGTCCTAATGCTTATCTAAAAAATAAATCTGTCATCTCCCTCTGTTACAATTCTTCCTAATTCATCAACCAACATAAGATAAAGAATATTCATGAAAACATCAATGCAGTCCATAAGGCCCTCCTTTACCTCACGTACTTCTCTTTTTCAACTTCATTTTGCTTGATTATTCTGAGCAGTCCTCGAATCACTTGGGGGAATATACCAAGAGAAGAACCCACAGCCCCCAATTTCCTACAAATTACATCTGTAAATCATGAATGTAGATCAAATAGAAAAGGTACCAAACCATATTTAAAAGCCTTACATTATACTTTTCACACTCCAAGAACCTTCTGGCTGGATTCCAATCAGTCCATGAAGCCCTCAAAATAGTGGCAATTTTGCAGTAGCATCGCCTTGTTGGGTTAGATGTCTCAGCCATTTTAGCACGCAGCTCTTGCACTTGGGATTGAAGAAATCTTGGAAGAGAGTTGTGGCAGATTAATCTTTTGAGAGCCAACTCGCATCTGTCTGCATTTCAGTAAGATGTAGGCAAAATGGGTCACGTGAGAGAGAGAGAGAGAGAGAGGAGGAGGGACACCTTGCATTGACAAATTTAACCTCCAAATTGACCTCATGCGAGTGGCGCTTGCTGGGCCTAGTAAGAAAGTTGTCTGAAATTCACCAGAAGGACTTATAAATTTGTTCAAAAATAGATAAGGGATCAAAAAAGTTAAAATAGTTCGATAGGGACTAAACTATCCAAGAATTGAAACAATCAGGACTAAATTGTACAATTATCCATTAGGCATATTAACATGTCACTTATATTGACATAATTAGGCATATTTACATGCATTTGTCGAGAGATATTAGCCAGACACTAATTCATTTCATATGCTGTTTGTATTGAGATGACGATCATGCTTCACGACACGTACTATATTCTAAAAGTATTTGTGACCAATAGATCAGTAGCACATGATCTTTCTCGGATGGATCTTTTAACGATGATATATGATGACACAAGGTTTCACCTTGATAATGTCATGAAAATGGTCGATAAGGGAGGGTTTAAATTTTCATCCATCTATAACGTGACATATGCCGCAGGCATCGTTCTTGGGGTTCCACCCATTCTTTCTCCACTAGTGTGGTAGGTAGCAATTTGTTCGTTAATAAATTTTTTGATCGATTCCTCTACATTTTTGGCCTCTTTTACACAATTTGGATAGTGTTAGCCAGTATACGTAGGGTGTGACCTGTCTTGCATATCTTTATCGGCAGCTCGGTATGATTTCTCAGATTGTGTGTCACCAATTGGAAGGCTGCACCATTCTCTAAGAGGTATTGCACTATTCTCTAAGAGGTATTGAAACTATTTTAAAATGCTTATCTTTATCAAGGTTATTCATCGAAACTATTTTTTTTACTCCTTTTGACTCGCATGCAGACATGGATATGTTTATACGTCCTGGTTTTGTCCAAATGAGAGCGTTAGGTAGCATCGCGACTACTCTTATCACATGTGGTCTGTGAGAAGTTCAACAATATCACGAACGATCGATAGGCTGTGTGACCACCCACTGTGACCTGATAAAATATGATCGCGGAAGGTAACTTGACTAGTCACTATTTATTCCATAATGCATTCAAGTTTTAAAATCTGTATTCTGCATATTTCGGCGATTTCTAAAAGTTATTTGACAGTTGTGTTCTAAGCCTTTCAACACTAAGTGTTGGCCATGGTTTGGATATCTGCCATTCACGGATACATTTGGTATTACAATGTAATCAAGTCGTATATGCCATACAGAGTTTTAAAACAATTAGGGTATAGGCAGAGAATTCCCATAGTAGTAATCTTTCCACTCCAGGACAATTGCACAGTAGATATCTGCCAGTATCGCGTTTTGTATCACATAATCGACAACAATTAAACATATCCAAGGTCATATATCCTAAGTAGTAGGATGCTCTGCGATAGAGCCATCCCTTCGGACAGTTTCTTGGGAGAGTACCTGGAGTGGTACCGCCTAGCATGCAGATTTGCATTCACAACCTGTAGCATCTTCCTTCACAACAGTGTGCTAGCAGTCATGCAATTTTATCGAGTGCCGTTGTAAGTTAAATTTTTTCTGCATTCTACACTTATTTGTGATTTTGCTCATACCAAATCCATTTCAATCATCTGAAACTAATACATTTCATTATGTTTGTTGTCGTTGAAGCAGTGGCTGAACATGATCAATTCTACTTGTCTAGTGTGCTCAAACCTAGATTCGCTTTTCCAGATTAGTCAACTGTAAAAGGATCAAATGCTTAGGGATATGATAGAGATTCTAGTTGAGTGGTATCAGTCGCGCATTGGAAAAAGGGATGGGATTGCCATGCAGTGGTGACGAACGCGTTGATGCTTTTCTTATTTGTGAAATTTGTCGAACTTTGATATATACTACTTCGGATGCAAATTATCTGCAATTGAGTCTTGTTATTAGTTTGAAGAATATAACATTGAAACTAAATGTACGAGTATAGTGACATGTTGGAAACGATGCTAAGTAGTACTAGTACTGGAAGACTAAGAATGCAAATAAACTCTACTTAATAATTGGTAAGTTCAAAGATGCGCTATTACATCTATAATGACAGCTACATTTCAATCTTGTGCATAATCGAAAGTTCCTAACTCACCACAGACAGACAACGATAGTATGTATAGGATGGATGAATTGGTAGAACTGGATAATAATCCCCCAAAAACAATTGCATAATAACGGGTCACAAATCTATATAAATCAGTAAAAACATAGAAATATAAAGTTGCATTTTATTTGAGTATAAAAATACTGCATAATGAACAACAATACTGATACGTAGTGTTGGGCTCGTTCCAGCAACTCGAAGACAATAATCTCATCCAATTTTGCAGTTTTGGACTCAAGCGGAAGGGTAGGAATAGGAGACCTCAAGGATATTAACACGACATCAAATTTATACCTCGAGGCAACAATCCACAATGCATCGAGGAATGACATCCACTGACTTTCAACACACTCACCATGACCCCAATGCGCAATTGGTGTAATAATTTGTTTTGTTGACAATTGCCTCCAATTATGTTCTCGTATAACTAACTGCAGGTTTGCATATCTCTCCCCATATCTTTTCTAACCCCTAAACTAGTGCTCCTGGCTACCATAGACAAGGTGTGCAATGGCACAGAACCCACAGTTACCGTCTGCAATCTCATCAAGCCAGTCATGACTGTACGACACAATAAAGAAGGGAAACTGATCTTAGAAAGGGAACAATCTTGCCTGGGTGTCAATAAAGTTTGAAGCTACATCATTGTTACCGTGGGAACTCCTAGATGATTCAAACCTACTGCTCCTGCCCCTAGAGCCTGATGAAGATGTATCCCTGTTATAGGACCCGCTACTGGAGCGGTTGGAAATAGAAAATTCATGAATGACCTTATAGATACTTGAGCATACTTCCAATGTAACTTGTTCCTTTCGGTTAAGTAAGTTTTCCAGGGCCCTTTGTAGTACGGATTGGTTGTTCCTTATAATTGCTATGCTATGGAAATATCATCTCACCAATTGACAACATGTAATGCCTCAACTGCTTGACGGGCCTCTGTAACATTACAGTTGCAAATTCTTGAATGGCCTGCCGATCGTTATAAGGTTAGAATAGGCACTGGCTAGGGGTCTGTCTGGGTACTCGCCCTATAGATAACGTATTTCAAAAACAATATAGATTCTTAGGATGAAGTTACTACTTAAGCTTTGCCAGCATATACATCTCACAAGCACGTGGTAGGTCGTGTGAACATCGAAGCCAATATTCGAACAAGAAGCTATCAGCACAGATATTTGTAATATGTATCATCTCAGTACGAATAATATCTATAACCTTGCGAGAGATGGATCCTTGCAATGGATGGAACAATGGGTGTTGCATATACTTGCACTACAAGCAGCAAATCTCTAACTTAGGCTGATTTCAGCCACCTGGCACCGAATCATTAAGTCAAATTTTTGGATAACTAAATCGAAACCCCTAATAGTTGTACGTAACCAATTTTTCAGCATTGAATGCGCATTATTAACCTAGTTTTCTGTCTTAGTTTCAAAATGCTTCCATTGGTCTGTCCACACCTAAATGAACCACTCCATCCACATCTCCAACCACATCACATACAAGTACAGCATAAATGCTTCAAATCGGTCTTATTTCGAATTGAAGATAGCTTTGTAACGGTGGTAGAACTCATCCTTAGTTAGTGAATCAACCAGCTTATGTCACAAATCCCAAGAGAATTTAGTACCCATGTCTTACCCTTCACAGTATGCAACACACTTCGTCTCCACAGTTTTCTAAATATGCCTCCTGCATAGCATATGATGACTATTAGGAAAAACATGTTCAATTGCTTATATCAGAGCGACTTCTCGATCTATAACAATAACCTCTGGAAGTTAGGAACCATCAAAAATGTTTCGGATGCATTTTACAACTTAACTGTATAATGACATTATCTCATTCTTCATCCCTACTAATACAATGGTAAAATTCTTGCCTGTCCAAGTCATACCAACACATTGAAAGAAAATCATCATCTTGCACTTGAAAGGAGCGTTTCACAATACATCTCAAAAATTCATTAAATAAAAAGCAAGTACGAAAAAAGGAATAACATTGGATACCGATTGGTTTTGTATGTCATATCTATAAGAATTATGTAAGGCCACACATAAACGCACAGGCAAGATACCGGATGTGCAAAAACACAGTTATTGCCAATGAATATCACGTGATCATGAATAGCTTGAATAATTATTGAATTACTATTCAACCATCTATCCTAGCAACCTTCAACTTGTGTCTTGAATTATAAACATTTTTTACCTTGCATTGACCCGATGCTTGCATATGTAAATTTGACTTATTCTAATGCTCTTAGCCCAAATCACGCCATGCAAAATAAAGGTTGGGTACTCAAGTTAAAAACGTCAGTTTCACATATTGTAAATGGGTGCAAATTTAGTATTTATATTAATTTTTATGTTTAACTATATATTATATCCAATTCATTTTAATTTAAATTACATAAATTTAATCTACTTATGTAATGTAAAAGTAAAAAGAAAATGCTACCATATATAAATTATGTTGTCAGATGTTTAAATATAAATACGCACATCAACTAAATCTTACGTTATATTATATATATACTTATTGTAATTTTGCTTATACTTCATTATTTGAACCCAAATTGAAATGTACAAAGCTGTAAGTGTAATTACGTTTTGAACATCAGTATCAAGGTCCTCTCATCTTAGATGATCTATAGTCTGCTTTGGCTAAACATAACACTTATTCAATTTTTTTGTTGTGCGCTTATAACATGAATATAATTTGTGTCATCTGGAGATATAATTTTAATAATAGTATTAGTAATTTCATTTATTATTGTTATAATTAGATTATTATTATTTTATTTTAATTATAATAAAAATTATAATTATGGTATATGTAGCTCTATATTATCATTGGTTATTATTAGGGAGATGTAATTATTTAAAATCACTATTTATTTTTATGATTTGAATTGTAATTATTACTTTAATTATTAGTTTAAATAATTCATTAGTAGTACAAAATCATTTATTTACTTATTATTATTGTTATTATTATTATTATTATTATTATTATTATTAATTATTTATTATAATGATTAGGTATTACTATTTCAAGGCCGGGGTTAATAATATTAGTTTTAGGTAAATATTATTAAATGTACCTATTAATTTATTATTAGTAATTAACTGTGAAAGATTAAGTATATTTAATTTTTATTGTTATCATATAATTGTTAGTGTTGTTATTATTAGTAATCTTTACTGTAACTTATATTCTCAAGTTGATTCTTTATCATTATCAACTTTTGGTAAATATGTAATTCTATTATCAAGATACATTATTAAAGTAATACGCTTCATTATCATTAATAATATTACAGGTCATCATTATCACAAATTCTTGTTGTGATGTTGATTTCGTTTTTAATTGCAAGAAGCCATTATTAGTAGTAGTTATTTGTAATTCATTATAATTTGATTTATCCTTTATTATTTATTATCAATATTTGCAGTTTTAAGATAAAACTTGAGTTTTTATAGTGATTTTCATCATGGCATGCCATTTCATTCTATTGGATCGTCAGTTCACATTTCAATATTACTGGCCCATATTCTCACCCCCCCGTCATGGTACCGATTGGCAGAATAGCTACTGCTCCTTCATTGGCATAGTGCAGTACTAGTCAAGTCGCGTTTGGTGGTCACGGATCCTTCATCATAACATACACCAGTCCGCTGCCTATAAGAGAGGTGATGTCACACAGTATTGTAGAGCGACCGACTCGGGCTGACAAATCTATTAAGCTTTGACTGTTGTTGATGAATTTTATCAATCTCCCTCAGCGGTATAGGTCCATGACATCACAGTAACAATGAGGATAAACTTGATGAAGATGAGAAGGCCGAGGATGCTAAGGAAGAGGAGGCTGGGAAAGACTAGAGCAAGGACGATGACGTTGAGCCATCTCCCGATGCATCGGTTGGTATGATGATATATGAGTCCGCTCATCTGCTATTATCTAGTGGTCAACATCGATGTCTTCTAAGACGAGGGATGCAAGGAATGTGAAGTCTTGCTCATTTGGGTTCATAATCAGCAACATATATAGGGTTAGCTTATCCTTCTATCTCATAGCCTGGTACTAGTATCTTACAAGGGTTTTGTCCCCCAGCACTGGCATATGGGGAATTAGTGGACCTACATCTGGTGGTCCCAAGTATCCTATTCTTATTCTATCGTATGCAGAGCATGTTGTCCGTGCTATATAGGAAGGGCATGTATAAATATTTTCAATTACTTTTATGCAATATTGCTTACTAATATGTATACATAAGTTCATTAGGAACGGGAGGTATTGACTTGCCACACTCGCGCTCATATCCTAGATAGATGGAGAGAGCTATTTGATATTGTCGCAAATATCCTCATTTGGAACACGAGTCGAATGATCTGTCCATCTGCATTAAGAGACCTAAGAGGGGGTAAATTAGGTCTTTGGTTAATTATTAATATCTTTTCCTATTTTGCAAATCCTTTACCTTAATAAAAGCTGTTCTTAAAATTCACAAACATCAAGATTATATGTGATTTAATGGTTGAGACAAGATGATCAAGCAATTAGACCATAACCAATCAATCAACAACAAATAATAATAACACGAATATGTAAACAAGAAAAGTTATAAAGAATTGAACATACGATTCATAGTAGTTTGATCTCTCCAAGATCTACATCCACTATATTTAGTCCACTGTTGTGTTTTATTTCTATGCCTTTATACTCAATTTTTTATCACAATCCTCAACAATTTGCACACAAACACAAGGCAAGTGCACCTATCGCTATGAGTAGTATAATGGCAAGTAAATTCAATATCGTATCCACGGGGATGGTTAAATATCATTACTCACTTCTACTCTATTGTTTAGCCTAACAAAATTGCTTGTGAAAATGGTTGAAATTACTACTATGAATAGAAGTCTAACTTATCTAATTAAAACAACTTAACTAATTTTTGTTTGCAAGAGAGAATTCAATTGAGAAAACAATACTTGGATGGTTAATCCCCCTAGAATTACCTATGTGATAGAAATGTCCATTGGTTGATAAATTTCACTTCTTATGTTTGATGAAATTCCAATGATAGAACTCACTCTATCTCTAGATGAAAGTTCTCTACTCTTAGATTAATTAGTTGAAATCTCTTTCTAACCAAATCAACCCAAGAATGCATTAAGAATTGTGAATTTCCAATTAGAGAATCAAGAAGATGTTTAGGTTTCTATCTCTAGTCACCTAAATCATCCCCATTGTTTGTGGATGGTCTATTTCACCCTTCTTTTCTCAATTCCAAGTGAAAAAATCCAGATTTTGAATTAATTATCAATCACCCTTCATTTCTCAATTCCAAGTGAACAAAAATTCCAGATTATGCATCCATAATCCACTCAATCAATTCAACCATTCAAACCCACAAACAATTCACAAGAAATTCAAATTCAATCAACCAATGAAACACTTCATTCACATAGGCAAAATCTAGGGTTCATACCCATCCAAGTATTCAAAAGTTTAGCTCATCAACATACTACAAATCAAAGAACATAAACCAATAAAGAAAGAGTAAGAATTGCTCATTTTCATGGTGTAAAATCTTCTCTTCCTCAAGGTTGAAATTCGTCACTGTAGCATGGAGAAAATTGCAGCTTTTTCCATGAATCTTCAAGGTGGATGTTCTCCTTCTTCAAGGATTCAATCTTCTCTCTTGATTTCTCTTGCAAGATTGATGGATTGGAAGAAGAATTTGGTGTGTTTTCTTGGTGTTTTGCTGTTTTCTGTCCACTCCAGCCCTCTCTCTCGTTTTTGCCCTAAAGGGGTATCAAAATCTGCCCCAAAAGATAGAGAAATGCAGCTTAAAAGCAGCTTCAGATCGGCACAAACGGCGCCGCTTGCCCCCAGTTTTGGTGCAAGTTTCTGCTGCCCGACTATGACACTATTTTGACTTCTAGGTGAATTCAGACCCCCAAATTGGCTGATCTAGGTCTTTATGTATTCATGAAATTGTAGATCAGGATCTTAGCTTTCCACAGAGATTTGAATCACATCAATTGGGAATCTATAACTCAAGATATGATCATTATACCAAACTGTGTCAAAAATGGAACCCAATGCAGAACAGGTGACTTTGCAGCATAAGTAGGGTAGGGAAATGAACTCCGATTGACACACATTTTACCATTCTGAAAACTTCAGAATGTCTTCTATAATTGTCTAGAATACCACTTGTGCATTTGAAATCTTCATAGAGGTCAAAATCCAACTTGAAATATGTCTACCAGTCTGTTTTTCCTCTGCATTTCTCTATTGTTCTTCATTGTGTAAATTTCCCTTATTTGCTTCATTTAATTCCAAATCTTCAATAATATCACCTAAAGCAAATAAGAGATAAAGGGAGTATAAATGGTGATTAAAACACCAAAATTTAACCTAAAATCAAGCTCAAAATGATAATTATATGAAGCACAAATATAGAATATCAAACTCCCCCACACTTAGACATTGCTTGTCCCCAAGCAATACTACAAAACAATTAAGAAATTTGAACAATAATCCACAAGAAATAAAGAATTGTTTGAAGTATTACAAAGGACTGCAAAACAGAGAAAGCATTGCTTCTTGAGAAATCTTGAGCAATCTACACAATCAATCTAAAAGTCATCCTAATTATTCATCACAAAGATTAAACAATCATCCCTTGTCTTACAATGCAAGCAAGAATCCGTGTGTGTGTATATGTCCAGCCAATGCATATGTTCAACAATTATAAGAGTGAATTTCATGTTATTGGCCAAGGAATTCTCATCAAGAAAGCATAATACCCCATAAGCCCGACATTCACAAAACCTCTCCACTAATACGGTAACCAAAATTTAACCTCGATTAGGTAGGACTTTTATGTTTGTAACTTTAGGCTCAGGGAAAGTTTAGGGTGCCAAACGAAAGGTAAGGAACACAAAATCAAAGAAATGAGAGCTAAAGAGAAAGGAATGAGAGATAAAATAAAAGTAATAACCCTTATTAGCCCTAAGGAATATCACCATTCCCCTACATTCAACCACAAACTCCCATTCTCTACCAAATCCCTTCACCTTGGATTCAACCACTTGCACATATTAAGCTTCAACCCACAATCTTTCCATCATCGCCCATCTTTGTCAACTCATAAATTTAACCTTAATCATGACAAAATTTACAATAATAATAATGAAAACATATATACATCTTGAAGGCATCAAGAAATGTAAGAAACCTTCTCAATAATAGACAAATAACAAATCTCTTTTTTTTTTCTTTTTTTTCTTTTTTTTTTGATTGAGGTGTAATCAAATTCCCGATCATATAAGGTCATCTCACCACTCTTTTCTTCTTCTTTTTTTTTTTTCATAAAGCCTATTTTTCCTAACATCTTCCATTCCACCCATTGTTCCAATTTCCACAATACTCTTTGCTAACTTAAGGGAAAAAATGCATTTAGCTCTCGCAAAGAAGGGTTAAATATAAGGAGTGGAGTTTAAAATTTAAAAGAAGGAAAAATCTAGAATATAGATTGAAAAATTTGTGACAAAGGCTTCAAGAAAGTGTACTACGGTTAAAATAAAGAGTGGTGGCTAGAAAGGCTCAATCGGGACAAAGAAGGCCTATTACCATCATTTCGAGATCAAACTAAGGTTACTTACTCATTTCGCCTCAAGGCAAGTGAATGCGGGTTCTAGGGTAAAAGTTATGTTGAATTCTAAAGCCAATAACACAAGATTCAATTCCATAATCATCACAACAAAAGCAAAGTGGAATGTGCTTAAACGATGAATTCCATACAAGCAAAGAATACAAGGGGTGCTTACTTAATCCAAGTTTAAGGTACTAGTCATGACCTTTAGAATGTTTGTATAACTACTCCTTGAGAAAAGATGACAAATGCAAGTCTTGAAGTACCTTGAAGATTCCAAAAATAAAAACAAGCAAATTCAACAAAAAAAAAATCATGAAAATAGTCTATACTACCATGAAAATAGCCTATACTACCATGAAAATAGATTATACTACTAAAGACACTAAACTCCCCCACACTTAAGACAACATTGTCCTCAATGTTGGGAGGAAGAGAAAATATGTAACACAAACTACACAAGAACGCCATACCAAATGACCAAACACACAAACGGTGAAAAACATGGCTGTTTCGTACATGAAGGCTAGGCAAAACCATATGAGCAGCAAGCTGCACCTTCTATATACTTCACAGCAAAAAGAAATGAGAGAAAGCTAGAAACAATGACATAATGAAAGCAGAAGCATAAAAACATACCAATAAAATAAATAAATACAAGGACCAAAATAGAAAAGAAAGAACTCCCCTTTCTTCATAAACTACGGGCTCCACCCCTCAAGCCTGGGCTGAAGGAGCTTTGCGTGATATTCGGCGATACCGGCAAATTGATGGCCCAAAATTTGTTATTGCTCAAGGATTTGTTAATGGGGTATATGGAGTTCCTCGAGCTGCGGTTTTCTATGAAATGCTTGCTTTTTCATAATCAACCGTTAAGAGAAACTAGTCTACCAATGTGAAAATACAAATGCCACAAAGAACGTTACAAGTAATACACACACAAAAAAAAAAAAAAAAAAAAAAAAAAAAGTGCAAATTTGCAAAACAAGAAAATAAATTATCACAAAAATTTAAAACAACAACTAATTTACTCTTAACCATACTAAGTAACAAAATTAAATAAACTAACCACTAAATTAAAGAAAAAAAGTCTATTGTAAGCTAATGAAATGCAAAGTAATAAAAAAAATCACAAATTTAACAAGTTTCATTGTGGCATTTTATCAAACACATGGTGGCATAGAAGAAAGCAAGAAAGAACCAAAAAAATGGAGAAGAAGGAAAAAAAAAATTTTTTGGTTGAAGAGTAGTCGTGAACAGTAAAGGGTGTCGTGAACAGTGCAACCATGAACAGTGTGACGGCGCCGTTTGGAGCACACAGGACGGCGCCGTTTAAATTCAGTTCTGCTACAGTGTTTTTTGGCCAAACTCAACTACAAATTCAACAACAAAATTTAACAAAATAATTGATTACAAACATAAAAATCACACCAAGCAACACATTATAAAACTCTTCACAATTCAAGGCAACTAAAATTTTCATGCTCAAAACCACATTAAAGATAATTATGTACAAGTAAAGGAGAGCAAAGATGGTGAAAATCACTTACCCCCCGGGTCATAGGAGTGTGGAGACAATCTTCTTTTCTTTTTAACTCCAACATGATAAAGTTTAAGTCTATATTTTCTTACCATTAATGTTCCCTTTTGCAGATAATAGTTTTTCACAACTTCAAATGGAAGTATTTTGCTTACCAAGAATGGAAAAGTCCATTTAGACATAAACATACTAGTAGAAAGTCTCCATTGAGAGTCGTTCAACAACACTTGATCTCCCTGCTTGAAATCTTGATTTTGATCACGCCTCCCTTGGGGTTGCACCATTGGTTTGAAGCCTTCTTCCATTAATGTTTTGTGAATGCAAAATGAAGGACTAATACCCTTGAGCATTGGGAGCTTTGGATTCTCCATAAGGAAAGCATAATCCAAGTGACCCGTTATCTTCTTCAATTCTGACTCCGGAGGACCTCCAAATTGAGGCGTTCATTCTACTTTCCTTTTCCATTTCAATCTTTTCAAACTCTGTCTCTTTGATGATAAATGGCGATGACTCCACATGTAGTATGATTTCATCAATCTCACATCGCCCCTTCTTTGCTTCTTCACCTTGAACTATGGCAATCTCCAAAGGTTCTTCATCGTTTCTCTTTTGTCCTTCCTTCTTTTCAATTCCTTCTTGTTCATCTTCAACAAGCACTTTCTCATCCATCTTCTCTCCTCCTATTTCCTGCACGTTAGGCTGTGAGACATTCAATTCCATCCCACTCCTCAAACTAGTAGTTTCAGCCCGTTCCCTAGAATTTTGCTCGGCATTGTTTGTGGGAGTGCCAACTTGTCTTTCTGAAACTAACTTCACCAAGTTCTGAAGGGTAGCCTCTTGGTTCTTCAAGGATGCTTCAATTCTTTTGTTACGAGCTTTTTGAGTTTGAACTTGGGTTTCGGTGTTCGCTATGAACTTTGTCATCAACTCTTCAAGGTTAGACTTCACCGATTGTTGAGGAGGTGGAGGAGGTTGGTATTGGTAAGGAAGGAATACTTGGGGTATGGAACTTGATAAAGTTTGGAAACCGGGAGAATACATTTGTGTTTGGTGCCCTTGATTGCTCCATGAGAAGTTCAGATAGTTGTGTCATCTCGAATTATAAGTATTGTTGTATGAATTGTGGGATTGCTTGCTTTCTCCAAGATAGTTCCCTTGCTCCATTGACCATGCATTGGAAGTTCCCATGGCTTGGCACTCATAGGTTGGATAACTACCTCCACAAAAGTCATAAGACATCATCACTTGAGAGGGTTGTGGTGACAAATCATAATCTAAAAAGCTCATTTCTTAAGTATAAACAAAAACAAAAATTCAACACAAAAAAAAAATGCTAACTAAAAATTCAATCCAAGGATTGCTCACAAAAACAGGACAAACACACGAAAACACAAAATAAACAATTGGATTCACAAATAACTAACAAAATCACAAACAACAAAATGAATACTAACACTAGTAACAAGTATTATACAAACTAACAAGAAAAATGACTAAATCAATAGAGTTCAAGCTTTCCTAATATTAACCAAAATCCCCGGCAACGGCGCCAAAAACTTGTTTTGTTTTATTTCTATGCCTTTATACTCAATTTTTTATCACAATCCTCAACAATTTGCATACAAACACAAGGCAAGTGCACCTATCGCTATGAGTAGTATAATGGCAAGTAAATTCAATATCGTATCCACGGGGATGGTTAAATACCATTACTCACTTCTACTCTATTGTTTAGCCTAACAAAATTGCTTGTGAAAATGGTTGAAATTACTACTATGAATAGAAGTCTAACTTATCTAATTAAAACAACTTAACTAATTTTTGTTTGCAAGAGAGAATTCAATTGAGAAAACAATACTTGGATGGTTAATCCCCCTAGAATTACCTATGTGATAGAAATGTCCATTGGTTGATAAATTTCACTTCTTATGTTTGATGAAATTCCAATGATAGAACTCACTCTATCTCTAGATGAAAGTTCTCTACTCTTAGATTAATTAGTTGAAATCTCTTTCTAACCAAATCAACCCAAGAATGCATTAAGAATTGTGAATTTCCAATTAGAGAATCAAGAAGATATTTAGGTTTCTATCTCTAGTCACCTAAATCATCCCCATTGTTTGTGGATGGTCTATTTCACCCTTCTTTTCTCAATTCCAAGTGAAAAAATCCAGATTTTGAATTAATTATCAATCACCCTTCATTTCTCAATTCCAAGTGAACAAAAATTCCAGATTATGCATCCATAATCCACTCAATCAATTCAACCATTCAAACCCACAAACAATTCACAAGAAATTCAAATTCAATCAACCAATGAAACACTTCATTCACATAGGCAAAATCTAGGGTTCATACCCATCCAAGTATTCAAAAGTTTAGCTCATCAACATACTACAAATCAAAGAACATAAACCAATAAAGAAAGAGTAAGAATTGCTCATTTTCATGGTGTGAAATCTTCTCTTCCTCAAGGTTGAAATTCGTCACTGTAGCATGGAGAAAATTGCAGCTTTTTCCATGAATCTTCAAGGTGGATGTTCTCCTTCTTCAAGGATTCAATCTTCTCTCTTGATTTCTCTTTCAAGATTGATGGATTGGAAGAAGAATTTGGTGTGTTTTCTTGCTGTTTTACTGTTTTCTGTCCACTCCAGCCCTCTCTCTCTCGTTTTTGAACTAAAGGGGTATCAAAATCTGCCCCAAAAGATAGAGAAATGCAGCTTAAAAGCAGCTTCAGATCGGCACAAACGGCGCCGCTTATATCACACCAAACGGCGCCACTTGCCCCCAGTTTTGGTGCAAGTTTCTGCTGCCCGACTGTGACACTTTTTTGACTTCTAGGTGAATTCAGACCCCCAAATACGCTGATATATGTCTTGATGTCTTCATGAAAGTTGTATATCAGGATCTTAGCTTTCCACAGAGATTTGAATCACATCAATTGGGAATCTAGAAAGCAAGATATGATCATTATACCAAACTGTGTCAAAAATGGAACCCAATGCAGAACAGGTGAATTTGCAGCATAAGTAGGGTAGGGAAATGAACTCCGATTGACACACATTTTACCATTCTGAAAACTTCAGAATGTCTTATATAATTGTCTAGAATACCACTTGTGCATTTGAAATCTTCATAGAGGTCAAAATCCAACTTGAAATATGTCTACCAGTCTGTTTTTCCTCTGCATTTCTCTACTGTTCTTCATTGTGTAAATTTCCCTTATTTGCTTCATTTAATTCCAAATCTTCAATAATATCACCTAAAGCAAATAAGAGATAAAGGGAGTATAAATGGTGATTAAAACACCAAAATTTAACCTAAAATCAAGCTCAAAATGATAATTATATGAAGCACAAATATAGAATATCATCCACACTCAAGGATTTCAATCAATTCACTAAATGCTCAAGTCAAACAATTACACAAGGGGCTCACCCTTCAGTGGGTTTTACGACAACAACTTCTTTTCAATCTAATAAACAAGGTTTACCTTATTACAAAGGGTTTTTTTGTCACTAGAAAACCTAGACGAATCTAATCCAAGACTCACCCTCACCTAAGGGTTTTACATAACAACCTTGATTAATCTAGTCAATGGTTTACCCTCTACTAGGGTTTTAAGTCTCTTTGATAACCTTGTATCAATCACAACAATAATGTAAAGATAGAGTTTTGAGTTCTACCAACACTTGGTGGATAAATACAATTGCTAGCACATTTCACCTCTTGCCTTTGGAATCATGAATTTTAAACTTTGAGACATGGCAATTTGAGAACTTTTCAAATAATTTTGATGTAAAACAAGTTAGAGCTTGTAGGATTTCAAAAGTTCAAAGTTCTTCATGAAAATCTAAAGTTGAGGGTTTAAATAGAGTTTAAAAAACAATTCAAATGTTCAAAAATAACTAATAACGACTAGTAACTGTAAAATTCAGAAGTTACTATTTACCTGAACAGTAGCACTGTTCATCAAATTCGTTCGACCGAATTTGGACTTCTGCATCCAAATTATTGTCCGAATTTCTATAGAAGGTACTGTTCACCGAAATAGTAGTACTATTTATCGTGCAGAAGAAATTCGATCGACCGAATTTTTATTCTGCATCCAAACTTACATTTGAACTGGCATCCGAATTTGCATCTGAATTTTCTAAACTTTGTCAAAACAAGTTCAAATCAATTCAAACAGGTTGGAAAACATTCTAGCCTTAAAGATAAGTTGTTGTGTTTTGTTTCTATGCCTTTATACTCAATTTTATCACAATCCTCAACAATTTGCACAAAAACACAAGGCAAGTGCACCCATCGTTTAAATTAGTATAATGGCAAGCAAGTTTAAATATCGTATCTACGGGGATGGTTAAATATCATTACTTTCTATTCTATTGTTTAGCCTATCAAAATTGCTTGTGAAAATGGTTGAAATTACTACTAGGAATAGAAGTCTAACTTATCTAATTAAACCAACTTAACTAATTTTTGTTTGCAAGAGAGAATTCAATTGAGAAAACAATACTTGAATGGTTAATCCCCCTAGAATTACCTATGTGATAGAAATGTTCCTTGGTTGATAAATTTCACTTCTTATAGTTGATGAAATTCCAATGATAGAACTCACTCTATCTCTAGATGAAAGTTCTCTACTCTTTCTAACCAATTCAACCCAAGAATGCATTAAGAATTGTGAATTTCCAATTAGATTTCTCTAATTTTCAAGATGTTTAGATTTCTATCTCTAGTCACCTAAATCATCCCCATTGTTTGTGTATGGTCTATTTCACCCTTCCTTTCTCAATTCCAGGTGAAAAAATTCCAGATTTTGCATCATTAATCCACTCAATAAATTCAACCATTCAAACCCACAAACAATCCACAAGAAATTCGAATTCAATCAACCAAGGAAACAATTCATTCACATAGGTAAAATCTAGGGTTCATACCCATCCCAGTATTCAAGAACTCAGTTCATCAACATATTACAATTCATAGAACATAAAGCAATAAAGAAGGACAAAGAATTGCTCATTTTCATGGTGGAATCTTCTCTTCTTCAAGGCTTGAAATTCGTTACTATGATGCTGAAAAAATTGTAGCTTTTCCATGAATCTTCAAGATGGATGTTCTCCTTCTTCAAGGATTCAATCTTCTCTCTTGATTTCTCTTGCAAGATTGATGGATTGGAAGAAGAATTTGGTGTGTTTTCTTGGTGTTTTGCAGCCTTTCTTCCCATTCCAGCCGTCTCCTCTTGTTCTTGCCCTAAACGGGTATTTAAATCTCCCCCAAAAGAGAGAGAAAAGCAGCAGAGAAATAGCTTCAGATCGACACAAATGGTGCCACTTGGTCTGGACTAAACGGCGCCGCTTGCCCCCAGTTTTGGTGTAAGATTCTGCTGCATGACTGTGACACTGTTTTGAATTCTATGTGAATTTAGAGCATTAAATCGGCTGATATAAGTCTTAGTGTCTTCATGAAAGTTGTAGATAAGGATCCTAGTTTCCAAAGAGCTTTAAATCACCTTTATTGGACATCTAGAACTCAATATATGATCGTCATACCAAAATGTGTCGAAACTAGAACATAATGCAGGACAGGTGAATTTACATCATCAGCAGCATAGGCAAATGAACTCCGATTGATATAAAGTTTACCATTATGAAAACTTTAGAATGTTATATACAATTGTATAGAATACCACTTGTGCATTTGGAATTGGTATGGAGGTCAAAATCACACTTGAAAAGTCTCTACCAGTCTATTTTTCAATGCATTTCTCTATTTTTCTTCATTGTATAAAATCCCCTTGTTTGCTTCATTTAATTCCAAATCTTCAATAATCTCACCTAAAGCAAATAAGAGATAAAGAGAGTATAAATGGTGATTAAAACACCAAAATTTAACATATAATTAAGCTCAAAATGGTAATTATATAGAGCACGAATATGAAATATCATAAGTCATCAAAGACATTTTTTAAGTGCAAAAACTATTGATGAAAACTTGGTAATTCAAGTGAATTCAAAACCATTGAAAGTTTAAAACCAAGTCTTTGTGCTTTCAAAAGTTGACTAGAAATCAAGCAATATGAGTTTGAAAAATATTCTAACACCATGGACAAGTCGATAAAAAGCTTTTAGTTGCAAAAACGGTTAATAAAAACTTGATAATTCAGGTAAGTTCAACACCATTGGAACTTTCCAAATCAATTTTTTGTGCTTCCAAATGCAGCTCATAGATTCCAAGACTTATGAGTGTAGGGCTTACAAAGTTTATCTATTAAGTGTATGTAACTTACACTTCATGTCTTCAAAGCCTTCAATCATCTCTAGCAAACTCTTCAATCTTCAATCACTTTGACATATTTGAGTTGTTTTTGCATTGTAGCTTCAAGGCCATGAGACTTGTATACTTCTCAATCCAAAAATCCTATCACACAATAATCAAAATGCGTTAGTCCATATCAAGGTAATCAATAATATTCTCTTGGGACTATGAAATGATCAATGTTTGTCATTATTCAAAACAACAAGATTTGCCCTTAAGGCTAACAGGCATGATTAGGCGTATTAACATGCCACTTATATTGACATAATTAGGCATTTTTACATGCACATGACTAGAGATATTAGCCAGACACTAATGTATTTCACATGTTGTTCGTACTGAGATGACGATCATGTTTCACGACGTCTAATGTATTCTAAAAATGTCAGTGACCGGTAGATCAGTACTACATGATCTTTCTCGAACGGATCTATTAATGATGATATTTGACAACTTAGGATTTCACTTCGCTGACGTCATGAAGATGGTCGACAAGTGAGGGGTTAAATTTTCAGCCATCTGTGACGCGACATATGTCGCAGACATTGTTCTTGGGGTTCCGCCTACTTTTTCTTCACCAGCATGCTAGGCAATCGTTTGTTCGTCACAAGTACTGTGATTGATTCCTTTTCACTTTTGGCCTCTTTTACACAATCTGGATAGTGTTAGCCAGTATGCGTAGGCGCGGCCTGCCTTGCAATCTTTACCGGTAGCTTGGTATGACTTCTAGGATTGTGTCACCAGTTGGAAGGTAGCACCACTCTCTTGGAGATATTGAAACTATTTTACAATGCACATCTTTATCGAGGTTATTCATCGAAACTATTTTTTTTACTACTTTTGACTTGCATGCATACATAGATATGTTTATACTTTCCTGGGTTTGTCTGAATGAGAGCAATAGGTAGTACATGTGGTTCGTGAGAAGTTCAGCAATACCACCAACAATCGATAGGCTTTTTACCTTTATTTTTAATTGTATGCCTTACCTATTTGTAAAATTTGTTGAAATTTGATTTATACTAGTTCGAATGCAAATTATCTGCAACTGAGTCTTGTTATTAGTTTGAAGAATATAACATTGAAACTAAATGTACGAGTATAGTGACATGTTGGAAACGATGCTAAGTAGTACTAGTACTGGAAGACTAAGAACTCAAATAAGCTCTACTTAATAATTAGTAAGTTCAAACATGCGCTATTACATCAATAATGACAGCTACATTTCAATCTTGTGCATAATCGAAACTTCCTAACTCACCACAGACGGAGGATGGTAGTATGCCCAGGGTGGATGAATCAGTAGAAGTCAGTAATCATCCCCTAAAAATAATTGCATAATAACATGTCACAAACTTATATAAATCAGTAAAAACTTAGAAAAACAATGTTGCATTTTTATTTGAATTTAAAATATAATGCATAATGAGGAACAATATTGATACGTAGTGTTGGGCTTGTTACAGCAACTCGAAGATTATAATCTTATCCAATTTTGCAATTCTGGACGTAAGCAAAAGAGCATGAATAGGAAAGCTCGCGAAGATTAACATGACAACACAATTATACCTCGGGGAAAAATCCACAATGCATCAAGTACTATCATCCAATGAGTTTCATCACACCCACCATCATCTCAAGCTCAAATTGGTATAATAATTCGTCCGTCAACGATTGCCTCCAACTATGTTCTTGTACGACTCACGATGAGTCTGCATATCTCTCCTTATCTTTTTTCTAACCCTAAACCAGTGCTCCTGGCCACCGTAGACAAGGTGTTCAATGGCACAGAATCCACAGTTGTAGTCTGCAATCGCATCAATCCAGTCATGAATATGCGATACAATAAAGATAGGAAACTGATCTTAGAAAGGGAACCGTTTTGCCCGGTTATCTATGCAAGATAAAGCCATGTCATTGTTACCGTGGGAACTCTAGAGCTTGATGAAGTTGTACCCCCTACTGTGAGACCCACTACTGGAGCGATTGGAAATAGAAAGATTTCTTGAACGGCCTTGCTAGCCCTAAGGGCAAATCATGTAGTTATGACTAATTTTGATTAATGACAAACATTGATAAAGACTAATATACTTGTATGTTGTGTGATAGGATTTGTGGATTCAGAAGGAAGCAAGTCTCATTGCCTTGAAGCCACAATGCAAGAATAACTCCAATATGTCAAAGTGATTGAAGATTGAAGAGTTTATTCAAGATGATTGAAGGCTTTGAAGACATGAAGTGTAGGTTACATGTGCTTAATAGGTAAACTTTGTAAACCCTACACTCTTAAGTCTTGGAATCTATAAGTTGCATTTGAGAGTACAAAACTTGATTGGAAAAGCTTCAATGGTTTTGAACTTACCTTAATTATCAAGTTTTCATCAATGTTTTTTTGCACTTAAAATGTTTTTAAAGACTTATCTTATAGGCTAAAAGGTTTTCCAACTTGTTTGAATTGATTTGAATATATTTTGACAAAGTTTAAAAAGTTCGGATGCAAAGTTCGGACGCAGAAGGCAAAGTTCGGACGTCCAAACTTTTCCTGCACTGTAAACAGTACACTATTTTCAGTGAGCAGTAACGCTGTTCAATGAACAACACATTATTTTTCCAGAGAAGTTCGAACGCAAGGTCGAACGCAGAAAGCCAAGTTCGGTCATCCGAACTTGTGAACAGTACCAGTAAATAGTAACACTGTTCACATAAACAGTATTTTTCAAAAAAATTCAAACGCAGAAGAGAAAGTTTGAATGTTTGAACTTCTCAGAAACTAGCTGTTTTATGACTGTTAAAGGCAATTTTTCAAATGTATATAAGCCATACACTCTAGATTTTTAGTAGAACTTTGAAACTTCAAAAATCCTTCAAGCTCTAACTTGTTTTACATCAAAATTATTTGAAAAGCTCTCAAATTGCCTTGTGCTCAAAGGTTAGAATTTAAGATTTCAAAGGCAAGAAGTGAAATGGTGCTAGCTGTTGTATTCATCCACCAAGAATTATTGGTAACATCCAAACTCTCTCTTTACATTATTGTTGTAATTGATACAAGGTTGTCAAGAAACTTAAAATCGTTGTGGAAAGCTCTCAAATTTCCTTGTGCTCAAAGGTTAGAATTTAAGATTTCAAAGGCATGAAGTGAAATGGTGCTAGCTGTTGTATTCATCCACCAAGAATTATTGGTAACATCCAAACTCTCTCTTTACATTATTGTTGTAATTGATACAAGGTTGTCAAGAGACTTAAAACCGTTGTGGAGGGTGAGCCATAGACTAGATTAATCAAGGTTATTGTGTAAAACTCATTAGTGAGGGTGAGCCTTGGGTTAGATTGGTCTAAGTTGTCTAGTCACATAAAACTCTTAGTGATAAGGGTGAACCTTGTTTATCAGATTGAATAGAGGTTGTTGTGGTAAAACCCATTGAAGGGTGAGCCTCTTGTGTAATTGCTTGGATTGAGCAGTTAGTGAATTGGTTAAAATCCTTGAGTGTGGACTCAAGGTAGTGGATGTAGATCTTGGAAAGATCAAACTACTATAAATCATGTGTTCATTTTCTTATAACTTTACTCATTTACATACTTACATTATTTTTATTTGTTATTAGTTGTTGATTAATTAGTTGTGGTCATATTTTTTGATCATCTTGTCTCAACTATCAAATCACATATAAACTTGAAATTTGTGAATTTAAAGAAGAGCTTTTATTACGGCAAAAGATTTACAAAACAAGAAAAGATTTTGATAATTAGCCAAAGACCTAATTTACCCCTCCCCCCCTCTTAGTTCTTTCAGACCTTAGAGATACTTGAGCATACTTCCAATGTAACTTGTCCTTTTTGGTTAAGTTAGTTTTTAGGGGACCCTTTGTAGTACAGATTGGTTGTTCCTTATAATCGTTGTGCTCTGAAAATATCATCTCACCGATTGACAACCTGCAATGCCCCAATTGCTAGACGAGCCTCTATAACATTACAACTGCAACTCTTGAATGGCCTACCGATTGTAATAAGATTAGAATGGGCACTGGCTAGGGTCGGTCTGGGCACTCCCCCAATAGATAACATACTCCAAAAACAATATAAATCTTTAGGACAAAGTGACTACTTAAACTTTCTCAAGCACATGGTAGGTCGTGATCGTCAAAGCCAATATCCGAACAACAAGCTGTCATCACAGATACCAGTAATACGTATCATCTCAGTACGAATAATATCTACGACCTTACGGGAGATGGTTCCTTACCCTTCACAGTATGCGGCACACTTCGTCTTCATATTTTTCTAAATATGCCTCCTGGATAGCATATGATGACTATCAGGAAAAACATTCAATTGCATGTATAGAGCAACTTCTCTTTCTAACCAATTGAACCTAAAAATGCATTTGGATTAGTAAATTTCCAATTAGATTCTCTAATCACCAAGAAGATGTTGAGGCTCCTATGTCTGGACATCTAAATCATCTTCATTGTTTGTGTATGGTTTATTCCACCCTTCCTTTCTCAATTCCAAGTGAAAAATCTAGTTGATGAATCAATTAATCACCAAATCAATTCAAGCAATCATATCGACAAACAATCCATAAGAAATCAGAATTTAATCAACCAAGAAAATCAATCATTCACATTCTGAAAACTTCAAAATATCCTCTATAATTGTCTACAAGGACACTTTTGCATTTGAAATCTTTAAAGAATCAAAATCCTACTTGAAAATTCTC
This sequence comes from Rauvolfia tetraphylla, assembly GCA_030512225.1. NCBI lineage: Eukaryota > Viridiplantae > Streptophyta > Magnoliopsida > Gentianales > Apocynaceae > Rauvolfia > Rauvolfia tetraphylla. Next base: position 3,681,840 of record JAJQKT010000055.1, on the reverse strand, counting down.
TATCTTGCTATTTTTCTATGCATTTTTCTTCTTTCTTCATTGTTCAAAATCTCCTTCATTGCTTCATTCTCCTCCAAATCTTCAATAAACTCACCTGAAGTAAAAAAGAGATAAAGGGAGTGTAAAAGGTGATTGAAACACCAAATTCAACAGAGATTTAAGCTCATAATGATCATTACATTAAGCACAAATATGAAATATTAAACTCCCCCACACTTAGACATTGCTTGTCCTCGAGCAATACTACAAAACAAGAAAGAAATTTGAACAATAATCCACAAGAAATAAAGAGTGTTTTGAAGCATTTCAAAGGAAAGCAAAACAGGAAGAGCATTACTTCTTCAAAAATCTTGAGCATGTCTACACAATCAATCTAAAAGTCATCCCCATCACAAAGGTTAAATAATCCCCCATAGTCTTATAATGCAAGTAAGAATTTGTGTGTGTGTGTGTCCAATCAATGCAAATGCTCAACAATTATAAGGTTGAATATCGAATTATTGGCCAGGGAATTCTCATCAAGAAAGTATAATGCCCCATGAGCCCAACATTCACAAAACTTCTTCACTAAATATGATAACAAAAATTTAACCTCGATTAGGTAGGACTTTCAAGCTGTAACTTTAGACTCAGGGAAAGTTTAAGGTGCCAAACAAAAGGTAAGGAATTCAAAGTTAAAGAAATGAAAGCTAAAGAGAAAGGAATGGGACATAAAAAAAGTAATTACCCTTATTGACCACAAGGAATAACACTATTTCCATACATTTAGCCACAAACTCTCATTCTCAACAAAATCCCCTCATTTTGAATTCAACATACTTGCACACATTATGCTTCAACCCATAACTTTTCCATCATCATCCATCTATGCTAAACCACAAATTTATACCTCAATCATGATAAAATTCATAATAATAATAATAAAAACAAATATACTTCTTGAAGGCATCAAGAAATGTAAGAAACCTTCCAAGTAATAAAATATATATAACTTTTTTTGTTTTTTCTTTTTTTCGATTGAGGTCTATTTCAATTCCTGATCAAATAAATAAATTTCATCTCTCTTTTTTAAATAACCCAACCCATAAAGCCATTTTTTCTATCATCTTTCTATCCATCCTTTGTTCAAATTTTCACAATACTCTTTGCCGATTTAAGGGTAAAAATACATTTAACTCTCGCAAAGAATCGTTTAAATATAAAGAGTGGAGTTTAAAATTTGAAAGAAGGAAAAAAGTCAGTAATATAGAATTATAAAATTCATGCACAAAGGCTTCAAGAAGCGAACTACGGATAAAATAAAAAGGGATGACTAGAAATGCTCAATCGAGACTAATAAGGCCGATTACCATCATTTCATGATCAAATTAAGGTTACTTACTCATTTAGCCTCAAGACAAGTGAATGTGGATTCTAGGACAGAAATTCTATTGAATTATAAGGCCAATAACACGAGATTCAACTCCACAATCATCACAACAAAGCAAAGGAGAATATGCTTAAAAGACATATTCCTTGCAAGCAAAGAATAAAGGGGTGGTTACTTAATGCAAAGTTTAAGGTACTACCTATGATTTTTACTTTCCAGGAAAAGATCAAGCATACAAGTCTTGAAATATCTTGAAGATTCCAAAAAAATAAGAACAAGAAAATTCATCAAAAAGTTCTGAATATAAACTATACTATTAAAGCTAAATAACTCCCCCATGCTTAAGACAACATTGTCCCCAATATTGGGAGAAAGATACACAAAAACTACATAAACGAAATCTAATCAACTAAATTCAACAAAATGAAAACTTAATAAAAAAATAATTGCAAGCAACAAAAACAACACAAAAAATCAATAAAAAACAACCAAATGCAAAAAAGGTTAAAGTATGGTTGTTTCATACGTAAAGTCTGAGCGAACCCATATAAGCAGCAAGTTGCACCTTCTATACACTACAGAACAAAAAGAAATGAAAGAAAGCTGGAAACAATGACATAATTAAAACTCAAAGCTAAAAAATATAGTAATAAAATAAATAAAAGGACAAAAAAGTGGAAAAGAGAAAGCTCCTTTTTTCATAGCGCTCAAGTACTGTCCCGTTTCACCAAAACATAAATACCACAAAAGCATCATACAACAAGCATCAAACATAAGAACAAAGTAACCACACAAAATAGAAATAAAAACAAAACAAAAATATGTACAAAGGAGAGACATTGTTTCAGGAAGAGTACTCATTCACTAGTTTAGGAGAACACAGACACGATCATCCTAACTTCTTTCTCACTGCAACATGATGAAGTGTAAGTCTATGTTTGCTTACCATTAAGGTTCCTTTTTTCTGGATGATAGATCTCCACTACTTCATATGGGAGTGCCTTACTTACCAAAAATGGGCCAGTCCACTTAGGCTTAAATTTACTTGTGAACAATCTCCATTGATAGTCATTCAATAGTACTTGCTTTCCTGGCTTGAAATCTCGATTTTGATCAATATTTTGGTCTTGCTTCATTTTCACCTTTGATGAAGAATCTCTTGTAGAATAGTTTTCTTCATTTCTATTAGAGACTTTCACATCAGCCACAATCTCCTCTACTAATTTATTCTTCTTCTTTTTTGCATCATCGCTTTCGATTAAAGATAGATTCAAAGAGTCTTTCAACAAGGTCTCCTGTAAGGAATTAGAAACATAAGCATCTACATCATCTACATCATCAATCTTACCATGGGAATGATTAGAATCTAAAGAATATTTCAAATGTTTCGAAGCTTTAAATAGAACCTCCTTTTCGTCTACCCTAAGGATCAGCTTTCCTCACTCACATTTATACTGGCCTTAATATTAGCTAGAAAAGGTCTTCCTAAAATCAAAGGAACCTCAATATTCTCATCCATGTCAAGTATCTCAAAGTCAACAGGAAATATGGATTTATCAACTTTGATAAGCACGTCTTCAACAATACCCCTAGGATGTCTTACTGAAGCATCTGCAAATTGAATACCCATCCTAGTAGGTTTTGGTTCACCTAGGCGTAATCATTTGAAAACATCAAATGGCAACAAATTAATGCTAGCACCTAGGACAGCCAATGATTTATCAAAAGAAAGACTACCAATAGTGTAAGGAACAATGAAACTTCCTGGATTTTTTAGCTTTTGAGATAGCTTTTCGTTGTTTTAACGAATGGCAGAGCACTCCTCATTCAATGTTGCCGTTGAAAGCTCTCGAAGCTTCTTCTTTTTTGAAAGGAAATTTTTTAAGGAACTTAGCATATCTAGGTATTTGTGAAAGAATTTTAACAAAGGGTAAGTTAATGTGCAATTGTTTGAATAGTTTAAGAAATTTATCCAGTTGCTCATTCTTTCTATCCCATAGAAGTGCAGCTATGGTATTCTGGACTTGTGTTCTGGAACTATCTTCTTTTTATGCTCTTCCTTCTTCTGAAGAACCGTTTCTTCAACTTGATTTTTGCTTTGCACTTCATCTTGCACTCCGAAACATTTAATTTATTTTCACTTACCAAAGTCACCATATTCACATGCTCTCTCGAATTGGGCACTGTATTACTAGGTAAACTTCTCATTTGTCTTTCGGAGATGAGTTTTGCCAATTGGCCTACTTGGGTTTCCAAATTATGAATGGATGCCTCTTGGTTTCTTAAGGGTGCTTCTTGAGCTTAGAGCTGGGTTTCGGTAGCCACAATGAACTTTGTCATTAAATCTTCAAGGCTAGATTTCACAAGTTGTTGCCTTTTATTGCTCCATGAGAAGTTTGGATGATTCCGCCACCCTAGATTTTAAGTATTGCAATAAGGGTTGTTGGGTTGCCTTCATCTTCCTAGATAATCCATATGCTCCGATGACGTTGTATTGGAAGTTTCCATGATTTGGCATTCATGATTTGGATGACCTCATCCGCAAAAGTCACAAGCGAACATCACTTGGGAGGTTGGAGTTAATAGACTCAAGCTCTCAATCTTCTTGTTTAGTGCATCAAACTTAGCCTCCAAAGCCATTAGCATGTCTACACTATGTACTCCACTAGCCTTGGCTTTTGCTCTAGGATTTCGTCATTGGTAGTTGTTCATGGCAATGTTTTCAATAAGGTCTTCTAACTCTTCCGGTGTCTTCAAATTTGTAATTCCTCCCTAAGAAGCATCAATGAGTTACTTGGAAAGGAATTTTAATCCACTGTAGAATGTTTGCATTTGAAGTCCTAAATCTAGACCATGATTTGGATATTTTCTCAATAGCTCCTTCCATCTCTCTCAAGAATCATATAAGCTCTCAATTTCTATTTGTTAAAATGAAAAGATGTCATTCCTTAACTTGGTCGTCCTAGCCAAAGGGAAATATTTTGCTAGGAACTTTTTAGCAAGATCATTCCATCTAGTAATGGAGTCCGATGGAAGTGATTTCAACCAAGACTTGGCTCGATCCCTTAATGAAAATAGAAATAGCCGAAGGCAAATGGCATCTTCCGAAGCTCTGTTGATCTTGAAAGTATCCACATATCTCCAAGAAATTGACAATATGAGCATTTGGGTCTTCGTACGGTAAACTATCGAATTGTACCAATTGTTGAACCATTTGGATAATATTTGGCTTGATCTCAAAATTGCTGGCTTCAACTCTTGGCTGGGCAATGTTGACTCCACTCCTGACAAAGAAGGTCGTGCATAGTCTCATATTGTCCTTTGCCTTACATTTTCGTTATGAGCCATATTTTTCACTTGTTGAAGATTTTCACCTTCAATTTCAACTCTTTGAAGTATTACTTCAAGATTTATACCCCTTAGATCCTAATGGAAAATCTGCTTAGCTTCAGAATCAAGTTGAGCCAATTCCTCTAAGTTACTCGAGGTCAAAACCCAAAAAGTTCACACCTTAACCACAAATACAAAGAAAAACTCAACCCAAGGAATTCTCACTAAAACAGAACAAATACACAAAAAACAAAAGCTAAACACTTCAAGTCACCAATAACTAATAAAATTACAAACTAGAAAATAAACGCTAACACTAATAACAAGTAATTCCCCGACAACGGCTCCAAAAACTTGTGTGCTTTCCGTACCCTTACACTCAATTCTATCTCAATCTCTAAAAATTTGTACATAAACACAGGATAAGTGTACCTATCATTATAATTATTATAATAGTAAGTATTTCAAATTTCATATCCTCATGGATGGTCAAGTACCATTACTCACTCTTTACTCTATTGTTTAGTCTACCAATTCAATTATGAAAACAATTGAAATAAACTCCTAGGAATTTAAAAAAATTAAAAATTAAAAAAACATTCCCGCAAAAAGACAAATGGGTTCCGTCGAACTTGCTTCAACAAACTAGCATTTTCTCAGTTTTCAAGCTATCCTTCTCTGTTCCCCTTCCAAAACATGAATGGACAAAAAGTTCGTGAAAATTGTAGCACGTACATGTAGTGTGACTTTCCTTGTTATATTTCACCATCATATTTAGAATTTAACAAATAGTTACTCAAAAAATTTTAGTAGATCAAAAGATAAAATAAAAAGTTCTGGTTAAAAAGAGAAAAAATAACCTAATTTGTTATAATAGATGAGAAATTGAGGGTGAATTCAAGATGAAAAATAATTTTATGACCAATTTTACCAATCAAATTGAGGCCTTTTCTCTCTTGCTCATTAGTGATTACAATTTTTTTTTTTGGGCGGGGTTGGGGATGATGCCGGATGTGTATTGATCACCAACAAGAACAAAAGATACCCTGCTATTAGTAGTGTCAATATAGGCTCTAGCCCTCGGGCTAACCTGTATAGGCAGGCTTGGGCATAGGTAGCTCGAGCCCGTTTTAATGCGGGCCTTTTTAGCCAGCTTCGTTTAGCCTACGAGTTGGAGTGGGCCGGACGCGGGCCAGTTCTTATTTTTTATAATATTTATAATTTTTTTTTTCAAAACGACGTCGTTTTGCTGCATTTTTTAAATATTTAAAAAATATTTTTTGAAAACTACGTTGTTTTATATATTTAAAATAAAAAATCATAAGTCCAAGGGCTGGCCCGTTTGGTCCACAGGCTGGCTATCGCGGGTCGTGGACTGGGGGTTTTCCAACCCGCGAGAAAACGAACTAGCCCACTCCGCTTCATTTCAAGAGCAGCCGGTAACGGGCCGGTCCAAAGCGGGTCGGCTCGTTTGACACTACTGCGTGCTATGGTTTTAGTGATGGAGACGAAAGAAGTATTCTGTTTTCTCTTTTTCAGAGCTTTTCACAGTTAAATAAATTTCATTATTTTCTGAAAGTGGCAAGACTTACACTTCTGCAAACAATTCTTGTTAGTCATAATGAGAACGCCATCATGTGTTCACATTTAGGGTATTCTCGAAAGCACAACTTATTACTCCTTTTGTCTGGCACATACTATTTTGGAAGTATAGCTCTAATTGTTTGTTTACCAAAGAACCATTTTGTCTGGCATATACTACCCTTTCTTTTAAAGAAACTTTAGAACCAACAAATCATATCATTTGTTCATGTAATCATGCAAATAACTTATAGTTAGAAATAAGTAAATCCAGTGATCCAGCAATGTCTAGAGTTCTATTCTCTACGAAACACTGCAAGTGGCATAAAGAAAACTATAAAGCAACCGAAGTTATTCTTCTAAACATCCCTGTTAGCTTCTTATAAGATAGATCCAAAACTTCCAAGCATAGTGCTTTATCCAATGAATCGGGAAGTGAGTCTTCCAGCTTATTATGAGCCAACTAGAGCTCAATTAAGTTATGCAGACCTACCACTAAACCAAGAATATTTCCAGAGAATCTATTCCAGGGTAAATCAATAAGTGTTACAGCTTCAAGGTTTCCTATCTCTGGTTACCGAGTATCACGAGCAAATTAGAGGCCGCGTTGAACCTACGACAATTCTTAAAATTCACAAACTTAATGTTAAAACAGAGCTCAAATTGTTCAAACCTAGAGCAAGATCTCTCAAGGATGTGAGGTTTCCTATGCTAGTAGGGTCCAGAAGTTTGGTTCCCTCTCAGACATATTGCACCAAGATTTTGCAGGTTGTAGAGAATGCCGTGGAAAGCTCCTATTATCCTGCTGCCATTTAAAATAAAATTGTTCAAGCCTTTTAAACCTCCGAAAGATAGTGGAACTGATCCAGTTAGATCATTTTCAGATAGAATTAACTGAGAAAGTTTGCTCAGATTACCAATTTCTTTTGGGATGTTGTATGCAATTAAACGGTCATAAACATAAAAAATGTTGAGAGACATTGACAAATTACCAACCAAAGACTGCAGTGTAGTAATGTGAAATTTGCAAGTACGCAAACGTCAAACAAGTAAAAAAGTAGTGAATACAAGTCGTCTCAACGAGGATTGCTATCTAATTGTAAAATTCTTTTACTTATAAACCAACTTAAACCATAATAAATATAATTTTATTTAAAAATTAATTACTAATAAAATCATAATAAAAATAAAAATTAATAATTATATTAATTAAAAATCAATGGCAATGAATAGACTAAGATACTCCAAATTCAACTTACTCCTCTTATAAAAAATAATTAATTTCTTAGTTAATGGTAAAATGTCTAATTATAAGTTAGATCCAATCTCTTCGTAAAAAGTTCATAACTTTAATTAATAAATCAATTGTATCTCTACCTGATTTTAATTATCAAAACCGCAAATACCTCTATGGAATTTCCTAACTTATGTTTCCTACTTGCTAGAAACCATACAAAGAAACCAAATCTATCTCTAGTCAGTTTTACGATGTGCTGTTATTACCATGATCCAATTTAATCCAATACTTTTGGACCCCAGTTCCATTAAATTGTGACATGTATTCTGTCATACTCCTGATATTATAAGTATTTAATTGAGATCAAATTTTTTCTTCTATTTTTAATGTTACTAATATTTAATTGTATTCTAGTTCATTTTATCAATTACATAAATTTACGTTATTAACTTTCTAAAGTTACGTATATTTAACAGTAAAAAGGAAAAATTACTTCAAAAGTAAATTTTGAACACAAGAGTACGAAAGCATAAAAAGTACTTTAAAATTACTTCATAGTAATTTCTCATATATCCATGTGTTTTCGGAGGAGGATGAAGAACCCTACTTTTAAAAATTAGTAAATAAAATTTTAAAGCAATGAAGGAAGTAGTGTCTTATATGAATTTAACTTTGAAGAGAATGTGTTATCTGAATTTTACTTTTTCTTTTTTTGTGTCATTTTGCTCCTTAATTTTGTTTACTACCTTTCTCTTTATGATTCAATGAAGTTCTTAAACTTGGAAAAGCAAAACCATTATTTATGTTGGGATGCAAACAAAATCTCACACGGAAAAATTGATAGATGAGTTGTCTAAATATAAGATTCAAGATAACTTCATTAGTATGAGGCCTTTTGGGAGATACCCAAAAACAAATCCGTGAGGGCTTTGCCCAAAGCGGACCATATCATACTAATGTGGAGTTTGGAAGACATCAGACAACTCTAACAAGTAGTATCAGAACCGATAGTTCGTTTGGGTGACGTGGCACTGTGTGGGAAGCCCCTCGTTAGAGATCTGCGGTTGATGCCTTGTGTCGAAAGTCTTCCTGATAATGTGATGGTCAAGCGTCGTGTCTCGCTGGTTGGTAGCGGCGGTGCAAGATAGTTGGCAGATCAAATAAATTACCTCTAAATGAGAGGTCATGACCTGTGTGGTCTTTAGTTTGAGGGGGGATTGTTGGGATGTAAACAAAATATCACTTAGAAATATTGATGGAAGAATTGTCTAAATATAAGATTCAAAATAACTTCATTAGTATGAGGCCTTTTGGGAGATACTCAAAAATAAATTCGTGAGGATTTTACCCAAAGCGAATAATATCATACTAATGTGGAGTTTGAAAGACATTAGATAACTCTAACGATTTACACGTGGGCAGTTTTAGGGGAATCAAAGTGGATTTACATTTAAATATCTCAATAATTAAAAAAGTAAAAAGCAGTATTTTGTCGATTACTCGTTTTCCTTCACTGATTCCTCACGTTTCAATATATCCCATGTTTGGTTGGTGGATAAGGAATCTCCAACCAATGTATGTTATTTCTTTCACTATTTATTTGAATATTACGGCATACGAAGTTTGCAAAAGAAAGATTTTATTATTGACTTTTTATAAAAGAAATTATTTAGCAAAATATGTAAATTTTGATATGGTAAAGGAAGTCTAAATGTTTAAGAGTAATATTAATTATTAATTAGTTTTAAAATAATTATTCTGTTTATTAGTATATCACGCACAAATAGGCAAACATCCCACGGGTCTTACCACTAGTATGACTAAGTGAAGGACGATTGATGCTATTTAAAAACTGAAAAGGTAGTTATATTGGAAAGCATTGGGCTATTGAAGCAGTCAAATAAAGGCTACTTAGGTTATACTCACTCCATCAAAAATTAAATATTCATATCTTTTTTTTAATTTTAAGAATAAAATGTCTATTTTTTAAAATAATAATATTTCAAGAATAAAATGTCTATTTTTTAAAAAATAATAATATCTTTTATATAAATTTCTACTAATAATTTTTTTAATTTAAAAAATAAGCTCCACTTGTACAATAATTTAACTATTAACTTCTTTAATATTTTATTTTAAAAAACTAAGAGAGTAGATTTGGGGTTGACTTCACTAATATGCCTCTTTTCTTAAAAGAAAACACTAAAACAAATACACTTCATTAATAGGAAATATCTGCAGTAACGGCCACATTACGGCACCTCTTATGTCCGGAAACGACGACCGAGTGTCATACCGCCAATCCCACTAACAGGGTCGCCTTCGCATCCGTCGTTTCCGATTTTGATATCTGATTTATTATCTCCACAAAGAATTCCTTCATTGTTGCTAACTTGGCAATTTGTCGAGATATTTTGATATTTCTTCTTGATGCCGTACCGTAGGAGACACTTCTAGCCTTTGATGTTACTTCAAAGCTAAATTCATATAAGACACTGCTCTAAAACAGTTTTAAAAAAAAAAAGTACTGTTGTCCATCAAGACATAGATGCATGAGAAATTACTATAAAGTAATTTTGAAGTTTTTTTTATGCTTTCTGGAGTTCAAAATTACTTTTGAAGTAATTTTTTTATTATTAAATATATGTAACTTTAAAAAATTAATGCCGTAAATTTATTTTGACTACTAGAAACTCATTTTTTTTTATATCATACATTTATCAGCTACTGAATATTAAATTATTTTTATATTATTTGATTTTTTTACTTCTGTTGTTTACATTTCTTCTTTATTTGGTAATTTAGGTTGTATTTCCTTCCTGTGAAATTGAATGTCCATATTTCTTTCTTAAGATGTCAAGAATTGAATATTTGTTTTATTAAAATAATTATATATTTTACTCAAACTTTTATAATACGTTCTTTAATTTAATTTTGGGAGAAATAAACTTTACTTACATAATAGTTCCACTATTAATTTTTTGGATTCTTTTTATTAAAATATTTAAAATTCATTAATATATGAGTCCTACTACTAATTAATCTATCTAATTAATAAAAATATTACATTAATTTTTTTTACTATCAAATTATTCTCTTTAATTTAAGGTATAATCGAAATGAGAAATTCAATTCTATGAGAGGGAGAACGTGCTTAGAAGTTCTTTTACAAAGTTACCATTTAGTCCGAAAAATCAATCACCCGCGCACTAATTGTATAGCCATCCTCTTAGACTAAAAATAACACTTCTCAAATTATCCTTGTCACTTCTACAGTTCTACCCGAAGGGAAGGCAATCACATGATAGCCAGGTCCTTATTTATTTCTTTTTTCCTTGTTTGAAAGAAACACACTAGGTCAATTAAGTTGGCTTTGTTTTGGTCTATACATTGGATCTGGCCTGCAACAGCACATTATGTGTTCAATACGTTTGTGTGCTACATACATATTAATATACGAAGAACATTGTCTAGTATATCTCCTACGCTATAGGACATACCGATCGATATCAAATAACCCTAACTAAAGATATAATTACAGTATATTTATCTATTAATTTACATGTAATACTGAATTTTATTTTATAAGCAGATAATAATATATTTGTTATGTTTTGAGAAATAAAATTTTTTGCATGGCTATCAAAAAATCATTTGTTTATTATGTTCTCCATGCTATTTGATTTGAACATTGTCAAAATATTTTAATGACTATTTGATTATTACTGAAATTTTAGCTCAATATTTTTAATTTTAGGAAGTGAGTTTGGAACAAAAAATAACATGACCTTCTCCACCAAAAAAAAAAAAGAGAAAGAAACAACATGGCATAAATAAAATATAAAAATGAAAATTCTGTTCCATCATATTTTCTTAAGAATTTTTCCCTTACCGCACGTTTACTACATTGTAATGGAATAAATGATATTTTTAATTTTTTTTTGATTTCAGTGTTTGGTTTTTGAAACCAAAGTAGAAAAGGCTTTTCACAATATTTAAAAGAAACGGTTTGATGGCTTTTAATTTTAGTATGAAAGTTTTTCAAGTGAAAGTTTGTAGATGACAAAATTAATTTAGTTATTTTATTATTGTTACATTTAAGTTATATTATAATAACTTTCATTTTAAATTGATATTAAATAAGAATTTTATTAAACATATTTTTAAAAATTTTCATTTTTTTCTGATATTTCTTTTCAGATAATGAAATAAAAAGAAGATTTTAATTTTATTTTCGATAGAAATGAATTTTGAGTAGAAAGAGATTCAATTTCGTCCGATTCACATATAGCAAACGTAACGATAGGGTCTAGACTTGACTAGCATTTCTTGTTCCTGATTTTGATATCTGCTTTGTTATTTCCACAACAGCTAAGCGCTTGGTGGAGATCTTTTGTTATCTTCTCTGCCAGTTCTCCATCTGATACTGCCGTCAACGAAGACTTGCCAAAATGCAGCGTTGACACAGATTCCTCGTGGAAATTGAGAACTTTAAATTTCATAATTCCTCATGGAACCCTGTTTGCAAAAGTGAAAGCTTAAGTTCAAATGAATCCAGTTATTTCTATTATATTCGTATTACATTTCTTACATAAACTACTTGTTTGATAGTACTAAGAAATTAAATTGAGTAATTAGTAAAATTAGCCGTAAAATTATTCATTTTATCTTCACTTCATTCATAATTTTTCTCAAATTCTTTAAATTTTGATTTTCTGTTTTGAAATTAATAATCCTACTCACAACTGTCATGGCAAAATGAGGCGTATCTGTCACATGCATCTTCTTCCATCATTTACCACTATTTTCCACCACTATAATACTTCTCTCATAATACCATCACCACAGCCGGCCACCTTCTTTTTCCACTTTTAACAACAATTACCCCTCCGTTTACGCCTCATGTGGCTAATGTTAATTTCCCGCTAATAATGCAAGGGGATCATTCAGATGGCTTTAAATCCCTAGTCCTTTCTAAACACGACAGTTGTTTTTTCTCGTATAAAGGGCAACTTTTTAAAATACTTTTCAAATTGACTTATTCCATTTAATTAGGAATATGCAAAAATTGAAACGAATCAAATTGAAATTTTTATTTCTGTTAAATTTTTTATTTCTATTTTTTCTAGTTTTAGAAATATAGATCTTGTTCTCTCATCCTATTCTTTCTTAACTCTCTTATTCAAAACAATAAATCTTGAGTCTTTAGTTGAATTATTTTTAAAATCTTCATCCAACTATAATTTTATATTACACTTATAAATGCAATTAGATGTAAAATACCTACATTTTTAATTCAAATAATGAAATTTATAAATAAAAAAATACAATTAAAAGTAGATGAGCTTTGTTAGATTTTGGTGGTCAATTATTTTAGAGTAGGGGTGGGAAGCATTCCTAGTTTGAAAGTACCAAGAAATCGAATTTTAGGCCCTTATTTTTGTGGGGCAGAAGTCAGAATGCAATTGCGATTGGATTCAAGATGGTGAATATGTGTTCATGCAGTAAATATATGAACGTCAGGCGTATTTAATAGAAGCAACTTATTCAGTAGAATTCTAACATCTATAAATAGAAGAATGAAACTAACAGAGATTGCGGCATATTCCTAGGAACATTGTCTCCATGGGTACAAATAGAATTTGCAGTTTATTTTGTGTCTCATTCTTCTTCCTCCAGTGGGTTATAACTGGTGGTTTAGCCAGCCTTAGAACCGACCAATCTGCCCTTCTTGCATTCAAATCTCATTTTTCTTTCGGTCCTAACAAAGTCCTGGAAAAGAACTGGTCTGCAGATTCCTCTGTTTGCAGCTGGATTGGTGTTAAATGCGGTCGGCGCCATCGCAGAGTGACTGCCTTGAATATTTCGGGCATGAGCCTCTCCGGGAGGATTCCTCCGCATTTGGGAAATCTCTCTTTTCTCCATTCCCTCGATATCCATAACAACTTCTTTGATGGAAATCTGCCTGAAGAGCTTGCCAAGTTGCATCGGTTAGAATTACTCGATTTATCTAGCAATAATTTCAGTGGTGCACTTCCGACATTTTTCAGTTCTTTAACAAATCTTCGGTTCTTGTACCTCTCGGAAAACGAATTCTCAGGCAGCATACCGTCTTCGATATCCAACATTTCAAAACTCCAGGAATTAACTTTACGCAGGAATTTCCTTGAAGGAAGCATTCCTGAGAGAATTGGTGATCTTCAATACTTAATAGACCTACACTTGGGACATAATCAGCTTACGGGTACAATACCATCAAGTCTCTTCAATATCTCATCTTTGGAAGTCATTGCCTTAAACAGCAATAGTTTGTCGGGTGAGCTTCCAGGAGACATTTTCCATAATCTTCCAAAGCTTGAACGCCTTTATCTATCTCATAACAACCTAGATGGTACAATCCCTCCAAATTTATCTATTATTTTTGTTATTATTATTACTCTTGGTGGTTTGGTGAATAATTGTCATAATAAGCACTTGGAAAATATTATTTGTCCTATCAATTTGATATTGATATCTTTTTTCCAATATCGATAACATTATAAAAAATTTTAAAAATCTGGTCCAAGATTCAAGTATCATTTTTATTCATTTTGACTATTTTTAGGTTCAATACCAATATGGAGATGGGTAATATTTCAACGCTACAAGACTTTTCCGCATTCAAGAATAGACTCTCAGGTAATTTATGCAAACTGTGCCAAATCTTGAAAAGTTTTAGGTAGTTTGGCTTACCCGTTCAGAATTGGCAGCTAAAAGTTCAAAACTCAAGGAATTAACTTTATGCGGGAATTTCCTTGAAGGTAGCATTCCTGAGGGAATTGGTGATCTTCATTCCTTGTACTTCCTAGAGTTGGAACATAATCAGCTTACGGGTACAATACCATCAAGTCTCTTCAATAGCTCATCCTTGAAAGTCATTGCCTTAAGCAACAATAGTTTATCGGGCGAACTTCCAGGAGACATTTTCTATAATCTTCCAAAGCTTGATGGTCTTTATCTATCTATTAATAATCTAGATGGCCCAATCCCTCCAAGTTTACAGGAATGTTCACAGCTTCAAATTCTTTCAATATCCAAGAACAAATTCAGGGGAAACATACCAAGAGAAATCGGGAACTTGACAATGCTGAAGGCCTTATATCTCGGAGATAACTACTTGGAAGGTACTTGCGAGTTCTACAAATATTCATGTTTAATTATTGTTAATTTACCTCTAACGTATAATGTGTAGTTAATTTCTCTACTTCTATTCCTCCCTCTTAAATACATTATTTGAATTTTTTTTCTAGTGTTGGGCCAATAAACCAACCCATTTGGTTGGAAAATAGAAAGAAGGTCCACAGGGTAATGAAAGCCCACAAAATCCATAATGCTTTCCAAGTCTTGAGATATACATGGCTCCCTTTTCTTCTACACATTGCAGAGAAAGATACGAAGAAAGTTCTGAGAGTGGAAAAAGCTTCTTTAGTTTTGAGTCCTTGGTGATTTGAAATCCGAGAGATGAAATTTGTACCTATTTAATACTCTGAACAAGCTCTACAGATTTATCGGTTTAGATATGGATTTAATTCTCTACTTAGTAATACTTTTCCAAACTTACTTTATGGCTAATTCTAGTTTGATAAGATGATATTGGTAATGTCGTTTATTTAGAGGGAATTTTGCAGTAACCATTAATGTTGATCATGGGTGGTATTCTATGTTATTTAGTTTATGCTTTTATTTATTATTGGTGCTATTGTTATTACTGTTTGTTAAGTATGTTATTAGACTCTTTCTATTGTTGTGCCAATAACAGCCCATTTGGTTGGAAAATAGAAAGGAGCTCCAAAAGGTTATTAAAGCCCACAAAATCCAAAATACTTCCCAAGTCTTTTGACTTGAGATATACGTGGCTCCCGTTTCTTCTACACATTAAGAGAGATAGAGACGAAGAAAACCAAAGGGACAGAGTTTGGAGAGACGAAAAAGCCTCTTTAGTTTTGAACCCTTGATCTAATGGTAATTTGTACCTATTTAATCCTCTCCGCGCATTCACAGGTTTAAATATTGATTTTGTTCTTTGCGTACTAATACCTTTTCAAACTTACTTTTTAGTTGATTGTGGTTTGAAAATGTTGCTAATATGCCTCTAATTATGGAGAGAGAGTTTTGAATTCGTCATTACTATTATTCATGGTGGAATTTTTACTCAATTTGGTGAAAATCTTGACATTCTGTATTATTTATCTATTATTGGTGTTAATATTATTACTCTTAGTGGTTTGATAAATACCTGTTTTAATAAGCACTTGAGAAATATTATTTGTCCTGTGAATTTGATATTGATATCCTTTTTTCCAACGTCGAGAATATTATAAAAAATTTTAAAAATCTCATCTAAGTTTCATCTATCCTCTTTATTCATTTCGACTATTTTTAGGTTCAATACCAATGGAGATTGGCAAACTTCGAAGACTAGAAATATTTGACGCTTCTAATGCTGGCTTAGGTGGATCTGTTCCGGCGACTATTTTCAACATTTCAACACTGCAAAACTTTTCCGCATCTGGGAATCGACTCTCAGGTTTTCTACCTCTCAATTTATAGCAAATGTTGCCAAGGACATTGTGGTGGTTCCACTCGGCACCGCCCAAATTTGGGTCAATCACTGAATGGTTGACACGTGGTGACTGGAAACATGAGACAAAAAGTTTCTAAGAGTGTACTTGGATTGGTTTTGCAAATGAAAAAATCTCACTCGTTTTTTTTTTCACTTTTTTTACTTTAGACTCGGATAATATTTAGAACAACATAATTAATGTGAAATGTTATCTTTGCTAAATTAACAAATGTATGGATAGAGTTGAAAAAAGTGTTGACAAATATTTTAGAACAAAAAATCTAATAGTTACTGCCAACTAATCTTTCCCAAATCTACAATAATTATAATTTTATAACTTAAGTCATTAAGTTTAATCTTGTTAAACATACTTTCCACTTTAATTTGGAAATATACTAAGTGAAAGATAATTGATACTTTAAAAAAAATAAAAAGGAAAAAGTCACTATACTAGCGAAAATACTCTTGCAATCCCATATTAATTAATTAATATAATATAAAAATTAATCTCTTATAAGGTCGAGCAGTTCTCTCCCTCTTGAAGTACCTTTTTAGGGTAGAATTATATCAAAATCTATTTTTTCAACAAGTGATGGGAAGAAAACTACAAGGTTACTTTATTTTGGTTTTGAAATGAAATCCAGTCTAAATGAAAAATAAAAATTTTAATTTTGAACAACAAAAATACCATTTTATGTATCATTGTTTAAGATACATGACAAATTAAACATAAAACTAAAATTTCTCATCCTCCATGTCTTACTTTGTCTTGCTGAAAAAAATAGTAAAAGCATATTAGATTCTGTTTACTTGGTCAATTACATAATATTGACTCGATTTACACTTTTTTCTCAAATTAATTAAGGATTTGCTAAAGTATTTACAATTCAAAACTACTTTTTTAAAAAAAAAAAAAACTCATATTTCTTTTTTTATCCATATAACACACCAAAGACATCATTTTAGAAATTGGAATAGTAGTAGTTACAATTAAGCACAAATAGATCAAATATTATGAGATAAATGAAAAATATAACTGTCTTTCTTCTTTGGTTTCTTCTCTTCTGGAACTGTCTTTCTTTGTGCTTTTTCAATGATCACTACAATCTTCATGGTTTATGCTTTTATTCTGTTAGGCTAATTTCATATTTTACTATAATTACATTTTGAAGACTAGCGGTTACTAGAAACTCATTTTTTTTTAATATCATACATTTATCAGCAGACTTGTTGTTAAATTATTTTTATATTATATTGTTTCTTTTACATTTCCTCTCTACTTGGTAATTTTGGTTGTACTTCCTCCGCATGAAATTTGATTTCCACATTTCTTTATTAAAATGTTAAGAATTAAATATCTACTTTTAAAATTTTTTTATATATTTTATGTAAATTTTTATTAATAAACTCCTTAATTTAATCTACTTCTAAATTTTTTTTCCATTGATTTAAGATATTTAAGATATACTAACATGTGAGTTCTACTATTAAATAATCTATTTAATTAATAAAGATATGATAACATTTTTTCTTTATTTAAATTACGCTCTTTAATTTCGTGTCTAATTAAAATAGAATATTTAATTCTCGACAGAGGAAGAATATGCTTAGAAGTTATTGTTGCTAAGTTGGAAATTTGTGGAGATATTTTGATATTTCTTCTACGGCATGTCGTAGGAGACACTTCTAGCCTTTGATGTTACAGTCAACTAAGACTTGACAAAATATGCCATTTACATAAATTCTTCATAATAAGAGTTCTAGAATTCAGGATTACGAATTTTATAGGATTGAATTTTTCTTATTCAAAAAATTATTACCCTAGTATTAGTACAACAAACCAAACCAATAGTATTCATGACCTGTTGCCTCCATGCCAGGTGCTGGCGGCAAGTATACACAACAATATTAATGAAGATCAACTAAAAAAATTCAGTAAAAGTAAAATAAAAAAAATTGAGATAAAAGATAATAAAGTATAAACATAAGAATTTAGGATGTTCAGCATTAAATATAAATACAAAGATTTACGTGATTCAACAGTAAACCTACGTCACACAAAGAGAAAAAGGAACTTTACTAGATGGAAGAAGATTACAAGATGAGCTAAGCACTCACAATCCTACAGACCAAATTACACCTAATAGCACTCTCAAACATCCTTCACTCATACCTCTCCTAAATCTACTATACATGGCTCTTTATAGACAATCAATGTAGCAATATGGTCAAGAACTACGGCCACCGTGATGAGGACCGGGAGTTAAGGACAAACGGTAAATATAGAAGTAGTGTTGTTGAAACAAAAGGCCTAAATTTATGCCTTAACGAATATCATGACCAATCCAATATCATGGTGGCCAATCTTCATGTGACCACTAACATAGTCATGGCTACAATTGCTAATCGGACCAAGCAAACCCGAGTCCAACCTGATTTAAAATTTTATAAAAAATTTATTTATAAAAATATAATTTAAAATAAACAATTTATATTGAATTCTTGTTATCTAAATAAAACTTATGTAATTTCACGCTTAAAAAAAAAATAATACCACTCTAAAGTATCTTTGTCACTTCTACTGTAACGAAGGGAATCACGCGTCTTTATTTATTTCTTTTTTTTCTTTTTTAAAAGAAACACACAAAGTCAATTAGTTGGCTTAGTCCCAGACTATACGTTGGATCTGGGCCTACAACATCCTGCTGTAGCCTATTGGTACATGCTACAATATTCGAAGGACATCATATAATGTATCCAATACAGTTTGGTTACTGGACATGTATGACTGGATCTCCACCATTTAATCTGATTTAATGATTACAAAAATTTATAAATTTTTAAAAATATATATAATGATTAAAAAATATGATATGTTGGATCAGAGGACTATATTTGGTCCTAACGGGAACCAAATTGGTATCCAATGTGTGCCACTTATAATATTAGTGTACTTTGTACATTGTATAATATATATCCTATGCTATAAGGTATACTTTAGGTCCCAAACAATGTTCAAGAGAATAATGAATTGGACTTTGAAAGAAAAATTGACCTATTTAAAGCAAAAATAAATTCTCAAAAGATTTCTATGGCTAGTCTTTAGAAAATATGTTATTAGATAGCTAGTTGAATGAAAATTGTAGTCCATACAAGGTACCAAGTTATTTTTTCTCAACAACCTCACTAATTATTGCTGGTTTAATTAACTTTAAAAACTATGGCCAAAAGTTATCAAGTTAGATTTTTCCTAACAGACAGTCTAAATGACAGTTTTATGGTATAATATAAATCACTGTTTTAGCAGCATCTCTTTTCATTATACGAAGAGTATATTTTAAGCTATATCATTTTTGCACAAAATATGTTTTGCTACGAGAGAAATGAATAGAAAATAAAGCAAGAAGATACCCCAAGCAAAATAAAGCAAGAAATAAAATGACATTAAGGACTTTTATAGCAGTTCAGCAATATACTTATATCTACTTCTTTGAAAATTTTATGCCAAATATTTCACTAAACACAACCTCTTTAATGGTAGAGATCAAACCACACACCCTTAAGTAACCTTCTTCCAAGAAAATATCAAGTTATACATACTAATTTTACAAATAGATCCAACAACTATATTATCACTAGTTTTCAATGGATCTATCAACTATTTCTATCTAAGAATCTGCTTGGCTTGATGGCACAAGTTTAAACCAATACTTGTGAACCTTGAAGATGAAAGGATCGCAACTTTTGCTTGCCTCCAATTTCTGTTCACACTTTGTGCATTTGTTCCTTCCAGCTTCTTATGTGTTTCTCTTTTTATTTCAGTCTTGTACTTCATGTCTTGAGAAACTTTAGTGCAAAGAATTACGTGTACAAAGGATATGCAAAGTCTATGAAATTGTAAGAGATAGTACAATCATATGGTGCCTCGACCGAGTCTTTTTTAAAGGATCAAAATATTTTTTTAGAAAATCAACTTTTGGGTAAAGTACATGTGAACATATGATTTTGTAGTCATCTTAACTTAATATATTCTTTCATAAAAAGTCATATTATTCCTCTTCTCTCAAAAACTAGTTCAAGATATTTTTTTACTAATTCTATGCAAGTTTAGAAAAGGTGAGACTAATAGCTTTAAAATAGTTAATCTTACAGACTGAAAAGTCGTATTGGTACTATATTAGTCAAACAGTCATTAGTCACTATTAACCTAACTTGTTTCAAAATTCTAGAGTTCAGTAAAATTAACTTGATAAAAATGATTCTAACTTGATAGTTCAAAAACTAGTCTAATATAAAGCTCAAGATAGAAATATTTTGTCTTTTTTCTTGAAAATTTCTAGATGCAATTTTAAATAAAACTTTTGAGGCATATATTGAAAGACAAAACTTTAGAATTGCCTAAAGCAGATGTAGAAATCTATTATCTCGTATGGCACAAACAAAATACAAGATTGAAAATTCTGTTCCATGATATTTTCTTAGCAAGAACATTTCCCTCATGGTCTTGACTTGACTAGTATTTGTTGTTCCTGATTTTGATATCTGCTTTATTATTTCCACAAAAGCTGGCGTTTAGCGGAGATATCTTGTTATCTTCTTTGCCAGTTCACCGTCTGATGTTGCGGTCAACTAAGACTTGCCGAAATGTAGCGTTGACATAGATTTCGCGTGATAAGAACGTATTAGCAGAAAAGGTGTACTTCTAATTAATGAGTTATTTTCTTCCCATAAGAAATTAAAGATTTTGAATTTCATAATCAATAAAAAAAAGTACAAGCTTCAAAAGAGTGGGGAAGAGAATGTGTCACTCCAACATCTTTCATATAATTTCGTCTTATATTTATTATATCATTACTCTTTTCTTCTTTGAAACAAAAACTTGTGCTTCATCTTTGTCTTGCGAGAATTCTTTTTCCCAGGGGCACCAATTTTAGTAATTCACTTTAGCTGAATTAGGTGCTTAAATTTGCGGAGATATCTTCATGTGTGGTTTCTGATTTTGATATCTGCTTTATTACTTCCACAAATTCCACCGTCATCGTTGCTAAGTTGGCAATTTGTGGAGATATTTTGATGTCTCTTCTTGACGCGTTCACGATAATGCCGTGGGAGACATTTCTAGCCTTTAATGTTGCAGTCAACTAAAACTTGACAAAGTATGCTATTTACACAAATTCTTCATAATGAGAGTGGTATTATATACAGTTTTTTAAAATTATATATAATCAAAAAATTATTATTTATTATTAAATTTTAAAATTTTTAAAGTTTCTATCAAGCTTTTTAAGTATTAAAATTTAGATATATTAAAAACTATTCCAAATTTGCTCGAAAAAATATCAAATTATATTTAATTTTATATATTTTTATATATAAATATCTTTAAAATCTACCTTAAAATAATTAAATTAAAAAAAAAACTATCAGCGTACCACTTGCTTGGAACAAGTGGTCAAGATCCAGCGCAAGTGAGCATGCTCTTGCACCAAGGGCTGGGGCAAGTGGTGCGCAATTTCTTTTTTTTAATATCATATTTAATTTATGTGTTTAATTTAATTTTATAAATAAATACAATAATTTGTAATAATTAATTAAACATTAGTACTTTACTATAATTATTATAATTATAATTTCGATCAATATAATTATGTCAAATATTGTTTATAATAGTAAATAAATATCTCATAGAATATTTATTAATTAGATATATTATAAATAGATATGTTATGAGATTTTTTGTATTTAAAAAATTATATGTCGAGTTTTAGTTTAGTTTTGGAATGCAAATTTGGAACAAATTTGCAATGGATTTGGAAGGCTAGTAATTAAGTTTTATTTTAATATATTTTGTAAGAAAATATATAAGCTGTTGCAAATCCATCCCAATGTTGCAAGGATTTGGGATGAATTCGCATTATTTTGTCTTTTAAGCATAGAAACGTATCGATATATCATAAAAGCGTGGCTATATTTTGCCGAATATTTTTCTGCGCAAACTCTTCCTCTTATCACTATTTTCCACCACCATACCCTTCTCTCATATTACCATCACCACAGCCGGTCACCTTGATTGACAGGTCGTAAAATGACAATATTCAAAGAGTGTTCGGGAGACGTTTTTCCTTAAGCTAAAAGCAAGTTTTCTTCTTCTCAATGACCATCTCAGTCAAGTAATGCTCCAAATACCGGAGCTTCGTAACATGTTGACGATGACCTCCAAACTGAGGGTGGAACTTCCGACTGATTCTGCCACAGCAATGACAAATGGCTCAATAGACTCTCTCTTCTGCGAAACCACCTTCTCTTTACCCCTCCCTTTACGCCTCATACGGCTAATATTAATTTCCCACTAATAATACTGGGGGAACATTCACATGCTTTAAATTCCTAGTCCTTTCTCAACTCTACAGTGGTTTTTTTTGCTTTAGGAGTCTTGACCTGGCAAATACTACTCGTTTCAAAATATAATTTTTTTATTTTTTATAAATATTAAAGATGAAAAAAATAAAAATATTTTTAATATATTATTAATTTATTTTATTAATAAAATATTAAATGATAGAATTATATTTATAATGCTAAAAATATTTTTTATAATTTATAAAAATTTAAATATTTTAAAAATAAAAAAATTTAAAAAATTTTATATTTTGAAACAACAAAGTATATGGGAGCAAAGATGATTTGAGTTGAAGAAAAGTTTCTAGAAATTAAATCGCAAGCGACAAGGAGATGGATGATTAAAGCAATACGGAGTCTTAGTTGGTGTTTGCAATCATAAATTTATTGATCGTCGTACAGTAATATTTCATGTTAGTACTTTTTATTTCTAAAAAATATAGAATTCTTTTTATTATGTCTCTAAAGTTTAAACAAATTTCTAATGATTTGAAGTTTTTTAAAATAAGTTGAAGTAATGTGTGATGAAATGTCATCAAATACAGTAAATTTAAAAGTAAAATTATATTTTTTTTATTTAAAAAAGAATTAATTACTCCCTAATATATTCTTCGAGAGTCACCAGAAAAGTAAAAAATTCTTTTTTCGCTGTGTATGACTCCAAGAGGATATCTTGGGATTACAGGAAGCAACCCCCGTGCTGAGGGGCTGGTTCATATGGCCTTCGCTATTGTTGGGTTACAAATCAAGTCCCACATAAAAAATTAAAAGAAGAATTATCTAAAATATAAGATTCAATATAACTCCATTATTATAAGACCTTTTAGAAGATACCTAAAAATAAATCTGTGAGAACTTAGCCCAAAACGGACAATATCATACTAATGTGAATTTAAGGTAACAATAAGGAACTCCTAACAAGTGATATCAGAACCGATGATTCGGCTGCAAAATTGTTGGCAAATCAAATATATTATCAGTGAATGGAGTATGCTATTTACACAAATTCTTCATAATGAGAGTTATGATGGGGTATTATATATAGTTTTTTAAAAGTATATACAATCAAAAAATTATTATTTATTATTAAAATTTTAGATTTCTAAAATTTCTATCGATCTTTCCAAGTATTAAAATTTAGATATATTGAAAAATATTCTAAATTTGCTCAAAAGAATATCAAATTATATCTAATTTTATATCTTTTTACATATAAATATCTTTAAAATCAATCTTAAAATAATAAACTTAAAAATGATAGACTTTAAAGAAAAAAAAACCTATCAGCGCACCAATTGCACTAGAAATTGGAACAATTGGTCAGGATCCAGCGCATGTGGGCATGCTCTTGCACCAAGAGCTGGGCCAAATGGTGCGCAATTTCCTTTCTTTTTAATATCATATTTAATTTATATGTTTAATTTAATTTCATAAATAAATACTATAATTTACAATAATTAGTTAAACATTAGTACTTTACTATAATTATTGTAATTATAATTTCGATCAATATAATTATGTCAAATATTGTTTATAATAGTAAATAAATATCTTATAGAATGTTTATTAATTAGATATATTGTAAATGGATATGTTATGAGATTTTTTTTAATTTTAAAAAACTAAATGTCGAGTTTTCGTTTAGTTTTAATTGCAAATTGAATGCAAATTTGGAACAAATTTGCAATGGACTTGAAAGGCTAGTAATTAAATTTTATTTTAATATATTTGTGAGAAAATATATAAACTGTTGCAAATCCATCCCAATGTTGCAAGGATTTGCGATGAATTCGCATTATTTTGTCTTTTAAGCATGGCAACGTATCGATATATCATAAAAGCGTGGCTATATTTTGCCGAATATTTTTCTGTGCAAACTCTGTAACGCGTATTCCAACAATTTTGTTATCTATAGCCAATCTATGGTAAATATGGATGTTCATTCGATTTTTTGGTTCGATTTCGGTGGCATAATTCAATTTTCGGTTCGATTTTTTTAAAATTTTACAAAATCGAACTGAATTGAATTTTTCAAAAAATCGAACCGAAATAATTTGGTTTGATTTGGTTCGGTTCGGTTAAAAACTGAAATTAAAAAAAGAATAGAACGCATTTCGATAATGCGTTTTTGAGGTAATTTTATTTTTAAAAATTAATTTTTATTAAAAAATACATTACCAAAATACGTTATATATAATTTTTTTAAAATTTTGATTTTTTAGTTCAGTTTTCAGTTTAAGAATAAAAACTAAAAACCAAATCTAATTTCATTATAATCCAAAAGATCGAACCGAAGTTCGATTTGGTTTGATTTTTTAAATTGCGCCAAATAATGAATACCCCTAGTGGTAAATGTGTCGCGAATTTGCTACTATGCGACTCCCTTTTCTTCCACTGCAATTCTCTACCCCATTTTGTATTCCATCGCGAAGCGGTTGCTTAGCAATGGGCCAATGTCTTCCTTGTCAGTCACAAATCCATAACTGTTTTGTGATACATTCTTAGCACTTGCAAATTTATGTCGCAATTCAAACTTTCTTTTTTTTTTTTTTTTGGTAGTGGACGAGAGCAAAGATGATTCGGGTTGAAGAAAAGTCTTTAGAAATTGAATAACTGATTTGTCATTTGTCCCCCCTTCTTGTTGCCAACTGATTTGCTCTGTCAAGTTCACAGCAACATGGAGTCCTCAAGCTTCATAAAATCACAATGTGAGAACCAGAAACAGAACCGCATTGGAACTGGAACTGCAAAATTGATGCTTTTTAAAAAGGAAATAGTAGTCATGGAAAGCCTTGGGCTCAACTAAAGGCACCAAACTACCAAACAATAATGATAAAACACCAGTTGCTCAAAATAAATAACATAGGACTCCAAGATCTTTAACTTCAAAATTTTAACATGGGAAAGACCATATAATCTAGTCCAATAAATATACTATCATCAATAATAATGGGTAATATAAAGTTATCTCTAGATAATCTATAGGCTTATATTAACAATATCATCTCCCAAATTACTATCCACTAAGAAGTGGGTTTGGATCGATATTACTAAGTCGAGAATGGAATCAAATATGAAGCTGTAGATGTGTAGAGTTTGTTGAAAAGATCAGATAGCTACAAATTTTATCGCAACCGGACTATTTAAATCATAACTAGATCAAGGTTTCAAAGCAGAAGAAGCTTTCTTCCTTCTCAAAGCGCATTCTCTCTGTTTTTCTCTCATTTCTTTCTCTAATACACGAGAAGGGACTGCAGTCACCACCTTAAGTCATATAGCTTGGAAGAAACATTCAGGATTTTGTGGGTGTTAACAACTTCAGGGCTTTGTTTTATTTACCAACCAAACGCGCTGATCAACTGGCCCAACAAAATTTATGTCTTTCCGGGGTTATTAGGGATTATTCTACTACTCTATTATCCTTGTATCACCATATTCAAAATCAAGAAGGCTTTAAGGAGTAGTTTTGAAGCATCAAGGATTCAAGTTCTCATGTTTCTTCTCTTTCTAGAACTGTCTTTCTTTGTGTTTTATCACTGATCCCTACAATCGTCATGGTTTATTCTTTTGTTCTTTTAGGCTAACTTCGTATTTTAGTATGATTACATTTTGAAGACTAGTGTTTTGATAGATTGTACATCTTTTTGTCATTACTTCTTATTCTTTGTTCAAAATGCTTCGAAGAGCTTAACCATCATTTTTTATGAGTAAATATTCGTTTAATTTTAAGGAAAATTAGCTTCACTTATGCAATTGTTTCAATAATATTTTTTTTATTTTCTTGATTTAAAAGATTTAAAATCTATTAACATACAAGTTCAACTACTAATTAACATACTTAATTAACAAGAATATCTTTAATAATTTTTTAATGATCAAATTAATTTTTTTATTTTATGTATAATCAAAATAAGATATTTAATTTCACATAAAAAATAAATACTTAAAAGCTCTTTTACAAAGATATTATTTAGTGCAAAATATGAAGCACCCATGCACTAATGTAAAGCCATTCCCTTAGACTAAAAATAACAGTTCTCGAAATATCCTGTCGCTTCTGCCCGAAGGAAAGGGTGTCACGTGATAGCCAGATCCTTATTTTTTATCCTTTTGTGAAAGAAGCACATACACCTGGTCAATGAGTTGGCTTTGTCCTAGTCTACACGTTCTCAAAATATCCTTGCCACTTCTACCGTAGGGAAGAGAATCACGTGATAGCCAGATCCTTATTTTTTGTCCTTTTGAAAGAAGCCTATGCACCAGGTCAATGAGTTGGCTTTGTACTAGTCTACACGTTGGATCTGAGGCTACAGTATCCTATTGTTGCTATTATTTAATGTATTTAGTACCCGTATGCTATTAGAAAATTATATACCTTATATAGTGTATTTCCAACGCTATAAAATATACCGAGCTATATTTAGAAGAATTTAATTTTAAAATTAAATTTAAAATTTTAAATATAAAATTCATATTTTTTTTATAAATAATTTAATTTTTATAAAACTAAAAGCAAAAATTTCAAAATCAAATTTCGAATAACCTGAAATCTCTATACGGTAGCGGCTTTTGGTTGCCGATTAAATTCAAAACTTTCATCTCTATTTTGGATGCAACAAAAATAAAATTATGAGACCCATGTAATTAGTGCTTATTCTTATTAAAATTTCATCTCTATTTATCATGTTGACAAATTTACTAAAATTTTCTAAACTACTTTTACTAAAATTCTATCTTTTTCTACACAGAATAGCTTAAATTTTTTATTTTTTTGAAAAACTTTTTTTCTCTATTTTTTACCAAGCGACTCAATTCTGCCTTTCGTTTCTGATAAGTTATTTTCTAAAAATGCATGCATATAATTAGTTACAGAAGTTGTTTATATTAATATTAAATGCAACCAACCAGGTGTCTCAAAATTAAGTTTTACAAAAATAGCATGACCTTCTCCAAGAAAAAAAACAAAAAAAGAAACAACATGGCACAAATAAAATACGAATTGGAAATTTTTTGAGAACTTTTCTCTTACGGCACATTTACTACATTAAAATAGATAGAATAACATTTCTAAAGTCTTTTTCTATTTCATTACGGCACATTTGTCTACACTAGAGTAGAATGAAATGACATTTCTAAATTCTTTTTCCATTTCATTATTTAGTTTTTGAAAATAAAGTAGAAAATTTCTATAGGAAAACTAATTCCAAAATGAAGTGAGAAAAGCTTTTCTATACTAAAAGTTATGGAATGGTCTTTTCTGGAGAACCTAGAAACAAAAGCAAAAGCTTAATGACTGTTATTTTATTCTCTCTTTTCATAATATTCAATGAATATAAATGTCTAGCCATCTCTAGAAAAGTTCAGTAATGCAAGAAAGATTTCCATAGCAAGTATATTCTGTTAGAATTATTGATGATATAGCATTAGATGACAAGGAAACTTTGAAATAATAGTAGTGTCTATTTTGTACTTTATAGTCTTTTTGTATTTTTTATTAAAACTCTAGTTAGTCTAAGCTATAACTCATGTATAAATACACATGATATGTACAGCTTTTTTGATTGAACAAAATTATTAGAAACATAAGTTTTTTTTTTCTTCCGGTCCCATCTTATATTTTTCCTAGTATCAGAGCATTTTCTCTAGAATTTATTGTTTCTAGGGTTTATAACCTCTGTTACTATTTTTTTGTCTTGCAATGGCTAAGGAGGAAATCACATCACATCCTCAAGCCCCTATTTTTTGCATGCGGGAGAGAATCCTAGAGAGTCTCTCGTACGTATCATGTGTATTTATACATGAGATATAGCTAGACTAACTAGGGTTTCAATACAAAATACAAAAAGACTATAAAATATAAAGTAGACACTACTAGTATTTCAGAGTTTCCTTATCATCTAAGGCTATATCATCAATAATTCTAACATGTTCTTTAATTTTGATACAATGAGATTAGTTCAACTGTATATATAAATTATGCTTCAATATTAAAAAAAATGTTTGATGGTTTTTAAATTTTAGTATGAAAGTTATTCTAGTGACTATTTGTAGATGACACATTTAATTTAGCCATTTTATTATTAAACATTAATAAGGCATTTAAGTTATATTACATAAAATTTCATTTTATACTGATATTAGATAATAATTTTACCAAACATATATAAAAGAATCCTCATTTTGTCTTGATATTCTTTCCAGAAAATGAAATAGAAAAAATATTTTAATTCTATTCTAGGTAAAAATGAATTCTAAGTGAAAAGAGATTCATTCCATTCCGTTGGATTCTAATATAGCAAGTGTAACGTTATGGTATATACTTGACCAGTATTTCTTGCTCCTGATTTTGGTATCTGCTTTTTATTTCCACCTAGCGGAGATCGTTTATTGTCTTCTTTGCTAGTTCACCATCTGATGTTGCAGTCAATGATGACTTGACAAAATACAGCATTGACACAGATTCCATGAAATTAGAACATGTTCCCGGGTAAGCCGTCACTACAAGAAATTCTATTTTTTGCGACGGACTATTTCGTCGCAAATCAATAAAAAATCATAAATTGCGACAGATTTGCGACGAAATAGTTTATCGCAAAAATAATTCGCAAATTTGCGATGGAAACAATATCCGTCGCTGATTGCAACGGCTTAACATCCGTCGCAGATTTGCAATGGAATGTATGCGTCGCAAATTTGCGACGGAATATATCCGTCGTAGATTTGCGACGGACTCTATGCGTCGCAGATTGCAACAAAATATGTCCGTTACAGATTTGTGACGAATTTGTGATGGATGATAATCCATCGTAAATCAATTTTGATTATTAATTTACAAATAAAATTTAATCTTAAATTTTAATTTTTAATTAAATATTTTAAAATTTTTAAATAATAATTTTTAATATTTTAAATAGTTTAAAAATAAGCATAATTAATAGAATAATTAAAATTAAAATATTATATTAAAATAAATATAATTAATCCGTTAAATGTCAATATTTTATATGTACAACATTGAAAAAAATAAAACAAAATCTATATAACTATAGAAGGTGGCGCTGCAGACGGTGAAGGAGGCGGAGGTGTATTTGGAGGGCTAGTCGTTGGAAGATAGTCGTCAGGCGGATCGTTCGTGTAATCCTCACCAGTCCCCTCTATCTGCTCTTCAGAATCTGGTATCGAAAAAGGAGGTGGGGGTGGAGAAGGCGGCGGAGGCAGATGTAGTGCCTCGGAAATAACTAGCAAATACTGGTCCAAACTAGCAAAGCGTCGCTGGAAATAACCACGCATCGACCTCTCTCTCTACAACTGACTGTGAAGAGATGCGTACTCTGGATGCGATATAATCGAGCAAGCTATTGGAACAGAGGTTGACGTGGACTGACATAACCTCCATCGCATGTGAATTGCCTCGGAACCTAACTAAAAAATCTGATTCTTCGAAGCACTGCCAGCAACCTCCTGAAATAGGGACTTCTCATCCGGTGGATGCTGAGAAGTCACCGAATCCTGAGACTCCACCTGCGAATAGCGCTCCTTCAAAGCGTTGACGCTATCCTACAAATTGTATACATCATAAATTTATAACGGTGTCTAACAATAAAAAAATTAATATAAAATACAGAGTAATATAATCTATAAACTTACCAACGTATGTTGTGATTTCTCACTGACAAATGTTCCCTTTTTTGGGCTTTTCTTATATGTGTGCATCGCCTCGTACATATCGGTGAAGTGGAAGTCATCTCCGCACTCCTTACGCTACAAATATATTAATATAAATATTCAGTAATTATATTAGAATTAAATAACAAGAAAAAATAATCATTACTATCCGAGGCTCGTGCTCGCAGAAGGAAATACATCCTCCCGTGTGAGTCGGTCTAGGAGCAACTGCTCTATTCCGCTTAGCAGCGACTGAAACACGCTTGAATTGTTACGTACTCCAATGATCCAAATTTCAGGAGATATCCATAGTGGACATTTCCCCTTACACCGAGCCTTTGATAGCTGATCAGATAGACGACAAGTGCATTTGTCGTCCCAAATATGTCGTATCTGATCAACATGCTCTGGAAGCCATCGATAACGTCTCTGTAAAGTCATTTCAAAAAATTAAATATATAGAATATATATATATATATATATATATATATATATATATATATATATTATAATTTGTTACTTACACTCCACATTTAGAACCACATGTCCCGAAGCTCTAATGGGACTGCCTCAAAATTAGGATACGGTCCAGTGAAATGCCAGTGAAACGTATCCGATATCGAATGCACCGTCCCCTCTGCTAGGAAGAAACTGTTCCATTACACAAATGAATAGTTAGTTATTCAACAAAAAATTTGAATAAATTTTTGTAATAGTAAATAGAAACTTACTCATCGTCACTCGGGACTATCAGAATGCGGACTTCCTCTGTCTGAGTCCCACCTGTAGAAGCAGTCATAGAGGGTACCGCAGAAGCTGTGGTCAAAGGCGTATGCTCGGACTCCGCTGCACGTGTGTCATCCTCACTCGATAAAGACATCGGGCCGGGTAAAGACGGAGAAGGAATACGATCACCCATCCCAATCGAACGTAATCTACGTGGAGGCATCTGAAGAAGAATAAAATTTTCGTTAGCTATGTAATCATTAGTAATATGTAAAAAATAATATAAATTAAATTTAAAAAATAAATAAGTGGCATAGTATATGTAAGTAAATGCATACATATAATAAATTATTCACTGTTTTCGTCTTCACTTGAATCATCTTCTGATTCCCATTCACTTTCAACTTTAGTATCAGAATCAGTCACGTCATCATATTCCGTATTTCCTGGTTCATTATCATCTAAAATCTCCCCTTCACCTGTTTCATGCACAAGTTCGCCGATTATGTCATTTTCACTAAGTACACTAAATGTCATTGATTCATCTACATCTTCTTGGTATGGTCTCTCAACAACAGGTGTATTGATGACATGACGCGTCTTCGATTTGTATACTCCCATCCAATCAAACTTATTTCTTTTACTTCCAGGATAAGTGTCATAGTATACTTGCTGAGCTTGCACAGCTAATACAAATGGATCATATTTAGGGTACCTTTTTCTTCAATTAACATCTACAGTTTGGTAATGTAGATGAATCTTGACACCCATGTTAAGTACAGGATCATACTAGTGATACGTAAATAAAATAACATCCCTAGATAGAATTCTCGGACACTACACTTCAATGGTCTCCTTCAAAATTCCATAATAGTCTCTCATGTTGCCAATATCTTCGTCCTCGTCCTTAACCCAAACTCCACAATTAATAGTCTTCTTTCCGACTCCATGATCTTGTGTATGAAATCTGAAGCCATTTATTACATATCCCTTACAAGATTTCACCTGATTTGAAGGTCCCCACGACAAACTTTTAATATTTTCATCTGTTACGTTATTTTGATGATCATGCACCTGCAACATATAAACGGTGTTATTCACTATTTAGAATAATATTTCTTAACCATTGTTTTTTTATTACTCGACAAACAGAAACTTACATAAGCCCTGAACCATATGAGAAACTCGTCCTCAAATCTCCTATCAATTTCCTCCTTCATTGTACAGGGGTCGGCATACCGCAATTTGGCTCTAAATTTCCTGTTTCATAGGCGTTATATAAGCCGAGTGTTTACAACCAAGAAGAATTAGTAAACCAACGAAAATATGAAAAAAAGACGTACGTGACCAATGGTTGTATCTCTTCACAATTGAGATATATATAATTAATAGCTGCCTTAAATTCCTCAGGAGAAAGGTATCTGATAATTGTGTTCCCGATCACCTTTCTTGCTGCATTACATATGGACAAACCACATCTTTCTGAAACACCTTCGTCATTGCGAGCCAGGTTTGTATGTCTAGTCTGGACATGCAGCTCGAAGTAGTAAGAAAAAAACGTAGACGCCTCTTCAATCAAATATGCGTTGCAAATTGATCCCTCGACCCTTGCCTTATTTTTTACTTTCAACTTCAGGCAATATAAGAACCTGCACTTGGTCATTTTAATGGTGTTAGAAATTCTACATCGAGTAGCTAAAATAAATAGTTTAAATGCTCATGTCAAAAGGTTTAACCTCTCAAATGGGTACATCCATCTATATTGAACCGGACCAACAATCCTTGCTTCATAAGGCAAGTGAATTATTAAATGCTCCATCATATCAAAAAATAAAGGAGAAAATATCCTTTCCAACTTGCACAGTAGGATTACTATGTTCTTCTCCCACTCTCTCATACGAGATTTTGACAGTCTTGGAGCACATAAATCTCGATAGAAAAGATTTAATTCCTTTATCACATTCCAAATAGAGGCGGGGAGGAACTCTCTAAATGAAATAGGAAGCAATCTTTCCATAAATACATGACAGTCATGCATTTTCATGCCCGATATCTTCAACCCGTTCAAATCAACACATTGACCTAAGTTAGACGCATATCCATCGGGCAACCTCAAATCCCTAACCCATTCCAATACAACCCTTTTTTGTTGATTCGTTAGAGAGTACTTAACATTCGGCATAGAAACTTTACCATTTCTAATACAAGTAATATGTAACTCCGGCCTATTACAGTACACCTCCAAATCTCGCAGAGCCTTTATATTATCCTTTGATTTGCCCTTCACGTCCATTACAGTATTAAACACATTCTCGAACACATTCTTTTCATTGTGCATGACATCAACATTGTGGCAAATTAAATTTGATTTCCAATAAGGTAAGTCCCAGAAGATGCTACGCTTAGTCCAGTTGTGGTAAAACTTTTACCATCATCCTTGCCAACTTCCTCTGCAGTATCGGCAATTCTCGACAAACTGCTTACTCTATGCCACATCTCATCCCCGCACGATCGCTTAATAGGTTGAGATATCTCACGACCGCGATCCTTTCGAAATGATTTTCCGTCTCTTTTATATTGCTTTGAGCCATGTTGTAGATGAAATAACTTTGTTTGCTCCATACAGTAGGGACAAGCCAGTCTTCCGGCAGTGCTTCAACCTCTCAACATACCATAAGCTGGAAAATTATTAATGGTCCATAGGAGGGCAGCTCGCATTTGAAAATTCTATTTTTTGGAGACGTCATAAGTCGGCACTCCAACTCTCCACAAATGTTGTAATTCTTCCACCAGCGGCTGTATATAGACATTGATCTTATGCTTCGGGTTCCTCTGCCCTGGAATAATTACTGTAAAAAACATCACAACATCCTTCATACACATCCACGGTAATAAGTTGTACGGAGTAATGATGACAGGCCAACTAGAATATTGCTTTCCCGACATTCCAAATGGTGAGAGCTGATATTTTATATTTTTGCTTCATATAATTATCATTTTGAGCTTGATTTTATGTTAAATTTTGGTGTTTTAATCACCATTTATACTCCCTTTATCTCTTATTTTCTTTAGGTGATATTATTGAAGATTTGGAATTAAATGAAGCAAATAAGGGAAATTTACACAATGAAGAACAATAGAGAAATGCAGAAGAAAAATAGACTGGTAGATATATTTCAAGTCAGATTTTGACCTCTATGAAGATTTCAAATGCAAAAGTGGTACTCTATAAAATTATAGAGCACATTCTGAAGTTTTCAGAATGGTAAAATTTGTGTCAATCGGAGTTCATTTGCCTACCCTACTTATGCTGCAAAAGCACCTGTTTTGCATTGGGTTCCATTTTTGACACAGTTTGGTATAATGATAATATCTTGAATTCTAGATGCCCAATTAATGTGATTCAAATCTCTGTAGAAATATAGGATCCTGATATACAACTTTTATGAAGCCGTCAAGACCTATATCAGCCGATATGGTGGTCTGAATTCACCTAGAAGTCAAAACAGTGTCACAGTCGGGCAGCAGGAACTTGCACCAAAACTGGGGGCAAGCGGCGCCGTTTGGTGTGATATAAGAGGCACCGTTTGTGTCAATCTGGAGCTGATTTTGGGGCAGATTTTGATACCCCTTTAGGGAAAAAACGAGAGAGAGGGCTGGAGTGGACAGAAAACAGCAAAACACCAAGAAAACACACAAAATTCTTCTTCCAATCCATCAATCTTTCAAGAAAAATCAAGAGAGAAGATTGAATCCTTGAAGAAGGAGAACATCAACCTTGAAGATCCATGGAAAAAGCTGC
Source organism: Rauvolfia tetraphylla (assembly GCA_030512225.1). Classification (NCBI taxonomy): domain Eukaryota; kingdom Viridiplantae; phylum Streptophyta; class Magnoliopsida; order Gentianales; family Apocynaceae; genus Rauvolfia; species Rauvolfia tetraphylla. The sequence continues at coordinate 3,647,129 of JAJQKT010000055.1, read as the reverse complement.
AACTTTCTCAACAAAATCGTGAAGAACTTCAACCTTGAAGAAGAGAGGAGATTTCAACCATGAAAATGAGCAATTCTTCCTCCTTCTTTGTTGTTTTATGTTCTTTGATTTGTAATATGTTGATGAACTAAAATTTTGAATATTTGGATGGGTATGAACCCTAGATTTTGCCTATGTGAATGAATTGTTTCCTTGGTTGATTTAATTCGAATTTCTTGTGGATTGTTTGTGGGTTTGAATGGTTGAATTGATTGAATGGATTATTGATGCATAATCTGGAATTTTTGTTCACTTGGAATTGAGAAAGGAAGGGTGATATATAATTGATTCATAATCTGGAAATTTTCACTTAGAATTGAGAAAGGAAGGGTGAAATAGACCATACACAAACAATGGGGATGATTTAGGTGACTAGAGATAGAAACCTAAATATCTTCTTGATAATTAGAGAAATCTAATTGGAAATTCACAATTCTTAATGCATTCTTGGGTTGAATTGGTTAGAAAGAGATTTCAACTAATTAATCTAAGAGTAGAGAACTTTTATCTAGAGATAGAGTGAGTTCTATCATTGGAATTTCATCAAACATAAGAAGTGAAATTTATCAACCAAGGGACATTTCTATCACATAGGTAATTCTAGGGGGATTAACCATTCAAGTATTGTTTTCTCTATTGAATTCTCTCTTACAAGCAAGATTTAAGTTGGTTTAACTAGTTAAGTTAGATTCTTTTTCCTAATAGTTATTCAAAACATTTTCACAAACAAAATTTGTTAGGCTAAATAATATAGTATAAAGTGAGTAATGGTATTTAACCACCCCCGTGGATACGACATTTGAATTCACTTGCCATTGTACTACTCATAACGATAGGTGCACTTGCCTAGTGTTTGTGTGCAAATTGTTAGAGATTGTAATAAAATTGAGTATAAAGGCATAGAAATAAAACACAACAAGTTTTTGGCGCCGCTGCCGGGGAGTTTGGTTAATATTAGGAAAGCTTGAAATCTATTGATTTAGTCATTTTACTTATTTGTTGTTATAATACCTCTTTCTAGTGTTAGTATTTGTTATCTTGTTTGTAATTTTGTAAGTCATTAGTGAATTGGAGTTCTTAGCTTATGTTTCTCTGTTTTTGTTTTGTTTTAAGTAAGTATTCTTTGAGCTAAACTTTTACTTTATTTGTTGTGAAGGTGTGAATTCTCTTGGTTTATGACCTCAAGTAATTCGGGAGAATTGAATCAACTTAATTCCGAAGTTGAGTAGATTTTTTATTGGGATCCAAGGGGTATAAACCTAGAGGTGATACTTGAAGGAATTGAAGTTGAAGGTGAGAATCCTCAAATTGAGAACAATATGGCACATGACGGAAATGCAAGGCCGAGGACAATGGGAGACTATGCGCGACCTTCGTTGTTAGGAGCGGAGTCAAGCATTGCCCGACCAAGAGTTGAAGCCAACAATTTTGAAATCAAACCGAATATCATCCAAATGGTTCAACAATTGGTGCAATTTGATGGTTTACCGGACGAAGACCCGAATGCTCATATTGCCAACTTTTTGGAGATATGTGATACTTTCAAGATTAATGGGGCTTCCGAAGATGCCATCCGCCTTCGATTATTTCCATTTTCATTGAGAGACCGAGCCAAGTCATGGTTAAAATCACTTCCACCGGGTTCCATCACTACATGGAACAATCTTGCCGAGAAGTTCCTTGCTAGATATTTCCCTCCGGCAAGGACTGCAAAGCTAAGAAATGATATCTTCTCTTTCCAACAAATGGAGAGTGAGAGCTTATACGATTCTTGGGAGAGATGGAAGGAGCTATTGAGGAAATGTCCACATCATGGTCTAGATTTGGGGCTTCAAATGCAAACATTCCATAGTGGATTAAATTTCCCTTCCAAGCAACTCATTGATGCTTCTTCGGGAGGTACCACTAGTTTGAAGACACCGGAAGAGTTACAAGACCTCATTGAAAACATTGCCATGAACAACTACCAATGGGGGAATCCTAGACCGAAAGCCAAGCCTAGTGAAATACACAATGTAGACATGATGACGGCTTTGGAGGCAAAATTTGATGCCTTAAATAAGAAGATTGAGAGCTTGAGTTTGTCAGCTCAAACCTCCCAAGTGATGATGGCTTGTGATTTTTGTGGAGGTGGTCATCCAAACCATGAGTGCCAAACCATGGGAACTTCTAATGCATCATCAACGGAGCATGTGGATTTTCTTGGAGGAGGAAGGCAACCCAACAATCCTTATAGTAATACCTATAATCCGGGGTGGCGGAATCATCCAAACTTCTCATGGAGCAACCAAGGGCAACAAAAACCGTTTCAACCTCCCGGCTTCCAAATTTCATCAAATTCTCAACCCCAAACATCTCTTCCTTATCAACATCAACCTCCTCCACCTCTTCAACAACCGGTGAAGCCTAGCCTTGAAGAATTAATGACAAAGTTCACTGAGACTACCGAAACCCGGTTCCAAAATCAAGAAGCATCCCTAAGGAACCAACAAGCTTCCATTCAAAATTTGGAAAATCAAATAAGTCAATTGGCAAAGCTTGTTTCGGAAAGACAAATGGGCAGTTTACCTAGCAACACAGTTACCAATCCGCGAGAACATGTGAATATGGTGATTTTGGGAAGTGAAAATAAATCAAATGCTTGTGAATGTAAGGTGAAATCCCAAGGCATGGGGGAAAATGAAAATCAAGTTAAAGAAACAGTTCTTGAGAAAAAGGAAGAGCATTTGAAGAAGATGGTTCCGGAGTACAAGCCTAGAATTCCATATCCCGCCGCACTTCTAAGAAATAGAAAGGATGAGCAACTTGGTAAATTTCTTGAACTATTCAAACAATTGCACATTAACTTACCATTTGTTGAAATTCTTTAAGAGATACCAAGATATACTAAGTTCCTCAAGGATGCCGAGTCCAGAAACCATCTTCTTGGTATGGGACAAGTCCTCCGGAAGCAGATTATCCTTTGGTAGAACCTTTTTAATCAGCTGCATTACCTGATTAAATCATCTTTCTGAAATATTATTCTCATATTTAATATTCAGCATGCGAGCAACAAATGGTAACTGTGAGTGGTTCGTGCATCCATCCCATAAAGGACTATCGGTAGTTTTAACATATCATATAATTTCTTGACTTTCGCATTAAGAGGTTTTTCATCGTCGACACCCGCCGGCGGGTCTAATGGATGGTCCAAACCAACGCCCTCCATTACCATCTGTTGAAATGGATTAATAGGGATAGACTGGGATTGAGAGTTGGTTGGAATCATCCTTGGATGCAACGAAGTAAGACTCTCACCGTGAATGGTCCAACGGTGATAATCGTCGACAAATCTAAATCTATACAAGTGCACTTGCACTTTATCTAGAGAAATGTGCACCTTATTCTTACACTTCGTACAAGGACATCTCAACCACGAAGTGTGCCCGTTCGACGAACAGTATGCTATAAAACCCTTAACCCCATCTTTATATTCATTTGTGATTCCCTTAATCACTTGCGTATGTGTTAAAAATTTTTTCCTATTAAATTTTACCAAATTCCAAGAAAATATTTAGGAGTTTGGCATGTCTTGTTAAAATAGAGTCGAAAACTTAGACAAGTGTTAAGCAAGCATAAAAAAATTTCGGTAGTATCTCCACTGTAAAATGAATGTTTTCCAGGCACAAGGCAACCACAATCAATCCCCACATCCAAATTTAATTCCATCCCACAAAGGAAAAAAACAATAAAACAGAAAAAACTTTCACAACAATTAAAATAGAAAATAAAAAATAAAAAAACAGAAAAACTCTAAAAATTAGGAAAAAACTCATCTTCAGAATTCAATAAATATCACAAAAACAATTTCTCACTTGTAATCTGAAAATTAAACAAAAACAGTACCCTAAAATAAACAAAAAAATTAAAACTGAAAAACTAAATAAAATAGTAACAAAATAGATAAACGAAATTTAGCCAAAAAGAAAAAGAAAATCCGGCTTACCACGATTCGGCAAGGCGGGCGGGCGGCAAGCAGGCCGGGCAGAGGCTGGCCTGCAATTCTGCAGGCGGGCGGCAGGGCAGAGCGCAAGCCGGCTGGCTGGGCGGGCGGCAGGCGGTGGGTGGGCGGCAGGCGGTGGGTGGGCGCGTCGCTGGCTAGGATGAGGCGCTGTTGTGGCACGGACTGGGCAGAGGCGCGCATTGGCTGGGCGGGCAGGCGGGCAGTGGCACGGCTAGCGGGCAGTGGCAGGGAGACCGAGAAGGGGAGGACTGGCCAGGCTGAATTAGAGACATAGTGAGAAATTAAGATAAGTGTCCTGGGAATAAGAATAAAACATTTGCGACGGATTTTTGTCGCAAATCTGTCACAATTTTGCGACGGATTTGCAACGAAAATTTTTATAATTTTATTTATTAGCTGTAAAAATTTTGTCGTAGAATGGCGACGATTTTGTAACAAAATTAATTTCAATTTGGGGTTCTTTGTGGGGGTGAAAATTTCAAATTTTGTCGTCAATCCTTTGCAATTTTTTGACGGATTTGCTACGGAGTTTATTTTTTATTTTATTTGTTAACGGTAAAAATTCCGTCGTAAATCCATTTCCAAATTGCCACACATTTGCGACGGATTTGCGAACAAATGTAATTTCTAATGTGTTTCTTAAGTTCTTTTCTTTCTCTTCCACTCCTCCAATAAGTTTATGGTTATGATTTCTTAATAATCAATATTTATGACATATATTCATTTTAATTATCATTTATGTTGTACTAATATATGTATTAATCTCACCAACACTATATGTTGTAGAAGGTATATTACATATTATAAATTAGTCATATTTAAAACTTTAACTATTAGAGTTATACATATATGTAATACAACTTTATATGTTTTTGTATTATTTGTCATTATAGTCAATAGATATGTTATATCAAAATAAATTATAAGAACAAATATTCGTCTCTGTCTTTATATAAATTCTATTAAGTATAGAGTACCAATATTTTATAATACATATTACAAGCATACTACATTTATAAATATTTAATTCAAAAGTTCATTTATGAACACCGTGAGGTATGACTCACAAAAAATAAATATAGATGCTAGAGAAGGAAGGAAAAAATTTAATCCGTTGCAAATCTGTTACAAATCCGTCTCAAAAAATAATTTGTCGCAAATCCGTAGTCAATTTGCGACGGCTATTATTTTTTTTTAAAATTTTGTCGCAAATCCGTCACCGATCGGCAACGGATTTGCGACGATATTTATGTAAATATTTTTTTATTCCTGTTTTTTAAATTCCTTTTGCGATAGAATTTATATAAATATTTTTTTATTTCTATTTTTCAATTGCCTCGCAGATTTACGATGAATTTATATAAAATATTTTTTATTATTATTTTTAAATCTGTCGCAAAAGCCGTCGCAGATTCATCGCAATTTTAACCACTTATTTCGTTTGTACCAGTTCTGTTGTAAATCCGGCGCAGATCTGCGACGGTATATGCCGTTGCAAAATTTATTTTTCCTTATAGTGCGTGTTTTCTTCTTATAAGAAATTGAAAATTTTAAATTTCATAACTCATCCTCATGGGATCCCTTTTACAAAAGTTAAAGCTTAAGTTTGATATAACGAATTAATTCAGTTATTTCTATTATTTAATTAAAATGTCACTTACTTTAACTGTTCATATTACATTTCTTGTATAAATTTTTAATTTGATGGTGTTAAGAAATCGAATTGACTAATTAGCAAAATTAATCCTAAAATTATCCATTTTGCCTTAACTGCATCCATAATTTTCTTTTAATTTTATCCATACTTATTTTCTCAAATTCTTTAAGTTCTGAATCTTTTTTTTTTCTTCAAATTAATGATCCTAATGACAGCGATCATGACCAAATTAAGGGTATTGTCACATGCACCTCATATAGACAAGGACAAAATTGTCGATTTATTCCTCTATCTCTCCTCCTTCATCTTCTTCTTCCTCTTATCACTATTTTCCACCACCATACCCTTCTCTCATAATACCATCACCACAGCTGGTCATCTTGATTGACAGGTCGTAAAATGACAATATTCAAAGAGCGTTGGGGAGACGTTTTTCCTTAAGCTAAAAGCAAGTTTTCTTCTTCTCAATGACCATCTCAGTCAAGTAATGCTCCAAAGACCGGAGCTTCGTAACATGTTGACGATGACCTCCAAACTGAGGGTGGAACTTCGACTGATTCTGCCACAGCAATGACAAATGGCTCATAGACTCTCTCTTTACCTTTCCCATCTGACCCACTCCTCCTCTTTACCACTCCTTTTACGCCTCACATGGCTAATATTAATTTCCCACTAATAATACTGGGGGAACATTCACATGCTTTAAATCCCTAGTCCTTTCTCAACTCTACAGTGATTTTTCCGCTTTAGAAGTCTTGACCTGGCAAATGCTACTCGTTTCAAAATATAATTTTTTATAAATATTAAAGATAAAAAATAAAAATATTTTTAATATATTATTAATTTATTTTATTAATAAAATATTAAATAATAAAAATTATATTTATAATGATAAAAAATATTTTTTATAATTTATAAAAAATTAAATATTTTAAAAAATAAAAATTTAAAATATTTTATATTTTGAAACAACAAAGTATATGGGAGCAAAGATGATTTGAGTTGAAGAAAAGTTTTTAGAAATTCAATCGCAAGCGACAAGGAGATGGATGATGACAACGTCGGAGGAGATGGAAGTTTTTTGGTAGCCAACTCATTCGCTGTGTTACGTTAAAGCAATACGGAGTCTTAGTTGGTGTTTGCAATCATAAATTTATTGATCGTCGTACAGTAATATTTCATGTTAGTAATTTTTATTGCTCAAAAATATAGAATTCTTTTTATTGTCTCTAAAGTTTAAACAATTTTCTAATGATTTGAAGTTTTTTAAAATAAGTTGACGTAATGTGTGATGCCATCAAATACTGTAAATTTAAAAGTAAAATTATTTTTTTTATTATAAAATTAATTACTCCCTGATATATTCTTCAGGAGTCACCAGAAAAGTAAAAAATTCTTTTTTCGCTACGTATGACTGCAGGAGGATATCTTGGGGCTACAGGAAGCAACCCCCGAGTTGGGGGGCTGGTTCATACATCACTCGTAGCTGTTGGTTACAAATCAAGTCCCACATAGACAATTAAAGGAAGAATTGTCTAAAATATACGATTCAAGATAACTTCATTATTATAAAGCCTTTTAGGAGATGTCCAAAAATAAATTCGTGACGATTTAGCCTAAAACGGACAATATCATACTAATGTGGAGTTAGGGTGACAGTAGGCAACTCCTAACAAGTGGTATCAGAGCCGATGGTTCGGCTGTATAACGTAATGCTGTGTGGGAAACTCCTTTATAGTGAATGAAGATCTGTGGTTGATGCCTTGTGTGGAAAGTCTTCCTAATAATATGGTGGTCAGGCAGTGTGTCCCGCTGGTTGGTAGCGACGGTACAAAATGGTTGGCAGATCAAATATATTATCAGTGAATGGAGATCTGCGATTGATACATTGTGTCGAAATCTTCCTGATAATGTTGTGGTCAGGCGGCGTGTCCCACTAGTTGATTGCAGCCGTGCAAGATAGTTGGCAGATTAAATGAATTATTGTTGAAGGAGAGGACATGACTTGTGTGGCCCTTAGTTTGACAAGAGGATTTTTAGGTTACAAATCAAGTCCCACATGGAAAATTGAAGGAAGAGTTGTCTAAAATATAATATTCAAGATAACTCTATTAGTATGAGGCCTTTTGGGAGATGCCCAAAAATAAATCCGTGAAAGCTTAGTCCAAAGCGAACAATATCATACTAATATGTAGTTAGGGCAACAATAGGCAACTCCTAACAGCTACTGCCGTCGAGGGCTTATACTTGCAGCCCCCTATCGGAGACTCAGGGACCCAATTTTTTATAAAAAAAATTTGTCATTGTTCAACATTTTCTGACGAAATATGTTAGAATACATATTTAAAAATAAAATATTAACATTTGTTTGTTATAATTCAACATCAATTTGGGCAGATTTGAAGAAAAATTTCAGAAAGTTAGAGAGAGCTTTAGGAAGCGGAGGAAGGGGGTAAAGTTTTAAATGAAATATAATTGAGTTTCAACTAGCAATTTAGCGTGCTGCAATCAGAAGATATGTAATATCTTCTAAATGTGTAAATTTATCACATAATATTTTTTAAAAAAATTAAAAAATAATGTTGCATTCAGGAAATGCGTGAGGACTAATATCTGTTTTTCTTAATGAGGGTGGTGACACGGTCATCCTATCCTCGTAGATGATATATGAAATTTTGGTTTCTGCTTCATTGTTTTCTACACAAGTTCCAGAGTCAGTGTTCCTAAGTCAGCACTTTGTGGAGATAGTTTGTTATCTTCCCTGTGGTTTCACCATCTCATGTTAAGACTTGCCACTATTGATGTGTTGTGAACACAAACTCTGGTAAAAAGAAATCGAGGACTATTAATTTCATTATTCACCCTCTTAGAATCATTTACAAAAGCCAAACTTGATGTTTTTTTTTTAAATTTTTATAAGAATAATGAGTGTTTATAAAACACAGTGCCTACATTTCCATTTTATTCCCTTTTACAAATATAGCTCTTTTTCTCTCATCTTGTTCTCTCTCAACTCTCTTTTCAAAACAATAAAGCTTGAGTCTCTAGTTGAATTATTTTTAAACTACTCATTTTTATGATAATTTTATATTACATCTAGAAATACAATTAGATGTAAAACCCTTATATTTTTAATTCAAATAATGAAACTTATAAATAGAAAAAATACAATTAAAAAATAAAATTCATACAAAAAATAGATGAGACAAAGCTTTGTCAGATTTTGGTGGTCAATTATTTTAGGGTAGGTGCGGGAAGCATTCCTGGTTTGAAAGTACAAAGAAATCGAATTTTAGGCCTTTATTTTTTGGGGCATCAGAGTGCAATTACAATTGGATTCAAGATGGTGATATGTTTTCTCACCACTATAAGTTCTTCATGCAGTAAATACATATGCTAATATGCTAATATGAACAATATATAAGCTAATATGCTACTCCATTCGTCCAATTTTATTTGATCTTCTTACCATATGACGTCCCAAAAATAATTGATATTTTTCATAAAAAAACTTTTAAATATTTTTTTATACTATCAATCAACCATTAACCCTATTATATAGTACTTTATATATTTAGATTTGATATAAAGTATTTGCTGGCCCACATTTTTTTTATTTTTTATCATACTATATGACTTTTAAAATACAATTCAAATTTTTGTATAAAACTTTGTGCCCGGTTAAATACTGTCAATTAGAATGGGACAGATGGAGTAATATACAAGCTAATACATCAGGTCTATTTAATTTTTTTTCACAGCTAGTAAATATGTTCAGAGAAGCAAATTATTCAGTAGATTTCTCATATCTACAAATACACGAATGAAACTAACCGAGACTGCAACAAATTCCTAGTAACATTGTCACCATGGGTACAAGTAGAATTTGCAGTTTATTTTCAGTCTCATTCCTCTTCTTCCACTGTGTTATAGCTGGTGGTTTAGCCGGCCTTAGAACCTATCAATTAGCTTTTCTTGCATTCAAATCTCATATTACTTCAAGTCCTAACAATGCGTTGGAAAAGAATTGGTTTGTCGATTCTTGTGTCTGTAGTTGGACCGATGTCGATCATTTGCGGTCGTTGCCATCCTAGGGTGACTTCCTTGAATATTTCTGGCAAGAGTCTCTCCAGGAGGATGCCTCCGATTTGGGAAATTTCTCTTTCCTTTGTTATCTTGATATAGTTGAGAAGAGTTTCTGTGAAAATTTGCCTGAAGAGCTCACCAAGCTGCACAGGTTGAAATTTCTCCGTTTAACTCGCAACAATTTTAGCGGCACAAGTGTTTTGATCAGTCACAACACCCTTCTACTCCATAAAGTGGTTTGAACAGAATCTTGTTTAGTGCACTCCAGCGTCTGTTGAACTTCAATGTCTAGCAATTGAACAAAAACAACACTTTAATGAATGAGCAGCATAATAAGAAGATGAAGTGTGCTGCTGAACTCTCTCAAAATATAGTTTCTATAACATGAGTTCAAAGAACAACTCTCTCTAGATAAAGCTTGAGAGTTGAGAGGATAATGCAAGAAATCCTTGTGAGTGTATGAGTTGTTCCGCAAGAGTTGATTTGCTTTGCCTTGAAGCTCATACATATAATATGCTAAAGAGTCTTGAGCTTCCTTCTTCTTCAAAATTGATATCTGTTGTATTTTGTTTCTATGCCTTTATACTCAATTTTATTACAATTTCTAACAATTTGCAAACAAACACTAGGCAAGTGCACCTATCGTTATGAGTAGTACAATGGCAAGTAAATTCAAATGTCGTATCCACGGGGGTGGTTAAATATCATTACTCACTTTCTACTCTATTATTTAGCCTAACAAATTTTGTTTGTGAAATTGTTTTGAATAACTACTAGAAAAATGAATCTAACTTAACTAGTTAAACCAACTTAAATCTTGCTTGCAAGAGAGAATTCAATAGAGAAAATAATACTTGGATGGTTAATCCCCCTAGAATTACCTATGTGATAGAAATGTCCATTAGTTGATAAATTTCACTTCTTATGTTTGATGAAATTCTAATGATAGAACCCACTCTATCTCTGGATGAAAGTTCTCTACTCTTAGATTAATTAGTTGAAATATCTTTCTAACCAATTCAACCCAAGAATGCATTAAGAATTATGAATTTCCAATTAGATTTCTCTAACCATCAAGAAGATGTTTAGGTTTCTATCTCTAGTCACCTAAATCATCCTCATTGTTTGTGTATCTATTTCACCTTTCCTTTCTCAATTCCAAGTGAAAAATTCCAAATTATGAATCAATTGTCAATCACTCTTCCTATCTCAATTCCAAGTGAACAAAAATTCCAGATTATGCATCATTAAACCACTCAATCAATTCAACCATTCAAACCCACAAACAATCCACAAGAAATTTGAATTCAATCAACCAAGGAAACAATTCATTGTAAAATCTAGGGTTCATACCCATCCAAGTATTCAAAAGTTTAGCTCATCAACATATTACAAATCAAAGAACATAAAACAATAAAGAAAGAGGAAGAATTGCTCATTTTCATGGTTGAAATCTCCTCTCTTCTTCAAGATCGAAGTTCTTCACGTTTTTGTTGAGAAAATTGCAGCTTTTTCCATGAATCTTCAAGGTGGATGTTCTCCTTCTTCAAGGATTCAATCTTCTCTCTTGATTTCTCTTGCATGATTGATGGATTGGAAGAAGAATTTGGTGTGTTTTCTTGGTGTTTTTGCTGTTTTTCTTTCACTCCAGCTGGCTCTCTTGTTTTTGCCCTATAGGGGTATTAAAATCTGCCCCAAAAGAGAGAGAAAAACAGCATAAAAATAGCTTCAGATCGACACAAACAGAGCAGCTTGGATCACACCAAAACGGCGCCGCTTGCCCCCAATTTTGGTGCAAGTTTCTGCTGCACGACTGTGACACTATTTTGAATTCTATGTGAATTAAAAGCATTAAATCGGCTGATATAGGTCTTCATGTCTTCATGAAAGTTGTATATCCAGATCGTATATTTCCACAGAGATTTGAATCACCTCCATTGGGTATCTAGAACTCAAGATATGATCATTCTACCAAACTATATCGAAAATGTAACACAATGCAGAACATGTGAATTTGCAGCATAAGTAGGGTAGGCAAATGAACTCCGATTGACATAAATTTTACCATTATGAAAACTTCTGAATGTCATCTATAATTTTATAGAATAACAATTTTGCATTTGGAATCTTTATGGAGGTCAAAATCACACTTAAAAATTCTATACTAGTCTATTTTTTTCTCTGCATTTCTCTGTTTTTCTTCATTGTATAAATTCCCCTTGTTTGCTTCATTTAATTCCAAATCTTCAATAATATCACCTAAAGAAAATAATAGATAAAGGGAGTATAAATGGTGATTAAAACACCAAAATTTAACATAAAATTAAGCTCAAAATGATTATTATATAGAGCACAAATATGGAATATTAATATTCCAAGAATATAGTAAGAAATCCCAAGATAGTAGGAAGTTAATCTTTGATATTTGGTGTAAATAGTTTTTCATGGGACTCTCCAAATCCTAGAAGCTTTAGGAAATACCAAATATTTTCTTCTACCTGTAATGGAATTTTGCACAAATAATGACAACTTCAAAAGTGGACTTCTTTATGCCATAAAGTTCTTCTTCACAAATAATATCTCATCAAATCCTAGTGCCAAGACACTTTCCATATATGTTTGCTTCATGTCGTACCAATCTCCCCCTTTGGCATTGTTTGTTGTAAAACTTCCATAAGCCTTTATAACTACTTGCTCAGTTAGGTGTATGTCATAAGAATTCAACGAAAGCACTTTGAGATCACATATTCAGTAGCTTCAAAGTAGTATGTTAAACGAGAGCGTAATATTACATGTATTTCAACCATAGTTCAGCAGAAATAACAAACTAGGAATCTCAGTATGGCAACATGGCATATTACAGTTATCCCAAAAATAGCCAAAATAATAAAAATTGCAAGTAAAAACTCCATCAGTTAGTTTAACATAATAGCAACCAATAACTCCCCTTTTATGCAAGCTCCCATTATCTCCCCTTTTTGTTGCTTTCTATAGGTTCTCCCTATATCTCTTCCATTTCTTGCAGACTTATCCCCTATAAGCATCATGATCTCCCTATAAGCATCATAAACAACGCCAATGTGTTACCGCTTCCTCAAAAGTTGATCAAGAGTTTCTTGGAGATGAAGTTTGAGGTAAAGACTGTTAGCAGCTGCTGTTAATATTTAGAGACTCTAGTTATCAAAGTCTGACATTGGTTGATACATTTTGTCACTTGCTCTTGAAGAGTTTGATGATCATTAGGGGCAGATGTTGAAGTGACTTTGACACGAAAAAAGCTTGTACCAACTCTTATTGATCTCCTTCTGGCACTTGTTATACTGGGAGAGTTTGGCATAGAGATTTCAAAGTTGGCCTTTGTCAAGGGTGGCTTGAAAGTTTTAATGTCATTGACAACAATATCCTTACTAAAATCTTGAATATCTCAACATGAGAAAAGATAGTCAATAAGGAGACAAGGAAAGGAAAGACTTGCTGTACTTACTATTGTCATGTCAAAGTCACCATCGATTCTGCTACCTTCAATATCAGGATGATGATTGCCTCCAAGTATACCAACTAGTAGTTTAGGAGAGAAGGAAACCACAACACCCTTAACATAGACTGCATGATAAAATGAACTTCGGGATCATCCACTCCTTTGTCAAGATTGGCATAAAACTTATGCTCCATGTTGAAGTTATAAGATTCAATAAAAGTGGTAGAGTCATATAATTTAACCATTCTCAACAGATCTATCAATCCAAGCTGCTCAAAATTTGCTTCATAAATCAACCTTTAAGCCAACACATATCTCACTGACAAATTTCTATGTTGTAGTTTATTGTTACAATTGGAGAACAACATATAAGAAGCATTTTTTGATTGAATTTTGCCACTCTCAATTTTCTCCCTTTTTATCCCACTTCTCAGGCCTTTCCTAGTAGGTTCTTTTGTTTTTCTTTTTCCTTTCTGTTGTGCTAACACCTTAACTACTTTGACCTTAATATCATCAGAATTTGTTCCTTCATTATCAATCTCTACCATTTCAATAGGATCTAGTTTAATAGAGGGACTGAAAGAGTTGAGTTGAATGTTAACCCTTCTGATTCAACAAGAGGGTCATTACCAATTCTAGGTTTAGCATAAGAGCTAGGTGTATCATCATGGACATCATGTTCAATAGTTTGGATAGAAGGATTAACATTTAACTCAACTCTTTCAGTCAAATCCCCAATATGCACAGATTCAACAGACATCACATTACCCAGATTAATAGCCCTAGGTTCAACAGATTCGGTTTGTATAGTCTCCAGAATAGACTCAATAGAAGGCAAATTAACAGGCATTGCATTTTTAGAATCAACAGTAGAATGATTACTAACGGTTCTAAAGAAGTAATCAGGCATAAAGATTACATTCCTGGGCAGTTCTCCATGAATCCTAGGAATAGGCATATCAAAGTTCATGTAATTTAGATCAATAGCATGAGATAGTAAAGCTAACAATGCCTCCATCATATGATACAATTTGCATATTCGAACTCTTTTCAATGTTCGATAGAGATGAAGTAGTAAGAATATTATTAGATGTGTCACCCTCTATTGTTGAAACCCTAGGCGTGTCTGTCAAACTCCTCTGTGAACTCGATTCTACTGACATCCTAGGTCTTCTTCTCTGAAACTGTGGTTTAATTGGCTCCATTGTTCTTAAGTTTTCATAGGCACCGTGCTTTAGTGAGGACAAGAGTTTCTTCAGGGTAACTTGTGAGACTGATGAAGAAGAGTAGCCAATGGGAGAGAAGAACACTGGTAATGAATGATCAAACTTAATCTCATAACAAAATAACTATCTTCAGTAGTTTCCAAAACTGTCATTTAGAACTCTTTTGCTAAGTTGTCAAAATTTTGCCTATTTTTGTAATTTTTAAAATTTTTCTAAAAACAATAAATGCAAAAAAATTGAGATAAAGTTTTATAGCAAAAATATGTGGAACACTTCCTACCAATGCATAATCCCAGTTATTCTTAATTCCTCAAATCTTGAAGCATCAAGAGGTTTAGTTAAGATATCTGTCAAATGCTTTTGTGTTGCAACATATGCACTGATAATAATCTTTTGTTGAACAAGTTCCCTGATGAAGTAATGACGTATGTCAATGTGGTTTGTTTGGCGGTGCTGAACTGGATTTTTTTAGATATTTATTGCATTTGTAATGTCACAATATATCACCAGCTTCTTTTGTGTCAATCCATAGTCATTTAATATTTGCTTCATCCTCAACAAATGAGTACAACAGCTACCTGTTGTAATACATTCTGCTTCTGTTGTTGACAGAGAAATTGAATTATGCTTTTTGTTGTAGCATGACACAAGATTATTATCAAGATAAAAACATCTGCTAGAGATATTTTTCAATCATCACAATTTTCAGGCCAATCAGCATCACTATAACTATTGAGATAAAAGGGTGAAGAGAAAAAGGATTTGAGGTTAAGGTTTCGCAAACATTTGGCGTAAAAAAGGAGGAAAGCTTGAGCGAACAGTGGATTGGATTCTATTGGATTTTCTATGATTTGCAGCATTTGTGGCATGCAACATAGTGCCTAAGAATTTTGAAAGGAGTCTTCTGGACTCCAGTTCTATTAAATTGTGACGTGTATTCTATCATATTCTTGATATTATTAATATTTAATTGAGATCAAAATTTTTTCTCCTATTTTTAGTGTTACTAATATTTAACTATATTTTAGATCTTTTTATCAATTACATAAATTTACGTTATTAACTTTGTAAAGTTACATATATTAACAATAAAAAGGGAAAATTACTTCAAAAGTAAATTTTAAACACAAGAGTACGAAACCATAAAAAGTACTTTAAAATTACTTCATAGTAATTTCTCATATATCCGTGTGTTCTCGGAGGAGGATGAAACCCTACTTTTTTAAAAAGATAAATAAATAAAATTTTAGAGCAATGACGGAAGCAGTGTCTTATATGAATTTAACTTTGAAGAGAGTGTGTTATCTGAATTTTACTTTTTCTTTTTTTTGTGTGTGTCATTTTGCTCAATTTTGTTTAATGCCTTTCTCTTTATAATTCAATGAAGTTCTTAAACTTGGAAAGCAAAACCATTATTTATACATGGGAAGGTTTAGGGGAATCAAAGTTGATTTACATTTAAATATCTCAATAATTAAAAAAATAAAAAGCAGTATGTTGTCTGCTGATTACTCATTTTCCTTCACTGATTCCGCACGTTTCTATATATCCCATGTTTGGTTGGTGGATAAGGAATCTCTAATCAATGTATGTTATTTCTTTCGCTATTTATTTGAATATTACGGCATATGAAGTTTGCAAAAGAAAGATTCCATTGTTGGTTTTTTATAAAAGAAATTATTTAGCAAAATATGTAAATTCTGTTTATTAGTATATCGCGCACAAATGGGCAAACATCCCGCGGGTCTTACTACTAGTATGACTAAGTGAAGGACGATTGATGCTTTTTAAAAACTGAAAAGGTAGTTATATTGGAAAGCGTTGGGCTATTGAAGCAGTCAAATAAAGGCACCAAACCACCGATACTCACACCAACAACAAATAAATACAGAACAAAAGTAACACAAGAAACCAAGACGTGAAAAATCAAAATCTGAACTAGTAGATGTGCAGAGCATATTATGAAAAATCAAAATCTATCATCCTTGTATTAAATCAAGAGGGCTTCAAGGAGAAGTATTTGAGTATCAAGGATTCAAGTTCTTCACTAATTACCAATGAACGTTTTTCTTACTAAAACACTCTTCTACTTTATTTTGAGTTGCAGGAGGAAGAAGTCCCCATGGGACCGTCCAACCTTTGAACAAGTCCTTTGACGGTTTAGTCTTCAGTTAGGCTAATTTCCTAGTTACTTTGGTTATATTTGTATATCTTTTTGTCAATAGTTATTACCATTAACTAAAGATATAATTGCAGTATATCTATTTATTAATCTACATGTAATACTGAATTTTATTTTATGAGTAGATACTAATATATTTTTTATGTTTTGACAAATAAATTTTTTAGCATGGTTATCGAAAAATCATTTGTTTATTATGTTCTGCATGTTATTTGATTTGAATATTGTCAAAATATTTTAATGCTTATTTGATTATTACTGAAATTTTAGCACAATATTTTTAATTTTATAGCTGAGTTCATTAACTTTAATCTTCCTAAATATACTTTTCATGTTAAATATATTTTTTGAAAAAGGAAAAAGTAGTCATGGAAAGCCTTGGGCTGTTGAGGCAGTCAACTAAAGGCAAAAGGCATCAAGCGACCAAACAACAGGGATACTAATACCAATTGCACAACTTAAAAATTTTAACTTCAAAATTTTTGAACTTCAAAATTTTAAGATGGGAAAGATCAGAGAATCTACTCCAATAAATATACTATCATCAATAATAATGGGTAATATAAAGTTATCTCTAGATAATCTATAGGCTTATATTAACAATATCATCTCCTAAATTACTATCAACTGAGAAGTGAGTTTGGAACTTTAAACAAAAAAAAAAAAGAAAATTCTGTTCCATCATATTTTCTTAAGAACTTTTCCCTTACGGCACGTTTACTACATTGGAATGGAATAAATGATATTTTTAATTTTTTTTATTTCAGTGTTTGGTTTTTGAAACCAAAGTAGAAAAGGCTTTTCACAATATTTAAAAGAAACGGTTTGATGGCTTTTAAATTTTAGTATGAAAGTTTTTCAAGTGAAAGTTTGTAGATGACACAATTAATTTAGTTATTTTATTATTGTTAAATTTAATTTTAAATTGATATTAAATAATAATTTTATTAAACATATTTTTAAAAATTTTCATTTTTTTTTGATATTTCTTTTCAGATAATGAAATAAAAAGAAGATTTTAATTTTATTTTCGATAGAAATGAATTTTGAGTAGAAAGAGATTCAATTTCGTCCGATTCACATATAGCAAACGTAACGATAGGGTCTAGACTTGACTAGCATTTCTTGTTCCTGATTTTGATATCTGCTTTGTTATTTCCACAACAGCTAGCGCTTGGTGGAGATCTTTTGTTATCTTCTCTGTCAGTTCTCCATCTGATATTGCCGTCAACGAAGACTTGATTCCTCGCGGAAATTGAGAACTTTAAATTTCATAATTCCTCATGGAACCCTGTTTGCAAAAGTGAAAGCTTAAGTTTGACAAATCAAATGAATTCAGTTATTTCTATTATATTCGTATTACATTTCTTACATAAACTACTTGTTTGATAGTACTAAGAAATTAAATTAGCCGTAAAATTATTCATTTTATCTTAACTTCATTCATAATTTTTTCTCAAATTCTTTAAATTTTGAATTTCTGTTTTGAGGCGTATCTGTCACATGCATCTCATACATGCAAATTACGATTATTGCTCCATCTTCTTCCACCTTTTACCACTATTTTCCACCACTATAATACTTCTCTCATAATACCATCACCACTGCCGGCCACCTTCTTTTTCCACATTTAACAACAATTTCCCGCTAATAATGCAAGGGGAACATTCAGATGGCTTTAAATCGCTGGTCCTTTCTAAATTCGACAGTTATTTTTTCACTTTCAAAATCTTAATTTGGTAAATTTTATTTACTTTGTTTTAAAATATAAATTTCTTTTGTTCTTTTTTTACATAGATTAAAAAAATATAAAATATTTTTATTATATTCTTATATAATTATACTAATATAATATAAAAAGATAAAATTATATTGATAATAAAAAATATTTTTATAATTTATAAAAAATTAAATATTTTTTTAAAAAAATATCGAAAGGAAGCACTATATGAGAGCAAGGATGATTTGAGTTGAAGAAAAGGTTTTAGAAATTGAATCACGGAGCGACAAGGAGATGGATGATCATCGTCGGAGGAGATTGAAGTTTTTTGCAAAAGGAGGGGCAATGGTTGTAAAAAGTGAAAAAAGTGATAGAAGAAGGTAGCCGTGGGGCCTTCTACCTTTTAGAATACATTTCAAATTGACTTATTCCGTTTAATTAGGGGTATACAAAAGATCAAATTGAAATTTTTATTTTAGTTTAATTTTTTAATATTTTAATTTAATTTAATTTAATTTTTAAAATTTATAAAAGTATTTTTTTAATTTTGGTGGTCAATTATTTTAGAGTAGGGGTGGGAAGCATTCCTAGTTTGAAAGCACTAAGAAATCGAATTTTAGGCCCTTATTTTTTTTTGGGGGGGGGGGGGGGCACAGCAGAAGTCTGAGTGCAATTGCGATTGGATTCAAGATGATGAATATGTGTTCATGCAGTAAATATATGAACGTCAGGCGTATTTAATAGAAGCAACTTATTCAGTAGATTTCTAAACATCTATAAATAGAAGAATGAAACCAACAGAGACTGCAGCATATTCCTAGGAACATTGTCTCCATGGGTACAGGTAGAATTTGCAGTTTATTTTGTGTCTCATTCTTCTTCTTCCAGTGGGTTATAACTGGTGGTTTAGCCAGCCTTAGAACCGACCAATCTGCTCTTCTTGCATTCAAATCTCATTTTTCTTTCGGTCCTAACAAAGTCCTGGAAAAGAACTGGTCTGCAGATTCCTCTGTTTGCAGCTGGATTGGTGTAAAATGCGGTCGGCGCCATCGCAGAGTGACTGCCTTGAATATTTCGGGGATGAGCCTCTCCGGGCGGATTCCTCCGCATTTGGGAAATCTCTCTTTTCTCCATTCCCTCGATATCAATAACAACTTCTTTGATGGACATCTGCCTGAAGAGCTTGCCAAGCTGCATCGGTTAGAATTACTCGATTTCTCTAGCAATATTTTTATTGGTGTAGTTCCTACATTTTTCAGTTCCTTAACAAATCTTCGGTTCTTGTACCTCTCGGGAAACGAATTATCAGGCAGTATACCGTCTTCGATATCCAACATTTCAAAACTTGAGGAATTAACTTTATACACGAATTTCCTTGAAGGAAGCATTCCTGAGAGAATTGGTGATCTTCAATCCTTAACATTCCTAGAGTTGGAACATAATCAGCTTACGGGTACAATACCATCAAGTCTCTTCAATAGCTCATCCTTGAAAGTCATTGCCTTAAGCAACAATAGTTTATCGGGTGAACTTCCAGGAGATATTTGTCCTAATCTTCCAAAGCTTGAACGCCTTTATCTATCTCGGAACAACCTAGATGGCCTAATCCCTCCAAATTTACAGAAATGTTCACAGCTTCAACTTCTTTCAATATCCAACAACAAATTCAGGGGAAACATACCAAGAGAAATCGGGAACTTGACAATGCTGGAGACCTTAGCTCTCGGTGATAACAACTTGGAAGGTATTTATGAGTTTTACAAACATTCATAGTTAATTATTATTAATTTGCTTCGAATCTGTAGTCTGTCATGGATTTCCCTACCTTCGCTACTGTCCGTTAAGCATATTATTAGACCCTTTCTATTGTTGTGCTAATAACAGCCCATTTGGTTGGAAAATAGAAAGGAGTTTTGTATTGGTCATTACTATTATTCGTAGTGGAATTTTTACTCGATTTGGTAAAAATCTTGGCATTCTGTATTATTTATCTATTATTTTTGTTATTATTATTACTCTTGGTGGTTTGGTGAATAATTGTCATAATAAGCACTTGGAAAATATTATTTGTCCTATCAATTTGATATTGATATCTTTTTTCCAATATCGATAACATTATAAAAAATTTTAAAAATC
Source organism: Rauvolfia tetraphylla (assembly GCA_030512225.1). Classification (NCBI taxonomy): domain Eukaryota; kingdom Viridiplantae; phylum Streptophyta; class Magnoliopsida; order Gentianales; family Apocynaceae; genus Rauvolfia; species Rauvolfia tetraphylla. The sequence continues at coordinate 3,626,602 of JAJQKT010000055.1, read as the reverse complement.
TGGTCCAAGATTCAAGTATCATTTTTATTCATTTTGACTATTTTTAGGTTCAATACCAATGGAGATGGGCAATATTTCAACGCTACAAGTCTTTTCCGCATTCGATAATAGACTCTCAGGTAATATATGCAAACTGTGCCAAATCTTGAAAAGTTTTAGGTAGTTAATTGAAGCACTGATATATCTTACAAATAATACACGTCCTGATATATCATTTGCAGTAAATTTTCTAGCAAGATACAGTTCTTCTCCTACTCAACGACATTGGAATGGTATAAAACATGTCCTTCGATATCTCCAGGGAATAACTGATCTCAGATTATTTTATTCAAAAGAGTCAAAATGTACATTGGTTGGATATGTGGTGCTGATTATCTATCTGATCCCCATAAGGCATATTCGCAGACAAGCTATTTATTTACATATTGCGATACTGCTATATCATGACGATCTACAAAACAGTCTATACCAACCACATCTTCAAATCATGTTGAATTAATAGCCATCCATGAAGCAAGTTGAGAATATGTGTGGTTGAAGTCAATGGTTCATTATATTCGAGATAGTTGTGATTTATCTTTTGAGAGAGAAATCTCTACTATATTATATGAGGATAATGCAACTTATATAGCTCAACTGAAAGAAAGATATATCAAAAGAGATAAGACGGAGCATATTTCGCCCAACATTCTTCTTTACTCATGAGCTCCAAAAGAAGGGTGAAGTAGATGTGCAACAAATTCGCTCATGTGATAATTTGGCGGATTTGTTTACAAAGGCACTACCGACTACAACTTTTAAGAAGATAATATATAAGATTGGTATGCGTCAGTTCAAGAATTTTAAAAGATCATGTCAACTGAGGGAGTAAACATAAAGAATAGTGTACTCTTTTTCCTTCACTAGATATTTTTTCCCACTGAATTTTTTTTATCTAATAAGTTTTTAACTAGACATATTCTTTATATTATGGTCATCCAAAGGAGAGTGTTATGAAAACTAAAGAATAAATGTGAATGTCCTTTCAATTTCTATAGAGTTGAAAAATATAATCTTATCCCTTCCCCTAAATCCTACATTCTTTGTAAGAAAAACCTATTTTACAAAACTTATGTTTTGGCTATAAATTGAGCCATTAGAAGAAGAAGAAATTGATACGAAATAGATGAGATCTCCTAAATTTAGAGTGTTAATCTAATAATCTTAATAAAAATAGTACTTAATTAACAATGCAAAAAGATATGGTACTTATATATATATATATATATATATATATATATATATAGTACTTAATTGATAAGATCTCTTAAATTTAGAGCATTAATCTTATTTTAGATTATATACTTTAATAATACAAGTCAAACTTTTATATAAAATTTCCTACTCGATCAAATAGTATCAATAAAAATGAAAAAAATTAGACAATTTAGTTCTTCTTATTTTTACATTTAGAAATTTATAGATCTCTCAAATTTTTAAAACTTATTAAGTTACCATAGTTTTTACTTTTGGATATTTCAAACCTTCTCATTTTTTTAAATTTATTAAGCCCTTATTATTTTAGATTTGAGAAATTAGCCAAAAATGCCCTCAAACAATTTTGTACCAGCCAGTAATATCCAAAATCAATTTTGTTACGGAATTTATCCCTAATCTATTTTCGAGGTGCCAAAAGTACCCTAACGCGGCGGAATCCGGCAAAATGGGGTGGCGCTTTTTCACATAGAAACAAGTGACTCAAAATTCGAGGGCAAAATTGTCACTTTTTATCCCATCTCCCTCCAACCCATCTCCCCATCCTTTTCCCATCCCCTTACAACTCGAAAACGATAGAGGCGCTCGATGCCCATTACTGGTTACCCAAGGTCCAGCTGAGGGAAACAACGGCATCCCTCTAGCTTTTTCACCTGTAAACTCTACTGATACTGTCATCCGATTGAGTACTGATCTAAACATCAAGTTCTCCACCCCAGCAACCTGTCCTGAATCCACTGGCCCGTTGTTCGTCACCCTTGGTGGAGTTGAAGGAAACCATGGCCCTGAGACCGTAACCAGCTGGTTCAAGATTGAGAGATTTGAAGATGCATACCAGATTCAATTCTGCCCAAGTTCAACTTTTTGTCCGCCTGGTATTTTCTGCAACGTCCTGTGTGGAAATATTGGAACTCCACTCACTGGAGGACGTCGACGTTTGGCTTTCAATCAGCAACCTTTCAAGGTTGTATTCCGGAGGGCCTAGACTGATATTTTCAGCTGCGCGATTCAATGATGAAATAAAGTGACTATGTACGGAAACAAGGAAATGATCAACAGATTATATTAATAAGAATTTGATAGGAATTATGAATCATGCGTTTGAATTTCTTCTGCTGATTCTCAACCCATTTTCTCCCTTCATTTCATTGTTATGCAATCCAAAAAAGACAAAAAGAATTGCGTCTGAAGAACCCAAACTGATTTTGCAGAGAAATCAGCTGCCCGGTTTGCAAGGGGATGGGAAAAGGATGGGGAGATGGGTTAGAGGGAGATGGGATAAAAAGTGACAATTTTGCCCTCGAATTTTGAGTCACTTGTTTCTATGTGAAAAAGCGCCACCCCATTTTGCTAGATTCCGCCGCGTTAGGGTACTTTTGGCACCTCGAAAATAGATTAGGGATAAATTCCGTAACAAAATTGATTTTGGATATTACTGGCTGGTACAAAATTGTTTGAGGGCATTTTTGGCTAATTTCTCTTTTAGATTTAGATGCTTCAGGACCTTTCATTGTTTTTTAACTTTTTAAGTTCTATAGTTTTTAAAGCTATTTATTGAATCGTTGTGCTAAAACAAAATATAAGGACTTAAAAGTTTTTTTTTAAAATGTCTTGTAAAGTTCAAACATAAAATAATAAGAACTTAATAAGTTAAGAAAAAATCTTAGAAATCTTCAAATATCTAAAAATTAAAATTGAAAAACTTAATAATTTTAAAAAATAAAAATTTTAAACATTTAAAAGTAAAAACAAGGAGGATTAAATTGTCCAATTTTCTAATCTAAGTGATGTCTTGAGGATGAGTTTTGGTCGTCATTCAACGCATTATCATAATGCATTCTTTATTGTTTAATTTTCGCTAATCAAGAACGCATTATCATGATGCGTTCTATATTTTTATACTTACTAACAACGCATTAGAGTAATACGTTCACAATTTAGCTTTTTATTTTAAAATTTTTTCCAATAGGAATGTAATATGGTATTGCATTCATATGAGAAAACTCTGCCAACATTGAAATGCATTAAAATCATGCATTGTTATTGTTTGGGAGTTTTTATCATTGTTAAACACATTATCATAATGCGTTATCTATTTTTTAATTATGCAGATTAAGAACGCATTTGCCAAGTACGCATTATCATAATTTTGTCGAGTTTTCATCATTATTAAACACATTATCATAATGCGTTATTAATTTTTTAATTTTATAGATTAAGAATGCATTACTGTGCTAAGTTCTCTATTTAATTTCTGCAAAATACGTATTATCATAATTGTGGCGTATAAGAACACAGTATGATATTGTGTTCATGTGTTTCGATCATGTATTCTTATTGTTTGACCTCATTTTGTTAACGCATTTGGATCATGCGGTATTCATTTCTCTTGAATCAAGCCTGGATTATGAAAATGCGTGATTTACACCGTAGGAATCTGCTAGAGAACTGGCTTGAAGCGTGATTTACCACTGTGGCCAATTGAAAATTAATTAAATTGAATCGCTAATTCATTTATATTTTTTATTTAAAATACTTCACTTTTTTTGGTAAACATATTATTAAATCAAATTTAGCTAAACAAAAATGATGATCATATTTATATGTATGTTCTATTACAAATTTTAATTCTTTTTCTTTTCATGTTTGATTAATTTTAAAATTCAATAGAAGTTGAACATAACTAATTCTAGAGTTTACAAAAGAAAATACTTGATTCTAGAATCCAAAAGACCAAATGACTAATGACGGCTAATCTAAAAATGACAATTGTAACATAATTCTAGAATTCATCAAAAATAAAAATAAAAATAAATGGTTAATTCTAGAATTCACAAGAGAGAAAATGCCTAATGATGACTAATCTAAATATGACAATTGTAATGATATGTATGTTTTATTAAAGATATTTTTTTCTTTCTTAGATAATTCTAGAAATCATCAAAAATAAAAAGAAATTGCTAATTCTACAATTGAAGAAAGATAATGGTTGATTCTAGAAACAAAAAAAAAAGACTAATCTAATTCTATAATCCAATATAAAAAGAAACAAGATTTTCATACATTATTCTACCAAATCAGCTTTGCATGTCATCTTGAACTGGAAGAACAACGAAACAGCAAAAGACTAACAAAACGGTGGGGTGGAAAAGCTAGATAAAATGTTATTATTGGATGAAAGCTTCAATTTCTTTGCTACTGTTCTTGAAAAGGCTTACAATTTTGTGACCTTTTCAGCTTTTCTATTTGCTGTGAAACACACTCAGGCAAATTGCTTCGGTTGCTTTCAAACTGGTAAATCAGCTTACTTTTTTCGCTTTTCATTTCTGAAAATGATTGGTTTACCTCTATTATCATTTTGTTTCTCTATAATCCATTATATTCTATAGAATTTTTGTATCTTGTCACCTTTTAAATTGCATTATATAAGAAAGTTTAAATAAAAAAACTTAATATGGAAATAAAAAAGAAAGAAGTCCTTGCCACTAAACTAAACATACTTCACCATTGCAAAAATGTTTGGAGCATAACATTACATTAATAAATAAGAGTGACAAACACAACACAATACAGAAATCAATGTTCCAATTGCAAACTTGTTGAATAGTCAAGTAGCAAGAGAAAGTGAACAAGAAATGTTCTTGAAATTAGCATCATGTCAATCCACAACAAGAGACCCGGAACAGAGCTGAAGATTGTAAATAGAAATTATTTCGACACACAAACCATACAGCAAAAAAAAAGCAGCAAATGTTGGAACAATGACGTCAAGCATATCACCAAATGCCTCAAAAAAAAAAGTGGAACTCTTACGCCGAAGACGTCGTGCACACAATATCTGTGGAAGAAAATAACAAATCTTAGCAAGAAGAGGGGCAGCATATAAACAGAAAAAGGAAGTTGGAAAACCAAACATTGGTTTGCTCATTGCTGACAGTGAACAAAAAAAGGATGAAGTTCATGATTATCAAAAGATATTTCAAACAACAGAAGAGACCCTTACTGCAGCTCTAGAACAAGATTATGCCTATCATTTTGATAACTCTCAAGCAAGTGGTTCTACAGCAAGACTTTCCGGACAACAAATACCTTATTTTGTGTCTATACAAAATGAAGATCAGTCAAATGGAAGAAATTTCCAACATGAACTTGCAAATACAACTTTTCAACCTCAAGGTAAGCTTAATAGTAAAATATTCTCTTTCATGTATCTTAATTTGCAATCTAACATATTTATTATTGCAGTGAATGACCACTTCAATTATGATACCATTTGCAAAAGGCAACCAGTTGATAGTCCATTAATTCTACCAACAGTGCCTCATTGCAAATATTGTTTTGCTAAGAGATTTCATAATGAACCACCAAAATTTTGTTGCAGTGAAGGAGAAATTATGTTTATATCTCATCCTATGCCATATGACTTGGCTTGATTATATGTGAATGATGATGAGGAAGTTATTGAGTTCAGAAAGCATGTAATATCATACAATAATCATTTTGCATTTACTGCATTTGCAGCCAAATATGATTCAGAAATGACAAGAAACACAAAAGGAGTTTACACTTTCAAAATTCAATGACAAGTTTATTACTTTTTAGAGGATCTAAAACCTCAAAGTGAAAAGGAAATAGGTATTCAACTATACTTCTATGATACATATGCTGAGCTAAGTAAAAGAATTGAAATCTATCCACAGTTTAATGTTCATACAATCAAATTACTGATGCGAATATTGGCAAGCAATCCATATACAGTCTTCTTTAAAAGTTTAAAAGATGTACCTTACCTAGAAGATTGCAAAATCATATTGAACAAGGATTCTGCTCTAGACCAAAGAATCTACAATCTGCCATCTATGTCACAAGCTGCTACAATATTAACAGAATCTGTGAAATAGAAAAAGCTTGTCACATACAGGTTTATACACATTCCAAATCAAGTCATAGAATCTACCATGCTTATAGTTGCTATGATCCACTACAATATCCTTTAATGTTTCCACATGGACAAATTAGCTAGCATTATAATATACCAAGACTACCATCAAGAAGATCAACAGAAAGACATAGAGTTGATGTTGCACTCACAGAACATATACCAACAATCAATTCTGTATCAGATTTTTTGGAAACAAAAATAAAAGGTAAGTAATCAATAATACTTCATTTCATTTTTTGACATAAAATACTTATTTCACTTTTATTCATATACTTACTACTTTCATTTATCACTGGCAAGAATATTTGATGGCAAGAAGAAAACAAATAGAGTGAGTTGTAGAGAATATTACTGCTATAAACTTCAAATGAGATCAGATGACAAGTCAATGTTTCTACATACTAGAAGACTACTACAACAATATGTAATCGACATGTATATAAAAGTAGAAATGCAAAGGCTGGAATTCCAAAGAAATAGACAAAAGCAAATAAGGACTGAACTTTTCAAGGCCTTCTTGATTCAATTTCAGTTGGGGAAACAAGAAGTTCAAACTTGGGAAAGAAAATCATTTTGCCTGCATCATTTGTGAGTGGTCCTAGGGATATGCAGAAAAGATACATCGATCCCATGGCATTAGTTCAACATTGTGGTAAGCCAGATAAATTTCTTACAATAACTTGCAATCCATTGTGGCTTGAAATACAAGAATGTCTTTTACCAATCGACCAAATTTGATATCAAGAATATTTAGAGCTAAATTAGAGTTATTAAAGATCTAAATCATGAAAAAGCATGTCCTTGGTGAAGTTGCAACATGTGTATTTGTTATTGAATTTCAAAAAAAGAGGTTTGTTACATGCTCATTTTTTTGTTGATAATGAAGCATAAATCAAAACCTTTGAATCTTGAAGCTTATAATAGATTAGTATGTGCTGAAATTCTAAATGAAATAGGTAATAAATATTTACATAATATAGTTATAAAATATATGATGCATGAACCTTGTGGAAGTTACAATGTTAAAAATCCTTGCATGAGAAATGGAAAATGTAAAAATTACTATCCAAAAGCATTTTCAGTATATAACATAGAAGGAGAAGATAATTATCCCTATTATCATAGAAGAAATGATGGGAAAACAATAAAAGTCAGAGATCAAATATTAGTAATATTTGGGTTGTGCACTACAATAAATATTTGTTGTCATTATTTGATTGTCATATGAATGTAGAAATTTGCTCAACAATAAAGCTAGTCAAATACTTATATAAATATGTTTATAAAGGTCTTGATAAGGCAAGTTATCAAATAGTTAATGATGATTCTTATGATGAGATACAATAATTTCAAACAGCTAAATGGATTTCTCCATCAGAAGCTATTTAGAGATTATATGCTTTTCCACTTAGTGAAATGGTGACAGTTGTATTCACTTTACAAATACATCTACCTGACCAACATCCAGTGACATTCCAAGCAAATAATGATATTAGAAATGTATTAAAATTTCCAAGCATATCAAACACAATACTCATAGAATTTTTTGTTATGAACAGGACAAATGCAACAGCAATTAGATTGAAGTGTCTATACAAGCAATTTCATCAGCATATTGTCTGGTCAAGAACTGATAAAATTTGGACAGAATAGAAGCAATACTCTGTCATAGGAAGAATGGTAACTGTAGCACTGACCGAAGGAGACAAATACTATCTAAGACTACTCTTGCTCATGTTCATGGACCAACATCCTTTCAAGATTTGTTAATAGTAGATGGAAAATTGTACACATTTTTTTGTGATGCAACAAATGCAAGAGGTTTGCTACATTCAGAGAATGATATTCAGTTATATCTTGAAGAAGCTGTTTCTTTTCATATGTCAAAAACTCTACGACGTTTATTTGCTACTATTCTGGTTTTCAATGGACCAAGTGATCCAAAAAAGGCTTTGGTAGAACAAATAAGAAGAAGGGTTATTGAAGACATAGATTCTTTTTTGCAAAGCATGGGAAAATCTGTAGATAAATTTGAGTTTGCTTCTTATACTATGAGCGTTTCTCTTCAGGAAAAAATGACACGGGAAATTGAGTATGAGAAGAACATTGATATTTCAGAAGAAGATCTTTTAAATAGAAACAAACTGAATGTAGGGCAAAAATAGGCTTTTGAATAGATATTAACAGCTGCTATTCAAGAAACAGCAAAAAGCTTTTTTATTGTTAGACCAGGTGGAACAAGAAAAACATTTTTATACAAAACACTATTAGCCACAATAAGATCAATGGATTTATTGCAACAGCAACAGTAAGTTCTGGAGTTGTTGCACCATTGTTACTAGGAGGTCGGACAGCACATTCAAGGTTTAAGATATCATTAGATACTTCAGACACTAATGCATGTCAATTGAGCAACCAAAGTAGCACTGCAAAGTTGATTAGAGAAGGAAAATTGATCATATGGGATGAAGCTCCAATGGTTAATAAACATGCAATAGAAAGCTTCAACTTCTTGTTACAAGATATCATGGATAATAAAGAAATGTTTCGGAAAAAAGTTGTTGTTTTTGGAGGTGATTTTCATCAAGTTCTACCAATTATTCGAAATGGATCAAAAGAAGAAATTCTTAATAGCAGTATGTTAAGATCAGATATCTGGCCTAAGTTACACAAGTTGAACTTGACAGAAAACATGAGAGCTATTGAGGGCCTTTCATTTGCAGCTTATCTCTTACGAATTGGTGATGGAATTGAGCCTACTGATTCTAATGATAACATCAAATTGCCTCAGCATATGACCATACCATTTATTGAGAAAGAAACCTCATTGTTGGAATTGGTAAACTTTGTCTTTACAGATTTGTCTCTTTTCAATACTAATCCAGCAATTGTCATGAAAAGAGCACTTTTGACACCCAAGAATAACTATGTTGATGACATAAATGACCTGATGATTGACAAATTTTCAGGAGAGCCAGTACTATACACAGGTGTGGATAGCATAACAAATCTCAAAGATCAAGCAAACTATGAAGATTTTCTCAATAGTTTACAACCTACAGGCCTACCACCTCATAAGCTAAAGCTGAAAAGAAATTGTCCAATTATACTATTAAGAAATATCAATCTAATAGAGGGTTTATGTAATGGCACACGATTGACCTGCAAGGAATTGAAGAAGCACATTATCTATACTAATATTGCTTTCAAGCGAACACAATTCCTAGTTCGACTATGCTTTGCAATTGACAATAAGCAAGGCTCAAAGGCAAACATTGGATTCAGTTGGAATATATTTACGTGAACCAATTTTTTCACATAAACAACTATAAGTTGCTCTGTCTAGAGCAAAATACTCCAAGAACATCAAAGTTTTAATTATTCCACCAACATTTGAAGAAATATCTGCTCTAACTCTTGCAAGGAATATCATCTATCCAAAAGTTTTTAAACTTTCACAGTACACTGATCGAAGCCTAGAGTAAATTGCAGCAAAAACTATAGTTGCATTGTCCAAACTAATATACTAATCACGTATTCTTACTTACTGTAACATAGAGACAAATATTCACTACAACTTATAGAAACACATTTATTGTAACTGTTCAAATTATTTCAATTAATTTTTGCAACATTATCATGTATGAATTTAATGTGCTAACATTATCTTTTCATGGATCATGAAGACCATAATTCCACTTAGTCTATCATACTGGATATGATGAATTGGACTACAAAAGTTCGAGTACAAGAAAAAATGTAAGTTCAAAACTCAATCACAACTCCGGAAAAAGTATGCCAGAGAATGATTCTCATTGATGATGAGGTTAGTTAAAACATTTCACTTCTAAAAAAAGGGGGAAAATTATACAAAGATAACATATATGAATCTTCTTTTATTAATGTCAAGGAAATAGAGTTATTGGTATGCTCTTTGATAGAAGTGTTGACCTCTATCATGAGAAGTTCATTCCCTACAAAATCTACTATGTGTCAAATGCAATAGTTGAATATGCAAAACCACAATTTATCATTGATAGTATCAAAATTCAGTGGATAATTTCTGGTAGAACAATCATTGAAGATGGGCCAAATTACATCCAAGACACAATGATTGAAAATTTTCAATTCATATCATTCAAAAACTGCCCACGATATGCAGATCGTGAAGAATCAATTGGTAAGATCAAATATTACATTTTATTTCTTACATTCATCCTATAATCAAAATTTAATAATATAATATCTTTCTAATTTTTATATAACTTGTCATTTCAGATGTCCTTGAAATTGTCTTGAATGTCTATCCTATCAAAGAATCACATTACACAACTTCAGTGCGTAGAAATATCTTACTTATAAATGAAGAGTAAGAATTCGTTGTTTTGTACTATCAAATGAAAAAAATTCATAAATACAGTAAATAAAACAAGTCTTCTCTATTTCAACTACAGGTTAGCTCCTATTAAAATGACTTTATAGAATGAATTTGCTGAAAATGAAGGTAATATTTTGAATGAAATACAAGCTACATAGCCTGTTGTGTATTGCAAAAGAGTTGGTGTTGGAACATTCAATGGTACATAAAACATTCAACAACACATGATAACAAATTTCCATTTTACCGCATTCCATACTACAATTTATAAATTGCTAATCAATTTCAAAATTGCAGGTCTGAATCTGAAAACAAGATAGACTACAGCCATCAACATTAATTCTCCAATAGCATAAGCAAGACAATTAAGAAATTGGTAAGCCTATCAATATAAATTTAAGAATATATGTTATGCAACTAAAATAACAAATTTTTAATAGAATAATTTTTAAACATGATCACTTTGACTACATGATAAACAAGGCTATTAGAAATCAACACATTTTGAGCGAAAAAATCAATGAAGGAGGATACAAAAACTTTGACCCAACACTTTTATTTCAGCCAGACCAGAAAATCACACCAATAACAGAAATTGAAATAACAAACAAGGTTAGTCTAATTCATCTTATAAAACAATACTTACAAATATTTTTTATGATCTTAAATTTTTCTTTCCTCTTTTGTTACAGATTGTATGCATCAAAGGTTCAATAAATTAAGCAAATTACCAACAAAGCTTTTTTTATATGAGCTAGAAAAACTATTTTTCTGCTACATCGGTAGAACCAGGACAAAATTTTTCATGCATCTACTGTGGTGAACATACATATGCAAAACCAAGGTAAAAAATTCAATTAAACATACATCTACTCTGTGTGTGTGTGTGTGTGTGTGTGTGTGTGTGTGTATTCCATTCAAATACACAATTGTCACACTCATATTTATAAAAAATAATAATAACAACAGATGTGTTGTTGAAGTTGATATCTCTAAACAATATGGAACCATAACAACAACTGCATTTGGAGACGTTGCTGAAAAACTATTATTGCTAACTGAACAACAAGTAATGGAGCTTTCTCACCAAGTATCAAAACTACATTAAATAAATTTCATATACAACTGCATTTCAACATTCTATATATCATATAATATTAACATTGATTATGCAAGAAGTCAATCTACCAATTGCAACAGCCTATCCAATCTACAAGACAAGGAATTCATGGTGCAAATTAAACCAGCAAAAATACAACCTGGTTCAAGCAATCAAAGATTCAATTTGCAATATTTCTTTGAAACAAATGCACTGACCAGTACTAAATCCATCTTGCTAGAGGAAAAGAAAGAAGAAGGTGCCACTGGCACTCAAGGTAATACCAAAACCCATCACAATATACACTACTGCAATCTTCATTAAATTCACATGTTAACAATTTACGAATATGATAGATAAAAGCACACAAAAATCAACAAAAAAAATGTCTGCTTGAAGATTTTGATAAATCAAAAAATGAAGACATGGACACTAGCACTAGCACTACCTCAAGCTATGTAAGTGCATCGAAGAAGGCAAAATATTACTAAAAAGATAACATCTCTCGTGTATATTTTCTAGCTCAATAGTTTTTGATACACTGACTATCTTTTGTCACTGTTTTGTCTATAACTAATGAAACCAACATAGAACTAGCTACTAAATATGACAAATATATCTCTTATGTATATTTTTGTCTATGCTCTTTTGGATAATTTCAACTGATGACATTTCAAATTTTGTTTGTAGAATGACTTTGAATGGTAGTTTACATTCACCATTTTTCATGATCCAAACTCAGATGAATATCTAAACTCAAATAAATATTGAGACAAAGATGTAGATGATTGTTGTCAAAGAAAGCATTTAGTGGTTGCAATTTCAGTTATTTTGTAATTGAATTTCAGTTATTCAAGTTCACATTAGAATTTTATTGTATTGCTCTTTCTTAAATTATTTTTTAAACTAATTGTCTTTCCCAATAGGAATAGATGTATCGTTTCCAATAGGCATAAATGAGAAAAAGAAGAATTCAACAAAAGATAAAGAAAATAAGTAAATTATCAACAACAAAGTGATGTGATACTAGACATTGGTTGGCTTAAGTGAATAGGAACCACTTGAACTCCAGTGAGAATTCTTAATTAATTGAATACATAAATCTATAGAAGAAGATTCACGTTGAAAAAAGCAAGCACATGACAATATTTTATCAAAATATACCAATCCAAAGAGCCCAGACTAACAACTTACCTTCAAAATCACATAATAATCCCCTATGAAAATTTTTCCAAATGAAGACTTTGGGACAAGGATAGTAACGGTGTCAACGGATCCAAAAGGGTCAGGGATACCCTGTCCCGGACCCGGCCCGTTTACCCAGCGGGTCCAAATATGATGGATCCGAACCCGACCCTATAGGGTATTGGATCGGGTCCGGGTAAATCCGATAAGGAATTATGATATAAATTTGTAACTAATTGACCGTTGGATCAAACATATATAACGGTTGTAAAAAATTTAAGTATATAAAATATTTATTATTTAAAATTTATTCAGTTCCCGGGTCTACCAGGTCCGAAATTTTAGGTACCGTACTCGTACCCGTTTAGAAGATGTATTATCGGATCCAAATTCGAGTCCGGGTAAATGGGCATGAGTGTTATCCCGTATCCAAGATTATCGGGTCGGGTCCGGGTAAGACCCGACCCATTGACACTTGTTAGCTCTAAGGGCAAATCATGTAGTTATGATTAATTTTGATTAATGACAAATATTGATGAGGACTAATGTGCTTATATGTTGAGTGATAGGATTGATGGATTGAGAAGCATGAAGTCTTATTGCCTTGGAGCCATAATGCAAGAACAACTCAATTATGCCAAAAGTGATTGAAGATTGAAGAGTATGTTCAAAATGATTGAAGGCATTGAAGACTTAGAGTGTAGAGTTCATATGCTAAATAGGTATATTTTTCTGTAAACTCTACACTTGTATGTCTTGGAATTAATTGAATACATAAGAGAGCACAAAACCTATTTTTGAAATGGTTTTGAATGAACTCCTTGATAACAAGTATGTTTTTTAAAGTCTCAAATGATCTTAAGTAAATTTTGGATGATTAAAATATTTTAGTAAGGGTTTTTGTATTTAAAAGTGCTTAAATAACTTATCTATTTATACAAAATGATTTCAATGTTATTAAGGATGATTTTTGAATGATTTGACAAAATTTGATAAGTTTGGATGCAAGTTTGGACGTTCAAACTTTGAAAATGATCACTGTGCTTCCAGAGAAATTCAGATGCAAGTTCGGATGCATGGAATAAAGTTCGAACGTCCAAACTTTCTCTGATAGCATGGTCACTATTTTTCCAGAGAATTTCGGATGAATGTTCGGACGCATAAGGAAAAGTTCGGACGTCCAAACTTTTCCAAACAGCTTGGCACAGTGAAGTTCGGACGAAAGTTCGGATGCACGGCAGAAAGTTCGGACATCCAAACTTCTCTGAAACTAACCGTTACTAGCCGTTTTATAGCTGTTGCATTTGATTCTTCAAATCTATAAAAGCTATAAACTTCAGATTTTTTGTAAGTTTTGAATCTCCAAGAACTCTAAACATTACAAAGTCTTTAGAAAACATTAAAACTCTCTTTTGTCTTGTGCTTTCAATTGATCATTCAAGATTCTAAAGACAACAAAGTGTAAAGTACAACATTGTGTAATCATCTACCAACTAAGTGGTAACATCTTACACATTCTCCTCTCCTCTTTCAATTGTGTTCTCTACTAGCTCATTGCAAGGTTATCTTGAGAACATAAAACCCTTTGGATAAGGGTGATCCTTGAGATATTGATTCAAGGTTATTTATAGATATAAAATCCTTTGGTAGGGTGAACCTTGTTTATAGAATTGCTAAAGAGGTTATGAGTGTAAAACCATTGTGTGGTGAGCTTCTTATGTAATTTGTAAACTTAAGCATATAGTAGATTGTTTGAAATCCTTAAGTGTAGGCTTAAGGTAGTGGATGTAGATCTTGAATAGATCGAACCACTCTAAATTATTTGTGTTCATTGATCTTATATTGCTTTACAACTTTGCTATTAATTGATTTATTCTCTCATTTAACAAAGCACATACAATCTGATCTTATTTAAAATTGTAAAAGGAATTTATTTGCGAAAATTAACCAAAAACCTAATTCATCCCCCCCTAGGTCTTTCAACACCCCTAAAGAACAGGATTGAAGTTCCCAATTCGTCATATCTCAATTTCACTATAAACAGTCAAGGAGGATAACAGAATTCTTTTTTATGACAAATTACAATCAGAAATAATCGAAAAGTTTAACCACATGCCAGCAATAAAAATCGTTATTGCCATTTCTTAACTTTCTGCACCAGTATCCCAGTATTACCTTCTGTTCAGCCCCTTGAAATGCTGGATCCAAATCTCCCGTGAGAACAGCCATATACCTTGTAACTTCCTCAACCAGATATAAGGAACTCCACCTGAACTTGAAGAAAGTATAGTCAAGAATAAAGAAGTGAAGAGCACCAGCGACAATAAAGCTTAAAGAAATGAAAAGATGATTATAACTCATTCAGTGATTAAAATCAATTAAAACAAAATCCTAAACAAGAAGAATATACCAGACTAAGAAAACAAGAAAAACCAAATAGAAGTTCAAAGCAAACATTGTCACCTGGAATACGAAAAGCCCCCCAAAGAAAAACCAGATATTTACATTTCTTCTCCAAATAGAAACCAAATCCCACCTAACCCCTACCCCAAAAAAAGAAAGGAAAAAAAATCTAATAAATCATTAGTGGCCCAAGCAGATCCATGATCAAAATTTTGTCAACACTTATGGTAAGAGGGATTGAACCTTAAAATAAATGTTTGACTACTAGAATAAATTTTCTCCAGTTGATCAAGCTCTAGCACAAACTTCACGAGAAAGTAATTGGGCGGATAAATCGAAAATGGAAAAGAAAGACTTGAGACTCTTAACTGGGAAAATTAGTTTACCGCATAAAAGAAGGATCAACTAATTAAAAACTTCAAATGCTAATCATCTCGAAACTCCAAATCCCTTCTAAAAGAGAAGAAAATTCAATCAAACAAATTTCGGCAACAACCCAAAAAGAACCACCAAAACCAAAAAGAAAAAAAGTTTCAGACACTCAAAAGAAAGAGGAAAAAAAAATGCTCCATGTGACGTAAAGACTTTTTTATCCACAAACGCATTCATAAATGTGTCGTAAATCTCAGAACACATTATAATAACGTATTTTAAACTTATCAGTCCAGAAAGTTCAACATCTCACAAGAATAGTAAATATACACTTATGAACACAATTTTAAAATGTGTTCTTAATATTATATTAAATTTATCAATTATAAAATTAAAATCCTTACATGTCATTCTACTCCTTAAATCTAAATGTTATAGTAAATTTATAATTTCAATCTATTTTTTTATTTATTATTTTAAATTTTATTTTAATATATATTTTATAATATACATATAAAAGTATATTAAAATTATTATATTCACAGAATTACTATTTACTTATTTAATCACGGTTCTCGTGGAAGGCCTCTAGGGGTCTTGTTTTGATTATGTACATAATTTTTTATAAAATTTTAAATAATTATTTAAAAGAATTTTTAAACCATCCGAAAGCAGCTTCGTCGCAGTCACCTACGGGTTTCTCATGATTGCTTATGTAGTCGTCCACTGTAAAGGAGCATATGTTAACAATTTTTTTCTTTTTTTTTAATGAATCATATGTTAACAAATTCAATGAATCTAATCCCACTCACAATTAAGATAAACGTCTGGAGGGAAAAAAATAATAAAAGCCGCCACTTTGTGGGTTCTGTGCTGATGTGATCTCATGATCTCTCCTTCCATTTGTAAAGTGAAGACTACAGTTTTGAACGCTGCATTTGGAGTAAAACAAAGGCATCCCTTTTGTCTTCTTCAATTTTCCTCCAAGGTAAACAGCCATATGATATGAGTTTTGATCTTCAGCACTCTTTGTTCTTCGATGGTTTTGCTTGATGTGTTACTGCTTTTTGTTCGTCTGGATTGTTTCTTCTTTGAATTGGTTGCTGTTTTTCAGACGGAACCATTGTTAGTTGATGGCAAATTTTATGGGGTATGGTGAAGATGTTTCTTTTATGAGATTCTTGCGATACCCTTTTGTTAGGATTTATGATTAATTGAGTGATTTTATATTGAACTTGCTCTCGCATACAGATGCCCTGTTAAAAAGATTTGATTTCGATCTTGAGTTCGAAATCAGTTGCATTAATTTGTTTTCCCAGTGATGATTGGAGTGTTGAGATTGGATTAAAGGATATAAGAAAATTGGTAAGATGGAGATAGGGACGGATTAGCTTTATCCTATGCTAATTGGCTAAGTTGAAGAGCTTGTTTTGCTCTAAAAACACAGATTTTAATTTACTTTTCCTTTTTTTCCCCAAAATTCTGGTTTTCCATCTGTGTGTATTATGCACAGCTGATATGACTTCCTTCAACTTTTAACCATTTAACCATTCATGCTATACATCTGCAGTGCTTTAATAAGAAATAGCATAAAAGTGTTCAACTAATAGCTTATGGCTACTAGTTTCTGCTGGAATAACAGTGTTACATAAGTTTAGAATTGTTAAGAGTGATAATATCACCACATAAGTCTAGGTAACATTTTAGACAACTGTAGATTGAGTGCCAGTGTTGTCAATGACAAATTTGTCCGAAACAATTTCTGCTTAGTCACTTATTCCTCCTGGTTTCGTCAATCTGCTGTACTTTTGTTTTGGTCTCCTAGTTTGTTAGTGAATTTGTAATTTAATTTGACAAAATGTGAAACGATTGATGTGTTTCCTTCTTGTTAACGAATCTGATCCCCAGTAAACAGGGATATTCTAAGAATCAGAATCTAAACAGGAAGCTTCCAGTCCTAAGCTGTTGTATTAGGTTTTGGTTTGTATTTTAGTAGTTGAAGATAGGATTATAGTTAAGTCTTTGTAGTTTACCTGTGTTGGTTTTAGAATCCTATTTTCCTCAGACAGCTTGGATTGATAACTAGCGGACTACCAAATAATGAATGTTCCAATAATACCTTAAAAGAAAATTTTTAGTTTACTAGCTGTTTTTGAACTGCAAAAGAGCTGACATATAATTGATCAGATAGATTTGGGGAGGAAAAAGAAAGTGCAAAAGCCGGACCTTCTTGGCTCTTTCAATATTGTAAAACCTATAGAATGGAAAAGTACAAAAGCTGGACAGTGTTAGCTCTTTTAATATTGTAAAAGCTGTAGAAGGGAAAAGCAATACTAATTATTTTCTATATGGTAATGTGCATTTCTTCTAATTCAAGCTATCAAATGCAATTCAACTCAGTTAAATTGATATTTCTA
Organism: Rauvolfia tetraphylla; assembly: GCA_030512225.1. Classification (NCBI taxonomy): domain Eukaryota; kingdom Viridiplantae; phylum Streptophyta; class Magnoliopsida; order Gentianales; family Apocynaceae; genus Rauvolfia; species Rauvolfia tetraphylla. Next base: position 3,608,552 of record JAJQKT010000055.1, on the reverse strand, counting down.
TGTGTTCCATACAAACCAACGAGCTTTTGAAATATGGTATGGTGTTATTTCCTAATTGCAAAACTAGGTTCTTGATTTATCAATCCAGCTGCAAGAGAATGGTGCTGGAATATGTAGAATTAATCATTCTGTAGGACATTCTTCGTAACATGTCATAATAAAATTCCATGACATCTGATGTTGGTGCCTTTTCTTTAGCACACAATTCAGATGGCTCACTCTGCGCTAGATGAGATATCAGCAACAGGTGCTTTTGTTAGAACTCCTACAACTTTCCGTAACATTATTTCCCAAGATCCAAACTCCCACTTTCCTGCAGAAGCTGGGAGGTATCACCTGTACATATCATATGCTTGTCCCTGGGCATCAAGGTGTCTAGCATACCTAAAGATAAAAGGACTTGATAAAATCATCAGTTTTACCGTAAGTGATATACTAAACCCCTCTGCTATAACTAAAAATTTACTTGCTGTTTAATGTAATTCCCTTCGCATGTCAGTCTGTCAAACCAATATGGGAGAGGACAAAGGATACTGATGATCACAGGGGATGGGTTTTTCCAGATTCAGGTACAGAGGAACCAGGTGCCGAGCCTGATCATTTGAATGGGGCAAAAAGCATAAGAGAATTGTATGAGATTGCGAGCACAAACTACTCTGGGAAATATACTGTTCCTGTATGTGTTTTCTATCAAATGCCGTTCTTTTAGTATCTCAGATTTATTTCTTTCCCATCTCATTTTGATAAAAGTTTGATTATCTGAATAGGTTCTTTGGGATAAGAAACTCAAAACCATTGTGAACAATGAGAGTTCGGAAATCATCCGCATGTTAAATACGGAGTTCAATGATCTGGCTGAAAATCCAGCTTTGGACCTTTACCCTTTTGATTTGCAAGCTCAAATCAATGAGATAAATGAATGGATATACAATGACATAAATAATGGAGTTTATAAGTGTGGGTTTGCTAAGAAGCAAGAGCCTTATGATGAGGTAAATGTTTTAGTTACTATTTCTTCTAGATCCCCTTGCACCATTTTTCTTTAAAATTAAATAGCCACCAGAATTGTGCATCCTTCATTCTTGACATTTTGTCATGATGAATGAACCATTATTACATAATCATTTTCAGGCAGCCAAAAATTTGTACGATGCTTTGGACAAATGTGAAAACATACTCAGCAAACAGCGATACCTATGTGGAGGGACTGTGACAGAAGCAGATATTCGCCTGTTTGTGACCCTAATAAGGTTTGATGAGGTATGGATCTTCTTCCCGAGGAAGTTTATGCATCTAATGTTAAACATTGAACTCTACTGCTACTCAAGAAAGAAATTTGGAAGTTCTAATGTACTTGGAAACTCAGTATGGTATGGTATCCTCGTAGGTGAACATTGTTAGGGGTCATCATAGAGATGTACTGAAATGGATACAGATTGAAACCCGGAAGAGAAATTTATCGAGAGGTGAATAATGACATACCTGAGAAGTTTCTGAAAGCCATTTAACTTCTAAAATTTTAACTTGCAAACTTGTAAATCAGCTCAAATTTGATGATGTAGGATTCAGTTAGCTTCTAATGTCATTTGAATCCAATTATTTCAATTTTTTGTTACATGGGTAGAATTATTAGCCTTTATTACATATTCTTTGAAACTTGCGGGTTATGAGTTAAGCCATTAATTATGAATTTGATGAGTTGGACAAAACGATTCAAATCGTTTACGGAATAAATTACCTTTAACAGCGCTATGACTAACTGAGCTATGGTTTTGTCATTTTCCGTTTTACAGAGTTCCTTTATCATGGTAGACACTTTTCACTATCTTATTACTATAATAAAGACCTGGTAAAGACACTATCACGAGTAGGATTTATAGCCAATCTACTTCCTCTTGCACTTGCTTGACAATGGTTAAAGTTGATAGGCTTCAAAGTGGGCAGGAAATCAGCATCAGCACACTTTCTTTAGTATCTTTCCTCTCTCTCCCTCCATTTTAATATTTTTTGGCATTTTCTTCTCTTTTTGGCGGTGAGGATCGTCGGAATGGAGGTCTGGATAACTGCAAAGCGTTGGTGCAATAGATACCTCTTTAAAAATTCCAATTAATGTATTTCTTTAGACTGTCTTTTTTACGTGTGAAGGTTTATGCAGTAGTGTATCTTTAATCAAAACAAATCTTTCTTATATTTGTCAATGCACAAGCACCAGCATCCTTCGCACTTCATATGTCATAAGCTAACCAACTTATTCTTAAGTTATTCAATCATAGGTTTAGAACTCTTTGTTTTTCCATATCTTTTGAATTATAATTCAGGTACTTGACTTCTGAACTATTAGGTCAACAGCAAGATGTTTAAAACCCTGCAAAAATCATGTTGTTTCCAACTCCAGTACTGGACTTTATAAAAACAGATGTGGAATTGGGTTGGTACTGGTTGGAATGATTTGGCTGAAGCAAACTGTATATAGGTTTGATGATCTTTAGTCGATTGAAGATTTGAGGCTAACTGCTGTTTTGTTCACCAAAAATGAATCTTCACTTTTGCAGGTTTATGCAGTTCACTTCAAGTGCAACAAGAAATTATTGCGCGAGTACCCAAATCTTTTCAATTACACCAAGGATATTTTCCAGATGCTGTGTATGAGTAGTACAGTAAACATGGAACATATCAAGAAGCATTACTATGGAAGCCATCCTACCATCAACCCATTTGGAATCATTCCCCAAGGTCCAAACATTGACTATTCCTCACCACATGATAGAGAGCGATTCTCTCACTAGATACACGTAATCTTCTTCTGTCAGCATTGCAATCCATATCCTTTTACGGTAAACCCTTTTAGAAGAGCAGAAAACTTCTCAATAAAGAAGGAATGTAAATTAGCTAAAATAGTAAGTTTGTACACAGTTTTTCACAAATGCAAATGCTCTGTTTTATCTTGGAAATATGTCGAACTTAACACTGCAATGTCAGAAACCATATTGCAAATCGTCGAGTTTCTGATAAGAAATCTTTTGCTGTGAGCATGCTGGTCTGAATTCTTTTTTATGAATGTCATTCATTGTATGAAATTCAACAACCCTTCAGTTTCTTTTTATTGCCAATTCGTCTTATGTTCAGTTCCTCTAGACAGAGATACCATCATGAGTCTCCAAATTTATGAGCTATTCTGTGGCTCACAATGCTTGACATGAAAGAGAAGGTATACCTGAGGAATTTGTACACTGCAGACTTAAATCTCAATGAAGCTATGAGCTGTTCTGCAGCTCGTGATGCTCTTAACATCTCAGATTAAAAATGAATACTAGTTTTTCTCTCTCTGGCTAAATATAAAAATGAATTCTTGTAAAGATACCTCTTCCGCAACCCGTATGCGATCCAAACTTCAGTGATTTGCAAAGCTATCAAAACTTAGGCAATATAGAATCTTCATTAACCAGAGTAAAACGGATTGGGCATGTTACATGGGGAAGTTACAAGAGTAAAGATTGCCTCTTTCCTCGTACTAAATTTCGTTCTTCTATTATAGATTCTTACAAAAGGATGAAAAAAATACCGTTGAAAAGAAATACAGAATCCTATTCAATCAAATCTCATCAACTCTTGTTTCGATATTTATATGAAAAGAAATGGTATGTTTCAACCAAATAACAGGTTAAACCAATGAATCACCCTCTCTGAGGCTCTTCTTACAGGAATTGCTTCATAAGCAGCATCGGTTGCTGAAATTTTACTGGCTCTGCAGCAGCAAGAGCAAGCATCTACAGCAAGAAAAGGATATTGATATTAGAAATTAACCATTTTTCACTTTTCGAATAAGATGTATTTCTACTCAACTGACAAGTGGAAGAACTGTACATAAAAAGCAACATGTGAGCATAGGAATTGGAGATAATATTCCAAAACAGTTAAAACAAGTAAATTTGCAGGATAAATCCATAAAACAAAATTTTGAATTAGATACACTAATCATTAACAGACTGATTTAAATTCTCCCAACAGGTAATCTAATGAAACTGAACAACTTCAGATAACTGGGATTTTGTTAATGGATAGCAAAGCATGATAATCGATCAGATCTAGGAAATATTAGATACCTTTTCAACATGGTGAAGCTATAGTGTTTTAAAATCAATAAGCATGTCAAACTTAACCAGACCAATTAAGGTTCAATATGGCCGGTAGACCCAAAACCATGGCTATCAATATGAGGAAACATGTATACTTTCAATGAGCATATGTGGATTTATTAGAAGAAGATAAGTGAGAAACCTTAAGATAATTGATAGAAATGTAGAAATGGTGGTGAAAAATATTTTGACACTATATTGTATACCAAGCAATTAAAGAAGGGTCCATTTATCACCAAATGGGCCTTGGATACACAAAGATGCTAATAAAAAAGCATTCCTTGATAACTAATTCATGTTAATTTGTAGTCATGACTACCAAAGAGACAGTACCATCAACAAAGTATCCTTAGCAGGAAATTAGAGCTTTCTCATGTAAATACTGTGTGATTACACAAGTAAGATGTCTATACAAATTTGACCCACCTTCGTTCTGCCATCTCAAATAGAATGCCCAGAAGGAATAATTAATATAAATCACATTATTATATTCAACTTTTAGAAAGCAAGTTGAAAGCACTTCTTACAAGTGATCAATGATCTACAACATTATCTCAGTGCTGTCCTTCCAGCAAGATGATACATGATGTTTAAAAAAAACCCCAATTAGATGAATATCATCAACATGATAAACCTCATCCCAAAACAAATATTGGCAAGTGCATTAAGTAACACTACCCATCTCCTGAGCCCTCCTCTTTTGAAGCTAAACCATGACTTCTTTTTCCCCTTTTCTCTTGTTTCTTTTTATGTTTATGTCATAAAAAACACACTCAAGAACCTTCAATACAATCATACATATATTACTAACAGCAATTGTCAACAACTTATTTCTCTAGTAGTTATCGAAGCAAAAAGAGTCCCTTTGATCAACTCAACTTAGCACCAGTGTGCTTTTACTAATATCCCAGTCGACTGAGCCCAAAAACACAACTTTGATCATTTTTTTATATCACAAGTGCCCATTTGACGAGTACGTTAAGAAGTACAATTGAATTTCACAAACATTCAGATGGGCATATATTGAGTTAAAAAGCACTCACATAGAGACGAGTTGGGCAGTTCTTGAGTCGATAAGAAGTCAAAATGCGTATGGAGGAGACTGGAGAAGCTTTAGAAATTAGGATTGGGACTGATGTGAAGAGAGGCAAACGGAGAGAGAAAGCTGGGCTTGTTGACACTGGTGCCGCTTCAGGGCGGTGCCGCCACTGGAGCAGAGGCTACGAACTGCCTCCGATTCTTCTGGGCAGGCCACCGCCACTAGACACTCAGCTAGAGAGCGGTTCAGGTGGCGACACGCGGCCTCGCGCGGCGGTCCAGCTGGGATTCTCCGGTGGCACTCTGTCAAGGCGCGGTGAAGGCGATCGCATTCCGGTGTTGAAATACTGCTAACATCACCTGCGGGTGCTGCTGAGTCTCCTCGGCTTGACATGTTTACTGTGGGTCCTACTGATAGTTAGAGAATTTCTTCAGTTGTTGCTCCTAAATTTTCTACCCTTTGGATTTATCGATTGTATGGTGGAGCCCAACCTTTTGAAGGACCGGATCGGCGGAGCCCAAGGCCCAAATGCGTTTTGGATTGATTTTGAATTTTCAATTCCAAAATAGTCCTTTGTGATTACTGTCGCTGTCCTATTTTTAGTAGAAATTGTTAATTGCAGCAAGTTTTTTGTAATTACAATGAGTATATTTTACTTTTTCGCTATAAATTTATACATTTCTCTCTTTATAAAAATATACTTTTTATTATCTTCATTATACTTTGAATTTAAATTTATTAAAATTTAAAATAGATTATCTATTTGATACAAATTTATGTCAAAAGAGTACAATTTTTTAATGACGAAGCTTCTTTTAGAGCTTCAAATGAAGCTTCACCGAGGTGAATCTCAAATTGGAGCTTCACTAATAATGGGAAAAGTTTCATCTGGCACTTTTTTCTATAATTTTTATTTTTAATTATATTTTTTATTTTTTCTATATTAATTTCATTATTCAACTTACGAATGTAAGCGTTTTTCATCTAATTGTACTTAAGAATTTATAATAAAATTATTGCAAGATAACGAGTTAAAAAATAATCCGACTAAAGATCTAAGATTTGTCGAAGAAACCATTTTATTTCTAATTTAATGTTTTGAATAAGATAGCTGCGAGATAATAGGGATGAGAGAAAAAGGGCTACTATATTTGTATAAATGAACAAAATAAAAATATGATCGCTGCACAGATAAAAAACTCGTTACGCTTAACAAAAATACTTTTATTAACAGTATTTGACCGAACATAAAAGTAATATAGTATCATAAAAGTAATATAATATTAAAAAAATAAAAAACATGTAGATTAGTATATACTTGATGTCAAATTTAAATATATAGTAATATACATAAAAAATAATAATTTATTGATAGTATATAATATATTAAAATTTTATCTTTTATAGAGAGTATTAAATATTTTAAAACATTTTAATATGTTAACAAGGTGGTCACTAGATAGAATTAGGGTGGAAGGAGTATAAATTTTCAATCTGTTTTTCTTGGTTTTATCCAATGTTGAAAAGAAGGAAGTGTTGTCCAATGCTACTACAGAAGGAATCGGACCGGCCTAGATCCCTCTCTCTATTTTCTCTCCCATTCTCTCTTCACCAAGATAATACTATCATGTAGGAAAATGACTTTACAAAAAATAAGAAAACTCTAAGATAAATGAAGCAATATAAGGACACACAACCGCTCAAAATTGGTGGAGGAGAGAATGGGAAAGGGATTTCGCGAGAGAGGATGCTTAGTGGAACTAATCAAGCGAGGCACTCACAGATTGCCTATTCTTTTCTAAATTTGCTTATTTTTTATCAGGGTAAAGTAGATCATGGCTTTATATATTATAATAAGCAGACTTATATTTCCTCAAATAAAAAAGGAAAACAAAAAATGATTTTCGTTATCAAATTTCAAAAATCAATTTGGACATAGAAACTTTGTTTCACATAAATTTTTCATTCAAGTAAATGATGTAAATATTTGCAGACAAAAAGGATTAAATTTAGTGTGTTTTTCTTATGAAGCGTGTGTTATTATTAATATTTTTTTTATAAGATAAAGATATTATATTAGAAAAGAGAGTACAAAACTACATAATAAATATAGTAATAATTTAGATCCAAAATATGTTGAACAAAAATAGACGGACCATCTAAAACCATGCATTCAACTTCATTGTTGCTATTTTCATGGAGTAGGAGTATTGCTTCCTTTCTTTGCCAAAAGATCAGCTAACGAGTTGGCTTTGCTGTGCATGGCTGTACGAAGTCTTGCACTTGGGCACTTCTGAAAGAAGGGATCTGTAATCATCAATCAAGTTGGTAAATCTAAAATTTGTTTTGGATTGGATCATTTGGAGGACAAGTAGTGAGTCTAAATTAATTTCTAGTTCTTGAATTTGATATTGCTAACTAGAGACCCTTCCTTACTGCTATAATTTCAACTAATGTATTTGGTACATCTTGCATATCCATATAGAAGCTAACAATCTAGTTGCCATAGTGATCCCGAATAACTCCTCCTACTTCTCCTCCACCTGGATTTCCTATTGAAGAGCCATTCGTGTTGAGCTTCAAGACATCCTTAAGAGGGTTTCCATTTTATGTAGATGATTTTTGTGAAAGGGGGGTTTTTTAAGGAGTTATTAAAAAGGGTATCTTTGGTCATCAATATCTTGATGAAAGCAACATGAACTATAATATTTGTTTTGTATATAATTGAATATTTATATTTTTTATTTAATTACCTCTACATCGGACATATTTGATTAAATTTAATATTCTTTTTTAAATATTTTGCATTCGCAAAAGATTATTTCTTTCGATACGGAGTAAGTCGCCTCTTTATATTTTTACATCTAGAATTTGACTTGTATCATTGATACTAATCGGAACTAAACTATTATGGCAAGGAAATGTTTGATTTAGTGGGAGAAGAGGAGGCAAAAATTGGAACAGAAATATCATTTGAATTGTCAATTCTCGAAAATGAAATAAGCAAAAGTTTCGTCATTGAGTGATAAATGAAAAATTTATAAAAAGTTATAATCTCCACTACAGAATAGCACAATTATACGCCTTCATTGATGTTGTTTTGTGACTGAACATGTAGAATTAAATAGTTATTTTAAAAAATTATATATTTTATTTAAATTTTTATTATTAATTTTTTTAATTTAAAAAAATTAAATTTTATTAATTTATAAATCTTAACATTATTCTTTTTTGACTCCTCTAACTTAAAAAATATAAATTTTACTATTTTATAAGTACCACTATTAATATATTTAATTAATAAAAAATTTATAATCAAATAAATCTCTTTTATTTGTATATAAATTAAAATAAAATATTCAATTTAACTACCATTTTAAATAAGCTTTATAAGAAATACAATTATATATGACGGACTTTCCACACTTGATGTGGGGATGATAATTAGAATAGTTCACTGATCATGATTTGATCATTGAAAGATATATAAAGATGATGTAAGTGACAAAAGGATGAGAAGATAATGAAAAGTGACAGGAAGAGAGAGAGAGAGAGAGAGAGATGAATTTAACTTCCAGAAATAATTTTTATTTTATTTTATTTTTCTGAAACGATGGTCTACACCTGCCGTTGAGATAGGCTTTGTCAAGAGAACTAATGGATGGAGCATTAGCACATCAGTTTAGAGAAAGAAGATAAGGTGCTTCAATATATTAAAAAAGTTTTCAAACATAAAGGCACGCGTCAACCATTCAACAGCTTCCGGGCCCCCACCACATCACCATTAAACCTCTAATCCCTACAACATCTTACCAGGTTCATGGAAAATGTGGCTTGTCCTCATAATTTGTAAATTATTTATATTTTGAAAATATTAATTATAGACAATACTTTTGTTTGTATATAATTATTGCTAAGGGTATTCATAATTTAGTTGGATTTGATTTCAGTCATTTTTCAAACTAAGCTAATAATCTTAATTTGAGAATTTTAAAACTAATTAAAATTATTACTAATATCAAATTATGATTTGCATTGATTTTGTTTAGTTTGGACAATTTAAACATGTACCACTGTACTCGACCTTAAAAATTATTTATCTGTTACTTGAATATATATTAAAATTAATTTTTTTAAAAAAATTTATACTAGAATCATTATAGAATAATGCAAAAGGCAGTGACATTAAATTTATAGTAATCAAATTATCAATCAATATTTATACAATATAGATCTCACAATACAAGTATTAACAATAAAAAGAAAAACGAATAAAGAAGTTTTAAAGCAAATTTAATAAAGTTTAATTAATTATTAACCAATACAACATAATCTAAATAATATAAGCATCAACAAATAAAATGAGAATTCTAAAATAAACATGATAAAGTTCAATTAATTGTCAATCAATACAACATCTATAAATAAACACTTAAATTTATTGTAAATCTTAAGGCAATCTCCAACATTTTGGTTTAATTTAGTTTGAAAAAAATTTCTATCAAATTTTCGTTTTTGAATACCAAAACCAAACCAGCTCAATTGATAGTACAAATCTTGAAATCGGTTTGGGTTGATTTAGATTAGTTTGGTTTGGATGGTTTGGCTTTTTCTCGTATACCTATTACAAATGTGGTCTAAATGTTCTATAACGTCTTTTGTAACCTCTTCTTCTAACATTTTTATTATAAAATTTATAAATCTTAAACTATAACAGATAAACTATAAACATTAAAGATCTATTCTAAAATGTTAAAGAAATTTCATGTGAAATGCTATAAAGAATCTCGAGTGCTTATAATGCTTTTCTTTGGTTCAAATATATTTAGTGATTGATTATATAAATTTGTAATTTTTGAAACCTAGAAAAAGACAATAATTGCAGATTTTAACTGCTAAATGGATTCTGCGAGATTTGCAAGGGAGAAACCAACAAAAAGATTGTTTCTTTCTGAATCCATTGAGAAAACATCATATCAGAGGAGAACAAAATTGGCAGTGATATTGGAAGAAGAATACAAAAAAACATACCCCCACCTCTGCTGATAAGTGGCAATTGGATGAGCAAGTGTGCAACTTTTGGGGAGCAAATATGGATGGGCCCCTAATTTCCCCACCAAGCTAATGTCTATAGTATCCAAGAAAATGGTTTTTTCCGTCCTTTTTTCTTCCATTATAATCTCCTCATGCCTTCTTGTTCTTGCTTGATCTCCACACCAGAGAGAGTGTGTGTATGTGACCACTCAATTCCTGGGTGGCAAATATGAGTGGCAAAAAAGAATAGTAGAAAAGATTGACAGGGACAGGAAAAAGGAGGAAAGGAAAAAGGGTTGGAAAAAACACATTAAGAAATAGTTCTTTTGTAATACTGGTAGATACTAGTCTAGGAATACATAATATAGCTTGTATTTGTAGGTTTCTATTTTCTAACAGAAGTCTTTATATAGTTCTATACCCTTCGCTCTCTCTCTCAGGGGTACACGGTCTCTCCCTGGGCTTGGCAGTGAGGGACACAGGACTTTGAGCTTTTCTCTTTGATTCTTATGCAAATTGGCCAGATGAGGTTATAAATGATTAAAGGATTCATTTCACTAGTTGATTTGGTAGATAAAAACTTGTCTTTAGATTTTGCATATATGAAGGGGATTGAGAGGGAAGCCTCTATAAATAGCTCCATCATCTCTGATAGGTGGGTTTCTGATGAATTCACATAAAAGATTCAATCTTTATCTCATTTCTATCTGGGTTTATCTGAATTAACTCAACTGGCGTGTTTTCTTTCCTGGGTTGGGAATTTTACTGTTATTCGTTTCAGACACTCTTTGTCGTAGTTCATGCTCTAATTCTGGTATTTAGAACTGTCTGGAGTTTCTTCTCGGAGGGCTATATGTTGCGGCTGTGTTGGCACGGGGAAGTGAAAGCCATGGATAAATCGATAAATAGGGGGGTGTGTGTTTATTTATCTGTTTGTGCAAGTTGTGGGGAACTTCCTCTTTTCTCCATAAATTTCTAATGTTTTATGCTGGCTTCACTTCTTCGAAATGTTTGTTAATGGAAATGATTGAAAACTTATAAACTTACCAGTGGCCCTCTGCTTAGTGGCTGATAATAGTTTCTTTCCACTCTGCATTTTGTCTATGAACCGCAAGTGGCACAGGTTTTGGTACCCTCTATACTGAAATTTATCCTGTTTGCGCTTTAGATTATGGCTGCTAATGACTGCTATTCCTTCTGGTGTTGATTATCATTTTAAACCTGCATTCTTCTGTTAGGGTACCTTAAACATTTTTAGTCAGAACGTCTTGTTCTTATGATCAATTTTCCTTCCTTTCTAATTTTGCTTATTCATTGAACATGTCAATCTTGTTACATTCTCATGGTAGTGGTTCTTTTACGTGGTTCGATTAATTTACTTAGCTTGTCATTTATGCCAAAAAATGATAATTGCACTCATTTATGCCAAAAAGTGATAATTGCACTTTTCGTGAATATGCTGTTTTGAGACTTTTGACTCTGTTTATTGAATTCATCTTGTTCCTAGATTAGATGGTTTTGATGCTTTCTTCTTCACTGTAGGAAAGCTGAGAAATGGACAGGCCAAGATTAGATGTAAGATTAAATCGCTCTGGATCCTCACAATCAGAGGAATCAGCTTTAGATTTGGAAAGAAACTGTTGGAATAATCCAAACTTGAATTCAGCAAGCCCCTCTCCTTTACAAGCTTTTGCATCAGGCGGACAGCTTTCCGAGAGCAATGCTGCCTACTTCTCTTGGCCTACTTCCACTCGGTTAAATGATTCTGCTGAAGATAGAGCCAATTACTTTGGAAACCTTCAAAAGGGTGTTTTGCCTGAAACTCTAGGTCGGCTGCCCAGAGGGCAGCAAGCTACAACCTTGCTCGATCTAATGACCATTAGAGCATTTCACAGCAAATTATTGCGTCGCTATAGTCTTGGCACAGCAATTGGTTTTAGGATTAGGCGGGGTGTGTTGACAGAGATACCAGCTATTCTTGTCTTTGTTGCTAGGAAAGTTCATAGGCAATGGCTCAGCCACTTACAGTGTTTACCAACTGCTCTTGAGGTACTAAAGATTTAAAGGCAGATTTTTCTTGGCTTTTGATTTCTTCCAATTTAATAATACATGGATAAGTTTCTTTCATGTAACTTTTGGTTTCAGCTTTGATATGATATTTCTGAGGCTTGAACTTTATGACTTCTTTTGCTTTCCAATTAAATGCCTGTCTCAGTTTGAGAAGTTTCAAGTTTACCTCACCTCCAACAAAAAGAGGAAAAAAAAATAGGGAAAAAAAAGGTAGGAAAAGTTAGTAGATATGGAACCAAATATCAAACGTTATAGGTGGAGTTTATGAAACCAAATCTTAAAGTCTTTTTGTTTATTAAATGTGGAGCTTCCTGCTGTCTTTCTGTCTATTTTTGTGAGATTGAACTTCCTGCATAATTATTGAGCAGGGACCTGGTGGTATATGGTGTGAGGTTGATGTTGTTGAGTTTTCTTACTATGGCGCCCCTGCAGCTACACCAAAGGAGCAACTATACACAGAACTTGTAGATGGCTTGAGGGGAAGTGATCCACACATTGGCTCTGGTTCCCAGGTTAGAAATTTTCTTTCTTTAGTCTTTTTCTCCTTAGAAGCTCAAGCCTAGCTTACAACCTTTGTTGAGCTAGGAGAATAACCTAAAATCTTTTGGAAGAATCCAGTGGAGCAGTTTCTGAGCTGCTATTACATGGTAATAAGAATAATAAGATAATAAGATCCCAAGATATGTCTTCCACAAACATACTTACTTAACCTTTCTTTGTTCCTGAGGAACAAACAGAAGAAATGCAATCAGATAGTGGTCAATTCGTTATTATTTTGTTTGGTTCGGGAGAGGGGGGCAAGGTAGAGTGGGTTAGGAATAGTTGAAGCAATCAGGCATACTAAAAATGAGTTTTTACAATTGATGATAGTGATAATTCTGTTGTATTATCCATGTTAATGGATAGTGAATTTGCTCATTTTCTAGTAATATCTTTCAGATTGTCAATTTTTATAAAGTGGAGTTAATTGTTCAATTCAACCTGAATGGATGTATATTTTCTGATTCTGTGGTCAATTATTGTCTCTTCTTGGCTGTGTAGTCTTCAGATGGTTCTTGGATGTTATTGGGTGGGGAATTAATTATTAGTTGACTTGGATGTTTCAAGTGAAATCCAACCTTAAGTGGGCTCCAACCTGTTTCAAGGTTGTTTTTGCTTTACCTGATTCATGGCCCATATATTTTGTTTCTCTTGTCTATTTTCATGGTAACATCATATTTAGAGGTAAATAGTAGGAGGTAATCATAGAAACAATAGAGAAGAAAGAGAACAACTCCAAAGAGAAAAATTTTCAACCATGTGTAATCTGACATTATCTTTATGCCTTTGTCATGGTTAAAAGATACCTATTACTACTTGTTTCTCCATGAAAACATTTTTTATCTGGTTTTGTTTCTTATTTCTAGGGATGTGTATTACTTTAGAGACATTCGTGATGCCATATGATGCGGAAATGATTTTCTATTTTCTTTTCCACAATGACTAGCTTAGCATCTGAGTCAGAGTTCATTGCAGACTGATGATGTCAGTGCTTCTTCTAACTTTTTGTTGTTTCAGTCTTCTCTCGGACTTCAGTGTCAAATCTGAGTGTTAGAGAGTTGATTTTGTTGTGTAAAAGATATGAATGCTTAAAAGAATTCCTTGAGAGATGATTGCCCATTATGTTTAGTGGTTTGATTGATCCCTTTAATCTAATAATCCTGGAGGACACCTGAAAATTTCACCCTTCACTGAGGTATCCTTGGCACATTTTCATTATGTTTGTTTTGGCAAATGCAATTCGTGAACTGTTTGTTGTGCAGCACCCTTATTACCACTGTTCCATTAGCCTTTTTTATATAAGAAATTTTGGTACTTTTAGTGATTCATGAGCCTGCTTATTTCCTACCATGACCTATAGATGAAATCTCAATGCTAGAAAGTCATTATTTTTCGTCATTCGACTTTCTCTACTTCTTCCAAGTGGAACTGTTTTGAAATTGACTCTAGAGTACCATGAATCTGAAAGCTTTAATTGTTCTTGGATTAAGGACTTGTATTTCGCTTGATGTTTAGGGTAAATCTGAAGCCACCAAAAGAAGTTTTTTCAGCTAAAGCTGCAAAAGAGTATCTATACTTTTTGTTCTTTTTGAAGAATTAAGAAAAGCTCAGACAGTGTGACTCTTATTGTTTTACAAAACCAATATCTAACCATTCTTGGGCAGAAAATTCTTATGCTGATCGTGTATAAACAATTTACCTTATAGAAAATGCCAAGTGTGTAACTAACTTATGTAGATGTATCATTGAATCGGCAATTTTCTTTTATAAAATGCAATTGGTTGCAAAGAAATCTCACTTATTATTGGATTATTCTCTTGTCATCTATTACTTTTTTATTTAAAAAAAGATTGCCAATTGGATTGCTTTGGTGTTCCAGGTTGCAAGCCAAGAGACATATGGAACCCTGGGTGCTATTGTAAAGAGCAGGACAGGAAACAGGCAGGTTGGTTTCCTTACCAATCGACATGTGGCCGTTGACCTGGATTATCCGAGCCAGAAAATGTTCCATCCCTTGCCACCAAGCCTTGGACCTGGGGTGTATTTGGGTGCTGTGGAGAGGGCCACATCATTCATTACTGATGACCTTTGGTACGGCATCTTTGCTGGAACAAATCCAGGTATCCTTACTGGAACTCTTGCTTATAATTGGATATGTTTTCTCTTTTGCTACACTTAAGAATGTAATAACTAATTGAGTTTTCCCACAGAAGTGGTAAAGTTCACAGATTCTTTTTCAGACAGAATCTCTCTGCTTCTGGAATAGTAAGACAGGATGATAATCAATGGATTAAAAGCCCATTTGCTTATTTATGTTCTAGTATTTGAAAGTTAATCACACTTTTATCTAACATCACTTATAGGCTTTATTCTTATAAAATAAAATTCTCTTTACTATTTATGGCATCAAACAAGAAGCTTAAATTCCATTGGTACGAATTTTTCGGCATAGAGATTTAGCTTATGCAGAATTCCTGATTTTTGGGAAAGGTTCAACAACATCAAATTCAGGTTATATTCATTATAAGAAACAATTTATCTCAAGAATATACACATAAATGTTGCTTGGAAATATCAAACTTGCTGTTGCTGTTTATCTTACGCCTTTAATCTAGCAGAATGAGACTTTCCACGGCCCTATTTTCATAGTTTTCTACAGAAGTTTAAAGATAATAATTTTAGGATCTTATGCATTATGATTTATTGAACAAGTGAGGATGTGTATAGGATTCATTCTTATGCAAGTATCCAAATTCAAACTCTGTGTTTGATGCCCTGCTTATTGTTTTGAGTACTTTGGATCCAATTTTGTACCCGTTCTGTGCCGCTAATAACTCTGAATGTGCTCTGACCTCTTGTATGCCCTTTATTATACTCTGGTCCTGCAGAAACTTTTGTCCGAGCTGATGGAGCGTTTATCCCTTTTGCTGAAGATTTTGATATCTCCTATGTGGCTACATCTGTAAAAGGTGTTGGTGAGATTGGTGATGTCAATAAAATAGATTTGCAGTCTCCCATCAGTAGTCTGATAGGAAGGCAAGTAGTGAAAGTTGGAAGGAGCTCTGGCTTGACTGCAGGGACCATAATGGCATATGCTTTAGAGTACAATGATGAGAAAGGGATTTGTTTCTTTACTGATTTTCTTGTGGTTGGTGAGAACCAACAGACATTTGACCTTGAAGGTGACAGTGGAAGCCTAATTCTTCTAACAGGTCCAAATGGGGAGAAACCACGGCCGGTGGGTATCATATGGGGTGGGACGGCCAACCGAGGTAGGTTGAAGTTACAGGTTGGTCAACCTCCTGAGAATTGGACTAGTGGGGTTGACTTAGGGCGCCTTCTTGACCTCCTTGAACTTGATTTGATTACATCTAATGAAGGCCTCCAAGGTTTGTGCTTCTGAGTGTCTGCTTGTCCTAGTGCATCATACACACTGATTTGGATTTTGATTGATTGCAGTAATTTATGTGGAATGGGGGTTGCATAGGAAACATAATCTCTAGAAACAATGGAGATCAGATAATACATTGAAATTCACGTGCATACAGTTTCATTATCCAAAGAATTTATTTCTCAGTGAAAATAACCACACTTTCTTTGCTCTTCAGAGATTTTTATTATGGAAAAAAGGTTAATGAAGTCATGAAACCTGCATAAGGCAGAAAAAAGGTCCCCTGATAATGTTTCTGCCAGTCCAAGACTTGACACTCCCATCATTTATTTCTGATCGTACTAGTTCAAGTTGACTTTATGTCACTCTTATGAACAAAGTATGCGGCGCAGAGCAGTTGTGCGGCTTTTTGGATAAAATAGTTAATTTGCTCATGAATTATGTGATGGATATTGTACAAAAAATTATATTTGGGTGAAAATATTTTGCTGTTTTTTGGAACCTTTTTTTTTTTTTTTTCGGTGAACTGGTTTTGGTGAATATAGACAATAGGTTTGCATTGGAAAAACTGCTCAGGGAAATTATGATTGCTGTTAGAGCTATCTTGAAGCAAATAATTCCAGTTTAGGAAAAAGTTTTATAAGCAATTGCAGTGGTTGGGAGTTGTTCCACCTACCAGTTAACTGTAATCTTCCGTGAGAATGAGATTGATGCGTTAACAGCCTAGTGCATGCCGTTTTTATCAAATTTTATTTCGCATTGCTGCTGCATTTGCCAAGTTAACTTTCTTGCTGCATGTGATTTTTTTTTTCAAATTTTATTTCGCATTGCTGCTGCATTTACTAAATTAACTTTCTTGCTGCGTATAATTTTTCCCCATGGATTTTTGCTCTCTGATCACTGCTCTTTTATTATTTTTTCTCCCTTTGTTATTCTTCTAATAGCTGCATTGCTGGAGCAAAGAAATGCATCAGGGGCTGGAATTGGATCAACAGTTGGAGAGTCATCTCCTAATGAGCGCATTGCTTCTAAGGACAACATTGAGGAGCACTTTGAGTCTCTTGGGTTGAACATTCAACAAATCCCTATTGACGTCGAGTCTCATCATGGAATTCTTGAACCGATCAGAAATCATGAGTTTCAATTTGAGGGTGTTATTGAATCAGCTCCCAGTGTGGAGCATGATTTCATCCCAAGATTTGCCGACACGCCTCCAGCGATTCAGAAAAGCCCCGGGGAAACTATGGTATTGAAGAACCTTTCCATCTTCAAAAATGGAGCTGAAGATGAGGTATCTGTTTCTTTGCGGTTAGGTGAACCTGAACCTAAGAGAAGAAAGCATTCTGAGTCTTCATTGGATACTGAGAACTCAAAATAAACCCACTTTACCCCCATTTTTGCCGGTATCATCTCTTTCGAAGATTGATTCTTAAAATGTGCCTTCTTCATCCGAGATTACGAGTTCCGAACTGTATGTATCCAAAGTTTTGAGCTGTGAGGAGAAATTGAAGCCTCCAAGAAGACAAATAATTATTCTTTTCCCCAAGTATTTCTGAAGGGTAATACTATAGGCTACATATGTAAAGTATGTAAAAGGAAATATGCTTTAGAAGGAAACTGCAATTGTTTCCTACTGTTGTATATTATTTTGAATCTAACTGTGGCCTTTCTTGGAACAGCCACTTCTGAACTGGGGATGTCCACTTCATCTTGAAGCAGAATGATAACTATCAATGTTTATTTGCTTATTCACGAGAGTGTGTGAGATTGGATAGAATTTAAATTTGAAATTTTTTTTGTTTAGATTTTTTAAAAGTAAATTATAAATTATTTGTGAAAAGAAAAATATAATTTAAAATAAAAATTTTACATTGAATTTCATAAAACAAGAATCGAAATAAACTTGTCAATATATAATATTAGGTAACTCTTTTGAGTGAATTGTCCCTTTTGAGAATTTGCTTCAAATTTAGCTAATGAAACAGTGTGATTATCTTTTTTTGGTGTTAAAAGGAATTTATCTTGTAAATTGTAACGATCCATTTAGCTCAAAAGGGCTTTAACTTTCATTTACACACTTATGAATGTGTGATGTAGCATATAATTTTCGATTGAATAACAGATTTTTTTACTTTTTAATGATATTTTACCTCTGATTTTAAAGCAAAAAAAGTCTTTATAAATTTTATTTATTTATTTTTATCAAGAAAAATGCACACAATATTTCCATCATCTCTTACAAATAATATCATAATATTTTTTTAGAGTATTGGTATCTTAATCAATTGATAAAACTTATTCGGATTTGGTTAGTTTTTATTCTGGAAAGACTTGATGATTTATACACTTTTAGTATAACATCACAAGTAAGAATTGAACCAATAATATTACATTAATATTAGCAATCTATTTATTAAGTGCTCTAACCTATTGGGCTAATAATGATATAATTGAATATAGAGCAAAAATGTATTTGCAAAGAACCATTTATAAAATGTTGTACTTGCTCTTGCGCAACAAAAAATTAAAAAAAATAAAATAAAGAGAGAGAAAGGGAATTGAGCTCTTCTTTGAAGATCCCGTTTCGATATTTATGTGAGAGGGCGTCTTCATATAGCGGTTTACGGTAGAATTCGAGTTGTTGCCACACCTTTTCCTTTTCTTGTTTCTTTTTTTTCCTTTTTAACTTTCTTTTCTCTCGAGGCTTTCAGAATAGACAACAGAGTATATATTATGCAAAGAAATCTATATTCTAAAAGAAGGTGGTTAACTTAAAAAAAAAAAAAAAAGAGGTGGTTGATTACAAAATCAATCAATAAAATCATCCCCCCCCACCCCACAAACATTAAAAAAAAAGGGGGAGACTAAAAGGGAATAAAATTAGGTTTGAGAAACCTTAGGGAGTTTTGAGAAGCCTACAATTTGCTTCGTTTTTCGTTTTTTAATGAAATAAAATTAGGTTTCCAAGAAAAAGTAAAATAGACGACTGAACAATAGAACCTCAAGAAAAAAGGATGAAAACTTTTATGAAGGGAATTAGTATGACTGTGATAATTGAGAAATTGTTGATTCATTAGTTCATAGCATCTTCCATATCCATTCAGATCAATAAAATAGAAATCCTTTCTTTTCTCCTTTTTGCATTCATAAAAAATTATTTTAATTTTTCAAGTTACCAGTTAAATACGTAATCGGCTATTATATTATTACCTATTACCGAAACAACATTCTAAATACTCAGTTTCAAAAAATATATGGCTGCAATAACAATAATTCATAAAGTAAATTGTGGATATTAGGGGGAAAAACGAGTTGAATAGAAAAAAGAGAGAGAGAGAAATAGAAAAATATGAGTTACAATCACCTCTACTTCATTGTGAATCTCTTAGATTATACTCTCTTTTCATCTAGAATACCAATTAAATTGCATCATGTATGACTATTCATTGGATCAAGAAAGATTAATGATACTAATCATATAATTATATGTGGTATAATTTAATTAACGTATTTAAATAATTTACTAGCTGAGTGTAGTAAAAGATTTTAAGTTATCTAAAAGTTGGCCCAAAGTCTCTATCAAATATTCAAATTTAACAAATGCAAATCAAATGCGTGATGGCATGAGATATTGTCTTTTCTAAATAAGAAAATTACTATCCTGAAAACTTGATGATCACAGCTTCACAGGACTATAACTAAGTTGAGACTCAAGATGAGATGAAATGGAATATTCCCAACACCCCTCCGCCCCCACCCCCCAACCCCAGCTTCTTTTCTTTATAATACTTGATTATTAGTGAATTTTTCCATCAATAATTATCGAGGTCTCACGTTAACTTCCTTTAATATAGTCTCTCTATCCTATTTTATCTGACATTCTTACTATATTAGGATGTTCTAAAATAATGACACTTTTCGTAAAAAGAAATATTTTAATATATTTTATATTATCAATCAATTACTAATCCTACTGTATATTACTTTTATATATTTAAATTTGACATAAAATACCT
The DNA here is from genome assembly GCA_030512225.1 of Rauvolfia tetraphylla. Lineage (NCBI taxonomy): Eukaryota > Viridiplantae > Streptophyta > Magnoliopsida > Gentianales > Apocynaceae > Rauvolfia > Rauvolfia tetraphylla. Next base: position 3,588,326 of record JAJQKT010000055.1, on the reverse strand, counting down.
GTTAACCTATATATTTCTTATTTTTTATTATATTATATTACTTTTATAATACAATTTAAACTTTTACATAAAACTCCACTTCCCGTCAAACAATATCAAATAAAAGGCAATGAAGAGAAAAACTTTTATTTCTGTTACACTAGAAAAGTTAAACACGCACTTAAATTAATATTTTACCAACTCTTAACTATTATTGGAGTATCATTTCCTCCTAATGATGGATAGATTTGGTCCAAATGTTTACATTTGTTTGTCATAACTATATATAAAAATTGGCAGACTTATCGCAATATCAACTAATGCTATCGAATTAAAAGCTTGTATCGCATGCATTAAAAATTGTATCATCGAAAATGGTAACAAGTTTTTAATGCATTACTTCGACAAAAACATGCATCATATTCATACATGACTGAAAGCTTTCCCCTTCTTACATATTCTCTCCCACATACAAGTATAGCATGCTTTTAGAGATAGCCCTGCACTTCATCTTCAAGTCTTCACCATTTCCATTCTCCATTTTCTACAAGCATCAAAAAGGCACAGAACAATGCCAGTCTCTTGGAACTCCTTCTTGCTTCTTTACTCAAGAACATCGAATATCAATATCGCAGCCTACATCTTCTCCAGTCTACTCCTCGCCTCTTCACTATGGCGTCTTTTGGCAACAATTGCATTGACATCCCTCCTCAGCTGCGCCGTTTGTCCACTCCCTCTTCTCTCAGCTTTTCTCTTTCGACTGGATGGTGAATGTTGGAGGGCTTTTTCATGCATTACCCTACCTTTGGCTTGCCAGTCTTCACACCTTTGGGCTTCTGGGATGTGATCCTGACTTCCCATCCTTATCCCTGAGTCAGTTCTTCGTTTATGTTCTTGGTCATTTCAATTTCCTCAGAGATGCATATTTGTACTGGGACAAGCATGATAATTTACCCGAATATTTTGTGCCTGCTCTGGAGTTAAATGTCATTCTGTCTTGACATCCTTTGCATAAAATTCCTCATCTATATGGGATTCTCAAGAAGCCGGCAGACGAATAATCAGATTCCAAGAGAGCTTCGTCTCATTACTCGTGTAACGTAGACTGTTCTATTGAATAATAATAATGCAGAACATATGAAGCTGCAATGCAGTGAAACATGCAGAATGCAGAAACAGAATGCTGGACTTGAAGTGAAGTCAGGCAGCATTGCAGGAAGCAGAATTGCAGACTTGTAAAATGCAGAATGAAGCTACTGATGATGAATTAAGCTGCATGCATACGTAATGGAAGTTATTGAAGTCAAAGTGAACAACATGAAGCTACAACAGAGTTGATGAAGCTGCAATGCAGAGTAGCATAGCAAGCATAGCAGTCTGCCAGCTAAGATAAATGAATTGCCAGTTGGATTTTGAAGTCGGTTGCTGACATGGAGATAGTTGGTTATTTATGTAACCTTACTTAGTGTAGGAGAGGAGAGGTTGATCAGTGTATATATATCTTTGAGCATTTTGTACAGTGCAGAGAATTCAATTCAAACTTTTCTTCCAAATGCAATATTTCTCTTTCTACTCTTCTTTGTCTGGAGCTCCATTCGAGCTCAATGATTAGAGCATTGTGATCATCATCTGATTGATTGTTACAGTCATTGTTTCTTCTTCAATTCTTGTATAGAATTGAATTCTCAGGTTAATTGATTTTTAACATGGTATCAGAGCATTGTTTTTGCTTCAGTTGCTAGTTTTTCCATATCTCTGGGTTTGTTTGTTGATTGAAATTGATCGATTGATATTCAGTCTGAACAATTGATTTTATATCTGTGATTTTGTTGATAACACAATGGCGTCAGATGTTGAATCAATTCCAACCAATCCTATGTATCTCAATCCAAATGAGAATACAACTTAACCATTGGTACAACCTGTGCTTACAGAGAAGAATTATCATTCTTGGAGCCGTGCGATGAAGATGGTGCTGATCTCCAAGAACAAGTTAGGCTTTGTTGATGGATCAATTGAGCCACCACCGAGGAGTTCAAGGAATTTCACACATTGGCAGCAGGTAAACACAACCGTACTCTATTGGCTTGTGAATTCTATGGACACAATCATAGCTCAAAGTGTGATGTGGTTAGATACTGCAAAAGAAGTTTGGGATGATCTGTATGATAGATATTCCAGTGGAGATTCTTATCATTTATCTGATCTTATAGAAGATATTCATAATGTGAGGCAAGGTAACAAAACAGTGAATGAATACTATACTCATTTGAAGCTTTTATGGGATGAACTGTCTGTCTTAAGACCATTGCCTAAATGCATTTGTGAGCCTTGCTGTAAGTGTGGAGCAATAAAACAGATGAGAGAATACTATGATACAGAATGTGTGATAAGATTCTTGAAAGGTTTGAATGATCAATTTAACAACATCAAGTCACAGGTTCTTGTTATGGAACCTTTACCTTTAGTCAGTCAAGTTTTCTCTATGGCTATTAAACATGAAAGACAGCTGAACTACATTTCTAATCAAGGTCAAGAGGTGCAATTGATGTTAACACAGCCTGTAGCAAAATCTAGTAATCAGGAGATGCCAACTGCATTTGTGAACAAAGAGTTTGATGGTGCTCGGTTTGGTGGTAATGGTCAATATGAGGTAAATGTTGCAGCAGGAAATAATAAAAGGCATTTTGGGCAGAAAAGTATTATTTGCACATTTTGTGGTAAGTCAGGGCATACAGTGGATAGATGCTATCGAAAGCATGGATATCCTCCAAATTTTAAATTCAGAACTAGAGAAGGAGGTTTCAGTGGTGGTACTACTGCAGATAATAGGAAATATGGTATAGGTGGTGTTTCAAAAAAGAATGTTGTTGTTAATCAAACCAGTGGCATAAATAGTGCAGAAATTTCAGATTCTTCCAGTGCAGGCATTACTCAAGAGCAGTATGCTAATCTGATGAATATGCTCAAGAGTATTCAATTGCAAGGTGCAGAAGTTGGTCATGGTCAATCTCATGGAGTTAATCAGGCCACTGTTTTGACAGCCAATTTTGACAAATCATACACAGGTACAACTTCTTATGAAATTTCAAAGCCTTGGATTCTGGATTCATGAGCCACAGATCATATAGTATGCTCTTTGACATTCTTTACTTCTTTGATTCCTATTAAAGATGTCTTTGTCAAGCTACCAAATGATCAGACTATTTCTGTTACTCATAAAGGCCATGTTATTCTTTCTAACAAATTACAGCTGTTAGAAGTTCTTTATATTCATTCTTTCAAGTACAATTTAATCTCAGTTGATAAATTGATTCAACAGAATCATTGCAACATTCTTTTCCATTCTGCTGGTTGTCTTATACAGGACAATATAACCCTGAAGAAGATTGGTTCAGCTAAATGCTGCAATGGTTTATATCATTTTGAAGTCACTTGTGATATTCCAAGACATCAGCTTCATCATTCTCCTCAAACAAGCCAAGTTTCTGATATTTCTTTTCCTGATTCCTCTACCATTACTTTTCATTCTTGTTCTAGTTCTGCCAAAAATGTCAATTGGCATTTTAGACTAGGTCATCCATCTGATCAAAGATTACGTTTATTGAAAGGCATTTGGCCTGATGTTTCTGTATCTAATGACTGCAAGTGTACTGTTTGTCCTTTAGCAAAACAGAAAAAACTCTCTTTTCCTTTGAGAGATTCTACTACCTCCAGATGTTTTGAAATTCTTCACATGGATATTTGGGGTCCTTATAAGCATGAAACTATATACAAACAAAGATATTTCTTGAGCATTGTTGATGATTTCAGTAGATATACTTGGCTTTTCTTGATGAAAGACAAATCAGAAGCTAGAAAGCTTGCTCAAGATTTTTGTGTTTTTGTTTCAACTCAATTCTCCACTTCTGTCCAAATAATCAGAACAGATAACGGTTCTGAGTTTCATATGCCTTTGTTCTTTCAATCAAAAGGGATTATCCATCAGACTTCATGTGTTGAAACACCACAACAGAATGGACTAGTTGAGAGAAAACATCAGCATATCCTAAATGTTAGTAGAGCTTTAAAGTTGCAGTCAAATCTTCCCATTTCTTATTGGGGATTTTGTGTTCAACATGCCACTTATCTCATAAACAGACTTCCTACACCTATATTACACAATAAGACTCCTTATTCCATTCTTTATGGTAGAGATCCTTCTTTTCTCAATCTCAGAGTTTTTGGTTGCTTAACTTTTGCTTCCACTCAGGAACAAGGCAGATTAAAATTTGATCCTAGATCCAGAAAGTCTGTTCTGTTTTTCTTCTACCAGCAAGGGGTATATACTCCTAGATTGGACAACCAGATCTGTGTTTGTATCCAAAAATATTGTTTTTCATGAAGATGTATTTCCTTTCAATACTCAGTCTATTGATTTCTCTACTCATGTACTTCCCTCTGTTCCTTTACCAACTTCTTCTTCTGATTCAATACCAGTTGATATTGCTATGACTTCTGATCATTCTTCTCTTACCACATCTTCACTTGGTACTCCTGTTCTTAGAAGGTCTCAAAGATCCAAAACTACCCCACTTTATCTCAAAGATTATGATTGCAATACAATCCTTACTACACCCCATACTCTTGACAAAGTATTTTCTTATGATTTGCTGTCTCCTGCTTACAAGTCTTTTGCTTTGAATGTTTCATTGAATATTGAACCTAAGTGTTATGAACAAGCAGCACGAATTCCAGTTTGGCAGGAGGCAATGAAAAAGGAAATTGAAGCACTTGAAAGTACCAATACATGGTCTTTGGTTCCTTTACCTCCTGGAAAACAACCAATAGGTTGTAAATGGGTATATAAAACTAAGTTTCATTCTGATGGTACAGTGGAGAGACACAAAGCCAGGTTAGTAGCCAAGGGTTATACTCAGCAGCTTGGAGTGGATTATATAGAGACATTTTCACCAGTGGCAAAAATGACTACAATCAGAACTGTGTTAGCTGTTGCTGTAGCCAAGGGCTGGTTTTTACATCAATGTGATATCAATAATGCTTTTCTACATGGTGATCTTGAAGAGGAGGTTTATATGGTTCTTCCCCCTGGATTTGATGCTGGAAATAAATCTTTAGTCTGCAAATTGAATAAATCCCTTTATGGACTCAAGCAAGCCAGCAGACAGTGGAATGTTAAGCTCACTTCAGCATTGCTTGGTCTTGGTTTTACTCAATCTCAAAGTGATTACTCTCTATTTGTTAAAGCAGATGACAAGGTTTTCATAGTCTTACTGGTTTATGTGGATGATATTGTCCTTACTAGCAATGACTTAACTGCCATTAAATGTGTCAAAGCTTTTCTTCATGATCAGTTCAAGATTAAAGACTTGGGGGAATTGAGATATTTCCTAGGATTGGAAGTGGCGCGAAGCAGTAAAGGGTTGAATTTATCTCAAAGGAAATATACTCTTGATATGCTTACAGAATTTGGTTTTTTGGGCAGTAAGCCAATAGCTACTCCCATGGAAGCTCATGTTAAGTTAGAGCATAATGATTCTCCTGCTTTGTCTATTCATACTGGTTATAGAAGCCTTGTTGGAAAACTGTTGTATTTGACTATTACAAGGCCTGACATTTCCTTTGCAGTTCAGCAGCTGAGCCAGTTTCTTGATCAACCTACTGTACAGCATTTAAAGGCAGCTCATAGAGTTTTGAGATATTTGAAGAAAGCTCCAGGTCAAGGGTTGTTTTTTCCAGCAAACTCTACTTTACAGTTGAAAGCATTTGCTGATTCTGATTGGGCTGGTTGTATAGAAACCAGAAGGTCTGTTACTGGTTTTTGTTTCTTCTTAGGTGGTGCTTTGATTTCTTGGAAATCAAAGAAGCAGTCCACAGTGTCCAGAAGTTCTGCAGAGGTAGAATATAGAGCTTTGGCTCATGCAGTCTGTGAATTGCAGTGGTTGTCTTACATTTTGCATGATTTACATATTCCCATTTCTGGTGTTGTTCCTCTCTATTGTGATAATCAAGCAGCTGTTCATATTGTTGAAAATCCTGTGTTTCATGAGAGAACAAAACACATTGAGCTAGATTGTCATTTTACTCGAGAGAAGTATCAATCTGGCCTAGTTAAACCTCTTCCTATTTCTTCTTCTCTTCAGCTAGCTGATATTTTCACCAAGGCTTTGCCTTTCCCTCAATTTTCACATTTGCTTGCTAGTCTTGGTCTGCAGAATATATATCCTAGTCCAGCTTGCGGGGGGGTATTGAATAATAATAATGCAGAACATATGAAGCTGCAATGCAGTGAAACATGCAGAATGCAGAAACAGAATGCTGGACTTGAAGTGAAGTCAGGCAGCATTGCAGGAAGCAGAATTGCAGACTTGTAAAATGCAGAATGAAGCTACTGATGATGAATTAAGCTGCATGCATACGTAATGGAAGTTATTGAAGTCAAAGTGAACAACATGAAGCTACAACAGAGTTGATGAAGCTGCAATGCAGAGTAGCATAGCAAGCATAGCAGTCTGCCAGCTAAGATAAATGAATTGCCAGTTGGATTTTGAAGTCGGTTGCTGACATGGAGATAGTTGGTTATTTATGTAACCTTACTTAGTGTAGGAGAGGAGAGGTTGATCAGTGTATATATATCTTTGAGCATTTTGTACAGTGCAGAGAATTCAATTCAAACTTTTCTTCCAAATGCAATATTTCTCTTTCTACTCTTCTTTGTCTGGAGCTCCATTCGAGCTCAATGATTAGAGCATTGTGATCATCATCTGATTGATTGTTACAGTCATTGTTTCTTCTTCAATTCTTGTATAGAATTGAATTCTCAGGTTAATTGATTTTTAACATGTTCGACAAATTTTAACTCTTCTGGATTACTACCAGATATATAAAGTCTTTACATTTTCTGCTTCTTCCTTCCTTTTGCTAAGTCATCTTCTGCTTCTTCAGATGCTATATATACTACTGTTAGTTTAGTCGTTATCAATGATATTATGTCTTAGGTGCATATTTTAGTAGATACTTAGTATTTAATTTTGGAAAATATGAGCACTATTATTCTTAAGTTAAATACTGCCGAAGATTCCCTTCACAAGAAAACTACTGTTGAAGATCTCTCTTGCATGCCAGCAAAAGGTCTGTATTATTTGAATGGTATACCAACGAGCAATCGGATCCGTGGCGCAATGGTAGCGCGTCTGACTCCAGATCAGAAGGTTGCGTGTTCGATTCACGTCGGGTTCAAAATCCCGATCCAAAATGGATCCTAATGTTTTGTTTCTCTGAGTTTTCAGGTTTTGATCTGCACTTGATTTCTTTTTCTGCCTATTGATTTTCTCTTTTCTTTACGTTTCCGCTTTTGCTTCTGTATTCTTTTCTTGTTATGATCTTTTTTTCCTTCAACAGTTCTTGTATTCATTTTTCTTTCTGCACAACTACATTTGGAATTTGAAAAACCTACACGTCATTAATGGCAAGAATTTTGTATTTTGTTTCGAAAATGCCTGGAAGCACATGAAATTGTCATTACCTAGAGATCAAATTTGAGGAAAGATGAGTCTTGCCTCTTGAAACCTTGAATTTTAAACTAAATATTAAATATTATAATTAATGGTATATTAAAAATTAAACTAAAAGATGTACTTAGTGTGCCTGCCAGAATCGAAATAGAAATAGATATCGGATATTAAATACTTCCTCTACTGAATACAAAGTGCTGTTGTTTTGATTCAGAGAGATCAGAGTTCTTCATAATATTCCTCCTAAACAACAAGAAATCGATATTTCATTCATGCAGGGGAGGATGATCAGCACTGTTCGAACATTATATTTACAACATTTTCCCAATGGGGTTGATCATAGATGTTAGATATTTATATTTACATCCAGTATAACAAAGGGAACACAATGAAGGTCATGGATATATTTTTATACAAGGGATTGCCCGCAGTAGTAGGCTATGGCCAATGTCAAATAGAGCCTCTTCCTTCCCCTCCATCCCCCGCCTCCTTCCGTTTCTTCCTCTTTCTTGCTTGTGCAATTCACATTTGAATAATATGACTACGCACTTGCTGAGACAGATGTGGCATTAAGCTCGACATGCTTCTTACCATGGCTTTGAGGGTGAACAAAGAGAATGGCCTTGGCCTCTTCCCTGGAAACTTCATCGCCCCGCATACAAGATATAGATACTGAATCTCCCTTGTTATCCTGGTCATCTGGGTCGTTTGAAATAATTTCCCATTCCTCTTTAAGAGATGTTACATCCAAGCCTTTCATGTGAAGCCTTTCAAACTCGACTGAAGTTGGAAGGATAACATAGTCATTTACTGGGTTGTAGAATGGATCATGATCTGCCCTTAACCAGTGCTTGACAATTCTATAAACATGATGATCACAGAGGATTTTTCGATGCTCCCCAGGTACTCCTACCTTGGCTTCTGCATCAAATCCATCAGCCTGCAAAACAATGTAGGAGTTATTCAATTCAGGTCTAAAATGTACTACAAGAAATAACCATTAACGGCTTTCAACCGCTTTGCCCAGTGATCTTACAGCAGAAAAGTCTAGCAAAGCTAAATAAAATGAATTGTTTTTGGGAGGAAAAAAAATTAAAAAACAAAGCTCACTTCATGCTCCAAGGTGTCAGGTTCACGCATGCTTCACACCCTCAGCTTAGTTCATTTTTACTGCCCCTATTGCTACAAAAATTTGACCAAAATCTAAAAATGATTACTCGCCCTAAACTCAAAGTGCAAGAGTTCACTCAATCATCTGCTTCCAACTATGGTTCCAAATCTCTAGGCAGGATAGATATTTCCATAATCTTTTACTAAACTTTTTTATGGGTTCTTACTAAATGACAAACCACCAAATGAACGCATGATCATCAAAGTAAAGGGTACCTTTGCAGATTCCATTGGAACTGTCCCATCGCCATCAACATAGACATATTTTGGCTGTAAATGCAGGCAAAGCAAAGCAACTTATAGGTAGAAAGACATGAACTGCATGCAAAATATGTAAAACTTCCAAGTTTAGATCAGCAAGTACCTGATAACAGGGTAATTGTTTCAGATCAGAGACCGGGGCATCCTGGCTTCCATAACTACAAGAAGACCCAAAAAATTAAGTTTCACAGCTAATGTGTTATCAAATCAGCAACATGTCAGCAACTCAATATAAGTTAAAGGAAATTACCAAACACTATGAGGCGTCTTAAGATTGGTTCCATAGATATTGTAGAATTTAACTTGCGAAGGAACTTTAGCATTTCGCAATACATTTTGTGTCTCATTAGCCCATTTCAAAATCTCCATATTGAATGGTAAAGGAATATCCACACCATCAAAATTAGCCTGTAGACAGAGAATCACAAATATGATTGCAAAATTTTAGATGCACAAGAAAATATGAAGGACAACAAAAAAAACAAAGATAACAGGATGTCCAGACAAAAGCACATTATAGACAGATGGTAGTCTCTTCTTGTCAGCTGGGACTCAAAAGGTTCATGAGACTTGTGTATATACATTGTCAATACACACAAGTTCTCCAAGATCATCTCTAGATTCAAGCTGCAGCACCAGAGATCTCAGAAATTCTTTTTTACAAATGGCAAACATCTTGCTTAAATATTTCATTACACACTAACAATCCCTAGACTTAAAAATTAAAAAAAATGAGGACAACAGCGTTACAAAGAAATCTGACAGATTTTTGATAGATTACAGCTCCAAAATAAGTCAGACTAAAGCACAACAAATATGATAGATATATAAGGACCCCAAGGTAATAAGGATACTATCTTTTTCCAGAATAAGCTGCACAATAAATATGCAGATCTAACATTTTGTTCATTCATTGAAGAACAGGATCATCATTAATCTTGAAACATCTTATGGCCCATAAAAGTTATTATAACAGTCAATTGCATGAATTATAAGCTAAGCCTAAATAAAACCCAAAACAAAAAAAAAATGAAGTAATTGCTCACCGTGTTACAGGAAAGAGCTCCTTTAAAGATTTTTACAGCTTCTTTTGCAGAAAAAGACTCCAGCATAACAGTTGAATCCCCATCATTATTGAACATCTCCCTCCAAATTTCTAGAACTGGAGGATGTTGCCAAGTAAAATCTGGGCATGCCATTAGTTCATATATTGATGGACATTCAATCAACTGAAACAAAAGAAGAAAAATTAAATGCATTATTTCACTAATAACTATGATTGTAAACAAATTGTCAGTGAAATGAAACCAATGAATTCTTATTCCTTTTCTTTCATACAGAGACAACAGGCTTTTTTTTCCCCCCCCAAGGAGAGGGTTTTGTTGGGCAATTGAATCGCCCGAGGACCAGAGCAGCTAAAGAAGAAGAATTTCAATATGGGAATTAATTTGATTAAACATCCATGTGCGATTTGTCTGTGTTGTGCATGTGTATGACAGAACGAGAGAGAGAGAGAAAGAATCAAACAAAAATAGCAAAATCTACAGCAATAGCTTAAATACCAACTGGTGCATGCTCCATTTTGATATGAAAAAATTCTGCTCCCACCCTTTCACAAATGACATTCCATTCAGAAGTGTAGATGTAATATATCCAGGGGCACCTGTTAAAAAGGGAAAAATAAATTCACCAGAAGTATAAATATAGTAAAAACACAACCGGCAATATTAGGAAAACTAGGTTGTGGATATGATTACAGGAGCATTAAATTTCTTTCTCAAGAACAAGCTCCTCCTTTGTCTGAATGCTACATAAAATCCTTATGAAAAATGAGGCTAAGATCTTTTAATCATTTAGTATGCATACTGTTTTCTTGACTAAAATAGTATAAAAGCATAAGTAATTACATTTACAATCAAAAGAAGATTTCTAACACAGATGCAAATGCACGTCAGTGAGTATGACTGAATGGCCTTGCATACAACAAGAGTTAAATTGGACAAAAATCACCAAGTACTGTATATCTATGTATATCAATTAAAGTTAGAGACAAATTTGATATCAAGTTAATATTTCCAGAATGAATATGAATAATCAACCACCACTAAGGAAGTGAAAAACAAGGAAATCCAACTCTCTGGTAAATGGTGTGATACATGATTATTTTGCAAATATATACACAAATACAATATCCAGATTGTTACCAGCAGAGGAACATGTGAAAACTAGAAAGAAAAAAAGTTAACCTTTAGTTCCTAATATATCCTTTGGAAGACAGGAGTTCATTAAAGTTCTTTAACTGCTTAGTTCAGGAAGCAGACGGATCTCCTATGAAATGACCACCAATTCAAGGGGACACCTCATAAGTGTGTCAAAAACCTAGGCCCTCCAAAGGCCTCGCCTTCCCGAGACAGCCAGTTGGTTCTAGGGACTAGCAGGAAAGAATGTGCAGGGAGGAATCCCCCAATACAGGCACACAACATTTGATAACTCCTTGGAAGCTATTTTATTTACGAAGAAAATATGACATCATGTGATTATATTGTGGTTTTGAAATATGGAGAATAAGTCTCAAGAACTTAATAAAGAGTAAGGTTGAAGTAAACATTATTGGAGGCAATTCTAGTAGCATGCAATCCTTGGCCAATAAAATACTTATGCATGAAGACCGCTGAAGAATCAGAAACCAAAATTTTAATCTCTAATCACTTTAACAAATTCTTGAGCCACTTACCCCTGAATGGTGCAGCTATGGCTATCCAATTCTTCACATATTTCTCAAATATCTGCAGAACAATGACATAAAGTGAATTGCCAAATCTAACAAAGTACAAAAAATATAATGAAGAAACCCAAAAGTGAAGGGCAGAACAGGCAAGAAGAAGAAAGATGAGATATTTACATCACTGTGAAGGCTCATGAAGCATTTCACAAGAAGCCCTCCCATTGAATGGCTTATAAGGTTTATCTTTTTCCCTCCAGATGCAGTATATACAGACTCCAGTTTGGAAGCAAGTCGTTCGAGGGTTCCCTGAAACCTGAAAACAGAACTTTATGAGTTTCTCTTTCATAAAAAAATATAGATTCTAACGTAACCATTTTAAGCCATAATGAAATAGGGGTAAAAATATATCTTTGGAACCAAACATCAACTACTTTCTGATACTAAAATAATTCAAGATAATTGATTTTTTCTCAGAAATATGACATTTGTATACGTTCCTAAGCCTGCATTTTGCATACAGAGTTGCATTTCTGCATGACATCGCAGATACCAACATTATGTAAGGTCAAGGAATTCTTGGAAGGATTACACTCTTTGATCTCCAGTCACCTAGCCTCAACCATAGTTGAAGTTTCTTATGTCATCCACTTCCAATATCATTTTATACCCCCACCCCCCTTTTTTTCCCTTCCTTCCCCACGAAGACTTGGAACTACAGAGAAACTTATTCCAAAAGGAGAAGAAAGAAAATGTGGAAAGGTGAAAAGAAAACCAAAGGAGAACACAAAAGGATCTTGCAATAGAAGCAGTTAGATCAACTGTATCTCTTCAAATATAGAGAGCAAGGCTGTTTAAATATATTCATAATGCATGTTCCATCATTCATCAGTGTAAACTATGTACTGATGCGCCAAGTACATTAAAATTACAACTATTATTAGCATTCTTGGGCTATGGCCACCAGCTTTCTTAAACCCTTGTCCCCTTTGTAATGGATTGAACAACAACAGACATTCAGATTATGTTCTCAGATTGAATTATTTATCCGTGCATGTTGGCTGGTGTGTAATCAAGGAAAATGCAAAATCAAACCTACAGAACTCAAGCAAGGGATCTTGAAGACAACTTCTCATATAATTATTGGAAGGTTTGCTCCCAAACTTTTCAGTTAGCATGCATTCAACAGAGAAGACATGAGCAAGCAATCAGGTCCGTTTCCGAGAAACTCAAATATAAACTGAATTAATCATGGTATGAAAAACTACATATTCTTGAAAATAAATAAATCTGAGTAATAAATTGGTCAGACGAAACCCTAGAACCTCTTGATAAATGGACAACGGCCTGTAATCCATAAGTATGTCTCTGACAATCAAATGGAGAGAACAGCCTACCATACATCATGAAAGCAATCTGTTATTAGTCATCGTGGTGGAAAAACTGGCGGTCAAAGGGACAAAAAAAGAAACCTGGCTTTAATCTCAGCTTCAAAATCTTATGACTACCGCAAAAACTACATTGTACTCCACATAGACAGCAGATTTGTCCATCTGTGACATCATTATTAGATTCCTTGTAAATTCTATTTCACAACAAGGCTTCATTTCTAGAAGTTCTATCTACATGGTCTTTCAGATCAAAACAACTTAAAAGAGGTAAATTCACAACTCAAAATGTGCAATTGCTGGAAGAGCCTTGGGGATTCTAAGAATAAGCTCAACCAGTTTCAAATTTTGCCCCTGATATGACACAACTTTTACTTTATTCATATTGATCAAACTTTTGCTTGATTTTTTCACCAACATCATCTAAAACAGATACGCTGCAGGTTTACAGGCTTACATCAAATAAGTTCCAACCAATAACCGTCCATGAACTAACCACTTGTTTTACTGCATGATACTTCATCTATTATTCATACTGCCAATACAGAAGGATACAATCCAGTACATAAACGAAGGGAAAAAAGATTACAAAGTATATTTGTATTCCCCCGCTATTCAAATTTCCCTTAAAACAGAGAGAGCTAATCTGCATGGCTAAATATCTAAATGGAGAAAAAACTGGACGTATGGTGAGCAAGTCTACACTGAAAGACTCAACATTGTGCCAATGCTTGGGACAGCTTAATATACACACTAAAATACCCTGAAATTTCTCGTAACTGAAGTTGTCCTCCAAAATCCAATGTCAAGCTTTGCTGGTGTGATATACTTGTCAAACTTTATTATCATTTTGGTCAAGTCTTAATTTAAATGTTTTCCGTTTGATTCTTTGTTCATAGAAGGAGCCAGTCCAACAAAGTTAGTGCTGATATAATCAAAATTTTAAGGAACAGATGTCACAGCACACCGCTGGAGGCCATTCATTACCTAGAATAGGAACAATGGGGTGTTTATACAAGTAATAAAATAAACATCAACGAGACAATAACAACACCATCTAGCAGCTACCTGTTGCTCTGCCGGAAATCATATCCAAACCCAAAGAGTGTTTTCCCCTCCTGGTAGCCCCACTTGAGCATTTCAACTATCATATCATGGAAATAGTATACGCTTTCAGCACCAATAACCTGAGATTAAAAAAAAATAAAAGTAAAACTTCATCACCCGTTATAACGCATCATCTTTTTGCCAAACCTGCTAACAGACAAAACTCATCCATGGTATTGTAAATAATACGTCAAAGATACAAAGACCAAGTATAAAATGTAAATAAAACAGTAAAGGAAAAATATTCAGCTTCAGTCCTATTAACAGTTTTACCAGAGTACTTTTCATAACTAGGATCATCTAATGCATTCATTAAATCAACAAGCAGGCAGTCTGACATGAAATTATCAGGCTGATAGAAATCAACCATTTCAGGGAAAATAAAATTAGGCCACCATTCCCCCCTCCTGGCCCCAAAAAAAGGAGCAAAACAAAGGAAAAACAACAAAGAGGGAAATAAATATTTTCCTATGTAAGAAGGAGACTGCACTTTGAAGTCAACAAATTCAGAAACAATTATTTGTTATTTCATTTGCAAGAAATGGAATCCTGGCCCGACTCTGCTGTCATTTCTTTTGCATAACTAAGCTCCACATTAATATCTGACAGTGTGCAGTTCACAAGCATGCTATGATCACCCTGGTCATCAAAATCAAGTATGGTAGCAAAACAGGAGCCTCACCAAACTACAGAAACAAGTTTGAAACCTTCTTTGCGGCACATTTTATTGCAGCTTCAAGCAAATTGTTGAAAAAATAATGAAATTTGAAACAGACATTAATATGTAGAATTATGCAGTTTCAGATATATATTTGAGAAAAATAAATACAAGATCATTATGGAAAGGAAATTTTCTTGTTATGGGATATTCAATGTCTGAATAAAGCATTGAGTAAAAAATTGACCGCATTATATACCATGTCAGGATCCAGGACATCAATTGCATATAACCCATATCTGTCCTCCGGAACTTCAATCCTTGTGTTCTTATCTAACGTTTCAGTCTTACCTGTGTCACAAAGAGAACCATTCATCCATTTATCACGTCTTTCAAACAAATAATGATCGATGAAAACAGGAACCGGTTAACACCAATTACTATCAGATTGTGATCTATATCTTTCCATGGCAACCAAATGATGTATTTGAATAAATTAAACTCTTTTCTAGTAATATTTTCCCAGAATCACGGTGATAGAAAGGGAAAAAGAAAGCAACAATATAGATCATACTTATTTAATGATCATACTAAATATAAGTATGGACTCTTGATAAGGCCATGAATTCAACAACTGTTCTCTTTTTGGTCAAGATTTCCCATTTTCATAGCTCCATAAATAACTATAACCACATGATTACTAAAATGGGATGTCTAAACAGACTATCAAACTTTGAAATTACAGCACAAAGCTACATAGCACATACTAACATTTTGCTACATGAAATTATAAATTACACCCATTAAGAAACTTCAGACTTCTAATTCCGAACAATTATCAGCCCATTTTCATAGCTCCATAAATAACTATAACCACATGATTACTAAAATGGGATGTCTAAACAGACTATCAAACTTTGAAATTACAGCACAAAGCTACATAGCACATACTAACATTTTGCTACATGAAATTATAAATTACACCCATTAAGAAACTTCAGACTTCTAATTCCGAACAATTATCAGCCCATATAAAATCAATAGAAAGCAAGTCCGAATATTAAAAACCTTCAACAGAAAAACAAAACCCCAAAAGAATTTTCAAAATCCTACCAGTGGAAGGGTCGAAACGAGACCAGAGCTTCGTCCGGAACTCGTGGTCCGCCCCAAGAATCCGGACCCAAACGCGTTCCTTTTCACCGGTTTTTTTGTCAACCGCTTCGAGGATCGAACCAGCAATCCCAGGCACCAACAGAACCGGGTCCAATGTAGGATCCACATAATCCTGCTGCTGCGATTTTCCATGAATCAGCTTCAGCCACAGCTCCAGCGACTTCACCAATTCCTCCAACAACACAGCCATCTCTATATACAATACACCAATTAACTCACAAAATCTTAAGTACAGGAAAAAAAACTGAGGCGTATCTTAGAAAGATTGTGGATTCTATGGGTGGTCGAGTGGTGGTCAACGGCGGTTGTTGTGGCAGTGGTGGTCAACGGCGGTAGTTGTGGCGGTGGTGGTGATGGTGGTGGTGGTGGTGGAGGAGGAGGAGGAGGAGGAGGAGGAAGAGCCGTGGGGTTAAGGAGAAGGCGAAGGTGAAGGTGAAGGTGAAAAAAGGACAGGAAGAGTAGAAATCGATAATTACATTAGAAAACGAGTGGTTGGCGTTGAGTGAGAGTTACGATTTTGACCCAGATATCGTGATCCGCGAGCTTTCCTTCTTTTCCCAATTTTTCTTTTCTTGTTGTATTATGATTTGTCATGTGGGGCCTGGTGGGATTGAAAAAGGTTGGCAGTAAAAGTTTACGCGAATTTTATATACAGTTTTTTTTTGAACTATATGTAGTGCGAAAAATTTTCATTATTTCGTTTTAATTTCGAAGAGTTTTTAAAATTTCTCAAAAGCATTCGGACAAAAAATTAAATTTAAGAGCAACGATTAAAAATCTTGCGAAAAAATGTTAGTTTATCAAATTACTCATAATTTTACATTGATTTAGGCATAAAAAACTTAAAAATCGGCCTAAAATGGCCGATTTAAATCGGCCAAAAATTTTTGAATTCGCCAACCGAGTGGCGGAATTCACCAAAGACTTTCGCCACCAATTGGCGGATTCTTCGGCGATCCATCACCAATTGGCGGAACTCCCTAATTGGAGTTTCACCAAAAAAAAATGATGAAACTCCAATTAGGAGTTCCGCCAATTGGTGGCGGAATTCGCCGAAGAATTCCGCCAATTGGTGGCGAAAGTTCTTTAGTGAATTCCGCCACTCAGTTGGCAAATTCAAAAAAATTTTTGGCGATTTTTGAAATCAGCCATTTTAGGGCCGATTTTTAAGTTTTTTACTGCCTAAATCAATGTAAAATTATGAGTAATTTGATAAACTAACATTTTTTTCGCAAGATTTTTAAATCGTTGTTCTTAAATTTGAATTTTTTTGTCCGAATGCTTTAGAAATTTTAAACTCTTCAAATTAAAACGAAATAATGAAAATTTTTCGCATTACATATAATCCCAAAAAAAATCAGATATATATGCCACCAAAGTTTATTGAGCAAGAATTTGGAGGTTATAACGTGTGAGTATCGCCATCACGTTTTTTATGAGAATGGTACAAGAAATTTATGCAAGATTTGTGATCAAAAGGGGAAACATTTAGTCGAAAACAACTTGAAAATGAGAAGAAGAGATAGGGACTCTATAAATTTTGAGAGCAAAATAGATAATAAGACAGATTTAAAGTAAATATCCATAATCTCTTAAAAAGAAAAAAGAAAAAAAAGTTAAAGTTGTAAAAGTTTACTCGATTCTAATAAAGAATGAATATGAAGATGACTTGTATGAGAAAGTGTAGTTGAAGCAAACTTCAATTTAAACAAATATTTTGGAAGAAGGAGAAGAAGCTTTGATGTAAAAGAATTTCAACAAGTTGTAAAAGATATGTTAATAATTTAATTATCTACCAAATATTATGGGTGGGTACTTTTGACAATGAACTTATATTTAATGATAAAAAAAATATTGAAAAGTTCTAATGATTGTGAAACGTATTTGTATGTCATTGAGAAGGTTATATACTCATATCTATTCAAGATTGAAATAGAAGAATCATGAAGATAATTAGGAAATGAAGTTGATGGTGATGATTGAAAGCTTGATCATAAAGAAGAGAATTCATGCACAATAATAAAGATTATTGAAGAAGAAGTCTTGAAGAAGCTTGGTAGTGAAGAAGAATTTCATGAAGAACAATGAAGATCATAAATAAGGAGATGAAGAAAGTTCAAAGGCGTTGATCAAAGATGGAAGCTCTTTTAAGAAGGGTGTATTTGGATTATATTTGGTTAAGAGAGTTTCTGTCTTGGGTTCTATAAAAGTGAATTTTTTGTAAGAGGAGAAGTGAAACTCAATTGTGTATTTAGTTGAACCAAATACTATCTAAATGAACCCAAAGAGTATAAAAATACAATTAGGAGAGTTCAAGAAAACTTCACAGTTAATTGAGATGATGGATAAAGTCTTAAGGAATACTTATAGAAGTTGATCATCCATTTTTTGAAGATTTAAAAACTTAGAGAATTAGTCTTGTACTTATGTGTATCATTCTTGTGACTAATTTCTTTTGAGAATGACATTAAATTTATGAAATTCATTAGATTCAAAAGCTTATTCAAAAAATTATTTTAATCTCAAAAAGATTTTAAAAAAGATGCATATGGCTAACAATTTGAAATGTGTTTGAAAACAAATTGTAAAATGACTTCAGGAAGTCTCAAGACTGAACCATGTACGAAGTGTAAGGATCTGGTCCTGCACTTGCTTTTTGCCGCACGTGCAGGACCAGCTTCTGGCCGTTGGATCTCACTGCATCTGATCTAGTGGCCAGGGAAGACAAGGGCAAAGAGGGAAACTTAAAAAATTGTAGAAAATTTGCAAAATTAAAAAAATCCCTGCGTAGATCCATCTTGTCACTATAAAGCTGCAAGATGTCAGCTTTCAAACTCAAAAGCTGTTTGGCTAAAGAAAGAAGAAGAACCTTCTCTCTTCTCAGCTTTAACCTCACTTTCCCTTCTCTTTCTCTGTCTTCCTTGTTCCTCTTTTCTGTCTTTCTTCTTCTTCTTGGAGCTTCCTTGCGACAAGCGTTATCCAGAGCAATGGGCAATACAGAAACACCCACAGCTAAGGTAATGTTGTTGCTCAGCTTTTTTTGCTTTTTTTGCACTGCCTGCCTTCTTGCTTTGTTGTAGGTCTGCATTCCACCTCCGTTGCAGGTTTGCAGAAAAACGAACTGTTTTTTTCTTCAAAATATTTGCCGCAACAGTAACTAATGATCTGGTGTTGCATTGAAGGCCAAACATGAAGATGCCAATGCGGAAAGCATGCATGCAACAGATACTTGCGTTGATACTGCAACTACTGATACTGAGGAGAAAGGTAAGGAGAATGATCGGAGAGAAAAAAAGGTATGCTGAAGAATAATTGTTCATAATGCCATGACCAATTGTTGATAACACTAAGAATAATTCTGGACAACTGAACTGGGCACCACGTTTATTTTATCTAAACCCAAGAAAATTTGATGATAGTCTAATGAACTATTGTTCATAATGTATTGAACAATTGTTCACAATAGACTAAACATTGTTCACTATAAGTATATATGTTGTAGTGGAAAACAATTGTTTTACCAAAAAATATGTAAAGAGGACATATAGAATATTTTTGATTAGTAGCTTAAATATTTAATGATGGTGCAGGAAACTTGGAAGGAATAAAGAAGATGGAGTTTATAACTTTGGAGGATGCCCATGAATTCTACAATAGTTATGTTAATTGAAAAAGATTCGCCACAAGGATCATGTAAGAGAAGAGGTGACCGAAAACAAATAAAGTGCACTATGTTAAGTCCGCATGCAACAAAGAGAGATTCCAGAAGGGAACCAACTAACTTGGAGGAAAGAACACCAAAACCTATCCTTCACATCCAGTCACGGCCTTTAACAGAACAACACATAAGGAACAAATGTTCACAATCAACAAAACAATTGTTCACAATTAACGAAAAAACTTTTCAAACTCCTCAGAATAATTATTCACATACCAGCAAAAGGTGCATGTTTCCTTCCGGCCATCTTGTGAACTTCTTTCTTGTCTTTTAAGTGAAATGCAGTAACTCCTTTAATCAGGAATTCAAGAACATGCCCTACCCAGTTATAGCTTGCAATTGTAGCTACGTCATTCACATATTTACCATAATATGTCATGTTCATCTTCATTGAGTTCCTCGAGACTAGTATTGTGCTAATGGGCAGTAGAACATAAAGTCTTACAAATGAGTTGTTGTCACCCTAATATTCCAAAAGCCTATCCTCTATCTCATCAACGGCAACATAGTTCTTGGATGAAGGGTGCAGTCCGAGGTTCTCTGCGATTGCAGTGGCTTGTCTTTTCTCAATTTTTTCGTCTGTTGGATGAACAATCGGGTGTGCTCCACTTGGAATGCCATAAACTTAAGCAACATCCTTTTCTGAGATTTTGAATGATTGATCACCACCGAGCAAAAAAGCCTCTTCTTTTGTATCGTACCACTTGAGGATTGTTTCCACCACATCTGTCATAAGATTTGTCAACCGGAGTTCTGTCAGGTCGTGAAAGTATGTTCTTGTAAGAGCTTCCAACAACGACTGGCGGGAGGCATGTTCTTCCAACGCCTCGTTCACTCTGACGACAGAGGACATTTTACACCTGAACTGAAACCTCCTTATTGATTTGTAGATTTATGAAACAATTGTTCAGATGACAAGGGAGTGGTGAGTGGAGGAAAACGATGTGGAAAGAGGGAGTTTTGGTTCAGGCAAAGAGACAGAACGATAGTTACTAAAGCGAAGGGGTGAAGAAATTGCAGACTTTCGAATGGCAGATTGGTGAAACAATTGTTCAGACGGCGGGGGAGCAACGAGAAAGGGAAAAATGATCAGAAAAGAGGGAGATTTGGAACAAAGACTGAGAGAGAACAGCAATTGAAGAAGCGAGGGAAGCAGGGGAGAAAAAAAAGAGAGATTTAGGGTTATTTGGACGGTTGAAAAAGATGAAGTGTTATTTTGAAACAATTATTATTCTATCAAGGCCAGGTGATTTTTTTACAGTAGTTGCACAACTGATGCAACTGTACAGCCTCATCTAGGGCAGGAAATAAAAAATTTTCTAATATTTTTAGAATATTTTTTTTAGTTTCCCTCTTTGACCTTGTCTTCCCTGGCTGTCCCTCTTCAGATTCGTTCTTGGTTGTCCAATAACTACTAATAGCAAGGGATGGAATCTAGACTGAAGGTACTCATCCATGCTTGTGTCTGTACATGTGCTTGTTTTATGCGTCTCAAACAATCTTATAGCAACTCTTAAAGCTGTTCACAATATATAGTAGGCTCTTACAAATTGGATATATAGGGAAGGCTTTTGACTGGGTGAAGCGGCAGTATTCAAAGTTCATCATGAAGGGAATTTACTTCCGTACTAAATTCATATCTCAGTCATGGCTTATGTTTGCATGGTCTCTTATTCAATGTCAATTAATGGCTCACCAACTGAATTTTTCAAACTCACCTAGGGGATTTGGCAAGCCGAGGCCCTATCTCTTTTTTTTTCCCTTCATTCTTTGTGCTAAGGGCTTATCAATGATGCTGTAGAAAGAAGAATCTTTTGGGCTATTATAGGATTGAATTTGGGGAGGAATGTCCCAATTTTCTCGTATCTCTTGCTTGTGACTGATAACTTACTAGTTGCCCATCCCTCTCTTGAGATGTAAGAGCTTCATATATGATAATTTGGCAAGCCAATTATCTTCTGAAATGGAGCTTCAAATAGTGAAATTGATTTGTCTTTTCAATTGAACCCATGAACGCTCCTAATGTTAGGAAAAGAAACTTTCTGATGCACAAAAAAATATTGGAACAAACGTCGGAATAGATATGTACCTAAGTTTGTTACAAATATTGCAAAAACTCATAGAGATTGTTACAAATGTGACATTTGTTTGACGTTTGTGACAAATGTTGGTACAGATTTATACCAACATTTTTTTAAGTTCTAGCAAAGTATGACAAATTTTCCTTCTCTCTAGAATAACAATGATATTGTATTACTTTATATATTGGGTAAACTATAAAGTAATTCAAATGCAGAAATAACGGTGATTAAGAAAAGCATCAAAATTGTAAAATTAGACTTTCGTCCCACATAATTATAACACTTATTATGTATGCTATTAATTTACGTTATTTATGCCAAATTGCTACATTTTAGTGGCAATTTTCAACAAGTAGTGCTAGAAAATATTGTGGTATTTTTTAAATTGTTACACAAAATACCATAGAATTATGACAATATAAGAAAGTGACCCAAATAATACCATTGAAATATGGAACAAAATTAAGTACCACAAATAATATCACCATAATATGACATAAACTCAAATGTTATAAATAATGCTGCCAAAATTAGCATTGTCAAAACGTGCTTAAGCCCGCGGGCTGAGCAAAATGGACGGATATGGACCTGCAATTATAGGTCCGTTTTAACGCGGACTTTTTTGGCCGCTCCGTTTAGTCAGCGGGCTAACGCGGGCTGGACACGGGCCAGCCCGTATATATATATATTTTTAAAGACGATGCAAAATGACGTCGTTTTGTGTCACCTCTTCTCTCTCGTTGAAGCCCGTTTTTCTTTTTATTTTTTAAAAATATTTTCTCTCAAAACGACGTCCTTTTGAAAAACGACGTCGTTTTGCAAAAAGCCCGCGGGCTGGCCTGTTTAGCCAGTGGACTGGCTATCATGGGCTGCGGACTGGGGGTTTCCAACCCACGGGCCAAACAGGCTAGCCCGTGTCTAGCCGTTTCATTGTTCAGCCTGCGACGGGTTCCGTTTGACACTACTAGCCAAAATATAGCATAAGTTCAAATGCCATTAATTTGTGGCATGTACATAAAAGTGTCATATAATGTATCAACTAAAATTTATGAAAGACAAAAAGTATTGTAAGAAAAAGAAAAAAAATTAATATAGTGCTATTTATAGAATATAATTCTTAAAACTTTATAACTGTCTCTCTCTCTTTCTACCTAATTTGCTCTTCCTTTTTTCTAAACCTCTCGACTGTCAAAGTCTTCTTTCATCTTCTCTAACCAGATGTGGCCAACGGTATTGGCCAATGTTTGGATCTTGGAAGAATTTTCTTATTTTCTCATTTCTTTTCGTGTCTGCAACTCTTTTTTTGCCCACATATCATAATATATTTTTTTTTCAAAAAAATTTTCTCTAAGATCTACGACTCATATGCAAGATTTATCATCGATCTTCGATCTTTTTAGATCGGAAATATTATTTTACTCTGACTTATTTGTCAATGCAAACATGATTTGGACCCCTCCTCAGTTTTCTGTCTTCTGAGGTAATGTTTAACACTGTTGATATGCCTATGGTCTTTTAAATTACTGATCTCTGAGAAAAATGGTGAATCTGAGTTTCTCATGCCGAAACAATTTGAAGATTGTGATAAAAGCACTATGAGAAAAATCATTGTATATTTGTGTGTCTTACTATTATTAGTATATTTTACCCACCAAGGTTCCTGGAGTGTGAGTTTATGTTTGTTACCTTATATAACTTTTATTTTTTTTTGTTTTGTAGTAGTTATTGAGTTGTCCCAATTCTTTAACTTTTCTTCTTTTGTATGTTAGAAAAAAAATTTGATGATTGTTTTAGTTGTGATAGTCGATGATTTTCATATTAATGGATGACCTTTTATTCAGGAAAAAAGTAATTCATATACTTTATATATCGACTTTGTAATTATATTGAAGAAAAGAGAGAAAAATAATTACTTATATGTTATCTTGAAAATAAAAAAGTTTATATGCTACAATTTACATCTATTTGTTTTAAAAATATAAAAAAAATGTTATTTATCTAATAGTATTTGTTTTTTTATTAGTCGTGTATAATTTATTTTAATAAATACAACTATCAAATTTAAAATTAATTAAACTTTAATCTATTGATATGCAATATAAATAAATACAATAAAAAATAATATAACAAAAGTGCATGTAATACATCGAACAAGATACTCATCTTTGAAGTGAGGGGTTTTGTATTTGGATCCTACAAAATGCAACTACATGATTTTTTTATTGCTATTATGAATCTAACTTTCATTGAAATTCTATTTTTTAATAAAATATTTTTCTTATTTTATTTTATCTAATAAAAATAAATTTCTTTTTGTGGTGCTTCCCAAAAAATGCCACAAAAAAATATTATATTTGCCAAGTATTCGTGGCCTTAAAAAGTACCACAAATTGTGCCACTAATATACTTGTGCCATTTATGAAATGCTAAAAAAAAAAGGACACCAATTTCAGTGGCATTTTTCTAAAATACTATATAAATGCCACAAATGAGCTTTCGTGACACTTAAAACAGTTTTTCGTGATACTTATTGCAAAAGGTGTTACAAGTATATGTTGTTACTCTTTCTCGAGCTTTTCCTTCTAAATTCAACCGGAATGAATTATTCCTAAATAATATGTATAACCCAAATTTATTACCCTTATTGTAGAGAAAAGTAACTAACAATTTATCAGTAAAAAAATGAGACATCATCCCATGTCTTTCCTTCTACCATCTGCCGTTGATCACCTTCCATTAAAACACAAAATAATCAAGACTTTCTCTCTAATTACCCAGAAAACCCTAATCTCATCTAGTCGTCTCTCATATCTCTGTAGCATTAATCATTTGTCATCAAAAGAAACGTCTCTCATATCTGTGGAGAAACTCTTGGGTTGAGGAACAACATTAACACTGAGTTGGATTTCTTTGAAATAAAGAGGTGTGTAATACCTTAAGTTAAAAAAGGATAATTTTTTGTTTGTAATTTTCTATGGAGATTTTCGTAGTTCTTAGTTGACTCATTGTTAGGAGTTTATACATGAACAAACAAGGAAAATTATTCTCTTCACTCGACCTACCAGAATTTATGAATTATGATATTTTCTATTATTTATGATTCTAGGGCCGTGATAATTTTTCAGGCCTTACTCTCTTTTCTATGGTATTCTGTGATTTTTTTTTCAGTATCAAAATTGGATTTCATATGAATAAGTATTTCAGATGAAAAACTTTCGCAGAACCTCAAAGTTTGAATGGCCTGCAAATTTCCTCCTTGGATTTTTCTTCTGTCTAATGCTTTGTTAATGGAGCAATGCGAGTGAGGAAGAGAGAAGATTAGTGGAGATGATAAAGAGGGAAAAAGTGGACCACATTGATCTATATAACTATTGAATTATCCCCTACTTAGCAAAAAAAAAAAAAAAAAAAAAGCGTATTGAATTATCCCCAATGTTCAATGTTCAGCTGATAAAGTCTGTCAAGTGAGCTCTCATATTTAGGGCTTAATTTCGCTGTAATTTGACCCTCTATTGTCACACACTTAACTAATGACATAGGGCATCAACCGCAAATCTCCAACAAGGGGGCTTCCCACACAGTGTCACGTCACCTGGACGAACCATCGACTCTGATACCATTGGTTAGAGTTGTCTGATGTCTTCTAAACTCTATATTAGTATGATATTTTTCGCTTTGGGCTAAACCCTCACGGATTTGTTTTTGAGTATCTCTCAAAAGGCCTCATACGAATGGAGTTATCTTGAATCTTATATTTAGACAACTCTTTTATCAAATTTTCTACGTGGGACTTAATTTGCATCAAACAGTAACCACATTTGCTATTTTGAATTGGCTGAGAGTTGTTGTTTGGTCCTGTTGACGGAACAACTTGAAGACTTTTGCCTTTCTGGGCAGAAGTCCAGTACTTTCTGTGATTGAGATATAATGACACCGGTAAAGATTTGGGCAAGTTCTGTAACCGACAACAAAACTAATCAACAGGAAAGCTCGTGACAGCCAAATCTAGCCAATTTTTTAAAATTAATTTTGTTGAGTTCCATTTAGAAGTGCAGAACCATATAGTTCAGGGCAGAAGAGAGAGAGAAAGAGGGGAACGACCTACAGAGAAACCTGAAAAAATTATATAATAACAAATGTGGTAGTGAATCAACCCACATTATTTTCTTTTCTCTTATCTAATTATTTAAAACTTCTCATCTTTACTTTTCTCGTCTAAACCCCCAGACTTACCTAAGCAGAGGGTAATAAATCGTAGGAAAAAAATTATCGCCACCTCTCATATACAAACTTAAGGGCGTAATGTGAAATCCCCCCAATTATATAAGGAGGCTTACTACTATACTACTCTGTACTCGTCTGTCTCTCTTCCTCTCACTCCCTCCTCTCTAAGGCGTAAGAGGAAATGCAGCTTCTCTATATGAGGCCTAGTTGTTGCATCAGGAGTTGTTCTGTCGCGGCAGAGGTAACTTTCTGAGTCAAAATGTGAATTGGGATTTGTTTTTTGAACCTTTTATCTGCATTTATCGATGGCTCTCTTTTATCCATTTTTCCAGAAGAAAAATGTGAGGCAGCAGAAATGTGCAGCCCAGAAACCAAAACAACAATTAAACTTCTTAAAGCGTTTGGCTTCTCCTTTGATGGCTGTAATTTTTACCTTATCTCCTGTTCTTCATTCTTCTGGTAAGGAAAACTGTTAAATTTTCTCAGTTTCTTGATTTTTAATTGTTTTTCTCACTCCGTAGTTCGTAAGAGTTTTGTGTTTTTGGGTTAAGAACCCTCTTTTCAGAAAATAATTGCGAATTGCATCACAAATAATGTATTTTGCATGTTGGTTAGAATTTAGTTGCTCATTTTTAGCAGTGGAACAATTATGGTTCTAATTACGGACAAATTCAATACCTTCGTTGGAAAAAATAGGAAATTACTCTTTCCATCTCTAAATGTGCTTTCTAATTTAATAAATGAAGTTTGAGGGAGAATTCTAAAGTATGATATCTTGAAGGGAATGGTAGAATAGGTTGATTCATTATAAATCTATGATAGTTCCTTCAAAACTAATTCGAGGACAAAACGGGAACAATCTTCTTCTGTGGTTAAATCTTTTTATAAGAAAAACAGATAATGCTTTGGCCTGGCCTTGAAAGGAGAGAAGGAAATTTATTTTGAGGGAGCCATAGTTAATTAAGAAGATGGTAGGTGCCTATTGTAAAGACTGACTTCTATCGGATGATATAACTTCAAATGAATCAGCTTCATGACATGATTTTAGATGAATGAATAGATTGAAGCTCGTATCTGTTATGTGGTCTGTGAAACTGAATTCAATGCAAAAAGGCTGATTGGAGATATGAAAACTCAGAAAGATTGCTTCTTGATGCAATAAATATATTTCAAAAGAATGAGTCAATTCATATAGGTAGAATGATATGTTTATATTGAAGCATGTATCAGGGAGGAGGATATTTCAAAATGAAATGGTGGATCCCATAGTTAAGATAATAATCTCTATCAAACTTTGTAAGCTAGGATGGTTCTATGTATTTGCCATTAGCAGCTTCAGCATTGGAACTAAGAAAGGCTAAGGGGCTATGTCCCACTCAATTATAAAAGCTTTAGACCCTAAAACTTTTTTCCAATGCATGAAGTAGTTTGGTAGTTAGTTTTGCAATCAATCAATTAAGTCAAGACTTGGGAGCAATTTGATTGAGCTTGATTTCAAATTGTCATGTTAATAGGAAGATGGCCAAGAAAGAGAACAAGATCTGTGAAAAAAGATTGGATTGGGGAATTTTGTGCTTATTTTTACATATTATCAATATAGTCAGCAATCATCTTTTGGTTTCATTTGGTAGATATGAAACACGCAGCAAGAGAAAGTTATGAAATAGAACTCTTCGTTAGAATACCATTGTTTTGTTCCTTTAAGAATGAATAATAGCCATATTTGGTTCAATAGTGATGCACAAATTCTTTTAGCCCTGCTAAAATAGTTCCTGAGTTCTGCCATTGAGCAACGTGATCTCTATTCAGCTTTGTTACTGACAAGTTCATTTAACTTGATATCAATACAAGCATTGGCATAGGTCTTATTTGAGATAAAAATGTTAAAAAAACCAAAAAAAAAAACAAAACAAAAAACAAAAAACATAAAAATAGTGAGAAGCATTTCTGTTCACTGTGGCTGAGCACATACCGAAGCTAAGAAAATCCAGCAAATGAGAATCAAATAGGATTTCTGTTCCCTCTTGCATTTTGAATTTTCCTTTATTTTTAATAAATAGGTAGGGGTCTACACCTAAACCCCCCACCCCCCCACCCCCCCACACACACACCATCAAAAGTGGTTTTTGTAAAAAAAAAAAAAAAAAGGGTAAACAGCTCAATTTACCCTTAAACTTTATCTGAATTTTAGTTTTTGCCCTCCAACTTCAAAGTAGAAGATTTGTGGCTTTGAATTATGAAAAATCACCATAACTTGCCCTTCCTTTTACGTTTGCTATTAAATAACTAATAAAATATGTCATTTGACTTGACATTCTAAGGATATTTTGGCTAATATAATCATCACATTTTTTTTTTTAAAAAATTTCAACAATTGACTTTCTTCCTTTTTCTTTTTCTTTTCTTTTTTTTATGAATTTTTTTCTTTTTATCTTCTCCATCAACTATCTTCTCCAAAGACTACATGTTGCAACTTTTAGCTTTGACAAAAAAACCCAAAAAACTTTGCAAAAGTCCTCTTCATCAAACTCCAAAAGACTGATTTTTTTATTGAATTAATTTTGAAAAACATGATAGTTTGATTGTATTGACTGAAGTACCCTTATGAAAGTCATGTGAATATCATATGACGTGTACTGTTAG
Source organism: Rauvolfia tetraphylla (assembly GCA_030512225.1). Taxonomy (NCBI): domain Eukaryota; kingdom Viridiplantae; phylum Streptophyta; class Magnoliopsida; order Gentianales; family Apocynaceae; genus Rauvolfia; species Rauvolfia tetraphylla. The sequence continues at coordinate 3,559,688 of JAJQKT010000055.1, read as the reverse complement.
ACTTTTAACGATAAAAATAGGTGGAAGGGCAAGATTTGATTCTTTTTCATAATTTAAGGTCATAAATCATTCACTTTAAAGTTAAAGAGAAAAAACCAAAATTGGAGTAAAGTTTAAGGGCAAATTGAGTTGTTTACCAAAAAAGAAGATTATATGATCTAGAAAATGAAATAAAAGCTACATTTCTCTCACATGAACATGATGAAGAAAAATGTGACCTTTGCTAGTATTTCTTGGCAGCTAGCAACTTTTTTTGGAATTATTGTGCAAATATTTTCTATCAGCTTCACGTAAACAAGAAAGTGTATAGACCTTGTTCTCAGTTGCTGATTTTCCTTTTTTCTTTTTAAATAAAGCTGCTGAAGGGAAGTGCTTTTGAAAAAAGCTGTGTTAGAATCAAGTAAACATTCTTAGTTTTGGTAGCATTAATAAGTTTCCAGAAGCATCTGTATAGTAGCTCCTCAACAAAAGTTTTTTTTTAAATAATTTTTTAAATTTAAAGTTAAAATCAAAAGTGAAAGGGCAGTTGAGAACAGCTCAAAAGAGCTTTCAGCTTAAAAAAGCTGAAAACAACTTATTTAAAGCAAATGAGAAAAGGCCCATAGAACGTTGTTATGTCGATGTACATTTTAATATTGGATATGGAGAACCTTCTGTGCCTGCTTTTATAGGGATAGGGTACAGTTGTTATTAGAGAAGGAAAAAAAAAAAAAAAACTGAAGTGAGCTCATTATGTTCCTTCAGATTTCTAGTATGCTTATGCTGATTATGAATGGACATTCTGGATGTTATAATAGTGGATGGTAACCTTTGACTGCCCAGTTTTGAGGAGAGGGCGGGCTCCGAAAAGCGAGGCAAATAAATGAAATAGTAAGAAGATGCATCTATTACTAGAGAATTCTACCGTAGGCACAAGAATTGAGACTCAAGGTTAGCTTTTGATGTTTCTTTGATCACCTAATGTTCAATTCTTCATTATTGTTTTAGTGGAGATGATCAATTCTCCTAGAACAGTCATATAGGCTTCTTAAAGAATTAGTTCAAAACTGAAATCAAGAGACACAATGAGGTTCATTTCTTTCTCAAAGAGAGGTAATTTTGTGCTCTTATCATTGTTATAATTGTTGGTTGGGCTTTGTTAGCCGTAAATATTACGACATAGAATGTTGGGAAAAAAAAAAAAAAAAAAAGAGAAGACACCAAGGCTCAAAATTGTTAGGTTTTTGAGCTTCCTTCCTATGTTCATAAAGTTCAAGTTTACAGCCTATTTTAGAAGTCACTTTAACCCTCATGATTAACTGGTTTTCTAACAGTTTGTAGGTATGAAATGAGCATCCAGCGTGAGTGAGAAAAGAGACCAGAACAGAATTTTTTTTTTCCGGAAAAGGTCATCTACACAGTTGTGATTTAGTGGACGATTGGTTGGTTAAACATTATCTGATTAGTCTGAAACTTTTACTAGTGATAGAGAGAACCATGTTCCATATTTGGACACTGGAGATATGATTTTAGCATTCGTTGCTGTGTATTGATTGCGGACAGAACCCCTATTGTGTATTTGTTGAAGTTGTTGCTTCCTTGTGGGTGTATTTGTTGGAAGTGCTCTTTGTTTTTGTACAACGTACATACCTCTCATGGTTGTTGCTCATTAAATTTCCGGTTTGACAAGTTGAGGATGGCATCAGTTACTTCTAGAATACCATGCTAACAAGTAGTTGTTTGTGGATAAATTGTTAGTGACACATTTATCTCTTTTTTAAGTATTTTGATACGTTGAGTTCCATGTAAGAAAGGTCGAGTATATTGACTTGCTATTTTTTTATACTATATATCGAGAAAATCTTGTACCTGTTTGTGATTTCTGAGATAAATTTTGAATCACCTTTTAATGTTGACATGGAGATTTCTTTCCAAGGGGGGGAGGGAGTTGACATGGAGATTATAAATCCTATCTGGCTAAGGTTTATATTGTCATGAAGATGAAATCATTCTCCATTTATCAACTCAGGAAGATATTAGTTAGTACCATTTACTATATGAATATGGTTTGCTGGGACACGGTAAGCATGTATCTGGTGGGAATAACTCATACTTCTGACATTTCTTCTTAAGCATGCTGAACATTGAAAAGTAGTCATACCTACCTGGCAAGAAGCTAGTTGCAGATATCATTGAAGCCAGTAAAAAATTCCAGTACTATATTTTGGCATATAATCTGAAAGAACCGTTTTTATATTAGATTGTTTAAAATGAGCTATTGTTATAATACGGCCCAACAATAGATTCTATGTTTTGTTTAACATTGAAAATTAGTCATACCTACCTCGCATGAAGCTAATTGCAGATATCATTGAAGCCAGTAAAAAATTCGACTACTATATTTTGGCATATAATCTGAAAGAACCATTTTTATAGTAGACTGTTTAAAATGAGCAATTGTTATAAGATGGCCCATCTGTAGATTCTACATTTTGTTTACTCCTATATACTTATCAAATTGCTTGACCTTGCATATCTTTTGGCAGAGTTAAATAGATCTTTTCAAGTGTTTGCATGGTTACAGTTAATGGTTTTCCTTCATTTTTCTTCCAGTTCCACTTGCACAAGCAATAGATATTCAAAAAGGAGCAACCTTGTTTACTCGATCATGCATTGGATGCCATGATGGAGGTGGAAACATTATTCAGCCGGTGAGCATATTCCAGTTCTCTAAGTTTCTGGTAACTGATTCCGGTATCAGTCTAAGCCTAAATGTTGATGACTTCATCTTGTGCTAGGGCGCAACACTCTTCTTGAAAGATCTTCAGAGGTAATTCGTCAACCCGATCAACCTATCCACACAGTTCTTTTCCCTTGCTGATGTTTGAATGATAAAGCTGCAAATGATATTTAATATTTTGGACACCTCTTTCTGACAGGTCATTTTTGGCAGTTGAACTCTTATAGGAGGTTCCAGTGAATAAAATGAAATAAAAACAAGCAACCGGAGTCTGGAAAATTTAATATCAGTAATCTTATCCAACGGATGATTGAGTCCCTAAATGGGATTAGTTATTGTCGTCCTTTTTCGTTGAAAAGTAAAAAAACATTGCAATTCTTTACCAACTCTCACGTCCAACAAACCCATTTACTTTTCCTTCCTTTTATTGGTTTGGTAGTTTTGAAGCATAGAAGTTTAGGGATTGACTCTCATATAATCAATCATGTCCAGACTTCTGAAATGATATGCTTTTCCATTTAGACACTCTGTTCGTCTGATTGAGATGTCTACCAAGAGCTAATACATCTAGTATGCATTTATGATATCAAAATTTCACAGAAATGGAGTTGATACGGAAGAGGAAATATATCGAGTAACATATTCTGGAAAGGGAAGAATGCCAGTAAGTCTTATGCTGAGTTGTATTTACATTCAACCATCAACTTTTAGATTGTTATGCATACATCCTTCTCCTTCTGCAGGGATTTGGTGAGAACTGTACACCAAGAGGTCAATGCACTTTTGGTCCGAGATTGCAAGATGATGAGATCAAACTTTTAGCTGAGTTTGTGAAGCTTCAGGCAGATCAAGGCTGGCCTAACATTGAAACTACTAGAGATTAGTCCTGTTGAACAGAATATTCGGAATTCATTGAAGGGCAAAAACCAGTACCGTTGGTTTAAAACCCAGTACGCCAACTACTAATGCGTAACTTTTCAGTTGAAAATTTCCTTCCTGATATATACCGGTATTGGTTCTCCTCCTTGGTTTACCCCTTTTTACCACTTTGAAGCTTTCTTCTATTGATACACTGAAGACAAAAGGAGAAAACAAACAGGAGGAACTTTGAATACCTTGTACCTTTAAATAGAGTTGATTTACATTCTTGTGATGTCGGAAAAAATCTTGAAAACATTGGTTTCTCAATCCAATATTAGACGGTTAACATTTATCTGGAATTGCATTTTGAAAAGAGATTTGTTCTTATAGTTGAAATTCTAATTTAATCGGTAAAGTTTCTCTCCAACTAGTTTGGGTTACCAGAACAAACGCCCAAACAAACCCTATAACATAATGTTGAAGAATTTGTGTTTCTTTTTTGTTCTTGGCACTTCATCCTCCTTTGCTTCTCTCTTAATAGAACTGTTTTTTTTTTTACATTTTATTTAGTAGCTTAAAAGATGAAGAGGACAAAACTAAGATGAGACATATCAGATGGGCGAAGCTGTAGAAATCATGGTTGAGACTTTTTCAGCTTTATTGAGCCGAGTCTTGCATCTTCCTATCATGCTTAGTGAGTAAGTAGATCGACGAGTCACCAGAGAGAGACGTACATAAGAGTCACTATAAATAAACCAATTAAAGAATTAACAGCTGATAAATCATCTCAACTCCTCAGCTAGGAAGCTGTGTTCTCTTGCTTGAAATTTTTGTTCAACTTAACTCAAATTCCATGGAGGGAGAACGTTGGTGGTAAAATTCATAAATTGAGGACAACAAGAAATCAAGTATTTGGATTAAGTCTCATTTGGAATTTAAGTGTAAAATTTTTGTACGAAATATATATATATTTTTATAAATAATTTAATTTTTACAAAATTTATAACAAAAAATTTATAATTAATAGTACTAAGAACCAAATGATGCTATTAAAATGTTGTTTAATCCAAAGCAAACACAATATCACGTTCACAACATAAAAATCAACAAAATAATAGGAGCACATAATGAAGGGTTAACATTGATTAATATTGATATGAGTTTTTGTCCAATCTCACTGCGACACGTAGGGAGATGACTAGCAAAATTAGGCTTATTCCAATGTCCCATGGTGGTTATGATAAGTAATTATGGAGTTGTCTCCAAATTGTATAAACATAACAAAACTTTAATTGTTTGAAAGAACTTGTTGGCCATGATAATGAACCTAATCAAATTCTTAGCATTGTTTACTCCTAACATGAATTAGCCATAAACCATCATGGAGAACAAAAACATATAATCAAAGTAGACAAACCCCACCATCCCTCTTAAAGGTGCTGTCATGCCCACATGAGCAGATTTGAGGGCACAAGTGCACACTTACCTAATGTTAGACTATAATTTAGCTTATAATTCTTTTAACCCTTCGCTAATCAAATGTATAACTCTTAATCAAATAATTCAAACTTTAATCTTTATAATACAAGAAAGAGGATGTCGATGTATATACGCATCAGATATCCATAAATAACTTAACATATAAAGAACTTTCATGTATATTAAAATAAAGTATTTAATTTTGAATAAAGAAAGTAAATTTTTTTTTTTGGTTTCCCATCTGGTATCCTCCCACTAGAGACTAATCCGAACCAGGGCCTGGTCAGGCTCTGTAGCTATGAAATACTTCGGAGGGAATCTCTGGCCCCGAGCTCTTAAATGACGCTCACAAATATTTTATAGAGATCCAAAAATAATATTCAAACTTGCGATCACTTATAGCATTGGCAGCGCCCTTTTCAACTGCCTCAGACTACAGGGTTAAGGAAGCAATTTTCATCATTATTGTATAGTGAAACTCCACAATTTCCTTCCTCCAAGAACCAAGATCAAGAATGGATTCAATACTACAATACTTCTTGTTTTGGTAAGTGAATTTCTCAACTTGCTCAAAATAGGAAAGCTTTGACTATCCACGGAGGAAATCGATGGGACACAAAACAAAACCTAATTTGCTACTCCCAATGACAATATGTAAAGATTAGATTTGTGATTTCACATGGATGAGATCTCTTTCTCTCGCTCTCTCCGACCTACTTAGAGCTGCGCAGACAATCATGTCTCTTCATGACCCGCAAAGTTCGGATTGATCGCAACTATTTAAATTTTTTGATGCCATTACATTGTGAGAGAAAGTCTTCAATAATTTTAAATTCAACCATTCGAATCCGCCATGGGAATCAAACAATTTCAAGCGAATACAATAACTTATCATGAATCTAAAAACGAAAAATAAAAATCTTTTTATCGGAGAAAGAGCAAAGCTTTTTCTTATTCATATATATATATATATATATATATATATATATATATATATATCTTTATAATTTAGTACGATTTTGTAAATTTTTATAATATTTTTCAATTTCTTATCCTTTTGGTGTTTGCAATAGTTTTTTAATTTAAAAGTTAATTTTATTTTTCATAAAATATATTGTATCCTATGTTCTTACTCCCAACAACTATTAGTGATTTGCCAACTTTGCAATTGGATACATCGAGGGATGGTATCTTGAGAAGAAAATGACATATTACTTCCACTCATTGTGATCGATGACTTTGTAAATAAGTAAAAGAACAAAAGGGAAGGCTCATGTAGTTTTACCCTTTATTTATTTGTATTCCAAAAGGAAATATCTTTATATTAGTGGCATAAAGCGATTAATGGAACGAAGGAGGAAATATGGCAAGTTTTTCATAGTGCCATCCATATGAAGAAAAGGATCCTCGAAAATATAAGACCTCTTAAAATATTTGATTTTTTATAAATTTTTATTTTTTTAAAAATTATTTTTACATATCTTCTAATTTTTTTCATATTAATAAAGAAATAAATTAAATTAATTAAGTATATAATAAAAAATTTGTATTTTGTTTTTTCTTTATTAATTTATATAAAAAGTACAAAAAGTAATATTTTGAAACGAGCGAGTAACCAAAATTATGTATCCTCGTTTTGTATGGCAGACAAAAAATACATGTGGAAAAGTTTAGGAATTAGAATAAGTTAAATCTCAATTCACCCACAAATAGTTTTATCCTTTCCTGCACTAAATATTATATAGGTGGCCTCCCCATCAAATTATAGAACAAAAGGGGAAGGCCGATATAGTTTTTCCCTTTATTAATATTTCAAAAGAAAAATATCCATCCATAATTGATAAACGGAACAAAAGTAGAAAAGATGGAAATTATTTACATGATGCCATCAATAAAATAATTTTGATATGTAAAATCAAAGTAATGTTTTAGAAATCTAAATGCGAAATAATAAATAGTAAATAAAAAAGTAATTAATACGGGGTAGCTAAATATTACCCACCCTTTATCTAATTGCACCTGAAATCTTTTTATTTTTATTTCTATTTTTTCCCCTTCCTGGAAGCTTTAAATTTTCGAGAGGTGAAAATCACCTCCCAAAATTTTTCACGGGAGATGCTTCCACCTCTCGTAAAAGGTTTTGGGTATGTTTCCAAAGGTACAAAAGATAAAAAAAAAAAAAAAGAAGAATAGAGGCAGAGGCTTTCAATTAATAATATTAGGAGTTACATTTAGCAATGGACATAAAATATATATGTGAAGAAGAATAAGAAATTAGAATAGAGTTTATAGAAAGCCTTACCATCAGCTAACAGTAAGCCAAACAGCCCCAATAACACAACATTTGATCTCTGGCAAGATAATGGAATCCAGCAGATGAATATAAGCCACTCCTAACCAACTACTGATTATAACTGTTAGACAAACAAAAGACATCTGCTATCCCATCCATAAGGAGCAAGAACCAATAATCAAAACCTTAGTGGGACCAAAAAAGAATAGGTAAAAGGCACAAAAAAAAAATTTTAAAAAGGATTTTTAAGACAAAAGAAAACCCCCATTTAGGACAGCTTATTTCTTTTTCTTTTTTTTGTTTTAAAAAAATTTTCCCCCATCACCACACCAACCATAACCAAAATGCAAGATTCAAACTCTTTGAGGTAAATTACAAAGCAAAACCATGTGACTCTATCCATTAATCAAACTATAAATAAAGTTTGTGGTCCTTGCCTTCAATTAGGGCTTGTCTACATCTCCTTGTTCGTCAACCATGGACACCAATTAAAGACGACAGAACCACCCAAAGCTAAAGACAAAAGAGTGCCCCCAACTGATTTCTCACCAACTTGGCCATTTAATGATAGATACATACACCACATAAGGTGTTTCTAACATTTATTGTTTTATAGAAAATGACAGAAATTAAGGAAATTGAAAATTTAAATTATTATATATAATATACTTAATTTTTATTAATATGTGTCTATGGAGTAAATGCTCAAAAAATCTCTCTCTCCCTCTCTCTATATATATATATAGACGCACACATCAACCTGTATTTATTGAAGGGCTACTGCTTTTCTAACCCTTGGTGCCGGCTGCTAGCGGCATATTGTAGGGCTTCCTTTTGTACCCGTTTAGGTCACTAGCAGGCGAGGATTCTCGCCAGGCCCCTCAACCGAAGTGTAAATGATCTAATCTTGAGAGAAATTTTGGCTTATTCATTGTTCCGTATGTTGCCAATTAAGTGAAGAGTGGCGTCGTTGACAGAATTCTTGCGTATTCACTATTTCATGTCATCAAGTGAAAAAAGTAACGTTTTTTTTTAGAGTTGAGTAAATATATCACATCGTGGATTAAGCACTGCCACAAATTTAGTTAAAGCATTAAGAAAATATTATGTCACGAAGGAAAAGAATTTCATCAGATATTTGATGTCATCTCATAATAAACTGAGCTTTTTTTATATGATTCTTCGTTCTTGTATGTATTGTACTTTGCCATCTTGAACAGATGCATCAAAAAATCTTTTGGGCTCAACATGCTTGAATCCAAGTACTAAATCTCAAAATGTAGGATAATTTCAAGTATTAATTCACATTTAGTCACCAAGAATACTCTATCTTGTGCAGATAGATACGTGAATTTTATTTTAAAAATGTTTCTTATTATATATAATTATATATTTTATCACATTATTTTATACAACAAAATGCATAAAGATTTTATGGACTCGCCAAAAAATATTTGATATGAGATTATAGCAAGTATTTTCTCAATGTTCTAAAAATTCCCTGAGTACTGAAATATATCAACCACAAAGAAAACAAGATCACCAAGCAGTATAGCCTGCATTTTCTCTAGGAAGAGGACATAGCCATGTGTGACAGAAGCAAGCATGCGCTATATATATACTCTTGTCTTCCAATTTCCAACTTCATTAAAACGCCAGCTTTGGATATATTATCTCTTTGGCCAAACGTCCTTTTATGTGCTGTTGTTTTGTTAGGTATTTCACTATTCTTAACTTCATGATTTAACTCACTTCTTTTATTAATAACTCTAACCTGTCTTTAACTAATTGGACATGTAAAGTTTGATGTTTTCTAGAAGAGTTGGATCAATCCCCCTTTCTCTTGTGTTTGATTTAACATTCACCAATCAACTTTGACTTATCTTTCAACTAGTAAGTATTCTTCAATCTTTAAACAATGCAGAAAAAGGGCAGCCTAATGGTCCCCATCGCTCAAATTTCTTTGAATAGTTTTTTTCAAAGAGAAGGCGGAGTAACATTAGGTATAAAGATTTCACGAGCCATGTGATGCAGTTCGATACTGCTATTGGTTTGGCTGTGGACCTTGTTGCTGAACCGGACCACTTTCCAACCAATACACATTATATTTATATTTTGAGGGGGTGGGGTGGGACGAGGGAGAGTAGGAGGCAATAAGTCAATGTCAATAGCTGTAAGAAAGGCACAAAACTGGCCATGAAAACGCTATATATGGCACTGTACAAGAAGACTGAGGTGCATTTATATAGTTGAGGAAGAGAGAGTCACGAGAGATTTCAAGATTTCAACTAAGGCATGCATGGCTGCATCAGAAGCCTCTCCTTAAAAGCTTCCCAAAAGTACACAAAACCCTATTCTGCTTTACTGTTTCTTCATCAAATTAAGTTGTTGTCTGATGATGTATGTTGGTCTGAGAGGTTGAAGCTGCCAGCATGATCTGGTAAGAACAAGTCCTCTTTCGTGATTCCTTAGATAAAGCTCTAAATCGTAGGGACCATTAGAGTAATTAGATGCCAATCAAATTTGCATAGCTTTCTTAGAATCAGCTTCATTGATACAGTAGAATAGTGAGCATCAGTACTCATTTTCGTTCTCCTCTCTAATTTCTTCTCCTTTCCCCCCCTCAAGAAAGAATTTTTCAGATACCAGGGTTTATTTCGGGGGGGATACTCAGAAACCAAAACCCTCTCCTCTTAATCCTGTGGAGTAGTCATCCGACCATTGAATTACCGCTCCAATGGTGAGTTCTCTCCGCAAGGGGTCTAACAGTAGAGTGGTCGGATTAGTCATGGACCGTAAGGTTGACACAGATACCAATTGGTTTTAGACGGTTCCAATGGCGACAGAGTTCAGTTGAGTTCATGTCAAGCCAACCACATCAAGAGATTCAGTAATTTAAGTTAGGAACTGGCCTAGGCTTAATTTTTGCTTCCAAGATTTGATTTCATCAGGTCATCTAGCAGCTTCAATCGCTCACCATCATTACAAAAGTGTACTCATGAAACTTGTCATCCATATCGACCTCCAATCAGATTGCTTCTGGGAATCTTTTCTTTAACTCTTTCTGCCAAATCTTCAATCTGATCTCATTTGCAGGTAATTTCTTGCATTTGTTTTCCATGTCTAAATCTGTCTATACTGAAAACTTTGCTTTTCTGTCTCAGGGCTTTTGGTTTTTCTACCTAAATTATCACCAACTTTTACTTTCAAATGACCACAAAAAGGTCTACACATATATTTATGCATCTTCATGCGTGCGCCGCAGGCTGGTTCTTCTGTCTGTGTTTGTTATTTCTTTCTTTGTCTTTAGCATGCAGATGATTCAGAAGTCAGCAAAACAGAAACAAAATCCCAAGACACGAGAAAGACATGCTTTTCAATTTCCTTTTTTTACAAATATGAATATATAGAAATTTTGTCTTTACAAAGACCTCACAATAAATGACCTCTCTTCGGTACCTTTCAATGGTCTAATCTACAATTTCCCCTTTTGTGAAGCCAATGAATTTTCTATGGTCTACTTTTGTTTTGGATGAATTATTCATCTCTAATGTGGTCCAGGATAAGCTATACATTATGTTAATTCTTATGGTCCATGGGTTGCTCTTTTCCATCTAGTTTTGCAGATTGACATTCTTTTCTTTTTAGCTTAGGTTGAAGGCCTCCCTTTCCTATAGATAACGAGCCATGCTCTTGTCACATTACATGCGAGCTAGTCCGGTTAGAGAATATGCTACTTTGAGTAACTCAGTTTTGGGCATTCCCGAATACATTCTATTAGGCTGCTAGATATATATCCTTGACCGAACCAATTGCCTCGTTTCGTAATCTGAAACTGAAATAAGCACCAAACACACGCGCGAGAACTCATGTATGTCGAATATTATTGCTAGCTATTGCATCAGCTAATCATATTTTCAAATGATTTTCTTATCATCTTCAGATAATTCTGTTTGTTTATTTTTACCTTAACAAGTTTTTGCGCGCTGAAACTATACCTTGGATTAAAAGGAGGCCAAAGGATTATAAACACATAGGTGATGGCTTCATTAGCGGTGGCTCTAACAATCCGGAAGATATCTATTAGTCAAGAACTCGTGTGTGGAAAATTGCTTCTACCATCATCTCTTGTTTGACATGTAAATCAGTCGTTTCATTTACTAGAAAAAGAAGGCAAAGACCTTCGTTTACCTGTAAATTTCAAATAGGTTTGCTTTTCTTTCTTCGAACTAATGTTGAAATATAATCTGCAGACTTGGGAGAGTTTCACTACAATGTGCTGCATGCTTTACGGTACTAAAATGTGCTTAGAGTTTACTATATTGGACTCTTTTTCATTGTCCAGATCAGACATTCTTGTATATGTTCCTAACAAAAAGAATTCGAAAAGAAAAGGATACATATAATCCATCCGTACGTTTTGTGAAATCTGAATCATTCAAGGAATGTACAATCATTTGTTTTCTCTTTTCTCATCAAAATGTGTATATCGGATTCATGGATTAAAGAAATGGAATTGCATTTGTCTCTGCTATTCCATGATTCTTTTCCATTGATCAATTCATATACAACGTTGCCTTTTCTTTGGTAGCATTTGATCTTAAAGCCATATTTCAATCTGACATTCTCAGAATGAAACATAGCTAAGGTTCCATGACATACTATGATAGCACAAGCCTGAGCTAGGTTATGGATATTAGCCTTTGAAATTGTTGGAACTATAGACAAGAGATACGCTTGGTTTGTTTATAAATATTCGCTCATTCTGCTTTTGTTGTGTGAGAAAAAGAGAGTGACTTTGATGAAGAATTTCAGTTTCTTTTCTTTTATCTTACATTTTTAAGTTCAAGAATTACAGGAACTCTCTGATAATTAGATATTACTAACCTCCCAACCTCATTTTCTCAAAGTGTATAAAGCAATAGTAACTTCCCAAAAGTAGGCAATTACACCTGATTGATGCTTTTCTGTATATAAAAAGAAATTCCAATATAAATTCCATAGTAACTTTGATTTAACTCAAGCCACATGTTAGCATAGATTGAGGGATGATAGGTTGAATCTAATTAGAATAAGGAATTTTTTAATTATTTATTTTTGTGTGTGCATTGGAAGAACCACAATGGGGGTCGAATTGTGGAGCTTCTGATCTAAATAGTACCATAAGTCGAAATTTGGGATCGCAGACTTCAATTCTCCTTCTGCTTCCCTACCATAGTTTCTAACATTTCTGGTTTGCTACTTACTTCATAGGACTAGTTTGAGCCTCTAAAGCAAGCTTTTGGTTCCTCAAAATGTGAATTTTACCGCTTATTCGCTGTATAAGGAGAAATTCTTTTTTCAAAAGAGGTTGGGGATTACATCACCCAAAAACATTTTCTGCAGTGAAAAAGCCTTTTTCGATTGGAAGAACGACAAACCAAACATACCAACTTGGTTGAACACATGAAAAGTAGAATTCTAGATGATTCGTTATTCAGAAGTTATTGAGTAAATTGTACAATACACAAAAAAGAAATTAAACAGGTTAATTAAATTTATATTTTCTCTTCAGAATTTGAGATTTGATTTGTTATGAATCAGTACCAAAGAAAACCAGACAAATCACCGGGTTATGCTCTTAAAAAGCTCGCTAATTATGGATTTATGCTGAATGAAGATCATAACTCAGATATCTTTCTAGCATGATGATCGCTGCTTTATGACTATTCCATCTAATACGACAATAGTGCAGCATTTTCTTAATAACAACAACTAGGTAATTAAACAAAACCAAGAAGTATCAAATTCTAATGAGTCCTCTCAAACTAAAAAAGAGAAAAGAAGAAAATGGAAATTTATGGCCTATGTTCTCATTATAGAACCAAATTAAAAAAAAAAACTCCCTTTATTTTATTCCATTTGATAGTGGTTGATCAAGAATGAAGTTTTATGTAAAAGTTTAAATTATATTATAAAAATAATGTAGTGTAATAAAAAGTAAAAAATACTTTATGTCAAATATAAATATATAAAAGTAATACATAATAGAGTTAATAATTGATTGATAGTATAAAATATATTAAAATTTTATTTTATGAAAAATGTTAATTATTTTACGACGTTCCAATATAGTAAAAAAGACAAATAAAATAGGACGGAGGGAGTATTAATTATATTGTCATGTAGAGGAAAAGATTTGAACAAATAATATTCTTTGGCAAATTAAGGAATAAAAAAAAGGAGAAAGAGTTATCCTATTTACATGTGAAAGGATATATATATTTCTATTAACATACATCACCAATTTCATGTTATCAATTTCAGAAAACTAACAAGTCTTTGTAATGTGTACTGTAATAATCTATAGATCTTTTATTGATCTTTATTTCTAAACTTGGCATGTATCATTCCCTTGATTTTTCTTTTCCAAATGCGAAATAATAATTTCTTTACGCATAACGTCAGAAATTTTTTTTAAGGTAATTTAATGTAATGACCATTCTGCTGTCTCTTGATTTAAGGTAATTTCTCTTAAAAAGTTGTCAGAAAAAAAAAAGTTTTAATTGAAAAGAAGCAAGAGACAGTAAAATGATCAATATTTTAAGGTATTTGTATTTGACAAAAAGATGTTATAGAATGTAAGTATGTAGTTTTCCTAACTAGCCATGCGTTTTTGCTTGTTTTCCAAATGCTTTTTGTCTCCTCAGTCATATAACCCTTATTAACTCTATTTAACTATATTTTAATATCGTTGTTATCTGGCACAGTTAATTCAATTAATCATTTTCCCTTTGAAACATTTTCTAATCGGAACTTTATCATCATTTTATAATTTATACTTTTCTATGGAATCTAATTATAAATTATTCGTTTTATTACCAAAATTAGTGTGATTGTAATCGGATCACATTAAATTCTCACATCTTGTTTGTTTTCCTTTTTCATACTCTATTTTTATATTACTTTTTTTTAATGAAAAAGGTTGTTATTTGCTTACCATAGCCTGCACCATTGGGTTATCTCCCGAATTGACATTTATTGCTAAATAATTAGATGCCATTTAATTCCACTTTCACTTGACAGTTGACATGTGTCCCTAAATTAGATGTCTTACGAAGCTTCAAGCAAGTTCCTGCATTATTTGTAACAGTTCTCTGCATGGGAGGTTGGAATCTTCCTATTAAAATTTTGATATAAATATAAATAAAGAAAGTAAAGTTTTGAAACAATAATTAATATTTTTACTACATTAACTAAAATTTATTTGTTCTCGTATATTCACATTGTAATAAGATGGACTTTACCAAGGCCTAGAATGGACCAACTATTAAATTTTGGATAGAGATTTCTTTTACCTATTTTTCTTGGTAATCCATTATTAGAAACTTCATCCCTACTTCTTTCACTGCAAAAGATTCCAAATATTATTCATTACTTATATCAAACAAAAAAAAGAAACAAGCCAATAATTCTATCATTTAAATACATTCACAATATGTTCTTTATTGTAACTAAGTTCAGAAATTATGATCAACAAACAATACGAAGTATCAAGTGTATCAATGTTAAATAGTACCCTCTTTGGGGATTTTTCATTTGCTGGCCTAGGTCCAAAATCTTCCTATGCTTGGATAAGTGTTCTGGAAGGAAGAAAATACCTTTCCCAAGGTATTCATTAGAGACTTGAAAAGGACCGGCTGTTAGAATTTGGGGTAATCGTTGACTCATAACTCCTCATCCTTTCACCTTTCGGTGCCGCCTAATCTTAACGTTTTTGGAAGACATGCAAAAGTGATATGAGATGAGATCTTCGAGGAAGGCAAAGTTTGAAGGGAAAAGATTCAAAGATAATCTGCATGGATTTATGTCAAGATGACCCGTGTAGATATTAATTAAAGATGAAGAAAATCTCATTAGCTTCCAAAAGGCCTAAGTTTTAATATATATTCTTGTAGATGATTCGAATCCATAAGGCAAATACTTTGTAGATTATCCTAGTTGCATAGGCAAGTTACATCAAAACCCTGCATCATCTAGTTTCTCAAATTTGATGATTACCTCAAACCTCTATATCAAAGAGAATAGAGACCTTCAACAGAAAATTACCAACATTATATGCAAAGTATTATAAGACACTAGGTGATAGTACTCAAAAGATGATCTACATTCACAATAGAAAACAACACTAGTTCTAACAAGAACCAAAGAAACAAAATTTTCCTCACCAAGAGAAAACTCAAAAGCAATGTTTATTGATGAATGAAAAATTACAACAGGTAGAAGCTTTTATATAGTGTTAGGCTTTTTTCGAAAATAAGAAATTAGAATGTAATTAGGATTTAACTTATGACAGCAATTTAAAATCAATGGGACTCAATTTTTTACAATGACCTAATTTGAATAGGACCAAAGACTAACTAAAATTTAAAAAAATAAAGAAAATATAGTTATGGTAGTTGGGCTAATTTATTACAAGCTCAATTCTCTTCTTTTAAACTCTCCAATCTCTAAAGTAAGAATATTTGTTAGAACTTGGATTTTTAGAAGCCAACGAGATTTTTTTTCCATTTTTAATTAATATCTCCATGAACCATCTTGATATAAATCCGTGCAGAATCTTCTTGCTTCAAACTTTGACTTCCTTGGAGGGCCTTGTCCTTATCATTTCCCGTTTCTTCGAAAGGATTCATCCGCGAATCTTGTGCACCTATACCAAATAAAATAAAAAAAATTAGTCACAAGGAACACAATTATAATGCAGGATCTTCCAAGATAAACAAACTCTGAAATATTCTCATCAAATCTTTGAAATATCCAAGCTCCGTGATGGAATATAATCTTTTTCTTTTGACCCTTATTTATCTTGGCTCTAAAATGTTCAAAGTTCTTCTCAAGTAGTTTCTTAACAAATTCAACAACAATAACATAACAATGTGCAAGAAATTCCATTCTAAGGATGCTAAAGTCTTTAAACAATGAACATGTAAACGATTCACAAAGCTAATTCCTTCGTCAACAAGTAAAAATAACCTATGTATATTGAGGTCAAAATATGAAAACCCATAGAAAACAAAGGCATCTATTCCAAGGAGTTTATTGGATCTAAACAACAAGCAACCCTAAGTGAAAAAAACTTCATAAAAGTATGAAAACTTTTTACATGATTCCACTCAATGAATAGCATAGGATAATCACATGATTGCATCAAAGACCACTCATGCAAGACTCCTATAAATCTATATCAATATCAAAATACCCTCATAATGCAAAGCAATTCCTATGAGAATCTAATGCAATGGATGGCAAGTATTTACTCTTCTTGAACTTATCTATCATTAACTCTCTAAAACCTTTTAGAGGAATCTTTGGATCAAATATCAACAATAATAACAAGTAAGAACAAGATGAATCACTACAAGAAAAAGTGTGAATATCAACTGAAATTTGCCATGAAACAAAATAGTGATGGATTTGCAATGAAAAACATAGCTATTGCAAAATCAACAATAGAATTCCAATGGCTCAAAAAATGTAGGACCAAATTGCTATGGAAAAAATAGTATTGCAAATCTCTAGCAAATTTATGATAGTTTTGCAACAGATTAACTACAAACAAGAAAATTATTGCAAATCTGCAACAACTGTGTCATGCCAAAAATTTCTCCCCAAAATATTGCAACAATTTTGCAATGGATAGTACTTCACAAATTTTATGTAACATGGAAAATAAAATAATTTAAATCCATCACTATTCTCTCACAAATCCGAAAGGGATTTTCAACAATGTCTATTTTCCGTCAAGAAAAAATATAAAAATAAAATTTAATTTCTAGCTATTGCAAATTTGTGAGTTTCAATTTTCCACCAAGAATAAAATTTAATTTCTAGACATTGCAAATTTGCATGAGATTTGCAACAGTTTCTATTTTTCATCAAGAAGAAATAATTATATAAAATTTAATTTGGAAGCGTTGTAAATCCACTGAAAATTTGCAGTAGATTTACAACGGTTTATACTTTTCTTAAAGAAGAAATTCTAAAACAGAATTTAGTTAAGAGCAGTACAAATCCATTGCAAATTTACAAGTGATTCGCAGTGAAGGGGAAAGAATTACTCACAAATTCACATCAGAATAGAGAGGAAATAATTACTCACAAATTCACGTCAGAATAGAGGTATACAAGGTTTGAGGAAACTCAATTGTAGTTGTAATACGAATGAATCATCCACGGAGGACATGAGGTGGGTACCTCCATGCCAAAGGAAACTCAAAATGAATGTTGATGCCACTTGGTCACCACAGAATGCTGAAGTATGGTGTCTCTGAGAGATCACTCTGGGAAATGTTTTCTGGCTATGACAAAAAAGTTATTGCACTCCACTTTCTCTAAGCATTAGAGTCTTGTGCTATCCTCGAAAAGTAAGGCTTTAAGCTCGAAAGTGACTGTAAAGCCATTATTGATGGTATCAAAGCTAAAGACAGCGATTTGGGAATTCCTGGACATATTTTTTCCCAGATTAGCACACTCCTTAGGAATCTTAGTGTTAACGTCTCATCTGTAAGGAGGCAGTGCAATGTTCCTGCACGTAACTTGTTTTAATGTCATTATATGACTCTATATATAGACTCATAATACAAGAGTTTATGAAAATCCGAAATCTAATAGGGAAAGGAAATCAAATCTAAAAAGAAGTTATATTTTGAGAGTTTAGTTCTCTTCAGGAAACTGACTAATATGAACATCCACATATTATTTCATAACACTCTCACTTGGATGTTCATAACATAACAAATATGACTCGTTAAAATCTTACTAAATAAAAATTCAATGGGAAAAAACTCTAGTGAAGAAAAAAAAAAGTACACTATTCTTTATATCATTATTACTCTCCTTAATAAAAGAATCTTTTGAGATTTCTTAACCAACACTTTCCAATCAAATGTTGCTATCAGTAAGGCTTTAGTGAATAAATTTGTCAAATTATCAAATGATTGAATTTGTTGCACAATAGTATCAGATCTCTTCGAGAATTCATTAATAAAAAGTATCTTATGGAAGTATACTTTATCTTATCTCCTTTGATATATATCAAACTTTATTATCATCCAATAATACAGTTGAAATTCCTTCTTAGAGGATGTAGATTTATCTCGAATACATTAATCATGATCATACATATTCTCAACCAATATCATGAATCTCTATTTCTTCAACATAATTCGTAGACGTAGTTGTTATAATCAACACATGTCTATCAATGCATGGTTTATGTGGGTCATACAGGTAATTTATACTTTGCATATTCATCTTAATAGGAGTTGAATTTTCTCAATTTTTGAAATAAACTATTTGAAGAAGATATCAAAGGGCAAGCTTAATACCATCTCAAAATTCATTGGGTGGAGAAGAACTAGAATAGATATCTACTTGGACGTAGACAAGTGTATTCATGTACTAAATTGCAAAGTTATGGTACTTTAAGACCACAAAGTTCTTCAATATCCTTTACTAGATGTAAAGGATCTTTATCACGTATAATAACCTAATAACCATTGATGTGTTATGTCCATGTGAAACATCTTCAAGATTTTCAGTCAAAACAAAATATTAATTTTTTAAAATTTTTATCACAATACTTGCTTTCCTAAATTCTTCAGGAAAAATATCTTGACCATCAAATCTTTTTCTCTTTCAAAGAATTTATTTTTAAAATTAAGAGATCAATCATGCTTTAAGAGTGCATCAAAATCATATGACTATAGAATTCATATATTTGTTTTGTTGGGACATCTATCTAAATAAGTACATCTATAGCATAATATTATATTAACTAACTCTACAAAAGCCAATCAAATAATCAATTTGTAATTTTATGTAAATAAATAATATTTTAAATTTTCAGTTTATTAATGCTTGTATATAGATCAAGATAATAAAAGTCATAAATGATATCTTTTTTTCAATTAATGTTATTCTCTCCCTATTGTAGAGAATATTATGCCAATCAATAGATTATACAATAAGGATATTTCTAACAAATAAATATATATAGCAAGTATAGCTACATATGGACTTTCTTCATACACGGATATACTCGATCATTCTTTTAATAAGAAATCATTAAGATTATATCATTATGTTCCAGAGGAAAAATTATATACTTCAAGCATATCGAGTCCATCAAGGACTTCAAAAATATGTATCATTATCAAATGATAACAAAGATAAACACATATTAAGTGTTATCATGCACTATTATATCTACTACTAGAAATATATTTCTTCATAATCAATGCCAGGTCTTACGAAGAATCACACACCATAAGTCATAAAAAAATTTCATATTTATAGTTCGTATTTTATAAGCAAATATTTATTACTATCTCTTTGGGATTACACTTTATGTGTATAATTCCTGCAGAGAATATATGTACACTTCAAGTGTACTTGTGAATAATTTGAACTTCTCATATTTTTCACGCGAACTTTACATTTTGAGTTTGCAGACTTCGATTGGAAAATTTTCCTTTTAAATCAATATATTATACGTATTAATATCATTGACGTCATATACTCGTGCAGCTCTAGTAGTTCTCAATCAATTATACGCATTAATATCATTGACGTCATATACTCGTGCGGCTCTAGTAGTTCTCAATCATATTGAGATTTCATCATTATCAAAGTTTTCAGGTACCTATATTTCTTCTGAAAATAATATACCAATCATGTTTGGAGAAAAATTCTGCTAGAATTCAAATCTTTTCAACTTAACATATATGACAATCTTAAGTCTTTGCTCCAGTGAGGAGTTTGTATCTTTGGAACCGACTTATCTACCACGTTTCAGCTATGTCTCAAATCTATTTGTAGTGGTAGATTGTCCTTTAAGGACATTAAATATAATAGGAGCATTCTTTGCCGAATGTTGGTAAGTTAATATACATGACTATATAAATTATCCTTTAAATTTCTAGTTTAAGATATCTTTTACGAGGATCAAAATAGAAGATCAAGATGAGACACAAACTAATATCTTTATCCGACCTCATGCTTTCTTCTCTTTATGTTGGGACATCATATTCAAAATTAACAAAATACGAATCCCCCCCTTGAGATTTAGTTACAACATATTAGAAAATCTCTTTGAGGACCCATCTTATTATCTTGTGATGGAGCAATATGCACAACACATTTCTAAATCTTAGATGAAAAATATTTAGTTTCTGACCACAAATTAAATACTATGATGAGAACTTATAATGCGTTGGCAAAATACGAAATAATAGTTAATAC
This sequence comes from Rauvolfia tetraphylla, assembly GCA_030512225.1. Lineage (NCBI taxonomy): Eukaryota > Viridiplantae > Streptophyta > Magnoliopsida > Gentianales > Apocynaceae > Rauvolfia > Rauvolfia tetraphylla. The sequence continues at coordinate 3,539,055 of JAJQKT010000055.1, read as the reverse complement.
ATTACAATCATGAATATTCTGCAGGATGTTTAATATTTATCTCAATACAACTAGTATTATTAAGACAAATTGTGTAATTTGAAAAATATGAGTTCACTATCAATAAATCACAAACTACAGGTTGCGAAAATCAACAATATACATACGACTATTCTGTTGATGCATCAACTAACATTTCTTTGTATTCATTTTGAAATAACACATTCGACCCCAAGTAATACTACTAACATTCAAATAATGCAAAACAAAGAGCACATAGAAACTTGTGATTTCAGGAAACTTCTAGTTTCATAATATTTTTACAAATTCCTGATCATTCTTCGTATTTTAATGATCCGAGATGATCCTATCGGTCATGCCAACTAATAAATTATTTATCAGTAAACTTCAAGTTTACTCAATATTGCATCTCAATTTTATAAATTCTATGTAATATAAACCAGAAGAGATGAATGGTAGTATCTATAATTGAAATATATTTTAAGTGATAATGGTAATACATATGTTTCAAAAGTTTATTCATCCAATGTCTCGATATAATGATAATATAATCAAGGTTCAAAAGTTTTCACGAGAATATATGAAAAATGATGTATTACAACAATTGACTAATAGATGATAATTTGGTAGCTCTTCTGGAGATTTTAACCAATTAACTATTCTAGAGTTATTGATCAACTTGTTCTTCAGGAACATTGTATTATCATTTATACTTTGGACATATATTTTAAATTTGTCCAAATAAACTATCAATATTGTTTAGGCAAATTATATCTTCACCATTCTTGATCCAAAACAAACTAAAATAATATGTAAATATTAGAATATAACCATATAATATGAAAACTTTCAAACAATAATCACAAAATGATAGAAAATAGAAAAGTAATAATTCGATAATTTGAAATTTTGATTAACATTAAAAATGCTAAAAACTATTTCTAGATATTCAAAAGAATTGCTACATTCATATTTATCATATCAATATCATCGATACAAGCATTATTACAATCAGTAGCATAATTTAGGGAAGTAAAATAATATCAATAATTAATAGAGATTCATAACATGCTTGACGTACTACAGGTACGTGACAAAAATCCTATCATATTTCATCAATAATATGTTGAAATTATTACTTTCCCTTTTCCATTCTCATTATTTTCTCACTTCTAGTGAGTATCTATTTACTAAGAATGAGTCATTCTTACAGTGTAAGAACAAAGTGCATTTCTACTAGCTGTTGTGTTTTGTTTCTATGCCTTTATACTCAATTTTATTACAATCTCTAACAATTTGTACACAAACACTAGGCAAGTGCACCTATCGTTATGAGTAGTACAATGGCAAGTGAATTCAAATGTCGTATCCACGGGGGTGGTTAAATACCATTACTCACTTTATACTCTATTATTTAGCCTAACAAATTTCGTTTGTGAAAATGTTTTGAATAACTACTAGGAAAAAGAATCTAACTTAACTAGTTAAACCAACTTAAATCTTGCTTGTAAGAGAGAATTCAATAGAGAAAACAATACTTGGATGGTTAATCCCCCTAGAATTACCTATGTGATATAAATGTCCCTTGGTTGATAAATTTCACTTCTTGTGTTTGATGAAATTCCAATGATAGAACTCACTCTATCTCTAGATGAAAGTTCTCTACTCTTAGATTAATTAGTTGAAATCTCTTTCTAACCAATTCAACCCAATAATGCATTAAGAATTGTGAATTTCCAATTAGATTTCTCTAATTATCAAGAAGATATTTAGGTTTCTATCTCTAGTCACCTAAATCATCCCCATTGTTTGTGTATGGTCTATTCCACCCTTCCTTTCTCAATTCCAAGTGAAAATTTCCAGATTATGAATCAATTATATATCACCCTTCCTTTCTCAATTCCAAGTGAACAAAAATTCCAGATTATGCATCAAGAATCCATTCAATCAATTCACCCATTCAAACCCACAAACAATCCACAAGAAATTCGAATTAAATCAACCAAGGAAACAATTCATTCACATAGGCAAAATCTAGGGTTCATACCCATCCAAGTATTCAAAATTTAGTTCATCAACATTTTACAAATCAAAGAACATAAAACAACAAAGAAGGAGGAAGAATTGCTCATTTTCATGGTTGAAATCTCCTCTCTTCTTCAAGGTTGAAGTTCTTCACGATTTTGTTGAGAAAGTTACAGCTTTTTCCATGGATCTTCAAGGTTGATGTTCTCCTTCTTCAAGGATTCAATCTTCTCTCTTGATTTCTCTTGCAAGATTGATGGATTGGAAGAAGAATTTGGTGTGTTTTCTTGGTGTTTTGCTGTTTTCTGTCCACTCCAGACCTCTCTCTCGTTTTTGCCCTAAAGGGGTATCCAAATCTGCCCCAAAAGAGAGAGAAATGCAGCTTAAAAGTAGCTTCAGATCGACACAAACGGCGCCGCTTGCCCCCAGTTTTGGTGCAAGTTTCTGCTGCCCGACTGTGACACTGTTTTGACTTCTAGGTGAATTCAGACCACCAAATCGGCTGATCTAGGTCTTGATGTCTTCATAAAAGTTGTAGATCAGGATCTTAAATTTCCACAGAGATTTGAATCACATCAATTGGGCATCTATAACTCAAGTTATGAGCATTATACTAGACTGTGTCAAAAATAGAACCCAATGCGGAACAGGTGACTTTGCAGCATACATAGGGTAGGCAAATGAACTCCGATTGACACAAATTTTATCATTATGAAAACTTCAGAATGTCCTATATAATTGTCTAGAACACAACGTTTGCATTTGAAATCTTCATAGAGGTCAAAATCCGACTTGAAATATGTCTACCAGTCTGTTTTTCCTCTGCATTTCTCTATCCTTCTTCATTGTGTAAATTTCCCTTATTTGCTTCATTTAATTCCAAATCTTCAATAATATCACCTAAAGCAAATAAGAGATAAAGGGAGTATAAATGGTGATTAAAACACCAAAATTTAACATAACATTAAGCTCAAAATGATAATTATATATAGCACAAATATGGAATATCAAACTCCCCCACACTTAGATATTGCTTGTCCCCAAGCAATACTACAAAACAATTAAGAAATTTGAACAATAATCCACAAGAAATAACGAGTGTTTTGAAGTATTACAAAGGAATGCAAAACAGAGAAAGCATTACTTCTTGAGAAATCTTGAGCAATCCACACAATCAATCTAAAGGTCATCCTAAGTATCCATCACAAAGATTAAACAATCACCCCCTTGTCTTACAATGCAAGCAAGAATCCGTGTGTGTTGTGTTTCCAGCTAATGCAAATGCTCAAAAATTACAAGAGTGAATTTCATGTTATTGACCAAGGAATTCTCATCAAGAAAGCATAATACCCCATAAGCCCGACATTCACAAAACCTCTCCACTAATACGGTAACCAAAATTTAATCTCGATTAGGTAGGACTTTCATGCTTGTAATATTAGGCTCAGGGAAAGTTTAGGGTGCCAAACGAAGGTAAGGAATTCAAGATCAAAGAAATGAGAGCTAAAGAGAAAGGAATGAGATATAAAATAAAAGCAATAACCCTTATTAGCCACAAGGAATATCACCATTCCCCTACATTCAACCACAAACTCCCATTCTCCACCAAATCCCTTCACATTGGATTCAACCACTTGCACATATTAAGCTTCAACCCACAATCTTTCCATCATCACCCATCTCTATCAACTCATAAATTTAACCTCAATCATGACAAAATTTACAATAATAATAATGAAAAAATATATACATCTTGAAGGCATCAAGAAATGTAAGAAGCCTTCTCAATAATAGACAAATATATAACAATTTTTTTTTCTTTTCTCTTTTTTTTCTTTTTTTTTTTCGATTGAGGTGTAATCCAATTCCCAATCATATAAAATTATCTCACCACTCTTTTCTTTTTTTTTTTTAAAGCCTATTTTTCCTATCATCTTCCATTCCACCCATTGTTCCAATTTCCACAATACTCTTTGCTAACTTAAGGGTAAAAATGCATTTAGCTCTCACAAAGAAGGGTTAAATATAAAGAGTGGAGTTTTAAAATTTGAAAGAAGGAAAAATCTAGAATATAGATTGGAAAGTTTATGCACAAAGGCTTCAAGAAATGGTACTACGGATAAAATAAAGAGTGGTGGCTAGAAAGGCTCAATCGGGACAAAGAAGGCCTATTACCATCATTTCGAGATCAAACTAAGGTTACTTACTCATTTCGCCTCAAGGCAAGTGAATGCGGGTTCTAGGGTAAAAGTTATGTTGAATTCTAAGGCCAATAGCACAAGATTCAATTTCATAATCATCACAACAAAAGCAAAGTGGAATGTGCTTAAACGATGAATTCCATACAAGCAAGGAATGCAAGGGGTGCTTACTTAATCCAAGTTTAAGGTACTAGTCATGACCTTTAGAATGCTTGTATAACTACTCTTTGAGAAAAGATTAAACATGTAAATCTTGAAACACCTTGAAGATTCCAAAAATAAAAACAAGAGAATTCAACAAAAATCTTGAAAGTAACTTCTATTTCTAATTTCTAAAGACTAATTTCTAAAGCCAACTCCCCCACACTTAAGACAACATTGTCCGCAATGTTGGAGAGAGAGATAAAGAAAAGACGGCATAAACAAAAATATAGTTAACTGAATCCAACAAAATGAAAATGTGGTAACAAATTAATTGAAAAAAAAAAATGACTGCAAACAATACAAATTGCAGCAGAACACCACACCAAACAACCAAACATACAAAAGGTGAAAATATGGCTGTATCGTACGTGAAGGCTGGGCAAAACCATATGAGCAGCAAGCTGCACCTTCTATATACTTCACAGCAGAAGGAAATAAAAGAAAGGTAGAAACAATGACATACTGAAAGTGGAACCATAAAAACAGAGCAATAAAATAAATAAATAAATAAAAGGACAAAATAGAAAAGAAAGAACTGCCCTTTTTTTCAGATATTGCCGGGACCATCACTCGACCCGGGACCAGCTCCTGGAAAAAGTTGTCGCCAAAGCCCGGTGAGATACGCTTCCTGTCGTTGCATTGTGTGCATAAGTTGCTCGTGATTTTGAAGGAGCGTTGCTCGTGATTCAGCTGAGGCCGGGCGCATCGTTGGCCCAAAAGTTGCTGTTGTTCGAGGATTTGTTGTTGGCCTCGATGGAGTTCGGCGAGCTGTTCTTGGCGAGTATGGTCTGCTATAGAAAGGCGGCCCAATTGAATCTGGATTTCAGCAAATGTTGTGCGCATTTCGGCTTGAAAATCTGCGGTGGAGGATGAGGCGATGTTAGGACGAGGTCGGCGGACACTCTCAGGGTCTACATGCATGCCGCCCGTAGGATGGATGCCTTGCCGAAGTTCAGCGTCAAATCTAGTGATCCATTCATTGCTCTCATCATCATATTGGTAGCAGCAGTTTTGTAGTGTTCTTGTGGTGAGCACCTCACAAGCCGATGTGGAAAGGGGCAACCTCTCCGTGAAAATCCACGTTAAAACGTCGGAGAATGCGTGTGATAAGAAGAGGAAAAACAAACGCTTTCGTGGTAAAAGCTGAAGCAACCACTCTCATTCATTTGTGTTAGTAAAATGGAAGCTAATGGAATGGGTGATCGAGTAAGCAGTTTGTGGGTAATATAAATGTCCGAGCATCGAACCTCATTGAACCCACTCGCCCTAGGAAGAACATTAAAAGCAAGTAAATAGACCACTAAACGAAGCCTAGGGGAAAGGGTATTGGCATTAAAACCATAACTTGTACCCATTCTGCTATATGTTAATTCTAATGCTCGCCAAGCTGTCGTAAAATCCCACTCCCGGTCCGAGAGTACCTCTTTCTTTTTTATTGTCTATCCGAACCCAATTCCCTTCATCAGGGAATGTGAAGAAGTTCGACGAGAAGGGGACGGGTGACGACAATGGATTGACCCCTTAACTCGAGTATGAAGGACCTTGCCAAATTTGTCAAATTTATCCCTAATATTGGCATAAAATTCTTTGACAAGGACAGGATAGTAAGTACCGGAGAGGTTAAGGATAGGCCTCCATCCTATGGCGTGGAATAAACCAAAAATAGTAAACAGCTCATTCACCTCAGCGGAAATGGTACGCTCAATGATCATAGAGTTTTGTTGACGTGAAGTGTACCACTTCCGATGTTGATCATCGGTGAAACGAGTAAAATGGAGGTAGGAAATATTGGAGGGAGGTACTTGGGGTGATGGTGAGGAAGGGCCGGCGCCCGAAGAGGAAGCCACATCCCTTGTGCGTTTAGACTTTTTGGATTGGGCGGTGGTTTTTCTCGGCATGCTTTCTTTTCCAAAATGAACCCTTAAAGAGAAATTAGACTACCTATGCGAAAATACAAATGCCACAAATAACTTTACAAGGAATACAAATAAAAAATAAAAATTACAAATTAGCTAAACAAGAAAAGAAAGAAAGAGAAAAAGAAAAAGAAAAGAAAAGAAAATAATAATAAGATAAATTGCACTAAAAATATTAGACAAAGGTGAAATAATTAGGAACTATATTAAGTAATAAAATTAAATAAACTAACTATAAAAAATTAATAAGAAGAAGTCTATATTACTAATAGAATGCAAAGTAGTAAAGAATATCACAAATTTAACCATTAATGTTCATTATGGCATTTCATCAAACACATGGTTGGCATAAAGAAAAACAAGAGATAACCAACAACATTAGAGAAGAATTGCAAGCCAACAACAAACAAATACACCACAATCATAAATTACCAAAGCATTTAACCCAAAGAAAGAAAGAAAGAAAAAAAAAATAATAATATAAATAAATAAATATTGCAAGAGGAAAGTTAAAGAGACAAACTAATGGAGTGCTTGAAAGTTCTTGTGCCTCAAAGTTGAAGTGGGAGGATGAAGTGAGGTGTAAGAAAAAATGTGGGAAGGATGGAATTTCTTGAACAAAGAAAATGGAAAGAGAGAGCCGAGAGATGGGGGAAGGAAGAAGAGAGAAAAGAGAGGAAGAAGAAGGGGTTTCAGTTGTGGGTTTTGTGTTTTTGAGTCAAAACGGCGCCGTTTGGTTAAATCCAAACAGCGCCTTTGGCAGAACGCGGCTTGCGTTTTTTTTTTTTAATAGGTGAACAGTAAAACGGCGCCGCCTGGAACGCCCCAAGCGGCGCCGCTTTCAATCGATTCTAAACCGGATCAGAATTTTTTTTTAAATTAATAGGGTGAACAGTGAAACGGCGCCGCCTGGAACGCACCAAGCGGCGCCGTTTCAATCCAGTTCTGAAACTGGATCGAACAAGGTTTGGTGTACAGTAAAACGGCGCCGCTTGGAATGCACCAAACGGCGCCGTTTTACCCCGGGGTCAGCAGAACCGGGAGTTTCTCCACGATGACCCTGCGCCGTTTGTTTCGATCCCAAACGGCGCCGTTTTTGGGAGTTTTTACACATTCAGATCACAACATTTAACAAAACTTAATTAACTACAAACTAAAATAGAACACACCAAATAGCATATTATGAAGCTCTTCACAATTAAGGGGAATTAAAATTTTCAAACTAAAAAATCACATTAAGTAAAATTATGTACAATTAACTAAATAAACATAAAAGATCACTTATCTCTTGGATCTTGGAGGATGAAAGAGACTTTTTCAAGTTCTCTCGGGATCTCCTCCGTTATAGTGTTTGAGACGATGGCCGTTAACCTTGAAAACTCCCTTATCCGGGATGTGCAACTTCTACTACCCCCATAAGGGTAAACTTTGTGGACTACGAATGGTCCGGACCATCGTGACTTGAGCTTTCCAGGAAAAAAGCTTCAACCGAGAATTAAATAATAGCACTTGATCTCCCTCCCTTAAATTCTCGATTCGACAATATGTGCTTGTCATGCCATTGCTTCACTTTTTTTCCTTGTAGATTCGTGAGTTCTCATAGGCATCTCTCCTCCACTCATCAAGTTCATTAATTTGGAGTAGTCTGGTTTTCCCCTGCAAGATCACAATCAAAATTAATCAATTTAATTGCCCAATATGCCTTATGCTCAACCTCAACCGGTAAATGACAAGACTTCCCATAGACTAATCTATATGGAGTAAACCCGGTAGGGGGTCTTGTATGCGAGTCCCTATATGCCCACAAAGCATCATCAAGCTTACACTCCAATCCTTCCTAGTATGTTCAACTATCTTTTCCAAAATTCTTTTGATTTCTCTATTAACCACTTCCACTTGGCCACTAGTTTGAGGGTGATAAGGGGTTGCCATCTTGTGTGTAACACCCAATCGAAGCAAGACCTTCTCAAGTTGTTGGTTACAAAAATGAGTTCCCGATCACTAATTATGGCTCTAGGAATGCCAAAGCGAGTAAACAATTTTTTTTAAAAATTTAACAACCACTCTAGCATCATTTGTTGGCAAAGCTTGGGCTTCCACCCATCTAGAGACATAATCAACTGCAACCAAGATGTATGCATTGCCAAAAGAGTTTGGAAAAGGACCCATGAAATCAATTCCCCAACAATCAAAGACCTCACATACTTGAAATGTAGAGAGGGGCATTTCATGCCTTTTTGAGATATTACCTGTCCGTTGGCAATTGTCACAGTGTTCTACATACCTTTGGGCATCTCTAAACAAAGTCGGCCAATAAAATCCCGACTCAAGTACCTTTCTTGCTGTCCCATTGGCGTGATAATGACCACCAGCCGGACCTTTGTGGCAATGCTCTAATATGCTCATGTTCTCGGGGTAGGCTACACATCTCCTTATGATTTGATCTGCACAAATTCGGACAAAAATGGATCTTCCCAAAGATAGTACTTTAATTCCGAAAAGAATTTCTTCTTTTGTTGAGGGGTTAAATTCTTTGGTAAGATCCGACCCACAATATAATTAGCATAATCTGCAAACCAAGGGGTGTGATCATCATTACCCATAACCAAGTATAACCTCTCATCAGGGAATGTGTCATTGATGTCTTCCTCGTTCAACTGCTCCAAATGTGGATTCTCCAACCTTGATAGATGATCAGCGGCAAGATTCTCCGCTCCCTTCTTATCTCTTATCTCCAAATCAAATTCTCGCAATAAAAGTACCCACCCTAATTAGTCTAGGCTTTGCATCATTTTTGTTAAAAAGATATTTGAGTGCTGAATGATCAGTATAAACAATGACTTTAGACAAAACAAGATAGGAGCGGAATTTATCAAAAGCAAAAACTATGGCAAGAAGCTCCTTCTCGGTTGTGGTGTAGTTTTCTTGTGCTTCCGTCAAGGTCTTGCTTGCATAGTATATCGGTTGAAAATGCCTTTCTTTCCTTTGTCCAAGCACTGCCCCTACTGCAAACTCACTTGCATCACACATTAGTTCAAAGGGGACTGGACCAATCGGGGGCAACCAATATGGGGAAAGTCAATCAATTTTTGCTTCAACATAGTGAAAGCAATTAAGCATGTATCATCAAAAACAAAGGGTGCATCTTTTTCAAGCAAATTTGTAAGAGGTTTAGCAATTTTAGAAAAATCTTTTATAAACCTTCTATAGAACCCCCGCATGACCAAGAAAACTTCTAATTGCCTTTACCAAAGTTGGTGGTGGCAATTTTTCTATGGTCTCTACCTTGGCTCTATCAACTTCTATGCCCTTGCTAGAGATCTTATGCCCCAATACAATGCCTTCTTTAACCATAAAATGACATTTCTCCCAATTCAAAACCAAATTAGTTTCTTCACATCTTTGCAAAACTTTTTTCAAGATTTTTCAAACAAAACTCAAAAGAATCACCAAAAACAGAGAAATCATCCATAAAAACCTCCATAATATCCTCCACAAAACCCTCAAAAATAGCTAACATGCACCTTTGAAAAGTTGCAGGAGCATTACACAAACCAAAAGGCATGCGACGGTAAGCAAAAGTACCATAGGGACAAGTAAATGTAGTTTTCTCTTGATCTTCCGGGGCTATTGGAATTTGAAAGTACCCCGAAAAACCATCAAGAAAACAGTAATACCTATGACCGGCAAGTCTCTCAAGCATTTGATCAATGAAAGGCAGTGGAAAGTGATCCTTCCGAGTGGCATCATTGAGCTTCCGATAATCTATACATACTCTCCAGCTGGTTACGGTCCTCATGGGAATCAACTCGTTTTTCTCATTAGGCACAACGGTCATCCCTCCTTTCTTGGGAACTACTTGGACGGGACTCACCCACGGACTATCCGAGATAGGATATATGAGACCGGCATCAAGAAGTTTGATTACCTCTGCTTTGACCACTTCCTTCATGTTTGGGTTTAGCCTTCTTTGGGGTTGTACTACCGGTTTGAAGTCTTCTTCCATCAATATTTTGTGGGTGCAAAATGAAGGGCTAATACCATTGATGTCGGATATCTTCCATGCCATTGCCTTTGTATGCTTCTTTAACACCTTTATGAGCTCTTCTTTACTGTTCTTCTTGCAAATCGGTTGCAATGATCACCGGGAGTTTAGAATTGTCTGCAAGAAAAAACATATTCCAAATGATCGAGCGAGTTTTTTTCAACTCTAGTCTGCGGGGGTTCTTCAATGGAGGACTTCATTCTACCCCCCTTTTCCTTCTCAATTTTTTCGAACTCCATCCCTTCGGTTGTGATTGGAGATGACTCCACATGTGCTATGACTTCCCCATTCTCATGACACTCCTTCTTTGCTTCTTCATCTTGCAACAAGGATACCTCTAAATGATCATCATTCAATAATCCCTGCAAATGGTTGGAGACAATGTCATCAATAATATCTACCCTAAAACAAGAATCATCATGATCAAGAGAATATTTCATAGCCTCGAGAACTTTAAAAAATAACTTCCTCTTCCCCTACCCTAAGGGTTAACTTCCCTTCACATACATCTATATTGGCCTTAGCGGTAGCTGAGAAAGGTCTTCCCTAAAATCAAAGGCACCTCCACATCCTCACTCATATCAAGTATCACAAAATCAACAGGGAATATGAATTTATCAACTTTCACAAGTACATCCTCAATAATTCCCCTAGGATACTTCACCGATCTATCGGCCAATTGAATGCTCATTCTAGTTGGTTTAGGTTCACCTAATCCCAACTTTTTAAACATCTCATATGGCAACAAATTAATGCTAGCACCCAAATCTGCTAATGCCCTACCAATTGACAAACTACCAATAGTACAAGGGATAGTAAAACTCCCTGGATCCTTTAGCTTTTGCGGTAGCTTGTCCTTGTTTTGAAGAATGGCTGAACACTCCTCATTCAATGTCACCATTGAAAACTCCTCCAGCTTTCTTTTCTTGGAAAGGATCTCCTTTAGGAATTTAGCATATCTTGGCATCTGCGAAAGAGCTTCAACAAATGGTAAATTAATATGCAATTGCTTAAAAAGTTCAAGAAACTTACCAAATTGTTCATCCTTTTTCTCTTGTTGAAGTCTGGCAGGATATGGGATCTTTGGCCTATATTCTTGAGTTTCCTTATTCTTTTGTGTTTCTTTCTTCTCAATCCTTTCTTCATCCTCAACATACACTGGCTCATCTTTATTCCCTTCTTCCTTTTCTTGCGTCTTTTGCTTCAGAATCTCCAATTCTTTTCCACTTCTCAAGGTAATAGCTTTAGCATGTTCCCTTGGATTCGGCTCGGTGTTGCTTGGGAGAGTTCCAACTTGCCTTTCGGAAAAAAGCTTTGCTAGTTGGCCTACTTGATTTTCCAAGTTGTGAATGGAAGCTTGTTGGTTCCTCAAGGATGCTTCTTGATGTTGGAACCGGGTTTCGGTAGTCTCAATGAACTTTGTCATTAATTCTTCAAGGCTAGGCTTCACCGGTTGTTGAAGAGGTGGAGGTGGTTGATGTTGATAAGGAAGAGATTGTTGGGCGCGAGGATTTGATGAAACTTGGAAGCCGGGAGGATGAAACGGTCTTTGTTGCCCTTGGTTGCTCCATGAGAAGTTCGGATGATTCCGCCACCCCGGATTATAGGTATTACTATAAGGATTGTTGGGTTGCCTTCCTCCTCCAAGAAAATCCACATGCTCCATTGATGATGCATTAGAAGTTCCCATGGTTTGGCATTCATGGTTTGGATGACCACCTCCACAAAAATCACAAGCCATCATCACTTGGGAGGTTTGAGGCGACAAACTCAAGCTCTCAATCTTCTTATTTAAGGCATCGAATTTTGCCTCCAAAGCCGTCATCATGTCTACATTGTGTATTCCACTAGGCTTGGCTTTCGGTCTAGGATTCCCCCATTGGTAGTTGTTCATGGCAATGTTTTCAATGAGGTCTTGTAACTCTTCCGGTGTCTTCAAACTAGTGGTACCTCCCGAAGAAGCATCAATGAGTTGCTTGGAAGGAAAATTTAATCCACTGTGGAATGTTTGCATTTGAAGCCCCAAATCTAGACCATGATGTGGACATTTCCTCAATAGCTCCTTCCATCTCTCCCAAGAATCGTATAAGCTCTCACTCTCCGTTTGTTGGAAAGAGAAGATATCATTTCTTAGCTTTGCGAGTCCCTTGCTAGGAGGGAAATATCTAGCAAGGAACTTCTCGGCAAGATTGTTCCATGTAGTGATGGAACCCGGTGGAAGTGATTTTAACCATGACTTGGCTCGGTCTCTCAATGAAAATGGAAATAATCGAAGGCGGATGGCATCTTCGGAAGCCCCATTAATCTTGAAAGTATCACATATCTCCAAAAAGTTGGCAATATGAGCATTCGGGTATTCGTCCGGTAAACCATCAAATTGCACCAATTGTTGAACCATTTGGATGATATTCGGTTTGATCTCAAAATTGTTGGCTTCAACTCTTGGTCGGGCAATGCTTGACTCCGCTCCTAACAATGAAGGTCGCGCATAGTCTCCCATTGTCCTTGGCCTTGCATTTCCGTCATGCGCCATATTGTTCTCAATTTGAGGATTCTCACCTTCAACTTCAATTCCTTCAAGTATCACCTCTAGGTTTATGCCCCTTGGATCCCAATAAAAAATCTGCTCAACTTCGGAATTAAGTTGATTCAATTCTCCCGAATTACTTGTGGTCATAAACCAAAAGAATTCACACCTTCAACACAAATAAAGTAAAAGTTTAGCTCAAAAAATACTTCCTTAAAACAAAACAAAAACAGAGAAACATAAGATAAGAACCCCAATTCACTAATGACTTACAAAATTACAAACAAGACAACAAATACTAACACTAGAAATAGGTATTATAACAACAAATAAGTAAAATGACTAAATCAATAGATTGCAAGCTTTCCTAATATTAACCAAACTCCCCGGCAACGGCGCCAAAAACTTGTTGTGTTTTGTTTCTATGCCTTTATACTCAATTTTATTACAATCTCTAACAATTTGTACACAAACACTAGGCAAGTGCACCTATCGTTATGAAAGCAAAGTACAATGGCAAGTGAATTCAAATGTCGTATCCACGGGGGTGGTTAAATACCATTACTCACTTTATACTCTATTATTTAGCCTAACAAATTTCGTTTGTGAAAATGTTTTGAATAACTACTAGGAAAAAGAATCTAACTTAACTAGTTAAACCAACTTAAATCTTGCTTGTAAGAGAGAATTCAATAGAGAAAACAATACTTGGATGGTTAATCCCCCTAGAATTACCTATGTGATATAAATGTCCCTTGGTTGATAAATTTCACTTCTTGTGTTTGATGAAATTCCAATGATAGAACTCACTCTATCTCTAGATGAAAGTTCTCTACTCTTAGATTAATTAGTTGAAATCTCTTTCTAACCAATTCAACCCAATAATGCATTAAGAATTGTGAATTTCCAATTAGATTTCTCTAATTATCAAGAAGATATTTAGGTTTCTATCTCTAGTCACCTAAATCATCCCCATTGTTTGTGTATGGTCTATTCCACCCTTCCTTTCTCAATTCCAAGTGAAAATTTCCAGATTATGAATCAATTATATATCACCCTTCCTTTCTCAATTCCAAGTGAACAAAAATTCCAGATTATGCATCAAGAATCCATTCAATCAATTCACCCATTCAAACCCACAAACAATCCACAAGAAATTCGAATTAAATCAACCAAGGAAACAATTCATTCACATAGGCAAAATCTAGGGTTCATACCCATCCAAGTATTCAAAATTTAGTTCATCAACATTTTACAAATCAAAGAACATAAAACAACAAAGAAGGAGGAAGAATTGCTCATTTTCATGGTTGAAATCTCCTCTCTTCTTCAAGGTTGAAGTTCTTCACGATTTTGTTGAGAAAGTTGCAGCTTTTTCCATGGATCTTCAAGGTTGATGTTCTCCTTCTTCAAGGATTCAATCTTCTCTCTTGATTTCTCTTGCAAGATTGATGGATTGGAAGAAGAATTTGGTGTGTTTTCTTGGTGTTTTGCTGTTTTCTGTCCACTCCAGACCTCTCTCTCGTTTTTGCCCTAAAGGGGTATCCAAATCTGCCCCAAAAGAGAGAGAAATGCAGCTTAAAAGTAGCTTCAGATCGACACAAACGGCGCCGCTTGCCCCCAGTTTTGGTGCAAGTTTCTGCTGCCCGACTGTGACACTGTTTTGACTTCTAGGTGAATTCATACCACCAAATCGGCTGATCTAGGTCTTGATGTCTTCATAAACGTTGTATATCAGGATCTTATATTTCCACAGAGATTTGAATCACATCAATTGGGCATCTATAACTCAAGTTATGAGCATTATACTAGACTGTGTCAAAAATAGAACCCAATGCGGAACAGGTGACTTTGCAGCATACATAGGGTAGGCAAATGAACTCCGATTGACACAAATTTTATCATTCTGAAAACTTCAGAATGTCCTATATAATTGTCTAGAACACAACGTTTGCATTTGAAATCTTCATAGAGGTCAAAATCCGACTTGAAATATGTCTACCAGTCTGTTTTTCCTCTGCATTTCTCTATCCTTCTTCATTGTGTAAATTTCCCTTATTTGCTTCATTTAATTCCAAATCTTCAATAATATCACCTAAAGCAAATAAGAGATAAAGGGAGTATAAATGGTGATTAAAACACCAAAATTTAACATAACATTAAGCTCAAAATGATAATTATATATAGCACAAATATGGAATATCACTAGCCATGACCAAAATCTCTTTCATAAATATATTATAAATTCGAATTACATTTACTTCAGGGAATGACATAAAATTAGTTGGTTGGCATCAAAATATTTTATTAATGACTCATTTAGTTTCAGAAGATATAAATTCAAAATACTTCTGAAATTTTTTTTTCTCAATATTGCTACTACAGGGGTATGTGAGAGATACGAGACAGGAAAAATCTTTTATTTATCATATAACTAATAATATTTCTCCTTTAACATTAATTGAAAAGAAATTCTAAATGTGATAAAATTTTGCATACTGACAGACATAAAATATTTTAGGCACACTTATAACAAATCATAAGTAGCATTTATATAACAATCATCTTCTAGTGATTGTATGTTTTCTTCAGAATTTGCTAGTAATCAAGTGGCTTTGATGCTTCGTATTTCTTAAATGGTGTCCTAAGAATCTACTATATCCAGATGAATCTTAATACCATGTGTATATAAAAAAATTAGTCTCTTTTCAAAAAGTCAAACATCTAAGTTTTGAGGTTTGCTATAAAAATTCAAACTAAGTAAGAGAAGTACCTTTCTTGTTTGATTATAAAGCTAAAAAATTCAGCGTATATCTTAAAGCATTTTTCTTAATATTATTGCTACAGGACCATATTTGAAGAGTGAAATGTAGAGAATGTTTTCTCTTAAATATCAGCGTTAGCAATATTCTCTCATATTTGAAGAGTGAAATGTAGAGAATGTTTTCTCTAACATATCAGCGTCAATGATATTCTCTGGTGCTTTTGGTAGAATGAGCATCTTTTAGTGGTCAAATCTTTATTTTAGATCCTTCCACAAAACAAGTGGATCTCTCACGGTAAGATATTCAACCTTTATATCCTCATGTAGATGATTGCAGAGAAAAATCATGGTTCTTGTGTGATTTTGAGATGATGATGCATTATTTTCAACAATGGTGTCTACCAGACCCATTGCATTTTGATAAATTTGAGCTCTAGTGTCCATGATAGATAGTTCTTTTTAAAATTTCAAGGTTAAAAACAAAATTGAGTTTTGTAAGGTTTGCCATGTGAATTCAAATGCAGAAAAAATACCTCTTTTTTTGTCTTGATTAAATTCTAAACTCTAGTGGCAGAGATTCGTGCTGATAACGTGTTATAAATTTAAATATTGGCAATACAGAATTAAAGCGATGTTTGGAAAATAACAATAGAAAACTGAGGAAAAGAGAAGAAAGAATATAAAGAGAGAAAGTAGAACTTAAGAATCAAGACTAGTATGTATGTTATTAATGTCATCACGTGGCTCTATATATAGGCTCATAATACAAGAGTTTATGAAAATGAAAACCCAAAATCTAATAGGGAAAGGAAATCAAATCCAATAAGGAGTCATATTTTGAGAGTTTAGTTCTCTTCAGGAAACTAACTAATATGAACATCCACATATTATTTCATAACATTTAGAATCTTTTCATCTTTCTTAACAAAAAATGAAGATTATTTTAAGAAAAAATTCACAAATTTTACCTTTTTCACCTAATCTCAAATGAGGGAACCCTAGGAGAGCCGTCAACTCCAACTATCATCCATGCAAATCCATACTAGATTTGGCCAACTATACATCCTACCTCCTTTAAATTCTTAACAGTTTATCTTTGTCTCAGTAGAGTCTTTCAGTGACATGTTTTGGTTCTCGCCCCCATTACCTAGGAAAAGTGAGCTCCTGGTTTAGGTACAAGATACTATCATTATCACCCAGACAATTATATATCCAAACCGTAATCACAACGGCCCAATTGCAAGAGCAGAGCTCTACCAACTGAGCTATATCTCTCAAGCCATGCAAAGCATGCATGAAGCAGTAAGATGATTCTTCTATTATTTTTCCTGGAGCAGTTGGGCCATCCTGGAGTTGAATTGGATACCTTATCCGCGAAGTAAATCATTACACATGTGGCCTAACCAATTGGAAATAATCAGTAAATTCTTTTTGGGGAGCGATTCATCCTCCTTTAGCACAACATACAACTCTTTATTTTACCATGCTTTCAAGTGTGCTTCTTCCTCCTTCTTTCTTACTCTTGCAAGTCTTTGTTAAAGACCTTTGATAAAAAGAAAAAAAAAGGCATTAAGAAATCCTCCTGGCCTAACCCTAGACAATACTCTAAGATTCTTTCTCAATCATGCTCCCTTTCGAGTCAAGAGATACATAAGTAGATATATCTCATTGCACTGATCAGAGGTGTTCATAATGACTAAAAAGGTCACAGAACAAGAGTCAGTTATTTATAGCAAGCATTTTGCTTATGATCAAATCTAATCTCTTGGTTATTGTGGAAAGGAAAAAGAATTTCAAGCTCTTTCTTTCAGGAAGGGAGGATCTCTTGGAAGAATCTGTAGGGTCTACCAATATCAACAGGTTGATTGTTTTGCTCTTGTAACTTCCAAAAGAAAAAAAGATTTGAAATTAGCTATGTTTGAAACAGGAATTAAAGTAGTAGATCTTTTATGCCCTTATCACCCTGCAGGAAAAACAGGACTCTTTGGGAGAATTAGGGTGGGTAAAACAATACTAATTGTGGTATTGATTAATAACATTGCCAAAGCTTACGGGAGTGTTAAGAAACCTCTTGGCCCAACTCTAGACAGTATTCTAAGATTCTTTTTCAATCCTTCTCCCATTTTAAGTCAAGAGATAGATAAATAGACACATCTCATTGCACTGATACCGACTGAGGAGGTCAGAGACCAAGAAGTGAGATATTTATAGCAAGTATTCTTCTTACGACTAGATCCAATCTCTTAGTCCTTGTGGAAAGGAAAAAGAATTTCATGCTCTTTCTTTTAGGAATGGAGGATGACTTGGAAGAATCTGTGTAGTCTTCCAATATCAATAGGTTGATTGTTTCACTCCTGTATCTTCCAAATGAAAAAAATACAAAATTATCTCATTTTGAAACCGGAATTAAAGTAGTAGATCTTTTATCCCTTTATCACCAAGAAGGAAAAATAGGACTCTTTGGGGGAGTTAGGGTGTGTAAAACAATACTCATTATAGAATTGATTAATAATATTGTCAAAGCTTACAGAAACATTAAGAAATCTCCTAGCCTAACACTAGACAGTACTCTAAGATCGTTTTTCAATCCTGCTCCCATTTTAAGTCAAAGGATAGATAAATAGGTACATCTTATTGCACTGATAGTGACTGAGGAGGTCAGAGACCAAGAAGTGAGTTATTTATAGCAACCATTCTTTTTACGACTAGGTCCAATCTCTTAGTCCTTGTGATAAGGAAAAAGAATTTCATGCTCTTCTTTCGGGAAGGAAGGATCACTTGGAAGAATCTGTGGGTTCTGCCAATATCAATAGGTTGACTGTTTCACTCTATATCTTTTGAAAGGAAAAAAGACACAAAATTATCTCACTTTGAAACTGGAATTAAAGTAGTAGATCTTTTAGCTCCTTATCACTAAATAGAACTCTTTGGGAGAGCTAGAGTACTCATTATGACATTGATTAATAATATTACCAAACCTTATGAGGTGTATCTGTATTTCCCAGAGCGATTCATTTTCCTGTTCCTATATATGTTATATCGTATACGGATGGTATATGGAAGTAAGAGATTCATGCGTGCCCCGCCTTCCATGCTATTCTAATATACGATATGAAGACTAAATCCATTGTGGTATCAATTATGAAAAATAATATAGAGATGGTAAAACCAGTGGATTGCTACAATGAATAAGAAGTCATTTGTACACTTCTTATATACAAAAACCAAGCTAACCCTAGTAAAGATATGCCTAGCTGATATGAAACTATGGAATCTATACAAATCAAAATAATATGATTACATATCTATCCATATCTATCAAAAATAGGTAAGCTAATTCTCTTCCTCAAGCTGGCGGGTGAAGATTATGAACTCCCAGCTTGGACAATAACGATTGGAAAGCATCCTTGCCAAGAGCTTTAGTAAACAAATCAAAAATTTGATTATGGGTAGGAATTTTGGTAAGCAAAATGTCAAGTAATTGGACCTTTTCACACAGAAAATGACAATCTAGTCCAACATGTCTGGTATGCTCATTGCAACTTTTTGGTGAGTACCCTTCTATCTCATTGCAACTTTTTGCCTCATGCCCTAATATTTCACAATTAGAACATCCCGATCTTTCTTTCTTGCTACTCCTCCTGTTTGCATCTTTCTTAGTGGCAACGACCATAAAGGCTCCAACAAGGCTTCTTGGCAGTGTTTGCAAATGAAATGCCACCATTTCTGTTGCCAATCACCTATTGTTAGCTATCATCTCCTATTTCTTTCCTTAGTGACCATGTGGTAAGCTTCTCCAAAGGTAGGCACAGGACATATACCTAAACTCTAGGTAATAACGTGATGGAAGGATTCATCAAGCCCCATCAAGAAGTCATATAACTGTTCCTTCTCTCACATCATTGTTAGCTCTTTACCTGTGTCACATTTGCAATCAATACAAGCTCACTTTGGTAATGGTGAGTATGATTGTATTTCTTCCCGCAAACCCTTTAATTGTTTGTAATATGAAGACACTAAGACACTCCTATTGTAGTAGTGCCACTGCCTATCAAAGTTCGTACAGACTTGGAGAACTTCCTTTGCCAAACTACTCCTCAAGGTCTTTCCAAATCTCCTTCAACAACCAAGCATAGCATATACTACTTTTGAGCATTTTCTTTATCAAACTTTTGAGCCAAACTCTCACCATTCAATCACTTCTAATCCAATGAGCCAAGTCTATTGAGTCGGCTGTTGGCATCACAATTATGTCATCTGCGAACCCCATTTTGTTCTTGCCAGACAAAATAGTTGTCATGTCAATCAACCACTCACCATAATTGCTTTCGGTAAATAGTTCTGTAATAAAAACCTAGGGGCTATAGGATGGATGAATTTAATATGGTGACATTACATCCATTGTTGTCTGTTTCCCTGAAACTGGTCCAATAATCTCTTGTCTGCTACTCGATTTTGATATTTTTTTTGCAACAAATACTAATCACTCAAAAACCTCAAACTGATTACTCTAGAACCTTGTTTTGATACCAAGGCGAATAATATGGAGATGGTAAAACCAACGTATTGCTACAATGAATAAGAAGTCATGTGTACACTTCTTATATAAGAAAACCAAGCTAACCCTAGGAAAAATAACCCTGGTAAAGATAAGCCTAATTGATATGAAACTGAAGAATATATATAAATCAAAATAATAGGGTTACATATCTATACATGTCTACCAAAAACTAGGTAAGTTAGTATCTACACATTTTAGGTCTAAATTATGGCACGCAAAAATCTTCTTCATTTCTTTTTTTGAATAAAATTTAATTTAAAACCGGATGAATTAAAATTAATATGAGTAGATTAAAATTAGGAGTTCAAAAAGAAATTCAGATTATTTTCATTTTATTGTCATAACGCGTTCAAATTACTAGCATTATTATTATACATTGATAAAATCCATATGTGTAAAGGTGGAAGAGGGGAAATCATTTGTGCTAAAAAATGCATTTTTTTCAGTTATATTTGAAGAAGAAAAGAGAGAGGTAGTTGAATTTCAAGTATTTGTCTTTATCAATAAGATACAGAGACTTACTTCATATTTCAAAGTGTACAAAAAAGACTATTTATCTCATAATATTTGTAATGTTAAGTAATGAAAGTATTAAAAAAATGAATAATATTTGTAAGACCTAAGAGGGGGGTGAATTAAGTCTTTGGGTAATTATCAAAAATCTTTTCCCTTTTTGCAAATCCTTTGCCGTAATAAAAGCTCTTCTTCAAATTCACAAGCTCTAAGTTTATATGTGATATAATGGTTGAGACAATATGATCAAATAATAAAACCACAACCAATCAATCAACAATTAAGAACAAACAATAATAACACAAGTATGTAAACAAGTAAAGCTACAAAAAAATGAACACACGATTTATAGTGGTTTGATCTTTTCAAGATCTACATCCACTACCTTGAGTCCACACTCAAGGATTTCAACCAATTCACTATATGCTTAATCCAAGCAATTACACAAGAGGCTCACCCTTCAATGGGTTTTACCACAACAACCTCTTTTCAATATAATAAACAAGGTTCACTCTTATCACTAAGAGTTTTATGTCACTACACAACCTAGACCAATCTAATCCAAGGCTCACCCTCACCAATGGGTTTTACACAACAACCTTGATTAATCTAGTCTATGGCTCACCCTCCACAAGGGTTTTAAGTCTCTTGACAACCTTGTATCAATCACAACAAAAATGTAAAGAGAGAATTTGAATGTTACCAACACTTCTTGGTGGATGAATACAATTGTTAGCACCATTTCACTTCTTGCCTTTGGAATCTTGAATTTCAACCTTTGAGCACAAGGCAATTTGAGAGATTTTCAAATAATTTTGATGTAAAACAAGTTAGAGCTTGAAGGATTTTGAATGTTCAAAAATCTGGAGTTTGTGGCTTTTATAGATTTGAAAAATTGGCTTTAACAGTCATAAAACGGCTAGTTTCAGAAAATTCGGTTGACCGAATTTTCATCCCGCGTTCAAATTTGCGTTCGAATTTCTCTGAAAAAATAGTCAGTACTGTTCATATGATCACTGTTCATGTAAACAGGGTTACTGTTCACATGTAGAAAAAATTCGGACGACCGAATTTTTCAAGGTGCGTCCGAATTTTGCGTTCGAACTTTTTAAACTTTGTCAAAACATATTCAAATCAATTCAAACAAGTTGGAAAACCTTCTAGCCTAAAAGATAAGTCATTAAAGACCTTTTAAGTGCAAAAACCATTGATGAAAACTTGATAAATAAGTTAAGTTAAACACCATTGAAACTTTTTAAATCAAGTTTTGTGCTCTCAATTGCAACTCATAGATTCAAAGGCTTAAGAGTGTAGGGTTTACAAAGTTTACCTAATAAGCACATGTAACGTACACTTCATGTCTTCAAAGGCTTCAATCATCTTGAACAAACTCTTCAATCTTCAATCACTTTGACATGTTGGAGTTGTTCTTGCATTTTGGCTTCAAGGCAATGAGACTCCGTACTTCTTAGTTCACAAATCCTATCGCACAATATGAATATATTAGTCCTCATCAATATTTGTCATTAATCAAAACTACATGATTTGCCCTTAGGGCTAACAATCTCCCCCTTTTTGATGATGACAAACTTTGATACAAAATGTGATAGATTTAAACAATGTAAAATGAAGAAGTATAGATGTCAATCATATATATAAACCAATTTGGCACATTGACATTCAAAAGGCTCAATATGAGCCTATGACCCAACCAACCTCCATTAATCTCCCTCCTTCCAACAACTAGGATAGAAGATATAGCATTTAAGCATTTAGAAAAAGTTCTAAGAGAGGTTTTAAGGTTGTAAAAGTTTAACAATGCTCCCCCATAGATTGTGCTCATTTTTTAACAAATTTGAACTTGAGATACTATGCATCCAAATTCTGACATATCAAGTCCAAACAATAAAATAAGTGAAATGAAAGCTGCAATTTTTGAAAATAAGCTTTCCTAAGGTTGTTCAAATATATTAGAAGAGATTAAAACATATTTGAATCAATTTGAACAACAAAGGAGCACATTTTCATAACAAAATATGGATGCATCCGAATTTTGAGATTTCAAGTCGAAACTGCAATAAATTCAATATAATAAATGTTTAAAGTGAAATAAAGCTTTTCTAAGGTTGTTCAAACATAATGGAAGAGATTAAAACATATTTGAATCAATTTGAACAACAAAAGATCACTTTTTGGCAACAAATATGCATGTATCCGAATTTCTGAAACATGCATCCGAATTTCAAGTCCAAATTTTTTTTGCAACAAGTTTGAAAAGGTGATTTTGAATTTTCAAATGAAATGTTGAAATACTCAAATATGTATGCCCACAGTGGCACTCAGTTTAGCTTTGCAAAATCACAAAATTCATGCATTCAATTGTTTTCTTGAAGTAATTCAAAATCATAGGTCAAGTCAAGAACCAAGTTCAAGATTTCAATCTCAACTTAACCATATTCCAAAATCTAAGAAAACAACTAAAACCTCACATATTATAACACTTTCAATTTAAATTCTAAATGCATCCAAATATTTTCACAGTACACATTCATTTTACATTTCGACCTATAGCACAGATACGTAGCACATTTACATCAAGCACATTGCATTACATAACACATTGTAGCCATCCTTCTTTCTCCCCCTTGACATATTCTATTCATGCATGAGAAATTCCACTGCTATTTCACATTTTCACACATTTTGTCATCACATTTCTTCTCCCCCTTTTGTCATCAATTAAAGATGGGGTAAGAGTACTTGGACAACAAAAGTGAAACAAAAGAAGCTCTTATCACAAAGATTTCACATTCAATGTTAAAGCATAACATGTGCATCAAGGCATAAACTAAAATAAGCAACAAAATAGAGTTTAGGGATAGAAAGGCTTAGTCTTGGATGCGCTTCATGGTCTTCACTTCCAAATTTGTTGTGATGGCCATGTTTCCTTGATCTCTATATGATGGGGTCCTTTATTTGCTGACTCCTTGCCCACGTAGCTCGGCTTTGGAAAGTTAGCAATTGAGAGGATCTTTAGATCTTCTTCCTTTGAACCACATTTTCCTCCTCTCTTGGCTGAAGGAAATTGGTGATGGATTTGTGATTTGACTTTGTTAAACTCCCTTCACCTTCTTCTTCTTGCTTGTTCTCTTGGGCTTTACCTCTTTGTTCTTCATTCCCACTCTCTTCTGCTTCTTGGGGTGCTTCACTGCATTCTCAGTCATCTTTGTCTTCTTCTTTAGCAACAAATTGATAGCCATCTCAATTTTCACTGTCATTGCTATCATCCTTATTGCTGCCATCTCCTTCCATATTTTTTACTCTAGTTTCTAAATCATCAAATTTGCCAAGCATCATTAGAGCAAAGAACTCGAAGAATTTGTCCATCTTCTTCATTTCCTTTACATGGTTGTTCAATGTCTCTTGAAACACCTTGGCAACTATGGTATTACCTCTCGTGAGATTATCACCTTCAACTTATTTTCCTTCAATAGAAGATAACTCTTCAAATAGTCTTCTTTTTGTGGGGAGTTACTCCCCCTCACTTGGAGACTCATGCTTCTTTTTTTTTTTTTTTAATTTTCCTTTCTCTAGCAAGGATTTCCTCTATATCCTCTTATTCTTCTTCATTTTCTTCTTCCTTCTCTTCATTATCACTAGCATCTCTTCTATCACCCCTTAGAGGAGTTTCTCTTCTAGTCCTTCATACATTATCATCATCAAGGGTCCAAGGAATTCTCTTTAGTGAGTTGTTGGTGTAGACTTCTTCACTCTTTTTTGGTAAACAATTGCACTTGGAGATACTTGAAAATTCCTGTTAATAACCTTCTATACGGCAATGCCTTATGCTTGGTTCTTCTAGCTACCATTATATTCTTTAGCACTATATATCCAAAATTCAATTTTCTTTTCTTATGCATGGCTAGCATAATTACAACATACATATTATCAACATAAGATTTGTTCCCAAAGTATGCTATAATCAAGGTAGTAAGCATGTGATGCAAAACTCTTTCACTAGCATCAAAAAGCTTTTATCTCTCTCTCCTTTCTAGTCTTGAGGCTTCTACCATTTATATAGGCATTCTTAATTCTTTCATGTGAGTATAACTCGCTTATAAAACAATGTCCTCCGGAAGAATAATGCCTAAACCCAACATCCTCAACATCACAAATTCTATTAAGCAATGCATTATTAATCTCAAAAATCAACTTGTGATATTCTTGAAGAAAACCACTGAATAGCTTTATTACCAATTTTTTTTTATATATTTGCATAAACTTCATAAACTAAGGTAATAACATTCATCAAGAACAAGCATACTAGTCCAGCTCACATCATTTAAAAATGAGAATATATTACTCATTTTGGATAGTTTGATGACATCCACCTTGTAGCTTGGATTTATCTTATGGTTTCTTTTTGTCCAATCATCAAATTCAGTAGCAGCCTCCACTGTGACAAATCTATCCAGCCATGACAAGCTTTGAGGAACATGAACCTTCCTTGGTTCATTGATCACTGGTCCTCCTTCTCTTTTTTTGATTTTTCCCTTTCCTTTTCCCATACTAGGCTTCTTTGTCCCCACTTGGAGCTACAACACTTGAATATACTCATTAGTTATTGAATTTTGAAATCCCTAAGCTTCTTCTAAGATTGGTCAAACCTTTCTTTGGGCAATGGCTTAGTAACGATATCATTAATTTGTTCATGACTGCAAACATGCTTTAAATAAGTATTACCCTTAGTAGAATGATCTCTAATGAGATGAAGTTTGATCTCTAGATGCTTTGTCCTAGTTTGTTGAATAGTATGATGGTCAAATTTATTGCATTAGTGTTATCACATAACATAGCCACACATTTGAAATATAGACCATAATCACTTAGAGTATTAATAAGGTAATAGAGAATGTGTTTAACAGCAAACAAATGAGACTCTTTAGGACAAGATGAAATCTAGCACACAAGCACATGGCAAACATAATATTGGCTTTACTAGCTATCAAATAGAGTTGACTACTCCTATGAAACCTTTTTATTCTTGTTAAGCATAGTTGATAAACTTATGGAAGTGCTTATACCTTAACTTGATTCATGAAAGTGCCATCTTTGGTTTGCTTGATTTGTAGGCCAAGAAAGAAATTGACTTTTCCTATCATGCTCATTTCAAATTTACTTTGTATTAACTTGGCAAACACATCACAAAGTGAAGTATTAAAAGCATCAAAAATTGTATCATATATTTGGACAACTTATAGCTCATTGTTACAAGAGGTTTTTATGAAAATAGTAGTGTCAAACTTTTCTCTTGAAAATCTTTTTGAAAGAAGAAAAACACTCAATTTTTTTTATACCAAGCTCTAGGAGCTTGTTTTAAATCATACAACGCTTTGGATAATTTGAAAACATGGTTAGGAAACTTTTCATGATCAAAACCGGGTGGTTGTTCCACATAAACCTTTTCCTCAATAGAACCATTTAGAAAAGCACTTTTGACATTCATTTGAAAGAGTTTGAAACCTTTAAAACATACAAATTCCAAAAGCATTCTAATTGATTTAAATCTATTAACCGAAACTAAAGTCTCATTATAATCAATACCATCTTTTTGATTGAATCCTTGGGCGACAAGTCTAACCTTATTTCTAATAACTTCTCCGGATTCAATAATTTTATTTCTAAAAATCATTTAGTTCCAATAACGGAATGATCATGAGATTTAGGAATATCCAAATTTAATATCTTTCAAATTTACTTAATTCCTCTTGCATAGCAATAATCCAAAAAACACAATGCATCATCAATACTTTTAGGCTCATATGAGATACAAGAATAAAGTTATCGATAAACTACCGCCTTATGTTTACTCCTTGAGAGATATCACCAATGATTTGTTCCTTAGGGTGGCCTTTTTGGATATCCTAAGTTCTTTGGGAGCTCTTGGTCACCACTAGGTTGGTCATCTTGATTTTGTTCAATCATTTCCTCCTCATTGGTATGATCCCCCAAAGTTGGTGCTTGAAGATGGGTTTGATAGTCATTCATAGATGTACCTACATCATCTTCATCTTTTCTTTCCAAGTAAATGTAAGATTCATCAAAACTAACATGAATGGTTTCCTCATCATGTAAGGTTCTTTTTGTTATAAACTCTGTATGCCTTTTTGTTAGAAGAATAGCTGAGAGATATACCTATATTCGTCTTTCTATCAAATTGAACTAAGTTATCACAAGTATTCAAGATAAGACATTTATAACCAAACACTTTAAAATATACAACTTGAGGAGTTATATAAAAGAGAACTTCAAAAGATGTTTTTCTTCAAAATGATTTTAAAAGAATTCTATTCATCATAGCATGTGTTGTTTATGGCTTTGGCTCAAAACATATTTTTGAAGGAGAATTTTCACAAAGTATAGATCTAACCAATTTTTGTAAAGTTCAAAATTTTCTTTTAATAACACCATTTTGTTGTGGGGTTTTTACAGTTGAAACAATTATACGAAATTCAATTTTCATTACAAATTTTGTAAAGACTTGGTTGTAAAATTCTTCCATTGTCACTTCTAATGGAAATCAATTTAAGTTCAACTTTTCAATCATTGTCACATAATTGACTAATGCTAAACAAGTTATAGTTCAAATCGGCACTAAGCAACTTTAGTTTAAAAAGAAGAGAGGAACCTTTACCAACATTGATTACTCCAAGAATTCCTTTTTTCTTGTCTGAAAAGCAAATCCTTCATTGGTTGCTTTGACCTTGCTTATGAATGAGGTGTTTTCCTTTATTCTTTAAGCCAACATCATCAATATACCTCTTAATGGTGCTTGAGTTTGAATTAAAGTGTACCTGCAATAAAGAAGAGGAAGTATCCTTTGGTACCCATACTTTCTTGGGTCCGTGGGGGTTAGTAATAGTTCCCTTAACTCTCCAAATAGTTTTTACACCATTCTCTACTTTTCTTTTAACATAACATTTGGTGACTTTATGTCCATGTTTTCCACAATAAGTACAACAAGTATGATGGAAGGAAGTAGAAGTAGCTCTAACAAAAAAGTTGTTATGTTTAGGCACATTATTGACATAATTGTAACCAAGACCATTTTTAGCAAGAGAAGATATTTGAGATCCAAGTTGTTTGTCAAGATTGTCTCTTCCATTTGTAAATTTTTCAACACATGATGTAAGATCATTAATTTTCTTTTTCAAAATTTCATGATCACTAAGCATTTTTTCAAGAGAAGAAACTTTTGTACAAAGAGATTTATTTTCAAGAGATATGTTTTGTAAAGAAACATTTAACACTTCTTTTTCAATATTTAAACAATCAATAGATTCAAGAAGTTTTTTATTCTCACAAAATAATTTTGAATTTTCATTCAATAATTCATTAATTTTGAGTTTCATTTCCTTATTCTTTTTCGAAGCTTTTTTTAATTCTCCATACATCTCAACAAGTAATTCACTAGGATCATCAATATCATCATCATAAGTAGTAGAGGTAGATGGAGTAGGTTGTACCTCATCTTCTATTGCCATGAAGCACACATTTGCTCTTTCTTCTTCATAAGTGACTTGAAGTAGCTTCCACATTTCATGAGTGGAATCACATTCCATCACTCTATTGTATTCATTGACAACCAACGCACAACAAAGAATGTTCATTGCTTGGTAGTTTAATGTCATCTTCCTTGAATCGCTCTCATCATACTCCTCCATGGACTTCGCTTCCCTTGTAACTCCATCGGCTTTCAATCTCAATGGCACATAGGGACCTTTCTCAATAATATTCCACAATTCATAGTTAATAGAACAAATATAAATCTCAATTCTAGACTTCCAAAAAATATAATTAGAACCATCAAACAATGGAGGTCTATTAGTGGAGGAACCTTCCGTATAAGGCAAATTTGATAAACTAGCCATATAATCTTTACTTCTAGGTTGTTAGACCTTAAAAGGAAGACCTAGCTCTGATACCAATTGTAAGACCTAAGAGGGGGGGGGGGGGAGGGGGTGGTGAATTAGGTCTTTGGCTAATTATCAAAAATCTTTTCCCTTTTTGCAAATCCTTTGCCGTAATAAAAGCTCTTCTTCAAATTCACAAGCTCTAAGTTTATATGTGATATAATGGTTGAGACAATATGATCAAATAATAAAACCACAACCAATCAATCAACAATTAAGAACAAACAATAATAACACAAGTATGTAAACAAGTAAAGCTACAAAAAAATGAACACACGATTTATAGTGGTTTGATCTTTTCAAGATCTACATCCACTACCTTGAGTCCACACTCAAGGATTTCAACCAATTCACTATATGCTTAATCCAAGCAATTACACAAGAGGCTCACCCTTCAATGGGTTTTACCACAACAACCTCTTTTCAATATAATAAACAAGGTTCACTCTTATCACTAAGAGTTTTATGTCACTACACAACCTAGACCAATCTAATCCAAGGCTCACCCTCACCAATGGGTTTTACACAACAACCTTGATTAATCTAGTCTATGGCTCACCCTCCACAAGGGTTTTAAGTCTCTTGACAACCTTGTATCAATCACAACAAAAATGTAAAGAGAGAATTTGAATGTTACCAACACTTCTTGGTGGATGAATACAATTGTTAGCACCATT
Source organism: Rauvolfia tetraphylla (assembly GCA_030512225.1). Lineage (NCBI taxonomy): Eukaryota > Viridiplantae > Streptophyta > Magnoliopsida > Gentianales > Apocynaceae > Rauvolfia > Rauvolfia tetraphylla. The sequence goes on along the minus strand of JAJQKT010000055.1, from coordinate 3,509,649 downwards.
TCACTTCTTGCCTTTGGAATCTTGAATTTCAACCTTTGAGCACAAGGCAATTTGAGAGATTTTCAAATAATTTTACTGTAAAACAAGTTAGAGCTTGAAGGATTTTGAATGTTCAAAAGTTCTTTCAAAAATCTGGAGTTTGTGGCTTTTATAGATTTGAAAAATTGGCTTTAACAGTCATAAAATGGCTAGTTTCAGAAAATTCGGACGACCGAATTTTTCGGACGTTACTATTCATATTAACAGTCATAATGTTCATAGTACTGCTTAAAATTTGAACGATCGAATTTTTCCGGTTGCGTCCGAACATGTGCCCGAATTTCTCTGGAAAAATAGTCGGCACTGTTCATGTGTCCGAATTTCTTTGGACGACCGAATTTTTCAAGGTGCGTCCGAACTTTTTAAACTTTGTCAAAACATATTCAAATCAATTCAAACAAGTTGGAAAACCTTCTAGCCTAAAAGATAAGTCATTAAAGACCTTTTAAGTGCAAAAACTATTGATGAAAACTTGATAAATAAGTTAAGTTAAACACCATTAAAACTTTTCAAATCAAGTTTTGTGCTCTCAATTGCAACTCATAGATTCCAAGGCTTAAGAGTGTAGGGTTTACAAAGTTTACCTATTAAGCACATATAACGTACACTTCATGTCTTCAAAGCCTTCAATCATCTTGAACAAACTCTTCAATCTTCAATCACTTTGACATGTTGGAGTTGTTCTTGCATTTTGGCTTCAAGGCAATGAGACTCCGTACTTCTTAGTTCACAAATCCTATCACACAATATGAACATATTAGTCCTCATCAATATTTGTCATTAATCAAAACTACATAATTTGCCCTTAGGGCTAACAATATTGATACATACGATAAGTAGAAGAAAGATAGGAACAGATGTGGCCACCTGCTACATATTTGATAGCTTCTCCTACAAATAAAATAATAAAACTAACTCCATTTGTAATTGCATCAATTACTTGTCAATCAAAAGAATTACAAAAATAGTTTCATTATCTCCTGAGGTATTATAAAATTGGATCATGATATTTTTAGTGCGATAGTTGAAAGAAATAGATTGTATCTTACTCATATATTATTCAAATTCATAAATAAAAAATAAATACAAATAAAAATATATAAGTGAAAAAAGAAAAACACGTTGATTATATCAAATTTTCAGTCACCAACAATTTTAGTTCTTCATGGGTAGAGACACTATTGGTGGGGTAATAACCTCTATACGAAATGCTTATATGGATAAAGAAAAGAGTGATTAGAAAACATCTGGATGCTAATATTACCGAAAATATTGTCAAAATACTTTTAAGATAATGCTTTATAAAAAATGTGAGAAAACATTGGAAAAACAACAAAGATTTTTGAAGATTTAGTTACGATTAGAAACCTATTTTCTATCTTCATCCATAGATCCTTACTCATACTTATTCAATTGGAAGTATTAATCCAATTTCAAAATTATGTTTTGTAATTTCACAATCTTATTTTTCACTTTCTAAGCTACTCTTGGGCACAAATCATGAGAATCTATATTTTTTCACAAATCCACGATTGAGAGGCCAAGGACTAATTCCTTTTATTTAACAAATAAAGTTTTTTTTTTGTCAAAATACGAATCAAACTAAAAACAAAGACCCTTTAACTATTTGGCTGCATCCTCCCTCTTCACTCTGTTTCTATTTATTTCTTTCCTATTCAAATTTATTTAGAATATAGAATATCTAATATTTCATTTGCAATCCTATTTAGAATTCTGCTTAGACCTGTTTCTTTCTTATTAGTATTCCTACTTTTTATTTATATTTTAGAGATACAAAGATTCAAAATTTAATATTAATTTTAACTATAATTAACAAAATAATAAAATAAAATATGATACTAGAACCTTAGAAAAAAAGTTCTTTGCTTTCTCTGTAGAGAATAAAAATTTGTATAAAATACTCAAATAAATAATAAAGAAAAGAAAATAAAGAAGTAATACCACTCTCTGGATAGAACAAGAAGTTGAATATTACTCTTCCTCAGATATCAGGAGTTTCTTTTTATATATTATATGGATGATTTAACCCGCAAAGAGAATGATTGGGAATTTTTCAATTGTCTTTCTCTGAGGAAGAGTCGAAATACAATCAACTTGAATTTGGAACCAGTATTTAAAATCCCATAGAATGGATGTAATTGAATGGTAAAGTGTCACCTTAACTTGGTGGAAGTCATCAATTCGAGCATGATTATCCCTAAATCCAATGTGAGCTTTTTTACTTGGCTTTGTTCCCCCACTGAGATTAATGAAGAGGCTTGTGGGATTGACATGAGGAGGCAAGGATGGAAATATTTCTTGATTGACATGAGGAGGCAAGGATGGAAATATTTCTTGGAGCAAACTCTGGCAAATATGAAGCCCATGGATATAAGTTTTTCCTTGAAATGAAAGATAATTTCAAATCTTCTTTGTCTACGAATAACGAAGCTATAAGTAATGCAACTATGAATCTCATGAAGAGCTCGATCCTGGCTTAGGATGAACGCTGGTGGTATGCTTAACACATGCAAGTTAGGCAGGAAGTGGTGTTTCCAGTGCTGGACAGGTGAGTAATGCATAAGAACCTGCCATTGAGAAGGGAACAATAGCTAAAAATAGCTGCTAATACCCCATAAACTGAGGAGCAAAAGGAGGAATCTACCTAAAGAAGGGCTCACGTCTAATTAGCTAGTTGGTGAGGCAATAGCTTACCAAGACGATAATCAATAGCTAGTTTGAGAGGATGATCAACCACATTGGGATTGAGATACAACCCAGCCTCTTAAGGAGGTAGCAGTGAGGAATTTTTCTCAATAGCCATTAGCAACGAGTTCAAATCTAAGAGAAATTCTAGAGATTGTTTGCTATGTTGAAATTTTTTTTGGAGTTTTATCAACAATTTGCTTGTGTAGGCTAAGATTTGGTATTTTTTGAATCCTTATATAAGGAATTACAAAAGAATTCTTTCAAAAAAGATGTGAATCAGGAAGGATTGGTTGACAAAATATGAACCAAAGATTGAACCTTGATATACCTCAAAATAATAAATTTTTGTTTCCATGAGATATATTCGCAGCTGCCATTCATTTAATTGGGCTAAAATTTGGAATGGTTACCCTTGATGATATGAATCATTTGAAAAGTAAGCGTATTCATTCTATAGTGGATCTTTACAAGATCAATTTGGATTGGCTCTAGGTCATTTAGAAAATGTGGTTGAGGAATTCTAGGTGGAGCAATTCAGCATAAATTGACAGCAATCCTTCAAATTTTGATAAATTCAACTCCATTAACAACTACTTAAGAACTATTTTTGCATTTACACCCATTATCTCAAGTTTTGGTTTGAACTAATTCATTGACACAAATAGTTCTCGGGATAAAATTGGATCAACATTTTCTTTCAATACATGAAAACATGGGTCCGTCGCTAATCGATTGCAAATCCTAGTTAATTGAGACAAAACTTTTTTTCATCGCAATTAGCAACAAATTTGCAACGCAAAAAATATGGTCAAACAATTATATTACGAATAACTTAGTGGCGGGTTCGCAATGGATGGTAATATATTTAAAATTTTTTAAAAAAGTTGTCGCTAATTAGATGCAAATTTGTGATGGATTTAGGTTTAGAAATTATTTTTTATGCAATATCCATTGTAAATCCACGATGGCTTTGCGACAAACAAGATTATACTTTAAAAATAAAAAATAAAATAATTTATATAAATTAATTATTTTAAAATAAATTTTTAAAAATAATCTGTAGGGCTAACTATGGCTATCAACGGGTTAGGTAGGGACCTACATCCTACCCAGTTCCAACTTAATAAGGTTGCGTATGGACCAAGAGGTTTACCCTTTACCCGAACCTAGACCTGGATTCGATAAGACCTTGTCTAATGGATATGGGTCTAATATATCATGTTTCACATCTGACAAATCCGAGACCCGAATAATATATATATTATAAATATTTTATATAATTTATTTATTATATTCTTTATTGACAATAATATGTATTGAAACTCTTTTTACAACATTATGTCTAAAGTTACAAAAACAAATTGATTTGCCATTATATATAAGTTTTATGTCTAATTTGTGCGTGTGTGTATACACACACACATACACATACATATATACATACACACACACGCATATGTATATATATATATATATATATATATATATATATATATATATATATATATATATATATATATATATACATGCATACATACATATACACACATATTTTAGATTAATAATTTTTTCCATCGGCTTTATTTTCTCTTTGGAAGAAGACGAGTGGCATTTGGTGGTACATGATCTTAATTTCAGAGGTGATATTCTTTTAAGTATAAAATTAAGAAATGACTCTTGAGTTAGTGTATTGATTTAGGTTGTTATTTTGTTAAAACAGTAAACATTTTAGTCTTTCTATTCTACTTAAACTTTTGTGCAGTAGTTAATCTTAGAAGCCTATAAATATTATAGTTTTAATTTCTTAAAGAGATACCATATTATATTAGAATTTTACATTAGAATACCTGGACATGAAGCGATACCCTATTGGGTCGGGTATAGGTCCACACTTTATGGACTCATCGGGTAATCAGGTTGAGTCGGATACCAAGTGTATCTTGATCGGTTCAGGTTGGACCCGTTTACAACCCTAGGGCTAACTCAATGTGAAATTATTATTTAAAACATGTAAATAAAACTCAAAAATTATTTGTGGGTCGGACCGGCCTGACCAATTTTGGCAAGATCGAGTCACTTGAGGCTCAGTGGATAATGCTGTCAATACGGGCCAAAGCCCGCGGGCTGACCTGTATAGGTGGGCTTAGGCTTAGTATGCCCAAGCTCGTATAAACGAGGGCTTTTTTTGCACGGTCAGTTTAGCCTGCGGGCCAACGCGGCTCGAAGCAGGCTAGCTCATTTTTTCTTTTAATTTTTTTAAATTTTTTCTCAAAATGACGTCGTTTTGATATTTTTAAAAATATTTTAAAAAATATTTTTTCTAGAACGACGTCGTTTTGCTACTTTTTTCCAAAAGACGTCGTTTTGTAAAATCCGCGGGCTTACTGTAGCCGGCCGCGGAATGGGGCTTTCCAGACCACTCCACTCCGTTTTGCTACTTTTTGCAAAAAGACGTCGTTTCAAGGGCAGCCCGCCGCGGGCCGGAGCGGGCTGGCCCGTTTGACACTATTGTCAGTGGATCTGGTCAACCCGACCTGAATTTACTAGGAACCAATAATGCCCATAAATCCTTCACGGAGGCGGAATTCGAATTCATATTGTTGCAAAGTTGGAGGATATCTGCTTTCACTGGGCTAAGTCACTTATTGTATTTTACTTGACTAGATAATATATTTATATTATATGCTTATTTTTATATATTATTATATCAGTAATTTATGTATGCCATAACATAAGTATATTATTATTACATACAATTTTCAAATTATTATGTATTTTTTATTTTTTCAGGAGCCCTCACTTATCCGTCACAAATTTACTATGGCTACACGTAAAAAAGTTTAAAAATTAAGAGGTCATTGTTAATCCGTCACTAATTTGCGAGGGATTAGCAATGGTAATGTCTAAGTGAATAAAAAATACATTCTAATTTAAAAATTAAGTTTCCCTAACTTATCTGAATTTTAATTTGTGACAAGGTGTTAAGCACTGCCCTTTTTGAATTGATTTTCACTTATATTCTAAAGTACCTAACTCTACATTACTTTATCATTTCTTCTATTAATGTGTATATATATATATATATATATATATATATATATATATATATATATGACTATTTCTACATATATCTACTAAAGTACCTAACTCTACATTAATTTATCCTTTCGTTGCTAATCCCTCGCAATGCGACGAATTAGCAACGGACCTCTAAAAAAATAAAAAAATTTAAATTTTAAATTCATTATTCCATCACTAATATCTAGCTAATTTGAAAGGGATTAGTGCTGAATTCTAAGTTAAAATATTAAAAAATATTTAAATTTTTAAAAAAATTTTGCTGCTAATTCCTCTTAAATTTACAAGGGATTGGCAACGGAACCCTAAAAAAATTAATTTTTAAATTTACTGTTCCATTGCTAATCCCTCACTAATTTAAAAGGGTTTAGCAACGGATTCCATACAAAAGATTTTAAAAATTAATTTTTACTTAATTTTTTATCATTAATCCCTTGTAAATGTTTGATGGATTAGCAATGGATTCCAACTGAAAATTTTGAAAAATATTTGAATTGTTAAATTAATTTTTTGTTTCTAATCCCTCTCAAATTTTTTAGGAATTAGGTACGTAACCTTAAATAAATAAAAAAGGTTTTCAATTTTTAAATTCACTATTCTATCACTAATATCTTGCTAATTTGTGAGAGATTAGCAATGGAGTCCAAGTGAAAAAATTTAAAAATATTTTAATTTTTAAATTAATTTTTCGTAGCTAATGCCCCACAATTTTTCATAGTGACGAAAATCTTTGGTCAAATTACGGCACCGTTTGCTTTTACCTCTCTACATCGCCCTTGCTAGTTGCGTATTTTCTTGTAGTGTTCTATGATCAATCGGTATAAATATCAACATCTCCGAATTGAATCAGTTTCTCCTCAACAAATAAGCGGCTAGGCCACTAAAATCCTGCCTAGTGGAGAGGTAGCTGGAGAGGTGACAAAACCCTATACTTTTCATTACATAACTAACAAACCATAAAAGGTTGGATTATTTTGTGAAAGAATATTTGGAACTATAAAAAGTAGAATTTGTGCTGGTGAAAATTATCAAATAATCAAAAATAAAAAAGAAGATCCAAAATTTTGTGAACAATGCGAGTTGAATTTGTTGATGCTTAGGTATGAAGGTATCAAATGGGCTCTATCAAACTCGCATGTCCAGTTACTCGTGCATAGTATTTAAAGCATCTTCCTATGTATGCGACTCATTTGCGACGGAATTTAAATATAGAAATAAAAAAATATGTGCATTAAGTCCGTCCCAAATCTGTCGCAGATCTGCGACGGATTTGCGACGGAATTTAAATATACGAATAAAAAAATAGATAAATAATATCCGTCGCAAATCCGTCGCCGATCGGCGACGGATTTGCGACGGACTTAAAATATAGGAATTAAAAAATGCATTCATAAAATTCCGTTGCAAATCCGTCGCAGATCTGCGACGGATTTGCGACGGATATTATTCCGTCGCAAATTAAGCCACTTATTTTTTCCGTAGCTATTTTGCCGCAAATCCGTCGCATATTTGCGACGCAAATTTCCGTCGCAATTTACCGTCGCAAAATTTAATTTTTCTTGTAGTGATTGCAAATCTTTTAGATAAATCTCTTAAAGAATTAGAAGGCTTAGTATGCTATGACGAGTGATTTGATCTAAATTTTGAGAAACTATCATCCCAGTCAAATTGGGATCCCCTAGACCTGACATGTCGCTGGGAAGGAGTAACATGAAGCTCATTATTGGATTAGGAGGTGCAGACTAACTAAACTAAAATAATAACATACCTTTTATATGATTCCACTATACACATAAATTATAGATCCGAGGACCTTTTATTTCAACCATTTAGTGATCTTGGTCAATTTTGAAATAGCTAGAAATTCATTTTATGTTTCTGCAGGTATAGGAGCCCTTTCCTTTATGTTCGGCAGAAATGACGTCCCATGGGAGTAGGCTACTATGAAAGAAAGTTGATCGCGACTTATCAACAATTCTAAAAGTGATTCCTCATGAGTTGATGGCTGAGTGGTTAATCTAAACGGACTATAAATTCTTTAATAATATGTCTACTCTGGTTCAAATTCAGGTATTGAGGTAGATTAGAATATGTAATATCATAATAAAAAATAAAGGTGCTATACCACCTTCTTGATATCTTATTTTCTTCGAAGTTTACAACACTATCCTCTTATCATATTTTTTCCTCTGACTTAACCTCTACTAGTTTGCAACTCCGTCTCTGGAGAAGGTTCTTTAAGTTTGAGGTACTTACAGATGAATTATTTGGAAATTAGAAATTCCATTTTGGGACCCTTGTGGCTTGTCCCAGCCTCCTAGGTTTAAGTGGTTAGGTTAATATATTAGTTAACTACATGCATCTTGATCCTCTGATAGGGATTGAAAACATGGGAAGGGGGAATCAAGCAGTAGTTGTCCAAACTTAGAAACATTGGACAAATTGTCGGTTTGTAGTTAATAGCAGTCTTCTCTTGTTCGAGAAAGTTCACGTCAAAGTTTGAATTTTGTAGTGAATAGCAGTCTTCTCTTGTTCGAGAAAGTTTATTCCAACAACTTCATATGCTATGCAGTACTGCGGAAATAGAGAGAAGCCGTTGAAAATTTGTGTCCTTAGTTGCTAGTCATTCGTTTCAAAATAAAAAGTAATTTATCCTTTTTTATATAGTTTAAGGTAGAAGTAAATAATGAGTATTTTTTTATATTATATCTATAACTAATTCTAATAATACAATGAAAGATAAGAGAATTATATTTATTATAAAGGTACTTTATAAAAAGAATTCTTCGAATATGCAAAAGGCCTAATAGCATGAGAAAATTATATTTATAGTGAGGGTAATTTTAAATAATTCACTGAGATCATTTTTAAAATGATCAGTAATCTAATTTAATGAGTTTATTTGAAAAGAATAGTATAAATTGTGGTCCAAAGTAACTCATAATTATAATTTCTCTATATTATTGATGAAGAGAACATATTTGTCATTAATTAAAATATTTTTCTTTTGGAAAACAAAAAAAAAAACCTTAATTAACGAGGCAAATAAGAGGGCTTCTCCAAATTAAATAATAGTTTAGATAAGTTCAACCGTCTTTGAGCTAATAAATAGTATACGGCATTTATGTTGTGCAAAGGGTATTAGTGATATTTGAATGGAATTAGATATTTTAAAAAAAGTTTAAAAAGTAAATTCAACGTAACCAATATTATTTTTTATTTTGTATTGAGAGGAATAAAAGAGGTATTGAATGTTCTTGAAAAAATAAAATTTTAATGTTCTATGTTATTCAATTTTTTCCCTAAACATATATATTTTGGGAGGTAAAAAAGGTTCTTCTTTGAATATTTCTTAATATTTTTTATTTAAAAAGTATATCCATGCATTACACATGTTAAGGATAGTGTGTGTGTGTATATATATATATATATATATGAAATCAAACCCTCAAAGACCCTCCACTGGCATTGATTGGGCATCACTTGGATGGCCTCTTTATTTTCTTTTAAGTAGGCCAATTTGTTGAATTTTTTATTTAGAATTTAGTTTTATTACCTGATTTTTTTAGATAAGATTGATTTGAAAAATGATTTGTTACAAAAAAGTTTCTTTAAATAAAAATTTATTTTGAATTCTAAAATATATAGACAATGCAGAAGGAAATACATAAAAATGGATTTATAAGAAGACATTTATCACAATTTAGGACAATATACGGGTGTTCATTGAGTTCCAATGCTGCATTTTATAATTTCCTTTTGTTCGAATTTGACTTTTTCTTTCTTTTGAATAAAATGTTAGTGTGTGCGTTTATAATATACCGCATACGAGTATATTAGTATTAAAAGAAAATAGGCTTTAACACACTACTATCTTTTATTTCAATTATTTCTTTAATTTTTGTATGTTGACAATTGCCTTTTTAGGGGCCCAAAGATGACTTTGAGTTTAAACTTACCTCCAACAACTAAAAAAAATTCTTTTCTTAAACAAAGGAAACACTCTCAAAAGATAAAGAAAAACTCTCAAAAGATTCCTTTAATTAGTATTAGCTTTTCATATGAATTTAAACACCGTTAAATTATTTTAAATTTAATAGTTTAGAATATTGAATTAAGCATGTGCAATTACACAGGGGAATAGCTAGTCGAATATTGTGTTTTCGAGCAACTAGTTTATTGTTAAATTTGTCATGCCATCATTTGGCAATCTAAATTTCATCAACCTTATTCACCTTTATTGTACAACATGCTTTCGTTGTTTGAAAGAAGTCGTTTATATTGATATGCTAGTAATTTATCAGTAAATCAATAGTTATACATTAAGGTAGAAAACATGTACTCTTTCTATTTTAAAATATAAAGTTTTTTATTACTTTTTGTATAGATTAAGGAATAAGTAAATGAAGAGTATTTTTTTTTATTATAATCTTAACTAATTCTAGTACAATAATAAAAAATAAGAAAATTATATTTTTAGTGAGTGCCATTTTAGAAAAATAACCCTTAAAAATGACAAAAATTTAAATATTTTGAGAAGGAAAAAAAAGTAAAAAATCTTATATTTGAAACGAAGGGAATATACATAGTAGCATAGTTTGATCTTCCTAGTTTTATTTGTTTGTGTTGTTTCTATTGATGTTTAAACAATTACAAACCTTCTACCAAAATAAAACTACCTAAAAAACAATATTATGCTTTGATGAGTTTCAATTAATCTTGTCAAATGGTCGGCCAGTTCCAACCCATTGTGGCTAACCTTAAATGAGGTGGAGCGAGCCTGACCCGTTTTCTCATGGATTAGGGGCATGGGTCTTTTTTTTTTTGTCTTAATTGTTTTCTCTCTTTATTATATATGAGCATATAAATCTATGATTAGAATGTAAATTATCTTTGGCCAATCACCAATATCTCAAAGGAAGAAAATGATCATTAATTATACATATATCATTCTTAATCTAGATAAATTTATATAAGAAAGATATTTAAAATAATATAATGGTATAACAAGGATGGAGGGATTGATTTTTTAAACTGAGTCAATCAACACTAATTGTAGACATGATTAGCTTGTGTAACTGTGGCAAATTTTACCCTAAAATTGCCATGCTTTCCCCATTTTTTGTGATGTTTCTAATACCTAGAAAAAATTAAATTACTCTATTAAAATCTTCAATCTCAAATGAAAAAAAAAACCATCTTTAACTCAAATACATCTAAGGCCATCCAATTTTGTGGGTATGAACGAGCTACGAACCGTCTGGATTGACAGTGGTAGTTTCAACGTGAAATTTCAACAAACTAATTTGAACGATAAAGTTTAGGATTGATATTTTGGGGTACTCAGTGGTCCGAGCCCAGACGAGAACTAAGCCCGTCATTTTGACCTTCTTGCTTGTAACTGTCCTTCAGGTCACTTGGGCCGATTCCAATGTGAAAATAGCCCATGCTTGTTAAGCTTGAATTCATTGGTCATGAATTAAGGAACAAATTCCATATACTAATTGATTTAGCATAATAGCATCTGCTAAATCGGGAGTTGGATTCCTATTTAGTGTAGGATTTATTTTTTAATAAGATTTATTTTTTTCAATAAAATTTATAATTTTACACTATAATTTATTATAAATCATTTAATCTCCTCTAATAGTGTGTCACATCTTATATTAAAAAAAAAAGAAAAAAGATTTAGCTTCTGCTAAATTAAATTAAATCAATTTATGAACAATTTCGGACTATTCTATTCGGAATTTAAGATCTATTTCTTTTTACTTTTTTCATAGGTTCTTTTCTCTGTAAAATGAGTAGGATAATAGATATTTCCTCCTTTTTTTTTTTTTGAAGGAAGGACAATTGATATTTAATTCGTCGAAGTAGAAGGCAAAAGTTCCTGCAGTTTTAGTTTTTAATGCAGTCAAATTCTTTGTTTTTAATTAACGCCTTTCTTTCTATGATTACATATGACTTACGCAAGATAACATGACATATGATTACGTATGTTTTTTATTTTAATTAAATATTAATAAACGATGTATTTCTTTTATTCATGAAAACAAAAGACATAGTATATTAATATTTAATTTAAAAACGCAATAACAAACAGTTTTAGCTTATTGGGAGTTTTGAGATTTGTACAGAAGCTTGACAAAATGACGTGTTCTTTTCACAATTGGATTCTTTTAGGTATATATATATATATATATATATATAATTCTCCTTTTGGTGCAATCCAAATGAAGAAAAGATTGTTACAATACAAAAAGCCTCTATTGGAGTCAAGATTAAGTTTTCTCAATACACTTTAGTAACAAATTTAACGACTAAGAGTGAGATTGGATAGTGTTTTGTTTTGAGATTTTCTACCTTAGATTTCGAGAAAGAGAATTTTTTGTATGAGAAAAAATAAAACTCAGTGTGAGAAATTTGCATTGGTTCCGCTACGGAACCCAATCCAAATACACCCTAAAGATTGCTAAGAAAGAAAGGTATATGTTCCCAAGGAAAGTTGTGAAGGCATTTTACTTAATAAAATTCAGCCAATAAATAAAATTATAGCCAAAATAATGAAATCAAAGAATGGTTAATCTTCATAAGAAATTAAGAATTTCCATTTTCTTTAATTAGGATACTATACTAAATATATTTCCATTGTTACATTTTAATAGCCTATGATGATGATACATGCATATTAATCTTTTATGTTTGATGAAAGTATATGAATATGCTGAATATGACTCGATTAATTTATATTTTAACTTAATAATGAATATATGATAATGAGTTTAAAGAATTGTGTATCTTCATTAATTAATACATGAAGAAGTTTAGCTACTGCCTAACACACGCGCACACACACACACACACACGTATAGATGGTTATTTTAGATTAGGGATGTTCATTCGATTATTCGATTTAGTTTCGGTGGGATAATTCAATTTTCACTTCGAGTTTTTTGAAAATTTATAAAACCGAACCGAATCGAAATTGATATAATTTTATTTTTTAAAAATAATTTTTATTAAATAACGCATTACCAAAATTCGTTCATATATAATTTTTTTTAAAATTCAGTTTTTCGATTTGAGAATAAAAATCGAAAACTGAGCCGAATTTATTTTTTAACTCAAAAACTCGAATCGAGCCGAACTGAAAATCTGAACCGAAATGTATATTTCGGTCCGATTCAGTTCGAATTTTCGGATTGTACCAAATAATGAACATTCCTTTTTTAGATGCACATGTTCATAATCGTAGATGCATAAATTGAGAGAAAGTTCTAGTTGGAGAAAGGTAATCTTTTGGTGGAGCTTGAGCATGAGTAATTTATGCCAAATTACTATAAGCTACACAACAAAATTGTTGGGCCGTATTATCTTGGAGGAAACAGGTCAAAGGTAGCACTCTACTGCACTAGTTTGTGAATATTCTATCTACGGTAGGATAAAGGGCTCGAATCTCTTTAATGAAAGCAAGATATCTGCGCCCCAACCTTGTAGTTTTTGCGCATTTCTTTTATACCACTTATGTTGTAAGTTCCTTTATATGTTTTGTTACCTATATATTTCACCACCGGTTTCTTTTTTTATGCAGGTTAGCTTAAGAATTTACTTTCTAATTCTAATTCTTAAAATGCATCAATGCTAATCATCAATAATAACTCCTTAGCAAACATATAAATACAAGATATAGGAAACAAAGATATATAATTGATGGCTAAATGAATGCAAAGACTGCTACTAAATATTCAATAACTTTCGCGCCAATTAAACATGATTTTTAGTTACTGGGATAAAATGTTCCTCTCAAATCAAATTTTGTTTTGGATATGTATTTAAAGTGATCTCTCTTTGTCCTTCGTCTAAATCCAAAGGGTCTTGAATTTATGTAACCCTTATTGTACATGACTTGAACATAAAGTTATTCTTAAAGTTGAGCAATATATAAAGCCTAATCTATACCTACTAATTAAAGCGCAGGGTTAAATTATTACTTCTAACTTTCTAATGCCAGTTTATAAGAGTATAAACTATCTTAATCCTTTATAGTGCTGAATTCTTGGTACCGTGTATTGAAAACAGATGCAGTTGAACATGAAATTGTAGACGCAATGCAGCTGCAGGAAGATGATGCAGCTGACATGGCAGACAGATGGAAGACAAGTAGATGACAGCTGGAAGTTGGTGCTGAGATGTTGCTGACTTGGATTTTGTTCAGTTTAGTTAGTTATTTATGTAGTGTAGCGGGAGAAGGCAGCTGAGGTGTTGACTTTTGTATATAAACACTCTGTATATCATTTTTTGGTTCAATGAAATTATTTCATAATTTTCCTCCACTTCAATATTTCTCTCTGTAGCTATATTTTCCTCTCGTGTTCACAATTTCTTCTGCTTAACTTTCAAGCAGAATAGTATTCTCTCTTTGATTAATTGTTGTTTTTATTGATTGATTGAATTTTAACATGATATCAGAGCAAGAATGCTTGCTTTTGGTACTGCTTTTGTCTGATTTGTAGTTCATTCGTTCAATTTGGTTTTGTTTTGTGAATTTGGGTGTGATAACAATGGTGGCACATGCTGAGCTAATTCCTACGAATCCTATGTACATGAATCCGAATGACGCAAAATGAAGTTGTTTTACACAATCTTCATACTCACAATCTTGCTTAAAGTCTTTTCAGGCAATCTTATTGCTTGATTAAGTTTTGGGTGGGATTAGATAGTGTTGGGTTTGATATTTTTTGTTTTGAGTTTTCTAAAAGTAAATTGTTTATGAGAGAAAAAGTGAGACTCAAAGAAAAAAAAATTGTATTACGTTTCACAACATAATCTAATTCAAATACTTCAATCTTTCTTCTTTTTATTAGGACATAATATCTTTTAAAATAATTTCGGCAAACTAATCTCAATAATAATCCTCTGTTGAATTACGCATCTCATACCCTCTTGACCTCCCTTTTATGTATGATTTTTCTTTCATGATATTTGGAACTTATTTGATTGGTTACTTTCTTTTCATGTATTTAAGTATTAGATTGGACTTGTAGTTTGATGATATGATACATGTAATTGTGAAGGGAGATTAGATTCAGGAAGCATATAAGACCATAAATGCGAGGAAGGAAAAAAAAGGAATTTCTATTTACTTAAATGAGTAATACCATATTGGAAATCAAATTTATTTATGTCGTGAAATACTTCCCATTGCGATTGATCATTATGAAAAAAGTATTCCAACAACTGGCAACATGCTCTAATTTAGTTCTCAAGAACCTTTGAAAATCATGTATTACTTTCCAAAACTTTAGGGAAAATTTTGAAACAAAAAAAAAAAAAAAAGTTTTGTAAAAGCTTCAGAGGTACCAAATGTTTACATGTAATGCTTATTCTAAATTATTCTTCTTGTGAAACATCTAAAGTTTAACCTTATGCTTAACATATTAAAAAGTTTTAGCTATACTCACTGAAGCCGTACTGTTTATGCAATAACAATTCCGGAGCATAATTGCCATGATAAAATTTTCAGAAGAGAGTGTGATTCACAAATATGCATTAAGAGTCTATTTAAGTCATACTTCCCATATGCACGGAAAAAGGGTTCTATTGTGGCTAAGAAGTCAACTGCAAACACTACAAGAAAATACACAATTAGCAACGGAATTTTTTGCCGCTAAATTTGTGACGACTTAATGAGTAAAAACTACCAATGTCATATTTTGACAAAAAAAACAAATCCGGTGCTTAATTTTTTATTTTTTACACTCTTCCGTTGCTAATCCGTTGCAAATTTGCAATAGGATTAGCAACGGTCTTATAATTTTTAAATTAGTATATATTTTAAAATTTTTTCACCTTTTCGTCGCTAATCTGTTGCAAATTTGCAACGGATTAGTAATGGATTAGTAACGGTATCATAATTTTTTAATTAGAATATACTTTTATCTTTTTACATTTTTGTCATTAATCCGTTGCAATTTACAATGGATTAGCAACGGCTACCGGAGAAAATTAAGAAATATATATATTAATTTGAAAATTAGGTGGCTATTGCTAATCTGTTGCTAATTTGAGATGGATTAGTGAGGATACGAACAGAATATATATATATATATATATATATATATATATATATATATATATATATATATATATATATATATATATATATATATATATATATATATATATATATATATATTAGTTCATAAATTAGATGTAATAATAATATAATTATATTGTAATATAAGTAAATTATTAATATAAAGATATTATATGGTAAAATAAAACATATGAAATGACTTGGCTTAGTGGAGGAAGACATCCTCCAACTTTGAAGGAACAAGGGTTTGAATCCTCCTTCCAGCAAAACGAAACATTTAAGAGAATTAAATTCGGGTTAACGCGATCCATTAGAGCCAAATTGAATTAGGTTAGCCCAATCTATATTATTTTTAAAAATTTTAAATAATAAATTTATTTTTATTATTTATTTTTAAATTATAATTTCTCTGTTGGGCCAAATCGGGTTATGTTAGCCCTATCCACATTATTTTTAAAAATTTATTTTAAAATTTATAAAAATTTTAATTTATATATTTTCTTTTATTATTTATTTTTAAATTATAATTTATGTCAGTTGCAATTAGTAACGGATTATTTTTGAAAAATAATTTCTAAAACCAAATTTGAGTAGAATTAAAGGTAATTTTTTATTTTTAAAATTTAGATATATTATTGTCCGTCGCATATGCATCACTAAATTATTCGCAATATAGCCATTTGACTATTTTTCACTGGGAGAAGCATTTTCAAAAGAAATACACAAAAAATATGTTTGAGAAATTTCAAGAAACAATCAAGAGAATATGGTATTGCTATGTGTGTCAATCGATTGAAGGTGAAGAACAAATAGAGAGTGGTTTAGAAGTTCTTAAAGAAGGATTTGAGAAATACAGAATTTTGGAAAGATGTTTGGTGAATAATTTATTTTTAAAGAATTTATTTATACTATTCTTTACAAAGTAGAAGGATCTATATTGAAATGCGATTGTAAAAGATTCGAATCAATGGGATTACTGTGTGCTCGTATTTTAAAAGTAGTAATGATGAAAGATATTAGGCAAATTTATGAGAGATTGTTGATAAAAAGATGGAGAAAAAATTTTTATCATTGGCACAACAAGAGTTTCTTTGATTGAGGTTACCCACATATGACAATAAAAGACGAAAAATTCAGAAAAATTGAAACCTTTTCAATAAAATTACGGATATTGTATTTCTTAGCAATTCAAGAATGAATTGTTTGAAAAGTTGCCTTGAAAATTTGAAGTTAGGGTTCACAGAATGGAATGATAATGACTCAACAAATTATTGGACCATGCAGCGATTAATGATGATGAAAGTTTAGAGATTCAACCACCCATGATTTGCAATCCTCCAATTGCATATACACGAGGGAGGCCATAAGGTACCTGTATTAGGTCTACTTTTGAGAGAAGGGTACCTCAGAACTCTAACAAGGGAATTTGAGGTAGTCGAGGCCGTGGAACATTTTCAACTTATGTTTTAAGTCAAGAATCTCATGTTTGTTTTCCTTTAGTTCTATTGTTGTTAATTTGTTAACTCTGTAGGCTAGATCTAGATAAGAAAGTTCTCTTTGTGTTGTGGTGTTAGGCTATACATAATGCAACAATGAAGCCATCAAATAGGATAAGGAATTTTGATCTCAACTTAGACTATGAAGAGAATTTGAGCAATATCAGATGTATGAATTAGTTTGAAATTTATGGAGTTAATGTTGTTTTGGAATTGTGAGATTCCAATTTGATATCAAGTACATTAAATGTTTTAGAAGTGTCTTCTTGAAATAGTTTGGAGCAACTTCTAGTTACTCTTAACAGTAATAGTTATCACCCCTTGTCAATTATACATAGTCCAAATTAATACTCGTGATAAATGAATTCAGTTTTAAGTCTTAAGCTTGGAGTAAGGGATGGATTTGTCATGTATGACAAGTAGTTTGATCAAACTTGACTAATATTCACATTCAATAGTTTACAGTGCTTGTTGACTATTTTTACTAGTATTCAAAGCTGTCTAAGCAAATTTTTGTTTCTTTTTTCAATGTTGTTAAACTATAGCATAAAAGTGATATGAGTTGTATAATTTTTTTTTTGTTATTCAGAACCAATTGTCCACAGTTCTTATTAACTATTGACGACTACAATATAATATTTTGTTATTCAAAACTCATAGTCGATAGTCGTGTTGAAAATTGACAACTACGAGTAAATATTTTGTTATTCAAAATCAATAGTCGATAGTTCTTATTGACTATTGATAATTACAATATAATTATTTTGTTATTCAAAAGTAATAGTCAACAGTTCGTGTTAACTATTGACAACTATAAGTAAATATTTTATTATTCAAAACTAATAGTTAACAGTCCTTTTTGACTATTGATAAATAATCTAGCAAATTATATATTAACCTTTACATTTATTTGTTAGAATGAGAGTGTATTCATTGAAATTTGATTTGATATTTGTATAAGTGTGAGAAAAAATTTCTACTTGGAACCAATTGGCAACAAAAGTGTAAACAAAGTATAATTTTTTGGATCAACAACCAGCAACCTCAGTCTATTGAACTTAGTTTGGCATCTGTTGACAAGCAACTGAAATTTTTTATGTTAAAAATATAGACTAAGCTAATTGAAAAAAAAAATGATACTTGTCATAACATAAACCAAAAGACATCATTTGTTCATAATCATGGTTGGAACTAATTTAACAAGGATAAAAACCAAAGCCAACATCCAAGTCTAACCTATTCCATTCGAAAAATACACTATATATTAAGTAGGACAAAACCAAAAGTAACATCTAGGTCTAATCTCAAACACAATAATCTAATATACTATATAATAACTTAATTGTTGTTCTAGTTCTCTGTAGGAAGATTAGGAAGAGTATGACCTTGTTCCAAATTATCTGCTAGTTCTCCTTTGTATTTTGTTGGTTCTCTTCTGCAGATTGAGTTGGAAGAGTGTGACTTTGTTCCAACTGAAAAGTTGAAGATGTAGTCTTCTTCAAACAAGCTAAAATGCCAGTTATTTGTGATGATATTGCCTTAAGTTGTATCTTGACTTCTTTTTAAATTTCTTGAAGGAAGAATGTTTATCCCATTGGCTCTACTCTCCAGATTCCAACTTTTGCAATATATCTGATAATTGGACTCCTTCGTCTTCTCTATCTTTTTCCTCATCAAAATGCTTTTTCCCCTTTTAAACTCCTTCTTTCTCCTATACAATCTCCCTCAGAGGCTCCGATTACCAAAATATATGCTTATTTGCTCATGTTTCTCATCAGAGAGGTCCACCCCAAAATAATAAAAAATTTGGGTAAGTTAATGCACAATATGCAAGAGTTTGATGAGAATTACCATAAGTCAACTCAAGATTATGCATGAATATTTCTCCAAAGTTCAATTTTTGCCCACAAAGTACTTTATATGTGTAGACATAATCAATATCAAAACCATATTTTTCTGGCCTACTTTGAATATATTGCACAATGATACAAAATATAGCTCGAGCACATAGTGACACTTGATTCATCGAAACCCTAGAACTCCCAAACAAATAATTATACACTTCATTCTTATTGACATTAACATTTTTCATTTCCAAGCTCCTTTATAAACAAACCACTCCTTTCTTGATGAAAATATCATTTAAAAGTTCTGAATTGAGAAGAGATAAAACACCATTTACCCACTAACAAACTGATTTAATGTAGTTTGAGTCTACTACAAACCACATATTTGTGTAAAACAATCTAACAAGATAAGGATAGCATATATCATAATTGAATAAATGAGTCAAACCTTGAATCCCTAGCAACTTTTTGAATTTAGGGATTGATAGTTCGTCAAATTTTTGAGGTTTTCTTGCAAAAATGGCGTGGTGTTCATGTTTCTCTTCACATCTAATCTCAAACAACTACACAGGGAAAAAAATTGAATCTTTTGTTGGTTGTTGCTTTAACTTCTTCGCTATTTCAAAATCTCCATCTTCAATTGCTATTTTCTTTTGCACGTCAATATTTTTTTTAGAGAGAGATACTTTAGGCATATTTGTCCGCTTAGTATAAGCCATCCAAATCTAGAAGAATAGTTGGACAAAAATTTGCCTTTTAGAGTAAGAAGATGAACTATCAACTGAGAGTGCACTACAAGAAAAATTAAATTTTGCGACGGCAAATTGCGACGGAAATTTGCGTCGCAAATATGCGACGGATTTACGACAAAACCGCTACGGGTGAAATAAGTGGCTTAATTTGGGACGGAATTATTTCCGTCACAAATCCGTCGCAGATCTGCGACGGATTTGCGACGAATATTATTTTTAATTTAATTTTTAATTTTCATCGCAAATCCGTCGCAGATCTGCGACGGATTTGCGACGGATATTATTTATCTATTTATTTATTCGTATATTTAAATTCAGTCGCAATTCAGTCAGCAGATCTGCATGACGGTTTGCGACTGAATTAATGCACATATTTTTTTATTTCTATATTTAAATTCAGTCAGCAAATGAGTACGCAAATCTGCGACGATTTTGCAAATGCAATTTAAATATAGAAATAAAAAAAAATATGTGCATTAAGTCCGTCGTAAATCCGTCGCAGATCCGTGGCGATTTCTGCGACGGAATTTAAATATACGAATAAATAAATAGATAAATAATATCCGTCGTAAATCCATCGCAGAGCTGACTGGACTTAAAATATAGGAATTAAAAAATACATGCAAAAAATTCCGTCAGCAGATCTGCTGACAGATTTGCGACGAAATTAAAAAATTAAATTAAAAATAATATCCGTCGCAAATCAGTCAGCAGATCTGCTGACGATTTGCGACTGGGACTTAAAATATAGGAATTAAAAATACATGCATAAATTCAGTCGCAAAATCAGTCGCAGATCTGCGACTGATTTGCGACGGAAATTAAAAATTAAATTAAAAATAATATCCGTCGCAGATCTGCGACGGAAATAAGAAATTAAATTTTTTAATAAATTCCGTTGCAAATCCGTCGCAGATTTGCTACGGATTTATGACAGATTTACGGCATGGATAAATATTTGCGACGTAATTGCACATGATTTGCAACGGAATAATTTTTTTTCCTCCTATTCTTTCATCTTTATTTGTTTTTGGTGAGTCATACCTCATGGTGTTCATAAACGAAGTATATTAATTAAATATGTAATAATATTTATATAAAGACACGTACGAATATATATCTTGTAATTTATTTTGATGTAACATATATATATACTATAATGATACATCATACCAAAACATATAAATATATATTACATATATGTGTATATGATAATAGTTAAAGTTTTAAGTATGACTAATTTATAATATGTAATAATGTTTCACAACATATAGTATTGATGAAGTATATAAAGCGTTGATGAAGTATATAAGTAAATATACTAGCACAATTTATATAATAACTAAAATGAGTATATGTCATAATTATTTATTGTTCACAAATCCCAACCATAAACTTAATGTAGCAATGGAAGAGAAAGAAAAGATTTTAAAAAACACATTAGAAATTAAATTTGGTCGCAAATACGTCGCAAAGCCGTTGCAAATTTGAGACGGATTTGCGACGGTCTTATTTTCGTTAATAAATATAATTAGGAATAAATTCCGTTGCAAATCCGTCGCAAAAATGCTACGGATTTGCGACGGCATTTGAAAATTAATAACCCGCGAAGGTAGCCGCCAAATTGAAAATAAGTATGTTGCAAAATCGTCGATCTTTGCGACGATTTTGCGACGTATTTTTGACCGTTAATAAAAAAAAATAAATAAAAAAGTCCGTCGCAAAGCCGTCGCAAATTTGCGACGGATTTGCAACCATTTTTTTTCCCGTTAAAAAAAATAATAATAAATTAATCTAACCGATTTTTTACCGTTGAAAAAAAAAATAAAAAGTCCGTCGCAAATCCGTCGCAAAATAGCGACGAATTTGCGACAATCCGTCGCCAAAAATTCTTCTTCTTCACAATATCAACACTCAAATTTTCCAAACAATCTCACTTTCCCACCAATCGGTTTGCCTGCCGCCTACCCCCCCACACCCCGCGCTTGCCGAGCTCCTCCCGCCCTCGCGCCCGTGCCTCCCAGAGCCCCCACACGCCCGCCGTCCCGCCAAAGCCCCCCGCGCGAGCCCTGCCGAGCCCCCCCACGCCCGCCCGTGCGCCTACCCAAGCCCACCGCTTTAGCGCCCGTGCTCGCCATTCCCCCCGCCCCGCGCCCTTCTCCCACGTCCCCTGCCGAGGCCCGGTAGAGCCGGCCCCGCCCCTGAACCGCTGCCGAAGCGCGCTCGCAGCGCCACGGCCTGCCAAGGCAGCCGAGCAGCCCGCCCTGAAGCCGTCTGCCGAGCACTGCCGCGCCACGGCTCTGCCGAGCCCAGCCGCGACCGCCGGCCCTGCCAGCGCCAGACTGCGGCCGCGACCGCTTAGCCTGCCGCGCCAGCTGCAGCATCGCGGCAGCTCGACCCCTACGCAGCGCCCAGACACGGCCACTGCCCTGGTAAGTTTTCTTCTTTCATTTTTCATTCCCTCATTTTTTGCCGCGTCCACTGTGTGTTTCATTTTTTTTTGGTTTTTTCCTTTTTTTTGTGATTTTTTATGTTATTTCTGTTTTTTTAGTATTCTTCAGTTTTTTCTGTTTTGTGATTTTTATGTTATTTCTGTTTTTTTTTATTTTTTTCAGTTTTTTCTGTTTTCTGATTTTTATGTTATTTCTGTTTTTATGATTTTTTTTGTTATTAATTTTTTCTGTTTTTGGCAGATGTGTTTTCTATTTTTTATTGCACTATTTTATAAAATTTGTTAATGGAGACTGGTATTGATGTGTTTTAATTTTGTTAAGATGTTATTTCATTTACGAAGATGCTTATGAATTTTGGGTATATTTACGTGGATTTAATATTTGGGAGAGTTTAATTTGGATTTGGAGATTGATTGTGGTGGCCTTGTGCCTGGAAATGTCCATTTTACAGTGGAGATGCTGTCGAATTTTTTTTTACACTTGCTTAACACTTGTCTCTAATTTTTTTTTCTATTATAACAAGAAATAAAAAATTTATAAATTTATTTGTTGAATTAGGTAAAATTTAATAGGTAATATTTTTTGAACTTTTTTAAATTTTTTCTGCAGTTCTTATAATATTTAGGAAGATTGCAGAGGTATTTTGGGTATACTTACGTGTAATTAATTTTTGAGAGAAATTAATTTGAATTTGGAGATTGATTGTGGTGGCCTTGTGCCTGGAAAATGTCCATTTTACAGTGGAGATACTGTCGAATTTTTTTTTACACTTGCTTAACACTTGTCTCTAATTTTTTTTTTTCTATTATAACAAGAAATAAAAAATTTATAAATTTATTTGTTGAATTAGGTAAAATTTAATAGGTAATATTTTTTGAACTTTTTTTAATTTTTTCTGCAATTCTTATAATATTTAGGAAGATTGCAGAGGTATTTTGGGTATACTTATGTGTAATTAATTTTTGAGAGAAATTAATTTGAATTTGGAGATTGATTGTGGTGGCCTTGCTCCTGGAAAATGTCCATTTTACAGTGGAGATCTTTGTCAATTTTTTTTACACTTGTCTCTAAGTTTTTGATCGTATTATAACAAGAAGTAAAAAAATCCTAATTTTTTTGTGAAATTAGGTAAAATTTAATAGGCAATATTTTGTGTACGATTCTTCCCTGTTTTTTTAATTTTTTTTCAGTGCTTTTTAATTTTTTAATGTAGATGGATGATCGTAGTTGGATGTATAAGCGACATACGCAAGGGATTAAGGGAATCACAAATGAATATAAAGATGGGGTTAAGGGTTTTATAGCTTATTGTTTGTTGAACGGGCACACTTCGTGGTTGAGATGTCCTTGTGCGAAGTGTAAGAACAAGGTGCACATTTCTCCCGATGAAGTGCAGGTGCACTTGTATAGGTTTGGATTTGTCGCCGATTATTACCGTTGGACCAGTCACGGTGAGAGTCTTACTCCGTTGCATCTAGGGACAGTTCCAACCAATTCTGAAAAATTGTTCTAAATAGTCAAGAACACCGTTTATATGTTGCAGGTGCAAGATCATCAAAATAACGTAACAGACGAAAATATTAAAAGTCTATCCTGGGGACCTTCAAGGCAGGTGAAATCTTGTAAGGGATATATAATAAATGGTTTCAGATTTCATACGCAAGATCATGGAGTCGGAAAGAAGACTATTAATTGTGGCGTATGGGTTAAGGGCGAGGACGAAGATATTGGCAGCAGGAGCGACTATTATGGGATTTTGAAGGAGATCATTGAAGTGCAGTTTCCGGGGATTCCATCTAGGGATGTTATTTTATTTAAGTGTGACTGGTATGATCCAGGGGCGTCAGGATTCATCCACATTACCAAACTGTAGATGTTCATTCCAGGAAAAGATACCCCAAATATGATCCATTTGTATTAGCTGTGCAAGCTCAGCAAGTATACTACGCCACTTATCCTGGAAGTAAAAGAAATAAGTCTGATTGGGTGGGAGTATGCAAATCGAAGGCTCGTCATGTCATCGATGCACCTATTGTTGAGAGACCATACCAAGAAGATGTAGATGAATCGATCACATTCAGTGTACGTGGTGAAGATGACATAATCGGCGAACTTGTGCATGAAACAGGTGAAGGGGAGATTGTGGATGATAATGAACCAGAAAATACGGAATATGATGACCTGATTGATTCTGATACAGAAGTTGAAAGTGAATGGGAATCAGAAGATGATCCGAGTGAGGACGAAAATAGTGAATAATTTATTGTATGTATGCATTTCCTTACATTTACTACGTCACTTATTTATTTTTAACAATTTATTGTATTTATATTTTACATGTTACTAATGATTACATAGCTAACGAAAATTTTTTTCTTTTTCAGATGCCTCCACGTAGGTCACGTTCGATTGGGATGAGTGATCGTACTCCTTCTCCATCTTTACCCGGTCCGATGTCTTTACCGAGTGAGGATGACACACGTGGAGCGGAGTCCGAGCATACGCCTTTGACCCCAGCTTCTGTGGTACCCTCTACGGCTGCTTCTACAGGTGGGACTCAGACAGAGGAAGCGCGCATTCTGATAGCCCCGAGTGGCGACGAGTAAGTTTCTATTTACTTTTGCGGGAATGTATTCAAATTTTTTGAAAGGATAACTAACTATTCATCTGTGTAATGGAATAGTTTTTTCCCAGCGGAGGGGACGGTCCATTCGATATCGGATACGTTTCACTGGCATTTCACCGGACCGTTTCCTAATTTTGAGGCGGTCCCATTAGAGCTTCGGGACATGTGGTTCCAGATGTGGAGTGTAAGTAACAAATTATAAAATATATATCCACATTAATGTATATATCTATATATTCTCTATATATTTAATTTTTTTTAAATAACTTTGCGAGTACACGTTATCGATGGCTTCCGGAGCATGCTTTCGATCGAGATCTGACGAATTTGGGGACGACAAATGCACTCGTCGTCTATCGGATCGACTCTCAAAGGCTTTCGGTGTAAAGGGAAATGTCCACCGTGGATATCTCCTGACATTTGGAGCCAACTCTGGCGGGACCACTGGAGCACGGAACAATTCAGGCGTGTTTCAGCCGCTGCTAAGCGGAACAGAGCAGCCGCGCCTGGACCGACTCACACGGGAGAATGCATTTCCTTCAGCGAGCACGAGCGTCGGATGGTAATGATTATTTTTTCTTGTTATTTAATTCTAGTATAATTACTAAATATTTATATTAATATATTTTAAGCGTAAGGAGCGCGGAGATGACTTCCACTTCACCGATATGTACGAGGCGACACACAAATATAAGAGTGGCCCAAAAAGGGGCACGTTTGTCAGTGAGAAATCACAACATACGTTGGTAAGTTTACATATTATATTACTCCGTATTTTATATTAATTGTTTTATTCTTAGAATCCGTTATAAATTTACGATGTATACAATTTGCAAGATAGCGTCAACGCTTTGAAGGAGCGCTATTCGCAGGTGGAGTCCCAGGATTCGGTGACTTCTCAGCAACCACCGGATGAGAAGTCCCTATTTATGGATTGGGTTCCGAGGCAGTTCACATGCGACGGAGGTTATGTCAGTCCACGTCACCCACTGTTCCGACACCTTGCTCGATTACATCGCATCCAGAGTACGCATCTCTTCACAGTCAGTTGCAGAGAGAGAGGTCGATGCGCGGTTATTTTCAGCAACGCTTTGCTAGTTTGGACCAGTATTTGCGAGTTATGTCTGAGGCATTACATCTGCCTCCGCCGCCTTCTCCACCTCCACCTCCTTTTCCGATACCAGATTCTGAAGAGCAGACAGACGAGGCTGGTGAGGATTACACGATCGATCCGCCTGACGACCATCCTCCAACGACTGGCCCTCCAGATCCACCTCCGCCTCCTCCACCGTCTGCAGCACCGCCTTCTATACTTACATAGATTTTGTTTCATTTTTTTCATTGTTGTACACATACAATATTGACATTTAACGGATTCATTATATTTATTTTAATTTAATATTTTATTTTTAATTATTTTATTGATTATGCTTATTTTTTAAGAATAATTATTTAAAAATTATTAAAAATTATCACTTAAAATTTTTAAAATATTTAATTTAAAATTAAATAATAAATTAAATAATAAAATATTTAATTTAAATTAAATAATAAATAATAAATTAAATAATAAATTTAAATAATTAAATCCGTCGCAATTCTGCGACGGATAATATTCCGTCGCAGAATTGCGACGGATATATCCGTCGCAAATTTGCAACGGAATTATCCGTCGCAAATCTGCGACGGATAATATCCGTCGCAATTCAGCGACTGCAATATTCGGTCGCAAATTTGCGACGGATAATAGCGGTCGCAAATTTGCGACGGAATATATCCGTTGCAAATCTGCGACGGAATATATCCGTCGCAAATCGGCGACGGATATATTCCGTCGCAATTCTGCGACGGAAATGTTTTCCGTCGCAAATTTGCGACGGAAATGTTTTCCGTCGCAAATGTGTGACGGAAATGGTGTCCGTCGCAAATTTGCGACTTCTATTTTTGCGACGAACTATTTCGTCGCAAATCCGTCGCAATCTATAATTTGCTACGGATTTGCGACGGAATAGTCCGTCGCAAAAATGAAAAATTCTTGTAGTGGTGACAATAAGGAGATGGAACCATCGACTATGAAATAAAATGTCTTCTGAGAGTACAAGTTTTTGCCTTCCTATTTATTCAAAAAATTTTGTTTGCCCATCTCTAACAACTCTATCAAGTACAAGCCATTCTTTTTTAATATATATAGCCATTCTTTTATTTATCTTTTTCTTTTCTATTGGTATTAATTTTATTTTTTAACTAATATTTTCTTCGAAGGAAATTTAATAAACAACAAAATTCAAAAAAATTATCCAAAATTATTTAACCAAAATATAATAATTAATCATGAAATAAAGGGTCACCTAGTCTAAAATTAAAATATAATGTGAGTATAAAATAATTGAAAATTTTCAAACAAAAGAAGTTAAAAAAAGAAGTAGTCTAACCATTTGAATTAGAAATAAAAATTTACACAAAAAAATTGGTACAAAGAAAGTTATGAATATTAAAAAGAAAGATTGTTTAATAGATGTTAATAAAGGAGGTACAAAAGAAAAAAGAAAATTTTTAATATTTATACATTATTGGAGAATAGTCTATTTAAGCCTAAGCAATATCAAATGTCCTAAAAATCTTTGAAGTTGGAAAAAATATATCCTAATTGAAAAAAGAAAGATTATAAATAAATATAACACTTGTGTAAATTAGAGAGAAAGATTCATATGATGTATATTTGGAGGAAAAAATATATTATATATATGGATTTTTTAATCAACATTTTGCATTTCAAATTCAATTTCATAAAATATATTATTAAAAGATATCCTAACTAAATGTTACTAATGTATACAAGAAAAACAATTAAATGTGACTCGGTGTATTTGAAGTTTAGCTAAGTTATGCTATGTTAGGATTTAATCTATAGTAGAGAAATAATGTTCATGTTTTTCTAATTGTCTAATAAATTTTTGGGAAAAATTCTTGCATCCATTTTATATGCTTTGGATGGAAAATGTAAGAAAGATTTACACGCTTTGGAGGGAAACCAAAGAAAAGTTTTTGGCAGCCTTATTGGCAGTCAACTAAAGAATATAAAGCATCTCACTGGAAAAATGAGACACTAAATGGGATGCTATAAAATTTCAACAATCATCTACCTATGCTATTTAAAAGCCCGTTTAACCTCTCAACCCATCCACACCACAAATCATATGCCTAAATACACTCAGACAATGTATCACACGTCCCAGAATCCACTACTCCTAAGTCCTTGCCAGCCTCTCTATCAAATGGAAGCTATGTATCAGAACCAAAGAGATCAGCTTTCCCTTATGAAAGAGGAAATGGAGATTTTTATCAAACATGTTTTGGATGCACTTGGTCCAAGGGACACAAAGGCCGTAATGCTTGAGGAGAATCCACTTCTCAACATGTTTGAGATGTTGGAGAATATTGTGAAGGCAAAAGGCAACAATGAAGTTGTGCTTGTCGACTCTTCTTCAAAAACTTAGTTCACCCTATTGGAAACTGGGATCCTGTCTATCTATCCATCAATTGTCACTACCTTGTCTGCTGTTTTTATTTTTCTATATTTTGCTATTTGTGATCAAGTTCCTACGGAACAGTATTAATGGAACCCAAGTCTGGCAAGCACTCTTTTCTTAGCATTTGTTAGCTTATTCATTTTCATAATATATTGTTAATGGTTTGAATTGTTGACTAAGCTTTTTGGATAAATTGTGAGAACACTTTTGATATTTATTAAATTTCATCTGGAATGACAAATTATTTAACATTGAAAAAAGAATAATTGTTGTTTCACATTAGAGACTCATAATAACCAAACCAGCCAACCTTTTTTGTTGACTTTTAATCAATCCTATGAGCTAAGATAACCTTCTGTGAGGATAGTCAATAGCCTTTGTTGCCTATTACTTAGTCCTACGAGATAAGACGAGATAAACTTTTTTTCATAGGACTAATAAAATCAATAGAAAGTAGAAGCATAATACAAAGGTCTAGACTTAACCAAAAAAAAAAAAAAGGTCCAGGAGTTTCAATGGCAATAAGTGTAAAGAAAGAGATCAAGAAGAAGAGAAACAAGAAGAGGAATACGTCTTGATGCTCATTTATTCATGAGTCAATAATAAATACAAGAATGATGAAACTGACTATAGAAACTGTTGAAGAATGATTCAAAACTTTGACCGAATAAATCGTTGTATAGTTCTTTTATTGAATTTTTTAAGCAGTTTCCTTTATTTTCTCAAGTCAGTTAACATTGCTAGTAAAGTGGAGTAGTGGAACCGAGATTCTTGGTTTGTTTGTTTCTTCCTTAGTCTATATAAGTGGACATACGTTCTTGTCAATTTATACAAGTTTGCAATAGAGCTTTATCTCTTCCTCTGTTTTTTTTTTTTTCTTTCCTTTTGTCTTCTCTGCGTTTTATTTTCCAACAAGTTTGGTATCAGAGCCTTTTTTTTATCCTTTGGGCAATAAAGTGATAAGTGCATACTTGGGTCTTTGGGAAACACGAGAGAGACAGAGAGAGAGGGGGTCATTTTTTGTTTTTTGGCTTTGAGAAGCACTATACGAGAATGGCAGCAATAGCTGGTTTTTCTTCTTCTCAACCACTCCTACCCATTTTCAATGTGAAAACATTGCTCAGATCGTAGGAGCTATGGGACTTGGTCGAATATGGGTTCATTGATATATTAGAACCCAATGAAGAAGAAGAAGAGAGGCTGAAAGAAACCAAGAAGAAAGATGCCAAGGCACTGTTTATTCTTCAACAAACATTTCACGAGTCTATTTTCTCACGTATTGTAGTAGCAACCACAACGAAGGAGGCATGGTCAATCCTACAAAATGAGTTTCAAGGTGATTCAAAGATCATAGTGGTGAAATTGCAATCACTAAGACGTGACTTTGAGACCTTGATGATGAAGAATGGTGAATCAATTGCTGATTTTCTGTCACGAACAATGGCAATAGTCGGTCAAATGCGTTCCTACAGTGAGCAGATTTCAAATGAGACGATCGTTGCGAAAGTCTTGCGAAGCTTGACAACAAAATTTGATCATGTAGTAATTGCCATAGAAGAAGCCAAAGATCTATCAGTTCTCTCTGTTGATGAACTTATGGGATCACTTCAATCTCATGAGGCAAGAATCAATAGATTAGTGGAAAAGAATGAAGAGAAGGCACTTCAAGTGACAGATACAGCTACCAACCATGGAGAAAATGTTCGTTCAGCTAGCAAAGGTCGAGGAAGAGGAGAATTTCGCGGTGGCTATGGTCGTGGTCATAATAATAGCAGAGGAAGAGGAAGAAATAATGAGCAAAGGCAGTACAATGAGCAAGGTAACATGAGGAGTGGCATTCAGTGTTATCATTGCAAATGATATGGACATATACAGGCCAATTGTTGGTATAAAGACCAGCAGATGAATTTTGCTGCAGAAAATGAAGAAGAAGAAAGACTTTTTATGGCTTGTGTTAATACTGACCTGAAACCAAGTAATTTGTGGTTTGTTGACAGCGGTTGCTCGAACCATATGACAGGCACCAAATCCTTGTTCCAAGAGCTTGATGAGTCACAAAGGATAAAGGTGCAGTTTGGTAACACTAAGAAGCTGCAAGTCGAAGGAAAAGGCACGGTGAAAGTTGAAACCAATCATGGCAAGGTAAAGGTTTTGGCTAATGTTCAATTTGTGCCTGATTTAGGATACAATTTATTGAGTGTTGGACAGATGATGGATGGAGGGCATTCTATTCTGTTTGATGACAACGCATGTATCATTACAAATACGAATCAGGCCAAAAAATTCAGATCAACATGACTTCGAACAAGATGTTTCCATTGGATGTTTCTAACATGGAGAATTTTGCTCTTGCTACAAGTGCAAAAGATGACTCAACACTATGGCATTTAAGATACGGACATCTCAACATAAAAGGCCTGAAGTTACTCAGTGATAAAGGTATGGTCCTTGGCTTACCACAAATTAGCTCAATTAATCTGTGTGAAGGGTGCATTTATGGAAAACAAACTAGGAAGTCATTTCCCACTGGAAAAGCTTGGAGAGCTTTAAATTGTCTAGAATTAATCCATGCTGATTTATGTGGACCAATGCAAACTGAGTCTTTAGGTGGCAGTCGTTATTTCTTGTTATTTACTGATGATTATAGTCGTATGAGTTGGGTGTATTTTCTGAAAGATAAGTTAGAAACTTTTGAGAATTTTCGACAATTTAAGGTTATGGTAGAGAATCAAAGTGGCTGCCATATCAAAGTTCTTCGCACAGATAGAGGTGGAGAGTTTATGTCCAAAGAATTTAATATATTTTGCAAAGAGAATGGCATCCAAAGGGAGTTGACAGCTCCTTACACTCCAGAGCAAAACGGTGTGGCTGAGCGGAAGAATCGAACCATTGTAGAAATGGCAAGAAGCATGTTACGAGCAAGGGGGCTTTCTAATCAATTTTGGGTAGAAGCTATAGCAACTTCCATCTATTTGTTGAATCTCTCACCAACAAGGGCTGTCATTAACAAAACTCCATATGAAGCTTGGCATGGAAGGAGACAAAATGTAAGTCATTTACGAGTTTTTGGGTATGCTGCTTATGCTTTGGTAAATTTACAAACTCGTCAAAAGCTTGATGAAAAATCTGAAAAATGCATTTTTATTGGTTATTGTACTCAATCCAAAGCATATAAATTGTATAACCCTCTTAGTGGTAATATTTTAATTAGAAGGGATGTAATATTTGATGAATTTGCAAGTTGGAATTTGGGTGAAAAGAAGCAGAACAGGAGATTCATGACCCCTTTCTCTTGATGAAAGAGAGGAGCAA
The DNA here is from genome assembly GCA_030512225.1 of Rauvolfia tetraphylla. Lineage (NCBI taxonomy): Eukaryota > Viridiplantae > Streptophyta > Magnoliopsida > Gentianales > Apocynaceae > Rauvolfia > Rauvolfia tetraphylla. The sequence goes on along the minus strand of JAJQKT010000055.1, from coordinate 3,477,711 downwards.
ACTCCAATAAGTTCACCTGCTAGCTCACCAGTGGTGTCAGCAACTTCGACAACACAAAGCAGCAACTCTTCATCTATAGCTCTTGAAGAGTCTTCAGCTGAGCTTATTCCACTAAGAAGATCAACAAGAAACAAAAAGTCAAATCCCAAATATACAGATGACATATATATTTGTCAATTTGCTCTTACTGTTTCAGATCCATTGTATTATGAAGAAGCAGCTAAGAAAGAAGAATGGCAGAAAGCAATGGTGGAGGAGATGAAATCCATTGAAAAGAATGGAACATAGGAGATGGTGGACTTACCGGAAGGCAAAAATCCAATTGGCTTGAAGTGGGTGTTCAAGACAAAATTTGCTGTAGATGGAAGCTTACAAACGCACAAAGCACGTCTTGTGGCAAAAGGTTATGCGCAGCAATATGGTGTTGATTTCGAAGAAACTTTTTCTCCGATAGCTCGGTTTGAAACGGTGAGGTGTTTTGGCATTGGCTGCACAATTGCAATGGTCAATTTATCAATTTGATGTCAAGTCGGCATTTCTCAATGGAGATTTACAAGAGGAGGTATATGTAGCACAACCAGAAGGTTTTGTAAAGCAAGGTAATGAGACAAAGTTGTACAAGCTAAAAAAGGCGTTTTATGGTTTGAAGCAAGCTCCTCAAGCTTGGTACAACAGAATCGATGGGTATTTTCAGAAAAAGGGGTACATGAGAAGTGAAAATGATCCCACCTTGTATGTGAAAAAAGAAGGTAAAAATGATTTCATCATTGTGTCTTTATGTTGATGATATCATTTATACTAGCTCTTCTATCTCTCTTGTGAATGAGTTTAAATATCAAATGATGAATGAGTTTGAGATGTCAGATATGGGGTTGTTGCATTATTTTCTTGGCCTTGAAGTCCATCAATCTGAAGATGGAATTTTTATTTCACAAAGAAAATATGCCAGGGACTTGCTCAATAAATTTGGCATGCTTAATTGCAAGCCTGCAGCTACACCCATGAATATTAATGAAAAATTGCAGCAAGAAGATGGTGAAGAGATGGTAAATGCTAGGAGGTTTAGAAGCTTGGTTGGAGGTTTAATTTTCTTGACTCACACTAGACCCGATATTGCATTTCCTGTTGGTATTATTTCCAGATTTATGCAACAACCTTCAAAGGTTCATTATGGAGCAGCAAAGAGGGTCTTGCGTTACATTGTAGGAAGTGTGGAGTATGGCATTTGGTACTCTAAAGTCTCCAATTTTAGGTTGTGTGGTATACAGATAGCGATTGGGCAAGTTCATTGAATGATCGAAGGAGTATTTCAGCAAATGTTTTCACTCCAAGTTCAGGAGTGATTACTTGGAGTTCAAAGAAGCAAGCCACAATAGCATTATCAACCTCATAAACAGAATATGTTGCAGCAACTTCAACAACTTGTCAAGCAATTTGGCTAAGAAGAGTGTTAACAGATCTTCAACATGAGCAGGAGGGACCAACGAAGATATTTTGTGACAACAAAGCAACTATTTCCATGACAAAGAACCCAACACTCCATAGCAGGACAAAACATATTGATATTCGTTATCATTTCATTCGTGATTTGGCAGCAAGTGAGGAGATATCTTTGAAATATTGTAACACACAAGAGCAGCTGGCTGATGTATTGACAAAGGCTCTATCAAAGGAGAAGTTCTGCTATTTCAGAAGATTGCTAGGTGTGTGCAGTTTTGAATCAAGGGGGAGAGTTGAAGAATGATTCAAAACTTTGACCGAATAAATCGTTGGATAGTTCTTTAATTGAATTTGTTAAGCAGTTTCCTTTATTTTCTCAAGTCAGTTAACATTGCTAGTAAAGTGGAGTAGTGGAACCGAGATTCTTGGTTTGTTTATTTCTTCCTTAGTCTATATAAGTGGACATACGTTCTTGTCAATTTATACAAGTTTGCAATAGAGCTTTATCTCTTCCTCTGTTTTTTTTTTCTTTCCTTTTGTCTTCTCTGCGTTTTATTTTCCAACAGAAAATAACTAATCATATCCTATTCTACCATAATAAACAATATACCTATAAGGCAATTAGGTAATCAATACAACAATTATAGGGATGATATGAGCTATATAAGTTATGTTACTTCTTTACAAAATGGAAGGGGATAGAGCTGAAGCTTGGAAACGAGCATATTAAATTAGTGCGGGAAAGAGACTTACTAAAGACATCTGCAAGTTGCATATCAGAAGGGACATATTGAATTCGGAGAGCCCTAAAAAGGACCAATTCATGAAGTAAATGATAATCGATTTCAATGTGACGAGTGCGATCATGGAAAATAGGATTTGCAACCATATGAAGAGCAGAGATATTATCACAAAAAAGGAAAGGGACCGACTGTAAGGGAATGCCAAATTCTCGAAATAAGTAACAGAACCAGCAAATTTCAAAGGCAGTGGCAACTAAGGCTTCATACTCAGCTTTGGTACTTCACCAAGAAATAGCAGACTGCTTCTTAGCTGTCCAAATCAAGAGGTTGGAACCAAACAAAATACATGCGCCGATAGTAGACTTACAATCATCAGGATCTCCTCCCAATTGAAGTTTGAAAAGGCTTGCAAAGCAGAACTATCTGAACTCAAGAAGGTAAGACCAGATTTAAGAATACCCTTGATATATCTATAGATGTGTTTTACAGCTTAGAGATGAGAGGTCCGAGGATTATGCATAAGCTGACAAACTTGATTAGCAACAAAGAAAATATCTGGCGGAGTCAAGGTGAGATATAGATGACCTCCAACCATGCTTTGAAATTCCATAACATTAGAAAGAAGATCACCATCAACTGTAGAAAGCCAAGAACCAAGAATCGAGGGAGTGTTACATGGTTTACACCTTAGTGGCATAATGAGTTTGACAAAGAGAAACCTGCTTTACTGTGCGATGAACTTCCATGCCCAAGAAGAAACCAAGATCACCAAGTTTGTAACTATAAAAAATAGAGCAAAGTGAATCAATACAAATGTCCACGACATGAGTATCATCCCTAGTGACAATGAGATCATCTACGTAAACAAGAACAAGTAGAAGAGAAGTGGAGGTTCATTGGATGAAAAGAGAAGCATCACACTGGCTACGAAAAAATCCCTGCGTTTGAAAGTAAGTTTACAGCCATTGGTACCAGGCTCTAGGGGCCTATTTTAGGCCATAAATAACTCGGTAGAGCTTGTAATCATGGCCAGGTCACATCGGATCAACAAAACTTGGTAGTTGCTGCATGTACACCTCCTCTTGCAGGAGTCCATAAAGAAAGAAACGCATTCTGCACGTCAAGCTGCGTCAATGGCCAGTGCTTAGACATGGCAAGGGTAAGAACTATTTGAATAGTGGAGGGTTTCACAAAAGGACTAAAGGTTTTAGTGTAGTCTAAGCCTTCTTTTTAAGTATATCCTTTGGCAACTTCCATGGCTTATTAGCGACAGCCAGAGTCCGTTACAAATTAGCCACGGATTAGCGACGGAAAAATAATTTAAATATTAAAAATTATTTTTTAAATTCTCAATTTTTCTGTCGCTAATTCGTTGCTAATTATCGATGGATTAGTGACGAAACAATAAATTAAATATTAAAAATAATTTTTTAAAATTCTCAATTTGTTCCGTAGCTAATTAGTGATGAAAAATAAATTAAATATTAAAATAATTTTTTAAATTCTCAATTTGTTCTGTAACTAGCGATGGACAAATAATTTAAATATTAAAAATAATTTTTTTAAATTCTCAATTTTTTCTATCGCTAATCCATTGCTAATTAGAGACGAATAAATAATTTAAATATTAAAAATATTTTTTTAAAATTCTCAATTTTTTCTGTCGCTAATCCGTTGCTAATTAGCGACGGAAACATAGTTTAAATATTAAAAATAATTTTTTAAAATTCTCAAATTGTTTCATATCTAATCCGTTGCTAATTAGTGACGGAATAGTATTTTCTAAATTTTAAAAATAATGTTTTTAAATTCTCAATTTTTTCCGTCGCTAATCCGTTACTAATTAGCGATGGATTAACGACGAAATAGTATTTTCTAATTTAAGATATTTTTATTTTTATTTATTTTAGTAATATTATTTTTCTACTTGACATAAGAATATGAATAGAAGTAAAATAAATTATATTGAATAATGTATGTCAATTTACTAAGTTGGATTATTCTTATGTAATACACATATAATAAACCATACATTTCTAGTAGTATAATCTATTAATAACACATACACATAAGATAATATTTATAAGTATAACATAAGTATAATATAACATACATATGTAGTATATATGTGAAGAAATAGACACAGATGTACATCAATAGAAGAAATGATAATTAATATATATTTAGATGCTTTAGACTATAAGTAATATCAATTCAAAAAAAGTAATGCTTAATAAATTAAGGTTTAAAATAAGTGAAGTCAGACTAAATTAGTATTTAGGAAGACTTTTTCTATTTTTACTAAGAAAGCCGTTGCTATTTTTTTTATTTTTAGTGAGAGATTAAAAAATAAGATTTGTGACGGAAAATTGAGAATTAAAAAATTATTTTTTATATTTAAAAACATTATTTTGTAGCTAATTAGCGATGAATTTACGACGGATAGTAACAAAAAAATAAAAAATCTATATTAATTTATAAATTACATGTAATAATAAATATAATTATATTATAATATATTATTTAATAATATAATAATATATAATAGATTATTATTAATATAATAATATATGATAACAACAATTTATAATATAAAATATTATATGATGAAATAAAACACAAGATGTGACTTAGCCCAGTGGAAGAAGACATCATCCAACTTTCAGGTAACCAAGGTTCGAATATATCTTCAAGCAAAATAAAGTATTTAAGGGAATTAAATTCGAATTTGGCTAACCCGATCCATTGGAGCCGAATTGGGCTAACCCAGCCCAATCTGGTTGGGTTAGCCCAATTCGTATTATTTTTAAAAATTTAATTTTAAAATTTTTAAATAATAAATTTAATTATCAATTAAATAATAAATCGGTTCGAGTTAACCCGATTCACATTATTTTAAATTTTTATTTAAAAATTTTTTAAATAATAATGTATATTTTCTTTTATTATTTATTTTTAAATTATAATTTATGTTCGTAGAATTAACATTAATTTTTTATTTTTAAAATTTAAATATATTATTTTTCGCTAAAAATGATGCCGTCGCAATTAGCGACCCTTTATTTAGCAAAAAAAAATTCGGTCGCTAATCCGTCGCAAATTGGGATTATCCGTCGCTAATTTCGTATTTTCTTGTAGTACTAGTTGGGGCAGTTATTTGAGGATTGAGTTCAACGTTAAATGCGAGATTTTGTTGTTCAAGATATATTCTGGCAGCGTGACCAAAACGATTAAAAATTTTGCATGCCATAGAAGTATTTACTGTTGGGGGTACGCCGTAATATTAAGGACGATATTTTGGTGTACGCAACAAGGGAGGTCGTGAATGAGAGGAAGAATGCCAATTTGTAGATCTGCCACCTTTACGATGCCCTTGTCATCAACTTCTCCCCTTTTGATTCTGAAAATAATGCAAGTCTGATGGAGACCCAGAGAAATTTGTTGAACTATTATTTGGAGTGGTGCTTGCTGTGAGTGTAGCTCTAGTAGAAAGAGATATAGAGGACATCTTTTGCAAAAAATGCTCTTCTTGAATGATCAAATTATAAAAATCATCAAAGGATGTTGATTGTCTAAGATGTAGTGCAGTGACAAATTCTTTATAATCATGACCAAGGCTGTCAATAATATACTCAACGAGATCATTATCTGAAATACTTGATCCAGCTGCAGCAAGAGAGTCAGCAAGCGATTTTGCATGTAGAAGAAAATCAGTCATTGGTTTTTTAGAATCCTTTTTGAAAGATCGTAATTGATCTCAGCAAGTTCGAATGTGTGTTTTAGTTAAAGGAGAGAATCACCTTTCTAGCAAAAGCCAAGCTTCGAGAGCAATAATAAGAGACTGAATTGATAGAGACACGGTGGTTTTGATCCAACTTACTGATTGATGGAGACACAATGGTTTTGATCCAACTGAGTACAAGTTTATCTACCTTTCTCCATGTAGCAAGAGCATAATTTTCTCACCCATCAGGAAGTTCAATTTCTAGTCATGCCTGTGAGGGAGAAACAAACTCCTTCAAGTCATGTATCTCAAGAATATTATCAAATTGTGATCTCCAACAAAGATAGGTATTTTGGTCCATTGGTGTGGAAAGAGATGCAAAATATTGAATGAGGTAGGGAGAGAAATTGAGGATGTGTTTTGAATAGCCATGATAGCTAGGGAAGAAGGCTTTGATACCATGTGAAGTGAAATACCTAAGAGGGGGGTGAATTAGGTATTTGGCTAATTTTCACAAAAACAAATCTTTTATGCGTTTAGACCAATAACAGATTATATGAGCAAAATAGAGATAATTTATAGCAAAGCAATATAAGAAAGTAAGATCAAAGAACACAAGTAATTTATAGTGGTTCGATCCTCAGGATCTACCTCCACTACCTTAAGCCTACACTTAAGGATTTCAAACACTCTACTATGTGCTCAGGTTTACAAATTACAAGAGAGGATCACCACACTATGGTTTTACACTCACAACCTCTTCTAGTAACTTTTTACAATACAAGGCTCACCAAACACAATGGTTTTATATCTCAAACAACCTTGAATCACAACTTCAAGGATCACCTTTATCTAAAGGATTTTATGTTATCAAGATAACCTTGCTAGAGCTAGTAGAACAACACACTTTAATAAATAAAGAAGAGTGTGTAGATGTTACCACTTGTTGGTAGATATTACACAAAGTTGCACCTTCACACTTTGATGTCTTTGGATTGATCAATTGAATGCACAAGACATAAGAGAGCTTAAAGAATGTTTGTAAAAGGCTTTAGAATGCTTAGAGTTTTCAAGAATTCAAAACTTACAAAAAATTGCACGTTTATACCTTTTATAGAATTTGAAAATCAGTTATAACAGCTATAAAACGGCTAGTTAACGGCTATTTTCAGGAAATTCGAACGACCGAATTCTGCGTCAGAATTTTTTGGACGACCGAATTCTTCCTACTACGTCCGAATCTTCGTCCGAATTTCTCTGGAAAAACAGTGACCATGCTGAAGGCCAAAATTCGGATGACCGAATTTTTCTTCATGCGTCCGAATCTTCTTCCGAATTTCTTTGGAAGAACAGTAACAAACTTTTGCTACAAAATTCGGACGACCGAATTTTTTGGAAGCATATTCAAACTTTGTAAAATCATTTGAGATTTAACTTCCAAAGGTTTGAAAAATATTTGGTATATATAGAAAACTTATTTAGACATATATAAGTTTGAAAACCAAAATCAAATTCCTTTGATCATATAAAGTTTACTTAAAAACTTTTAGGACACAAAACCACATTCATCAAGAAATTTATTCAAAGCCTTTTAAGATTAAGAAACCTATTTTCTGCTCTCTTATGTATTCAATAGACTCCAAGACATACAAGTGTAGAGTTTACATAGATATTTACCTATTATCATATCTACTCTACACTTTAAGTCTTCAATGCCTTGAGTTCATCTTTGAATAACCTTCAAAAGACTTCATAGTTTATTGAGGTTGTTCTTGCACTTTGGCTTGAAGGCAATGAGACTCCAAACTTCTTAGTTCACAAATCCTATCACACAATATAAACATATTAGTTCTCATCAATATTTGTCATTAATCAAAACTACATGATTTGCCCTTAGGGCTAACAATCTCCCCCTTTTTGATGATTACAAACTTTGATGCAAAATGTGATGGATTTAAACAAAGTAGCACAAAGAAGTATTGATGTCAATAATAGAAATCAACCAATTTAGCATATTGACATACAAAAGGCTCAATATGAGCCTATGACCCAACCAACCTCCATTTACCTCCTTCCTTCCAACAACTAGGATAGAAGATATAGCAATTAAGCAAAACTTCTAAGAGAGGTTTTAAAGATTATAAGAGTTTAACAATGCTCCCCCTTAGATTGTGCTCACTTTTCAATATATTTGGACTAAAGATATCATGCATCCGAATTTTTGCATAGCAAGTCCAAACTTTAAAATAAGATAATCAAAGGCTTCAAATTCTGTAAATAATCTTTCCTAAGTTCGTTCAAACATATTATGAGAGATTAAAATATATTTGAATCAATTTGAACAATAAAGGAGCACATTTTGACAATGAAATATGGATGCATCCGAATTTTAGAGCATGCATCCAAATTTTTAAACTCATGCGTCCGAATTTTTAAACTCATGCATCCGAATTTTGAAATTTTAAGTCCAAACTGCAATAGATTCAATATAATGGATGTTAAAAGTGAGATAAAGCTTTCATAATGTTGTTCAAACATAATGGAAGAGATTAAAACAAATTTGAATCAATTTGAACAACAAAAGAGCACATTTTGGCCACAAATATGGATGCATCCGAATCTTTAAACCTTGCATCCGAATTTTAAATCCAAAGTTTTTGCAACTCAGTTTATCTCTAAAAAATTCAAGACTCATATTGCAGCATCATTGCAGTCATCATATCATTATTTTTCTCCCCCTTTTGTCATCACTTAAAAAAAAATAAATAGAGGGATCAATGAAAATGAGACTATCAATTTAGCACATAAAAGAAGCTCTTATCACTGGGATTTCATCATTGAGCTTCACTATTACATAAAATGTAGCAAAATACTTAACAAGTTCAGAATTACAAAAAAAAATATAGATAAGCAACTTAAAAGCAGTAAATAGAATAGAAGGAAAGAAAGCTTAGTCTTGTGATGTTGATATTGATGGGGAGGCTCGGCTCACTCCTTTCATGATGGCCAAGTGCTTCACTCTTCCTTGACTGAAAGAGATTATTGATGGAGAGACTATTTCAGCTTGAGCTACTTGGCTGCCTGCTATTGGTGGCTCTTCATGAGCATGTTCTTCCTCTTCTTCTTCTACCACAGTCTCTTTATCTCCACCTTGATCATCATCTTCATCATTGCTGTCCTTATTATCTCCTTTTTTTTCTTCTTTTCCATCTTGAGGCTTAGAGGGTCCTTCACCACTTTGAGTATTTCTCATAAGGATTTCTTCAATGTGCTTTACCCTACTCTCCAGTCCATCTAACTTTCCAAGAACCATTGGAGCAAATGATTCAAAGAATTTATACATCTTCTCCATTTCCTTGACATGATTGTTAAAGGTTTCTTGGAATGCTTTGGCTACTATGGTGTCACCTCTAGTTACTCCTTCACCACTTGAACCAATTCCAGTTTCTTCTTCAAACAATCTCCTTTTTGTTGGAGGTTGCTCCCCCTCACTTGAGGTGTCATGCTTCCTCTTTGTCTTCATTTCTCTAGCAAGGGTTTCTTCTTCATCCTCTTCTTCTTCCTCCTCTTCACTTTCATTCATTTCTTCTCTTTCTATTCTTTTTGGAGGGGTTTCTCTTTTTGTCCTCCATACATTATCCTCATCAAGAACTAATTGCATTCTCCTAAGAGTTTCATTAGTGTAAATCTCCCCACTCTTAAAAGCTTGCCCTCTTCCTGGAAGTTTAATCTTAAAATGCTTAAGGATTCTTGTCAACAACCTTCCAAATGGGAATGCCTTGGTTATTGTTTTTCTTGCAGTAATCATGTGTTTCAAGGCTATATAACCAAAGTTCATTCTCCTATGCTCATGCAAAGCTAACATGATTACCATATGCATATTTCCAACTGATGACTTATGTCCAAAATTAGGAACAATCATAGTAGTTATCATATGATGCAACACTCTACCTCTAGCATCCAAGTTCTTGATTTCCCTCTCCTTTATAGATCTAAACTCTCTTCCATTGGTAAATGCTTCTTCAAATCTAACATATGTAAAGAGTTCACGATCATAGCAATGCATGGAAGGTGAATAATATCTAGCTCCATTGTCACCTACTCCACAAATTCTGTTTATCAATCCTTCACTAAGTTCAATGTCAACTTGGGATACTCTAGATGAATACCATTGTATCACATTATCCCCTACAGTCTCAATTCTTTCCTCTTTCAGGTTTGCATAGAATTCATATATCAAGATAGGATAAAATTCTTCATCAATGAACAACAAACTACTCCAACCAATATCATTGAAACAAGATAGAACAATATCCATGCTAGACAATTTATCAACATCCACCTTATATCCAGGAATAATCTTTCTACTACTTTTATTCCATTCATCAAATTCATGAGTAGCTTTAATTGAGACAAACCTGTCAACTCCAGATAATGTTTGAGGGATTCGAATTCTTCTTGGTTGGTTGAGCATAGAGTCTCCATCTCCTTCCTTAGCCTTTCCTTTCCCTTTCTCAACATTTGGCTTCTTTGTTCTCACCATTGATGTTTTTTGTTGAGAAGTATTGATTTTCGGTATGGATTTAGGGTTAGAAGTTTAAAAGTGAAGGCAAATCGGGATGAGAATGTGTGGTTTTGAAGGGATTTTGCTTCGGATGTGAATGGGTATGAGAGGCTTTTAAAAAGAAGTGAAATTCGGAAGTTGAAGTGGTGAGAGAACTGTTTAAATTTTCAATTAAATAGACGCGTTCGTAAAATTCGGATGACCGAATTCTCAGGTCTGCGTCTGAATTTTCGGTCGAAAGTTTCTGTTTCTTCAGTTCAGAAAGTTTCTGCGTCCGAATTCATGATCAAAAGTCTCTGTTTCCTTTCACTCAGAAAATTCGATCGACCGAATTTTCTGTAGTGCATCCGCATTCTGGATCAAAAATTTCCTGTTTTCATCAAAACTTCAATACACACATTAGTCATTGAATCTTGAAATTCCTAAGAGTCTTCTTAGGTGATTGAACTTTTCCTCAGCCAAAGGCTTTGTAAATATGTCAGCAATTTGATCATTTGTATTTATATATTCTAAGCATATATCTTTCTTAATCACATAATCACGAATGAAATGATGCTTTATCTTTATATGCTTAGTCCTAGAATGTTGAATGGGATTTATGCTTAAGTTAATAGCACTAGTATTATCACATAGTATAGGCACACAATTGAATTTAAGACCATAATCAAGTAAGGTATGCTGCATCCATAGCAATTGTGCACAACAACTACCTGCAGCTATGTATTCAGCTTCTGTAGTGGATAAAGACACACAAGCTTGCATTTTACTAAACCAAGATACAACACAACTACCAAGAAATTGACAATGACCACTTGTACTTTTACGTTCAACTTTGTATCCAGCATAGTCAGCATCAGAGTATCCAATAAGTTCAAAAGATGAAGTTTTTGAAAACCAAAGACCATAGTCATGTGTATCAATCAAATAGCGAAAAATGCTTTTGACAAAAATTAGATGAGATTCTTTAGGACATGATTGGAATCTAGCACACAAGCATACAGCAAACATAATATCTGGTCTACTAGCTATGAGATAGAGTAAACTTCCGATCATACCTCTATATAATTTCTCATCAATACTTTTACCTTTCTCATCTTTATCAAGTTTAGTTGATGAACTCATTGGAGTACCTATTTGTTGTGTTTTATTTCTATGCCTTTATACTCAATTTTATTACAATCTCTAACAATTTGCACACAAACACTAGGCAAGTGCACCTATCGTTATGAGTAGTACAATGGCAAGTAAATTCAAATGTCGTATCCACGGGGGTGGTTAAATACCATTACTCACTTTATACTCTATTATTTAGCCTAACAAATTTTGTTTGTGAAAATGTTTTGAATAACTACTAGGAAAAAGAATCTAACTTAACTAGTTAATCCAACTTAAATCTTGCTTGTAAGAGAGAATTCAATAGAGAAAACAATACTTGGATGGTTAATCCCCCTAGAATTACCTATGTGATAGAAATGTCCCTTGGTTGATAAAGTTCACTTCTTATGTTTGATGAAATTCCAATGATAGAACTCACTCTATCTCTAGATGAAAGTTCTATACTCTTAGATTAATTAGTTGAAATCTCTTTCTAACCAATTCAACCCAAGAATGCATTAAGAATTGTGAATTTCCAATTAGATTTCTCTAATTATCAAGAAGATGTTTAGGTTTCTATCTCTAGTCACCTAAATCATCCCCATTGTTTGTGTATGGTCTATTTCACCCTTCCTTTCTCAATTCCAAGTGAAAATTTCCAGATTATGAATCAATTATATATCACCATTCCTTTCTCAATTCCAAGTGAACAAAGATTCCAGATTATGCATCAATAATCCACTCAATCAATTCAACCATTCAAACCCACAAAGAATCCACAAGAAATTCGAATTCAATCAACCAAGGAAACAATTCATTCACATAGGCAAAATCTAGGGTTCATACCGATCCAAGTATTCAAAAGTCTAGTTCATCAACATATTACAATTCAAAAATATAAACCAATAAAGAAAGAGTAAGAGTTGCTCATTTTCATGGTGTAAAATCTTCTCTTCTTCAAGGTTGGAATTCGTCACTGTAGCATGCAGAAAATTGCAGCTTTTTCCATGAATCTTTAAGGTGGATGTTCTCCTTCTTCAAAGATTCAATCTTCTCTCTTGATTTCTCTTGCAAAGATGAAGATTTGGGATGGGATTTGAGAGAGTTTTGGTGAGTTTTTGGTGTTTTTCTCCCACTTCAGCCGTCCCTCTTGTTTCTGCCCTAAAGGGGTATCAAAAATCTCCCCCAAAAGAGAGAGAAATGCAGCTTAAAAGCAGCTTCAGATCGACACAAACGGTGCCGCTTGCCCCCAGTTTTGGTGCAAGTTTCTGCTGCCCGACTGTGACACTGTTTTGAATTCTAGGTGAATTTAGACCACCAAATCGGCTGATCTAGGTCTTGATGTCTTCCTGAACATTGTAGATCAGGATCTTAGCTTTCCAAATATATTTTAATCACATCAATCTGGCATCTATAACTCAAGATATGATCATTATACCAAACTGTGTCAAAAATGGAACCCAATGCAGAACAGGTGACTTTTCAGCATAAGTAGGTAGGCAAATGAACTCCGATTGACAAAAGTTTTACCATTATGAAAACTTCAGAATGTCCTCTATAATTGTATAGAATACCACTTTTGCATTTGAAATCTTCATGGAGGTCAAAATCGGACTTGAAATATGTCTACCAGTCTGTTTTTCCTCTGCATTTCTCTATTGTTCTTCATTATATAAAATCTCTTTGTTTGCTTCATTTACTTCCAAATCTTTAACAAACTCACCTAAAGCAAATAAGAGATAAAGGGAGTGTAAATCATGATTAAAACACCAAAATTTAGTATAAATGTGAGCTCAAAATGATCATTATATAAAGCACAAATATAGAATATCACTATTCCTTTTGCTTGATCCATTCCAAATCTTTGCAGTAGCTCCTTGGTATACTTTGCTTGATTGATGACGACTCCATCCTTGGTTTGCTTAATTTTCAGCCCAAGGAAGAAACTTAGTTCTCCCATCATGCTCATCTCAAATTCATTTTGCATGGATTTAGCAAACTCTTCACAAAGAGAGGTATTAGTAGCACCAAAAATAATGTCATCAACATAAATTTGCACAAGTAAAATATCATTTTTAGAAGATGTTTTTATAAAAAGAGTTGTATCCACTTTTCTTTTTGTAAAACCTTTTGAAAGAAGAAAACCACTTAATCTTTCATACCAAGCTCTTGGAGCTTGTTTCAGTCCATATAGAGCTTTGGTTAACTTGAAAACATGATTTGGAAATTTTTCATGAATAAAGCCAGGAGGTTGTTCTACATAAACCTCTTCTTCAATAAAACCATTTAGAAAAGCACTTTTGACATCCATTTGAAATAGTTTAAAATCTTTAAAACAAGCAAATGCCAAAAGTATTCTTATAGACTCTAATCTGGCCATTGGAGCAGAAGTTTCATCATAATCAATGCCTTCTTCTTGGTTGAAACCTTGAGCAACAAGTCTAGCTTTATTTCTAACAACTTCTCCTAATTCATTTAACTTATTTCTAAAGACCCATTTTGTACCAATAACAGAATGATCATGAGGTCTAGGAACAAGAATCCAAACTTTATTTTTCTCAAACTGATTTAACTCTTCTTCCATAGCAATAATCCAGAAATTATCACACAATGCATCATCAATATTTTTTGGTTCAATATGAGATAAAAGGGCAAAATTATCAATAAAGTACCGCCTTGTTTTAACTCCTTGGGAGACATCACCAATGATTTGCTCCTTAGGATGACTTCTTGCATATGTGAGATCCTTTGGAAGTTCTTGATTATTGCTTGATTGACCATCTTGTTCTTGCTCCATTATTTCTTCTTCTTTGGCATCATCTTCCAATGTAGGTACTTGGTGTTGAGTTTGATTTTCAACCATTGAGGAACCTGCATCATCTTCATTTCTTCTTTGAAGATAAATGTTAGATTCATCAAAAGTTACATGAATAGTTTCTTCAACACATAATGTCCTTTTGTTATAGACTCTATATGCCTTTTTATTTGATGAATAGCCAAGAAATATGCCTTCATCTGATTTTCTATCAAACTTACTAAGATTGTCACTAGTGTTTAAAATAAAGCACTTACAACCAAAAACTTTAAAATAGACAATTGATGGAGTTTTATCAAATAGAAGTTCAACAGGTGTTTTTTTTATAAAAGGTCTTAGTAAAACTCTATTCATTACATAGCAAGCTGTATTTACAGCTTCAGCCCAAAAATATTTTGGTAAGGAATTTTCACAAAGCATTGATCTAGCCATTTCTTGTAATGTTCTGTTTTTCCTCTCAACAACACCATTTTGTTGAGGTGTTTTGGCAGCTGAAAAATTATGAGTGATACCATACTCATCACAGAATTTTGTAAAATCTTGGTTACAAAACTCTCTTCCATTATCACTTCTAATAGAAATCAGTTTGCAATCAAGAGAAATTTGAACCTTTTTGAAAAGTTTTGAAAATTCAAAAAATGTTTCATCTTTTTGTGATAAGAAGATTACCCATGTAAATCTTGAAAAATCATCAACAATCACATAAGCATATCTTTTACCACCAAGACTAGTAGTCCTCATAGGTCCAAATAAATCTATGTGAACTAGTTCAAGAGGTTTTGAGGTAGAAACCATTTTCTTTGGTTTAAAAGATATTTTTGATTGTTTTCCATATTGACAGGCATCACAAAGACGGGTTTTATCAAAATGCATTTTTGGTAATCCTCTAACTAGTTCTTGTGTAGAAAGTTTGTTCAATAAATCCATGCTCACATGTCCTAATCTTCTATGCCATAAAAATCCATCATTGTCATGAATGGCAAGACATTTAATATCATTAGTAATAAGCTCATCCAGATATAACACATATACATTACTAACTCTTTTAGCAACAAAAATAGTTTTATTACTTGCACTGTCAAGAATAGTACAAGTATCACATTTAAACTCAACTTTGCAACCATTGTCACATAATTGAGTAATACTAAGTAAATTGTACTTTAAACTATCAATAAGTAAAACTTTCTTGATAAGAGGGAAAGAACCTTTACCAATGTTACCTATTCCAAGTATTTTCCCTTTCTTCTTATCTCCAAATGTGACAAAACCTTCACTTGTAGCTTGAAGCTCACTAACAAGTGATGCATTTCCAGTCATGTGCCTTGAGCAGCCACTGTCAAGAAACCATTTAGTGGCACTTGATCTTGAGGCAAATTGTACCTATACCAAATTAGAAAGAGTGATTTTTGGTACCCATATCTTCTTGGGTCCAAGGGGATTAGTAATAGTTCCTTTAACTTCCCAAATGGTATTAACACCATTTTCTATCTTTCTTTTTATAAAACACTTAGAAACCTTGTGTCCATGCCTACCACAATATGTGCAACAAGTATGAGACCTATAATGAGAAGATTCTTTAACAAATAACCCTTTTTGTTTTGGATCAAAACAATCATGTGTAAAACCAAGACCGTGCTTTACAAATGAGGATCTTTGATAACCAAGTAATTTATTTAAATTTTCTCTTCCATTTGTAAATCTCTCAATGCATAAAGTAAGATCATTAACTTTTCTTTTTAAAGACTCGTGATCTTTTAGCATTGATTCAAGAGAAATAATTCTTGAACAAAGCTTTTTGTTTTCAAAAGATACATTTTGTATGGTAGTATTCAAAACTTCTTTTTCAATGGTAAGAGAATTAATGATCTCAAGAAGTTTATCATTTTCAACACATAATTTTGAAATTTCATTTGAAAAATCATTGATTTTGGATTTCATTTCTTTTTTCTTTTTGAAGCCTTTTTCAACTCTTCATACAGTTCTACAATTAAATCACTAGAATCAATATCATCATCACAGAAATTTGAAATAGAAGGTGAAGATTGTACCTCATCATCAATGGCCATAAAGCATATGTTGGCCTTCCTTTCTTGGCAGATTTCTTTCTGTTTTTGTTGTCTCTTTCCCTCTCTAACACTTTGGGACAGTCAGCAATAAGATGTTCTGTGCTCTTGCATTCAAAGCATTGAGGTTTATAGGATGAGGATTGTCCACTCTTCTTGGCTGGCTTTCTTCCTTTCTTTAGAAACTCCTTTTTGTAGAATCGCTTGAACTTCCTCACTGCCATTGCAATCTCTTCTTCTCCACTGTTTCCTCCTTCTTCTTCACTTGAAGATTGTTCTTGTTCACTCAAGTGATTTGAAGCATTGAGTACAACTCCATTTCTTCCCTTTTCTTCATCTTCCTTATCATTCAACCGTTTCATCTTCATTTCATGTGTGAGTAGTGATCCGACAAGCTCTTCAAGAGGAAGAGTTTTTAAATCTTTGGACTCCTCAATAGCAAGCATTTTTGGCTGCCAGGATTTTGGTAGAGCATCCAAAATCTTCCTATTTTGCTCTCCCATAGTATAGCTTTTTCCATAAGCTTTCAAGCCATTAAAAATGTTAGTAAATCTTGTAAACATATCACTAATATTTTCACCTTGTTTCATAGTAAACAGTCCATAATCTCTAACAAGCATAGCAAGTTTGGATTCTTTAACTTGATTAATACCTTCATGTGTAATTTGGAGTAATCTCCACATATTATGAGCAGAATCACACCCACTAACTCTATTGTATTCAGTAACATCTAATGCACAACTTAATATGTTCATGGCCTGATAGTTTAATGTCATTTTCCTTGAATCATGCTCATCAAATTCATCAGTGGATTTGGGTTCTGAGGTTACTCCATCTACTCTTTTCTTCATTGGGACATAAGGACCTTTCTCAACTATGTTCCATAAATCAAAATTTATAGAAAAAATATATATTTTAACTCTAGACTTTCAAAAAGTGTAATTTGTTCCATCAAACAACGGTGGTCTGTTTGTAGATGATCCTTCTAGGTAAGGTAGGTTTGAAATATTAGCCATAGGATCTTTCTCTTCTAGGTTGTAAAACCACACACAGAAGTTCTGGCTCTGATACCAATTGAAATACCTAAGAAGGGGGGTGAATTAGGTATTTGGCTAATTTTCACAAAAACAAATCTTTTATGCGTTTAGACCAATAACAGATTATATGAGCAAAATAGAGACAATTTATAGCAAAGCAATATAAGAAAGTAAGATCAGAGAACACAAGCAATTTATAGTGGTTCGATCCTCAAGATCTACCTCCACTACCTTAAGCCTACACTTAAGGATTTCAAACACTCTACTATGTGCTCAGGTTTACAAATTACAAGAGAGGCTCACCACACTATGGTTTTACACTCACAACCTCTTCTAGTAACTTTTTACAATACAATGCTCACCAAACACAATGGTTTTATATCTCAAACAACCTTGAATCACAACTTCAAGGATCACCCTTATATAAAGGATTTTATGTTATCAAGATAACCTTGCTAGAGCTAGTAGAACAACACAATTTAATAAATAAAGAAGAGTGTGTAGATGTTACCACTTGTTGGTAGATATTACACAAAGTTGCACCTTCACACTTTGATGTCTTTGGATTGATCAATTGAATGCACAAGACATAAGAGAGCTTAAAGAATGTTTGTAAAAGGCTTTAGAATGCTTAGAGTTTTCAAGAATTCAAAACTTACAAAAGATTGCACGTTTATAGCTTTTATAGAATTTGAAAATCAGTTATAACAGCTATAAAACGGCTAGTTAACGGCTATTTTCAGGAAATTCGGACGACCGAATTCTTCCTGTTGCGTCCGAATCTTCGTCCGAATTTCTCTGGAAAAATAGTGTCCATCCTGAAGGCCAAAATTCGGACGACCGAATTTTTCTTCATGCGTCCGAATCTTTTTTCGAATTTCTTTGGAAGAACAGTAGCAAACTTTTGCTACAAAATTCGGACGACCGAATTTTTTGGAATCATATTCAAACTTTGTAAAATCATTTGAGATTTAACTTCCAAAGGTTTGAAAAACATTTGGTATATATAGAAAACTTATTTAGACATATATAAGTTTGAAAACCAAAATCAAATTCCTTTGATCATATAAAGTTTACTTAAAAACTTTTAGGACACAAAACCACATTCATTAAGAAATTTATTCAAAGCCTTTTAAGATTAAGAAACCTATTTTATGCTCTCTTATGCATTCAATAGACTCCAAGACATACAAGTGTAGAGTTTACATAGATATTTACCTATTATCATATCTACTCTACACTTCAAGTCTTCAATGCCTTGAGTTCATCTTTGAATAACCTTTAAAAGACTTCATAGTTTATTGAGGTTGTTCTTGCACTTTGGCTTGAAGGCAATGAGACTCCAAACTTCTTAGTTCACAAATCCTATCACACAATATAAATATATTAGTTCTCATCAATATTTGTCATTAATCAAAACTACATGATTTGCCCTTAGGGCTAACAAGAAGGATAAAACTGACTATAGAAACTAACTAATCATATCCTATGCTACCATAATAAACAATATACCTACAAGGCAATTAGGTAATCTATCAAGTAGGTAACCAATACTACAATTATAGGGTTACTCTGAACTATATTAGTTTCCTTCTTTAATAAGAAAGTAGAATCACTTCATTATCTACTACATTATAATACATTTATTTTCGTGATTCAACAGCTGCCCCAAATTACTATTAAGTGTAATTCCAGAAAAAAATAGACTTCCAACACTCTTTTTAAATATATGTGGAAGTTAAAAAATATAGTACAATGTAGGTAACTTAGCATATATAATCAACAACTCTTGTTGGCTATCACTAAACTAGGCATCCAACACCTGTCCACTCAAAACAACCTCTGTTTCAGTTTAAAAATTTCATGAAAGCATGTCAATTTTCTTGCAAAATGCTTTCAAACAATAATATGAGAGGGAATCTTCCTTACTCCATTGCTGGCATGACCTTGCTAAATTATTTTGAGTGGCTTATCGTCTAATTTCAATTTTGTGGTTAAGTGCATTGTTTACTTGTAGAATTGGGAATATGCTTGGACTATTCTTCAACTTCTATTTCTATTATTTATGGTCTTAGGAACATTAACCGTAATTCTCTCACCTAATCAATTGGAGATATGTTCACCAATCATTCCAACCTTACTGCGATGTAAGCAATCTCATTTCTCTTGTTCATTTTGCATTTTGATATATGTTATTTATAACCGAAACCAACTTCATCTGTGTCCCTAATTTTTTTGTACCTTTTGCTCCTCAAATCTTGTTTTCATGGAGATTAATGTATTTTTTTCAATTATCACATGCTGTTTCTAATTTTATTTTTCAACTTCAATATTGACGATCGAAAATCTTAAGGAAGAAGTGGAGACTGATTTTATCATCTTTAGTAGAAGGGTCATACTTTAGCTGATAGGATTCTATTTTACTAGCTAATAATCTAATAAAAGGATAGTTAATAACCTCTATTTACTAAATAGTTGACATCCATGGAGTAATACACACATCCAGCACTTGTCAATGACAACTTAACAAGCTAGTCGACAACCTCTATTGACTATTATAAAGCTAAAACATATTAACAATCACACTAGAGACATATGAAAATTCACACCATAAAAAACATTCTAACATTAATCATAATCTTCATATAATAGAAAATTACCGAAATAGAGATCATAATTTGTCCTAGTTTACAAGAAAGACAAAATTAACTACATAATCAAATCAATATCATAAATTTGTCCTTGATCTAAGAGCTATTGTCATCCTTTATAGATACAAATAGAGAACTTTTTTATTGCTCTTGATGAGTAGATACAGGTAGAGTCTCCTTCAAACATGCCAAAATATAATTCACTTGTATTTATACTTCCTTCAGTTCTTCCTTAACATCTTTTTTAAAGTTCTTAAAAAAAGAATGATGATCCCTTGTCGTTGCTTTACACAGTCTAACTTCTGAAATAGATTGGGTTATTTGTACTTTTTTATCATCCTCTTCTTTTTCTTCATCACTATGCTCTTTTCCCTTTTCGATTCCTTCTTTCTCCTCCACATTTTTTGCTTCAATGATGCAATTACCAAAATATGTGATGATCTTTTCGTTTTCCTCATCAACTAGATTCACTCCAAAATAATCAAATATAAGCGTAAGTAATGCACCCTATACAAGAGTTTGATGAGAATTACCATAAGTCAATTCAAGATTGTGCCTGAAAAATGGTACACAATATAGCTCAAGCACATATTGAATAATGACAAACTTTGATGCAAAATGTGATGGATAGCACAAAGAAGCATTGATGCCATAAGTAATTGATAAACAAATAAACACAATGTCAATAGAATGGCTCGTGAAGAGCTTATGATCCAACTAAGCTCCATATCCTCATTCCTTACATCAAGATAGAAGATATACAATTTAAGCATCAAGAATACTTCTAAGGGACATTTTAAAAGATAGAAAATAGTTAATAAGGCTCCTCCTTAGACTGCGCTCATTTTCAACAAGTTTGGACTCGAAATGTTGTAAGTTCAAATTTTGAATTTTCGCGTCTGAATTGAGAAATACATGTGGTAATGGTTGTATTTTTGGCAAATAATTTTTGCTAGAATTGTCCAGTCGTGGTAGAAAAGCTAAAAATAGTTTTTGTACAATCTGGACAACAACAAAACACTTTTTGATAAGAAAAATTTATTGCGTCCAAATTTTGAGACTGAGTTCGAATTTCAAGTTAGAATTTTGGGTCAAAATTTTAAAGGTTGAACTTTTCAACTTCAAATGATATACATACGTACAACGACATCCATGATGTATATATGACCACATTTTCACACTATTAAGCTTTGTAATTCAAGAGATATCCACAATGAACATATCAACTCAAATTATTCAACTGTAAAGTCGAAGCATCATCAACCACATTTTGTATTCAACATTACACTTTTTTCCCTCTTTTGTCATCAATAAAATTTGGGGTTTTTAAAGTGAGTTAGAATCAAAAGGAACCTCTCAACACAATTGTATCATTATTGAGCTTCAAACAAACATTACATAGACTAGAAACATACATGGAAATATGGGAACATAGAAATGTAGAAATACATGAGCTAAACTAAATACATGGTCTTAAGACCAAACTAAATCATAAAATAAAGTTCATAAGTTAAGAGCATGATATATGAGATAAGGTTGAGAAATGCTTAGTCTTGATTTTCCTTCATGGTCTTCACTCCATATTGGTTGGTGGTGATGACCATGTTTTCTTTGAGCTCTATATGAAATGGACCGTCGCTCGTACATTCTTTGCGAAAGTAGTTTGGCCTTGCATTCATGGCCAATCTTGAAGACCTTCTTGATCCCTTCTTTCTCACTAATTGTTTTACTCTTCCTCTACTAAATGAAATAATGGAAGGAGTAGTAATTTCAACTTTCTCAATCATGCCACCTTCCTCACTAGCTTCTTCTTAGATGTTTTCTCCACCTCTACATGCTTGTATATGTTCATCTCCTTTGTCATCCTCATTTTAGTGCTTCTATCATCTTCCTTCTTTTCGTCTTTTCTCTAGCCACTAGCTCAAAATAATTTGCTTGATTATCCTCCTCATCATCACTTTCTCCATTTTTGCTCGTATCAACATCATTATCTTTTCCTTTATCATCATCATTCTCCTCTTTCTCTTCATCTTTATTTACCTTTTCATCTTCTTAAGCATTGGAAGTTCCTTCTTCATGAGAGGTTTTCTTCAAGATTTCTTCAATATTTCTCATCCTCTTATTAGACTATCAAGTTTCCCAAGTACCATTGGAGCAAAGATCTCTAAAAACTTGTACATATTCTCCATTTCTTTGGCATGGTTGTTTAGAGCCTTTTGAAAGACTTCCGAAAAACGGTTTCTCCACGAGTGATCCTTTCACCAATAAAGTCATCCTCCTTATTGGATGTGATTGAGGAACTTGCTCATCTTCAAATAAATTTCTCTTGAAGGGAGGTTTCTCCTCTTCACTTTGTGACTCATGTCTTCTTTTTGTCTTTCTTTCCATAGCTTGCATTTCTTCTTCTTCTTCTTCAATCTCCATTTCTTCACTTTCTTTTTGTTTTCCCTTTCATTGAAGGTTTCCCTTCTTGGTTCTCCATACTTTATCATCATCAAGAGTTAATTGCATTCTCTTGAGGGAGTCATTTGTATAGATGCTTCCGCTCGTGATTTTCAAACCTCTTCTAAGGAGCTGGACTTGGAAATGCTTAAAGAGTTTTGCAAGCAATCTCCCATATAGTAACACCTTGTTCTCTAGTTTCCTTGCGCTCATCATTTGTCTTAAGGCAATGTAACGAAAATTCATTCTCCTATTCTCATGAAGTGCATGCATGACTACCATATGCATATTCCCCACACAAGACTTGTGACCGAAATTAGGGATGATCATAGTGGTGAGCATATGATGTAAGACACGACCTCTAGCATCTAGTGCCTTGATCTCCCTTTCCTTCACTATTCTAAATCTACCATAAGAGATCATGGATACATCAATGTTGTCCTGAAGAGTAATATTTAACCCCTTTATCACGTACCTACTCCACATATTCCATTCACTATACAATCATTGAACTCAAATTACATGTGTGATACTCTAGATGAACACCAGTGCATAACATCATCACCAACTTGTTCTATCCTTTCTTCCTTAAGATTGGCATAAAATTCATATACAAAAGAAGGGTAATAATCATCATCAACAACTAACAAACGACTCCATCCAATAGCAACATAGAGTGATGGAATATTACCCATTCTAGCCAAATCAACCTTGTGCCTGGGGATGGTTTTTCTATTCTGTTTGCTCCAATCCTCTAACTCAACCCTAGCCTTGGTTGAGACGAAACAATCAATTCTAAAGAAAGCTTAAAGAACCAAATCCTTCTTGGTTCATTTATGATCAACCCAATATCTACTTTCTTTCCCTTGCCTTTCCCTTTGCCAATGCTTGCTCTCTTTGATCTCACCGTGTTGAATTTTTCTGATATAAAGGTAGTTTTGGAGGAAATCTGAGATATAGAACATGAAAATATGAAGGATTTCAAAAGAAAATAATGAAATAAGGGTGAAATTTAGGTTTAGATGTACAAGGGGTTTTATGGGTTTTGAAATTGCTCAATTTAGAAGATCAAATTTTTTGTTGTATGTCCGAATCTGTCTCTAAACATCTAGAACTATCTCAACTTCAGCATATTCGAACAATTGAATTTTTTGCCATGCATCCAAACTTGCATATGAATTTTTTTGTCCAGAATCTTCAAAGAACCAGTTTGGACAAGCGAATTTCAGGACATGCGTCTGAATACCAAGTCTGAATTTTACTTGTTTTTTCTACATTTGAATACACACACTGGCAATTGAATTTTGATATTCTTAAGATGCTTCTTAGAAAGCAAAACTTTTGGCCAATAGCTTTGTAAAAATGTCAGTAATTTACTCATTTATGCAAAACATAAACTAAACATACGTCTCCTTTAGCAACATGATCACGAATAAAGTGGTGTTTGATTTATATATGTTTAGTTCTAGAATGTTGAATGAGATTGATTATTAAGTTTATAGCACTAGTGTTATCAAACACAATAGGTACACATTTGAAATCTTAACCAAAGTCAAGTAAAGTGTGCTTCATCCATAGCACTTGAGCATCACAACTACTGGTAGTGATATATTCGACCTCGGCAATAGATAATGACACACAATGACCATTATTACTAAGTAATTGAAAATGACCATTATTACTCTTACTCTCAACTTTGTATCCTCTATAATCGGTATCCGTATAAGCAAAGTCCATAGTCATGTGTATCAATAAGATTACGAAGAATATGTTTGACAGCAATCAAGTGAGATTCTTTTGCACATGATTGAAATCTAGCACATAAACACACGATAAATATAATATCGGGTCTACTAGCAGTTAGATGGAGTAAACTCTCAATCATACCTCTATATATCTTTTCATCAACATTTTTACCATTTTCATCTTTGTCAAGCTTGGTTAATGAACTCATGTGTACTAATTCCTTTAGCCTTATCCATTCCAAACCTTTCTAATATCTCCTTGGTTATTTTGCTTGATTGATGAATGTACCATCCTTGGTTTACTTGATTTGACGGCCAAGAAAGAAGTTGAGTTCTCCCATCATACTCATTTTGAATTCACTTTGCATCATCTCAGCAAACTCATCACAAAGAGATATATTAGTTGCACCAAAAATAATATCATCCATATAGATTTGTACAATTAAGAAATCATTGTTGCAAGAAAAGAGTTGTGTCAACCTTTTCTCTTGAAAATCCTTTTGAAAGTAGAAAACACTTAGTCTTTCATACCAAACTCTAAGAACTTGTTTCAACCCATATAAAGCTTTAGAGAGTTTGAAAATATGATTAGGAAATTTTTTATGAGTAAAACTGGGATGTTGTTTCACATAAACTTCTTTATCAATAAAACCACTTGAAAAGGCACTTTATCCATTTGAAATTGTTTTAAACCTTTTAAAAAAACCAAATGCGCAAAGCATTCTTATGGATTCAAGTCTAGCTACCAGAGAGCAAAAGTTTTATCATAATCAATGGCCTCTTCTTGATTGAATCCTTGGGCAACAAGTCTAGCTTTATTTCTCACAACTTCTTCAGATTCATTTACTTTGTTTCTAAAAATCCATTTTGTATCAATAACGGGGTGATCACGGGGTCTGCGGATAAGGTTCCAAACTTTGTTTCTTTCAAATTTGTTTAGTTCCTCTTGCATAGAAACAATCCAAAAATCATCACATGAGGCATCATCAATGCTTTTAGGCTCAATATGAGTAAAAAATCAAAGTTATCTATCCTTATTTTACTCCTGGGGAGGCATCACCAATTATTTGCTCCTTAGGGTGGCCTCCTGCATATCTTAAATTCTTTGGGTTGACTTTCTTGATCTTGTTCAATCATTTCTTTCTCACTGGCATGATCTAACAAAGTTGATAGTTGAAGATGAGTTTGATCATTATTCATTAAGGTATTTATATCATCTTCATCTCTTCATTCAAAATAGACGTTAAATTCATCAAAGCTCACATGAATGATTTCCTTAACATATAAAGTTCTTTTGTTGTAGACTCTATAGGTATTTTTGTTTGAGGAATAACTAAGAAAAATGTCTTTATTCAATTTCGTATCAAATTTACCTAAGCTATCACGAGTATTCAAGATAAAGTATTTATAACCGAACACCTTAAAGTATGCAATTGAAGGAATTCTACCAAAGAGAAGTTCAAAAGGTATTTTCCTTAGAAAAAGTCTTCAAAGAACTCCATTCCTCACATAGCAAGCGGTGTTTACGACTTCGACCCAAAAATCTTTTGGTAAAGAGTTGTCACAAAGTATAGGCCTAGCCATTTCTTGCAAGGTTCTATTTTTCCTTTCAACAACACCATTTTGTTATTGTGTTTTGGTAGTCAAAAAGTTATGTGAAATACCATTTTCATCACAAAATTTTGTAAAGTCTTGATTGTAAAATTCTTTCTCATTGTCACTCTTAATGGAAATCAATTTGCAATCATGGGAGGTTTGTAAAAATCTTACGAATTCATGAAAGGCTTCATCTTTTTGAGCTAAATAGAGCTCGTTTGGTCTGAATGCTACATGAACCTAGTGTGAGATATCACATTGTTTGAGGAACCCTAGATGCTATTAAAGTAAAGGATCATCAACATGGGTGTTCAAAAATAGGATTGACTACCGATTCCAAAAAAACTGTAGTTACATCTTTGTGCAAAAATTTCTGCTTTGGGGTATACATATACTCAGAATTGTTGTTATAATTGAGTCTCCAACAATTATTCCAATAATTACATATCCGATTTAACCTATGGACTTCTTGAAAATTCATCAATAATTACATAAGCATACCTCTTACAGCTAAGACTAATGGTCCTCAATGGTCCAAATAAATCCATATGAACAAGCTCAAGAGGTTATATGGTAGAAACCATTTTCTTGGGTTTGAAAGATGTTTTTGCTTGTTTTCCATATTGACAAGCATCACAGAGATGATTTTTCTCAAAATGCATTTTTGGTAAACCTCTAACTAATTCTTGAGAAGAAAGTTTGTTTAACAAATATACTCACATGACCTAGTCTTCTATACCATAAATAACCATCATTATCATAAACGGCAAGACATTTAACGTCACTAGCAACAAGTTCATCAATATATGTCACATATACATTTCCAACTATATTTGCAAAAAAAAAAATAGTTGTACCACTTACACTATCAAGAATGGTACATATATCACATTTAATTCAACTTTGCATCTACTGTCACACAATTGGCTAACGTTAAGCAAGTTGTATTTCAAATCATCAATAAGCAACACTTGTTTAATGAAAGGTGAGGGACCATTACTAATATTAGCTACACAAGTATTTTTCCTTTCTTCTTATCACCAAATATTATAAATTCTTCATTTGTAGGTTGAAGCTCACTAATAAGTGAAGCATTCTCCGTCATATGTATTGAGCATCCACTATCAAGAAACTACTTAGTGTTGCTTGATCTTGTAGGTAGATGCACCTACACCAAATGAGAGGAATTGACTTTTGGTACCCACATTTTCTCGGGTCTAAGGGGGATAGTGATGGTTCTCTTGATTCTCCAAATAGTTTTAACACCATTTTCCAACTTTCTTTTCACATAACATCTAATGGCTTTGTGCCTATGTCTTCCACAATAAGTACGTCATGTATGAGGCATGGAAGTAGAAGTAGCTCCAACAAAGAAATTTTCGTATTTAGGAACATTGTTTACATGATTGTAACCAAGATATTTTTTCACAAATGAGGATCTTTGAGATCCAAGAAGTTTGTCAAGATTGTCCCTTTCATTTGTAAACTTTTCGACACATAAAGTAATGTCATCAACCTTTTTTTTCAAAATTTCATGATCAGCCATGATTTTCTCAAGAGAGGAGATCTTAGCCCAAAGAGTTTTATTCTCAAGGGACATTTTGCAAGGAAACATTTAAAACTTCTTTTTCAATGTTCAAGCATTCAATAGACTCAAGAATTTTTTTTTGTTTTGACAAAATAGTTTTGAATTTTCATTCAACAACTCATCAATCTTAAATCTTACTTCTTTCATTCCTTTTGAAATCTTCTTCAATTCATAATACATGTCAATAAGTAGTTCACTAAGCTCATCAATATCATCATCACAGGAAGTGGAGATAGAAGGAATATGTTGTACCTCATCTTTTATTGCCATGAAACACACATTAGCTCTCTCTTCATTTTCATCTTCACTTTCTTCATTGGCATGTTGTTCCCAAGTGCCAACAAGTCCTTTTCATTTCTTGAGTGATTTCTTCTTCTTTAGCATAGTGTCTCTTTTCTTTTCTAAGGATTTTGGGCAATCAACAATAAGATGCTCGATGCTCTTGCATTCATAGCATTGTGGTTTGAATAGAGATGATGATTGACATCCTTTCTTGAAAGATCTTTTGCCTTTCTTGAGAAATCCCATTTTGTATTCTTGAACTTCTTAACTACCATTGCCATTCATCATCTTCACCATCTTCTTCTTCATCACTTGATGATTCTTCTTGTTCACTAGGATGGTCATTGGTCGTGGGTATAACTCCTTTTCTTCCTTTTTCTTCATCTTCTAGATCATATAATCTTTTGATTTTCATTTCATGTGTGAGAAGTGATCTTACGAGCTCTTCTAGAGGAAGAGTCTTCAAATCCTTTGATTCTTTAATAGCAAGTGTCTTTGGTTGCCATGAATTTGGTAGAATATCCAATATCTTCCTATTTTGCTCACCTAGAGAATAATTCTTTCCATAGGACTTTAGGCCGTTTGAGATATTGGTGAATCTTCTAAACATGTCGCTAATGTTCTCTCCTTGCTTTATTTTAAATAATTTATAATCTCTAACTAACATAGCAAGTTTTGACTCGTTCACTTGGTCTATCCCTTCATGGGTTACTTGAAGAAGCCTCCACATATTGTGACCGGTGTCGCATCAACTCACCCAGTTATATTCATTCACATCCAAAGCACAACTAAGGAATGTTCATTGCTTGACAATTCAATGCCATCCTTTTTGAGTCACTTTTATCATATTCTTCAATAGGCTTTGGTTCCCTTGCAACTTCATCGACTCTCAACTTCATTAGGGTACAAGGACCTTTCTCGATGATATTTTACAAATCAAAGTTATAGAACAAATATAAATCTTAATTCTAGATTTTTAAAAAGTATAATTTGTTCCATAAAACAAAGGAGACCTATTTGTGAAAGATCCTTCCAAATAAGGGAGTTTTGAAATATTAGCCATAAGATATTAACTTCTAGGTTGTTAAACCAGAAAAAGAAGCCCTTGCTCTAATACCAATTGAAAGACCTAAGGGGGTGAATTAGGTATTTGGTTAATTTTTGAAATCTTTTTCTTTTTGGAAACTTTGTTCAGATGACTTAACCTCCAATATTTATAAAACATTGATCAAGAGTAGTTGAAAGAATGATAACACTTTAATGACAATAATAGATGCCAACAACTCTCAAAGGAATTTGAGTGGGATCAATGCAAAGAGACTTAAAGTAAAAATCATAAAGAACACAACTAATTTGTAGTGGTTCGATCTCTTTAAAATCTACATCCACTACCTTGAATCACATTCAAGCTTTTCAACCAAATCAACTATAATCAAGATCCACACAAGTACACAAAGAGGTTTACCCATAAGGGTTTTACTCCATAATTTATTTTACAAATTAATAATCAAGGTTCACCCTTTCTAAAAGGGTTTTATGTCTTTTAGATAATCTTGAATAAACAGAAAGACAAGAAGATGAGGAAAGAGTTTACCTACAAATTTGGTCGATAGTTACAAATGCTAGCACCACTTCACTTTTGCTTTGGAATCTTGAATAATCACATGTAGCACGAGACAAATGATAACTTTTTGGTATTCTCAAAATACTGGAGTCAAAATGTATTCAATGTATGCAAAAGTTGTAAAAAATCTAAAGTTTGAGCCCTTTATAAGGTTTGAATTCAATTGCAACGTTCAAATAGTGGCTAGTAATAGTGCACTTCGGTTGGCCTAATCGGACTT
Source organism: Rauvolfia tetraphylla (assembly GCA_030512225.1). Classification (NCBI taxonomy): domain Eukaryota; kingdom Viridiplantae; phylum Streptophyta; class Magnoliopsida; order Gentianales; family Apocynaceae; genus Rauvolfia; species Rauvolfia tetraphylla. The sequence goes on along the minus strand of JAJQKT010000055.1, from coordinate 3,448,082 downwards.
GCTGCATTTGAATTGGTAGTCTGAACTTACTGCATAATAAGCAACCAAGGATAATTCAATCAACAGAATTTAGACCTCTGCATCTAAATTGGTCGTCCAAATTTCACTGAAATTTAGCAGCCAAGTTACAATTCAGACATTTGAATTGGAGTTGGAACTTTTTCAAACTTTGTCAAACTATTTGAAATTTAATCGCAAGTTTTAAACTATGTTGGACTAAAAGATAAGTCGTTTAAAATATTTTGAGCACTAAGTCCTTATCAAATACTTCGTATTTCAAGAATGATCAAAATCTTTTAAAGCTCATAGCCAAATTAGAAAACTTTTTGTACTACTATCACATGTATTGCTTAGATTCCAAATATAAAGAGCGTAGGATTTACAAGTTATACCTATTAAGCAAAAGCAAATCAACATTAAAGCATCTTCAAAGTCTTCAACTTCTTGGACATACTTCTCGTTCTTCAACCACTTGAGTTCATTTTAATTGTTCTTCGCACTATAGCTTTAAGGAGATGAGACCACTTAGCTTTTTTAACCAAAAATCCTATCACACAATTAATATACAAGTTAGACATCATCAATGTTTCTCATTAATCAAAACTACAAGATTAGTCCCAAAGGCTAACAATTTTGAATAGATTTTATATCTTTTGAGACTAAATAAGAAAATAATCCATTGATAAAACATATTCTTTTGAGACCAATTGATTTTATGTCATTCTTAAAAGGTGAATGTCCTTAGAACTTATATTTATTTATAAAAGAGATTTTGGTCATAGCCATAATTGTAATGGAAATACTCATGTAGTAAGAATGACTCATTAAATTCTCGATATTACATAGATGCAAATCAAAAGTGAGGAAGTCATGAGAATGGAAAAGGAAAGTTATAATTCCAATGCTTTATGAAATACGTAATCGATACAATATCAGAAGATATATGTCAAGTAACTATTGTAAGTTAAGTATTTTGTAAATTCTTATTATGCAACCATTTAGAAAGAAAGAAAAGTTTTGGTTTACTTTCTTGAATTATCCTATTGATAGTAACTAGTATCGATAATGTTGATATGTCACATGTGAGTGTAGCCAATTTCTTAGAATATCCAGAGAGAATTTTTAGCATTGCAAATCTTCATAGAAATTTTCAAATGATTGAATTATCACCTTCCTATTTTCTATTATTTTATGATCATTATTTGGAGTTTTCTTACTGTGCATTTATATTGTAATATTAGTATATTATTTTAGTTTGTTTTAGATTCAAGAATAGTGAAGACACAATTTATCTAAACAATATTAGTGGTTCATTGGGACATATTTGAAATACATGTCCAAAGTATAAGTGGTAGCACAGTTCCTGAACAACTAGTTGATTAAGAACTCTAGAAAAGCTAATTGATTAAAAGCTTCAGAAGAACTAGTAGATCTTTAACCAAATAGTTAATTTTTGTAATACATCATTTTTTTATAGTCTCATAGAAAATATGAGCTTTAATGATATTTTCACTATAACGAGTTCAAAATCTTTGCATTATTATTATGGTTTATGGAATAATGTGTGTTATAGATACTACGATTACTTCCTTCTGGTTTATATTTTGTAGAATTTATGAAATTTAGATACAGTATTGAGTACACATGAAGTTCATTGACTTAAATAATTTATTAGTTGGCATTACCAATTGGACCATCCTAAATTATTAAAAAATGCATAACGACTAGGCATTCGTGAGAATATTATGGAACCGGAAGTTTCATAATATGACGAATTCCCATCTTCCACTTATTTTGCATGTAAATTAATTATTTGAATGTTAATAGTATTACTTGAGGTTGAATGTGTTTATTTTGGAATGAATACAATCAGCTTTTAGTTGATTTATCAACGAAATAGTCACATGTATATTATTAATTTTTGTAACCTATAATTTGTAATTCATTGATAACAAACTCATACTTTATACTCTCCCAATGACATAAGTTATCTTAATAATATTAGTTACATTGGGATAAATGTTGAACATCCTGCAGAATATGTTCACATACTAAATGGTTTGTAAACCATAAATGTCTTGAACTAATTGGTGTGATTTATTCTATATGTAGTAGTATTTGTTTCGTATTTTGCTAACACATTATTATAAGTTCTCCTCGTTGTAGTTAATAGTCAGAAACCCAATATTTCTCATCTAGGATTTAAAAGTGAGTTATGTATATTGCTCCACCACAAGACAAAGAGATAGGTCCTCAAAGAGATTAAGTAAATATCTTGAGTGCAAATCTCAAGAGAAAGATTCATATTTTATAGATTTTAAATATGTTGTTCCAACATAAAGAAGAGAAAATATAAGGCGGGATAAAAATATTATTTTGTGTCTCATCTTGATCCTCATATAAGATACCTTGAACCAGAAATTCAAAAAGTAATTTATATAGTCAGGCATATTAATCGATCAACATTCAACAAAGAATGCTCATGTTGTATTTGATGTCCCTGAAGGACAATCTACTACTGACAATAAATTTGAGACACAATTGAAACATGATTTCACCCAGGAAAAGGCCTTGTCCAAGGAGAGGCACAGATTATCCTTTATAAGTGTCCGAGGTCCACCACGCTCCACTGTGCGAGTGTTTTTCCCTGGGCGACTCCCACATTGCATAACTGGGTGTCGAACCCGCGACCTGCGGTACACCGTTTGGCTCTGATACCATTTCACCCAGGAAAAGGCCTTGTCCAAGGAGAGGCACAGATTATCCTTTATAAGTGTCCGAGGTCAGATAAGTCAATTCCAATGATACAAACTTCTCATTTATGAAAGGATTAAACAATTAACATTGTCATATATGTTAAAGTTGAAGATATGTAAATTCCAGTAAAATTTTTTCCAAACATGACTAATATACTATTTCTTTTAAAATATTAGGTACCTGAAAACTGTGAAAATGATAAGATCTCAACATGTTTGGGAACTAATAGAATTGTAAAAGTACAAGACATCGATAGTATTAATGCATATAATATGTCAAATCAGAATGACGATTCAAAATGATAAAGTTTGCATGAGAAATATGAAAAGCTCAGACGATTCACAAGCACACTTGAAGTATAATCTCAAAAATATAACAATAGATATTTACTTATAAAATGCGAAATATAAAAGTAAGCATTTGCTAGGCATAAGATTCTTACAATGCTAAACAAATATATTTCTAGTGGTAGATATGGTTAATTAATAATGCATGGTACATATGTTTATCTTTTTTGTCGATAATAGCAATTATATCTGAAGTCCCTCTATATGCATGAATCATATAAGTGGATTATTCCTATAAACATAATGATATTGTCTTATAAATTCTTCTTGAAAGAATGATTGAATATATCCATGTATGAGGAAACATATATGTAGCTATACTTGTCATATATGTTTCTCTGTCAAGAGATGCTCTTATTACACAATTTCTTGATTGGAATAGTATTTTCCATATTAGGGGAAGAAAATCATCAATAAAAGAAGAATGCTATTTTTGAACTTTATTATCATGATCCATGAACAAGCATTAAAGAATTGAAAGTTTAAAAGATTATTCATTTCTATAGAATTGCAAATGATTGTTTGACTAGCCTTTTTAAAGTTATTGAATATGATATTCCAGTAATAGTATTCTTATTTGGAGAGGTGTCTCAACAAGACAAAATTATAAATTCTATAGCTATATGTTCTTGAAGCATGCAAGAAGTATGACTGATGTCTTGATTTTGAAAACTAAAATCCTGGAAAGAAAGAAGAATTTGATGATCAAGATTTTGTTAGTGAATTTTTTTTTTTTTGCTTAAAGTATCCGACATCCTCACCAATTAGTGTGACTAATTCGAATACAGTTCGGGTTGCACCTGTAGAGTCTGACTCTTACTCGAGGGAAGGCCTAGCCCAAAACTCTTTCAGCATGGCACCACAAGTAAGAAAAGTAAGTATTGTGATCAAAAGTTTTAAAAAAATCAATGTTTTGTTGTGACCTATAAATCAAACATCTTGAAGATGTTTTACACGGACATAGCACATCAATGGTCATTGAATTATTACACGTTACAAAGATGTTTTATATCTATAGAGAAATATTGAAAAAACTCTTTGATCTTGAAGTACCATAGTTATGCACTATTAGTGCTTGAATATATGTGTCTGTATATAAGTGGATATCTATTATAGTGTCTTTAACCAATAATTTTTTAGATGGCATTAAACTTGTCATTCAATATCTCCTTGAGATAGTTTATCTCAAATTATTGAGAAAAATGTAACTCATGTTGAGATAGAAACACAAGATATGAGTTACCTATATGATCTACACAAATCATGTCAAGCATAGACATGTGGTGATAATGTGAAATTATATAAAATCTATAACAACCACTCTTTCAACTCATGTTGAAGAAATAAAAATTTATTGAATTGGTTGAGAATATATGTATGATCATGATTATATTTCAGATAATCATATATCCTTCGAGAAGGAATTCCAACTATAGTGTTGAATGATTATAAAGTTTAAAAATATATGAAAGGTGATATGATAAAGTATGTTTTTGTCAAGGTTTTGTTTACTTATGAGCTCTAGAAGGGAGGTGTTTTTGTCAAGGTTTTGTTTACTTATGAGCTCTAGAAGGGAGGAGATACTAATGTGTAATAAATTTGATCATGTGATAACATGATATATCTATTCAAACATTTAATTGAAATTAATCGCTTAAGAAATAGCAACATTTGATTGAAATGCATTGCTTAAGAAATCCTAAGGAACTATCTCTTTAAGGGAGTAATAATGACATAAAGAATAATATATTTTTTTCCTTCACTAGAATTTTTTTCCACTGAATATTTTTTATCTTGTAAGATTTCAATTAGTCATATTCTTTACATAATAGACATCCAAAGGGAGTATTATGAAATTAATAAAATTGTGGATGTTCTTTCTCCGACATTGGATAGATAATCTAATATTAGAAATAGAGATATTATATCCTTTGAGGATTATAAATGATATCGTTCTATCATATCTTTGATTACTAACAAAATTTATTTTATAATTCTTTTCTATCTCTTCTTGTTGATAAATATTCCTGAACCCTATAAATTGAGCTACTTGTTAAACTGTTGTATACACTTAGAAAAACCAATGCAATTTTAGAATTCTCTCTATTTCTCTCTACAATTTCTCTCTATTCTCTCTTATTGTATTCTCCAAATTTTAGTTTACATTTTATACTTTTATTATTATTACTTCAATTCGATGTGCCGATGATTCTGTACGCCAATAAATTCATAAAAAAAATTAACCAAAAGAGATGCAACTCAAGATTGAGCCAAATGTTGATCATCCTATAGAGTAAAAATAAAGAATAATAGCAATAGGAAGGGGTCGACCTCTGTAATCTTTTCCGGTCCCTACAACCAAAGGAATAAAATCGCAAGGGGTATGGGCATAATAGGCATTTATGCAATGGACCAACCATCCTTTCTGATTTTTCTCCTTGAAAAACTTACTCTTCTCTTTTCATTTTCTTTCTACAATTTATTTCTCTTTATTTTTGTTAAGCAAATATAGCTTGTATGGAAGAAGCTTTAAGATCACGTAATTTCATATAATTTATTATTGTTAAGCAAATTTATGATCGGATTTATGAAGCATAAGTTTCATTTCCTTTATCTTTTTCCGTTTTACTTTTCATTTTTCTCCCCCTTTATCTTATCATGGGAAGATTATGAATAATGAAACTACTAAATAAGTTAAGTGAGGGAAGCAAAAAAAAAAATAATTACCTCTAGACTCTGATATTCAGATTTCCAGAATTAATGATATTCTACAAAAAAAAATGAGGGAAATAATATATATGTATATATGTATATATATATATATAGAGAGAGAGAGAGAGAGAGAGGGAGAGAGAGAGAGAGAGAGAGGGAGATGGAAATCTAACGGTATTTGACATGCGATTTTATTCCAAGAAATTAAAGAATCTTATTATGATGGTGGCATCACCAAACCAACACCACTTTATCAAGTGGAGAAAAATTCCAGCAGCCACTGGAAACTTTCCACAGAGAAAGAGAATAAAGTTATCCCCTAGAGAAGTATACTATATTCCCCGAAATTTGACAAAAGGATTAAGTTACACTTCTCAATTATCCACACCTCATCAAACCATTAAATAGCAAAGACGGAATTTGAGAATAGTGATGGCCAAAATTGAATCATCCAGAGATCAGACATCCAGAATATATGCTTTGCTTTAAGTTTCAAGTGCCAGTTCAAGGCATGAAGTCAATCCTTGGCCAAAATCTGGATAAGGGAATTCATTAAAGGAATAGAAAGGAAAAGACAAAACAACATGGAAGAAAACATTTTCCTCAACATTTCAAGAACCAAAAAAAGGTATGTCCATGGTGAATTATTATTAATGTCAAGCAAATGATAAAATCAGAATCTTATTTTCAAAAAGAGACAGAAATGAGTATTGTACAATATAAAAAGGTGTTGCACAGGAAGGTAATCTAGAATGAAATGGGAACAGGGTCGTCACAGGATAAAGGTCCAGAGCATCATGAAGAACAAGGAAAGGTGCAGAAGCCACAGGACAAAGATGGTGAAGGTGAGGAACCCATACTCACGAAATGGTCAGGGCTCCCTCATAATCAAGACCAAATAATGCAAGACGCGGACCAACCAATCGACGTAGCTGCAAATGGAGGAGTATTCTTGAACCAGAAGAGAAAGGTATGTAAAACTCTTCCCCTGTGCTTCAAATAGATTCTTATGTATTTCACTGTAGCTCAGTTTTCATACAAGCAGGATTTATATTTGTGCAATCTATGCAAAAACAATTTCATTCCAGACAAAAATTTGTTTAAGGAAACAGCAATCAATACTTTCAAAGTTATTTTCAAACAGCCAATAAACAGTTAAAACTATAGGAATCATTTCTTTGGAGAGAAGAAGATTATGAGCTCCTTTGGATCAGTAAAAGGTTACGTCATATTATTTCTTGGCCTGTTTCCGTTAATATCAGCAATTTCTGGAAATCATTTATCACTATGGAAAAGCTTTCAACACACTGAATTTCATATACACGGATGTTCTAGTTTATTCCATGCATATCAAACAATCTCCTGAATACGTAAGTAATAATTATGTGACAGAAATAAAAGCATGCTTCTTCAAATTGACAGTATAGAAGATTAATGCAATCACTAAATGGTTCTTGAAACTATGACCAAAATCATTCTCATCTTACTCCTCATGTTACTACAGTAGAAGTTTCTTACTGGAGAATTTCTACGTGATGCAGAAGTATTGGGTTGATGATAATTCTAAGAACTGCTTTATGTTATATGCAAGCAGTCTCTCAATTACCTGGGGTGAAGATAGTACTTACTGGCACTGGCCTAACATTAAAGAATCAAGGTACGTCCAAAAAGCAATCATGTTATTATTTATTTATTTATTTATTTATTTTTGCAATCATGTTATTAAGATGCAAGTCGTGTGCCATAGACTCCAAAGCTTGACGGAAAGATCAGATCTAAAAGAGAATAAAACAACAAATAGTTATACATAGAAAAACATCGTAACTGAAATGTTTGCACTGATGATCTAGTGATGCTTGAGTATGCAGATTGATTTCCAGTGCTTCTTGTCATTTGCAGTAATGTGTCTGTAGTTGCTGCAGAACTGTGCAATGTTTGCTGGCTGGAAGTTCATGGAAGGTTCAACACAGTCAATCTCACACCACAAACTCTCTATGAGGTTTTGTTTGTTGTGATGCTGAAAGATCCAGCTTATGGATGGGGAGTTCCAGTGAATCTCAGATTCATTTTAGCAGATGGAACTAGAAAAGAACGTAAAGAAAATATGATCGACAAGCTAAGAGAAAGATGGATGGAAGTTCCTGTAGGAGAATTTACAACATCACCAAATAATACAGGGGAAATGGAGATTTCTCTATATGAATATGAGGCTGGGATCTGGAAGAGGGGGCTAGTACTAAAAGGGGTTGTCATTCGGGCAAAAACCTCAAGGAATTAACCTTGATATGCAAGAGAAGGTTTCCCATAGCACAATAATTTTTCATAGAACTTTGAAAGATAAACTTTCTTCAAAAGTACTCATGATGGCAGTAAAGACTAGATTTTGAAAATTGTGTACGAGTTGTCACATTATGTAACTAGCTTTCATGGGATCTAAAGTTTCACTAGATATGAGGTGAGCTTTATGCTGGATAAAGTTTCATTAGACTCAGAATAAAATGTTCCTTCAGGCCTAAACCAAAATTCATAATAGGAATTGGCAAATATGAAGTTATGAGATAGTCTTTCACTCTTAACATCCATATTGCAAGTCCTTGCAGTAAAAGTAGTCCACAAATTTTGGAAAGTTATCTAAAAATGTGAGCATTTTAACTACAGGGCCAGGAATTTAAAGATCCTAATCATAGTGAAATAAGGAAAAAGAGAATATTGTTGCTGCCATAGAACTTATCATTTCAATACAATTGAATGTGCAAGTTAAATGGTTAAAGACATGGTAAAAGATATTTGAACGCCAAAATTAAGCAATTTATACTCCACACAGCTGAAACATCTTACTTTACAAAATGCAGTTGCATTGCAAAAGCCAATAGCCTAAAACTACTCATCCTTACCCTAAATAATCTATACATATGGCCTTACCTTTACCACTCATAAGATGCTACCATTATACATAAACATACATACATTTGCGTTTCCCTTTACCAGTACAGAAAGCGAATCAGCTGATAAATAGTATCCATATCTCTATAAAAATTCCTTTTGTTTTTGAAGTAATCCACGGTAGTCCCTTTTGCAGTTTGGGATTTAACAGCCTAATTCTAAAATCTATTGGTGAATACCTTTAAAATGTTAATTACAAAAAGGATCTCAAAGTTTTAATAAATCTTTTATATAGGGGCCACAACAACTGAGTCCCCATTGCAAATTGGGATCAGATTCACTCATTGGTGGGATGATTCCGCCAGAAAACACGTCATAGGGTAAAATTGCCTTAACCAAAATGAATTTCTGTGAATGGGGGAAAAAGAGAGAGCGGGCGAGAGAGACAGAATTATCTTTTACCCTTACTTCCCGCCAACACAGCTTCTCCACACATAGCTTCTTCCTCAGCAGACCACCCCCTCCCCCCTTCCAAAAAGAAAAAAAAAAACCACCGCTGGAACTGCCCGCCTTCTCATCCCCCCACCGCACCACTCCCAGTCTAGCGAGCCTATAGAACCAATGTCCCTCTAGCTCACTCCACAGCTGCCACTTCCCCTTCTCTCTTGCAGAGATTCCTTTCTCCATTGCTAAACCCCTTCAACCCGCTAACACAGAAACCATGCCTGAACATCACCTTTCAAATTTGAAACCCCTCCAGACCCGGCCTAATCTTCAACTGCACTTCTCCCGAAAACTAACACTCTCTCTCTCCACCCAACCGTCTTCTCTCTCCCCACCATCTTCTCCCATTATACCATTCTCTCTTTCTTTCCCTCAATTTTCTTTATTTTCCCCTTTTTGTCTGTTGGTGGAGATCCTGCAACTGAAGGGAAATTTTCAATTTTCACTTTTATTTTAAGGGAAAAATTAGATATTAAAATCTTTTTGGCCAAATCATTCCACAGCCTACTGAAATCTGGCCCCTAATTGGGTATAGCAATACGAGGGGGGTTCACTTGTCAAGCCCCCTAACTTTGACGCACTTCTTTGAACCACCACCTTTAAATTGAGAACTTCATTTCACACCAAATGGTAGTGCGAACGAAAGATCCACAGATAAGGCGCTGGAAGGTATGGGGTAAACATTCTACTCGTCCCTAGGAGTAATTCCCAAAGGATATATGCCTGGGCTTTAATGGTTCCTTTCATATCAAATTCGAAAGAATTGGTTATTGCAGAACTGAACCTCATTGGAAATATGTAAAGCCACACAAGCACAAAAATGTCAAGTGTTATACTGTTCCGAAGAGCTGCACGGGAACAAGTTCATATTGAGAGGAAATCCAAAATGTGACAAGTCTTTACCTTCACCAAAGCTTACTGGCACAAAATAAGCTTCAGCTTCAACTAGCTAATCTAGAAATTAGATAGTTCTGAACATCAAGTCTTGGGCCCCCAACTGTCTGGATATGTCTGGGACTGTTAGTGTAACCATATGCCTCTCTCAGAAGGACAACATAAAGGCTATCATACCTCTAGGGAAATCTTTGTAAATATGTAGAAAATAGAAAAGTTTCCTAAGATTTGAATTAACAATATAACTTACGGCTGTCAATGTTAATTTTTAAAAATATGATATTTAATTGATATTGTTTCTAAAATTAGTTTAGAAAAATTTGTATATAAAGTCATACTCATGTAATCAATAAAAAAGATATATAAGGAGAGACACTCTTTTTTTTCTTCTCAGATTTTGTCATGGTATCAGAGCAAGACTTAATTTGAAGTTTTATTCTTTTCTGGCCTTAATTGCCGATTACTCGAGTTGTTTCCCAATATTCATTATTAATCTTGGCCTTCATCGCTGCTAATTATTCTCTACCCAGATCAGTTGGAGAAAGTGATTCAAACTGTTGTCGAAGAACGACATAGTCAAAGCAACGTGTCGTTTTCAGCCAATATATCAAAAACGTCTGAAGTTCACACCACTATCAAAGCCGATGAAGTAGTACCACACTCAACGCCTGGAGAATTGCAACAGATTCAATCGGTTTATAGATTGAACGAGAAGAACTACTTGAAATGGTCACAGCTTGTTCGAACTATACTAAAAGAAAAAAGAAAGATCAGCCATCTTATAAGAATAGAAACGAAACCAGGAGATCCTCATTTTGAAGCATGGGATGAAAAGGACTCCATGATTATGGCATGGTTATGGAACTCTGTGACTCTTAAAATTAGTGATACATGTATGTTTCTGACTACAACAAAGGACATTTGGGACGCAATTCAATAGACGTACACAAAAGCAAGAGACGCAACACAAGTTTATGAAGTCAGGGTGCAAACAATTGCTACTAAACAGGACAATAAAATAGTTACTTAATATGCCAATCAATTGAAGGCTCTATGGCAAGAACTTGATCACTATATGTGATAAAAACTAAATTTCCCGAAGATGTTGCAATTTTAAAGGAGTTTATTGAGCAAGATAGGGTTTATGACTTCCTTGTTGGGCTTAATCCAAAATTTGATCAAGTGAGAATTTAAATTCTTAGGAAGAAAGAAGTTTCATGCTTTAATGAGGTGGTAGCACTGATTCGAGAAGAGGAAAGTAGAAGAGCCCTCATGCTTGAACCACAAACTACAAATAGCTCAGCTATGGTAGCTAATAGCCGGGGAAATACAATCATAAATACTGAAACTGGACAGTCAAAAGGACAGATAAAAGTCTAAAATTGTGACAATTTGTGGTGCATATCTTGTAAGAAGTCTCATCATACTCAAGATCGCTATTGGAAACTCTATGGAAAACCTTCTAGTCGAGAGTGGGGACAAAAAGGAGATCAGCCAAAGACTAATAGCCAAGCTAATACTACAACAGTCCAGGGAAGCGAAGCAAATGAGTCAAGTAGTCTCAATCAGGAGGAGATCGAGAGGTTGAGATCTCTTATTGGAAATCTTGAAAAATCAACGAGTACTTGTTCTTTGGCATATTCAGGTAAGTTTCCTCTTTCCATTGGATTGAATGTTTCAGATATAAGTCTTACCAATACTTGGATTATAGATTCTGGAGCAACTGACCACATGACCCATTCATCCAAATATCTCTCAACCTATATCCCATGTCCGAGTAATAGAAAAATAGTCACAGCCAATGGATCCCTAACAGTTGTTGCTGAAGTAGGAGATGTCAAAATAAGTCCATCATTGACCTTGAAAAATGTTCTCCATGTTCCTAAATTATCCATCAATCTTATCTCCATCCAAAAACTTATCCAAGATCTATGTTGTAATGTGATTTTTTAGAATAGTTTTTGTGTATTTCAAGACAAAAATTCGAAGAGAATGATTGGACGTGCTAGGGAAGGGGATAGCCTCTATTATCTTGAAATACCAAGTCAATCGAAAGTTTCATATTCCTTTATATCAGAGTCTGTCCTGCATAATAAAGAGAATATATTTTACTGCATCATTTCCCTTTGGGACATCTGTTATTTATAATTATTAAGACTTTGTTTCCCTCATTATTTACAAACTTGAATATTGAGAATTTTCATTGTGAAGTGTGTGAGTTTGCTAAACATAAACGTGCATCTTTCCCAATCAGTAATAAAAGAAGTTCTATTCCTTTATATCTCATCCATAGTGATATTTAGGGCCCGTCCAGTATTCCTAATACTTCTGGAGCAAGATGGTTCGTTTCTTTTATTGATGATTGTACCCGTGTCACTTGGCTATTCTTACTTAAACATAAGTCGGATGTTAGTACCATACTTCCAAATTTCTATTCCATGATCAAAAATCAATTTAGAGTCACAATAAAAAAGTTTAGGTCAGATAATGCCAAGGATTACTTCAATCAAAATTTTACCCTATACTTTCAAAAAGAAGGAATAGTCTATGAGTCATCATGTGTCAAGACCCCACAACAAAATAGGGTAACTGTAAGGAAAAATAGTCATATTTTTAAAAAAGTCCAAGCACTCTTGTTTTAAAAATATGTTCCAAAAGCTTTTTGGGAAGATAAGATTGATGTTGTTAGAAGGCAACTCACCTCATAAATCGATAGCCTTCTAAAATTTTAGGTTTCAAAAGTCCTATGGATATCCTCTCATCTTTTTATTCGAACCTAAAGACTACAAACAATTTTACTCCAAGAATTTTTGGGTGTATAATCTTTGTTTATGTCCATGGTCCAAATAGAGGGAAACTAGATCCAAGGGCTCTAAAGTGTATTTTTGTAGGCTATTCATCAACTCAAAAATAGTATAAATGTTATCATCCTTCCTCAAAAAAGTTCTATATCTCCATGGATGTCACATTTAATGAACACGAATTCTATTTTCCCAATCCTTATCTTCATGGGAAGAACTTGACTAGGGAAGATAAGAAAAATTTTCTGAACTTAAATTTGACAATAAACATGGTGCCTTCTAGTTCTAAATCCATGCGTGAAAATCACTCAGAATCTCCTGATTTGTCAACTTCCCCTAAGTCTCTTAATTCATCACCATCCAAATTATTGCCGGCCTTAAACCATAATCAAATGTCTCACTCAACTCCAGGAACTTGGAGATTTGACAAGGTGTTTTCAAGAAAGAAAGTGGTAGTTCCAGAGCCTACGCAAGTTCAAGAATTCAACTCAAATTCTTTGAATAAGGTAACAATTTCTAACCATTCATTACAAAATGAAAGTGAAGTTTGAGTGAATAATGATGATCTAAACCTACCGATTGCTATTAGGAAAGGAACTCGAGAATGCACAACACGGCCATTAAACCCTCTTGCAAATTTTTTATCTTTTAAAAATTTCTCATCAGCTCACAGAACCTTCCTTGTAAGCCACAATTCTATTAACATTCCTACCAGTTTATTTGAAGCATTATCTAATGAAAAGTGAAAACAAGCTATGAATGTTGAAATGGAAGCCTTAGAAAATAACAAGATTTGGGAGTTTGTGAAACTACCAGCAGAAAAAAGACTAGTGGGTTACAAGTGGGTCTATATGTTTGTGAAACTACCAGCAGAAAAAAGACTAGTAGGTTACAAGTGGGTCTATATGGTGAAGTATAGAGCAGACGGGTCAATTGAGAGATATAAGGCCAGATTAGTAGGTAAAAGATACACTCAGACTTATAGAATTGACTACTTAAAAACTTTTACTCCAATTGACAAAATGAATACTGTAAAGCCTCGTTTGATTGTCAATGATTCTATACTTAGAAAAGTAATCTGATTCCTATTAATTAAATTCCAGTGTTTGGTAATTTATTTTTATTTTTGAAAAGAATTATGATTCCTTGAATGAAGGAAAGTAGTTACAAAATATCAAGGAAAAGGAATACCTAGATAGAAGTAGTATTCTAAATACTTTTCTTGAAATTTTAAAACTTAAATACATATAAAATAAAAAAAGACTCTATTAACTCATTTTTTTCCCTTCTCTCACCTCTCTCTTTTCTTTGTTTGTTCACGGCTCGCCTCCTTTCTATTTTACAACTTTTCTATGTATCTTCTCATCCTCTTCACCTCTACAATTTCTAAAAAAGCATAAGGATTTTGGGTTACTCAAGTCATTCATCCATTAACGTTTGAGGTTTAAAAAACTAATCTTAATCTATTATCTGTATTTTTTATTCAAACGTAAATTTTTTGACATCTTTGTTCTACTCTTCGTTTGTATATATGATTCTTCTTTTTGTTCTATTTGATGATTCTATTCTTTCTGGTTCTATCCTTTGTTTTAATCACCAAGAGTTGGGGTAAGAGTATCAGTACCAACATATTCATGAAGCTATTGACCATATGTAAAATATGCTATAAAATATAATATACTAGAGTTTTTTAAAATTAAAAATGATAATTAACGTTTATAATGTGATTGACTAATTAAAACTT